>JAWZYU010000006.1:70203389-71565990 GCA_038380435.1 Ryuthela nishihirai
AATCACTTCTTTAACGATTGGAAACAACTTTTCAAAAATCACTTTTCAACAATCGACATATACTGTTGCAATAGCCAAACACCATCGAGCCGAAAAAATGCGAAAGGTGGGGGGGCGGGGCACGTGATTTCCAAAGGAACATAACATTTCCTCCTCCGTTTTACGAGTTTTCAAAAAAAATTTATTGAAAAAATAAATGCATGAAATATATAAAAAAGTTTAATAATTTTTTGATTCTTTTACTCAATTGACAGACACTTTTAAAAAACCATTTTTTTTAGAACAATTTATATTCTTGATGAATCTATTAGTACATTTTAACAATTAAGGGCAACTTTAAAAAACAACACTCTTTTGCAAACAATTACCAATCGCTTTCAATAGACACTTTTCGATAAACAATAGACACTTTTCGGCAACCAATAGCTACTTTTTGACAACCAATAGCCACTTTTTGACAACCAATAGCCACTTTTTGACAAACAATAACCACTTTTTGATAAACAATGGCCACTTTTCGGCAGCCAATGGCTACTTTTCGACAACCAATAGCCACTTTTTGATAAACAATAGCCACTTTTCGGCAACCAATAGCCACTTTTTGATAAACAATAGCCACTTTTCGGCAACCAATAGCCACTTTTCGACAACCAATTACCACTTTTCGACAACCAATTACCACTTTTCGACAAACAAGAGCTTCTTTTCGACAAACAACAGCCTCTTTTGGACAAACAACGTCCACATTTTGACAATCAATAGCCACTTTTGGACAACCAATAGCCACTTTTTGATAAACAATAGCCACTTTTCGACAACCAATTGCCACTTTTCGACAAACAAGAGCCTCTTTTGGACAAACAACGTCCACCTTTTGACAATCAATAGCTACTTTTGAACAACCAATAGGCACTTTTCGATAACCAATAGCCACTTTTCAACAACCATTAGCCACTTTTCGACAACCAATTGCCACTTTTTAACAACCAATAGCCACTTTTCGATAAACAATTTCCACTTTTCGACAACCAATAGACACTTCTCGACAAACAAGAGCCTCTTTCGGACAAACAACGTCCACCTTTTGACAATCAATAGCTACCTTTGGACAACCAATAGCCACTTTTCGATAACCAATAGCCACTTTTCAACAACCATTAGCCACTTTTCGATAAACAATAGCCACTTTTTGACAATCAGTAGACACTTTTCGAAAACCAATACCCACTTTTTGACAATCAGTAGGCATTTTCTGACAGCTAATAGCCACTTTTCGACAACCAATAGCCACTTTTTGACAATCAGTAGGCATTTTCTGACAGCTAATAGCCACTTTTCGACAACCAATAGCCACTTTTTGACAATCAGTAGGCATTTTCTGACAGCTAATAGCCACTTTTCGACAACCAATAGCCACTTTTTGACAATCAGTAGGCATTTTCTGACAGCTAATAGTCACTTTTCGATAACCGATTGCC
Organism: Ryuthela nishihirai; assembly: GCA_038380435.1. Lineage (NCBI taxonomy): Eukaryota > Metazoa > Arthropoda > Arachnida > Araneae > Heptathelidae > Ryuthela > Ryuthela nishihirai. The sequence continues at coordinate 70,204,868 of JAWZYU010000006.1, forward strand.
ACTTTTCGACAACCGATAGCCACTTTTCGACAACCGATAGCCACTTTTCACCAAACAACAGCCAATTTTGGACAAACAACATCCGCTTTTTGACAATCAATAGCTACCTTTGGTCAACCAATAGCCACTTTTCGATAATCAACAGCCACTTTTGAACAACAATTAGCCACTTTTCGATAAACAATAGCCACTTTTCCACAATCAGAAACGAACTTCTGGCAATCAATAGTCCCTTTTGAGAAATCAGCTTCCAATTACGATGTACCCAGAATTGACCCAACACATTACCCATCATCCTCAGTTTTCATTGTCTTTGAGAGTCCCCAACACTTAAAACAAACAATCGACTCTTGGCTTCATTTGGCTTCATTTGGCTTCCGACTGTGCGAACACTCAACAATCCACAACAATTAAACACTTCTCCTTTCTGAAACGATAAACAATTCACCACCTCACGCGATTAAAAAAAACAAATACCCCGTATTCTCTCCCCTGGAATCTTCGCGATGTATCAAATCTCTGGAGCATTCTTGTAGGACCACATCGAACCTTTTGTTCTCTAAAGAGCCACAATTAAGGATCGGTAATGTGCAGCGCATTCAGTTTCAACTGCCTCCGTATAGTTAATTTCTAACTGGTAAGAACCGGTCAATGCGACCAATTAGTTGCAGAGAATAAGCCGCGATCGAGGTTGCGTAAAGAGAAAAGAAAAAACAAAGTGCCCGTATGAATGGATCCTTCCACTAATTAATCCGCATCCTCTCGATCTATTTTAACTAAGCTGCCGTTTTGTGCTTGGGTGTATTTATTTGCGCGTTGCCATCCCTCCGCAAAATGAACGAAGCCTCTCTCTCATCCCGAGTTATTATTAGATTAGCTTAAAAATCAATGGCTTGGGATGGGAGACGAAATTTGGTTCTGCGAGGAATTGTTCTGTTTGCTCAGTGGTTGGATGGCGAAATGACGAGGAGGGGTTTGTTATAAGAGGAGGTGCGGTCTGTTTTTATGACGAGGAGGGATTTGTTATAAGATGAGGTGCGATCTGTTTTTATGACGAGGAGGGGTTTGTTACAAGGCGAGGTGCGGTCTATTTTTGACCGCACCTCGCCTTGTATGACGAGGAGTGGTTTGTTATAAGACGAGGTGCGGCCTGCTTTTATGACGAGGTGCGGTCTGTTTTTATGACGAGGAGGGGTTTGTTATATGACGAGTTGCGGCCTGTTTTTACGACGAAAAGGTGTTTGTTATAAGACGAGGTGCGGTCTCTTTTTATGACGAGGAGGGGTTTGTTATAAGATGAGGTGCGGTCTGTTTTTATGACGAGGAGGGGTTTGTTACAAGGCGAGGTGCGGTCTGTTTTTATGACGAGGAGGGGTTTGTTATAAGACGAGGTGCGGCCTGCTTTTATGACGAGGTGCGGTCTGTTTTTATGACGAGGAGGGGTTTGTTATATGACGAGTTGCGGCCTGTTTTTAGGACGAAAAGGTGTTTGTTATAAGACGAGGTGCGGTCTCTTTTTATGACGAGGAGGGGTTTGTTATAAGATGAGGTGCGGTCTGTTTTAATGACGAGGAGGGGTTTGTTATAAGACGAGGTGCGGCCTGCTTTTATGACGAGGAGGGGTTTGTTATAAGTCGAGGTGCGGCCTGCTTTAATGACGAAGTGCGGTCTGTTTTTATGACGAGGAGGGGTTTGTTATATGACGAGTTGCGGCCTGTTTTTAGGACGAAAAGGTGTTTGTTATAAGACGAGGTGCGGTCTCTTTTTATGACGAGGAGGGGTTTGTTATAAGATGAGGTGTGGTCTGTTTTTATGACGAGGAGGGGTTTGTTATAAGACGAGGTGCGGCCTGCTTTTATGACGAGGAGGGATATGTTATTAGACGAGGTGCGGTCTGATTTTATGATGAGGAGGGGTTTGTTATAAAACTCCAAAGATATTCCTTCGCAAACCATGACACCACAAAAATGTTCCTTCGCAAACCATGACACTCCAAGGATATCCCTTCCCAAACCATGACACACCAAAGACATCAATCTACAAATTGTGACACACCAAAGATACGCCCTGCACACCGTGACATACCAAATATATTCGTCCCCAAACCGTGACACTAACTGTGACACCCCAATGATATTCCTTCACAAACCATGACACCATAAGGATATCCCTTCCCAAACCGTGACACACCAAAGACATCAATCTACAAACTGTGACACACCAAAGTATCCCCCTGCAAACCGTGACACTAACTGTGACACCCCAATGATATTCCTTCACAAACCGTGACACCGGAAAGATATTCCTTCGCAAACCGTGACACCCCAAAGACATCAATCTACAAACCGTGACACCCCAAGGATATCCCTTCCCCAACCGTGACACTAACTGTGGCATTCCAAAGCTGTCTCTCTTCAAACCGTGATACACTAATGAATCCCTCTCCAAACCATGATATCTCAAGGACATCCTTTCCCAAACCGTGACACACCAAGATATCCCTTCCCAAATCGCGAACACCAAAGACATCCCTTCCCAAACAGCGACGCATCAAATATATCCCTTTCCAAATCATGACACACCAAAGATATTCGTCCTGAAACCGTGATACTTACGATGACACACGAAAAACATCCCTTCCCAAACCGTGACACGCCAAGATATCTCTCCCCAAAGACTAGATATCCCTTCCCAAATCCAAGATCTCTCTCCCCAAAGACTAGATATCCCTTCCCAAAGCCAAGATCTCTCTCCCCAAAGCCAAGATATCCCTTCCCAAAGCCAAGATCTCTCTCCCCAAAGCCAAGATATCCCTTCCCAAAGCCAAGATCTCTCTCCCCAAAGAGAAGATATCCCTTCCCAAAGCCAAGATCTCTTTCCCCAAAGACTAGATATCCCTTCCCAAAGCCAAGATCTCTCTCCCCAAAGACTAGATATCCCTTCCCAAAGCCAAGATCTCTCTCCCCAAAGCCAAGATATCCCTTCCCAAAGCCAAGATCTCTCTCCCCAAAGCCAAGATATCCCTTCCCAAAGCCAAGATCTCTCTCCCCAAAGCCAAGATATCCCTTTCCAAATCCAAGATCTCTCTCCCCAAAGACTAGATATCCCTTCCCAAAGCCAAGATCTCTCTCCCCAAAGCCAAGATATCCCTTCCCAAAGCCAAGATCTCTCTCCCCAAAGCCTAGATATCCCTTCCCAAAGCCAAGATCTCTCTCCCCAAAGACTAGATATCCCTTCCCAAAGCCAAGATCTCTCTCCCCAAAGCCAAGATATCCCTTCCCAAAGCCAAGATATCTCTCCCCAAAGCCAAGATTCCCTTTCCAAAACCAAGATCTCTCTCCCCAAAGCCAAGATATCCCTTCCCAAAGCCAAGATCTCTCTCCCCAAAGCCAAGATATCCCTTCCCAAAGCCAAGATCTCTCTCCCCAAAGCCAAGATATCCCTTTCCAAAGTCAAGATCTCTCTCTCCCCAAAGCCAAGATATCCCTTCCCAATACCAAGATCTCTCTCCCAAAGCTAAGATCTCTCTCCCCAAAGCCAAGATCTCTCTCCCCAAAGCCAAGATATCCCTTCCCAAAGCCAAGATCTCTCTTCCCAAAGCCAAGATATCTCTTCCCAAAACCAAGATATCCCTTCCCAAAGCCAAGATCTCTCTCCCCAAAGCCAAGATATCCCTTCCCAATACCAAGATCTCTCTCCCCAAAGCCAAGATATCCCTTCCCAAAGCCAAGATCTCTCTCCCCAAAGCCAAGATATCCCTTTCCAAAACCAAGATCTCTCTCCCCAAAGCCAAGATATCCCTTCCCAAAGCCAAGATCTCTCTCCCCAAAGCCAAGATATCCCTTCCCATAGCCAAGATCTCTCTCCCCAAAGCCAAGATATCCCTTCCCAAAGCCAAGATCTCTTTCCCCAAAGCCAAGATATCCCTTCCCAAACGCAAGATCTCTCTCCACAAAGCCAAGATATCCCTTCCTAATACCAAGATCTATCTCCCCAAAGCCAAGATATCCCTTTCCAAAGCCAAGATCTCTCTCCCCAAAGCCAAGATATCCCTTCCCAAACCTTGACACAACAAAAATTTAAAATAAAATTTCCAAAATAAGTACACTCGGTGATAAATATCTCCTTCGACTTCCACTAAACCAAATTCCATTTTTATCAAAGCGTACAAACTCAAACCTTTATGCATTTCCAAATTCTCAGTTCAAAAACATAAATGCGCTCTCACATCATCTCGTGCGTGCACTTCGTCAATCAAACTCTTTCGTTCCCAATTGGGAATGGAGATCTTGTCAGATCTGGAGCATTTTTTCGCTCTATCTGATTACTTTCTCAGCAAACGTTAATTATGCAAATTCCTTCCTCGTTAGCAGGAAAATTTGCAACAACGGGAGGATGACGACATCAAAGCTTCCGATTGCTTCTGCTCTCCCTTTGTTGTTGCTCTCGCGACGATTTCTTTTGTTCAAAGCGATTGTTTCAAGCGTTGTTAGTTGTTTCGAGTTGTTTGTTGCTAGGAATGATTAGGCTTTGTTGAAGGTTGGGTCGTTTTACCTCTGAGAGGCACTTTTTTGCACACCATGGGCTAAATGGCCAGGTCACAAGGACCCCGAAGGCTTAGAGAAGGTTGAGGGAGGGGACCCACTGGAACAGCTGTTGGGAGACATATGGTAGCCTCCCGTCAAGGCCATCCAGCGTGTTCTTTAACGTTGGGTTGTTTTACCTCTGAGCGGCACTTTTTTGCACACCATGGTCTAAATGGCCAGGTCACAAGGACCCCGAAGGCTCATAGAAGGTTGGTGGAGGGGACCCACTGGAACAGCTGCTGGGAGACAGATGGTAGCCTTCCGTCAAGGCCATCCAGCGTGTTCTTTAACGTTGGGTTGTTTTACCTCTGAGCGGCACTTTTTTGCACACCATGGGCTACTTGGCCAGGTCACAAGGACCCCAAAGGCTCATAGAAGGTTGGGGGAGGGGACCCACTGGAACAACTGTTGGGAGACAGATGGTAGCCTCTCGTCAAGGCCATCCAGCGTGTTCTTTAACGTGCACAGGGTATGGCTCTCCCTCATACAAGATTCTCTCCCCCCGAAGGCTTAACGTCCCATCCTATGGACGGTGGCCTTTCCAAGCTCATCGGTGTCCCCTACTGACCGTGGGCAGGGCGGGGAATTTTGCGGAGATAAATCTCAACGCTGATCCAGCTGGGACTCGAACCTGGGAACTACAGATTACGAGCCTGGCGCGCTACCGACTGAGCCACCCCCGCCCCTAGGCTTTGTTGAAGCGCCACTTCATTTGTAAAGGGAGAACTCAAATCTACGACTACGCAATCTGAATATTATGAATTTGGATTTTTTCAGAAAAACGGAAAGAAAAAAGAGATTGTTTGATTTCCGTCATTTAAAAAATGAAATCGAAACTCATTTCAGTCTATTCTTGAAACTTGACAGTGTACGAGACAAAAAATAATAAGTAAAAAGTTCTTCAATTTGTTACTGTGTTGTAAGAATTACCAGAAAGTACAGTTGCTCAAAAAATATCCGAACATTATGGTCGATTACAGAATTCAGAAAAAATATCTGGCAACGATTTTTTTTAGAAATTAGTGATGTGGCAACCTTCGTGTCACGTGACACGAAGGTTGCCAGATCACTAATTGCCAAATATTTTTTCTGAATTCTGTAATCGACCATAGTGTTCGGATATTTTTTTGAGCGACTGTATCTCCGCAAAATTCCCCGCCCTGTCCACGGTCAGTAGGGGACACAGATGCGCTTGGAAAGGCCCCCGTCCGCCGAATGGGACATTAAGCCGTGGTCGCGTGTGCGGGAGAGCCATACCCTGTGCACGTTAAAGAACACTCTGGATGGCTTTGACGGGGGGCTACCATCTGTCTCCCAACATCTGTTCCAGTGGGTCCCTTTCCCCAACATTCTCTGAGCCTTCGGGGTCCTTGTGACCTGGCCATTTCGCCCTTGTGTGCAAAAAAGTACCACTCAGAGGTAAAACAACCCACCGTTAAAGAACACTCTGGACGGCTTTGACGGGGGACTACCATCTGTCTCCCAACATCTGTTCCAGTGGGTCCCCTCCCCCAACATTCTCCGAGCTTTCGGGGTCCTTGTGACCTGGCCATTTAGCCCATTGTGTGCAAAAAAAGTACCACTCAGAGGTAAAACAATCCACCGTTAAAGAACATTCTGGATGGCCTTGACGGGAGGTTACCATCTGTCTCCCAACAGCTGTTCCAGTGGGTCCCCTCCCCCAACATTCTCTGAGCCTTTGAGGTCGTTGTGACCTGGCCATTTAGCCCATGGTATGCATAAAAGGTTAACTCAGACATTAAAAAACCCAAACAACTCCTTTCTTAAAAAAGATTAAAAAGAACTCAGTCAAACTTCTTCCCATATTGGAAAGAAACATATGCTGATACCAAAACAACAACAAACGCTATTAAACCCCCCCCCCCCTCCCCCCTGAAAAAAAGAAGAAAATAAAGAACTCTGACAACTCATAAGCCAAGAAAAGTGACCAGCTCTGGCAAGAAAATAAATAACAAAAAATTGCATGTATGAGTTGGCAACACACACGAACTGCCACCGGTGACTTCCAAAGGGGGTATCTCCCCCACCCCCCACCCCCGATGAAGAGAAGTCGCGAACAACGATTACGAAACGCAGACTTCATTAATTCCAGCTTAGGATGTCTCCAAGTCGCGAGACGTTGGGTTGGCAGATGCAGGAAGAGGAGGAGCAGGAGGAGGAAACAGTGTGTCGGGATTCTTGGAGGAGAAGTGCGTCGCGGATCGCCTTTCTCGGATAATACGTTTTTAATGTTGATTCTTTCCAACTGGAAAGATAGATTTATCTCAAGTATCAAATTCTCCTAAATGGAACCAATTAGAATGTTTTCAGGGTTGTTTTTTAACTTTTTATTTGTGTTTTTTATATTTCGAGATTATGACGACGATTTATTTTTTAATGGGGAAGAAGATGTTTCATCTCTTGGAGATAAAATAAAACACGAATCTCATTACGAATGTACGTTTGCAGCAGTCCGATTAGGTAGTTATCTAGAAATGAGAAATTTCAGTGTACAGTCGTTCAAAAAAAAAAACCGAACACTATGGTTGATTACAGAATTCAGATAAAATGTCTGGCAACGATTTTTTAAGAAATTGGTGATCTGGCAACCTTCGTGTCACGTGACACGGTTGCCAGATCACTAATCCACTGCCAGATCACTAGGCGCGCCAGGCTCATGATATGTAGTTCCCAGGTTCTAGTCCCAGTTGGGTCAGTGTTGAGATTTATTTCCGCAAAATTACCCTCCCTGCCCACGGTCAGTAGGGGACACCGATAGGCTTGGAAAGGCCGCCTTCCGTCGGATGTGACGTTAAGCCGTGGCCCCGTGTTCGGGAGAGCCATACCCTGTGCACGTTAAAGAACACGCTGGATGGCCTTGACGGGAGGCTACCATCTGTCTCCCAACAGCTGTTCCAGTGGGTCCCCTCCCCCAACCTTCTCTGAGCCTTCGGGGTCCTTGTGACCTGGCCATTTAGCCCATGTTGTGAGAAAAAGGGCCGCTCAGAGGTAAAACAACCCAACCCAACAACAACCCAAGAGCTGTTCCAGTGGGTCCCCACTCCAAACCTTCTCTGAGCCTTCGGAGTCCTTGTGACCTGGCCATTTAGCACATGGTGTGCAAAAAAGTGCCGCTCAGAGGTAAAACAACCCAACCCAACAGCTATTCCAGTGGGTCCTCTCTCCCAACCTTCTCTGAGCCTTCGGAGTCCTTATGACCTGGCCATTTAACCCATGGTGTGCAAAAAAGTGCCGCTCAGAGGTAAAACAACCAAACGTTAAAGAACACGCTGGATGGCCTTGACGAGAGGCTACCATCTGTCTCCCAACAGCTGTTCCAGTGGGTCCCCTCCCCCAACTTTATCTGAGTCTTCGCGGTCCTTGTGACCTGGCCATTTAGCCCATGGTGTGCAAAAAAGTGCCGCTCAGAGGTAAAACAACCCAACGCAACAACAACCCAACAGCTGTTCCAGTGGGTCCCCTCCCCCAACCTTCTCTGAGTCTTCGGAGTCCTTGTGACCTGGCCATTTAGCCCATGGTGTGCAAAAAAGTGCCACTCAGAGGTAAAACAACCCAACGTTAAAGAACACGCTGGATGGCCTTGACGGGAGGCTACCATCTGTCTCCCTACAACTGTTCAGTGGGTCCCCTCCCCCAACCTTCTGAGCCTTCGGGATCCATGTGACCTGGCCATTTAGCCCATGGTGTGCAAAAAAGTGCCGCTCAGAGGTAAAACAACCCAACGTTAAAGAACACGCTGGATGGCCTTGACGGGAGGCTACCATCTGTCTCCCTACAACTGTTCAGTGGGTCCCCTCCCCCAACCTTCTGAGCCTTCGGGGTCCATGTGACCTGGCCATTTAGCCCATGGTGTGCAAAAAAGTGCCGCTCAGAGGTAAAACAAAAGAACACGCTGGATGGCCTTGACGGGAGGCTACCATCTGTCTCCCTACAACTGTTCAGTGGGTCCCCTCCCCCAACCTTCTGTGCCTTCGGGGTCCATGTGACCTGGCCATTTAGCCCATGGTGCGCAAAAAAGTGCCGCTCAGAGGTAAAACAACCCGACCTCTTTAAAACTCTCCGGCATTCCGGGGAAAAAAAAGCGATGCACGAAAAATCACTGAGTAGACGTCACTAAGCCTTTTCCATTCAGGTCCTGCAAAGTTCCTAATATCATGCTGCGTTCCAGCTGGCGCTCGCAGTGCAGCTCTGACGTCATCGTCCACCGAGAGTTTGGCGCCAAGGGTGACGACGTTCCCGCCACTAATTATTTCAAAGCTGTTAAAATAATAAATGATGCGGAGTTTTTTCCCCCGGAAAATTTTCGTTTAATTAGACGCAAAAATGATGGAATCTTTGCGTATCTGAATTAGTTTATAAAAAACGCATTTACTACGCATATAAAATAAACGATGAAGTTGAGTTGTATTGTTTTACCTCTGAGCGGCACTTTTTTCACACCATGGGCTAAATGGCCAGGCCACAAGGACCCCGAAGGCTCAGAGAAGGTTGGGGGAGGGGACCCACTGGAACAGCTGTTGGGAGACAGATGGTAGCCTCCCGTCAAGGCCATCCAGCGTGTTCTTTAACGTGCACAGGGTATGGCTCTCCCGCACATGGGGCCACGGCTTAACGTCCAATCCGACGGACGGCGGCCTTTCCAAGCCCATCGGTGTCCCCTACTGATCATTGGCAGGGCGGGAAATTTTGCGGAGATAAATCACAATGCTGACCCAGCTGGGACTCGAACCTGGGAATTACAGATTACGAGCCTGGCGCGCTACCGACTGAGCCACCCCCGCTTTTTTTCTCGATGAAGTTGTTGTGTGTCAAAATATTAAACTAAATGCAGAATATATTCCGTATGTGATAAAAAATACAGAATATATTCCGTATGTGATAAAAAGTACAGAATATATTCTGTTTTTTTAGATAGATATATTTTACATATAGTTATTCGCTTTCTAATTTTTGTCTTTCGATTTCATGAAGAAATATTCTTTTAACAAACGACTCTTGAAACAAAATTTGTGAAATTTTTTTTTTCGAATTATAAAAAAAGACATTTAAAGTGAACATTATATTTTAGTTAAAATATTCTGAAAAAAATCCATCGCCGACACGACAGGAATCGAACCCGCATCTCTTCAGATTCATGCCAGAGCGCACAATGAAATTTTTCAGAATAAGACCTTTACAATTCTTCACTATGACGTTTTGACACAGCGCCATCTATACTCAAGGAGATGAAACTTTTCCCAATCGTCGGTATTTAATTTCAGATGTTAATGATAAGGTCGATAGCTATGGATAAATTATATTTTATTTTCAGGAATAAAAAAGGCATTTTCAGATGAGAGTAACGCTGGATAAATTTACTACAAAAATTATTTCGTATAATTCTAATTACGTTATCTATTTTCCGCTACAATCGATGTCTCTCGATTTTTATTTCACTTGCGATACCACGACCTCTATCTGACCTTGAAAGCGTTGAGATTTTGGATTGTTTTACCTCTGAGCGGCACTTTTTTGCACAACATGGGCTAAATGGTCAGGTCACAAGGACCCCTAAGGTTCAGAGAAGGTTGGGGGAGGGGACCCACTGGAACAGCTGTTGGGGGACAGATCGTAGCCTCCCGTCAAGGCCATCCAGCGTGTTCTTTAACGTTGGGTTGTTTTACCTCTGAGCGGCACTTTTTTGCACACCATTGGCTAAATGGCCAGGTCACATGGACCCCGAAGACTCAGAGAAGGTTGGGGGAGGGGACCCACTGGAACAGCTGTTGGGAGACAGATGGTAGCCTCCCGTCAAGGCCATCCAGCGTGTTCTTTAACGTGCACAGGGTATGGCTCTCCCACACACGGGGACACGGCTTAACGTCCCATCCGACGGACGGCGGCCTTTCCAAGCCCATCGGTGTCACCTACTGACAGTGGGCAGGGCGGGGAATTTTGCGGTGATAAATCTCAATGCTCACCCAGCTGGGACTCGAATCTGGAAACTGCAGACTACGAGCCTGACACGCTACCGACTGAGCCACCCCCCAAATGTTCAAGCCTTAACTATACCAGATTTTAAGTGGTTGGGGGGTCAGAAATGTTACACTGATGGTTTGAAAAGACTCGTCGTTCGGATGGGATGTGGTCAGCAGAGAGCCATGTGCTTCTTAAAGTACACTTGGATGGTGTTGATGGGAGATGCTGCAATCTCTCTCCTAGGAGCTGCCCAAGAAAGTTGCTCTCCTTTCAACCTTGTCTGAACCCTCAGGGTACTTGTGACCTGTCCATTTAACCCATTTTGTGTAAAAAAATTGCCGCTCAGAAATGAAACATCCCAACAACCCAAAGCCATACCTTTTGCATGTTAAAGAATACGCTGGATGATTAAAGTGACCTTCCCCCACCTTCTGTTCGCATTTGGGGTCCTTATGACCTGGCCTTTAGTAAAAATGCATCACTCAGAGGTTAAACAAATTCCTCTTCCTTACTCTTTAAATTTCCTCCTTTTCCTCGTGTTTCTCATTCTTTATATTATACTGCTCCTTATCTTCTGTATGATGTACATCCTCTTCCTCCTCCTTATCTTCTTCCTTATGCTGTAGATCCTCCTCCTCCTTATCTTCTTCCTTATGCTGTAGATCCTCCTCCTCCTTATCTTCTTCCTTATGCTGTAGATCCTCCTCCTCCTTATCTTCTTCCCTACGCTGTAGATCCTCCTCCTCCTTATCTTCTTCCCTACGCTGTAGATCCTCCTTCTCCTTATCTTCTTCCTTATGCTGTAGATCCTCCTTATCTTCCTCATGCTGTAGATCCTCTTCCTCCTTATCTTCTTCCTTATGCTGCAGATCCTCCTCCTTCTCCTTATCTTCCTCATGCTGTAGATCCTCTTCCTCCTTATCTTCTTCCTTATGCTGCAGATCCTCCTCTTCTCCTCCTTATCTTCCTCATGCTGTAGATCCTCCTCCTCCTTATCTTCTTCCTCATGCTGTAGATCCTCCTCCTCCTTATCTTCCTCATGCTGTAGATCCTCCTCCTTATCCTCTTCCTTCTGCTCCTCCTCCATATATTCTTTATGCCGTACATCCTCCTCCTAATCGTAATCCGTAATCCTCCTCTAAATTCTTTATATTCTAATCTCCTTCTCTTCACTCTTTATATTGGAATCTCATTTTCATCCACTATACACCCCTGACCTCAATGATGCTGTACCTCCTCCTCCTCCTCCTCCTCCTCCTCCTCCTCCTCCTCCTCCTCCTCCTCCTCCTCCTCCTCCTCCTTTCTTATGCCTTATATCGTCCTCCTCTTCGCTCTTTACGTTGGAATCTGATCATCATCCTCTTCATTCACTGTTTACATGCCACTCACTCCCTACATTCAAATCACCTCCTTCGTAATCTTCATATTACTCCTTCCAACTCGTCTTGTTCCCAATTAAGCCTCACATTATTCCCCCTCCTCCTCCTCCTCCTCCTCCTCCTCCTCCTCCTCCTCCTCCTCCTCCTCCTCCTCCTCCTCCTCCTCCTCCTCCTCATATTTAATATTTCATTTTAAATGACAATGGTGATGAAATGAAGATGATATTTATTATTACGATTTTAAATGACGACTCTCTTTACTTTTCATCCTCCTCCTCCTCCTCATTCTTACTCGTCACGCTGCTTCCTCCTTCCTTCTTTCATACTACATTCCATTCTTTCTCCTCCTCATCCCTCATACACTCTTCCATGTCACGGTTTCCTCTTCCTCTTTCCTTGGCCCCCTTCTTCCATTCCTTCTGCGTTTTCCTTATCATTCTCTTCCATTTTTCTGATATATCTAAATTACATCTTCTCTTCATCAGCCCCTCTTTAATCTCTTCCTCTGTACTACCATCACTTTTACGTCTCCATTCTTCGTCACTTCTTCCATTTCCACTTTTGTTTCACTCCTCTAACTCTTACATTCTCTCATCCACCTCCACTTCCACCTTACCCCCCTCTTCTTCCACTCTCTTTTCCACCTCCACATTCCCCCCCTCTCTTCTTCCACTCCCTTCTACTCCTGTTCCACCTTTCTCCCCCTCTTCTACTCCACTTCCGCCTTTCTCCCTTTTTCTTCCATTCTCTCTACTACTCCTCATCTAATAATGTCATCTACTAATATCATCATCAGCTCATCCTTATCAGCATCTTCATCATCAATATTCTCTCCTTCTCTTTTCTACCGCCTTTTCCCCTTTCTCTCTTCTACCATTCCCCTCTTTCTCACCCTCCTCTACTCCCGCCCTTTCTCCCTCTTCTTCCATTCTCTCTTATACTCCTCTTCTCCCTTCCCCCCTTCTTCCCCCTCTTCTAGTCCTGTTCCAACTTTTCCCCCCTATTCTACTCCTCTTCCGCCTTTCTCCCCCTCTTCTTCCGTTCTCTCTTCTACCGCCTTTTCCACTTCTCTCCTCTTGTTCCACTCTCTCTTCGAATCTTCGCCCCCCTTCCCCCCCTTCTTCTACTTTTTCTCTCTTCCACCATTCTCTCTCTCTCTCCTTCTATTCCATCTTCTACTCCTCTTCAACCGTTCTCACTATTTTCTTCCATTCTCTCTTCTACCTTCTCTTCCCCTTTCTTCCCCTCTTCTTACACTTCCTCCTCTTCCTCCTCTTCCACCTTTCCATCCCTCTTCTTTCCCCCTTATTCTCTCTCCTCTTTTAACTCCTAACTACTCTTCCCCGATATCGTCGTTATCATCATCTCGATCAAAAGCAATTCCATCACGGATGCATTCCTCATCACAGTCTTCTTCTTCTTCCATGGCTACGTTCGACATTTCTCCCACCCAACTCGGACAAACAGCAAAAAAACAAACACGATACTTCAAAAATAAAATAAAAAAACCTCCGCGATATATTTCACTCGGAACAAGCTTACAGAAAGAAAACAAACAAACAAAGGAACATCTTACTCCTGAAACTCTCCGCATCCACCTTTGCCTTATTTATATCATTCCCTCCGTCTTGCTCTTCTCCATCTTCCGCTGCCTCTTTGCAGAGAGAGAGAGATGAACACCGAGAGCAGAGGACTATCTGTTCCTGCCACGTGACATGCGATATCTAATATCATTCCTGCTGCCTCCGAAGATCACCTGAAAGGGAGAAAATGGAAACAGTGTGAGTGACGGAAACGGGAACACAGTAACGAGGCATCTCCATCTTCCCGACCTATCAATGAATACAACGATATATCTTGCTGAGGGCAGAAAAAACAAAATAAAAAAAAAGAAGTGTACGAGGGAGAAGCATCTTCCTTCTCCGAGAGAAGATGCACTTCCTCCTCTCCACGTGACAAGCGGGAGGAGGAAGAGCACGCAAAGAGATGGTGGGATGCAGCACCACGCATCCTCAGCTTAATTGGATCAACTGGCAAAAGGTTCTCTCTTTTTTTTTAATTTTGCTCTCTTTTGGGGGAGAGGACAAGAGGGGGTTCAGTATTTTCCTATGCACTTCCTTTGTGGACACCTTCTTCGGATCTTATTTCCGGTTAGCCTATTTATTAGGCTGCGATCTCGCCCCACGTGACGTCGACGACGGAGGATCGGTTGGCTCTCTTAGGCAGGAATTTCGCATTTTATTCATTTTATTCATTTTTATTCATATTAATTCGTTGTTTTACCTCTGAGCGGCACTTTTTTGCACACCATGGGCTAAATGGCCAGGTCACAAGGACCCCGAAGGCTCAGAGAAGGTTGGGGGAGGGGATCCACTGGAACAGCTGTTGGGAGACAGATGGCAGCCTCCCGTCAAGGCCATCCAGCGTGTTCTTTAACGTGCACAGGGTATGGCTCTCCCGCACACGGAGCCATGGCTCAACGTCCCATCCGACGGACGGCGACCTTTCCAAGCCCATCGGTGTCCCCTACTGACCGTGGGCAGGGCGGGGAATTTTGCGGAGATAAATCTCAACGCTGACCCAGCTGGGACTCGAACCTGGGAACTACAGATTACGAGCCCGGTGCGCTACCGACTGAGCCACTCCCGCCACTCGCATGCGAGGGAAAGGGAATTAAAGTGGTGTTGATGATAGAAACGACGGTGATGATGATGTATATGTAGATGATGATTAGCGAGGTTGATGATGAGGATGATGACTGAACCGACGATGATGTAGATGGTGATATTAAAGACGTTGAGGATTGAGCTGGTAACAGAGATGTTGATAATGTAGATGATGACAGCAACGTAGATGATTGAGTTGAAGGCAGAAAAATCGATGATATATAAGATAACTTCTTAAGAAGTTTATGGAGATGATGATAGTGGCAGCAATCACGGATATGATGATAGCGACGTTGATGAAGACAGCAGCATTGATGGAGATGATGATAGTGACATTGTGGATAGAAATGATGATAGCGACATTGATGATGGAGGCGATGATAGCGACATTGATGCTGGAGATGATGATGATGAGATTGAGGATAGATATGATGGTGACATTGAGGATAGAAATGATGATGGAGGCGATGATAGCTATACTGATGATGGAAGCGATGATAGCGACATTGATTATGGAGATGATGATAGTGACATTGATTATGGAGATGATGATAGCGACATTGATTTTGATTATGACAATAACACTAATGATGGAAATGATGAAAACGACATTGATGATGGAGATGAATATAGCGACATTGATGATGGAGATGAATATAGCGACATTGATGATGGAGATGCTGATAAGGATGGGCTGATGAGATTTCAGTCGCTGATGTTGATAAAAGTGATGGAAATCCGAATAATTTTCAGAAATACAGAAATGCCTCAATACTTGGTAACAAAATGCCAGACAGAAATGCCGGAATGTTTCGTGTAACATACCTAGTGTAACACAGAAGTATTAGAATACTTTTGTGTAACATATAGGAACGCACAAATGTCGGGGGCGGGGGTGGCTCAGTCGGTAGCGCGCCAGGCTCGCAATCTGCAGTTCCCAGGTTCGAGTCCCAGCTGGGTCAGCGTTGAAATTTATCTCCGCAAAATTCCCCGCCCTTCCCACGGTCAGTAGGGGACACCGATGGGCTTGGAACCGCCGCCGCCCGTCGGATGGGACGTTAAGCCGTGGTCCCGTGTGCGGAAGAGCCGTACCCTGTGCACGTTAAAGAACACGCTGGATTGCTTTGACGGGAGGCTACCATCTGTCTCTTAACAGCTGTTCCAGTGGGTCCCCTCCCCCAACCTTCTCTGAGCCTTCGGGGTCCATGTGACCTGACCATTTAGCCCATGGTGTGCAAAAAAGTGCCGCTCAGAGGTGAAACAATCCAATCCCCTCCACCAACCTGCTCTGAGCCTTCGGGGTCCTTGTGACCTGGCCATTTAGCCCATTGTGTGCAAAAAAAGTGCTACTCAGAGGTGAAATAACCCAACTTTAAAGAACACGCTGGATGCCCTTGACGGGAGGCTACCATCTGTCTCCAAACAACTGTTCCAGTGGGTCCCCTCCCCCAACCTTCCCTACGCCTTTGGGGTCCTTTTAGCCCATTGTGTGCAAAAAATTACCACTCAGAGGTAAAACAACCCAACCCACAAATGGCGGAATAATTTTTGCGTATAGAAACACAAAAATGTCGGAACACTTTTCGTAATATAGTTCTAGTGGTGTTGGGGTGGGTGGGGGGGGCACAAGTTCTTTGTTCAAATCACGTGTAATTACGTATACCGCGGAATGAACTGCGCTAAATGTCATTTTGGGCCAGATAACATAAATTTCACTCTTTTGCTGATGACATTTTTTCACTCTTTTGCAGATCCCAGATTTACATATTGCTTACAGAAAGATTTACGCATTACCCACAGAAAAATTTGCGTATTGCCCACAGAAAAATTACGTATTGCCCACAGAAAGATTTGCATATTACCTACAGAAAAATTTGAAGATTAGAAATATTTACATACTAAAAATAGAACAAAACAGAAGATGAAAAGAAAGATTGAAACATAAAAATATAAAGAATTACAGAAACTACACAAAGATTTACATATTACCAACAGAAAGTTGTAAAGATATTAATGTTACTATTTTATTGCTGCTGAAAAATATATATTGATCAAAATTCATAAAAGTTTTTGAAAAACATCATATAAAATTAAATCGCTTCAGCACCTGAAATCGCGGGATAAATTAGAATGTGAAATTTACGAGCATTCAGAACTTCTTAATCAAGTTGTTGGGTTGTTTTACCTCTGAGCGGCACTTTTTTGCACACCATGGGCTAAATGGCCAGGTCCCGTCATCCAGCGTGTTCTTTAACGTGCATAAGGTATGGCTTGGGTTGTTTTACCTCTGAGCAGCAATTTTTTGCACACCACGGGCTAAATGGCCAGGTTATAAGGACCCCGAAGGCTCAGAGAAGTTTGGGGGAGGGGACCCACTGGAACAGCTATTGGGAGACAGATGGTAGCCTCCCGTCAAGGCCATCCAGCGTGTTCTTTAACGTGCACAGGGTATGGCTTGGGTTGTTTTACCTCTGAGCAGCAATTTTTTGCACACCATGGGCTAAATGGCCAGGTTATAAGGACCCCGAAGGCTCAGAGAAGTTTAGGGGAGGGGACCCACTGGAACAGCTGTCGGGAGACAGATGGTAGCCTCCCGTCAAGGCCATCTAGCGTGTTCTTTAACGTGCACAGGGTATGTCTCTCCCGCACACGGAGCCACGGCTTAACGCCCCATCAGACGGACGGCGGCCTTTCCAAGCCCATCGGTGTCCCCTACTGACCGTGGGCAGGGCGGGGAATTTTGCGGAGATAAATTTCAACGCTGACCCAGCTGGGACTCTAACCTGGGAACTACAGATTACGAGCCTGGCGCGCTACCGACTGAGCCACCCCCGCCCCCTTCTTAATCAAGACATCGTCGACAGGTGATGCGAAATGACATTCCTTCCCAAATGATTTGATGCATTCATTAAAATGCTTTACTCTAAATGTCATCCGAATGATTCCCATTCTTTGATGAATAGTTGATTAAGTCGCAACAGAAAAGGTTTTGTTGACGTCATCAATAATACAAACAAACGCACTATTGTTAGAATCATGAATTCGGAATGGAGCCATTGTTTACGTCGCTGGCCATGCATTGTTGAGCACCTGAATCAATCGATCAAATGTTGCGCTTATTCGGGGCCTGCCGGGGAAAACAACACTGCAGGTCGCGCTTCGACGTAATTGGCGGATATCCGGTAGCAGCGGCTACGGTAAATGGATCGACAGCACTCCGAAGAGGATTCTGGGAAGCCAATCTAATTAGGAATATGACCTTCTGGCGACGAAATGATGCGTTTCGTACAAATGGAGAAATCACAGGTTTCATTGGGATTATTTTTTAACGGAATATTTACATTAGGCATTAATACTGTATTACTAAGTATTGGAATTGGGTTGGATTGTTTTACCTCTGAGCGGCACTTTTTTGCACACCATGGGCTAAATGGCCAGGTCACAAGGACCCCGAAGGCTCAGAGAAGGTTGGGGGAGGGGACCCACTGGAACAGCTGTTGGGAGACAGATGGTAGCTTCCCGTCAAGGCCATCCAGCGTGTTCTTTAACGTTGGGTTGTTTTACCTCTGAGCGGCACTTTTTTGCACACCATGGGCTAAATGGCCAGGTCACAAGGACCCCGAAGGCTCAGAGAAGGTTGGGGGAGGGGACCCACTGGAACAGCTGTTGGGAGACAGATGGTAGCTTCCCGTCAAGGCCATCCAGCGTGTTCTTTTACGTTGGGTTGTTTTACCTCTGAGCGGCACTTTTTTGCACACCATGGGCTAAATGGCCAGGTCACAAGCACTCCGAAGGCTCAGAGGTTGGGGGGAGGGGACCCACTGGAATAGCTGTTGGGAGACAGATGGAAGCCTCCCGTCAAGGCCATCCAGCGTGTCCTCTAACATGCACAGGGTATGGCTCTCCCACACAAGGACCTTGGCTTAACGTCCCATCCGACTGACGGCAGCCTTTTCAAGCCCATCGGTGTCCACTATTGACGGTGAGCAGGGCGGAGATAAATCTCAACGCTGATCCAGCTGGGACTCGAACCTGGGAACTACAGATTACGAGCCTGGCGCGCTACCGACTGAGCCACCCCCGACCCAAAAGTATTGGAATGTTTTCTGTGTTGCCAAAGCGTATTCTGAAATAAAACAATATGCTGTTATGGCCGAATATATTTTGTGCAATCCAAAATACAATCCGAAAAAAATAATGCTACCAAAATTATTCGGATATAAATTCTGTGTTACTAAGAGTGTTCAGAAATAAATACTATGCCAAAAATATTCGGTCGTATATCTATTATAGTCGTCCAATTGCCGAGTGGTTAGCACGCTTGGCTTCTGATCTAAGGGACCTGGGTTCGAGTCCCGGGTAAGGCATGGATGTCTTGGTCTATTTTCTGCTGAGGTCCTGCCATCCTCTCGGATCTTCTATTTTGGCATATAAACTGATAGGCTCCTGTCAGAACTCTGTGGCAAGCAGCTGCTTGAGGGGGTATTTATTTTATTTATTTATTTTGTTCTATATATACTGGGTTACCAAAAGTATTCAGACATAAATATTGTGTTACAAAAAAGTAATCGGTCGTAAATACTAGTTAACCTAAAATATTTGACAGAAATGCTGTGTTGCCAAAAGTATTCGGTCATAAATGCTGAGTTACCAAGAGTAATCAGATATAAATACTGGGTTACCAAAAATATTCACACAAAAGTACTGTGTTACCTACCAAAAGAATTCTGTCATAAATACTAAGTTAACAAAATATTCGGTAATAAATACTAGGTTACCAAAATATTTAATCGTAAATATGGGTTATCAAAATATTCAGCCATAAATATTGGGTTACCAAAAATATTCAGCCATAAATATTGGGTTACCAAAAATATTCGGTCATGAATACTGGGTTACCAAAAATATTCCGACATAAATACTATGTTACAAAAAATATTCTGTCATAAATATTGGATTACCAAAAATATTCGGTCATGAATACTGGGTTACCAAATGTATTCAGACATAAATACTATGTTACAAAAAATATTCTGTCAAAAATATTGGGTTACCAAAAATATTCGGTCATGAATACTGGGTTACCAAAAATATTCGGTCATGAATACTATGTTACAAAAAATATTCTGTCATAAATATTGGGTTACCAAAAATATTCAGACATAAATACTATGCTACAAAAAATATTCTGTCATAAATATTGGGTTACCAAAAATATTCGGTCATGAATACTGGGTTACCAAATGTATTCAGACATAAATACTATGTTACAAAAAATATTCTGTCATAAATATTGGGTTACCAAAAATATTCGGTCATGAATACTGGGTTACCAAAAATATTCGGTCATGAATACTGGGTTACCAAAAATATTCAGACATAAATACTATGTTACAAAAAATATTCTGTCATAAATATTGGGAGACAGATGGTAGCCTCCCGTCAAGGCCATCCAGCGTGTTCTTTAACGTGCACAGGGTATGGCTCTCCCGCACACGGGGCCACGGCTTAACGTCCCATCCGACGGACGGCGGCCTTTCCAAGCCCATCGGTGTCCCCTACTGACCGTGGGCAGGGCGGGGAGTTTTGCGGAGACGAATCTCAACGCTGACCCAGCTGGGACTCGAACCTGGGAACTACAGATTACGAGCCTGGCGCACTACCGACAGTATCCGAACACTACGGTTGATTACAGAATTTAAAAAAAAAATATCTGGCAACTTTTTTTTAGAAAATAGTGATCTGGAAACCGTGTCACGTGACACGAAGGTTGCCAGATCTGGAGCGTGTGCAGTAACTGCACCCGCTCCAGTTTGCTGTGAACGGTAACTGGAGCGTGTACAGTTGCTGTACACGCTCCAGATATTTTTCCTGAATTCTGTAATCACGTGACACGAAGGTTGCCAGATCACTAATTTTAAAAATAATCGTTGCCTGATATTTTTTCTGAATTCTGTAATCAATTATAGTATTCGGATACTTTAATGAGCGACTATACACGAAGGTTGCCAGATCACTAATTTCTAAAATAATCGTTGCCAGATATTTTTTCTGAATTCTTTCATCAACCATAGTGTTTGAATATTTTTTTCAGCGACTGTATATATTTACTGAAGCTTTCTGGGCCTTTTTCAGCGAAGAAACAGAAAAAAGGAAAAAAGGCTTAACACTGGAAAAGAGGACTTACAATCAATGATTCAAAACGTAAAGACAGAATTAAAAGAAACGTAATTAAAATCTACTCTGCTGGCAAAAATGTTTCGCTTAATTAAATTGTAAAACATGAAAGTTTTTTTTTTTCCTTTCTTGAATTTCAGTTTGCTCACTTTATAATCCCTAGAATGATCAAAGCCTTGAAGGAAAATTAAAAAAAATATATTCAATTCTTGTCTCATTCTTTTAAATGTTTAGTTTTGTTGGTTAATTCTCGGCATTGTTGTGCAATCTGCGCGGGTGATTTGTCGAGGATTGTTTATTTTTGAGAAACCATTCTTGTAATTTGTTGCGCGGAACTGATTTAAATTAACAATGAGGGATTGTTACGTGATCTACGTTTACTTTATTAGGATTGGATCTTTGAAGGTTGGGTTGTTTTAATTTTCAGCGGCACTTTTTTTCCACGCCATGGGTTGAATGGCCAGGTCACAAGGACCCCGAAGGCTCAGAGAAGGTTGGGGGAGGAGACTCACTGGAACGGCTGTTGGGAGACAGATGATAGCCTCCCGTCAAGGCCATCCAGCGTGCTCTTTAACGTTGGGTTGTTTTACCCCTGAGCGGCACTTTTTTGCACATAGTGGGCTAAATGGAGAGGTCACAAGGACCCCGAAGGCTCAGAGAAGGTTGGGGGAGGGGACCCATTGGAATAGCTGTTGGGAGACAGATGGTAGCCTCCCGTCAAGGCCATCCAGCGTGTTCTTTAACGTTGGGTCGTTTTACCCATGAACGGCACTTTTTTGCACACAGTGGGCTAAATGGCCAGGTCACAAGGACCCCGAAGGCTCAGAGAAGGTTTGGGGAGGGGACCCACTGGAACACCTGTTGGGAGACAGATGGTAGCCTCCCGTCAAGGCCATCCAGCGTGTTCTTTAATGTGCATAAGGTATGGCTTGGGTTATTTTACCTCTGAACAGTACTCTTTTGCACACAATGGGGCTAAATGGCCAAGTCACAACGACTCCGAAGGTTCAGAGAAGGTTGGGGGAGGAGAACTGGAACAGCTGTTGGGAGACAGATGGTAGCCTCCCGTCAAGGCCATCCAGCGTGTTCTTTAACGTTGGGTTGTTTTACCCATGAGCGGCACTTTTTTGCACACAGTGGGCTAAATGGCCAGGTCACAAGGACCCCGAAGGCTCAGAGAAGGTTCGGGGAGGGGACCCACTGGAATAGCTGTTGGGAGACAGATGGTAGCCTCCCGTCAAGGCCATCCAGTGTGTTCTTTAATGTGTATAAGGTATGGCTTGGGTTGTTTTACTTCTGAACAGTACTCTTTTGCACACAATGGGCTAAATGGCCAGGTCACAAGGACCCCGAAGGCTCAGAGGAAATTCGGGAGGGGATTTGTTCTTGATTTCATTTCTACTTATCAGTGTTTATGTAAGTGTTTTGCACATGTTGTTTCAAAATGTAGTTTATGTCGTTTTCATTTTTTGGTACTGATTTTTTATGTATCTTTATAGGTAATAATGTTGAATTTTTATCTTTGTTGAATTTTTCCACTGTTATTGGATCATTGATCTGTTGTGAGGACATTAATTAAACAAATAAATAAAAAGTTAATTCTCGGCTTTACCCTGATTACCACTATAGTCACAATTCATCCCGCTGAAAGTTTGGCGCCAAGCGTATCTCCATAGATAATTTCATTCACAACTTTCCAGATGTACAGTCGCTCAAAAAAGTATCCGAACAATATGGTTGACTACAGAATTCAGAAAAAATATCTGGCAACGATTGTTTTTAGGAATTAGTAATCTGGCAACCTTCGTGTCACGTGACTACAGAATTCAGGAAAAATATCTGGAGCGTGTACAGCAACTGTACACGCTCCAGTTACCGTTCACAGCAAACTGGAGCGTGGGCAGTTACTGCACACGCTGCAGTTTGCTGTGAACGGTAACTGCACACGCTTAATATTTCCGTGAGTGAGCCCACACGATCCAGGTCTTTCTGAGCTCACACGATCCAATGTGCTGTGAACATTAACCGCAACCGTTCCAGTTTGCTGTGAACGGTAACTGCACACGCTCAATATTTCCGTGAGTGAGCCCACACGATCCAGGCCTTTGTGAGCTCACACGATCCAATGTGCTGTGAACATTAACCGCAACCGCTGCAGTTTGCTGTGAACGGTAACTGCACACGCTCAATATTTCCGTGAGTGAGCCCACACAATCTAGTATCAAAATAATATGACCACCTACAGTCGCTCAAAAAATATCCGAACACTATGTTGACTACAGAATTCAGAAAAAAAAACTGGCAACGATTATTTTTAGAAATTAGTGATCTGGCAACCTTCGTGTCACGTGACACGAAGGTTGCCAGATCACTAATATCTAAAAAAATCGCTGCTAGATATTCTTTCTAAATTCTGTAGTCAACCATATTGTTCGGATACTTTTTTGAGCGACTGTACTATTCCCATTAATAGGGTAGACGACAGCAGCACCCCCAGAAATTTCTGATGCTTTTCGGTGGATCACTCCCAACACATGGTACCGAGGAACCCCATCTGTTACCCCAACAGTGTCTGAAGTGAGCGGCACCACCCCACGAAATTTGGGATAGTTCGCTCAAGTAGCGTCGGAACCAGAGGGAAAGTGCCAATTTCTGACACCGATGACGTCACAAGTGCCTAACCTCCGGCGTGTTATTTAAAAAATATTAATTTACTGTTTATAGGAAAGAAAAAACGAAGAAACAGCCGGAAAACAAATCGAATAAGAAGTGAAAAGAAAGGAAAAGGGGAAAGAATAATATAAAAAGAAGAAAACAAACAACAAACAACTGAGGAAGAAGCGAACAAACGAAACGTAAGAACAAAAGAAAATAAAAAAGAATTAACGGAGAATAAAACAAAGAGCTAGCAAAAAAAAATTTAAAAAGGCTAACGGAAGAATGAAAAAAAAAACATACAAAGAAACGACAAAAAAACGAAAGAACGTGAGAACAAACAAATGAAAGCAAAAAAGGAAACGGAAGAAGAACAAAACAAGGAAGAACAAATGTGAAAACAAGCAGGAAGGAAAACAAAAGGAAAAAGAACTAAATCAACACACAAAGAAGAAAAATGGAAAGAAAGCAAAAAAAAGTAACGGACGAAAGGATAAATGAGCAAAAACAGAAAAGAAATAAAACGAAACAGAAGCGAACGTAAAATGAAAAAAATAGGAAGAATGAAAAACACGCAAACAAGAAAACAAACAAATAAGAAAAGGAGGAGCGAAAAACACACAAACAAGAAAACAAACAAACTATAAAAAAAGGAAGAATGAAAAACACACAAACAAGAAAACAAACAAATTGCAAAAAAAGAGCGAAAAACATACAAACGAGAAAACAAAGTAAAAAGAAAAAACACGCAAACGAGAAAACAAACAAACAAAAAAGGAAAAACACGCAAAAGGGAAAAACAAACAAACTAAAAAAGAAGAAGGAAAAACACAAACAAAAAACAAACAAACAAACAAAAAGAAAGAATGAAAAACACACAAAAACAAACAAACTGAAAAAAAATAAGAATTAAAAACACACAAAGAAGAAAACAAACAAATCGGAAAAACGAATGCGATAAAAAAGAGACAAGCAGACAAGAAAACAAACAAAAAATAACAGGGAAAACGAAAGAATTTTATAGCAAGAGAAAAATAAAATCACCAAACGAACGACAGAAAAATGAAATAAAATACAAACTTCAAAATACTGAGCAACCTTCAATTGCCTATGTAAATAAACCCACTTCCAAATCATTACCAGTTCATCCACTAAAAAAAAACGTACTTGAGTTAAAAATTCATTTTAAAAAACTGCATTTAAAAAACCCTCAAGCACAAAACTCCTCTGATTAAAAATAAAAAAAAAAAACTCCATTACCCACTTGCCATTTATATCTCCCATCAAACAGACACTTAATTGCTAATTAAAAGAAGATTAATCCCGCTTCTTAGCAAATTGGCCAAAGCCAAGGAAAAGTTAATTTAAATTAGAAAACTTTAGAATTTACTCTCGTGGCGCGGAAACACCAAAAGTGAGGTTTTCGTGGCGCGTTTCATCACGTGCCTCGTCTTCTAATCACGTGTCACGGCGCTGCGCACGTGCTGTTTTTCATTCTCCCAAGAGTTTCTCCTCAAAGGGCAAACAGCATCGTCATTCCTTGGTATCTGCATACCACATCTAAATCAGAAAGCATCCAGACAGGCCTCACGATAAAAGGGGATAATTAGGAGTCATAGATTGGCTTTCTAACTTTCACAGGGTTCGAAATTTTGATTTTCAGTGCTGATGGTTTGAATAATTAAGGACTCCTCAATTTTTATCCCTGCAATGTCTTTTGGGTTTAGAATACTTCACTGAAGAATTCTACAGAAATTTCATATGCAAATTAAGGAGTTTGAAGTTCGTTTTTTTTTTATAAGATTTCTTTTTATGTCAGATGAATTAGGTTGTTTTAACTGTGGGTGGCCCATTTTTTTGCACACAATGGGCTGAATGGTCAAGTAAAGACACGAGGGCTCACAGAAGATTGGGGGAGGAGACCCATTACATAGCTGTTAGGAGACAGATGGTAGCCTCCCATTACACATAATGGGCTAAATGGCCAGATCACATGCACCCCAAAGGCTCAGAGAAGGTTTGGGGAGGAGACACATTTTATAGCTGTTGGGAGACAGATGGTAGTCTCCCGTCAAGGCCATCCAGCGTGTTCTTTAACGTTGGGTTGTTTTATCTCTGAGAGGCGCTTTTTCGCACACAATGGGCTAAAAACAACAGTTCACAAGGACCCGAAGGCTCAGAGAAGGTTGGGGAAGGGGACCCAATATACCAGCTGTTGGGAGACAGATGATAGCCTCCCGTCAAGGCCATCCAGCGTGTTCTTTAACGTTGGGCTGTTTTATCTCTGAGCGGCGCTTTTTCGCACACAATGGGCTAAACTCAACAGTTCACAAGGGCCCCGAAGGCTCAGAGAAGGTTGGGGGAGGGGACCCACTGGAACAGCTGTTGGGAGACAGATGGTAGCCTCCCGTCAAGGCCATCCAGCGTGTTCTTTAACGTCGGGTTGTTTTATCTCTGAGCGGCGCTTTTTCGCACACAATGGGCTAAAATCAACAGTTCACAAGGACCCCGAAGGCTCAGAGAAGGTTGGGGGAGGGCACCCACTGAAACAGCTGTTGGAAAACAGATGGCAGCCTCCCGTCAAGGCCTTCCAGCGTGTTCTTTAACTTTGGGTTGTTTTACCTCCGAGCGGCACTTTTTTGCACACCATGGGCTAAATGGCCAGGTCACAAGGACTCCGAAGGCTCAGAGAAGGTTGGGGGAGGAGACCTATTGGAACAGCTGTTGGGAGACAGATGGTAGCCACCCGTCAAGGCCATCCAGCGTGTTATTTAAAGTACACAGGTTATGGCTTTCGCGCACATGGGGTCATGGGTTAACGTCCCATCCGACGGACGCCGGCCTTTCTAAGCCCATCGGTGTCCCCTACTGACCGTGGGCAGGGCGGGGAATTTTGCGGAGATAAACCTCAACGCTGACCCAGCTGGGACTCGAACCTGGGAACTACAGATTACGAGCCTGGCGCGCTACCGACTGAGCCACTTTCACGTGAAAAGATAAGATTAGGAAAGGCAATAATAATATATCTACAAAGTAATCAAAATTATTAACAGAAACAAGCAAAATTTGGTCCACCAACTACTTAGAAGTAAGTGTTAATATAACTCAACAGAGTCCATTACCATGACGTAACAAAGAGGAAAACCTCATTGTAGCGTCAGCAGACATTACAACTTCCTCTTTCAAACATTGTCGACAGATACAGTCGCTCAAAAAATATCCGAATACTATGGTTGATTACAGAATTCAGAAAAAAATATCTGGCAACGATTTTTTTTTTTTAGAAATTAGTGATCTGGCAACCTTCGTGTCACGTTGCCAGATCACTAATTTCTAAAAAAAAAAACACGGTGTTCGGATATTTTTTGAGCGACACTAGGTGGTCATATTATTTTGATACTAGATCGTGTGGGCTCACTCACGGAAATATTGAGCGCGTGCAGTTACCGTTCACAGCAAACTGGAGCGTGTGCAGTAACTGCACACGCTCCAGTTTGCTGTGAACGGTAACTGGAGCGTGTACAGTTGCTGTATATGCTCCAGATATTTTTCCTGAATTCTGTAATCACGTGACACGAAGGTTGCCAGATCACTAACTTCTAAAAAAAAATCGTTGCCATCTTGAGCCAGATATTTTTTTCTGAATTCTGTAATCAGCCGTAGTGTTCGGATATTTTTTTCGAGGGACTATACATTATTGACCGATGCATTGTTGAGTCATATCCGGCGATCTGGACGGAATTCAGGGGATTTATGGTTACCGGAACTTCCGCTTATATTGGTCAACGTTTCATAATCGCCAGCGATTCACCGCAATCCAGGCGACGGAGCCATTACTCAATAGAATAATTTTCGTGCGACAGATTAGTGACGATTATAACTTGCACGGAGTAATCGAATGAGCCTCGTTTTGAACGGTCGTTATGGCAAGTACTGTTGTATCAATGCACCTAAATGATATTTGACTAATAATACCTTTAACATAGAGTGTTGTTAGTGTAAATAGTACTTCACATTTCCTATTATGTTGTGAATGTCGTTATGGTAATGATATCTTTTAGCGAAAATGTCTCGCGGAATTGTTAGTCTAATTGCTTTGGTACGAGAAACAGTCGATCAGAATAGTATTATGTAGCTGTAAATATCCCTGCGAGATTATATTAGATATATACAAGATCCTTATGGGCTACGGAGGTCCAACCAGACCGTGCAATTTAGTTCTCCAAGCAAGTCTGTCCTGAGCTACATCTACTGCATCTGACCACTGCACACCTATTCTAACAAGGTCCTGTTTGACATTGTCTGCCCACCGCATCCTAGGTCTCCCCTTCTTTCTGAGGCCTTTAGGCACACTGTTCATAACCCTATTCATCATCATTATCATCCTCAAGCAGCCCTGGGTTACGGAGGTCCAACCAGACCGTGCAATTTAGTTCTCCAAGCAAGTCTGTCCTGAGCTACATCTACTGCATCTGGCCACTGCACACCAATTCTAACAAGGTCTTGTTTGACATTGTCTGCCCACCGCATCCTAGGTCTCCCCCTCTTTCTGAGGCCTTTAGGCACACTGTTCATAACTATATTCATCATCATCGTCATCATCATCCTCAAGCAGCCATGTGCTACGGAGGTCCAACCAGACCGTGCAATTTAGTTCTCAAAGTAAGTCTGTCCTGAGTTACATCTACTGCATCTGGCCACTGCACACCAATTCTAACAAGGTCCTGTTTGACATTGTCTGCCCACCGCATTCTAGGTCTCCCCTTCTTTCTGAGGCCTTTAGGCACACTGTGCATAACCCTATTCATCATCATCATCATCATCCTCAAGCAGCCATGGGCCACGGAAGTCCAACCAGACCGTGCAATTTAGTTCTCCAAGCAAGTCTGTCCTGAGCTACATCTACTGCATCTGGCCACTGCACACCAATTCTAACAAGGTCCTGTTTGACATTGTCTGCCCACCGCATTCTAGGTCTCCCCTTCTTTCTGAGGCCTTTAGGCACACTGTGCATAACTCTATTCATCACCATCATCATCCTCAAGGAGCCATGGGTTACGGAGGTCCAACCAGACCGTGCAATTTAGTTCTCCAAGCATGTCAGTCTTGAGCTACATCTACTGCATCTGGCCACTGCACACCAATTCTAACAAGGTCCTGTTTGACATTGTCTGCCCACCGCATCCTAGGTCTCCCCCTCTTTCTGAGGCCTTTAGGCACACTGTTCTTAACCCTATTCATCATCATCATCATCATCATCCTCAAGCAGCCATGGGTTACGGAGGTCCAACCAGACCGTGCAATTCAGTTCCCCAAGCAAGTCTGTCCTGAGCTACATCTACTGCATCTGGCCACTGCACACCAATTCTAACAAGGTCCTGTTTGACACTGTCTGCCCGCCGCATCCTAGGTCTCCCCCTCTTTCTGAGGCCTTTAGGCACACTGTTCATAACCCTATTCATCATCATCATCATCATCCTCAAGCAGCCGTGGGCTACGGAGGTCCAACCTGACCGTGCAATTTAGTTCTCCAAGCAAGTCTATCCTGAGCTACATCTACTGCATCTGGCCACTGCACACCAATTCTAACAAGGTCCTGTTTGACATTGTCTGCCCACCGCATCCTAGGTTTCCCCCTCTTTCTGAGGCCTTTAGGCACACTGTTCATAACCATATTCATCATCATCATCATCATCATCATCCTCAAGCACCCATGAGCTACGGAGATCCAACCAGACCGTGCAATTTAGTTCTCCAAGCAAATCTGTCCTGAGCTACATCTACTGCATCTGGCCACTGCACACCAATTCTAACAAGGTCCTGTTTGACATTGTCTGCCCACCGCATCCTAGGTTTCCCCCTCTTTCTGAGGCCTTTAGGCACATTGTTCATAACCGTATTCATCATCATCATCATCATCATCATCATCATCATCATCATCATCATCATCATCATCATCATCATCATCATCATCCTCCTCCTCCTCCTCCTCCTCCTCCTCCTCCTCAAGCAGCCATGGGCTACGGAGGTCCATCCAGACCGTGCAATTTAGTTCTCCAAGCAAGTCTGCCCTGAGCTACACCTACTGCATCTGGCCACTGCACACCAATACTAACAAGGTCCTGTTTGACATTGTCTGCCCACCGCATCCTTGGTCTCCCCCTCTTTCTGAGGCCTTTAGGCACACTGTTCATAATTCTATTCCTCATCATCATCATCCTCAAGCAGCCATGGGCTACGGAGGTCCAACCAGACCGTGCAATTTAGTTCTCCAAGCAAGTCTGTCCTGAGCTACATCTACTGCATCTGGCCACTGCACACCAATTCTAACAAGGTCCTGTTTGACATTGTCTGCCCACCGCATCCTAGGTCTCCCCCTCTTTCTGAGGCCTTTAAGCACACTGTTCATATCTCTATTCATCATCATCATCATCATCCTCAAGTAGCCATGGGCTACGGAGGTCCAACCAGACCGTGCAATTTAGTTCTCAAAGCAAGTCTGTCCTGAGCTACATCTACTGCATCTGGCCACTGCACACCAATTCTAATAAGGTCCTGTTTGACATTGTCTGCCCACCGCATTCTAGGTCTGCCCTTCTTTCTGAGGCCTTTAGGCACACTGTGCATAACCCTATTCATCATCATCATCATCCTCAAACAGCCATGGGCCACGGAAGTCCAACCAGACCGTGCAATTTAGCTCTCCAAGCAAGTCTGTCCTGAGCTACATCTACTGCATTTGGCCACTGCACACCAATTCTAACAAGGTCCTGTTTGACATTGTCTGCCCACCGCATTCTAGGTCTCCCCTTCTTTCTGAGGCCTTTAGGCACACTGTGCATAACTCTATTCATCATCATCATCATCCTCAAGCAGAAATGGGCTACGGAGGTCCAACCAGACCGTGCAATTTAGTTCTCCAAGCATGTCAGTCTTGAGCTACATCTACTGCATCTGGCCACTGCACACCAATTCTGACAAGGTCCTGTTTGACATTGTCTGCCCACCGCATCCTAGGTCTCCCCCTCTTTCTGAGGTCTTTAGGCACACTGTTCATAACCCTATTCATCATCACCATCATCCTCAAGCAGCCATTTGCTACGGAGGTCCAACCAGACCGTGCAATTCAGTTCCCCATGCAAGGCTGTCCTCAGCTACATGTACTGCATCTGGCCACTGCACACCAATTCTAACAAGGTCCTGTTTGACACTGTCTGCCCACCGCATCCTAGGTCTCCCCCTCTTTCTGAGGCCTTTAGGCACACTGTTCATAACCCTATTCATCATCATCATCATCATCATCATCATCATCATCATCATCATCATCATCATCATCATCATCATCATCATCATCATCATCATCATCATCATCATCATCATCATCATCATCATCATCATCCTCAAGCAGCCATGGGCTACGGAGGTCCAACCAGACCGTGCAATTTAGTTCTCCAAGCAAGTCTATCCTGAGCTACATCTACTGCATCTGGCCACTGCACACCAATTCTAACAAGGTCCTGTTTGACATTGTCTGCCCACCGCATCCGAGGTTTCCTCCTCTTTCTGAGGCCTTTAGGCACACTGTTCATAACTATATTCATCATCATCATCATCCTCAAGCAGCCATGTGCTACGGAGGTCCAACCAGACCGTGCAATTTAGTTCTCCAAGCAAATCTGTCCTGAGCTACATCTACTGCATCTGGCCACTGCACACCAATTCTAACAAGGTCCTGTTTGACATTGTCTGCCCACCGCATCCTAGGTCTCCCCCTCTTTCTAAGGCCTTTAGGCACACTGTTCATATCTCTATACTTGAACTCTTCCTGAAACTGCAATTCTGAAACTCTCCCTGACACTGAAATTCTCCTACTCTCGACGAAACTGAAATTCTCGGACTCTCCCTGAAACTGAAATTCTTAAACTCTTCCTGAAACTGAAATTCTTGAACTCTCTCCGACACTGAAATTCTTGAACTCTCCCTGAAACTGAAATTCTTAAACTCTCTCCGTCACTGAAATTCTTGAACTCTCCTTGAAACTGAAATTCTTGAACTCTCCCTGAAACTGAAATTCTTAAACTCTCTCCGACACTGAAATTCTTGAACTCTCCCTGAAACTGAAATTCTTAAACTCTCTCCGTCACTGAAATTCTTGAACTCTCCTTGAAACTGAAATTCTTGAACTCTCCCTGAAACTGAAATTCTTGAACTCACCCTGAAACTGAAATTCTTAAACTCTCTCCGACACTGAAATTCTTGAACTCTCCCTGAAACTGAAATTCTTGAACTCTCCCTGAAACTGAAATTCTTAAACTCTCTCCGACACTGAAATTCTCCTACTCTCGACGAAACTAATTCTGGATCTCTCCTGGAAACTGAAATGCTTGGACTCTCCCAGAAACTCTCCCCGAAACTGAAATTCTCGAATTCTCCTCAGAACTGAAATTCTCCAACTCTCCCCGAAACTGAAATTCTCGAACACAGTCGGAAAATGAAATTCTCAAATTCTCCTCAGAACTGAAATTCTCGAACTCTCCCTAAAACTGAAATTCTCGAACTCTCCACGAAAGTGAAATTCTCGAACTCTCCCTGAAACTGAAATTCTTGAACTCTCCCTGACATTGAAATTCTCCTACTCTCGACTCTCCCTGAAACTCTCCCCGAAACTGAAATTCTCGAACACAGTCGGAAAACGAAATTCTCGACCTCTCCTCAGAACTGAAATTCTCGAACTCTCCACGAGAGTGAAATTCTCGAACTCTCCACGAAAGTGAAGTCCTCGAATTCTCCCCGAAACTGAAATTCTCGAACTCTCCCTGAAACTGAAATTCTTGAACTGTCCCTGACACTGAAATTCTCCTACTCTCGACGAAATTGAAATTCTCGGACTCTCCCTGAAACTCTCCCCGAAACTGAAATTCTCCCCGAAACTGAATTCCCCGAAACTGAAACTGAACACAGTCGGAAAACGAAATTCTCGACTTCTCCTCAGAACTGAAATTCTCGAACTCTCCACGAAAGTGAAATTCTCGAACTCTCCACGAAAGTGAAATCCTCGAATTCTCCCCGAAACTGAAATTCTCGGACTCTCCCTGAAACTCTCCCCGTAACTGAAATTCTCGAACACAGTCGGAAAACGAAATTCTTGACTTCTCCTCAGAACTGAAATTCTCCAACTCCCCCTGAAACCTGAAATTCTCGAATTCCCCCCGAAACTGAAATCCTCGAATTCTCCACGAAAGTGAAATTCTCGAACTCTCCCCGAAACTGAAATCCTCGAACACAGTCGGAAAATGAAATTCTGGAATTCTCCTCAGAACCGAAATTCTCGAACTCTCCACGAGAGTGAAATTCTCGAACTCTCCACGAAAGTGAAATCCTCGAATTCTCCTCAAAACTGAAATTCTCCAACTCTCCCTGAAACTGAAATTCTCCTACTCTCGACGAAGCTGAAATTCTCGGACTCTCCCTGAAACTCTCCCCGAAACTGAAATTCTCGAACACAGTCGGAAAATGAAATTCTCGAATTCTCCTCAGAACTGAAATTCTCGAACTCTCCACGAAAGTGATATTCTCGAATTCTCCTCAAAACTGAAATTCTCCAACTCTCCCTGAGACTGAAATTCTTGTACTCTCCCTGACACTGAAATTCTCCTACTCTCGACGAAACTGAAATTCTCGGACTCTCCCTGAAACTCTCCCCGAAACTGAAATTCTCGAACACAGTCGGAAAATGAAATTCTCGAATTCTCTTCAGAACTGAAATTCTCGAACTCTCCACGAAAAGTCAAATTCTCGAACTCTCCACGAAGGTGAAATCCTCGAATTCTCCCCGAAACTGAAATTTTCGAACTCTTCCTGAAACTGAAATTCTTGAACTCTCCCTGACACTGAAATTCTCCTACTCTCGACGAAACTGAAATTCTCGGACTATCCCTGAAACTCTCCCCGAAACTGAAATTCTCGTACACAGTCGGAAAACGAAATTCTCGAATTCTCCTCAGAACTGAAATTCTCCAACTCTCCCTGAAACTGAAATTTTTCCCTGAAACCTGAAATTCTCGAACTCTCCCCGAAACTGAAATCCTCACATACTCCACGAAAGTGAAATTCTCGAACTCTCCACGAAAGTGAAATCCTCGAATTTTCCCCGAAACTGAAATTTTCAGACTCTCCCTGAAACTCTCCCCGAAACTGAAATTCTCGAACACAGTCGGAAAACGAAATTCTCGACTTCTCAGAACTGAAATTCTCCAACTCTCCCTGAAATCTGAAATTCTCGAATTCTCCCCGAAACTGAAATCCTCGAACTCTCCACGAAAGTGAAATTCTCGAACTCTCCCCGAAACTGAAATCCTCGAACACAGTCGGAAAATGAAATTCTCGAATTCTCCTCAGAACTGAAATTCTCGAACTCTCCACGAAAGTGAAATTCTCGAATTCTCCTCAGAACTGAAATTCTCGAACTCTCCCTGAAACTGGAATTCTCAAACTCTCCCTGAAACTGAAATTCTCGAACTCTCCCCGAAACTGAAATCCTCGAATTCTCCACATAACTGAAATTCTTGAACTCTCCCTGAAACTGAATTTCTCAAACTCTACCCGACACTGAAATTTTCCTACTCTCCACGGAACTGAAATTCTGGAACTCTCCTGGAAACTGAAATTCTCGAACTCTCCACGAAATTGAAATTCTCGAAGTCTCTACGAAACTGAAGTTCTCGAACTCTCCCTAAAACTGAAATTCTTGAACTCTCCCCGAAACTGAAATTCTCAAAATCTCCCAGAAACTGAAATCCTCGAAACTGTCCATGAAACCGAAATCCTCAAAATCTCCCAGAAACCGAAATCCTCGAAACTCTCCATGAAACTGAAATCATCAAAATTTCCCAGGAACTGAAATTGTAATATGAGAAATTTGATAACGTAATATTATTACGAAGTTAATATTTCTGCTGTCATTAAACTAAACTATTTGTTAAAAAAGTATCTCTTAACACTGTTACTAATAGCAACATGGTTAATCACTATCATTTGAGGGGTCGGGGGTGGCTCAGTCGGTAGCGCGCCAGGCTCGTAATCTGTAGTTTCCAGGTTCGAGTCCCAACTGGGTCAGCGTTGAGATTTATCTCCGCAAAATTCCCCGCCTTGCCCACGGTCAGTAGGGGACACCGATGGGCTTGGAAAGGCTGCCGTTCGTCGGATGGGACGTTAAGCCGTGGCCCCGTGTGCGGGAGAGCCATACCCTGTGCACGTTAAAGAACATGCTGGATGGCCTTGACGGGAGGCTACCATCTGTCTTCCTACAGCTGTTCCAGTGGGTCCCTCCCCCAACCTTCTCTGAGCCTTCGGGGTCCATGTGACCTGGCCATTTAGCCCATGGTGTGCAAAAAAGTGCCTCTCAGAAGTAAAACAACCCACCGTTAAAGAACACGGTGGATGGCCTTGACGGGAGGCTACCATCTGTCTCCCAACAGCTGCTCCGATGGGTCCCCTCCCCCAACCTTCTCTGAGCCTTCGGGGTGCATGTGATCTGGCCATTTAGCCCATGGTGTGCAAAAAAGTGCCTCTCAGAAGTAAAACATCCCACCGTTAAAGAACACACTGGATGGCCTTGACGGGAGGCTACCATCTGTCTCCCAACAGCTGTTCCAGTGGATCCCCTCTCCCAACATTCTCCGAGCCTTCGGGGTCCATGTGACCTGGCCATTTAGTCCATGGTGTGCAAAAAAGTGCCTCTCAGAAGTAAAACATCCCACCGTTAAAGAACACACTGGATGGCCTTGACGGGAGGCTACCATCTCTCTCCCAACAGCTGTTCCAGTGGGTCCCCTCTCCCAACATTCTCCGAGCCTTCGGGGTCCATGTGACCTGGCCATTTAGCCCGTGGTGTGCAAAAAGTGCCTCTCAGAAGTAAAACAACCCAACTCACTATCATTTGAAAAGCAACAATCCACCCGGCACGATAAACACTTTCAATAACACCCTCTAAGGAAAGAAAAAAAAAAGTTCAGAAATATATTTCCGTAGTTCACGTGTTATCCCCCTTAGCCATCGCCATTTAAACCCATATGTTGATGTTGGCCACGTGATAAATGCCATCTCGGTGTTCCTTCCGCTTCCGGCCTCGCGTTCACCGCGTCCTTCTGCGCGCGCGTATGTTACGTCACCTCTTCATTCTTTGTTATTTGGCCTCGTGGCGAAAACCAGAGCCAACAATACATTCCTGCAGGCTAAACGATAAGCAGACTTCGATTTTATTTTCTTTACAGGGCTTTTTCGTTTTTGGCGCTAACTTGGTGAGAGTTTTAAGTGAAGGCCAAGAAAAAAAACTGAAAGCTTATTAAGAGCGTGAGGAAACTTTCAACACAACTTTGGTGTTGGTTTTTGTAGAGGTATTTCTTCTTATCTTTGTTGCTTAGTGAAAGCCGTTTTAGTCTTTTTTTAGCGCGTTTTCAGATTAAAAAAGAAAACCGAGGAAATGTTTTTTTTTGCTTTTTGTCGTCTGTAATGTTTGTAGACATTGAATTTTTTTGTATTTTTGTTTTGAGAGGTTAATTGAAAATTCTATTTATTTTTGGAGTTGGATAGCTGTAAACGAAACAATACGATTCGTAGTTTTCGGATCTTTCCAAAAACTGTAATAGCGCCCTCTAACGTGGATTTGGTTTGTTTTACCTTTGAGAGGCACTTTTTGAACACCATGGGCTAAATGGCCAGGTCACAAGGACCCCGAAGGTTCAGAGAAGGTTTGGGGAGGGGACCCACTGGAACAGCTGTTGGGAGACAGATGGTAGCATCCCGTCAAGGCCATCCAGCGTGTTCTTTAACGTGCACAGGGTATGGCTCTCCAACACACGGGGCCACGGCTTAACGTCCCATCCGACGGACGGCGGCCTTTCCAAGCCCATCGGTGTCCCCTACTGACCTTGGGCAGGGCGGGGAATTTTGCGGAGATAAATCTCAACGCTGACCCAGCTGGGACTCGAACCCGGGAACTACAGATTACGAGCCTGGCGCGATACCGACTGAGCCACCCCCGCCCCTCATTTTTGTAGAGGTAATTCTTCTTATCTTTGTTGCAGGGTGAAAGTCGTTTTAGTGTTTTTTTTAGCGCGTTTCCAGATTAAAAAAGAAAACCGAGGTAATGTTTTTTTTTTGCTTTTTGTCGTCTGTAATGTTTGTAGACATTGAATTTTTTTGTATTTTTGTTTTGAGAGGTTAATTGAAAATTCTTTTTTTTTGGAGTTGGATAGGTGTAAACGAAACAATAAGATTCGTAGTTTTCGGATCTTTCCAAAAACTGTAATAGCGCCCTCTAACGTGGATTTGGTTTGGTATGTTTTATTTTTGAGAGGCACTTTTTTGAACACCATGGGCTAAATGGCCAGGTCACAAGGACCCCGAAGGCTCAGAGAAGGTTGGGAGAGGGGACCCACTAGAACACATGATGGGAGACAGATGGTAGCTTCCCGTCAAGGCCATCTAGCGTGTTCTTTAACGGTGGGATGTTTTACTTCTGAGAGGCACTTTTTTGAACACCATGAACTAAATGGCCAGGTCACATGGACCCCTAAGGCTCAGCGAAGGTTGGAGGAGGGGACCCACTGGAACAGCTGTTGGGAGACAGATGGTAGCCTCCCGTCATGGCCATACAGCGTGTTCTTTAACGGTGGGATGTTTTACTTCTGAGAGGCACTTTTTTTGAACACCATGAGCTAAATGGCTAGGTCACAAGGACCCCGAAGGCTCAGAGAAGGTTGGGAGAGGGGAGCCACTGGAACATCTGTTGAACATCCCCCCCACCATCAATTCTTCCATTCCAATATCAGCACTTAAAAAAAACTGTATCTGAACTATATATATCGCTCCTAGGCATCATCAGCCTCCAAGCATCATCTGTTCTTCATCTTCCGGGAAATGATGATATGGACTGCGATCGATCAACAAGAAGAGGGATTTGGAGAAAAATTTACCTCTGATGGAAAAAGTTATTTTTTATTTCGCGCGGGGAGTTTCTGAACGAAGAACACCGCAACCACTTGATGACTGTTGGTAAACAATTTGCCTGATTGCCTTAGAGTCTCGCGAAAATTCCACAAATTTTCTGGGAGGGAGTTTCCAGAAATACAGTCGCTCGAAAAAGTATTCGAACACTATAGTCGATTACAGAATTCAGAAAAAAAAATATCTGGGAAAGTTTTCTTTTGAAATTAGTGATCTGGCAACCTTCGTTTCATGTTGCCAGATCACAAATTTCTGGAAAAAAAACCGTTGCCATATATTTTTTCTGAATTCTGTAAATCAACCATAGTGTTCGAAAATTTCTTCGACGACTGTACAATTTTCTCTCTCCGTTTCATTCGCAGATGGATTTAGAAAACTAATCCGTCGGATGGAGTTGCTCCCGCTCATCCCGATTCCTCTGGAGAAGAGCGGCAGGGGGATGGCTCAGTCGGTAGCGCGCCAGGCTCGTAATCTGTAGTAACCTGGTTCGAGTCCCAGCTGGGTGAGCGTTGAGATTTATCTCAGAAAAACTTCCCGCCAAGCCCACGGTCAGTAGGGGACACCGATGGGCTTGGAAAGGCTGCCGTCCGACGGATGGGACGTTTAGCCATGGCCCCTTGTACGGGAGAGCCATATCCTGTGCACGTTAAAGAACACGCTGGATGGCTTTCACGGGAGGCTACCATCTGTCTCCCAACAGCTGTTCCAGTGGGTTCCCTCCCTCAACCTTCTCTGAGCCTTAGGGGTCCTTGTGACCTGCCCATTTAGCCCATGGCGTGCAAAAAAGTGCCGCTCAGAGGTAAAACAACCCAACATTAAAGAACACGCTGGATGGCCTTCACGGGAGGTTACCATCTGTCTCCCAACAGCTGTTGCAATGGGTCCGCTCCCCCAACCTTCTCTGAGCCTTCGGGGTCATTGTGACCTGGCTATTTAGCCCATTGTGTGCAAAAGAAAAAGTCCCGCGCAGAGGTAAAACAACCCAACATTACAGAACACGCTGGATGGCCTTCACGGGAGGCTACCATCTGTCTCCCAACAGCTGTTCCAATGGGTCCCCTCCCCCAACCTTCTCTGAGCCTTCGGGGTCATTGTGACCTGGCTATTTTGCCCATTGTGTGCAAAAGAAAAAGTCCCGCTCAGAGGTAAAACAACCCAACGTTAAAGAACACGCTGGATGCCTTCACGGGAGGCTACCATATGTCTTCCAACAGCTGTTACAGTGGGTTTCCTCCCCCAACCTTCTATGAGCCTTCGGGGTCATTGTGACCTGGCTATTTTGCCCATTGTGTGCAAAAGAAAAAGTCCCGCTCAGAGGTAAAACAACCCAACGTTAAAGAACACGCTGGATGGCCTTCACGGGAGGCTACCATATGTCTCCCAACAGCTGTTACAGTGGGTTTCCTCCCCCAACCTTCTATGAGCCTTCGGGGTCATTGTGACCTGGCTATTTTGCCCATTGTGTGCAAAAGAAAAAGTCCCGCTCAGAGGTAAAACAACCCAACGTTAAAGAACACGCTGGATGGCCTTCACGGGAGGCTACCATCTGTCTCCCAACAGCTGTTCCAATGGGTCCCCTCCCCCAACCTTCTCTGAGGCTTCGGGGTCATTGTGACCTGGCCATTTAGCATATGGTGTGCAAAAAAGTTCCCCTCAGAGGTAAAACAACCCAACGTTAAAGAACACGCTGGATGGCCTTCACGGGAGGCTACCATCTGTCTCCCAACAGCTGTTCCAATGGGTCCTCTCCCCCAACCTTCTCTGAGGCTTCGGGGTCATTGTGACCTGGCCATTTAGCATATGGTGTGCAAAAAAGTTCCCCTCAGAGGTAAAACAACCCAACGTTAAAGAACTCGCTGGATGGCTTTCACGGGAGGCTACCATCTGTCTCCCAACAGCTGTTCCAGTGGGTTTCCTCCCCCAACCTTCTCTGAGCCTTCGGGGTCATTGTGACCTGGCCATTTAGTCCATGGTGTGCAAAAAAGTTCCGCTCAGAGGTAAAACAACCCAACGTTAAAGAACACGCTGGATGGCCTTCACGGGAGGCTACCATCTGTCTCCCAACAGTTGTTACAGTGCGTTTCCTCCCCCAACCTTCTCTGAGCCTTCGGGGTCATTGTGATCTGGCTATTTAACCCATTGTGTGCAAATAAAAAAAAGTCCCGCTCAGAGGTAAAACAACCCTACTTGGCAAAAAGACTCATTTTTTTTTTCTGCACAAGAGAAAAATATTAGACGCCGAACAAAGAAGACAGCAACAATAACAACAATAACAACAACAAAATGCCCGGATATTGATTTCTCGGATATCAGGACACGTGGAGGAACGACGACGAAGACATTACTTCCGGTTCCATTTAATCTCCTGCTCTTAAGCTATATAATATCTCGAGTGCCTTCGGATGAAAAGTGGGAAAGTTGAAGAAATAGTTTTTTATTTTCTGTTACATTCTGAAAAAGAAAAGGTTATAGTGGAATCGTGATTGAAGTCGAAGATCTGGATTATATATGGAAGATACAGTCGCTTGAAAAAGTATCCGAACACTATGGTTGATTACAGAATTCAAAAAAAAATAACTGGAAACGATTATTTTAGAAATTAATGATCTGGCAACCTTCGTGTCACGTGACACGAAGGTTGCCAGATCGCTAATTTCTGAAAAATCGCTGCCAGATATTTTTTCTGAATTGTGCAATCAACCATAGTGTTCGGATATTTTTTGTGCGACTGTATATAGATATAAAGGGTTGGGTTGGGTTATTTTACCTCTGAGCGGTAGTTTTTCTGCACACCATGGTGTAAATGGCAAGGTCACAAGGACTCCGAAGGTTCAGAGAAGGTCACTGGACCTTCGGAGGGGACCCACTGGAACGGCA
Organism: Ryuthela nishihirai; assembly: GCA_038380435.1. Taxonomy (NCBI): domain Eukaryota; kingdom Metazoa; phylum Arthropoda; class Arachnida; order Araneae; family Heptathelidae; genus Ryuthela; species Ryuthela nishihirai. The sequence goes on from JAWZYU010000006.1 coordinate 70,245,194, forward strand.
GTTGGGTGACAGATGGTAGTCTCCTGTCAAGGCCATCTAGCGTGTTCTTTAACGTTGGGTTGTTTTACCTCTGAGCGGCACTTTTTTGCACACCATGGTCTAAATGGCCAGGTCACAAGGACCCCGAAGGCTCAGAGAAGGTTGGGGGAGGGGACCCACTGGAACAGCTGTTGGGAGACAGTGGTAGCCTCCCGTCAAAGTCATCCAGCGTGTTCTTTAACGTTGGGTTGTTTTACCTCTGAGCGGCACTTTTTTGCACACCATGGGTTAAATGGCCAGGTCACAAGGACCCCGAAGGCTCAGAGAAGGTTGGGGGAGGGGACCCACTTGGAACAGCTGTTGGGAGACAGATGGTAGACTCCCGTCAAGGCCATCCAGCGTGTTATTTAACGTTGGGTTGTTTTATCTCTGAATGGCACTTTTTTTGCACACCATGGGCTAATTGGCCAGGTTGCAAGGACCCCGAAGACTCAGAGAAGGTTGGGGGAGGGGACCCACTGGAACAGCTGTTGGGAGACAGATGGTAGCCTCCCGTCAAGGCCATCCATAGTATTCTTTAACGTGCACAGGGTATGGCTCTCCCGCACACGTGGCCACGACTTAATGTCCCATCCGACGGACAGTGACCTTTCCAAGCCCATCGGTGTCCCCTACTGACCTCGGTCAGTAGGGGACACCGATGGTAGGCGGGCAGAGCGAGATGTTTTGCGGAGACCAATCTCAACGCTGACCCAGCTGAGACTCGAACCTGGGAACTACAGATTACGAGCCTGGCGCGCTACCGACTGAGCCACCCCCACCCTGCTACTTATCTACGACCGGTGATATTATTTTATTTACAATATAAGACTCCTTGGATGATTTCATTGTTCATAATGTCAACATTCCGAAAAACGTTTTTTCGCATTGATGTATACGAAGCACTGTGTTTAAAGTTTGATTGGGTTATTTTACCTCTGAGCGGCACTTTTTTGCACACAATGGGCTAAATGGCCAGGTCACATGGACCCCGAAGTCTCAGAGAAGGTTGGGGGAGGGGACCCACTGGAACAGCTGTTGGGAGACAGATGGTAGCCTGCCGTCAAGGCCATCCAGCGTGTTTTTTAACGTGCACAGGATATGGCTCTCCCACACACGGGGCCACGGCTTAATGTCCCATCTGACGGACGGCGGCCTTTCCAAGCCCATCTGTGTCCCCTACTGTCCGTGGGCAGGGCGGGGAATTTTGCGGAGATAAATCTCAACGCTGACCCAGCTGCGACTCGAACCTGGGAACTGCAGATTACGAGCCTGGCGTGCTACCGACTGAGCCACCCCCGCCCCATTGTGTGTTTAAAGAATTGCAGCGCGTGATGTATTTGTACAAAATGAGAAACACTTTTCATTGTCGCTGATCGATAAAAATAAAAGGCATGCATTTTAAAATTCACCCTGATTGGTGAAAAATTATAACTTATCACGTGTAGAGTAGAAATGCCTGTAAATATACAGTTAATCACCTCTGTGCAAGTAATACCCTCCCCACCCCCTAAAAAAAATTTTATTCGCCGCTTAGAAAATGTTATTTGTCGAAAGGAAAAAAGTTGAGTGTTGAGTTGAAAACGCTACATGTTTGATTCAAAAATGTTGAAAAAACAAAATGTTTGATTTAAAAATGTTTTATTGAACTAATTTAAGTTCAATGTTGAAGTGAAAATAATTTGAATGTTGGACAAAAGAATTGGATGTTGGAGTGAAAATGAGTTGAATATTGGACAAAAGAGTTGGATGTTGGAGGGAAAATAATTTGAATGTTGGATAAAAGAATTCGATGTTGGAGTGAAAATGATTTGGATGTTGAACAACAGAGTTAAATGTTAAACTGAAAATTGGTTGAATGTTGAACAAAAGAGTTGAATGTTGGAATGAAAATGATTTGTGTGTTGAACAATAGAGTTGAATGTTGGAGGGAAAATGATTTGGATGTTGAGTTGAATGTTGAAGTGAAAATAAGTTGAATGTTGAACAAAAGATTTGAATGTTGGAGTGAAAATAAGTTGAATGTTGAACAAAAGATTTGAATGTTGGAGTGAAAATAAGTTGAATGTTGAACAAAAGAGTTGAATGTTGGAGTGAAAATAAGTTGAATGTTGAACAAATGATTTGAATGTTGGAGTGAAAATAAGTTGAATATTGAACAAAAGATTTGAATGTTGTAGTGAAAATAAGTTGAATATTGAACAAAAGAGTTGAATGTTGGAGTGGAAATAAGTTGAACGTTGAACAAAAGAGTTGAATGTTGTAGTGAAAATAAGTTGAATATTGAACAAAAGAGTTGAATGTTGGAGTGGAAATAAGTTGAACGTTGAACAAAAGAGTTGAATGTTGGAGTGAAAATAAGTTGAATATTGAACAAAAGATTTGAATGTTGGAGTGAAAATAAGTTGAATGTTGAACAAAAGAGTTAAATGTTGAATTAAAAATAAGTTGAATGTTGAACAAAAGAGTTAAATGTTGAAGTAAAAATAAGTTGAATGTTGAACAAAAGAGTTGAATGTTGAAGTGAAAATAAGTTGAATGTTGAACAAAAGAGTTGAATGTTGGAGTGGAAATGAGGTTGAATGTTGAACAAAAGAGTTGAATGTTGACGTGAAAATAAGTTGAATGTTGAACAAAAGAGTTGAATGTTGAAGTGAAAATAAGTTGAATGTTGAACAAAAGATTTGAATGTTGGAGTGAAAATAAGTTGAATGTTGCACAAAAGAGTTGAATGTTGGAGTGAAAATAAGTTGAATGTTGAACAAAAGAGTTGAATGTTGAAGTGAAAATAAGTTGAATGTTGAACAAAAGATTTGAATGTTGGAGTGAAAATAAGTTGAATGTTGCACAAAAGAGTTGAATGTTGGAGTGAAAATAAGTTGAATGTTGAACAAAAGAGTTGAATGTTGCAGTGAAAATAAGTTGAATGTTGAACAAAAGAGTTGAATGTTGGAGTGAAAATAAGTTGAATGTTGAACAAAAGAGTTGAATGTTGAAGTAAAAATAAGTTGAATGTTGAACAAAAGAGTTGAATGTTGGAGTGAAAATAAGTTGAATGTTGCACAAAAGAGCTGAATGTTGGAGTGAAAATAAGTTGAATGTTGAACAAAAGATTTGAATGTTGGAGTGAAAATAAGTTGAATGTTGAAGTGAAAATAAGTTGAATGTTGAACAAAACATTTGAATGTTGGAGTGAAAATAAGTTGAATGTTGAACAAAAGAGTTAAATGTTGAATTAAAAATAAGTTGAATGTTGAACAAAAGAGTTAAATGTTGAAGTAAAAATAAGTTGAACGTTGAACAAAAGAGTTGAATGTTGAAGTGAAAATAAGTTGAATATTGAACAAAAGATTTGAATGTTGTAGTGAAAATAAGTTGAATATTGAACAAAAGAGTTTAATGTTGGAGTGGAAATAAGTTGAACGTTGAACAAAATAGTTGAATGTTGGAGTGAAAATAAGTTGAATATTGAACAAAAGATTTGAATGTTGGAGTGAAAATAAGTTGAATGTTGAACAAAAGAGTTAAATGTTGAATTAAAAATAAGTTGAATGTTGAACAAAAGAGTTAAATGTTGAAGTAAAAATAAGTTGAATGTTGAACAAAAGAGTTGAATGTTGAAGTGAAAATAAGTTGAATGTTGAACAAAAGAGTTGAATGTTGGAGTGGAAATGAGGTTGAATGTTGAACAAAAGAGTTGAATGTTGACGTGAAAATAAGTTGAATGTTGAACAAAAGAGTTGAATGTTGAACAAAAGAGTTGAATGTTGAAGTGAAAATAAGTTGAATGTTGAACAAAAGCTTTGAATGTTGGAGTGAAAGTAAGTTGAATGTTGCACAAAAGAGTTGAATGTTGGAGTGAAAATAAGTTGAATGTTGAACAAAAGAGTTGAATGTTGAAGTGAAAATAAGTTGAATGTTGGACAAAAGAGTTGAATGTTGTAGTGGAAATGAAGTTGAATGTTGGACTGAAAAATCAATGCTAGATTCATAAAGTTGGATTTACAAAAAATTGAATATTAGGCTGAAAAAAAAGTTAAATGTTAGGCAAAAGATTTGGATTCCAAAAAAAATATTTAAGTATTAGACAACAAAGTGGAAACTCTGATATTCCCAAGAAGAATTAAAAATATTCAAACCGTTAATAATTGATCCCACCTAATAGCTTGAACTACAACCACAAGAAACAAATCGACTCAACAATCGAGAAATAACAATCTCTCCAAACAAAACTGAAGGTTCCTCTGTTGCACAACCAACAACAACAACAACAACCACCATCATTTGAACAAGGGCGCAAGTTCTATTGTTGGCTGGCCATAAAGACGCAAATCTCTTAGCTGCTAATGGAGTGACGATTACAGGTGCATTGCCTCGAGAATAGAGATACAGCATCCGAGGCCTGCATCCCCTGCCTCTTAGCATCCGAGGCCTCCATCTACTGCCTACTAGACAGTTACCAATAGATACGGGTTCGCTATTTTGGTGTTATCTAAGCTGTTAGTTGGGCCCTTGGCGAGGGTCGTGCCATCGCAGGTTAGTTGTTGGATATTTGTGTTTCGCCCTAAGGGTATTTCAAGGTCGTTTAAGCGTTTCGAAAGTGTATTATGGATCGTTGTGGAAGGGGGGGGGGAGTGAATTTACGACCCAGAGGATAACTCCTTCAGAGGGTGGCATGTTCTTTGGATTCTGCAGTTCAAGGTACAGTCGCTCAAAACAATTGTGTTTTGTGGATTTATTTGATGTACAGTCGCTCAAAAAAGTATGCGAACATTATGGTTGATTACAGAAGTCAGAAAAAATATCTGGCAACGGTTTTTTTTTACAAATTAGTGATCTGGCAACCGTGTCACGTGACACGAAGGTTGCCAGATCACTAATTTCTAAAAAAATCGTTGCCAGATATTTTTTCTGACTTTTGTAATCAACCATAGTGTTCGGATACTTTATTGAGCGACTGTACATCATTTTTGTGGTCGAATGACCTATGTTTAATATAATATATTCATTTTCCTGCAGATATGCTACTTAGCTTTGCGGGTCAAATGGTAAACGTATTTGTATTCTTTACTCTTATGAATAAAAATTATATTTTTTAAAAATATATATATACGAGCAATATGGTTGATTACAGAATTCAAAAGAAATATCTGGCAACGATTATTTTATAAAATAGTGATCTGGCAACCTTCGTGTCACTTGACACGAAGGTTACCAGATCATTAATTTCATTAATTTCTAAAAAAATCGTTGCCCTATTTTTTTTTAATTCTGTAATCAACCATAGGTTCGGATATTTTTTTTTGAGACACGAAGGTTGCCAGATCACTAATTTCTAAAAAAAAATCTGTCCAGATATTTTTTCTGAATTCTGTAATCAACCATAGTGTGGGGCGGGGGTGGCTCAGTCGGTAGCGCGTCAGGCTCGTAATCTGTAGTTCCCAGGTTCGAGTCCCAACTGGGTCAGCGTTGAGATTTATCTCCGTAAAACTCCCCGCCCTGCCCACGGTCAGTAGGGGACACCGATGGGCTTGGAAAGGCCGCCGTCCGTCGGATGGGACGTTAAGCCGTGGCCCCGTGTGCGGGAGAGCCATACCCTGTGCACGTTAAAGAACACGCTGGATGGCCTTGACGGGAGGTTACCATCTGTCTCCCAACAGCTGTTCCAGTGGGTCCCCTCCCCCAACCTTCTCCGAGCCTTCGGGGTACTTGTGACCTGGCCATTTAGCCCATGGTCTGCAAAATAGTGCCGTTCAGAGGTAAAACAACCCAATTAAAGAACACGCTGGATGGCCTTGATGGGAGGCTACCATCTGTCTCCCAACAGCTGTTCCAATGGGTCCCCTCCACCAACGTTCTGCTACCATCTGTCTCCCAACAGCTGTTCCAGTGGGTCCCCTCCCCCAACCTTCTCTGAGCTTTCGGGGTCCTTGTGACCTGGCCATTTAGACCAAGGTGTGCAAAAAAGTGCCGCTCAGAGGTAAAACAACCGAACCCAACTTAAAACACAAAATCAACAGCATAAAACTCCACTGGGTAATGGACACAGAACACCGCCGAATGACGTCACAAAGCACCCGTCGCCTTGCTGGCGACGTCATTAAGAAATGCTCGTGCCAGGTCTGACGTAATGAGTCTCGTGGAGTGCTTTCTAAAGTGGGGGGAGGTAAAGAAAAAAAATGACATCGTTCTTCTTAAGAATGTTCTCTCTTTATTTCCAGGACGATGGTGGTGGTTGGGGGGGGGGGAAATAACGCGCCATAAAAAAGGGGGGCGAAGAATCTCCGGAAAACTTCAGTGGATGTAGCGAAATGATATTTGGCGGAATTTATAGGGGGGGGGGGTTAATGAATTATTCAGGATATTACAGAGAGAGACTTCGTAAGGAAAAAGCGTATTTGGTTCCTGTTGGATTTTGTTCAATGCGCCGCTGATGAGTTCGATGCAGCTTGAGGAGGATGCTCGGGTTTATTTGGCGATGAATGGCGCAGGAGATGTCGGTCAGAAGATTTCTGGATGAGCAGACAATGTAGTCGTAGTCATCATCGTCGTTGATGTCGCTTATTTCGGTTTCATTAACAATGTCCTCAGTTATTGTCAACAGATTCGTCATTAATGGCCTCATTTGTTAGCTCATCGTAGCTATTTTCATCAGCAGTTATCTTCTGATCATCGTTGATAATTCCATCGTCATTTACATCTTCAGCGCTGTCGACACCGTAATCTTAATCATCACATCATTGATGATCGTCTCCAGTGCAATTGCCATAGTGATCGTCTTCAGAACAATTGTCATTGTGATCATCTTAAGCGCAATTGCCATGGTGATCATCTTTACCGCAATTGCCATGGTGAACATCTTCAGCACAATTGTCATTGTGATCATCTTTAGCGCAATTGCATGGTGATCATCTTAAGCGCAATTGCCATGGTGATCATATTTAACGCAATTATCATGGTGATCATCTTCAGCACAATTGTTATAGTAATCATATTTAGCGCAATTATCATGGTGATCATATTAAATACTATTGCCATTGTGATCATCTCCAGTGCTATTCCCATGGTGATCATCTTCAGCACAATTCCCATGGTGATCGTCTTTACCGCAATTGTCATGGTGATCATATTTAGCGCAATTTGCATGGTGATCATATTAGGTATTATTACAATGATGATCATCTTCAGCACAATTTTCATTGTGATCATCTTTAGTGCAATTGCCATGGTGATTCATCTTAAGCGCAATTGCCATGGTGATCATATTTAACGCAATTATCATGGTGATCATCTTCAGCACAATTGCCATGGTGATCATATTTAGCGCAATTATCATGGTGATCATATTAAATACAATTGCCATTGTGATCGTCTCCAGTGCTATTCCCATGGTGATCATCTTCAGCACAATTCCCATGGTGATCATATTTAGCGCAATTATCATGGTGATCATATTAAATACTATTGCCATTGTGATCGTCTCCAGTGCTATTCCCATAGTGATCATCTTCAGCACAATTCCCATGGTGATCATCTTTACCGCAATTGTCATGGTGATCATATTTAGCGCAATTTTCATGGTGATCATATTAGGTACTATTACAATGATGATCATCTCCAGCACAATTGTCATTGTGATCATATTTAGCGCAATTATCATGGTGATCATATTAAGTACTATTGCCATGGCGATCGTCTCCAGTGCTATTGCCATGATGATCATCTGCACTACAATTCCCATGGGATCATCTTTAGCGCAATTCCCATAGGGATCATATTTAGCTCAATTAACATGGTGATCATCTTCGGCAGAATTGTCATTGTGATCATATTTAGCGCAATTATCATTGTGATCATATAAAATACTATTGCCATGGTGATCATCTTCAGTAAATCTCATAGGGATCATCTTTAGCGCAATTGCAAGGGGGATCATATTTAGCGCAATTATCTGGTGATTATCTTCGGAAGAATTGTCATGGTGATTATTAGAACAATTATCATGGTGATCATCTTCAGCACAATTCTCATTGTGATCATCTTTACCGCAATTGCCATGGTGATCATATTTAGCGCAATTATCATGGTGATTATGTTCGGCAGAAATGTCATGGTGATCATGGTAATCATATTAAGTACTGTTGCCATGGTGATCATATTCAACACTATTGTCATGTTCAGTACCCTTTGTGACGTCATCACATTCAGCATTATTGCCACAAGAGCCGGATACGGGGGGAAGGCCACGGCACCTTCCCCCTTTCAGAATGCCAATAAGGGTAAGGGAGAAGAAAAAATAATCATTGAACTTTTTTCACATTTCATGCAATTTTCAAGATATTTTTAAAGACCTATTATATGGAACTGAGGGTGAAATTCTACACGGCAAATCGAAATCCAATCTATTGTTCTTTCCCCCTGCCCCTTCCCTCACTTCCCCCCTGCCCCTCCCCTCACTTTCCCCTGCCCCTCCCCTCACTTCCCCTGCCCCTCCCCTCACTTCCCCCTGCCCCTTCCCTCACTTCCCCCCTGCCCCTCCCCTCACTTTCCCCTGCCCCTCCCCTCACTTCCCCCTGCCACTCCCTCGCTTCCCCCTGCCACTCCCCTCACTTCCTCCCTGCCCCTCCCCTCGCTTCCCCCTGCCCCTCCCCTCACTTCCCCCTGCCCCTCCCCTGGTTATATTTTTCCAGCTCAATTGAGTTTCTTACCTCCATCCCACCTGACTTTTTTCTAGATTCGAATCTGATTGCCACCATCATAATTCTCAGTGCTATTGCCCCGTCATCATCATTCCCATTGCCAGAGCCTCATCATCATCATCCTCAGTGCTATTGTCCCATCATCATCATTCCCATTGCTAGAGCCTCATAATCATCATCCTAAGTGCTATTGCCCCGTCATAACCATTCCCATTGCCAGATCATCATCATCATCATCATCATCATCATCATCATCATCATCATCATCATCATCATCATCATCAGTGCTATTGTCCCGTCATCATCATTCCAATTGCCAGACCCTCATCATCCCCATCCTAGGTGCTATTGCCCCCTTCATCATCATTGCCAGAGCCTCATCATCCTCATTCTCAGTGCTATTGCCCAGTCTTCATCATTCCCATTGCCAGATCATCATCATCATCATCATCATCATCATCATCATCATCATCATCATCATCATCATCATCATCATCGTCGTCGTCGTCGTCGTCGTCAGTGCTATTGCCCTTCATCATCATTCTCCATGTCATTGCCAGATCATCATGATCATCATCAGTGCTATTGCCCTTCATCATCATTCTCCATGTAATTACCGCCATCATCCTATGCCATTTCCACTATCGCCATCTTCATCATCATTTTCACCTTCATCAACTTCATCACTATGATCACATTCATCATCTTCGATGCTATTGCCCCCATCATCCTTCTCCGTGTTATTCCCGCCATCATCATCTCCAGTTTCATTGCCGCCATCCTCCTCCTCCATGCTATTGCCGCCGACGTCATCTGTGTTATTGCTACCATCGTCATTTTCATCACTATTGTCACCTTCATCAACTTCATCACTATTGTCACCTTCATCAACTTCATCACTACTGCCACTATCATCTTCTTCAGTGCTATTTCCGTCGTCATCATCTTCAATGCAAGGGATGGTATTTAATCTATTACTTTCCACTGACACAACATGAGAATGACTCAACAATAATTCCCAGGTTCGAGTCCCAGCTGGGTCAGCGTTGATACTTATCTCCGCAAAACTCCTCGCCCTGCCCACGGTCAGTAGGGGACACCGATGGGCTTGGAAAGGCCTACGTCCGTCGGATGGGATGTTAAGTCGTTGCTCCGTGTGTGGGACAGCCATACCCTGTGCACTTTAAAGAACACGCTGGATGGCCTTGACGGGAGGCTACCATCTGCCTAATAACAAATGTTGCAGTGGGTCCCCTCCCCCAACCTTCTCTGAGCCTTCGGGGTCCTTGTGACCTGGCCATTTACCGCATGGTGTGCAAAAAAGTGCCGCTCAGAGATAAAACTACTCAATAACGTTAAAGAACACACTGGATGATCTTGACGGGAGGCTACCATCTGTCTTCCAACAGCCATTCAAGTGGGTCCCCTCCCCCAAACTTCTCTGAGCTTTCGGGGTTCTTGTGACCTGGCCATTTACCCCATGGTGTGCAAAAAGTGCCGCTCAGAGATAAAACTACACCATAACGTTAAAGAACACACTGGATGGTCTTGACGGGAGGCTACCATCTGTCTTCCAACAGCCATTCCAGTGGGTCCCCTCCCCCAAACTTCTCTGAGCCTTCGGGGTCCTTCTGACCTGGTCATTTACCCCATGGTGTGCAAAAAAGTGCCGCTCATAGATAAAACTACACCATAACGTTAAAGAACACTCTGGATGGCCTTGACGGGAGGCTACCATCTGTCTTCCAACAGCCATTCCAGTGGGTCCCCTCCCCCAAACTTCTCTGAGCCTTCGGGGTCCTTGTGACCTGGCCATTTACCCCATGGTGTGCAAAAAAGTGCCGTTCAGAGGTAAAACAACCCAACGTTAAAGAACACGCTGGATGACCCTGACGGGAGGCTACCATCTGTCTCCCAACAGCTGTTCCAGTGGGTCCCCTCCCCCAACGTTCTCTGAGCCTTCGGAGTCCTTGTGACCTAGCCATTTACCCCATGGTGTGCAAAAAAGTGCCGTTCAGAGGTAAAACAACCCAATGTTAAAGAACACGCTGGATGACCCTGACGGGAGGCTACCATCTGTCTCCCAACAGCTGTTCCAGTGGGTTCCCTCCCCCAACGTTCTCTGAGCCTTCGGAGTCCTTGTGACCTGGCCATTTAGTCCATTGTGTGCAAAAAAGTACCGCTCAGAGGTAAAACAACCCAACGTTAAATAACACGCTGGATGGCCTTGACGGGAGGCTACCATCTGTCTTCCAACAGCCATTCCAGTGGGTCCCCTCCCCCAAACTTCTCTGAGCCTTCGGGGTTCTTGTGACCTAGCCATTTACCCCAAGGTGTGCAAAAAAGTGCCACTCAGAGGTAAAAACAACCCAATAGTTTCAGCCAAATAATTTGCCACTTGGGACGTAAAACGCTGAATTTCCATTCGGAAATTTTTCAGAGTAGCTCGCACGTGCGTGAAAAGCACGACTCAAACACCTGTTTGATTCTGAAAGCTAAAAAAAATAAATAACAATCCCGGAGGCTATTTTAAAAGTGACGGAAGATCCTTCAACTTCAAAACACCTTTTCAAAAATCTGCGCAGATTGATAAAACCCAAAGACAAAGAAATTGACAGCGGAAGTAATAGGATCAGAAATGTTTAAAAAAAGAAAAAATCTCCGGTACTCCATCACCGTTTTCTTGACACTTCCCTCAACACGTGGTGATGCTGAGGATCTCGCTTCTTTTGCTTCTCATCCTCACGGATGCTGGATGCGGAAGATCATATTTTGACTTCTCAGTTTCTCTCGAGTTTAGACGGCAAATGTCCGGACGCAAAGGCCCTTGGGCATTCGGGATCACATCGAGACTGAACACCGGGAGGGTATGGTTGCCATGACAACTGATTTCTTTTTTATTTTATAGAGTGTTGAGAAAGGCTCTCACTCCACTGATCTAGCCGTGTTTCAGGTTTGTTGCTATAGCAACTCTCAAATTGTTACAAGATCTAGTAATAAGTGATCTAGAAAAAAATAAGGGGGAGGGGGAGCAGTTAGGGATGTGATCGAACCAGAAAAAAAGTCACTTTTTTACGCACTATGGGCTAAATAGCCAGGTCACAAGGACCTCGAAGGCTCAGAGAAGGTTTGGGGAGGGAACCCACTGGAACAGCTATTGGGAGATAGATGGTAGCCTCCCGTCAAGGCCATTCAGCGTGTTCTTTAAGGTGCACAGCGTATGGCTTCCCACACACGGGTCGCGGCTTAACGTCGCATCCGACGGACGGCGGCCTTTCCAAGCCATCAGTGTCCCCCTACTGACCGTGGGCAGGGCGGACAAGTTGGATTGGGTTGTTTTCACCTCTGAGCGGCACTTTGTTTGCACACCATGGGCTAAATGGCCAGGTCACATGGAACCCGAAGGCTCAGAGAAGGTTGGGGGAGGGGACCCACTGGAACAGCTGTTGGGAGACAGATGGTAGCATTCCATCAAGGCCATCCAGCGTGTTCTTTAACAATAGGTTGTTTTACCTCTGAGCGGCCCTTTTTTCACACAATGGGATAAATGGACAGGTCACAAGGATACCGAAGGTTCAGAGAAGGTTTGGGGAGGGAACCACTGGAACAGCTGTTGGGAGCCAGATGGTAGCCTCGTGTGAAGGCCATCCAGCATGTTCTTTAACGTGCACAGGGTATGGCTCTCCCGCACACGGGGCCACGGCTTAACGTCCCATCTGACAGACAGCGACCTTTACCAAGCCCATCGGTGTCCCCTACTGACCGTGGGCAGGGCTGGAAATTTTGCAGAGATAAATCTCAACGCTGACCAGCTGGGACTCGAACCTGGGAACTACAGTTTACGAGCCTGGGGCGCTACCGACTGAGCCACCCCCGCCCCTAGCTTATCAACGACCGAGTATATTGATTCCGCGCTTTCTCAGGATGAAAGCGTAATTAGCGTGATAATTTGAAACAATCTGAGGCTTCTTAGGCACCTTGGAGTCCTTTTAAGCGGATGCAGGAAATTCTGCTTTGTCGTTGTCCTCTGTTCACTGCCCACAAACTCAAGATTCTCTTAGAACCACATCTCATTCTTTAATGAGAACTTCGGGGAAATTTCAAAGAGCGTTTATCCCTGCCACACCTCCATACAATTACAACTGCCGATACACTGAAGGATTTCCTTTCATCCTGTCTTCCGGTGCCTGTCTCGAGGAGTCAATTAATAACTAGCCATTGGCTCTGCAAGGGAAGTTCCCTTCCTCCATCCCTCATCCACATCCTCCATCCACCATCCCGCATCCCTACGGCTATTGTTGGATGAGCACAACACGATGGTGTTGCTCCCACGTATTGGTACATCTCACTATCTCGCTTACAGGTTCTGCTGGAAAACAATTAGCAGTCCGTTGTCACGGCGACGGAGGCTTGTTTAACGCTTTCGCTATTGGGTGATGGTTAGAGGTTGTTCGTTGATGCGGAAGAGGAGGAAGCGAGGGATCATCTTTCGTTAGAGAGATGCGCGTTTATAATTAGATACTGGAGATCTTGTCGGATTTATTTCGGTGTTGGGAGGATATTATGCTTTGTTTGGGAACGACACTACTGCCACAACAGCTACAGGAACATCCTCAGGTTTATTGCACAAGAATGACGTCACATGTGGAATTGGTGATTGCCTCAGCATTCAAATTATTTATTACGCTATAAACGTAACAAGTTAGGAGAATTTTATCTAAAATACAATGTTAGGAGTATTATTTTAAAATCATATTTTCAAAATTATCCAAATATGCAATGTGCGCAATATTGGTTTAAAAAATATGGCCTTTTCAAGACCATCGGTGTCCTTTTCAGACAATGGGCTTAGTGGCCAGGTCACAAGGACCCCGAAGGCTCAGACAAGGTTGGGAGAGGGGACCCACTGGAACAGCTGTTGAGAGACGGATGGTAGCCTCCCGTCAAGGCCATCTAGCGTGTTCTTTAACGTTGGATTACTTTATCTCTGAGCGGCACTTTTTCTGCACACCATGAAGTAAATGGCCAAGTCACAAGGACTCCGAAGGTTCAGAGAAGGTTGGGGGTGGGGACCCACTGGAACAGCTGTTGGGAGACAGATGGTAGCCCATCGTCAAGGCCACCCAGCGTGTTCTTTAACTTTGGATTATTTTATATCTGAGCGGCAATTTTTTGCACACCATGGGCTAAATGGCATTTTCACAAGGACCCCGAAGGCTCAGAGAAGGTAGAGGGAGGGGACCCACTGGAACAGCTGTTGGAAGACAGATGGTAGCCTCCCGTCAAGGCCATCCAGCGTGTTCTTTAATGTTGGGTTGTTTAACCTCTGAGCGGTACTTTTTTTGCACACCATGGGCTAAATGGCCAGGTCACATGGACCCCAAAGGCTCAGAGAAGGTTGGGGAAGGGGACCCACTGAAATAGCTGTTGGGAGACAAATGGTAACCTCCCGTCAAGGCCATCCAGCGTGTTCTTTAACGTGCACAAGGTATGTCTCCCCCGCACACGGAACCACGACTTAACGTCCCATCCGAAGGACGGCGGCCTTTCCAAGCCCATCGGTGTCCTCTACTGAACGTGAGCAGGGCGGGGAATTTTGCGGAGATAAATCTCAACGCTGGCCCAGCTGGCTAGCGTTGAGCCCAGCTGTAATTTTGAAATTGATTCTTGAAACTGATGAAAAATCGAGAAAAAAAAAATCGTATATACAGTCGCTCAAAAAATATATATCCGAACACTATGGTTGTTTACAGAATTCAGAAAAAAATATCTGGCAGCGATGTTTTTTAGGAATTGGTGATCTGGCAACCTACCGTGTCACGACACGGAGGTTGCCAGATCACCAATTCCTAAAAAACATCGCTGCCAGATATTTTTTTCTGAATTCTGTAAACAACCATAGTGTTCGGATATTTTTTGAGCGACTGTACGATTCAAATACTATATTTATGTTACTTAGGGTTTGATAAAGGGTGGGGATGAGGAGCAATGGGACCGTATCCCCCACCCCTTTCAGAATGCGCGCAAGAGTAACAGAGGCAAACAAATTTTTAAACTTTTTTCTATTTCACGTGTTTTTCAAGAAATGTTTTAAACACTTGTAAAAAAGAGATGGAAATGTTCTGCTGCAGGGAAAATCAAGTCTATTCTCCGTCTCTTACATTTTTTCGCCTGGATAATATTTCTTGCTACCCCCAACCCCAATATATCTCTCCCGCTATATCGTTTTTCTACGCTCCCCCAGAATTTTTACGGCTAGATTGCGGTTGTCCCCCTCTCCTTTTTTTCTTACATTCTTTTGGTTAGATTGTGTTCCCCCCCCCCTCTTCCATTTTTTTTACATTTTTCCGGCTAGATTGCGGTTTTCCCCCACCCGATCATTATTTTTTTTTTTGCATTTTTCCAGCTACATTGTGTTTCCCCCCAACTATTGCTCCTTTTCTTTTACAGTTTCCCAGTTAAATTGCGGTTCCCCCCCCACTTTTCTTTTGCACTTTTTTCCGGCTAGATTGCGGTTTCCTCCTCCCCCCCCCCCTTCTTTTTTTTTTTTACATTTTCCCCGCTCGATTTTGTTTTTGCCTCCCCTCTACACATTTTCCCGGCTAGATTGTGATTTAGCCCCGCCCCCCACCTTTACCTTTTCCAGGCCAGATTGTGATTTTGCCCCGCCCCCACCTTTACCTTTTCCCGGCCAGATTGTGATTTTGCCCCGCCCCCCACCTTTACCTTTTCCCGGTTAGATTGTGATTTTGCCCCGCCCCCCACCTTTACCTTTTCCCGGCTAGATTGTGATTTTGCCCCGCCCCCCACCTTTACCTTTTCCAGGCTAGATTGTGATTTTACCCCGCCCCCCACCTTTACCTTTGCCCGGCTAGATTCTGATTTTGCCCCGCCCCCCACCTTTACCTTTTCCAGGCCAGATTGTGATTTTGCCCCGCCCCCACCTTTACCTTTTCCCGGCCAGATTGTGATTTTGCCCCGCCCCCCACCTTTACCTTTTCCCGGTTAGATTGTGATTTTGCCCCGCCCCCCACCTTTACCTTTTCCCGGCTAGATTGTGATTTTGCCCCGCCCCCCACCTTTACCTTTTCCAGGCTAGATTGTGATTTTACCCCGCCCCCCACCTTTACCTTTGCCCGGCTAGATTCTGATTTTGCCCCGTCCCCCACCTTTACCTTTTCCCGGCTAGATTGTGACTTTACCCCGCCCCCCACCTTTACCTTTTCCCCGCTAGATTGTGATTTTGCCCCGCCTCCCATCTTTACCTTTTCCCGGCTAGATTGTGATTTTGCCCCGCCCCCCACCTTTACCTTTTCCCGGCCAGATTGTGATTTTGCCCCGCCCCCCACCTTTACCTTTTCCCGGTTAGATTGTGATTTTGCCCCGCCCCCCACCTTTACCTTTTCCCGGCTAGATTGTGATTTTGCCCCGCCCCCCACCTTTACCTTTTCCAGGCTAGATTGTGATTTTACCCCGCCCCCCACCTTTACCTTTGCCCGGCTAGATTCTGATTTTGCCTCGTCCCCCACCTTTACCTTTTCCCGGCTAGATTGTGACTTTACCCCGCCCCCCACCTTTACCTTTTCCCCTCTAGATTGTGATTTTGCCCCGCCCCCCATCTTTACCTTTTCCCGGCTAGATTGTGATTTTGCCCCGCCCCCCACCTTTACCTTTTCCCGGCTAGATTGTGATTTTACCCCGCCCCCCACCTCTACCTTTTCCCGGCTAGATTGTGATTTTACCCCGCCCCCCACCTCTACCTTTTCCCGGCTAGATTGTGATTTTACCCCGCCCCCCACCTTTACCTTTTCCCGGCTAGATTGTGATTTTGCCCCGCCCCCCACCTTTACCTTTTCCCTGCTAGATTGTGATTTTACCCCGCCCCCCACCTTTACCTTTTCCCTGCTAGATTGTGATTTTACCCCGCCCCCCACCTCTACCTTTTCCCGGCTAGATTGTGATTTTGCCCCGCCCCCCACCTTTACCTTTTCCCTGCTAGATTGTGATTTTACCCCGCCCCCCACCTTTACCTTTTCCCTGCTAGATTGTGATTTTACCCCGCCCCCCACCTTTACCTTTTCCCGGCTAGATTGTGATTTTGCCCCGACCCCACCTTTACCTTTTCCCGGCTAGATTGTGATTTTGCCCCGCCCCCCACCTTTACCTTTTCCCGGCTAGATTGTGATTTTACCCCGCCCCCCACCTTTATCTTTTCCCGGCTAGATTGTGATTTTACCCCGCCCCCACCTTTACCTTTTCGCGGCTAGATTGTGATTTTACCCCGCCCCCCACATTTACCTTTTCCCGGCTAGATTGTGATTTTACCCCGCCCCTCACATTTACCTTTTCTCCGCTGGATTGTGATTTTACCCCGCCCCCCACCTTTAAATTTTCCCGGCTAGATTGTGATTTTACCCCGCCCCCACCTTTACCTTTTCCCGGCCAGATTGTGATTGTGCCCCGCCCCCCACCTTTACCTTCTCCCGGCTAGATTGTGATTTTGCCCCACCCCTCACCTTTACCTATTCCCAGCTAGATTGTGATTTTACCCCCTCCCCCCACCTTTACCCTGTCCCGGCTAGATTGTGATTTTACCCCGCCCGCCACCTTTACCTTTTCCCGGCTAGATTGTGATTTTGCCCCGCCCCCCACCTTTACCTATTCCCGGCTAGATTGTGATTTTACCCCCGCCCCCCACCTTTACCCTTTCCCGGCTAGATTGTGATTTTACCCCCGCCCCCCACCTTTACCCTTTCCCGGCTAGATTGTGATTTTAACCCTGCCCCCACCTTTACCTTTTCCCGGTTGGATTGTATTTCTTGCTGTCCCCACCCCTGTCGGGTTTTTTTCCGAGACCCGGGCTGATGTTATCGAACGATTCGTGAGTAGGAAGAGTTTCAATTAAATATTTATGCCTTCGATAATTCAAATATTAAACGAATATTTCAAAAAAAAATAGATATTTAGAGAAATTATTTGAGATCTTTAATTTATCTCGAGTAATATTTTTTCATTAAAGAATAACCTATTTTCAAATTTAGGGAGCTTTGACGATTAATTTTCATCTACCAGGAGAAGTCACCTTATTTTTTGAAATGTACTGTAAACATAAGTAGCATATAAAATGATATAAGTAGTTCTCTGCAAATAAATCCTCAAACGAATGTAAAAGAAAAAAAATATTTATAGGATATTTTTTAAGAAATCACATTCTTTCAAAGTAACTCGTAAACTTCTATTTTTTTTCGTTTAAAATGATAATAATTCCTTTTAATTTATTTTTTAATCTTACAAAATTTGAACTCATTCGGTTTTTTTTGGGAGGCGGGGAAAAAACTTTAATGAAAGAAGAAACTGCGAAATTAATGAGAACAGAGTTTGTCAGAATGAGAAAAAAAGAAAAAAAAAAGGTAATAAAAAAAAAAAAGAGAGAAATCGAAGAAGCAATAGAAATTTCAGAAAATTGGATTTGTGGCTATGTCCTGAACAGATTTTGCATTAAAGTGAGAGAAACGTAAAGGGATCATCTCTAAAGAAACTGAAATTTGAAACGAAAAAGGAGATCAGTTCGACAGATAATTGGATGAAATTTCTAGATAATATTTTTTTAATTCCTTGCTTTGAACCGAAAAGAAACCGAAAAGCTCGAGTAAACGAATAGTTGAGGATAAAATGAAATCACTTTTTATTCCTAACACAACGTGTATGAAATGCAACAATCCAACCACAGATTTGGAAAACGATATTTTCAGGAATCTCTGCTGAAAATCTCTAATGTGATGGACTTTTTAGCGGGGCGGGGGTGGCTCAGTCGGTAGCGCGCCAGGCTCGTAATCTGCAGTTCCCAGGTTCCAGTCCCAGCTGGGTCAGCTTTGAGATTTATCTCCGCAAAATTCCCCGTCCTGCCCACGGTCAGTAGGGGACACCGATGGACTTGGAAAGGTCGCCGTCCGTCGGATGGGACGTTAAGCCGTGGTCCCGTGTGCGGGAGAGACATACCCTGTGCACGTTAAAGAACACGCTGGATGGCCTTGACGGGAGGCTACCATCTGTCTCCCAACAGCTGTTCCAGTGGGTCCCCCTCCCCCAACTTTCTCTGAGCCTTCGGGGTCCATGTGACCTGGCCATTTAGCCCATGGTGTGCAAAAAAGTGCCGCTCAGAGGTAAAACAACCCAACGTTAAAGAACACGCTGGATGGCCTTGACGGGAGGCTACCATCTGTCTCTCAACAGCTGTTCCAGTGGGTCCCCTCCCCTAACCTTGTCTCAGCCTTCGGGATCCTTGTGACCTGGCCATTTAGCCCATGGTGTGCAAAAAAGTGTCACTCAGAGGTAAAACAAACCAACGTTAAAGAACACGCTGGATGGCCTTGACGAGAGGCTACCATCTGTATCCCAACAGCTGTTCCACTGGGTCCCCTCCCCCAACCTTCTCTGAGCCTTCGAGGTTCATGTGACCTGGCAATTTAGCCCATGGTGTGCAAAAAAGTGCGGCTCAGAGGTAAAACAACCCAAACCAAGGACCTTTTAGCAAGTGGTGTTTTTTTTTTAATTTAGAGAAGCATTATTACGCAATTGTGGTTCCTTTTATGACCAGAATTTTTGTGTATCAAGAGAACTGAAAACAGATATTTCTTTATAATAAATAATTGTCAGATAAAGAATTTTTCATTTTGAATAATAAAAAGATCAGTTGTTTTACCTCTTAGTGGCATGCACACAATGGGCTTAATGGTCAGGCCATAAGGACCCCAAAGGCTCAGAGAAGGTTGGGTGAGGGGATCCACTGGAACAGCTGTTTGGAGACAGATGGTAGCCTCTCGTCAAGGCCATCCACTGTGTTCTTTAACATTGGGTTGTTTTACCTCTGAGCTGCACTTTTTTGCACACCATGGGCTAAATGGCCAGGTCACAAGAACCCCGAAGGTACAGAGAAAGTTGAGGGAGGGAACCCACTGGAACAGCTGTTGGAAGACAGATGGGGGTAGCCTCCCGTCAAGGCCATCAAGCGTGTTCTTCAACTTTGGATTATTTTACCACGGAGCGGCAATTTTTGCGCACAATGGGCTAAATGGCCAGGTCACAAGGATCCCGAAGGCTGAGACAAGGTTAGGGGAGGGGACCCACTGGAACAGCTGTTGAGAGACAGATGGTGGCCTCCCGTCAAGGCCATCCAGCGTGTTCTTTAACGTTGGGTTGTTTTACCTCTGAGCGGCACTTTTTTGCACACCATGGGCTAAATGGCCAGGTCACATGGACCCCGAAGGCTCAGAGAAGGTTGGGGGAGAGGACCCACTGGAACAGCTGTTGGGAGACAGATGGTAGCCTCCCGTCAAGGCCATCCAGCGTGTTCTTTAACGTGCACAGGGTATGACTCTCCCACACACGGCGCTGCGGCTTAACGTCCCATCCGACGGACATCAGCCTTTCCAAGCCCATCGTTGTCCCCTACTGACCGTACCCAGGGCGGGGAGTTTTGCGGAGATAAATCTCAACACTGATCCAGCTGTGACTCGAACCTGGGAACTGCAGATTACAAGCCTGGCGCGCTACCGACTGAACCACGGGACAGAAAGCAAAATAAAATCTCTTAAAATTAACCCAACCCTATTATGGCTACACACAAATAAAAAACCATTCTCGTTTGTATCCGGAAAAATTCCCCGCCCTGCTCACGGTCAGTAGGGGACACCGATGGGCTTGGAAAGGCCGCCGTCAGTCGGATGGGACGTTAAGCCGTGGCCCCGTGTATGGGAGAGCCATACCCTGTACACGTTAAAGAATACGCTGGATGGCCTTGACGGGAGACTACCATCTGTCTCCCAATAGCTGTTCCAGTGGGTCCCCTCCCCCAACCTTCTCTGAGCCTTCGGGGTCCATGTGACCTGGCCATTTAGCCCATGGTGTGCAAAAAAGTGCCGCTCAGAGGTAAAACAACCCAACGTTAAAGAACACGCTGGATGGCCTTGACGGGAGGCTACCATCTGTCTCCCAACAGCTGTTCCACTGGGTCCCCTCCCCCAACCTTCTCTGAGCCTTCGGGGCCATGTGACCTGGCCATTTAGCCCATGGTGTGCAAAAAAGTGCCGCTCAGAGCTAAAACAACCCAACGTTAAAGAACACGCTGGATAGCCTTGACGGGAGGCTACCATCTGTCTCCCAACAGCTATTCCAGTGGGTCCCCTTCCCCAACCTTCTCTGAGCCTTCGGGGTCCATGTGACCTGGCCATTTAGCCCATGGTGTGCAAAAAAGTGCCGCTCAGAGGTAAAACAACCCAACCCAATTCTCGTTTGTATAACCCGTTGATGAAATATGTTAAACGATCTCCCTATTAAATTAAGACTCTAGCGTGACTGATTACCCGGCGTTGGCAATCAAACTCACATTTAGGTACAAACTCACTTTTAGTAACAGACACACACATCAATATCTGGAGGAAAAACAAGAAGAAAAGAGACATTAAGCGAATACCATTAAAGAATGACAGACCGTCAACCAGTTCAAACAGCCATTTAATTAAGTGAACGTTAATTAATGATGCACACCCAGCGATCAGCATTAACAGGATTAAAAATGGTCCATATCTCTGTCAGAACAGACCACGCTGAAATGCGCGCACGAGTGCCTCGTTTCCTCCCCCCTCAACACACAACACACACTCACAGCTTCGGCTATGTGTACGTGAACATCAATCAAGATAAGAAAAAGAAAAGATTTAACCTCAAGAATTAGTCTGCTACTACTGTTGGTTGGTGCGGAGAATAGTTAATTTGAATATTCGCTTCGTAGATGTTTAGTTCTGGTCATTACGTGGAGTATTTTTAAGGTACAGTCGCTCAAAAAAATATCCGAACACTATGGTTGATTACAGAATTCAGGAAAAATATCTGGCAAAGATTTTTTTTTTTAGAAATTAGTGATCTGACAACCTTTGTGTCACGTGATTACAGAATTCAGAAAAAATATCTGGAGCGTGTACAGCAACTGTACACGCTCCAGTTACCGTTCACAACAAACTGGAGCGTGTGCAGTTACTGCACACGCTCCAGTTTGCTGTGAACGGTAACTGCACACGCTCAATATTTCTGTGAGTGGGCCCACACGATCCAGGACTTTGTGAGCTCACACGATCCAATGTGCTGCGAACATTAACTGCAACCGCTCCAGTTTGCTGTGAACGGTAACTGCACACGCTCCATATTCATTGCATTATATATTCATACGCATTATATATATTTAAAAAAATCCGAACACTATGGTTAATTACAAAATTCAGAAAAAATATCTGGCAAAGATTTTTATTTTTAGAAATTAATGATCTGGCAACTACGTGTCACGTGACACGAAGGTTGCCAGATAACTAATTTCTAAAAAAAAAATCTTTGCCAGATAATTTTTCTGAATTCTGTAATCAACCATAGTGTTCGGATATTTTTTGAGCGACTGTAATACTCTTGTAGCCGTCCCGTGGCCGAGTGGTTAGCGCGCTTGGCTACTGATCTACGGGACCTGGGTTCGAGCCCCGGGTAAGGCATGGCTGTTTGTGCCGTTTTTCTGCTGAGGTCCTACCATCCTCTCAGACCTTCTACTATGGCATATAAACTGACAGGCTCCTGTCAGACCTCTGTGGCAAGCAGCTGCTTGAGGGGGGTAATACTCTTATTAACCCAAGAGCATCTAAGCTCATGTGGGTTAACATACAAATCATTTAAGTACGTGATTTTTGGCAAAATTGACACTCAACTTTTCATAAGGAAAAAAAAGATTACAAAAAACAACAATTTATAAAAACCAATTATAATTTTTTTTTCTTTAACACCGAAAACAGGCTGTCATCATTAAGCATCGCTCATTAGATAATTAGCAGTGAGAGATCTGAAATGAATAAAATTAGTTTCATTTCGAATTATAATCGGTAAAGAATTAAAAATTTGAGGGGCGAAATAATCAAAATGTTTGTACATAATTTTTATTCTGCAAATGGCAACAGAAACCTTTTTCCATCATCTCGCATAGAATAATTTGTATAATGCAGCACTGCCTTACTGTTTTTAAAAAGTAATTTAATGTTCTATAAACAAATAACTGTCTCAGCGGAAATATATCTAAAATGGTATACTTACAAAAAGATGATAACAGTTTTATATTTATTTGATAATATTTGAAATATAAATTTATTTTGTATTGAAATTAGACTCCTTAAAGATGAAATATGTGTCCTTCC
Organism: Ryuthela nishihirai; assembly: GCA_038380435.1. NCBI lineage: Eukaryota > Metazoa > Arthropoda > Arachnida > Araneae > Heptathelidae > Ryuthela > Ryuthela nishihirai. Next base: position 70,268,136 of record JAWZYU010000006.1, read on the forward strand.
CAACTTGTAACACCTTACTGTATAGCAGATTGGAGTTAATATTTTATTTTTAAATTAATACGTGGAATGATAATTTTTTTTTTATTTTTTTTTTTATTTTCAAATTTAGATTGACGAAAGGGTTATTCTATTTTAGGTTGACTTAATGACAACAGATTTATTTCAGCAAAGTTTAACATAGATTATTTTGAATCTCGTTGATTTAACTGGAATAATGTTTATTTTTAAATATTTTTAGGGTGAGGTTTAACTATCGTTACTATTAAATGTCTACAGTATTAACAAGATCTTTTACTAAATCTTATAGTGGACGGTTTCAATTGGGTATGAAAAATGCTTTTTTTAATCGTGTTATGAAGACTTTTTTCATTCAGAGTAATCTAGACAAAAACACAACATTTCCAGACGAATGTGTTAATTTTATGTTTTAACTTACGCTTTTTTCAAAGCTTTAAAGGTCTGGTTAAATCTCTTCTTTATTATGCAGAGCAATAGTTCTGAAAAAAATTCTGAGAAACTTCTAACAGAACGAAAATTTAAATTATTCTTTACACGGTTTAATCATTGAGAGCGTAGTTTGGCACGGAATCCTTGTTTTGTTGCCCGAAGTCTTCTCGACTAACAATTAGGCCACCCTCGGCGTCTTATTTCGAAAATACATTCTTGGCGTAAACAAGCTAAGCCTAATTGTGTTTGCATTGCAGTCTATTCAGAATTTATTGCAAGTGCTGTGCTCTACTTTAAACATTACAGTTCAACTGTTGTGGAAACCATTGCCTAAAAATCCAGATAGGCGTTTATATTTTATTAAATATGACTTTTAGGAAGTATTTATTTCCACAGTCACTTCGAAAGCGACGTTAACTTTTAAGGAAATGCCTTAGGTCGCGGTGAATAATTGAATATTTCTCGGTAACTTGAGAAGCTTTAGGATTTACATTACAGATTATTTCACAGCGAAATATTTAGTGTTTTTAATTTTTTAGTGATATTGCGTAAAACATCGCCGACTTTACGACTGCTAGCGACTTCTTTTCCGTTAAGTTCTAAGTTTCCGAAGTGTTTGAAGTAATTGAATTTGTGAATGCCGTTGCATAAGAAAACAAATTAAAAGCTTCTTCTTAGTTCTGGTGTCTTGAATTTAAAAATTTGATTAGGTTTTCTATTGGATGCGTTTAACGGTAAAAGAATAAATTAGTTTATAGTTTGAATTCTTTCACAAAAGGTTTTTTGATTCTACACGTTGCATTACACAGAGTCAAAGTCGTTGCCAGATTGCTTACATGATTTGTAATATTAACTTCGCCCACAAGACTTCATACCAGGGAACAAACTGCCATTTTGAACAGTTTTTATTGTTTAAGACATGCTAATATTATTTCTACTACTAAATTGAAACTCTGTGTACATAGAGTTGTCCATGTGAAAATACGAAAATCTTTTTACTTTATGTTTTATATTTTAATCTCTTTTTCAAAACCAAGTTGTTGTCACTTTTGTAATTTGTTCGTCTCAAGGAAAAGGTTTTTTACATTTAAGGTTGGGTTGTTTTACCTCTGAGCGGCACTTTTTCGCACACAATGGGCTAAATGGCCAGGACACAAGGAACCCAGAAGGCTCAGAGAAGGTTGGGGGAGGGGACCCACTGGAACGGCTCTTGGGAGACATGGTAGCCTCCCGTCAAGGCCACCCAGTGTGTACTTTAACGTGCACACGGCGGGGAGTTTCGCGGAGATAAATCTCAACACTAACCCAGCTGCGACTAGAACCTGGGAACTGCAGATTACGAGCCTGGCGCGCTACCGACTGAGCCCCACCCCATGAAACAGAGGGAGAAATGTTATACTGCATTGGAAATATAGTCCCCAACATTTTTTTTTTCGATTGTGTTTCTTGCCCCCCCCCCCCTTCCTCCTCTTGGCCTCGATTTTTTTTCTAGATCCGGGCCTGTTCAGAGCTAAAACAACCCACAACTCTTTTTTTGTTCGTTTATTGAAATTATTTCGTTTGGATTTTTCGTTGATATTTTTTTTTATCTTTTTGAAAATAACAGGGACTTTGCTATTACAATCTCAAAGGTAAAACAACCCAACGTTAAAGAACGCGCTGGATGGCCTTGAGGGAGGCTACCATCTGTCTCCCAACAGCCTGGCGCGCAACCGTCTAACCCATCCCCGCCCCATATTCTGGAGTGGGATTTGCGTTATATTAGTGCTCATAATTTTGTTTTATTTCCAGATCTTATCAACTTATGCGATATGTAACAGCAAAGCTCTGTTATTTTCAAAATGATAAAAAAATATCAATGAAAAATCCGAACGAAATAATTTCAATAAACGAACAACTACTACTAAATTGTTTCTTTGGGGTCCATTGTGACCTGGCCATTTAAAAAAAAGTGCCGCTCAGAGGTAAAACAACCCAACTCACTCCAGAAATGTAGGAGCACTGAGGAGTAACAAATATTTCTATATCACCGCGAGGCGCGTTAAGGTATATTCGCAGGAAATATAGGTTGTTGGGTTGGGTTGTTTTACCTCTGAACGGCACTTTTTTGAACACCATGGGCTAAATGGCCAGGTCACAAGGACCCCGAAGGCTCAGAGAACGTTGGGAGAGGGGACCCACTGGAACAGCTGTTGGGTTGGGTTGTTTTACCTCTGAGCGGCACTTTTTTGCACACCATGGGTTGAATGGCCAGGTCACAAGGACCCCGAAGGCTCAGAGAAGGTTGGGGGACGGGACCCACTGGAACAGCTGTTGGGAGACAGATGGTAGCCTCCCGTCAAGGCCATCCAGCGTGTTCTTTAACGTTGGTTTGTTTTACCTCTGAGTGACACTTTTTTGCAGACCATGGGCTAAACGGCCAGGTCACAAGGACCGCGAAGGCTCAGAGAAGGTTGGGGGAGGGGACCCACTGGAACAGCTGTTGGGAGACCGATGTTAGCCTCCCGTCAACGCCATCCAGCGTGTTCTTTAACGCTGGGTTGTTTTACCTCTGAGCGGCACTTTTTTGCACAGCATGGGCTAAATGGCCAGGTCACATGGACCCCGAAGGCTCAAAGAAGGTTGGGGAAGGGGACCCACTGGAACAGCTGTTGGGAGACAGATGGTAGCCTCCCGTCAAGGCCATCCAGCGTGTTCTTTAACGTGCACAGGGTATGGCTGTCCCGCACACGGGACCACGGCTTAACGTCCCATCCGACGGACGGCGGCCTTTCCAAGCCCATCGGTGTCCCCTACTGACCGTGGACAGGGCGGGGAATTTTGCGGAGATAAATCTCAACGCTGACCCAGCTGGGACTCGAGCCTGGGAACTATAAGATTACGAGCCTGGCGCGCTACCGACTGAGCCACCACGGCCCCTCGCAGGGAATATAAACTACGTTTAGAAAGTATGTAAGTTACGGTTTTTGTTTTTCTCAGTTCATTCTTTTTTATCTTCGAAATAACCTAATTATTATTATGCTTATTATTTTGTTTAATTTTATGCTATTAAATTATTTAATTAATTTATTTAATTCTGATTCATTAACCGACTTTATGTAACTGAATTATCATACTAATTTCGCTTCCTGTGAATAAATCACTAGGTTCTCGATTAATTGATGCATTGAAGGATCCGTGCTCACCGATGGTCTTGGAATGATCGCCATCCATCGGATGGGACGTTAAGCCATGGCTCAGTGTGCGGGAGAGTCATATACTGTGCACGTTAAAAACACACTGGATGGCCTTGAAGAGAGGATGTCATCTGTCTTGCAACAGCTGTTCCAGTGGGTCCCCTCCCTCAATATCCTCTGAGCCTTTGGGGTCCTTGTGACCTGGCCATTTAGCCCATTGTGTGCAACAAAGTGCTGTTCAGAGTTAAAACAACCCAACGTTAAAATGCACGATGGATGGCCTTGACGGCAGGCTACCATCTGTTTCCCAACAGCTGCTCCAGTGGGTCTCCTCCACTAACCTTCTCTGAGCCTTCGGGGTCTTTGTGATCTGGCCATTTTAGCTTATTGTGTTAAAAAAAGTGCCGCTCAGAGATAAAACAACCCAAGTCATACCCTGTCTGTTCACGTTAAAGAACACGCTGGATGGCCTTGACGGGAGGCTACCATCTGTCTCCTAACAGTTGTTCCAGTGGGTCCCTCCCCGAACCTTCTCTGAGCCTTCGGGGTCCTTGTAACCTGGCCATTTAACCCATGATGTGCGAAAAAAGCTACTCATAGGTAAAACAATCCAAGCCATACCCTGTGCACGTTAAAGAACACGCTGGATAGCCTTGACGGGAGGCTACCATCTTTCTCCCAACAGCTGATCCCGTCGGTCCCCTCCTCCAACCTTTTCTGAGCCTTCGGGGTCCTTTTGACCTGGCCATTTTGCCCATGGTGTACAAAAAAATGCCGCTGAGAGGTAAAACAATCCAATTCTTGTATCCTCAACGTTAACTTGTTTCTCAACACTTGAAGCCAATAAAAAACAAACAAAAAAAACAGACTTCATTCCCATAATCCTTCAATTCCTCCATTTCCAAACATCCAACCTCACATAATTATTAACTTCCCAATACCTTGTAGCCGTATCATTAGCACTCCAATATCGACGAGCATTTTTCTCTCTGAAACAGTCTCAGAAGATAAAAAGAACGCCTTTGCTGGGTCCCTCTTGAGTCGAATCCATCCTCAAACGTCCATTCCTTCTCCCATCCTCCCAATGCCGCAACGACCAAGTTTCGCAAAAGCGCTTTACCCCCAGAAACCGCAACCGCCAGGCCACGTAACCCTGACGTAATGAGATTATCCGCCTGGTGTCGCTCTCTCCCTTGATCACGCTAATCAAATCACGTGAGTGACAGCGCGTGCTGGCGATCACGCACCACACATAGTGATGAGGATCTTGCCTCTTCTCCATCCTCTGTAGGATGCTAAGGAAGGGATGCTGGACTGTCTGCGCTATATTTATTCATGTGAGGGAACTGCTGGCAACCTTCGCTAAGTTTACAGAATTTTCTCTGTGGATTGATAGAGGTTGTCTGGTCTCGCCGGATGAGCGCGTGCAGCGAGATGATGGCTTTCGAGGTTGTTGCTTGAAGTGACAAGTTCGGTAATGAAAATCACCAGTTCACTTCCGGTTGGTTGAACCTCGCCAGTTCATTTCCGGTCGGTTGGAACGCCTTTGCTGGGTTCAGGGAAGGCATTACGAATCGGTTGTAAACGACTCGAGTCTTTTCGTGGAAAGGCCAGAAAAGGAAAGAAATTAGGTTTGTTTTTTTTTCCTTTTTTAAATAGTGTCATCGTCGTTGGTTGTTTTTATTTTTTGGGTGCTTAAATAATACCAGCCTTGAAACATATGGAAACGTTATGGGAAATGGTTTATGTCTTAGAATGAAACAATTCCTGAAACTTTAGAGTTTTTCTTGGTTGTTTTACCTCTGAGTATCGTTTTTTCGCACACAATGGGCTAAATGACCAGGTCACAAGGACCTGAAAGCTCAGAGAAGGTTGGGGGAGGGGACCCACTGCAACAGATGTTGGGAGATAGATGGTAGCCTCCCGTCAAGGCCATCCAGCGTGTTCTTTAGCGTGCATAAGGTATGGCTTGGGTTGTTTTACATCTGAGCGGCACTTTTTGCACACAGTGGGTTGAATGGCCAGGTCAAAAGGACCCTGAAAGCTCAGAGAAGGTTGGGGGATTTGGCCCACTGTAACAGCTGTCGGGAGACAGATAGTAGCCTCCCGTCAAGGCCATACAGCGTGTTCTTTAACGTTGTTGAGTAGTTTCACCTATGAGCTGCACTTTTTTGCACACCATGGGCTAAATGGCCAGGTCACAAGGACCCCGAAGGCTCAGAGAAGGTTGGGGGAGAGGACCCACTGGAACAGCTGTTGTGAGACAGATGGTAGCCTCCCGTCAAGGCCATACAGCGTGTTCTTTAACGTTGTTGAGTAGTTTTACCTCTGAGCTGCACTTTTTTGCACACCATGCGCTAAATGGCCAGGTCACAAGGACCCCGAGGGCTCGGAGAAGGTTGGGTGAGGGAACCCACTGGAATAGCTGTTGGTAAACAGATGGTAGCCTCCCGTCAAGGCCATCCAACGTGTTCTTTAACGTGCACAGGTTATGGCTATCACGCACTCGGACCACGGCTTAACGTCCACATCCGACGGACGGCGGCATTTCCAAGCCCATCGGTATCCCCTACTGACCGTGGGCAGGGCGGGGAATTTTGAGGAGATAAATCTCAACGCTGACCCAGCTGGGACTCAAACCTGGGAACTACAGATTACGAGCCGACGGGCTACCGACAGAATATTGAATAATATTTCAATAAAATCATACTAAATAATTTATCCCATTTAACACTCTTCGAAATTTAATAGCCTTTAGTTAAATTTTAGATGAATTAAAACGCTTACAGTCGCTGTAAAAAATATCCGAACATTATGGTTGTTTACAGAATTCAAAAAAATCTGGCAACGGTGTTTTTTTAGAAATTAGTGATCTGGCAACCGTGTCACGTGACACGGAGGTTGCCAGATCATTAATTTCAAAAAAAAAAAACGCCAGATATTTTTTCTGAATTCTGTAATCAACCATAGTGTTCGGATACTTTTTTGAGCGACTGTAGGTGGTCATATTATTTTGATACTAGATCGTGTGGGCTCACTCACAGAAATATTGAACGTGTGCAGTTACCGTTCACAGCAAAATGGAGGGTGTGTTGCCAGATCACTAATTTCTAAAAAAAAATCGTTGCAGATATTTTTTCCTGAATTCTGTAATCAACATATAGTGTTCGGATATTTTTTGAACGACTGTATCTGTCGACAATGTTTGAAAGAGGAAGTTGTAATGTCTGCTGACGCTTCATTCCTGTACAATGAGGGGCGGGGTTGGCTCAGTCGGTAGCGCGCCAGCCTCGTAAGCTGTAGTTCCCAGGTTCGAGTCCCAGCTGGGTCAGCGTTGAGATTTATCTCCGCAAAATTTCCCGCCCTGCCCACGGTCAGTAGGGGACACCGATGGGCTTGGAAGGGCCGCCGTCCGTCGGATGGGACGTTAAGCCGTGGCCCCGTGTGTGGGAGAGCCATACCCTGTGCACGTTAAAGAACACGCTGGATGGCCTTGACGGGAGGCTACCATCTGTCTCCCAACAGCTGTTCCAGTGGGTCCCCTCCCCCAACCTTCTCTGAGCCTTCGGGGTCCATGTGACCTGGCCATTTAGCCCATGGTGTGCAAAAAAGTGCCGCTCAGAGGTAAAACAACCCAACCCAAACCCTGTACAATGAGGTTTTCCTCTTTGTTACGTCATGGTAATGGACTCTGTTGAGTTATATTAACCTCCGTGTCACGTGATACGGAGGTTGCCAGATCATTAATTTCTAAAAAAAAAAAAACGCCAGATATTTTTTCTGAATTCTGTAATGAATTATAGTGTTCGGATATTTTTTTCAGCGACTGTACAACTTTAAACGTATTTATTCTCAGTACTTTGTTCGGTGGACGGTCCAGGCCCGTTGTAAAGAGGTTGGCTGATCTCCATTCTTATTTCCGAGGTGTTTTGAATCCTCTTTTAAACGAAAGAGGGGCGGGGGTGGCTCAGTCGGTAGCGCGCCAGGCTCGTAATCTGCAGTTCCCAGGTTCGAGTCCCAGCTGGGTCAGCGTTGAGATTTATCTCCGCAAGATTCCCCGCCCTGCCCACGGTCAGTAGGGGACACCGATGGGCTTGGAAAGGCCGCCGTCTTTCGGATGGAACGTTAAGCCGTGGCCCCGTGTGCGGGAGAGCCATACCCTGTGCACCTTAAAGAACACGCTGGATGTCCTTGACGGGAGGCTACCATCTGTCTCCCAACAGCTGTTCCAATGGGTCCCCTCCCCCAACCTTCTCTGATCCTTTGGGGTCCTTGTGACCTGGCCATTCAGCCCATGGTGTGCAAAAAACTGTCGCTCAGAGGTAAAACAACCCAACGTTAAAGTACACGCTGGATGTCCTTGACGGGAGGCTACCATCTGTCTCCCAACAGCTGTTCCAATGGGTCCCGTCCTCCAACCTTCTCTGAGCCTTTGGGGTCCTTGTGACCTGGCCATTCAGCCCATGGTGTGCAAAAAAGTGTCGCTCAGAGGTAAAACAACCCAACGTTAAAGTACACGCTGGATTGCCTTGACGGTAGGCTACCATCTGTCTCCCAACAGCTGTTCCAATAGGCCCCCTCACTCAACCTTCTCTGAGCCTTCGGGGTCCATCTGACCTGGCCATTTAGCCCATGGTGTGCAAAAAAGGGCAGCTCAGAGGTGAAACTACTCAACAACGTTAAAGAACACGCTGGATGGCCTTGACGGGGGGCTACCATCTGTCTCCCAACAGCTATTCCAGTGGCTCCCCTCCCCCCAACCTTCTCTGAGCCTTGGGGGTCCTTTCGACCTGGCCATTTAGCCCATGGTGTGCAAAAAAGTGCCGCTCAGAGGTAAAACAACCCAACCCTAAACGAACGAGAGCAACAATTACTCATTTGACGACAACACTGCGTCAGGCGTTCACTTGTTGCAAGCCTCGTCTCCCCACAGCAACAATGCCGTGGAAAGGCTCTTGCAAAGAAAACCACGGGCTTATTTCGTTCCTGAGGCTTTCTCTGCGTCTCTTTAAGCGAGGTTTGGACGGAGGGCAATCAGCTTGATTGCCCAAGACCTTCTCCTCGCCATGTCCACTGCGAATTGGACTTTACGCTCCACTGCACTCGTGTCACTTCCTTCTTAACGCTCTGTGGCCTAGGGCTACTTCAAAATCGATTGGCTTTTGCTTTTCCTAGTTCGTGCAGCTGCACAACAAATGCTTCCTGTAGACATTGGGTTGGGTTGTTGTACCTCTGAGCGGCACTTTTTTTGCACACCATGGGCTAAATGGCCAGGTCACATGGACCCCCGAAGGCTCAGAGAAGGATGGGGGAGGGGACCCACTGGAACAGCTGTTGGGAGACAGATTGTAGCCTCCCGTCAAGGCCATCCAGCGTGTTCTTTAACGTTGGGTTGTTTTAGCTCTGAGCGGCTCTGAGCAGGCTCCTGTCAGACCTCTGTGGCAAGCAGCTGCTCGAGGGGTTTTATTTTATTTATTATTTAGGTTATATTAAGAGGTCCTGTAAAGAAGACGTGGGTTCGAATCGCACTCGTGGCAAAACCAATTTTTTTCAGCTTCTCGTGGCCGAGTGGTTAGCGCGCTTGTCTACTGATCTAAGGGATCTGGGTTCGAGTCCCGGGTAAGGCATGGCTGTTTTTGTTGTTTTACTGCTGAGGTCCTGCCATCCTCTCAGACCATCTACTATGGCATATTAACTGACAAGCTCCTGTCAGACCTCTGTGGCAAGCAGCTGCTTGAGGGGGTATTTATTTTTATTATTTAAATATTCCAATGTTCATAACTCATTAAATACTGAATAAATATTGTTTAAAAATGAGATGTAGATAGATTCGATTGAAATCTTTAATTTAGATATTTTTTTCATCAAAAATCGTATTGAAGGAGTTATTGAAGTCTGAGTGTGATTTTCTGTTTCTATTTGTCTGTTCAGTACCTGGGGCGAGGGTGGCTTAGTCGGTAGCGCGCCAGGCTCGTGATCTGTACTTCCCAGGTTCGAGTCCCAGCTGGGTAAGCGTTGAGATTTATCTCCACAAAATTCCCTGTCTTTGGTCAGTAGGGGACACCGATGGGCTTGGAAAGGCTGCCGTCCGTAGGATGGGACGTTAAGCTGTGGCTCCGTGTGTGGGAGAGCCATACCCTGTGCACGTTAAAGAACACGCTGGATGGCCTTGACGGGAGGCTACCATCTGTCTCCCAAGAGCTGTTCCAGTGGGACCCCTCCCCCAAACTTCTCTGAGCCTTCGGGGTCCATGTGACCTGGCCATTGTGGTCCATGGTGTTCAAAAAAGTGTCGCTTAGTGGTAAAACAACCCAACGTTAAAGAACACACTGGATGGCCTTGACAGGAGGCTACCATCTGTCTTTAAACAGCTGTTCCAGTGGGTCCCCTCTCCTAACCTTCTCTGAGCCTTCGGGGTCCTTGTTACCTGGCCATTTAGCCCATGGTGTGCAAAAAAGTGCCGCTCAGAGCTAAAACTACTTAATTAACAACGTTAAAGAACACGCTGGATGGCCTTGACGGGGGGCTACCATCTGTCTCCCAACAGCTGTTCGAATGGGTTCCCTCCCCCAACCTTCTCTGAGCCTTCGGGGTCCTTGTTACCTGGCCATTTAGCCCATGGTGTGCAAAAAAGTGCCGCTCAGAGCTAAAACTACTTAATTAACAACGTCAAAGAACACGCTGGATGGCCTTGACGGGAGACTACCATCTGTCTCCCAACAGCTGTTCCAGTGGGTCCCTTCCCCCAACCTTCTCTGAGCCTTCGGGGTCCTTGTTACTTGGCCATTTAGCCCATGGTGTGCAAAAAAGTGCCGCTCAGAGCTAAAACTACTTAATTAACAACGTTAAAGAATACGCTGGATGCCCTTGACGGGAGGCTACCATCTGTCTCCCAACAGCTGTTCCAGTGGGTCCCCTCCTCCAACCTTCTCTGAGCCTTCGGGGTCCTTGTTACCTGGCCATTTAGCCCATGGTGTGCAAAAAACTGCCGCTCAGAGGTAAAACAACCCAACCCAACCCTGTTCAGTACCTGTAGACGTATGAGCTTTGAGACAACTGTATTCCTGTTATTTGACTTATTTCTCACGGAAAAATAATGTTCCATTGAAGCTGCAATTTTTTCAGAACGTAAATTAGCAACGGAATGTAATTTCTGGAAAAAAAATATATCCTACACACCTTTTTAAAAAAGATATAAAGATTTGCTGAAATTTGTGAGGAATACTCAAGTTCACCACTTCCCATTTCAACTCTATCTCTCTTTCAATGGATGATAATAAATCCAAAAAAATATAAAACAAGTAAACAATATATTAAATACCAAGGCTATCTCAATGAGGGGATGCTGCATAGTTTTTTTTTTTAAAAAAACATCCAGTGTCAATCAATTTAGAGAGTAGATCCCATTCGATTGGCGATTTATCGCAGTGAACTGCCCATTTTATTGGGCATAAAATTGTCACCACAATTGTGGCAGAACAACCCAACCCAACCCTGTTCAGTACCTGTACCACGAACGAGGCATTAAAGTCCCCATCTTCTCGAAAGTTGAAATTAAGACAAGGAAACGAGAAAAATCTGTTCTTTTTTTAGCAACAAAAGAGTACGGACAATTTTTAGATTCTTTTTAAAAAAAAAAAGATGTGGAGCAGCTCAGTCGGTTGCATCTGCAGTTCCCAGGTTCGAGTCTCAGCTAGATAAGCATTGATATTTATCTCGGAGGAGTACGCGACCTGACCTCGGTGCGTAGGGGACACTGATGGGCTTGGATAAGGCCGCCGTCTGTCGGATAGGCGATTAAGTCGTGATCCCGTGTTGGTTTCCTTGTTTTCCTCTGAGCGGCACTTTTTTTTGCACACAATGGGTTAAATAACCAGGTCACAAGGACCCCTATGGCTCAGAAAAGGTGGAGACCACTGAAACTGATGCTGGAAGACAGATGTAGCCTTCCGTCAAGACCATCCAGCATGTTATATAACATTAAGTTGTTTTACCTCAGAGCGACACTTTTTTTGCACACCATGGGCTAAATGGCCAGGTCACAAGGACCCCGAAGGCTCAGAGAATGTTGGGGGAGGGGACCCACTGGAACAGCTGTTGGGGAAAAGATGGTAGTCTCCCTTCAAGGCCATCCAGCGTGTTCTTTAACGTTGGATTGTTTTATCTCTGGGCGGCATTTTTTCTGCACACCATGAGGTAAATGGCCAGGTCACAAGAACCCCGAAGGTTCAGAGAAGGTTGGGGGAGGGGACCCACTGGAAAAGATGCTGGGAGACAGATGGTAGCCTTCCGTCAAGGCCATCCAGCGTGTTCTTTAATGGACAGAGGGTATGGCTCTCCCGCACACGGACCACGGCTTAACGTCCCATCCGACGGACAGCAACCTTTATCAAGCCCATTGGTGTCCCCTACTGTTCGAGGTCAAAGCGGGGGTCAGCAGACAACAATCTCAACCCCGCCGGGAGTTGGACCTAGGAATGTAGATTACAAACCTGACACGCTTTCCACTGACAGTCCTCAAACCACTCTAAATGAGTGGAAAAAAAAAACTTTCAAGAAAAATCTACCTTTCCTCTCGTTAAAAAATGTTTCCCCCATAACCAACTCACTAATCTTAATATCTGCCCACCACAACTCGCCCGGGGGGGGGAGCTCAGTCGGTAGCGCGCCAGGCTCGTAATCTGCAGTTCCCAGGTTCGAGTACCAGATGGGTTAGCGTTGAGATTTATCTCCGCAAATCTCCTCGCCCTGCCCACGGTCAGTAGGGGACACCGATGGGATTGGAAAGGCCGCCGTCCGTCGGATGGGATGTTCAGCCATGGAGCCATGTGCGGGAGAGTCATACTCTGTGCACTTTAAAGAACACGCTTGATGGTCTTGACGGGAGGCTACCATCTGTCTCCCAACAGCTGTTCCAGTGGGTCCTCTCCCCCAACCCTCTTTGAGCCTTCGGGGTCATTGTGACCTGGCCATTTAGCCGATGGTGTGCAAAAAAGTGCCGCTCAGAGGGTAAAACAACCGAATCCATACCTTATGCACGTTAATGAACATGCTGGATGGTCTTGACGGGAGGCTATCATCTGTCTCCCAACAGCTGTTCCAGTGGGTCCTCTCCCCCAACCCTCTTTGAGCCTTCGGGGTCCTTGTGACCTGGCCATTTAGCCGATGGTGTGCAAAAAAGTGCCGCTCAGAGGGTAAAACAACCGAATCCATACCTTATGCACGTTAATGAACATGCTGGATGGTTTTGACAGGAGGCTACCATCTGTCTCCCAACAGCTGTTCTAGTGGGTACCCTTCCCCAACCTTCTCTGAGCCTTCGGGGTCCTTGTGACCTGGCCATTTAGCCCATGGTGTGCAAAAAAGTGCCGTTCAGAGGGTAAAACAACCAAATCCATACCTTATGCACGTTAATGAACATGCTGGATGGTCTTGACGGGAGGCTATCATCTGTCTCCCAACAGCTGTTCCAGTGGGTCCTCTCCCCCAACCCTCTTTGAGCCTTCGGGGTCCTTGTGACCTGGCCATTTAGCCGATGGTGTGCAAAAAAGTGCCGCTCAGAGGGTAAAACAACCGAATCCATACCTTATGCACGTTAATGAACATGCTGGATGGTTTTGACAGGAGGCTACCATCTGTCTCCCAACAGCTGTTCCAGTGGTTCCCCCTCCCCCAACCTTCTCTGAGCCTATGCGGTCATTGCGACCTGGCCATTTAGCTCATGGTGTGCAAAAAAGTGCCGCTCAGAGGTAAAACAACCAATCAACCTCTCGCTAAAAATTATTTGCCCATAACCAACACACTAATCTTAATATCCGTCCACCTCAACTCTCGTGGAGCAGGACAAATCCCCAAAGACAACATCCCATCCGCTCTATGCCACCGTGAACATCCGCTCAGCTACTGCCTTTGGATGTTGTTGGACCGATGAACGCGAAGATTATTATTGGCTACCAATAGTACAGCAACCGCCATATCGTTGCCATTGGTCATGCTATTCACCATCTCTCGTGTTATGATCACCTTCCTGTGTTTGGAAGTGTTCCCTTTGGGTGCTACGCAAAAATCGCTGCGGGTACTGTACACTTTGACCGCTGCTATCGATTTGGCCAGCGGCACTTTATCGATGGCCCCCTTCATCGTGTTCGCGTGAGCCTCGCTCTCACGCACTGCTGAAGACGTGGAAATCTCGCACTGGCCACTTGCCTTTCAGATAGGGAAGGAAATTTTGGGGGGCTGAAATGCTTTGCAAACTGAAATGGGGAGAAACTTTTGTCGTGGAAAGTATTTTTAGCACTCCTTGGTTGGTGGGGATTTTTAGGACGTTTTTTCGTTTTTTTTTAAGAAGGTTTTTTTTTTGTTTGATAGGATGAGTATTGTACTAGTGAGGGGATTCTTTTGGCTGGTTGGTTGTTTTACCTCTTTGCGGCACTTTTTTGCACACCATGGGGTAAATGGCCAGGTCACGTGGACTCCGAAGGCTCAGGGAAGGTTGGGGGTTGTGTTGTTTTACCTCTGAGCGGCACTTTTTTGTCACACAATGGGGTAAATGGCCAGGTCACGTGGACCCCGAAGGCTCAGAGAAGGTTGGGGGTTGGGTTGTTTTACTTCTGAGCGGCACTTTTTTCACACAATAGAGTAAAAGGCCAGGTCACGTGGACCCCGAAGGCTCGGAGAAGGTTAGGGATTGTGTTGTTTTATCTCTGAGCGGCACTTTTTTTCACACAATCGGGTAAATGGCCAGGTCACGCGGACTCCGAAGGCTCAGAGAAGGTTGGGTTGTTTTACTTCTGAACGGCACTTTTTTCATACAATAGGGCAGGCATAAATTTATTGTTGTGAAACTAGGCATAAATTTATTGCTATGAAACTTTAGGCTGAAATTTATTTTTATGAAACTTTTGGCACAAACTTATTGTCACAAAACTTTAGGCAGAAATATATTTTTATGAAACTTTTGGCACAAACTTATTGTCACGAAACTTTAGGCAGAAATTTATTTTTATGAAACTTTTGGCACAAATTTATTGTTATGAAACTTTAAGCACAAATTTATTGTCACGAAACTTTAGGCATAAATTTATTGTTATGAAACTTTAGGTAGATATTTATTGTTGTGAAACTAGGCATAAATTTATTGCTATGAAACTTTAGGCAGAAATTTAATTTTATAACTTTTGGCACAATTTATTGTCACCGAACTTTAGGCAGAAATTTATTTTTATGAAACTTTTGGCACAAATTTCTTGTCACGAAACTTTATACAGAAATTTATTGTTATGAAACTTGAAGCACAAATTTATTGTCACGAAACTTTAGGCAGAAATTTATTGTTATGAAACTTTAGGTAGAAATTTATTGTTGTGAAACTAGGCATAAATTTATTGCTATTAAACTTTAGGCAGAAATTTAATTTTATAACTTTTGGCACAAATTTATTGTCACCGAACTTTAGGCAGAAATTTATTTTTATGAAACTTTTGGCACAAATTTCTTGTCACGAAACTTTATACAGAAATTTATTGTTATGAAACTTGAAGCACAAATTTATTGTCACGAAACTTTAGGCAGAAATTTATTGTTATGAAACTTTAGGTAGAAATTTATTGTTGTGAAACTAGGCATAAATTTATTGCTATTAAACTTTAGGCAGAAATTTAATTTTATAACTTTTGGCACAAATTTATTGTCACCGAACTTTAGGCAGAAATTTATTTTTATGAAACTTTTGGCACAAATTTCTTGTCACGAAACTTTATACAGAAATTTATTGTTATGAAACTTCAAGCACAAATTTATTGTCACGAAACTTTAGGCAGAAATTTATTGTTATGAAACTTTAGGTAGAAATTTATTGTTGTGAAACTAGGCATAAATTTATTGCTATTAAACTTTAGGCAGAAATTTAATTTTATAACTTTTGGCACAAATTTGTTGTCACCGAACTTTAGGCAGAAATTTATTTTTATGAAACTTTTGGCACAAATTTATTGTCACGAAACTTTAGGCAGAAATTTATTACTATGCAACTTAAGGTAGAAATTTATTGTTGTGAAACTAGGCAGAAACTTATTTTTATGAAACTTTTGGCACAAATTTATTGTTATGAAAATTTAAGCACAAATTTATTGTCACGAAACTTTATGCAGAAATTTATTGCTATGCAACTTTAGGTAGAAATTTTTGGTTATTGAAACTTTAGTCACAAATATATTGCTATGAAACTTTAGGCATAAATTTATTGTTATGAAACTTTAGGTAGAAATTTATTGGTGTGAAACTAGGCATAAATTTATTGCTATGAAACTTTAGGCAGAAATTTATTTTTATGAAACTTTTGGCACAAATTTATTGTTATGAAACTTTAAGAACAAATTTATTGTCACGAAACTTTGGCATAAATTTATTGTTATGAAACTTTAGTTAGAAATTTATTGTTGTGAAACTAGGCATAAATTTATTGCTATGAAACTTTAGGCAGAAATATATTTTTATGAAACTTTTGGCACAAATTTATTGTTATGAAACTTTAAGCAGAAATTTATTGTCCCGAAATTTGAGGCAGAAATTTATTGCTATGCAACTTTAGGTAGAAATTTTTGGTTATTGAAACTTTAGTCACAAATATATTGCTATGAAACTTTAGGCATAAATTTATTGTTATGAAACTTTAGGTAGAAATTTATTGTTTGAAACTAGGCATAAATTTATTGCTATGAAACTTTAGGCAGAAATTTATTTTTATGGAACTTTTGGCACAAATTTATTGTTATGAAACTTTAAGCACAAATTTATTGTCACGAAACTTTAGGCATAAATTTATTGTTATGAAATTTTAAGCACAAATTTATTGTCACGAAACTTTAGGCATAAATTTATTGTTATGAAACTTTAGGTAGAAATTTATTGTTGTGAATCTAGGCATAAATTTATTGCTATGAAACTTTAGGCAGAAATTTATTTTTATGAAACTTTTGGCACAAATTTATTGTTATGAAACTTTAAGCACAAATTTATTGTCACGAAACTTTAGGCATAAATTTATTGTTATGAAACTTTAGGTAGAAATTTATTGTTGTGAAACTAGGCATAAATTTATTGCTATGAAACTTTAGGCAGAAATTTATTTTTATGAAACTTTTGTCACAAATTTATTGTTATGAAATTCTAGGCACAAATTTATTTTTATGAATCTTTAGGCACCAATTTATTGCTATGAAAATTTAGGCACAACTTTACTACTTTGAAACTATAGGTATCAATTTATTGCTATGAAAATTTAGGCGCCAATTTATTGCCATAAAATTTTAGGCACTAATTTATTGCTATATGATTTTAGGCATAAATTTATTGGTATCAAATTAAGCACCTATTTATTGCTATGAAATTTATGGGCATTAATTTATTGCTATCAAAGTTTAGGCACAAATTCATTACTATAAAATATTATGCGCCAATTTATTGCTATAAAATTTTACCCATTAATACATTGCTATAAAATTTTAGGCACCAGTTTATTGCTATGAAATTTCAGATACCAATTTCTTGCCATGTAATTTTAGGTACCAGTTTATTGCTATAAAATTTTAGACACAACTTTATTGCTTCAAAGTTTCAGGTACAAAATTTTGCTTTAGAGATAAATTTATTGCCGTGAAATTTTAGGATCAGCAACTGTACGAGTGTCTAGATCAAACACAAAAACATTTCAGACTAAGAGGACAAATATGGCAATAGCGATAATTTTATAAAGAAAGCCCACGGACCGAATTTATAACAGAATGCAATAGTCCGGGGAGGAAAAATGCTGAGATTTTAGAGAACAGAGATTTATTGTATCTCAAGAGAAGTGTCTGAAGTTCTTTTTTTTATGATCGATCTCATCAACCAATAGGAAAAGAAAAGTCTTCATTCTGGCTGTGCGACAAAATTTATTTCATGTCGAGTAAAATTAAATCTATCTCAAGAGGTTTAAGATTAACACTTTTTTCGCATCACTCTGTCGCCGATGTACAGTCGCTCAAATAAATATCCGAACACTATGGTTGATTACAGAATTCAGAAAAAATATCTGTCAACGATTTTTTTTTGAAATCGTTGACAGATATTTTTCCTGAATTCTGTAATTACGTGACACGAAGGTTGGCAGATCACTAATTTCTAAAAATAATCGTTGCCAGATATTTTTTCTGAATTCTGTAATCAACGTTAGTGTTCGGATATTTTTTTGAGCGACTGTAGGTGGTCATATTATTTTGATACTAGATCGTGTGGGCTCACTCACGGAAATATTGAGCGTGTGCAGTTACCGTTCACAGCAAACTGGAGCGGTTGCGGTTAATGTTCACAGCACATTGGATCGTGTGAGCTCACAAAGACCTGGAACGTGTGGGTTCACTCACGGAAATATTGAGCGTGTGCAGTTACCGTTCACAGCAAACTGGAGCGGTTGCGGTTAATGTTCACAGCACATTGGATCGTGTGAGCTCACAAAGACCTGGAACGTGTGGGTTCACTCACGGAAATATTGAGCGTGTGCAGTTACCGTTCACAGCAAACTGGAGCGGTTGCGGTTAATGTTCACAGCACATTGGATCGTGTGAGCTCACAAAGACCTGGATCGTGTGGTCTCACTCACGGAAATATTGAGCGTGTGCAGTTACCGTTCACAGCAAACTGGAGCGGTTGCGGTTAATGTTCACAGCACATTGGATCGTGTGAGCTCACAGAGACCTGGATCGTGTGGGCTCACTCACGGAAATATTGAGTGTGTGCAGTTACCGTTCACAGCAAACTGGAGCGGTTGCGGTTAATGTTCACAGGACATTGGATCGTGTGAGCTCACAAAGACCTGGATCGTGTGGGCTCACTCACGGAAATATTGAGTGTGTGCAGTTACCGTTCACAGCAAACTGGAGCGATTGCGGTAAATGTTCACAGCACATTGGATCGTGTGAGCTCACAAAAACCTGGATCGTGTGGGCTCACTCACGGAAATATTGAGCGTGTGCAGTTACCGTTCACAGCAAACTGGAGCGTGTGCCGTAACTGCACACGCTCGAGTTTGCTGTGAACGGTAACTGGAGCGTGTACAGTTGCTGTACACGCTCCAGATATTTTTCCTGAATTCTGTAATCACGTGACACGAAGGTTGCCAGACACTAATTTCTAAAAAAACGTTGCCAGATATTTTTTCTGAAATCTGTAATCAACCACAGTATTCGGATACTTTTTTGAGCAACTGTACCATTGGGACACATTTCTTTTCATCCGGGATCTCAACCTTTGGTTCACATTTCATGATCATGTCATTTCGTCTTTTCTTCTTCTATCTGTTTCTCTTCAACTCACCTGTTCCTTCTTTTCCTGATCTCTTCTCTATTTCTGTCCTTTGAAGTTTATTATTTCTTTTCTTAATTAATTAATTATCCCTCTGATTTTTCAAAGTATGTGTTCTGTTTTCCTTTTTCTTTCTCTCTTTCTCTTTTTGGTTGTTCTGGCTATTTTATGCTAGTTTAATATTTTTTGGTTTTTCATTTTATAATTTCAATAAAAGGAATATTAGGGAACTTGTAAGTTTTTGGTTTGCAAACATCTACAGAAGGATTTTATTTATTAATCATTGAACAAGGAATTTCAAAGCTCATTTTTTTACGTTAATTATTTTCCTGATCTATTTTTAATTATTATTATTATTTTTTTATTATTTAGGATTTTATTTATTAATCATTGAACAATGAATTTCAAATCTCATTTTTTTACGTTAATTATTTTCCTGATCTATTTATTATTATTATTATTTTATTATTTAGGATTTTATTTATTAATCATTGAACAAGGAATTTCAAAGCTCATTTTTTTAACGTTAATTCTTTTCCTAACCTATTTTTTATTATTATTATTATTTTTTTTTATTATTATTATTTAGGATTTTATTTATTAATCATTGAACAAGGAATTTCAAAGCTCATTTTTTTATGTTAATTATTTTCCTGATCTATTTTTTATTATTATTATTTTTTTTATTATGTAGGATTTTATTTATTAATCATTGAACAAGGAATTTCAAATCTCATTTTTTTACGTTAATTATTTTCCTGATCTATTTATTATTATTATTTTATTATTTAGGATTTTATTTATTATTCATTGAACAAGGAATTTCAAAACTCATTTTTTAACGTTAATTTTTTTCCTGACCTATTTATTATTATTATTATTATTTATTATTTAGGATTTTATTTATTAATCATTGAACAGGGAATTTCAAAGCTTAGTTTTTTACGTTAATTATTTTCCTGATCTATTTTTTATTATTATTATTTAGGATTTTATTTATTAATCATTGAACAATGAATTTCAAATCTCATTTTTTTACGTTAATTATTTTCCTGATCTATTTATTATTATTATTATTTTATTATTTAGGATTTTATTTATCATTCATTGAACAAGGAGTTTCAAAGCTCATTTTTTAACGTTAATTCTTCTCCTGACCTATTTTTTTATTATTATTATTATTATTATTATTATTATTATTATTATTATTATTATTATTATTATTATTATTATTTTTTTTTTTTTTTTTTTTTTTTTTATTATTATTTAGGATTTTATTTATTAACCATTGAACAAGGAATTTCAAAGCTCATTTTTTACGTTAATTATTTTCCTGATCTATTTATTATTATTATTATTCTTTTATTATTTAGGATTTTATTTACTAATCATTGAACAAGGAATTTCAAAGCTCATTTTTTACGTTAATTATTTTCCTGATCTATTTATTATTATTATTATTTTATTATTTAGGATTTTATTTATTAATCATTGAACAAGGAATTTCAAAGCTCATTTTTTTAACGTTAATTCTTTTCCTAACCTATTTATTATTATTATTATTTTTTTTTTTTATTATTATTATTTAGGATTTTATTTATTAATCATTGAACAAGGAATTTCAAAGCTCATTTTTTTATGTTAATTATTTTCCTGATCTATTTTTTTTTATTATTATTTTTTTTATTATGTAGGATTTTATTTATTAATCATTGAACAAGGAATTTCAAATCTCATTTTTTTACGTTAATTATTTTCCTGATCTATTTATTATTATTATTTTATTATTTAGGATTTTATTTATTATTCATTGAACAAGGAATTTCAAAACTCATTTTTTAACGTTAATTTTTTTCCTGACCTATTTATTATTATTATTATTATTTATTATTTAGGATTTTATTTATTAATCATTGAACAGGGAATTTCAAAGCTTATTTTTTTACGTTAATTATTTTCCTGATCTATTTTTTATTATTATTATTTAGGATTTTATTTATTAATCATTGAACAATGAATTTCAAATCTCATTTTTTTACGTTAATTATTTTCCTGATCTATTTATTATTATTATTATTTTATTATTTAGGATTTTATTTATCATTCATTGAACAAGGAGTTTCAAAGCTCATTTTTTAACGTTAATTCTTCTCCTGACCTATTTTTTTATTATTATTATTATTATTATTATTATTATTATTATTATTATTTCTTTTTTTTTTTTTTTTTTTTTTTTTTTTTTTTTTTTTTTTATTATTATTTAGTATTTTATTTATTAACCATTGAACAAGGAATTTCAAAGCTCATTTTTTACGTTAATTATTTTCCTGATCTATTTATTATTATTATTATTCTTTTATTATTTAGGATTTTATTTACTAATCATTGAACAAGGAATTTCAAAGCTCATTTTTTACGTTAATTATTTTCCTGATCTATTTATTATTATTATTATTATTATTATTATTATTATTATTATTATTATTATTATTATTATTTAGGATTTTATTTATTATTCATTGAACAAGGAATTTCAAAGCTCATTTTTTAACGTTAATTCTTTTCCTGACCTATTTTTTATTATTATTATTATTATTATTATTATTATTATTATTATTATTATTATTATTATTATTATTATTTTTTTTTTTTTTTTTTTTTTTTTTTAGGATTTTATTTATTAATCATTGAACAAGGAATTTCAAAGCTCATTTTTTACGTTAATTATTTTCCTGATCTATTTTATTATTATTATTATTATTTTTTTTTTATTATTTAGGATTTCATTTATTAATCATTGAACAAGGAATTTCAAAGCTCATTTTTTTACGTTAATTATTTTCCTGATCTATTTTTTATTATTATTATTATTATTTAGGATTTTATTTATTAATCATTGAACAAGGAATTTCAAAGCTCATTTTTTTTTACGTTAATTCTTTTCCTGCCTATTTTTTTTCTTCGATTATTTATTAACTTCTTTCCCCCCTCTTCTCAATTTTTTCTTTTGCTATTCTTTCTTCTTTAAATATTTTTTTAGGTTAGATACCTGAAATATTGTCTTTATTTAAAAAAATTCTAGCTGTTTCTTTTGGTTTTTTTCTCATTTCTCTACTTCTTTCACTTTTTCTTCTGTATTTTTAATTTGGTTTTCCAGTTTCGTTCTTCTCTTCAATTCCTTTTAATCGCCATAATTTTATTCTATTTTATTTTTCAGAATTGTTTTATTTCAAATAAAATTCTTCTTCCCCCCATTTTAATTTTTTCACCTACTTCCTCTTTTTGTCTGATGATTATACTTTTTTTTATCAATTTTAATGAGAGTTAGTTGCTTTTTTAAAACTTTTTTTTCCTTTACTTTTATTTCGTCTATTCCTTTTCTCTATTTTCCTTTTTTTGTGATTTTTTTCGATTAATTTCTCCTTTTAATTTTTTTTTATTTTCTTTTAATCTCTCACCCCTTTCATTTTCGATATTTTTCCTTCTTATCTTTTTTTATTTCGCTCTTCTCTAGTTTTTTTTCTTTTGCATTAATGATCGGAAATTTGTTTTACATTTTTAAATTTTTCATTTTTGCCTTTTTTTCTTCTGCACTAGTGGATCCAGTATCCTGCGTGTCATGACAAAGTAGATGCAGTGCGGTGACAAGGCGGATCCAGTATTCTCTATGTATAGTCAGAAAGCGGATCCAGTACTCTGCGTGTCGTGACAAGGTGGATCCAGGGTCCAGTATATTAAGGAGGTTGGGTTGTTTTACCTCTGAGTGGCATTTTTTTTAACACCATGGGCTAAATGACCATGGGCTAAATGGGCCACATGGACCCCGAAGGCTCAGAGAAGGTTGGGGGAGGGGACCCACTGGAACAGCTGTTGGGAGACAGGTGGTAGCCTCCCGTCAAGGCCATCCAGCGTGTTATTTAAAGTGCACAGGTTATGGCTACCCCGCACACGGGGCCGCTGCTTAACGTCCCATCCGACGGACGGCGGCCTTTTCAAGCCCATCGGTGTCCCCTACTGACCGTGGGCAGGGCGGGGAGTTTTGCGGAGATAAATCTCAACGCTGACCCAGCTGGGACTCGAACCTGGGAACTACAGATCACGAGTCTGGCGCGCTACCGACTGAGCCATCCTCGCCCTATGATAAGGAGGATTCAGTACTCTGTGTGCCGTGATAAGGCGGTCCAGTATTCTCTACGTATCGTGACAATGCGGATCCAGTATTCTCTATGTATAGTCAGAAAGCGGATCCAGTACTCTGTGTGCCGTGATAAGGCGAATCCAGTATTCTCTACGTATCGTGACAAGGCGGATGCAGTACCCTGTGTGCCAGGACAACGTGGAACAGTACGCGATGCGTCCTCCAACGAAATCGATCACTTTGGTTCCTCAATTTCTTTTGTTTTCTGCTTTCGTCTTTTCCTTTTCGCAATCAAACAGTTCTGCCGCATTTTTTTTCTCTCTATCTCGTTATCCGTTCTTTCATCGTACTTTTCTCCACACGATCTGTTTTCTGTCTCCTCTGATCAAATTCCCTCCCCCCCCTCCCCCCCGATTCCTCTATCTTTAATTCTTAAACGTTTCCTTCTCATAAATTCTGGCTTAGTAAAATTCTCAAATCCCCATCTTTTTTCCACTCTACTTTTTCCCTTATTCCTCAGCAGTCCAGAGCCATCGGCTTAATCCACTTCAACTGAATTTCGTTACATCGTTACGACTTGTATCGAATCTCTAAACCTTTCCTTCAATTCCTCAGAGACCGACTTCCTGCAGCAATGGTTGTCTTCTGGAAAATGGAAGCGAAGAATAAAATATCTGCACTCCAAGAGAAAACTCCTCTTCATTAAGATACCGACGGTTCTGGATTCTTTTCTCCAGCTTCTACTTTTCATCTTTAATACAATGAGTGACGTTGATTTTCATTATATTAGGTCTGTGGGTTCTCAATCACTGTGCCGTGAGACTGCACTAAGTGTGCATGACATTCTTAAGAATGAAAAAGTAACTAGTAATATTAGGTGTGCTGAGACAAAGGGAATGCAGTACTAGGTGTGCTCGGACAAAGTGAATCCAGTACTATGTGTGCTGAGACAAAGTGAATCCGTATTAGGTGTGCTGGGACAAAGTGAATCCAGTACTAGGTGTGCTGGGACAAAGTGAATCCAGTACTAGGTGAGCTGAGACAAAGGGAATCCGTATTAGGTGTGCTGGGACAAAGGGAATCCAATACTATGTGTGCTGAGACAAAGGGAATCCGTATTAGGTGTGCTGGGACAAAGTGAATTCAGTACTAGGTGTGCTGGGACAAAGGGAATCCGTATTAGGTGTGCTGGGACAAAGGGAATTCAGTACTAGGTGTGCTGAGACAAAGGGAATCCGTATTAGGTGTGCTGGGACAAGGTGAATCCAGTAATATGTGTGCTGAGACAAAGGGAATCCGTATTTGGTGTGCTGGGACAAAATGAATCCAGTACTAGGTATGCTAAGACAAAGGGAATCCGTATTAGGTGTGCTGAGAAAAAGGGAATGCAGTACTAGGTGTGCTCGGACAAAGGGAATTCAGTTATAGGTATGCTGAGACAAAGGGAATGCAGCACTAGGTGTGCTGGGACAAAGGGAATGCAGCACTAGGTGTGCTGGGACAAAGGGAATCCAGCACTAGGTGTGCTGAGAAAAAGGGAATGCAGTACTAGGTGTGCTGGGACAAAGGGAATTCAGTTATAGGTGTGCTGAGACAAAGGGAATGCAGCACTAGGTGTGCTGGGACAAAGGGAATCCAGTACTAGGTGTGCTGAGACAAAGGGAATGCAGTACTAGGTGTGCTGGGACAAAGGGAATCCAGCACTAGGTGTGCTGAGACAAAGGGAATGCAGTACTAGGTGTGCTCGGACAAAAGGAATCCAGTTATAGGTGTGCTGAGACAAAGGAAATCCATCTTTAGGTGTGCTGAGACAAAGGGAATCCATCTTTAGGTGTGCTGAGACAAAGGGAATGCAGCACAAGGTGTGCTGGGACAAAGTGAATCCAGTACTAGGTGTGCTCGGACAAAGGAAATCCAGCACGGTGTTCTGGGACAAAGTGAATCGAGTGCTGGGACAAAGGAAATCCAGCACTAGGTGTGCTGGGACAAAAATTCTCTTTTAGGTGTGCTAAAAGCTGAATCCAGCTCTAGGTGCACTGAGACAAAATGAATCCAGCTCTAGGTGCACTGGGACAAAATGAATCCAGCATTTGTAAGGTGTGCTGAGACAAAGCTGATTCAGCACTAGGTGTGCTGCGACAAAGAGAATCCAGCGCTAGGTGCACTGAGACAAAATGAATTCAGCTCTAGGTGCACTGAGACAAAGAGAATCCAGCACTAGGTGTGCTGAGACAAAGCTGATTCAGCACTAGGTGTGCTGCGACAAAGAGAATCGAGCGCTAGGTGTGCTGAGACAGAGTGAATTCAGCACTAGGTGTGCTGAGACAAATGGATGGCCAACATCTATTTGATGGGACGTTAAGATGTCGCTGAGTGTGCTGGAGCGCCACACCCTGTGCACGTTAAAGAACACGCTGGATGGCCTTGACTAGAGGCTACCATCTGCTCCTAACAACTGTCCCAGTGGGTCCCCTTCCTCCAACCTTCTCTGAGATCTCGGTTTGGCCATTTAACCCATTGCGTGCAAAAAATGTTCCGCTCAGAGGTAAAACAACCCAACCGAACCTTTGCTATCAGAGACAAATATTGTAATATCTGACGTCATCGCACTGAAATCAACAGTGAGAATTCTATTTAAATACTGATTGGACCAGATAGTAAACAATGTTTTGAAAGTGATTTTTTTAGACTATGAATTCTTTTTTTATATTTTGAGTAGATGGATTAAAATGTGTTGTAGGTATTAGATGACCCTATTCCAGTTTACAATAGATACTAACGCTCAATAACTTTATAGGAAATGTTTTTGTGTATGATAATGGTGGAATTTACTATTAAATAAAAACAAATTTATTAAATTATTTGATGTGAAGGTTATTTATTGTTTTATGCTTTATAAGACAAACACTTATATCAAGACTTGTTGCAAACGTTGCATCTTTATAACTCTTTCAACTCTGAAAGAATAGGTTATTTTAATACCCGATCTAGTATCAAAATAATATGACCACCTCATCATCATCATCATCATCCTCAAGCAGCCATGGACTACGGAAGTCCAACCAGACCGTGCAATTTAGTTCTCCAAGCAAGTCTATCCTGAGCTACATCTACTGCATCTGGCCACTGCACACCAATTCTAACAAGGTCCTGTTTGACATTGTCTGCCCACCGCATCCTA
Source organism: Ryuthela nishihirai (assembly GCA_038380435.1). Lineage (NCBI taxonomy): Eukaryota > Metazoa > Arthropoda > Arachnida > Araneae > Heptathelidae > Ryuthela > Ryuthela nishihirai. The sequence continues at coordinate 70,294,417 of JAWZYU010000006.1, forward strand.
GGTCTCCCCTTCTTTCTGAGGCCTTTAGGCACACTGTTCATAACCCTATTCGCCAATCTATAATTATTCATACGGGCAAGATGGCCAAACCAACGGAGTCTCTCTCTGCACAATATGCTGCTTAAAGGAGGTTGCAAACTCCTTTGCCTAACCTCATCATTAGTTACAAAGTTGAACCACCTAATGCCCAAGATACTGCGTAAGCATCTGGAATCAAGCATCTAGTTTCCTGTTATCTTGTTTACAAAGTGTCCAAGTTTCACTACCATAACTAACCCTAGAAAGAACCAAACTATTATACAGTCTAATTTTAGTCTTTAGGTGTATACGCCTATTTCTCCACACTCTCCATAGATTCTTAAAAGTCCCGGCAGCAATCCCTATTCGTCTGTTAATCTCATGCCGCACATCACCGTTATCTGTTACATAGCTCCCAAGATAATTAAACTGTGACACCTGCTCAAGACTGCAACCATTCAGATTAACTGAATCACAGCCTGCCTGACCAATTTTCATCACTTTAGTTTTCTCTCTGTTTATAACCAAACCTACTCTACTACCAGTCTCATCAACGGCTCGAATGAAAGAGTTCATCTCATCAACATCATTTGCCAAAAGGGCTAAATCATCAGCATAATCTAAATCAGAAATTTTCGTATCTCTAGCCCATTTAAGGCCAAAATCTTTCCCTTGAAGTGAATTTCGCATAACATAATCAATAACCAAGCTAAAGAGAAAAGGAGACAAAATGCACCCTTGTCGAACACCAGAAGTAATGCTAAACCAATTGCTACAAGCCTTACCAACTCTCACACACGACTCAGTGTTATTATAGAGAGCTTTCATTATGTTAACTAACTTGTCAGGTATACCATATGATTTCACAATCAACCACAAATTATGACGATCAACAGAGTCGAAAGCCTTTTTGAAATCAACAAAGCTAGCAACCAAAGGTTTCTGAAACTCTAAACATTTCTCAAGAATCTGCCTAAGTGAAAATATCTGATCCACACATCCCCTACCACTTCTGAATCCACATTGCTCATCACGCAATTGACTGTCAACTAGATTCTTAATTCTATTAAGCACAATCATGGAAAGAACTTTCCCTGGAACAGAGGGTAGGGTGATACCCCTATAGTTATCACAAGAACTGCGATCACCTTTTTTGAAAATAGGGATAACAATAGCTCTGGTAAAATCCTTAGGGACCATGCCTTTATCATAAAAGATATTCAGAATTTCAGTCATCCAAGTGGTAACCGAAACATTCCCAGCTCTAAGCATTTCGGTAGTAATTTCATCTACCCCTGGGGATTTATGTAGATTAAGTTTAGAAACAGCCAAAATAACTTCAGATTGTGTTATAGGGCCAACATTAAAGCCACCAATGCATCCATCATCACTGCAAACAATGGGAGCAGAACCAACTACATTGTTTAGAACATCGCTGAAATGCTCAGCCCACCTAGCCATGACAGAATCCTCCCCTTCTATAACCTTATCTTGTTTATCCTTCAATCCTTGTATGCCTGTCCGTTTTCTACCACATAAAACATTAACTATCTGGTACAGGTCTCTGCTGTTGTGCTGTCTAACTGCTTCCTCGGCTTTGTCAGCCAAACCATCAAGCCAAAGATTCTTATCAGCAGCTAACTGATCTTTTACACGTTTATTAAGTTCTCTGTAATGCTTTCTATTAGGACTAGTAGGGTATTGATTAAAGACATTCCTGCAGTTCTTTCTTTCCGAAATAAGCTCAAGTGCTTTATCACTCAGATAATTCTGCCTCTTCTGCTCCTTTTTTCCTAAAAGAGTACTGTTAGTGTCCAAAAAAGCCTGTTTAAAATGATCCCATTCTTCCTCAACTTCAGTAGTAAGCAAACCATGACTGTCATAATGACTAAGTAACCTATCATGGTAAGCTTTGGCTATAACTGGATCTTTCAGAGCTTCAGTATTAAAAGTAAATTTTTTAACCCTAGCACAACACTTTTTAAGTTTAAGTTGCAACACACTTTTAACAAGGTAATGGTCAGATCCAATTTCAGCTCCCCTATATACCCTGGTATTCCTAACAGAACTAGCCCATTTGCTGTTAATATGTAATCAATCATATTCTTATGCAGCCCATCAGGTGAAACCCATGTGTACTTATGTATGTCGCGGTGTTTGTAATAAGTGTTAGTTATTCTGAATCCATTGAGTTTACTTACCTGTAGGAGACGTTGCCCATTGCCATTGCAGCTACCAATACCAAAAGGGCCTATTACTCCTCCCCAAAGGTCAGAGTCAGTACCAACTTTGGCATTGAAGTCACCAAGAACAAGGGTAATATCTCCTTTCTTGACAGAATTCAAAATATCCTGAAGTTGTTCATAAAACTTATCCTTCTCATCCTCATCGGCATCCTCAGTGGGGGCATAACAGCAGATAACATTGAAGTCTTTAACGCTTGTCTGAAATTTTGCTGTAAGAAACCTTTCATTAATGCACTCATATCCTAGAAGAGCATCACTAGCGTGTCTGCTGAGAAGCAGACCCACGCCTTGGTGATGCTTATTGTCGTCCCTCCCTGAAAAGAGAAATTTAAGATTATTTTTAAGAATCTGACCTTTATCTGTCCATCTGGTCTCTTGCAAGCCAAGAATATTTAAATTATAATGGTGGAATTCTTGTGTGAGGACATCAAGAGAAAAAGCTCTGTGCAGAGTCCACACATTCCAACTACCTATGGAGAGAAAATGGTTAGTGGGATGTTTAAAGAAACTATGTTTATTGAGAGAGGGAATGCCGACAATATCAAACAGCCCCCTAATCGCAGACATGGGGCAAAGACCCGTTCCCCCACTACTAAAGGCTGAAGCCATCTAAACTGGAAGATTTCCTCCAACGTAGAATTTGACGATGCCAATAGAAGCAAAGAGTTCAGGTGCCTGCGATGACTTCTGCTCAGGATTATCCACCAGCTGATAAACATATCCTGTGAATCTATTCACTTGGGGCTGTCAACCCACAAACAAACAGAAAACACAGCGGAAGATTTTCCCTCCACAGAAGCCCACCAGTGCAGCAAAATCAGGATCCATAATCAAGCTCAGAGCTATATATCTGTCCAGTCCAGTAGGTTTATATGGTCAGCACCAGGACCCTGTGTGGTTGACCACTCCTCAGCAGGGTAGAAAAAAAAGAAAAGTAGCCATAGTTGTCCAGATCAGTAGGCCACACTAATCTGGCAGCCCTCCCCTTCCGTTCACTTCCACAGGAGAGTATCTCTTTTGAAAGTTACTAACGATCCGCACCACGAGAAGGCGAGTTCGGACATTAGGTGCTAGGCCTGGTCGGTTCTATGCATCATCACAGGGGATTGGTACATAGCTCTCCTTCCAGTGACTACCTAGCTACCATTTACAGACCATGACCACCTACAGCCGCTCAAAAAAAGTATCCGAACACTATGGTTGATTGCAGAATTCAGAAAAAATATCTGGCAACAATTATTTTAGAAATCAGTGATCTGGCAACCTTCGTGTCACGTGATTACAGAATTCAGGAAAAATATCTGGAGCGTGTACAACAAGAGTACAATCAATTTGATATAATTCCTGAATTCTGTAATCACGTGACACGAAGGTTGCCAGATCACTAATTTCTAAAAAAATCGTTGCCAGATATTTTTTTTCTGAATTCTCTAATCAACCATAGTGTTCGGATATTTTTTTAGCGACCGTACAATACTTCGATTTTGTTAGAGACCATCCTCACGTACATTTTTCCATTAAACTTCTTTTAGAAATTTCGATTATCTGATAGAAAATGGAAAGTTTCCATTATTTTACCCAGCCTCAGCATATCAATTTTATTAAATTATAATATAAAAAACATATCTGAAAATACAGGCAACAATTTCTGTTGTTCTAATTTTTTAAATGTTTTAAACCTTCAAGAATTCGAAAATGTCTTTCAAACTGATAAAAACTACAACACGAGGTTTTCATTTCAGAATGAAAAAAAAAAGATATGAATTTATTGATTTTTTTTTATCTCGGAAACTTTTTTGCCGGCAGACATTCTTTAAATTTAATATCCTCCCAAGTTGCAGCATAAAATCATTCTCAAAGAATTTTTATCCTGCTTTAGAACTGAAAAAAAAAATATTTTTTAAACTTTTGAAGTTTATTCTTTGCAATTAGACTTCTGGAAATTTCAAGCATTTTTTTCTTTAGAGCAATGTGCATTTGGTGAATTTTTTTTTCTTTCAAAATTTTAGATTAGCGGAAATGAATTCTTATTTTTTGTCTTTATTGATTGCATTTGATTGGTCAAGAATGGAAAGAATGCTGCCAACGTAAAGATTAAAGCACAGTTGCGAAAAATAGAAAGAAAGAAAGTGAAGTTGATGATTAAATTTGATGAATTCTCTATCACTGTGCAGTGAGACTGCACTAAGTGGGCCATGACATTCTTAAGAATGAAAAGGTAATTAGCAATATTAGGTGTGCTGAGACAAAGGGAATCCGGCACTAGGTGTGCTGGGAGAAAGGGAATCCAGTACTAGGTGTGCTGGGACAAAGGGAATCTAGCTTTAGGTGTGCTGAGACAGAGAGAATTCAGCACTAGGTTTACTGTGACAAAGCGAATCCAGCTTTAGGTGTGCTGAGACAAAGGGAATCCAGTACTTGGTGTTCTGGGACAAAAGAAATCCGGCACTAGGTGTGCTGAGACAAAGGGAATCCAGCTTTAGGTTTACTGAGACAAAGTGAATCCAGTACTAGGTATGCTGGGAAAAAGGGAATCCAGATTTAGGTGTGCTGAGACAAAGGGAATCCAGTACTAGGTGTTCTGGGACAAAGGGAATCCGGCATAGGTGTGCTGGGACAAAGGGAATCCAGTTTTAGGTTTACTAAGACAAAGTGAATCCAGTACTAGGTATTCTGGGGAAAAAGGAATCCAGCGGTAGGTGTGCCGAGACAAAGGGAATCCAGTATTAGGTGTGCTGGGACAAAGGGAATCCGGCACTAGGTGTGCTGGGACAAAGGGAATCCAGTGCTAGGTGTGCTGGGACAAAAGGAATCCAGCTTTAGGTTTACTGAGACAAGGTGAATCCAGTGGTATGTGTGCTGAGACAAAGGGAATCCAGCACTAGGTGTGCTGGGACAAAGGGAATTCAGCTTTAGGTGTGCTGGGACAAAGGGAATCCAGCTTTAGGTGTGCTGAGACAAAGTGAATCCAGTACTAGGTATGCTGGGAAAAAAAAGGAATCCAGCTTTAGGTGTGCTGAGACAAAGGGAATCCAGTGGTAGGTGTGCTGAGACAAAGGGAATCCAGTACTAGGTGTTCTGGGACAAAGGGAATCCGGCACTAGGTGTGCTGGGACAAAGGGAATCCAGTGCCAGGTGTGCTGGGACAAAGGGAATCCAGCTTTAGGTGTGCTGAGACAAAGGGAATCCAGTACTAGGTATGCTGGGAAAAAAGGAATCCAGCTTTAGGTGTGCTGAGACAAAGGGAATCCAGTGGTAGGTGTGCTGAGACAAAGGGAATTCAGTACTAGGTGTTCTGGGACAAAGGGAATCCGGCACTAGGTGTGCTGGGACAAAGGGAATCCAGTTTTAGGTGTGCTGAGACAAAGGGAATCCAGTACTAGGTATGCTGGGAAAAAAGGAATCCAGCTTTAGGTGTGCTGAGACAAAGTGAATCCAGTACTAGGTATGCTGGGAAAAAAGGAATCCAGCTTTAGGTGTGCTGAGACAAAGGGAATCCAGTGGTAGGTGAGCTGAGACAAAGGGAATCCAGTACTAGGTGTTCTGGGACAAAGGGAATCCGGCACTAGGTGTGTTGGGACAAAGGGAATCCAGTGCTAGGTGTGCTGGGACAAAGGGAATCCAGCTTTAGGTGTGCTGAGACAAAGTGAATCCAGTACTAGGTATGCTGGGAAAAAAGGAATCCAGCTTTAGGTGTGCTGAGACAAAGGGAATCCAGTGGTAGGTGTGCTGAGACAAAGGGAATCCGGCACTAGGTGTGCTGGGACAAAGGGAATCCAGCTTTAGGTGTGCTGAGACAAAGAGAATCCAGCACTAGGTGTGCGCAAAGTGCCTTAAATATTGGTTTTTATTATTGGTGGTCGTAGACTTGAATGATTTTTGAGACTAATTTGCTTTTTTTTATATCGAACGTATAGGACAAAGAATAATCCAAGAACCTAATCTTGTAGAGGGTTTCTCAGCCAATGCTCTACTAACACCGAAGCACTATTGAATACTGATTGATATTATTGTTAACAGAATGAAATATCTGCATTTCGGACTCTAAAAGTGACTCTTCTGTTTCAGTAGAAGGGTGAGGCGATTCTTAACAGATCGTCGCAACCCAAACTTAGGTCGCCAAAGTTTTCTGATGAGTCCCGATCCCAACTTCGGTCGTGGAGTTTTTCTGATGGGTCACCACTGAAACTTGGGTCCAAGGTTTTCTGACAGGTCATCACTTAAACTTGGGTCACCCGGGTTTTCTGATGGATCACCACTTAAACTTGGGTCGCCCGGGTTTTCTGATGGATCACCACTTAAACTTGGGTCACCCGTGTTTTCTGATGGATCACCACTTAAACTTGGGTCGCCCGGGTTTTCTGAAGGGACACAACTTAAACTTTGGACACCAGGGTTTTCTAATAGGTCACCACTTAAACTTGGATCACCAGGGTTTTCTGATGGATCACCACTTACCTTTGGTTCACGAGGTTTTACTGATGGGTCACAACTGAAACTTGGGTCACGAGGGTTTCTGATGGGTTGCGATACTAAAACTTCAGTCACAGCCAGATTTTGGGTAATCAGGGTTTTGTGATTGCTTGCGACTCAAATTTGGGACCCAAGTGTTTCCTGATAGATTGCAACCAAAAATTGGGACATGAAATTTTTTCTGCTGGGTTATGATGGAAACGTGGGTCATGAGGATCTTTTGATGGGTCACTACTGAAACGTGGGTCATGAGGATCTTCTGATGGGTCACTACTGAAACGTGGGTCATGAGGATCTTTTGATGGGTCACTACTGAAACGTGAGTCATCAGGATCTTTTGATGGGTCACTGCTGAAACGTGGATCATGAGGATCTTTTGTTAGGTCACTACTGAAACGTGGGTCATGAGGATCTTTTGATGGGTCACTACTGAAACGTGGGTCATGAGGATCTTTTGATGGGTCACCACTGAAACGTGGGTCCAGGGTTTTCTGACAAGTCACCACTTAAACTTGGGTCACCCGGGTTTACTGAAGGACCAGCACTTAAACTTGGGTCACCAGTGTTTTCTGATGTATCATCACTTAACTTTGGTTCACGAGGGTTTTCTGATGGAACACCGCTTAAATTTTGGATCACGAGAGTTTTCTGATGGATCACCACTTAAATTTTGGGTCACGAAGGTTTTCTGATGAGTCATCACTCAAATTTGGGTCACGAGAGTTTTCTAAGTGTCACCACTCAAACTTGGGCCACAAGAATTTTCTGTTGGGTTATGATGGTTTTTCTGATGAGTCGCCAACCAAACTTGGGTCAGGAGGGTTTTCGATGGGTCGCAACCGAAACTTGGGTCATCAGGGTATTCTGATGACTCACGATGATTTCTGACAGGTGACTAAAGTCTCTTGCTCTTTTTCTTGGCAGTCCCCTTGCGATCAGACATTTTAATTTTGGGTCGCGACCATAAAAACATTGATGAAATTATGAAACATTGGTTGAAAATTCTTTTTTTTTGGGTGGGGGGGGGGGGGGAATGAAGATGAAACGATGGATTGAGGTTCAAATCTTTATATTGCATTAAATTTTGAAAAGAGCCTTGAATTTGCCTTGAAGAGAATTTGGCGAAGAAACGAATCTTAATCAATAAAGATTTTACATTAAACTTCCCTAATGGCAAAACTTCGATTTTTGCAACAACGTATCCTTTTGCTTTTCATGATTATTGAAAAAAGAATGCATTGAATAAGGGTTGGGTTGTTTCCAAGGGAACTTGGACCCAAGTTTCAGTGGTTTTACCTCTGAGCGGCACTTTTTTGCACACCATGGGCTAAATGGCCAGGTCACAATGACCCCACAGGCTCAGAGAAGGTTGGGGGAGGGGACCCACTGGAACAGCTGTTGGGAGACAGATGGTAGCCTCCCGTCAAAGCCATCCAGCGTGTTCTTTAACGTGCATAAGGTATGGCTTTGGTTGTTTTACCTCTGAACGGCACTTTTTTGCACACCATGGGCTAAATGGCCAAGTCACAAGGACCCCAAAGGCTCAGAGAAGGTTGGGGGAGGGGACCCACTGGAACAGCTGTTGGGAACAGATGGTAGCCTCCCGTCAAGGCCATCCAGCGTGTTCTTTAACGTTGTTAATTAAGTAGTTTTAGCTCTGAGCGGCACTTTTTTGCACACCATGGGCTAAATGGCCAGGTAACTAGGACCCCGAAGGCTCAGAGAAGGTTGGGGGAGGGGACCCACTGGAACAGCTGTTGGGAACAGATGGACTGGAACAGCTGTTCGGAGACAGATGGTAGCCTCCCGTCAAGGCCATCCAGCGTGTTCTTTAACGTTGGGTTGTTTTACCTCTGAGCGGCACTTTTTTCCACACCATGGGCTAAATGGCCAGGTCACAAGGAATCCAAAGTCTCAGAGAAGGTTGGGGGAGGGAACCCACTGGAACAGCTGTTGGGAGACAGATGGTAGCCTCCCGTCAAGGCTATCCAGCGTGTTCTTTAACGTGCACAGGGTATGGCTCTCCCGCACACGAGGCCACGGCTTAACGTCCCATCCGACGGACGGCGGCCTTTCCAAGCCCATCGGTGTCCCCTACTGACCGTGCGCAGGGCGGGGAATTTTGCGGAGATAAATCTCAACGCTGACCCAGCTTGGACTCGAACCTGGGAACTACAGATCACGAGCCTGGCGCGCTACCGACTGAGCCACCCCCGCCCCATTGAATTAGGAGATCGGACACGTTGGTGGAGAAGATTAAGCGTCAGGAAAGAGCCCGCCACTTTTCTCCTAAATTCGAAGCCTCATCTTTCTAGCAGCAGACAATCTCCTTTTGCGTCAACCACTAATCCTGCGGCTGATTTGCGGCTGATTGCTCTCTTAACTTAATGACATCTAGGGCTCTTGGCAAGAGCATCCCGGAAGTACGTCACTGAAACGGAGATCTTGATCTCGCCTGCAAATGTCACTCACTTCCTTTCAGAATGCTACTCACCTCGAAAGGAAAAAGATTTTTTCCTTTTTGTGGTTTAGTGCTGCTCTCTTAAACACTGGAAATATTGCGTCAGGAATTTTAGGAAAATGTTTGTTATATGCAGAAAAAAAAATTATCCTGATGATTTTGTCAGAAATTTGATTTCTGAAGGGAATGGTAGCCTCCCGTCAAGGCCATCTAGCGTGATCTTTAACGTGGATGGCCTTGACGGACGTCGTTTCCCAACGTTAAAGAACACACTGGATGGCCTTGACGGGAGGCTACCTACCCAACAGCTGTTCCAGAGGGTTCCCTCCCCCAATATTCTCTGAGACTTTGGAGTCCTTGTGACCTGGCCATTTAGCCCATGGTGTGCAAAAAAGTGCCGCTCAGAGGTAAAACAACCGAACGTTAAAGAACACGCTAGATGGCCTTGACGGTAGGCTACCACCTGTCTCCAAACAATTGTTACAGTGGGTCCCCTCCCCCAACCTTCTCTGAGACTTCGGGGTCCTTGTGACCTGGCCATTTAGCCCATGGTGTGGAAAAAAGTGCCGCTCAGAGGTAAAACAACCCAACGTTAAAGAACACGCTGGATGGCCTTGACGGGAGGATACCATCTGTCTCCCAACAGCTGTTCCAGAGGGTTCCCTCCCCCAAACTTCTCTGAGACTTTGGGGTCCTTGTGGCCTGGCCATTTAGCCCATGGTGTGCAAAAAAGTGCCGCTCAGAGGTAAAACAACCGAACGTTAAAGAACACGCTGGATGACCTTGACGGGAGGCTACCACCTGTCTCCAAACAATTATTCCAGTGGGTCCCCTTCCCCAACCTTCTCTGAGTCTTCGGGATCCTTGTGACCTGGCCATTTAGCCCATGGTGTGCAAAAAAGTGCCGCTCAGAAGTAAAACAACCCAACGTTAAAGAACACGCTGGATGGCCTTGACGGGAGGCTACCATCTGTCTCCGAACAGCTGTTCCAGTGGGTCCCCTCTCCCAACCTTCTCTGAACCTTCGGGGTAGTTGTGACCTGGCCGTTTAGCCCATGGTGTGCAAAAAATTGCCCCTCAGAGGTAAAACAACCCAACGTTAAAGAACACGCTGGATGGCCTTGACGGGAGGCTACCATCTGTCTCCCAACAACTGTTGCAGTGGGTCCCCTCCCCCAACCTTCTCTGAGCCTTCGGGGTCCATGTGACCTGGCCATTTAGCCCATGGTGTGTAAAAAAGTGCCCCTCAGAGGTAAAACAACCCAACGTTAAAGAACACGCTGGATGGCCTTGACGGGAGGCTACCATCTGTCTCCCAACAACTGTTCCAGTGGGTCCCCTCCCCCAACCTTCTCTTAGCCTTCGGAGTCCATGTGACCTGGCCATTTAGCCCACGGTGTGCAAAAAATTGCCGCTCAGACGTAAAACAACCCAACATTAAAGAACACACTGGATGGCCTTGACGGGAGGCTACCATCTGTCTCCTAACAGCTGTTCCAGTGGGTCCTGTCCCCAACCTTCTGAGCCTTCGGGGTCCATGTGACCTGGCCATTTAGCCCATGGTGTGCAAAAAATTGCCGCTCAGAGGTAAAACAACCCAACGTTAAAGAACACACTGGATGGCCTTGACGAGAGGCTACCATCTGTCTCCTAACAGCTGTTCCAGTGGGTCCTCTCCCCAACCTTCTGAGCCTTCGGGGTCCATGTGACCTGGCCATTTAGCCCATGGTGTGCAAAAAATTGCCGCTCAGAGGTAAAACAACCCAACATTAAAGAACACACTGGATGGCCTCAACGGGAGGCTACCATCTGTCTCCTAACAGCTGTTCCAGTGGGTCCTCTCCCCAACCTTCTGAGCCTTCGGGGTCCATGTGACCTGGCCATTTAGCCCATGGTGTGCAAAAAAGTGCCGCTCAGAGGTAAAACAACCCAACCCTTATTCAATGCATTCTTTTTTCAATAATCATGAAAAGCAAAAGGATACGTTGTTGCAAAAATCGAAGTTTTGCCATTAGGGAAGCTTAATGTAAAATCTTTATTGATTAAGATTCGTTTCTTAATCAATGAAGATTACGCATTTGATTTCAGAAGGGAAGAAAACAGAAAAATATATTTTGCGTTTTTTTTTTGAGAGAATGAAAAAATATCCACAAATATTTTACCAGCGTGGAAATTTTATTAAGAGCAGAAAATTATCCGCAAAATATTTTATTAAGAAAGAGCAAAGAAAGTATCCGCAGAATATTTTGTTAAGAAAGAGGAAAAATTATCCGCTTGGTTATTTTGTTAAGAAAGGGAAAATAATTATCTGTATGGAAGAAAAATTTTGTTAAGAGCAAAAAATTATCCGCAAAATCTTTTATTAAGAAAGAGCAAAGAAAGTATCCGCAGAATATTTTGTTAAGAAAGAGGAAAAATTATCCGCTTGGTTATTTTGTTAAGAAAGGAAAAATAATTACCTGTATGGAAGAAAAATTTTGTTAAGAGCAAAAAATTATCCGCAAAATCTTTTATTAAGAAAGAGCAAAGAAAGTATCCGCAGAATATTTTGTTAAGAAAGAGGAAAAATTATCCTCTTAATTATTTTGTTAAGAAAAGGAAAAGTAATTATCCGTATGTAAAATTTTGTTAAGGGCAAAAAATTATCCGCAAAATCTTTTATTAAGAAAGGGCAAAGAAAGTATCCGTAGAATATTTTGTTAAGAAAGGGGAAAATTTATCAACTTGGTTGTTTTGTTAAGAAAGGGAAAATAATTATCCGCATGGAAAATTTTGTTAAGAACAAAAAATTATCCGCAAAATAATTTATTAAGAAATAGCAAAGAAAGTATCCGCAGAATATTTTGTTAAGAGCAAAAATATTCCGCAAAATCTTTTATTAAGAAAGAGCAAAGAAGGTATCCGCAGAATATTTTGTTAAGAAAGGGGAAAATTTATCAACTTGGTTGTTTTGTTAAGAAAGGGAAAATAATTATCCGCATGGAAAATTTTGTTAAGAACAAAAAATTATCCGCAAAATAATTTATTAAGAGAGTGGAAAGAAAGTATCCGCAAAGTAGTTTGTTAAAAAAGTATCTGCAGAATGTTTTGACACGAAAGAACGAAAAAAAAATAGCTGCACAAATTAACTCCTAATAAAAAATTTCATTTTTCCTTTAAAGAACTTCAGTTTAAAATCACTTTGGAATTTAACACATAGAGTATAGTGTTAAATAGTTTTGTACGTTGCCATTGGAAAAGCAAATTTTCCTGAGTTGATATTAACATTTTTACACTCATCCTAAAAAAGTGATTTCGAAACACCAAATTTCTAAATGATAACACATCAAGGACCTTCGAATTCAATCAACTTTTTACAAAAGGAAATATTCGCTACAATCCTAATAGAGATAAACCACAATCAACTAATGAGTTGATTTGGGTTGTTTTACCTCTGAGCTGCACTTTTTTGCACACCATGGGCTAAATGGCCAGGTCACAAGGACTCCGAAGGTTCAGAGAAGGTTGGGGGAGGGGACCCACTGGAACAGCTGTTGGGAGACAGATGGTAGCCTCCCGTCAAGGCCATCCAGCGTGTTCTTTAACGTTGGGTTGTTTTACCTCTGAGCGGCACTTTTTTGCACACTATGGGCTAAATGGCCAGGTCACAAGGACTCCGAATTCTCAGAGAAGGTTGGGGGAGGGGACCAACTGGAACAGCTGTTGGGAGACAGATGGTAGCCTCCCGTCAAGGCCATCCAGCGTGTTCTTTAACGTGCACAGGGAATGGCTCTCCTGCATACGGGGCCACGACTTAATGTCCCATCCGACGAACGGCGGTCTTACCAAGCCCATCGGTGTCCCCTACTGACTGTGGGCAGGGCGGAGAATTTTGCGCAGTAAATCTCAACGCTGACCTAGCTGCGACTCGAACCTGGGAACTGCAGATAACGAGCCTGGCGCGCTACCGACTGATCCACTCCCACTCCAAAAGGATCGTTACCCTATTAGTACTAACTGTAAAATGATTTAGTTAGCGACTTAAGCGAAGATTGCTCTAATGCCCATTTCTATCAGTCGTTTCGAGTGTCAGTGTTCTCGATTTCTATTTCCTCCCTCGGTGTTCTCCTTTCGTTCCAAGAACATCCATTTCCCAGAATGCAACATCCTTCTTCCTCTTCCTGTGTGTGCCCCACCCAGGAGTTTGACCGAATCTGTTTCTCCTCCTTCGCAATCGTCGCGTCGTGTCACCAGTCTTGTTACCTCTGTCACTTGAATGAATCCTATGCACACTACATTGTAAAGAGTTTCCTGAAACTTGTCTTGGGTTGTTCTACCTCTGAGAGTCACTTCTTTTGCACGCAATGAGCTAAATGGCCAGGTCACATGGACCCCGAAGGCTCAGAGAAGGTTTGGGGAGGGGACCCACTGGAACAGCTGTTGGGAGACAGATGGTATCCTCCCGTCAAGGCCATCCAGCGTGTTCTTTAACGTGCACAGGGTATGGCTCTCCCGCACACGGGCCACGGCTTAACGTCCCATCCGACGGACGGCGGCCTTTCCAAGCCCATCGGTGTCCCCTACTGACTGTGGGCAGGGCGGGGAAATTTGCGGAGATAAATCTCAACGCTGACCCAGCTGGGACTCGAACCTGGGAACTACAGATTACGAGTCTGGCGCGCTACCGACTGAGACACCCCCGCCCCCAGTAGGGGGCCTGATGAGCTTGGAAAGGCTGACGTCCGTCGGATGCGACGTTAAGCCGTGACATGTGCGGGAGAGTATTACTCTATTCACGTTAAATAACACGCTGGATGGCCATGACAGGCTACCATCTGTCTCCCAATAGCTGTTCCAGTGGGTTCCCTACCCTAAACTTCTCCGAGCCTTTGGGGTCTTTGTGACCTGGCCAGTTAGCCCATTGTGTACAAAACAGTGGCACTCATATACCTTATGCACGTTAAAGAACACTCTGGATGGCCTTGACGGGAGGCTACCATCTGTCTTCCAATAGCTGTTCCAGTGGGTCCTATCCTCTCTGAGCCTTCGGGGTCCTTGTGACTTGGATATTTGGTCCATTTTTATTAGCCATAAATGGACTGGGGAGATTATCAGTAAAATGGCTCAAATGAATACTTCGGGAATGACCAATGATAATTGTTTACATCCGACAACGTCAAAGTTTTTTTCAGTGGGGAGAGTAAAAAAAAATCTCATAGGCAAATTCAGAATTAAAGGCAGGATTGCCTTCTTATTTCCGGATTGTAAAACCATTTTTGTTGGGTTTTGCCTCTGAGCGGCTTTTTTGCACACAATGGGCTAAATGGCTAGGTCACATGGACCCCGAAGGCTCAGAGAAGGTTGGGGGAGGCGACCCACTGGAATACCTGTTGGGAGACAGATGGTAGCCTCCCGTCAAGGCCATCCAGCGTGTTCTTTAACGTGCACAGGGTATGACTCTCCCGCAAACGGCTTAACGTCCCATCCGACGGACGGCGGTTTTCCAAGCCCATCGGTGTCCCCTACTGACCGTGGGCAGGGCGAGGAATTTTGCGGAACCATTTTTGTAAAGTGCACCCGATTTCAAATGGTTTACTCTGATAATAAGCACTGTTTCAACCGTTTAATAAAACTTGAATCTTAGTTTTCGTAATGATTATTTTAATATTAGAGAATTGTAATTTTCATAAACAATTTGCTATTAAATATTCCACCTTCCATAACATGTTCTAAATACTTAACGAATATTGTTGAAAATCGAGATTTAAATAGAATTCGATTATGATCTTTATCATCAGTCAAGTTTTTCCATAAAATGCATATTTTAAAAGTTACAGGCCTTCGAAGTTAGATGGTTTTGCTTACAAGACAAATTGTAATCAGCGCTGAATCTAAGGTTTGGAAAGATCTCATATCATTATGTACAGTTGCTCAAAAAAAAAATAACCGAAAACTACGGTTGATTACAGAATTCAGAAAAAATACCTGGCAACGATTTTTTTTTAGAAATTAGTGATCTGGCAACCTTCGTGTCACGTGATTACAGAATTCAGGAAAAATATCTGGAGCGTGTACAGCAACTGTACACGCTCCAGTTACCGTTCACAGCAAACTCGAGCGTGTGCAGTTACGGCACACGCTCCAGTTTGCTGTGAACGGTAACTGCACACGATCCAGGTTTTTGTGAGCTCACACGATCCAATGTGCTGTGAACATTAACCGCAACCGCTCCAGTTTGCTGTGAATGGTAACTGCACACGCTCAATATTTCCGTGAGTGAGCCCACACGATCTAGTATCAAAATAATATAACCACTTACAGTCGCTCAAAAAAATATCCGAACACTATGGTTGATTACAGAATTCAGAAAAAAATGTCTGGCAACAATTCTGTCATGATTTGTCTGTCAACAAAAAGAAATTAGTGATCTGGCAACCTTCGTGTCAAAAAAATATCCGAAAACTACGGTTGATTATAGAATTCAAAAAAATATCTGACGATTTTTTTTAGAAATTAGTGATCTGGCAACCTTCGTGTCACGTGACACGAAGGTTGCAGATCTCTTAAATTCCAAAATAATCGTTGCCAGATATTTTTCTGAATTCTATATAATCAACCGTAGTTTTCGGATTTTTTTTGACACGGTTGCCAGATCACTAATTTCTAAAACAATTGTTGCCAGACATTTTTTTCTGTATTCAACCATAGTGTTCTGATACTTTTTTGAGCGACTGTACTCCAATTTGCCCTTAAATGAGATCCTGAGAATTTTAATCCATAATTTAAATTTGAAATTAATTTTGATATCTCTGCAAAAGAAAAAAGTAGCGTTTGCAAAATGATAATAAAGTGCTCTCAAGTCATCTTGTTTGCAAGTCTCTAGACCTGAACAGCCAATTTAAAATAAGTATGGATGCTTGTGTTGTTTTTCTGCTGAGGTCCTGCCATCCTCACAGACCTTCTACTATGGCATATAAACTGACAGGCTCCTGTCAGACCTCTGTGGCAAGCAGCTGCTTGAGGGGGTATTTATTTATTATTTGCCGTCCCGTGGCCGAGTGGTTAGCGCGCTTGGCTACTGATCTACGGGACCAGGGTTCGAGCCCCGGGTAAGGCATGGCTGTTTGTGTCGTTTTTCTGCTGAGGTCCTGCCATCCTCTCAGACCTTCTACTAAGGCATATAACCTGACAGGCTCCTGTCAGACCTCTGTGGCAAGCAGCTGCTTGAGGGGGTATTTTATTTTTTTATAATTGTGTTAGATGGTAAACCGCATTTCTGTAGTAATAATTTATCACTTAGTTTTTTTTAACACACTATAAACCACAAAACGAAAAAAGTCACAATTTATTGACAGTTTATTTACAAACATTTGACTAAAAGTGCTTTTTTTTCGTTTCTTCAAGTGCATTTCAAATCTTATGTACAAAAAAATTTAATATATAAAATTTAGTTCCAAATACCATAAAATATTCACATTTCTGTACTAAACATTCGACACTAGTAATAATAGGCATAAATATTTCAAAAATAATAAATTGTCGGGATGGAGTTCAAGGTCGTAACTCAGTGAAAATACTCCAAATTTAAATTATTATGAAATCTATTTTTGGCAATACGTTTTTAGCAATCCAATTTCCGTTTCCAATTACGTCTTTTACCTTGGCAAACAATGACAGATTGTGAAGTTTGTAATGACAGTTTGAAAATCGCTCTCTCGTTCTCATGATTTGAAAATAGTAGTTTTAAAAGTTTAAGATAAAATATTTCTTTGACAATCTTAAGGATTCGCATCTTTTGTCATCTAATGGATATTTTTGTGGCTATCGTTGTTATGAGAACTGTTAAAAATGAGCCTTCTATGAATTGTGTAAAACGTAAGCAAAAGCTGTCGTTGATTGTGGCGCCATCTCTTATTGAAATCAAGAGACATTAATCTCAGGAAAGGATTTTTACTATTTTCAAATTTTGATTAATCTGTTTTCTCGTTTTCTTAGTCTTATGATTTTATCTGATTCGTTTTTTCTTGCTGTTGTTTTTATGCTGTTTAAAGTTTTTAACTTAAAAAACAGACTAATTGCAGCAAAATATGCAAGATACCCAAATTATTTTTTGCATTAGTGCATTATGTTGCCATTATGGTCGTCTGGGGGAGGAGGTTTAACACCCTACCCTAGAAATGTTTTAAAATTATATTTATATATAATTGAGTGATTACTTGTTTTTCTACCTTGTATTATGATGGCTTTATATGAAATTTTTTTCATAAAAAAATTGTTTAAATACAAAAAAATAATTACTGGAAATGTAAATTATCCTATTTTTTGTGAGTTAAACATTTCTGTGTTTGAATCTTTAATCGCGTAATTAAAAGCTGTGGGCAAAATAAGAGGAGACATTTATATTTTAAATAATATATTAAATATAATTATAATTTTTATAATTATATTTAAAGAGTAATAAAAATTGCTTTAAAAAAATGTTTTGTGTTAAAACGTCATTTTTTATTTTGTATTTTTTAAAACATAACCCAACAATTAAAAATATTGCTTGAATATGTTTTTTTTTGTAACAGATACAGTTAATAATAACAACACTAGATATGATTAAATACATTCATTATCAAAATAAAATTCCAAAAATTCGTGTTTAAAGGTTTTAACACGAATTTTTGAAACCTTCACAGATCTCTGTGGTGTATATTATACTGACACATTCTTCGGATGTTTTACCTCTGAGCGCTATTTTTTGTACACAATGGGCTAAAATGTCCAGGTCACAAGTACCCTGAAGCCTCAGAGAAGGTTCGGAGAGGAGACCCACTGGAACAGCTGTTGAGAAAGATGGTAGCCTCCTATCAATGATTGGGTTGTTTTGCTTCTTAACAGCACTTTCGTGCATACAATGGGCTAAATGGCCAGGTAACAAGGATCCCAAAGGCTCAGAGGAGGTTGGGAGAGGGAACCCATTAGAACAGCTGTTGGGAAACAGATGGTAGCCTCCCATCAAGGCCATCCAATGTGTTATTTAATGTGCATAAGGTATGGCTTGGATTGTTTTACCTCTGAGCAGCACTTTTTTTGCACACAATGGGCTAAATATCCAGGTCACAAGGACCCCGAAGGCTTAGAGAAGGTTGGAGGAGGTGACCCACTGGAACAGCTGTTGGGAGACAGATGGTAGCCTCCAGTCAAGGCCATCCACTGTGTTAACGCACACAATGTATGGCTCTCCCACACAGAGAGCCACAGCTTAAAGTTCCATCCGACAGGTGGCAGCCTTGTCCAAGTCCATTGATATCCCTTACTGACCGTGGGCAGGGCGGGGAGTTTTACGGAAATAAATCTCAACGTTCACCCAGCTGGGACTCAAACCTAGGAATTATTAAGAAATCATTGGGAAACTATTATCAGTAACTGGGGATTATTAGGGATTTTTTTATTGAATATTGAAAAACTGAGCTCTGATACTGAGATTTTTATTTATTAACCATCTAAACTTATGAAAAAAAATGTGCGAATTGTGTTGCATCTGCTATTTACTTTTTTCTCTTCTGATTTTATTACTTTTTTTGCAAAGTTTTAATGGATTATTTTTGGCAGTGGTACAATAGAAACATTTATAGAAAATTGGAACTGGTGAGGATTACTAAGAAAAAAAAGTAAAATTCCAACAAAATCAGTCAACAACAAAATGTAAACTACTAAAGCCACAACGACAATGCAGGAACACTTAAATTATGCATTCAATAACTGTTACTATGATAATATTGCAGCAACTATGACAATTCTTGTTTTTTACCACCAGGTTCACTAAGGACTTCCATTACCATAATAACATCTTTTCATAGTCGTGATAATCATGTCATTTTGTATTTTTCATGACAACCCAATATATAACCACATAACAACTGCTGTCACTTGAAGGAAACTACATAAGGCAACAACTGCTGTGGTAGAAATGGATATCAGATAATCTCCATACTAACAGTAACCATGGTAACAGTAACAAATATTGTGATATCAATATGGCAACAACTGCTATGGTAGTAAATGAAATCAGGATAATCTCTGTTTCCATAGTAACAGTGACGAGGCAATATATGTTGTCATGAAATTTTATTATGTTATTGTATCATAATAACACTAACCATGTAACAAATGTTGTCATATTAATGTCAGACCTGTTATGGTAGCAGATAATCTCTGTTTCCATAGTTGGGTTATTTTACATCTGAGCGAAATTTTTTTGCACACCACGGGCTAAATGGCCAGGTCACAAGGACCCCAAAGGCTCACAGAAGGTTGGGGGAGGGGACCCACTGGAACAGCTATTTAGAGACAGATGTTCCAGTGGATGCCTCCCATCAAGGCCATCCAGCATGTTGGGAGACAGATGTTCCAGATGGTAGCCTCCCGTCAAGGCCATCCAGCGTGTTCTTTAACGTGCATAAGGTATGGCTCTCCCACACGTGGGGCCAGGGCTTAACGTCCCATCAGACAAACGGTGGCCTTTCCAAGCCCATCGGTGTCCCCTACTGACCGTGGGCAGGGCGGGGAGTTTTGCGGAGATAATTTCAATGCTGACCCAGCTGGGACTCGAACCTGGGAACTGCAGATTATGAGTCTGGTGTGCTACTGACTGAGCCACCCCTGCCCCTCTGTTCTCCTGCACATGGGACCACAGCTTAACATCCCATCAGACGGACGGTGGCCTTTCCAATCCCATCGGTGTCCCCTACTGACCATGGGCAGGGCAGTGAATTTCACGGAGATAAATCTCAACAGTGACCCAGCTGGGGCTCAAACCTGGGAACTGCAGATTATAAGCCTGGCGTGCTACCAACTAACCCACCCCCTCCCCTCTGTTTCCATAGTAACAGTACCCATGGCAATATATGTTGTCATGAAATTTTATTATATTATTGTATCATAATAACACTAACCATGTAACAAATGTTGGCATATTACATACCTGTTATGGTAGTAAATGAAATCAGGAAAATCTGTTTCCATAGTAACAGTACCTACGGAAATATATAAAAACCCTATAACTACTACAGTAATACTAACGACATATCGAATGATGGAATCCTTGGTAACCTCTACTTCATAGTATCAGTAACCATGGTAACATGTGATCACAACCTGTATAGCTTCCACAGTAACTGTGCTTATATTGTCAAATTAGTTATCTAACTAAACTGCTGTGATAGAAATGGAAATCATAGTAACCATGGTAACTTGTTATAGCAATTGTATGCAAGTACTGACTATAGTTGTGTAGTATTGAACAGTGGCTATCACAATATAATCAATAAGTTGCTATTAAATATTTCACATATTACAAAAATGCTTCAAAATGTTACAATAATATTTAACAGTAATGATGAAAAAGTAGTTGGGCATATTATGATGAAATATCGAAAGCTATGCATATAATTGTTTCTGATTAAAACGTGGCTAATACTAATATTAAATATTGCATAGTACTGTGAACATGAATATTGATATTTTTTTTTCAGTAACTTATTTATTTGATATTAGGTTTAGGCAGTAGTATATCATTAAAATTAAATAATAAAACAACAAATTATCATTCACTGCTCTAACTTCAATCACATTTTTCAACTCGCAAATCTTTAGTTTCTTCTGTCAGGTTGGATTTAAGCAGTTCCAATCAAAATATACAGTACCAATAGTATGACAGATAAGAAGGCTCCATAAAATGCCAGGAGACATAGTCGGATTTTGTTGTCCTAAAAACAAAATAAAAACATCATGGTTTTAAAAAAACGGTTACAAAAAAATCACGGTTTCATTCAATTAGTATTAACAGTGTTTAGATTATGAAATAATAAGCTGAAAAAAATTCGTTTTGGCCCGGATAGATGGCGCCACTGTGCGAAACGAAACTTATCCGGAAAGTTTACAAGTCACACCAGCTGAAGAAAAGGTTTTGCCGATAATGGTCTAGTGGTTACCATAACTGGTATGTTTTTAGGAGACGTGGGTTGCAATCCCACAGAAGGCTTGGGTTGTTTTACCTCTGAGCGGCACTTTTTTGCACACCATGGGCTAAATGGCCAGGTCACATGGACCCCGAAGGCTCAGAGAAAGTTGGGGGAGAGGACCCACTGGAACAGCTGTTGGGAGACAGATGGTAGCCTCCCGTCAAGGCCATCCAGCGTGTTCTTTAACGTGCACAGGGTATGGCTCTCCCGCACACGGAACCACGGCTTAACGTCCCATCCGACGGACGGCGCCTTTCCAAGACCATCAGTATCCCCTACTGACCGTGGGCAGGGCGGGGAATTTTGCGGAGATAAATCTCAACGCTGACCCAGCTGGGACTCGAACCTGGCCCACACAAGGCAAAACCAGTTTTTTTTCCAGCTTATTAGTTCACGAGTTCCATGTCTAAAGGACATATCCTGTGATTCTTTACTACTAGTGTTTCAATTACTTATTGCTGGTAAAACTTAATTATGAAATTCGAACATAAAACACAAGTTATTGAAATAAACATTTAACATATCATGACACGTTCTTGATTTCTTGGGCCATTTGTTGGAAGCTGATTAAAGGAAAACTTTCCTGTCAAATATTTATATTTTTGGGAACTGAGAACAAAAATATTGCCTGAAATTATTGAAATATAAATATCAACTCTTACATTAGCTGTTTATAAAATAAAAAGCTCCTTAAGCAGCTGCTTGCCACAGAGGTCTGACAAGAGCCTGTCAGTTTAATATGCCACAGTAGAAGGTCTGTGAAGATGGCAGGAACTCAGCAGTAAGACAACATGAACATTCATGCCTTAACTGGGACTGGAACCCAGATCCGCTGATCAGTAGCCAAGCGCACCAACCACTCCGCGACAGGGCGCCATATATGCACATGCACGAACACTGCATGTTCACCAGTGGTGGCTTAGAACATTGTTCCCTTCTCTAGTAGAGTTGGGTTGTTTTACCTCTGAGCAGCACTTTTTTGCACACCATGGGCTAAATGGCCAGGTCACAAGGACCCCAAAGGCTCAGAGAAGATTGGGGGAGGGGACCCACTGGAACAGCTGTTGGGAGACAGATGGTAGCCTCCTTTCAAGGCCATCCAGTGTGTTCTTTAACGTGCATAAGGTATGGCTTGGGTTGTTTTACCTGTGAGCGGCACATTTTCGCACACAATGGGTAAAATGGCCAGGTCACAAGGACCATAAAAGCCTCAGAGAAGGTTGGGGGAGGGGACCCACTGGAACAGCTGTTGGGAGACAGATGGTAGCCTCCCTTCAAGGCCATCCAGCGTGTTCTTTAACGTTATTGAGTAGTTTTTCCTCTGAGTGGCACTTTTTGCACACCATGGGCTAAATGGCCAGATCACAAGGCCCCCGAAAGCTCAGAGAAGGTTGGGGGAGGGGACCCACTGGAACAGCTGTTGGGAGAAAGATGATAGCCTCCCGTCAAGGCCATCCAACATGTTCTTTAATGTGCACAGGGTATGCTCTCCAGCACACGGAACATGACTTACACATCCCCTCCGACGGACGACAGCCTTTCCAAGCCCATCAGTATCCGCTAGTGACTGTGGGCAGGGTGGGGAGTTTTGCGGAGATAAATCTCAATTCCCCATTAGCATTGCTAGCGCACTTTGCTACTGATCTAAGGGACCTGGGTTCGAGCCCCGGGTAAGGCTATGGCTATTTGTGTCGTTTTTCTGCTGAGGGCCTGCCATCCTCACAGACCTTCTACTATGGCATATAAACTGACAGGCTCCTGTCAGACCTCTGTGGCAAGCAGCTGCTTGAGGGGGTATTTATTTTTTTTATTATTTATTGCAGAAGGTAAGCTGTGTGTAAATTTCATATGTGTGCTTACCTGTTCATTGCAAGTGGTAATTTTGTACTTTCAAACTCATTATTTTCACCTTGCAATGATTTATCACCAAGTCTTCATTATTATTTTAGTTTTAGTTAATAAAAAAACTAGTGTGAATATTACAGTTATTGATTTCAATCCTGTTATTTCTTTTTTATTTCAAAAAAAAATCTCACTTACAATTAATCTTCTGATGATATTTTCACCTGGTTGGTTCACACTTTTTCCTCCACTCATTTCGACCATTTTTATTTCATTGTTCTCTGCAAAACAAAAGGAATAAATATATATATAAAAACATGTTAACTAAAGACATTTCGAAACATCGATTATTATTACCATTTTTAAACTAACTCCTAAGACTTTTCGTACTCATTCAAAACCTGTAAGAAGGAAGAATTTGCAATGCTTACCTCTGAGCAGCTTTTGGGTTGGGCAGTTTTACCTCTGAGTGGCACTTTTTTGCACACCATGACTAAATGTTCGGGTCACAAGGAAGGTTGGGTTGTTTTACCTCTGAGCGGCACTTTTTGCACACCATGGGCTAAATGGCCAGGTCACATGGACCCCGAAGGCTCAGAGAAGGTTGGGGGAGGGGACCCACTGGAACAGCTGTTGGGAGACAGATGGTAGCCTCCCGTCAAGGCCATCCAGTGTGTTCTTTAATGTGCACAGGGTATGGCTCTCCCACACACGGGGCCACGGCTTAACGTCCCATCCGACGGATGGCGGCCTTTCCAAGCCCATCAGTGTCCCCTACTGTGACTACCTGACCGTGGGCAGGGCGGGGAATTTTGCGGAGATAAATCTCAACGCTGACTCAGCTGGGACTCGAACCAGGGAACTACAGATTACGAGCCTGGCACGTTACCGACTGAGCCACCCCCTGCCCCAGTCACAAGGAAGGCTCAGAGGAGGTTGGGGAGGGGACACACTGGAACAGCTGTTGGGAGACAGATGGTAGTCTCCCATCTAGGCCATCCAGCGTGTTCTTTAACGTTGGGTTGTTTTACCTCTGAGTGGAACTATTTTGCACACCATGGGCTATATGTCCGGGTCACAAGGACCTCGAAGGCTCTGAGAAGGTTGGGGGAGGAGACCCACTGGAACAGCTGTTTGGACACAGATGGTAGCCTCCCGTCAAGGCCATAAGGTGCGTTCTTTAATATGTATAAGGTTTGGGTTGTTTTACCTCAGCGGCACTTTTTTGCACACCATGGGCTAAATGTCCGTGTCACAAGGATCCCGAAGTCTCAGAAAAGGTTGGGGGAGGGTACCCACTGGAACACCTGTTGGAAGACAGATGGTAGCCTCCCGTCAAGGCTATTCAGCATGTTCTCTAACATGCACAAGGTATGGCTCTCCTGCACACGGTCCACAGCTTAATGTCCCATCCGACAGATGGTGGCCTTTTCAAGCCCATCGGTGTCCCCTACTGACCATGGGCAAGATGGGAGTTTTGTGGAGATAAATCTCAATGCTGACTCAGCTGGGACCCGAACCTGAGAACTGCAGATTACAAGCCTGGCACTCTAGCGACTGAGCTACATCGCTCACGCTCTGAGCACCACTTATTTTCATTTTTTTTTTAAACAGGCTGAGACACCAGATCACAGGAACCCAAATGTCTCGGAGAATGAAGAGAACCACTGGACAGCTGTGAGCAGACAGATGGAGGCCTCCATCAATCAATCTTCTGTGTTCTGTCAATCATGAAGGTCAGATCATCAATCTTCTGTGCTCTGTCAATCATCAAGGTCAGATCATCAATCTTCTGTGTTCTGTCAATCATCAAGGTCAGATCATCAATCTTCTGTGTTCTGTCAATCATCAAGGTCAGATCATCAATCTTCTGTGCTCTGTCAATCATCAATCTTCTGTGCTCTGTCAATCATCAAGGTCAGATCATCAATCTTCTGTGTTCTGTCAATCATCAAGGTCAGATCATCAATCTGCTGTGCTCTGTCAATCATCAAGGTCAGATCATCAATCTGTGCTCTGTCAATCATCAAGGTCAGATCATCAATCTTCTGTGCTCTGTCAATCATCAAAGTCAGATCATCAATCTTCTGTGTTCTGTCAATCATCAAGGTCAGATCATCAATCTTCTGTGCTCTGTCAATCATCAAGGTCAGATCATCAATCTTCTGTGTTCTGTCAATCATCAAGGTCAGATCATCAATCTTCTGTGTTCAGTCAATCATCAAGGTGAGATCATCAATCTTCTGTGCTCTGTCAATCATCAAGGTCAGATCATCAATCTTCTGTGCTCTGTCAATCGTCAAGGTCAGATCATCAATCTTCTGTGTTCTGTCAATCATCAAGGTCAGATCATCAATCTTCTGTGTTCTGTCAATCATCAAGGTCAGATCATCAATCTTCTGTGTTCTGTCAATCATCAAGGTCAGATCATCAATCAATCTTCTGCGTTCCGTCGATTCTCCATTGTAGCCAGGTGCTTTTCAATGTGCACAAGGTACGACTCTCCTATGCTGGAAGCTAAGGGAATAGTAGGAGCGCATTGTGTCGATCGCACCACAATGCTTTCCCCCCCCCTATGACGTCACTTCCGGTGGCACGTATGGATGGCGTCACCAAAAAGCCCCCTAAACTCGCATCTTGTGACATAATAATAGAATCCCATTGTGCCGATCCCA
Source organism: Ryuthela nishihirai (assembly GCA_038380435.1). Taxonomy (NCBI): domain Eukaryota; kingdom Metazoa; phylum Arthropoda; class Arachnida; order Araneae; family Heptathelidae; genus Ryuthela; species Ryuthela nishihirai. The sequence goes on from JAWZYU010000006.1 coordinate 70,320,122, forward strand.
CCACAGACAGTGCTTTCTCCCTATGACGTCACTTCCGGTGGCCGTGTACCGAAGGCGTCATCATAAAAAAAAAAATTTCCGAACCCGCGTCTTGTGACGTAATAGTAGGACCCCATTGTGTCGATCCCACCACAGTGCTTTCCCCCTATGATGTCACTTCCGGTGGCTGTGTACCGATGGGTCACCAAAAAAAAGTCCGAAATTTCCGAAACTCGCATCTTGTGACGTAATAGAAGGACCCCCATTGTGCCGATCCCACCACAGACAGTGCTTTACCCTTATGACGTCACTTCCTGTGGCCATGTAACGATGGCATCACAAATATGTCCCCCCCCCGGCCGAAATTTCCAAAATCGCGTCTTGTGACGTAATACTAGGAATCCATTATGCCGACCCCTTATAAGCAGTGTCTTCTCCCCTGTGACATCACTTCCAGTATACCTATGACGTCACCAAACAGCCCCGAAAGTCGCATCATGTGACGTCATTGGGGGTTTGGGTTGTTTTACCTCTGAGCGGCACTTTTTTGCACACCATGGGCTAAATGGCCAGGTGACATGGACCCCGAAGGCTCAGAGGAGGTTGGGGGAGGAGACCCACTGGAACAGCTGTTGGGAGACAGATGGTAGCCTCCCGTCAAGGCCATCCAACGTGATCTTTAACGTTGTTAAGTAGTTTTACCTGTGAGCGGCACTTTTTCACACACAATGGACTAAATGGCCAGGTCACAAGGTTGGGTTGGGTTACCTCTGATCGGCACTTTTTTGCACACCATGGGCTAAATGGCTAGGTCACATGGACCCCGAAGGCTCAGAGAAGGTTGGGGGAGGGGACCCACTGGAACAGCTGTTGGGAGACAGATGGTAGCCTCCCATCAAGGCCATCCAGCCTGTTCTTTAACATGTACAGGGTATGGCTGGGTGGGGAAATTTGCGGAGATAAATCTCAACACTGACCCAGCTGGGGCTCGAACCTGGGAACTACAGATTACGAGCCCACTCTGGGATTAAGGAGGCCTATCTTTGCATCTCGATGTAAATCTCTTGACAGCAACACTCCACCATCAAAATTTCGAATTTCTAGCTCAAGTAGATCGTTTGCAATATTTAAAAGTTTGATTACCAAGTTTTCCACCTTTGGATGGCATTGGTAAAATTATTGGAAGATTTGGAAAATGAGAAACCGAATATTTCATTAATACCAATCCCAACAAAAAATCTATCTCTAAAAACAAAATATTTAAATGTCTACAGATGGAGAGACAGAGTGAAGGAGAGATAGAGTGACAGAGAAATGGATGAATAGCAAGGCAGAAGAACAGTCAGAGAAACAAGCAGTTATATGAAAAGAAAGACCGAGAGATGAACAGATATAATAAGAGAGAAAGAGTGAGAGAAATGGAAGAACAGACATGGAGACAGATATATACTCCGAAACAGAGATGATATGAACAGAGAAACAAGTGAATAAAGAAACCAACAGACAAAGTAATGGATGAACAGACAGAAAGAGAAATGCTCAGAGAGATAGGCAGACAGAAAGAGAAGAGAGAAATAGAGAGATGGGCTGAGAAACAGAAAAGGACAGATAGAGAAACACAGGCAGAAAGAGAAAAGAGAGACAATGAAATGAACAGAGAGATAAACAGACAAAGAGAAAAGGACAGACAGGAAACTGAACAAATAAATGGACAGAAAGAGAAAAGGACAGACAGAGAAACACAGGCAGAAAGAGAAAAGAGAGACAATGAAATGAACAGAGAGATAAACAGACAAAGAGAAAAGGACAAACAGGAAACTGAACAAAGAAATGGACAGAAAGAGAAAAGGACAGACAAAGAAACACAGGCAGAAAGAGAAAAGAGAGACAATGAAATGAACAGAGAGATAAACAGACAAAGAGAAAAGGACAGACAGGAAACTAAACAAAGAAATGGACAGAAAGAGAAAAGGACAGACAAAGGAACACAGGCAGAAAGAGAAAAGAGAGACAATAAAATGAACAGAGAGATAAACAGACAAAGAGAAAAGGACAGACAGGAAACTGCACAAAGAAATGGACAGAAAGAGAAAAGGACAGACAAAGAAACACAGGCAGAAAGAGAAAAGAGAGACAAAGAAATGAACAGAGAGATAAACAGACAAAGAGAAAAGGACAGACAGGAAACTGAACAAAGAAATGGACAGAAAGAGAAAAGAACAGACAGAGAAACACAGGCAGAAAGAGAAAAGACAGACAAAGAAATGAACAGAGAGATAAACAGACAAAGAGAAAAGGACAGACAGGAAACTGAACAAAGAAATGGACAGAAAGAGAAAAGGACAGACAAAGAAACACAGGCAGAAAGAGAAAAGAGAGACAATGAAATGAACAGAAAGATAAACAGACAAAGAGAAAAGGACAGACAGGAAACTGAACAAAGAAAGGACAGAAAGAGAAAAGGACAGACAAAGAAACACAGGCAGAAAGAGAAAAGAGAGACAAAGAAATGAACAGAGAGATAAACAGACAAAGAGAAAAGGACAGACAGGAAACTGAACAAAGAAATGGACAGAAAGAGAAAAGGACAGACAAAGAAACACAGGCAGAAAGAGAAAAGAGAGACAATGAAATGAACAGAGAGATAAACAGACAAAGAGAAAAGGACAGACAGGAAACTGAACAAAGAAATGGACAGAAAGAGAAAAGGACAGACAAAGAAACACAGGCAGAAAGAGAAAAGAGAGACAATGAAATGAACAGAGAGATAAACAGACAAAGAGAAAAGGACAGATAGGAAACTGAACAAAGAAAGGACAGAAAGAGAAAAGGACAGACAAAGAAACACAGGCAGAAAGAGAAAAGAGAGACAATGAAATGAACAGAGAGATAAACAGACAAAGAGAAAAGGACAGACAGGAAACTGAACAAAGAAATGGACAGAAAGAGAAAAGGACAGACAAAGAAACACAGGCAGAAAGAGAAAAGGACAGACAGAGAAACACAGGCAGAAAGAGAAAAGAGAGACAAAGAAATGAACAGAGAGATAAACAGACAAAGAGAAAAGGACAGACAGGAAACTGAACAAAGAAATGGACAGAAAGAGAAAAGGACAGACAAAGAAACACAGGCAGAAAGAGAAAAGAGAGACAATGAAATGAACAGAGAGATAAACAGACAAAGAGAAAAGGACAGACAGGAAACTGAACAAAGAAATGGACAGAAAGAGAAAAGAACAGACAGAGAAACACAGGCAGAAAGAGAAAAGGACAGACAGAGAAACACAGGCAGAAAGAGAAAAGAGAGACAAAGAAATGAACAGAGAGATAAACAGACAAAGAGAAAAGGACAGACAGGAAACTGAACAAAGAAAGGACAGAAAGAGAAAAGGACAGACAAAGAAACACAGGCAGAAAGAGAAAAGAGAGACAATGAAATGAACAGAGAGATAAACAGACAAAGAGAAAAGGACAGACAGGAAACTGAACAAAGAAATGGACAGAAAGAGAAAAGGACAGACAAAGAAACACAGGCAGAAAGAGAAAAGAGAGACAAAGAAATGAACAGAGAGATAAACAGACAAAGAAAAAAGGACAGACAGGAAACTGAGCAAAGAAATGGACAGAAAGAGAAAAGGACAGACAGAGAAACACAGGCAGAAAGAGAAAAGAGAGACAAAGAAATGAACAGAGAGATAAACAGACAAAGAGAAAAGGACAGACAGGAAACTGAACAAAGAAATGGACAGAAAGAGAAAAGGACAGACAAAGAAACACAGGCAGAAAGAGAAAAGAGAGACAATGAAATGAACAGAGAGATAAACAGACAAAGAGAAAAGGACAGACAGGAAACTGAACAAAGAAATGGACAGAAAGAGAAAAGAACAGACAGAGAAACACAGGCAGAAAGAGAAAAGGACAGACAGAGAAACACAGGCAGAAAGAGAAAAGAGAGACAAAGAAATGAACAGAGAGATAAACAGACAAAGAGAAAAGGACAGACAGGAAACTGAACAAAGTAATGGACAGAAAGAGAAAAGGACAGACAGAGAAACACAGGCAGAAAGAGAAAAGAGAGACAAAGAAATAAACAGAGATAAACAGTCAAAGAGAAAAGGACAGACAGGAAACTGAACAAAGAAATGGACAGAAAGAGAAAAGGACAGACAGAGAAACACAGGCAGAAAGAGAAAAGAGAGACAAAGAAATGAACAGAGAGATAAGCAGACAAAGAGAAAAGGACAGACAGGAAACTGAACAAAGAAATGGACAGAAAGAGAAAAGGACAGACAAAGAAACACAGACAGAAAGAGAAAAGAGAGACAAGGAAATGAACAGAGAGATAAACAGACAAAGAGAAAAGGACAGACAGGAAACTGAACAAAGAAATGGACAGAAAGAGAAAAGGACAGACAAAGAAACACAGGCAGAAAGAGAAAAGAGAGACAATGAAATGAACAGAGAGATAAACAGACAAAGAGAAAAGGACAGACAGGAAACTGAACAAAGAAATGGACAGAAAGAGAAAAGGACAGACAAAGAAACACAGGCAGAAAGAGAAAAGAGAGACAAAGAAATGAACAGAGAGATAAACAGACAAAGAGAAAAGGACAGACAGGAAACTGAACAAAGAAATGGACAGAAAGAGAAAAGGACAGACAGAGAGATAGATGCGAAATGAAGAGAAAGACAGATGGCAAATACAAACATTTACTAAAGCAAATAAAACTAAAACGATTTACACCAAATATTAAAATTTATAAATTGAATTAGGAAACTAGCTTTGAAAGAAGGAAGCAAAAAGGGAATACGGACATAAACATTGACTTACTATCAGAATCACATGACAAATACGAATGTCTTGATTTCCTGACATAAAACTGTTTTCCATCTATTATAAATAAAAAATTCCTGGTTCAGTTATAATTCTCTTTCCTTTAAAAATTATTTTTCAGAAAAAAAATTATTGGAATTTAGTGAAATTCTATTGATATATATGAAGTCAAAAGGTTCCCTGTTGGAAATAATTCTATGGTGTTTAAAATCACAAAAATCATATAGTTTTTGCTAATCAAACATTAAATAATGAAAAGTAAATACTCCTCAGAAAGCTCACTTGTTAAGGACGTCTGATAATATCCTGCTGATAATAATATAATGGATAATAATATCACAGAGAAATTTTGTGAGGTGGGAAAGATCTCAGAAGACTACATCGAAACTTTTGAGGTCCTGCCATCCAAGACTGATGTTCGTGTCGTTTGTCTGCTGTGGTCCCGCCATCCTCATAGACCTACTATGGCGTATAGACTGATGTTCGCATCGTTTGTCTGCTGTGGTCCCACCATCCTCACAGACCTACTATGGCGTATAGACTGATGTTCGCATCGTTTGTCTGCTGTGGTCCCGCCATCCTCATAGACCTACTATAGCGTATAAATTGATGTGTCATTTATATGCTGTGGTCCCGCCATCCTCACAGACCTACTATGGCGTATAGACTGATGTTCGCATCGTTTGTCTGCTGTGGTCCCACCATCCTCACAGACCTACTGTGGCATATAACTGATGTTTGTGTCGTTTGTCTGCTTAGGTCCCGTTATCCTCACAGACCTACTGTGACATATAGACTGATTCATGTCATTTGTCTGCTGAGGTCTCGCTATCCTCACAGACCTACTTGGTGTATAAACTGATGTTTGTGTCGTTTGTCTGCTGTGGTCCCGCCATCCTCATAGACCTACTATGGCATATAAATTGATGTGTCATTTATATGCTGTGGTCCCACCATCCTCACAGACGTACTATGGCGTATAGACTGATGTTCGCATCGTTTGTCTGCTGTGGTCCTGCCATCCTCATAGACCTACTATAGCGTATAAATTGATTTGTCATTTATATGCTGTGGTCCCGCCATCCTCACAGACCTACTATGGTGTATAGACTGATGTTCGCATTGTTTGTCTGCTGTGGTCCCGCCATCCTCATAGACCTACTATGGCGTATAAATTGATGTGTCATTTATATGCTGTGGTCCCACCATCCTCACAGACCTACTATGGCGTATAGACTGATGTTCGCGTCGTTTGTCTGCTGTGGTCCCACCATCCTCACAGACCTACTGTGGCATATAACTGATGTTTGTGTCGTTTGTCTGCTTATGTCCCGTTATCCTCACAGACCTACTATGACGTATAGACTGATGTTCATGTCATTTATCTGCTGAGGTCTCGCTATCCTCACAGACCTACTTGGTGTATAAACTGATGTTTGTGTCGTTTGTCTGCTGAGGTCCTGCTATCTTCACAGACCTACTTCGCGTATAAACTGATGTTTGTGTCGTTTGTCTGCTGAGATCCTGCTATTTTCACAGACCTACTATGGCATATAAGCTGATGTTTGTGTCGTTTGTCTGCTGAGGTTCCACTATCCTCATAGACCTACTATGGCGTATAGACTGATGTTCGTGTCGTTTGTCAGCTGTGGTCTCACTATCCTCACAGACCTACTATGGCGTATAGACTGATGTTCATGTCGTTTGTCTGCTGTGGTCCCGCCATCCTCATGGACATACTATGGCGTATAAACTGATGTTCATGTTGTATGTCCGCTGAGTTCCTGCCATCCTCACAGATCTTGGCGTATAAACTGATGTTTGTGTTGTTTGTCTGCTTAGGTCCCGTTATCCTCACAGACCTACTGTGACGCATAGACTGATGCTCGTGTTATTTGTCTGCTGAGGTCCTGCCATCCTCACAGATCTACTTGGCGTGTAAACTAATGTTTGTGTCATTTGTCTGCTGAGGTCCCACTATCCTCATAGACCTACTATGGCGTATAAACTGATGTTCATGTTGTATGTCTGCTGAGGTCCCACAATCCTCACAGACCTACTATGGCATATAAGCTGATATTCGTGTCGTTTGTTTGCTGAGGTCCCGCTATCCTCACAGACCTACTATGATGTATAAACTGATGCTCATATCGTTTGTCTGCTGAGGTCCCGCTATCCTCACAGACCTACTATGATGTATAAACTGATGCTCATGTCGTTTGTCTGCTGAGGTCCCGCTATCCTCACAGACCTACTATGATGTATAAACTGATGCTCATGTCATTTGTCTGCTGAGGTCCCACTATCCTCACAGACCTACTGTGACATATAAACTAATGCTTGAGTCGTTTCTCTCCTGAGGTCCCGCTGTCCTCACAGACCTACTATGGCGTATAGACTGATGTGTCATTTATCTACTGTGGTCCCACCATCCTCACAGACCTATTATGGAATATAACTGATGTTCGTGTCATTTGTCTGCTGAGGTCCTGCCATCTTCACAGACCTACTATGGTGTATAAACTGATGTTTATGTCATTTGTCTGCTGAGATCCCACCATCCTCACAGACCTACTTGACATATAAACTGATGTTCGTGTCGTTTGTCTGCTGAGGTCCCGCTATCTTCACAGACCTACTATAACGTATAAACTGATGCTTGTGTCGTTTGTCTGCTGAGGTCCTACTATCCTCACAGACCTACTGTAACTTATAAACTGCTGTTCGTGTCATTTGTCTGCTGAGGTCCTACTATCCTCACATACCTATTATGACGTATAAACTGATGCTCATGTCGTTTGTCTGCTGAGGTCCCACAATCCTCACAGATTTACTACGGCGTGCAAAATGACAGGCTCCTGTCAGACCTCTGTGGCAAACAGCTGTTTGAGGAGATATGAATACCTTTTTTTCTACTCTAGAATTAACCGCACTAATTAATCGATCATAGAACAGATCCACGAGGAAAGTGGCCCTCAGCAAAAACGCATCATATTTGTATCAGTGTGAAAACATCTATGCCTTATCCAGGATTCAATCCCAAGTCCTTTCATTCTTTTAGGCCATTTTTTTCTTTCGTCAGCTTTTTTGCACACAATTGGTTAAATGACCAGGTCACAAGGACTCAGGAAGGCTTGGGGAGGGGACCCACTGAACAGTTAGAGACAGATGATAGCCTCCCATCCACCGTGTTCTTTATCGTGCACAGTATACGGCTCTACCACACATGGGAACATGGCTTAAAGTTCAGTCCGACGGACGGTGGCTTTTCCAAGGCCAGCAGTGTCCCCTACTGAACGAGGGTAGGGCTCAAAGTTTTTTGGTGATAAATCTCACCCTGGCCCAGCTGGGACTTGAACCTGGGAACTACAGATTTCGAGCCTGGCGCGCTACCGACTGAGCCACCCCAGACAAACAATGTCCATCAGACAAAAAAAAAAAGACCCAGAAAAATATTTCCTATGGGTTGGGTTGTTTTACCTCTGAGCGGCACTTTTTTGCACACCATGGGCTAAATGGCCAGGTCACATGGACCCCGAAGGCTCAGAGAAGGTTGGTAGCCTCCCGTCAAAAATGGTAGCCTCCCGTCAAGGCCATCCAACGTATTCTGTAACTTGCATAAGGTATGGCTTGGGTTGTTTTATCTCTGAGTAGTACTTTTTTTGCACACACCATAGGCTAAATGGCCAGGTCACAAGGACCCCGAAAGCTCAGAGAAGGTTGGGGGAGGGGACCCACTGGAACAGCTGTTGAGAGACAGATGGTAGCCTTCCGTCAAGACCATCCAGCGTGTTCTTTAACGTGCACAGGGTACTCCCGCACACGGGGGCCACGGCTTAACGTCCCATCCGACGGACGGCGGCCTTTCCAAGCCCATCTGTGTCCCCTACTGACCGTGGGCAGGGCGGGGAATTTTTGCGGAGATAAATCTCAACGCTGACCCAGCTGGGACTCGAACCTGGGAACTACAGATTACGAGCCTGACGTGCTACCGACTGAGCCACCTCAGACAAACAATGTGCATCGGACAAAAAAAAAAAGACCCAGAAAAATGTTTCCTATGGAGAAAGAAAAGAATAAACGATTGTACTTACTTCTTCTCTCTATCGTCCATGCGTGGAGCTGGAAGACAAAATGAAAGAAGCAATGGATGACGACATAGGTTGCCAACACCCAATAGAAACTGTCTTTCAAGCCGGAACTCTGAAGACTTGTGGCAAAAAATATCGTCACAACTGCACAAAAAGAAAATACGTAATCAATGCAAACATGATCCAATACAGAAAATTAAAGTAGAATTTATACATTGTAGAAGTCATGTTATTTTATATATAGACATTAAAGATGATTTCAGGCTCAATCTTTTTTTTTTTAAATCTGACCCTTCCTGAAACGTATATAAATAGAAATGCATGATCAAATATATGTTGGGTTGTTTTACCTCTGAGCAGCACTTTTTTGCACACCATGGGCTAAATGGGCAGGTCACATGGACCCCGAAGGCTCAGAGAAGGTTGGGGGAGGGGACCCACTGGAACAGCTGTTAGGAGACAGATGGTAACCTCCCGTCAAGGTCATCCAGTGTGTTCTTTAACGTTGGGTTGTTTTACCTTTGAGCTGCACTTTTTTTCACACCATGGGCTAAATGGCCAGGTCACATGGACCCCGAGGCTCAGAGAAGGTTGGGGGAGGGGACCCACTAGAACAGATGTTGGGAAACAGATGGTAGCCTCCCGTCAAGGCCATCCAGCGCGTTCTTTAACGTTGTTAATTGAGTAGTTTTACCTCTGAGTGGCACTTTTTTGCACACCATAGGTTAGATGGCCAGGTCACTTGGGCCCCAAAGGCTCAGAGAAGGTTGGGGGAGGGGACCCACTGGAACAGCTGTTGGGAGACAGATGGTAGCCTCCCATCAGGGCCGTCTATCGTGTTCTTTAAAGTTGGATTGTTTTATCTCCGAGCGGTATTTTTTTGGACACAATGGGCTAAATGGCCAAGTCACAAGGTCATCGAAGGCTCAAAAAAGGTTAGGGGAAGGGACCCACTGAAACAATTGTTGGGAGACAGATGGTAGTTTCCCGTCAAGGTCATCCAGTATGTTCTTTAACGTACACAGGGCAACCTATCTCTCCCGCACACGGGGCCACGGCTTAACGTCCCATCCGACGGACGGCGGCCTTTCCAAGCCCATCGGTGTCCCCTACTGACCGTGGGCAGGGCGGGGAATTTTGCGGAGATAAATCTCAACGCTGACCCAGCTGGGACTCGAACCTCGGAACTACAGATTACGAGTCTGGCGCGCTACCGACTGAGCCACCCCCGCCCCTCAAATATATGTGATAGTCCCTTTGTTCCTTTAGCTATGTTGGTTATCTGTCGATGCCGCACAGTCTCTTGTTGAACAGGGTAGCAGATGGAATAATATTTGAAGTTTATGGTTACTAATTTTTTGTACACTAATCTTGAAGATGCATAAAATTAAAAGACCAGTTGATTGTCAAATAGGGAAATAGAATATATTAAAAGATGTGATCTACTATACTCTTCGGCAAGAGACTGCGACGCCGACAGATTAACCAATTATAGCGAAACAAACAAAGGGACTGTCGTATATATTTGATCAGTTTTTTCACTGAAATATATTAGTATTATAGAAATGTGTGTTCCTAAAACATTTCTAAATATTAACTTAAAATCGGAGGCAGATCTAGGAGGGGAGAAATTTTCACCCCCGAGTGATTTTTTTTCGCACACAATGGGTTGGGTTGTTTTATCTCTGAGCGGTACTTTTTCTGCACACAATGGGCTAAAAGGCCAGGTCACAAGGACCCCAAAGGCTCAGAGAAGGTTGGGGGAGAAGACCCACTGGAACAGCTGTTGGGAGACAGACGGTAGCCTCCCGTCAAGGCCATCCAGCGTGTTCTTTAACGTGCATAAGGTATGGCTTGGGTTGTTTTACATATGAGTGGCAATTTTTTGCACACCATGGGCTAAATGGCCAGGTCATAAAGACCCCAAAGGCTCAGAAAAGGTTGGGGGAGGGGACCCACTGGAACAGCTGTTGGGAGCAGATGGTAGCCTCCCGTCAAGGCCATTTAATGTGTTCTTTAATGTGCATAAGGTATGGCTTGGATTGTTTTACCTCTGAGTGGCACTTTTTTGCACACCATCTGCTAAATGGCCAGGTCATAAGGACCCCAAGGCTCAGAAAAGGTTGGGGGAGGGGACCCACTGGAACAGCTGTTAGGAGACAGATGATAATCTCCCATCAAGGCCATCCAGCGTGTTCTTTAATGCTCTCCCACACACGGGGCCACGGCTTAACGTCCCATCAGACAGACGGTGGTCTTTACCAAGCTCATCGGTGTCCCCTACTGACCGTGGACAGGGAGTTTTGTGGAGATAAATCTCAACGCTGACCCAGCTGGGACTCGAACCTGGGAACTGCAGATTACGAGCCTGGCGCATTACCGACTGAGCACCTCTGCCCCACCAAACAAAAAAAATTTAAATGATATTCTATATGGAATGAGATTTTATAGTTCTCTTTTATTATTGTACTACTTTTAGTGTCGGACATAAAATATGGGGCTAAAATTCGCTGATACAACTGTTTTTGCAACAAGGTAGTTTCAAATAGAAAGGTTTCAGATTTAGTATAAGACAACAGATTTTTTGGGGGAAGTGTGTTGAGAGTGTGTGCTCTTTTATTGGTATTGCTTTACAGTGAAAAACTTACCTGCCAGAATGTGTGCTGCGTTACCAACCCCCCAGTGCAACCAGTTGAAAACGGGTCTTTTCGGGTGATCAGGGGCTGGACGGAACAGGGCCATTAGAGGCTGGAAAAAAGAAACGAAACATTTAGGAGAAGACTTCAGACTCTTTGTGACATTAGTAGGCTACAGTCGCTCAAATAATTATCCGAACACTACGGTTGATTACAGAATTCAGAAAAAATATCTGAAGCGTGTACAGCAACTGTACACGCTCCAGTTACCGTTCACAGCAAACTGGAGCGTGTGCAGTTACTGCACACGCTCCAGTTTGCTGTGAACGGTAACTGCACACGCTCAATATTTCCGTGAGTGAGCCCACACGATCTAGTATCAAAATAATATGACCACCTACAGTCGTTTGAAAAAAGTATCCGAACACTATGGTTGATTACAGAAGTCAGAAAAAATATCTGACAACGATTTTTTTTAGAAATTAGTGATCTGGCAACCTTCGTGTCACGTGATTACAGAATTCAGGAAAAATATCTGGAGCGTGTACAGCAACTGTACACGCTCCAGTTTGCTGTGAACGATAACTGCACACGCTCAATATTTCCGTGAGTGAGCCCACACGATCTAGTATCAAAATAATATGACCACCTACAGTCGCTCAAAAAGGTATCCGAACCCTATGATTGATTAGAGAATTCAGAAAAAATATCTGGCAACGATTTTTTAGAAGTTAGTGATCTGGCAACCTTCGTGTACAGTCGCTCAAAAACATATCCTAACATAGAATTCAGAAAAAATATCTCACAGCGATTTTGTTTAGAAATTAATGACCTGGCAGCCTTCGTGTGTCAAAAAAAAATATCCGAACACTATGGTTGATTACAGAATTCAGAAAAGATATCTGGCAACGATTTTTTTTTTAAATTAGTGATCTGGCAACCTTCGTGTGTCAAAAAAATATCCGAACACTATGATTGATCAGAGAATTGAGAAAAAAATCTGGCAACGATTTTTTTTTTTTAGAAATTAGTGATCGGGCAACCTTCGTGTGTCAAAAAAAATATCCGAACCCTATGATTGATTAGAGAATTGAGAACAATATCTGGCAACGATTTTTTTTTAGAAATTAGTGATCTGGCAACCTTCGTGTGTCAAAAAAAATATCCGAACACTATGATTGATCAGAGAATTGAGAAAAAAAATCTGGCAACGATTTTTTTTTTTTAGAATTAGTGATATGGCAACCTTCGTGTGTCAAAAAAAATATCCGAACACTATGGTTGATTAGAGAATTGGGAAAAATATCTGGCAACGATTTTTTTTAGAAATTAGTGATTTGGCAACCATCGTGTGTCAAAAAAATATCCGAACACTATGATTGATCAGAGAATTGAGAACAATATCTGGCAACGATTTTTTTTTAGAAATTAGTGATCTGGCAACCTTCGTGTGTCAAAAAAAATATCCGAACACTATGATTGATCAGAGAATTGAGAAAAAAAAATCTGTCAACGATTTTTTTTTTTACAATTAGTGATATGGCAACCTTCGTGTGTCAAAAAAAATATCCGAACACTATGATTGATCAGAAAATTGGGAAAAAATATCTGGCAACGATTTTTTTTTTTAGAAATTAGTGATTTGGCAACCTTCGTGTGTCAAAAAAATGTCCGAACACTATGGTTGATTAGAGAATTGGGAAAAATATCTGGCAACGATTTTTTTTAGAAATTAGTGATTTGGCAACCATCGTGTGTCAAAAAAAATATCCGAACACTATGATTGATCAGAGAATTGAGAACAATATCTGGCAACGTTTTTTTTTTAGAATTAGTGATATGGCAACCTTCGTGTGTCAAAAAAAATATCCGAACCCTATGATTGATTAGAGAATTCAGAAAAAATATCTGGCAACGATTTTTTAGAAGTTAGTGATCTGGCAACCTTCGTGTACAGTCGCTCAAAAACATATCCTAACATAGAATTCAGAAAAAATATCTCACAGCGATTTTGTTTAGAAATTAATGACCTGGCAGCCTTCGTGTGTCAAAAAAAAATATCCGAACACTACGGTTGATTACAGAATTCAGAAAAGATATCTGGCAACGATTTTTTTTTAAATTAGTGATCTGGCAACCTTCGTGTGTCAAAAAAATATCCGAACACTATGATTGATCAGAGAATTGAGAAAAAAAATCTGGCAACGATTTTTTTTTTTAGAAATTAGTGATCGGGCAACCTTCGTGTGTCAAAAAAAATATCCGAACACTATGATTGATCAGAGAATTGAGAAAAGAAATCTGGCAACGATTTTTTTTTTAGAAATTAGTGATCGGGCAACCTTCGTGTGTCAAAAAAAATGTCCGAACACTATGATTGATCAGAGAATTGAGAAAAAAATCTGGCAACGATTTTTTTTTTTAGAAATTAGTGATCGGGCAACCTTCGTGTGTCAAAAAAAATATCCGAACACTATGATTGATCAGAGAATTGAGGAAAAAATCTGGCAACGATTTTTTTTTTTTAGAAATTAGTGATCGGGCAAACCTTCGTGTGTCAAAAAAAATATCCGAACACTATGATTGATCAGAGAATTGAGAAAAATATCTGGCAACTATTTTTTTTGTAAATTAGTGATTTGGCAATTTTCGTGTGTTAAAAAAATATCCGAACACTATGATTGATCAGAGAATTGAGAAAAAAATCTGGCAACGATTTTTTTTAAAAAAATTAGTGATATGGCAACCTTCGTGTGTCAAAAAAAAATATCCGAACACTATGATTGATCAGAGAATTGAGAAAAAAAATCTGTCAACGATTTTTTTTTTTTAGAAATTAGTGATCGGGCAACCTTCGTGTGTCAAAAAAAAATATTCTAACACTATGATTGATCAGAGAATTGAGAAAAATATCTGGCAACTATTTTTTTTCGAAATTAGTGATTTGGCAACCTTCGTGTGTTAAAAAAAAAAATATCCGAACACTATGATTGATCAGAGAATTGAGAAAAAAATCTGGCAACGAATTTTTTTTTAGAAATTAGTGATATGGCAACCTTCGTGTGTCAAAAAAAATATCCGAACACTATGATTGATCAGAGAATTGAGAAAAAAATCTGGCAACGATTTTTTTTTTTAGAAATTAGTGATCGGGCAACCTTCGTGTGTCAAAAAAAATATCCGAACACTATGATTGATCAGAGAATTGAGAATAGAAATCTGGCAACGATTTTTTTTTTTAGAAATTAGTGATCGGGCAACCTTCGTGTGTCAAAAAAAATATCCGAACACTATGATTGATCAGAGAATTGAGAAAAAAATCTGTCAACGATTTTTTTTTTTAGAATTAGTGATATGGCAACCTTCGTGTGTCAAAAAAAATATCCGAACACTATGGTTGATTAGAGAATTGGGAAAAATATCTGGCAACGATTTTTTTTAGAAATTAGTGATTTGGCAACCATCGTGTGTCAAAAAAAATATCCGAACACTATGATTGATCAGAGAATTGAGAACAATATCTGGCAACGATTTTTTTTTTTAGAAATTAGTGATCTGGCAACCTTCGTGTGTCAAAAAAAATATCCGAACACTATGATTGATCAGAGAATTGAGAAAAAAATCTGGCAACGATTTTTTTTTTAGAAATTAGTGATCGGGCAACCTTCGTGTGTCAAAAAAATATCCGAACACTATGATTGATCAGAGAATTGAGAAAAAAATCTGTCAACGATTTTTTTTTTTAGAATTAGTGATATGGCAACCTTCGTGTGTCAAAAAAAATATCCGAACACTATGGTTGATTAGAGAATTGGGAAAAATATCTGGCAACGATTTTTTTTAGAAATTAGTGATTTGGCAACCATCGTGTGTCAAAAAAAATATCCGAACACTATGATTGATCAGAGAATTGAGAACAATATCTGGCAACGATTTTTTTTTTTAGAAATTAGTGATCTGGCAACCTTCGTGTGTCAAAAAAAATATCCGAACACTATGATTGATCAGAGAATTGAGAAAAAAATCTGTCAACGATTTTTTTTTTTTAGAATTAGTGATATGGCAACCTTCGTGTGTCAAAAAAAATATCCGAACACTATGATTGATCAGAAAATTGGGAAAAAATATCTGGCAACGATTTTTTTTTTTAGAAATTAGTGATTTGGCAACCTTCGTGTGTCAAAAAAAATATCCGAACACTATGATTGATCAGAGAATTGAGAAAAATATCTGGCAACGATTTTTTTTAGAAATTAGTGATTTGGCAACCATCGTGTGTCAAAAAAAATATCCGAACACTATGATTGATCAGAGAATTGAGAACAATATCTGGCAACGATTTTTTTTTTAGAATTAGTGATATGGCAACCTTCGTGTGTCAAAAAAAATATCCGAACACTATGGTTGATTAGAGAATTGGGAAAAATATCTGGCAACGATTTTTTTTTAGAAATTAGTGATTTGGCAACCTTCGTGTGTCAAAAAAAATATCCGAACACTATGATTGATCAGAGAATTGAGAAAAATACCTGGCAACGATTTTTTTTTTAGAAATTAGTGATATGGCAACCTTCGTGTCAAAAAAAAATATCCGAACACTGTGATTGATCAGAGAATTGAGAAAAATATCTGGCAACGATTTTTTTTTTAGAAATTAGTGATCTGGCAACCTTCGTGTCACGAGACACGCAGGGTGAATTCATTTTTTAATTTAACATGCAAAAGATGCCTTTTTGAAATATGACACACACACACATACTACTTCGATATTAAAGGAACTTAGTATTATCAATCGAAAATATGTTAATTAATGATAATTGAGATCTAGGTTACAGGTATAACCTCTCTCAAAAATATAAATAACTGTTCATTGCTGCTTGAACTTGAAATTCACTCACCTGGAAAAGTCCCAATGCCGTAGTGATGCACCCAAGAACTGCGTGAGGATTTTTCGTAGCCTTAAGGAAAAATAGAAGGTTAAAGGTTAATAAATATGCAACTGCTGACAAATATGAATCATTCAGATGAAAAATGAACAATTCCGAAATGAACGGGAATCTTTTATTGGTCGGATCAAATTTGCAGTGATCATTCAGAGATTTGCCTTGATAGGAAATTAGCAATGTGTCTTTTCTACATCAAGTTTGGCTGTTGCATTTGGGTTCTGTTTTTAACCCCCGACCAGTACTTTTTTGCACACAATGGACTAAATGGCCAGGTCACAAGGACACCGAAGGTTGGGTTGTTTGGGGAAGGGGATCCACTGGAACAGCTGTTGGGAAATAGATGGTAACCTCCCGTCAAGGTCATCCAGCAACCAAGAGACTGGGTTTCTAGTCAGGAAAATGGAAAAGGGAGGGCCAAGAGACTGGATTTCGAGTCAGGAAAAAATGGAAAAGGGAGGGCCAAGATATTGGATTTCGAGTCAGGAAAAAAGGGAGGGCCAAGAGACTGGGTTTCAAGTCAGGAAAAAATGGAAAAGGGAATGCCAAGATATTGGATTTCGAGTCAGGAAAAAATGGAAAAGAGAGGGCCAGGAGACTGGGTTTCTAGTCAGGAAAAAATGGAAAAGAGAGGGCCAAGATATTGGATTTCGAGTCAGGAATAAATGGAAAAGGGAGGGCCAAGATATTGGATTTCGAATCAGGAAAAAATGGAAAAGGGAGGGCCAAGAGACTGGGTTTCAAGTCAGGAAAAAATGGAAAATGGAGGGCTAAGATATTGGATTTCGAGTCAGGAAAAATGGAAAAGGAAAGGCCAAGATATTGGATTTCGAGTCAGGAAAAAATGGAAAAGGGAGTGCCAAGATACTGGATTTCGAGTCAGAAAAAAAGGGAGGGCCAAGAGACTGGGTTTCGAGTCAGGAAAAAATGGAAAAGGGAGGGCCACGATATTGGATTTCGAGTCAGGAAAAAATGGAAAAGGGAGGGGCAAGATACTGGATTTCGAGTCAGGAAAAAATGGAAAAGGGAGTGCCAAGATACTGGATTTCGAGTCAGGAAAAAATGGAAAAGGGAGGGCCAAGATATTGGATTTCGAGTCAGGAGAAAATGGAAAAGGGAGGGCCAAGATATTGGATTTCGAGTCAGGAGAAAATGGAAAAGGGAGGGCCAAGATATTGGATTTCGAGTTCAGGAAAAAATGGAAAAGAGAGGGTCAATACTGGATTTCGAGTCAGGAAAAAATAAAAATGGGAGGGCCAAGAGATTGGATTTCGAGTCAGGAAAAAATGGAAAAGGGAGGGCCAAGAGACTGGGTTTCTATTCAGGAAAATGGAAAAGGGAGGGCCAAGGTATTGGATTTCGAGTCAGGAGAAAAAGGGAGGGCCAAGAGACTGGGTTTCGAGTCAGGAAAAAATGGAAAAGGGAGGGCCACGATATTGGATTTCGAGTCAGGAAAAAATGGAAAAGGGAGGGCCAAGATACTGGATTTCGAGTCAGGAAAAAATGGAAAAGGGAGTGCCAAGATACTGGATTTCGAGTCAGGAAGAAATGAAATAGGGAGGGCCAAGATATTGGATTTCGAGTCAGGAAAAAATGGAAAAGGGAGGGCCAAGATATTGGATTTCGAGTCAGGAAAAAATGGAAAAGGGAGGGCCAAGAGACTGGGTTTCAAGTCAGGAAAAAATGGAGGGCCAAGATATTGGATTTCGAGTCAGGAAAAAATGGAAAACGGAGGGCCAAGAGATTGGATTTCGAGTCAGGAAAAAATGGAAAAGGGAGTGCCAAGATACTGGATTTCGAGTCAGGAAAAAAAGGGAGGGCCAAGAGACTGGGTTTCGAGTCAGGAAAAAATGGAAAAGGGAGGGCCACGATATTGGATTTCGAGTCAGGAAAAAATGGAAAAGGGAGGGCCAAGATACTGGATTTCAAGTCAGGAAAAAATGGAAAAGAGAGGGCCAAGGTACTGGATTTCGAGTCAGGAAAAAATGAAAAAGGGAGGGCCAAGAGATTGGATTTCGAGTCAGGAAAAAATGAAAAAGGGAGGGCCAAGAGATTGGATTTCGAGTCAGGAAAAAATGGAAAAGGGAGGGCCAAGAGATTGGATTTCGAGTCAGGAAAAAATGGAAAAGGGAGGGCCAAGAGATTGGATTTCGAATCAGGAAAAAACGGAAAAGGGAGGGCCAAGAGATTGGATTTCGAATCAGGAAAAAATGGAAAAGGGAGGGCCAAGGTATTGGATTTCGAGTCAGGAAAAAAAAGGGAGGGCCAAGAGACTGGGTTTCAAGTCAGGAAAAAATGGAAAAGGGAATGCCTAGATAATGGATTTCGAGTCAAAAAACAATGGAAAAGAGAGAGCCAAGAGACTGGGATTCTAATCAGGAAAAAAATGAAAAAGGGAGGGCCAAGAAATAGGATTTCCAATGCAATATGTCATTTCCCTCTCCGTTTTACGGTCTTCAAAATATTTCTTTAAAAATGCATGAAACATAAATAAGTTTATTAATTTTTTGCCTCCATTACTGTTACTAATATTCTGAAGGGGGGAATGACCCCCTGGCCTCCTCTCGCCCCCAGATCTGGTCCTGCAAAGATGTATTTGGTAGGTATTCATTATAATTAGCCAAGCAGTGCACTAACTTAGAAAATGAGAGGTCTCTGAACTTGATAAATAACACAATAAAATGTACAGTTGCTTTAAGAAGATTTTGGAGGATGAGTTGGGTTGTTTTACCTCTGAGTGGCACTTTTTTGCACACCATGGGCTAAATGGCCAGGTCACATGGACCCCGAAGGCTCAGAGAAGGTTGGGGGAGGGGACCCACTGGAACAGCTGTTGGGAGACAGATGGTAGCCTCCCGTCAAAGTCATGCAGCGTGTTCTTTAACGTGCACAGGGTATGGCTCTCCTACACACGGGGCCACGGTTTAACGTCCCATCCGACAGACGGCGGCCTTTCCAAGCCCATCGGTGTCCCCTACTGACCGTGGGCAGGGCGGGGAATTTTTGCGGATATAAATCTCAACGCTGACCCAGCTGGGACTCGAACCTGGAAACTGTAGATTACGAGCCTGGCGCGCTACCGACTGAGCCACCCCCGCCCCTTTTTGGAGGATGAGGTACATCTTTTTTAATCTCAAGAAATGTGAACAACTTACGTAATTCCATCCCTTCTTGTGAACGAAGATCAGCACGAAGGCGATGATGACCAATCCGAGTGCAGCTAACATCAATCCTCTGTGAAACTGGAAAATGGAAAGTCAATATAAATTCTTTGTGGTTTAGAAATGAAATAAACATAAAATTCACCTTCTTTAATCTAATATTAGCAAGGGTTGGTTCACTTCTTGGTGCTGGGGTGGGTTGTTTTACCTCTGAGCGGCACTTTTTTGCACACCATGGACTAAATTGCTAGGTCACAAGGACCCCGAAGGCTCAGAGAAGGTTGGGGGAGGGGACCCACTGGAACAGCTGTTGGAAGACAGATGGTAGCCTCCCGTTAAGGCCATCCAGCATATTCTTTAACGTTTGGCTCTTTTACCTCTGAGCGGCACTTTTTTGCACACCATGGGCTAAATGGCCAGGTCACAAGGACTCCGAAGGCTCAGAGAAGGTTGGGAGAGGGGACCCACTGGAACAGCTGTTGGGAGACAGATGGTAGCCTCCCGTCAAGGTCATCCAGCGTGTTCTTTAATGTTGGGTTGTTTTACCTCTGAAAGGCTGGGTTGGGTTGTTTTACCTCTGAGCTGCACTTTTTTGCACACCATGGGCTAAATGGCCAGGTCACAAGGACCCCGAAGGCTCAGAGAAGGTTGGGGGAGGGGACCCACTGGAACAGCTGTTGGGAGACAGATGGTAGCCTCCCGTTAAGGCCATCCAGCATGTTCTTTAACGTTTGGCTGTTTTACCTCTAAGCGCCACTTTTTTGCACACCATGGGCTAAATGGCCAGGTCACAAGGACTCCGAAGGCTCAGAGAAGGTTGGGAGAGGGGACCCACTGGAACAGCTGTTGGGAGACAGATGGTAGCCTCCCGTCAAGGTCATCCAGCGTGTTCTTTAATGTTGGGTTGTTTTACCTCTGAAAGGCTGGGTTGGGTTGTTTTACCTCTGAGCGGCACTTTTTTGCACACCATGGGCTAAATGGCCAGGACACATGGACCCCGAAGGCTCAGAGAAGGTTGGGGGAGGGGACCCACTGGAACAACTGTTGGGAGACAGATGGTAGCCTCCCGTCAAGGCCATCCAGCGTGTTCTTTAACGTTGGGTTGTTTCACCTCTGAGCGGCACTTTTTTGCACACCATGGGCTAAATGGCCAGGTCATAAGGACCCCGAAGGCTCAGAGAAGGTTGGGGGAGGGGACCCACTGGAACAGCTGTTGGGAGACAGATGTAACCTCCCGTCAAGGCCATCCAGAGTGTTCTTTAACGTTGTTAATTGAGTAGTTTTAACTCTGAGCAGCACTTTTTTGCACACCATGGGCTAAATGGCCAGGTCACAAGGACCCCGAAGGCTCAGAGAAGGTTGGGGGAGGGGACCCACTGGAACAGCTGTTGGGAAACAGATGGTAGCCTCCCGTCAAGGCCATCCAGCGTGTTCTTTAATGTTGGGTTGTTTTACCTCTGAACGTCACTTTTTTGCACACCATGGGCTAAATGGCCAGGTCACAAGGACCCCGGAGGCTCAGAGAAGGTTGGGAGAGGGGACCCACTGGAACAGCTGTTGGGAGACAGATGGTAGCCTCCCGTCAAGGTCATCCAGCGTGTTCTTTAATGTTGGGTTGTTTTACCTCTGAAAGGCTGGGTTGGGTTGTTTTACCTCTGAGCGGCACTTTTTTGCACACCATGGGCTAAATGGCCAGGTCACAAGGACCCCGAAGGCTCAGAGAAGGTAGGGGGAGGGGATCCACTGGAACACCTGTTGGGAGACAGATGGTAGACTCCCGTCAAGGCCATCCAGCGTGTTCTTTAACGTGCACAGGGTATGGCTCTCCCGCACACGAGCCACGGCTTAACGTCCCATCCGACGGACGGCGACCTTTCCAAGCCCATCGGTGTCCCCTACTGACCGTGGGCAGGGCGGGGAGTTTTACGGAGATAAGTCTCAACGCTGACCCAGCTGGGACTCGAACCTGGAAACTGCAGATTACGAGCCTGGCGCGCTACCAACTGAGCCACCCCCGCCCCTTCTTGGTGCTGTAAGTTTGTAATCTGTAGTCCCAGGTTCCAGTTCCTCACAACTCTGCACTTCCCAGGTTCGAGTCCCAGCTGGGCCATGTCTGCAAAACTCCGTACCCTAGGTCATAGGGGTCATCGATAGACTTGGAAAGGCTGCCTTCTGTCAGATGAGAGGTTAAAGTCGTGGCCCCGTGTGCAGGAAAACCATACCCTGTGCACGTTAAAGAACACGCTGGATGGCCTTGATAGGTTGGGTTGTTTTATCTCTGAGCGGCACTTTTTTGCACACTATGGGCTAAATGGCAGGTCACAAGGACCCGAAGGCTCAGAGACGGTTGGGGGAGGGGACCCACTGGAACAGCTGTTGGGAGACAGATGGTAGCCTCCCGTCAAGGCCATCCAGCATGTTCTTTAACGTGCACAGGGTATGTCTCTCCCGCGCACGGGCCACGGCTTAACTAATATTATGACAATGAAATGCCAAATTCAAAGCTCTATAACTTCTAAAAGCATTTCTTTTTTTTAAAAAAATGCCCAAAATGTCAATCAAGTTATCATAATTGTTGCACTATGAGTCATGTAACACATGATGATTTTCAGTAACCATTTAACTTAGGAAAAGATGAAGTTTTCTGGTTTCCTTGCAAACATTCATTTGATTTGGAACATTGGATTGTTTTACCTCTGAGAGGCACTTTTTTGCACACCATGGGCTAAATGGCCAGGCCACAAGGACCCCGAAGGCTCAGAGAAGGTTGGGGGAGGGGAACCACTGGAACGGCTGTTAGGAGACAGATGGTAGCCTCCCGTCAAGGCCATCCAATGTGTTCTTTAACGTGCACAGGGTATGGCTCTCCCACATACGGAGCCACGGCTTAACGTCCCATCCGACGGACGGCGGCCTTTCCAAGCCCATCGGTGTCCCGTACTGACCGTGGGCCGGGCGGGGAATTTTGCGGAGATAAATCTCAACACTGACCCAGCTGGAACTCGAACCTGGGAACTACAGATTACGAGCCTGGCGCGCTACCGACTGAGCCACCCCCGCCCCTCGATAACCATGGAACGGTGTGATCTTTAATTTACCTTTACACATATTTTTCCTTAAAAATCATATTAAAGAAGTTATTGAGCTTTGAATGTGATTTTTCTATTGAGATAACATCGAACGGTTCCATTTTTTCTGTCCAGTAACTGAATATATTAATGAACTTGGAAATTCTCACCGCAAACCAGATTTTCACTCCACACATTTCGTGACTCTCCCAAACAGGTTTGAAGTGACGAGCGAGCAGAATTCCCAGGCTGACGAAACCAATCCAAGCAGTCACCATGAAGGCACCTAAATAAAGAAAATGTACACGAGTCACATCCATTGAATTGGAAGAATGAGCATTAAAACTCGATTAATTATTAGGTGACCCTTTGAAGCTGATTAACAGGGAGCAGCAGGAAAATCTTCTTAGGGACGTAGTAGGGTAGGGGCACATGGTTTGGTTTATTTTTACCTCTGAGCGGGCCTTTTTGCACACAATGGGCTAAATGGTCAGGTCACAAGGACCCCGAAGGCTCAGAGAAGGTTGGGGGAAGGGGACCCACTGTAACAGCTGTTGGGAGACAGATGGTAGCCTCCCGTCAAGGCCATCCAGCGTGTTCTTTAACGTTGAGTTATTTTACCTCTGATCGGCACTTTTTTGCACAATATGAGCTAAATGGCCAGGTCACAAGCACCCCGAAGGCTCAGTAAATGTTGGGGGAGGGAACCCACTGGAACAGCTGTTGGGAGACAGATAGCCTCCCGTCAAAGCCATCCAACGTGTTCTTTAACGTTTTTAATTCAGTAGGTTTACTGCTGAGCGGCACTGTTTTGCACACCATGGGCTAAATGGCCAAGTCACAAGGACCCCAAAGGCTCAGAGAAGGTTGGGGGAGTGGACCCACTGGAACAGCTATTGGGAGACAGATGGTAGCTCCCGTCAAGGCCATCTAGCGTATTCTCTAACGTTGGGTTATTTTACCTCTAATCGGCACTTTTTGTACACTATGGGCTAAATGGCCAGGTCACAAGCCCCCCTAAGTCTCAGAGGTTGGGAGAAGGGACCCACTGGAGCAGCTGTTGGGAGACAGATGGTAGCTTCCCATCAAGGCCATCCAGCGTGTCCTCTAACATGCACAGGGTATGGCTCTCCCGCACACGGCGCCACGGCTTAACGTCACATCCGATGGACGGCAGCCTTTCCAAGCCCATCGGTGTCCCCTATTGGTGGTGAGCAGGGCGGAGAATTTTGCGGAGATAAATCTCAACGCTGACCCAGCTGGGAATCGAACCTGGGAACTACAGATTACGAGCCTGGCGCGCTACCGACTGAGCCACCCGCGCCCCAGGAGCACACGTATTTTGTAATTCAGTAAATCCTTCATTATCGGCTTTAACCAGCAAAAGTCAATCGACGTCGAATTTGGTATGGGTTTTACTCTGTGAAAAGGCTACAGTGACCATCATCTTGTGACGGGGGTGGCTCAGTCGGTAACGCGTCAGGCTCGTAATCTGCAGTTCCCAGGTTCGAGTCCCAGCTTGGTCAGTGTTGAGATTTATCTCCAGTATATTTCCCCGCCCTGCCCACGGTCAGTATAGGACACCGATGGGCTTGGAAAGGCCACCGTCCGTCGGATGGGGACGTTAAGCCGTGACCCCGTGTGCGGGAGAGCCATACCCTGTGCACGTTAGAGAACACGCTGGATTGCTTTGACGGGAGGCTACCATCTGCCTCCTAACAGCTGT
Organism: Ryuthela nishihirai; assembly: GCA_038380435.1. Lineage (NCBI taxonomy): Eukaryota > Metazoa > Arthropoda > Arachnida > Araneae > Heptathelidae > Ryuthela > Ryuthela nishihirai. Next base: position 70,344,559 of record JAWZYU010000006.1, read on the forward strand.
TACAGTGGGTCCCCTCCCCCAACCTTTTCTGAGCCTTAGGTGTACTTGCGACCTGGCCATTTAGCCCATGGTGTGCAAAAAAGTGCCGCTCAGAGGTAAAACAACCCAACGTTAAAGAACACGCTGGATGGCCTTGACGGGAGGCTACCATCTGTCTCCCAACAGCTGTTACAGTGGGTCCCCTCCCCCAACCTTCTCTGAGCCTTAGGGGTACTTGTGACCTGGCCATTTAGCCCATGGTGTGCAAAAAAGTGCAGCTCAGAGGTAAAACAACCCAACGTTAAAGAACACGCTGGATGGCCTTGACGGGAGGCTACCATCTGTCTCCCAACACCTGTTCCAGTGGGTCTCCTCCCCCAACCTCCCTCTCAGCCTTTGGGATCCTTATAACCTGGTCAATTGTGTCCAAAAAAAGTCACTTTTTTTTTCAGAAAGAAAAGAACCTAACCCTTTCTCCTTCTAGATTCGTGTGTGGTACAGAATCATGGTTTGTGAAATTACAACATTTGATTAAAATGAAAAGTTTTACTAGAGATTAGCGTGCCTGGTTTACTGACCAAAAGGACCCGAGTTCGAGCCCCTGGTTAAGATATGGATGTTTGTGTTGTCTTTTTGCTGAGGTAACGCCATTCTCACAGATCATCTCAATGGTGTAGAAATTTGACAGGCTCCTGTCAGACCTTTGTAGCAAGCAGCTGCTTGACAGGATATTATATTATGCTGTCTTGTAGCAGGTTTTCAGTGTGGAGATTCTTTAGATTGTAAGAACTGCACAAAACGCTTCTTAGGTGAAATGTCTCCATAAATATCCGCAGGGTTGGGTTGTTTTAACTCTGAGCGGCTTTTTTGCACACAATGGGCTAAATGTCCAGGTCGCATATACCCCGAAGGCTGGGGAAAGGACCCACTGGAACAGCTGTTGGGAGACAGATGGTAGCCACCCGTCAAGGCCATCCAGCGTGTTCTTTAACGTTGGGTTGTTTTATCTCTGAGCGGCATTTTTTGTACACAATGGGCTAAATGGCCAGGTCACAAGGACCCCAAAGGCTCAGAGAAGGTTGGGGGAAGGGACCCACTGGAACAACTGTTGGGAGGCAGATGGTAGCCTCCCGTCAAAGCAATCCAGCGTGTTCTCTAACGTGCACAAGGTATGGCTCTCCCGCACACGGAGCCACGGCTTAAAGTCCCATCCGACGGACGGCAGCCTTTCCAAGCCCAGCTGTGTCCCCTACTGACCGTGGGCAGGGAGGGGAATTTGCGGAGATAAATCTCAATGCTGACCCAGCTGGGACTCGAACGTGGGAACTACAGATTACGAGCCTGGCGCGCTACCGACTGAGCCACTGTCGCTCCCTAAAATATGGACATTAACGCACGAATCCTAAGTAGGTAGAAGTTTCAGTTTTCTTTTTACAATTATGTTAAGTTTTTGTTCCGAGAGTTAAATTCAACCTTTGATATCACTATAAAAAATATTGTATTTAATAAAATTGAAAAAAAAAAACTGTCAATGATCGTTTGATTGGATTATTCTGAAACTATTTTATTGTCATGTAAGCGCAATACTAACCAATAGGCCCTTGCTACGTTATTGCCTATACTTTACATGCTAGCGGCCATGAAAAGGGTGGGCATTAATGTGAAAGTTCTACCTATCTCATTGGAAAACGCAAAATTTTATTAATGCCTATACAACAGAAAAATCCTCTTCTTTCCATTAACCGTAACTGCAACAGATAGTAATATTCAGGATAGGTTTGTGTTCCTTGATTCCGGTTTCTATTCTTGGTCATTTTATTGGGGGGGGGGGTTGTGCGTATTTCTTTGAATAAATTTGATTCATCACTACCCAGTCTATCGCAGTTACGGGTGGAAATTTAAAAGGTGCATTTTCACATTTTCTTGGGTTTCAGAGGGAGGGGAAATAATTGATGTTAAAAGTCATGCAATAAATACATTTTCAGAAACGCGGTTGGGTTGTTTTACCTCTGAGCGGCACTTTTTTGCACACCATTGGCTAAATGGCCAGGTCACAAGGACCCCGAAGGCTCAGAGGAGGTTGGGGGAGGGGACCCACTGGAACAGCTGTTGGGAGACAGATGGTAGCCTCCCGTCAAGGCCATCCAGTGTGTTCTTTAACGTGCGCAGTGTATGTCTCTCCCGCACATGGGACCACGGCTTAACGTCCCATCCAACGGACGGCGGCCTTTCCAAGCCCATCGGTGTCCTCTGACCGTGGGCAGGGCGGGGAAATATAGTGGAGATAAATCTCAACGTTCACCCAGCTGAGACTCGAACCTGGGAACTGTAGATTACGAACCTGGAACGCTAGCGAGTCATCCCCGCCCCAGTTTTTGTATGTAAACAAGGCTTATTAACAAGGTATGCACGATCCTTCAAAGATTTTGAACCTACTTAAGTTTTCTTCCCAACATTTACCAAATCATATAATAACCGAAATTTAATATTTAGAAACATACCGTAAATGTTCAAATAGCCTGGCCACAATTTGAGCATAGGTTATTACCATGAAAAGGTCCAGGCTACAAAATAAAATTAGCCGAAACCCTCAGAATTATTGCATGGATGTTTTACAATTTTTACAATTATTTTTTAAACATGCGATTACATGAATTTATTAATATTCAATTACATGAATTTCGCTGGGCATATGAAAATTAGCGGGTGGTAGCTAGGCATCAGTGAACTCTGGTATCCGTGTCAGAGATCTGGACGCCGTTTACAAATTTCGTGCTATCGCCAGTTTACAATTGAAGTTACTATTTAGGGGGAGGCATTCAATGTGTCATATATGGTAATTGATGCTATTGTTTCCAAATAACGGAAAACACGAGACATTTCAACCGAAAAAATGAACATATATCAGACCCAGGTTAAACAGGATTTGTCCAGTTCAGGTTTGGTAATTGTAGGCACTGCTATCCAACTTCTCAAAGACCGCGGGCCATTTTTTCTTTTGCGAACATTTTGCGGGCCATAAACAAAGAATAGGTAATTGAAAAGTCAGTACATGTTACCTCAAAGAATTATTTATACGAAAAATAATAAATAATAATAAACCAATATAAATTTTCCAAACCTTATCAGATATGTAATAAATTTAATGGGAGCATTGTGGCCGTAGTTGTTGAGCAATAATTTCTTTTACGTCCATATCGATATTTGTTGTTGCGAGTCGAAGTATATGTTCAAGCAGTTTCTGTATCTTGATTTTATATGTTTCGTATCAGAAAATGCGCTCTCGCAGATATATGTACTTCCGAACATAGAAATTATTTGTCTTTCATTTTTGAATATTTTTCTTCAGGCAAGTTTTAACAATTTTATTCCAGTTGCTCTATTAGATGTAATAATTGAGTCGACCTGAAGGTCAGTTCCATTTGATATTTAGGATCTACGGTGCTAATATCAATATTTAGTGGATTACTGAATTAACTTAAACTTTGTTTAAGGTCATCAAATTGAGAAAATATATTAAAATCTTCAATTAGGACATCTAACTTAGTAAAACAGTTCATTTTGAAAAATGTGTTCCTAAGTTGTTTCATTTCTTCGTAGAATTCTTTACAAGTTTCGAAATGAATTAAATTGTTTTCCTGCAAATTTGACTTCAACAATTGTAGTTTGTTACTAAACCCAGTAACAATTATAAAGACAGCACAAGTTTTAATCTTTTCCTTGTAAGGATTTATTCAAGACATTTAAATAATCTGTAATTAAGGAAAACAAGGAACATAGAAAATTAGTGAACATAGAAAATTATCATCAACAAAATTTGCTATTAAATCTTCATCGGTGCCCACTTCTGTGATAAAAAGATTAATTTCTTTTCGAAGTGTAAAAAATCCCTTGAGGCATTTTCCGGTACTTAACCAGCGATTTAACTATGTAAAAGCAGATCGCCATACTCGGCATGCAGTTCGTTCAAAAAAGTTTTAAGTTTTCTGTGTGTCATGATTTCCGCCACGAATTAAATTGGTAATTTTGACAACCATTTCCATTACGTCGTTTAGTCTCAGTGCCATAAGCATGCGCAGTGAGAGCGGTTCGTTCTATCCTTAAATGCTTCTTATCACTGCAGCTTAATAAAAAAAACATTGGTTTGATGATGGTGCACCGCTCTTAAAAGGTTTCAAAAGTTTGCCGATCGGCTTAAGAATGTTTTGTAAACTTTATAGAATAAGTAAGTTGAAGATTGCATATCAAGTATATTGATATAAGTTGACCAAAAATTATAAAGGTGGATTAGAGATATTTAATTGAAAATTTCAAGTAAAAACACCGTAGATAAGAAAATGTACCCATTATGGTAGTTCTAGATTTTACCGTTTAAGAAAAGTTCTTGATCAAATGACACACAGATATGCAGAAACTCTAAAATATATTTTAGATTATATTTTATTATCATCAGACATCACAAAAATGCGTGAAATACATTAATAGTATATAGCTTAAACATTTCATAGTATGGCATAAAATTATTCTTAAGTAAATGTTTAATCATTTTACAACAGTTACAAATAAGGAACAATCAACAGACTAAAATAAACACTCAGTTAATTTTTAAAATGAAAGGGAAAAACTCCCTGGTATAAATCTCAAAAATGGTGGTCATAAATTTGAGCTTTGGAAAAATAATTGAGAAATGTAAATTTCACTGAAGATTCGTTCAAATTGTATGAAAGGTTGTAGTTGGTTCGATAGGTTGATAGTAGATATGAATTAATAGTTCTCAAAAATTGTTGGCTAACCACACCCTTGAACTGTTTATAATTTCCATGGGATATTTGTCCATTTTAAAATGTGTCAACTATACGGCCTGCGAGTTTTTTTTACAATATGAATATTATGGTCCCAGGATTTTTTGCAGCAAAAAAATTGAAAAACTGCGAAATTTTGGGAAGCCTTATAAGTATTTGAAAAATAATGGTTAGTCTGTAATAATAAAAGTAAGTGCCATGGGTATCAGCAGAAATTTTGCAGGGTTTTTTTGGGGGGGGCAAGATGGGGGGGGGACAATTCAGAGAAAGGCAAATTTTTTTTATGGGGAGGGAGGTTCTATTTTTTCCCCAAAATCCCCATGATAAGTACCTGATTATAAACTGAGCATTTTCTCTGGTCATGCATTCGTTTCAAATGAGCTGAACATTTTCTATGGTTGTGCATTCGTTTAAAATTAGGTGAATATTATCTCTGGTTATGCATTCTTTTAGAATAAGCCAAACATTTTCTCTGGTTATGCATTCATTTCAAATGAGCTGAGCATTTTCTATGGTTGTGCATTTGTTTCAAATAAGCTGAATATTTTCTCTGGTTATGCATTCGTTTTAATGAGTTGCACCTAAAATTTACAATTTTTATTTCGTTTGTAATTGGGTAAAAAGTCACAAGATAGCTCATAGAATGTGTGTATCCCCAGGGGGAAGGAACTTGTGGCACGCAACACAGTTTTGTGTAGTACAAGAGCATACTCAGCAGAAAACATTGCTGATATGCAAAATTCGTAAAGAATATATTAACAGCTTTGTAAAACTGTTTTCCTATATAAGAGTTAAAAGTCTGAATCAGTTTTCAATAAGATATTTTGCAAATGAGGGAATTTAAAGAAATTTCTAAATTTAAAAAGTATCCTGTTAACAAGGTTGGAAAATTTGAATAGGAGAATGCTTGATGGATAAATTTAAGATTTTGAAAATCAATCAGTTGAAGTTAGAACTCTTCTGAAGGAACTAGTGGAAGCAAAAATTTATTGACTTTGTAGTTCAATTGCAAACTGTTGAGCGAAATCAAATTAGCAGGATAAACAGTGAAGAATGTTGGAAGTGGAATGCTAAAGTATGAAATAAAATTTCTGAAATTTTTATTTTTTACAAACAATAGCTGCCACTATTTTATTACTTTTGTAATCTACTTATTAGTGAGTCGGTATTTTCCTTTTCAAACTTCATAAATTCAAGTATGAAAAGTGACTTTACTTATGCCTGCACTGCTTCCATAGCAATTAAGGGTGAATAAATATAAAATTGATGAGTTGTCATCCATAACACAGTGATGAAAAACTATATATTACATAGCATGTTTGTTGTTTAGTGTTTGACTTCATAAAAAAAAAATTTACTAGATGAATGTAGTACAATATTTTTGTAAGTTGTATATTTTACCTTCTTTTATGAAAAAGAAAATTGCTGTTACTTTTCAAAAATTGTGAAGACTACTTGAATTTTTTTTAACTACACAATATAAAATGATTTGATAACAAAATAGCCATTACTTAGGTAGTATGTAAATAAATTTAGATATATTTATGTGCAAAAAATCACTGGTGTAGCCAGAAAAAAAATATTTTAGCTGTCTTGACACTCAAACTGAAAATAAATTTGCTATCGGTCTAAGAGTTTTAAACTCATTTATAGCAGAAGTTCCCCACAATTGGAGGGGTAAGGTAAAACAGCAAGTGCTGACCTGAACCCTGAGGGTCATATACATCCCCAAGCAGTCAAGAAATGGTTGTTGCATTCCAAGCATGAACTTGACAAAGTCATTCAAATGTATCACAATATTTCCTTTTTTTTACATAATATATTAACATGCTTATTTTAATAGAATTGTTTTAAGTGGAAAAATGCACAAACTAATGGCCAGGTCAAAAGGACTCCAAAGGCCCAGAGAAGGTTGGAGGATAGGGCCCACTGGAACAGCTGTTGGGAAACAGATGGTAGCCTCCCGTCAAGGCCATCCAGTGTGTTCTTTAATGTGCACAGGGTATGGCTCTCCCTCACACAGGACAATGGCTTAATGATCCATTCAGTGGGTGGCAGCCTTTCCAAGCCCATCAGTGTCTCCTACTGACCATGGACAGAGTGGGGAGTTGTGCGGAGATAAATCTCAATGCTGGTCAGCTGGGACTCTAACCTGGAAACTGCAGATTAGAAGCCTGGTGCACTACCAACTAAGCCACCCTCACCTCTGGTTTAAGCAGTAATCTAGGTCAGAGACTAAACGTTTCAGTGACTTGACTACAAAATTTACATCTAGGTTATCATAAAAAATTAAGGACTTAGGATTTGTTGAGGCTAACCAGATAAAGCATTTTATTAAGACTGTTTTCTGCACTGCCTGGTCAAAACATTAGGAACTGTGCACTATTTACATAAATGTGATGCAAAGTACATATACAAAGGATATAATAAGTCCTGATCATGTGATCCTGAGGTCTTAATACAATCGGCACGGCAAGCTCAAGCACAAGATGGAAAGATGTGCGATATAATATTTCAAAATGGGGTTACTGTTGGTACAATCATAGCCAGAGCTGTAACTAGATAGGTATAAAGGTGCATATGTACAGGACGGGACCATATTTATTTTTATTCCTATTTATTTCCATAAAATAATTGGGGGGGGGGGGACAAAAAGAAACCTTGCACAGGGCAGAAGGCTAGTTATGGCTCTAATCATAACCATAAGTATGAAATATCACAGAACTGTGAGGTTACCATCTCTAAAGCGTATAAGTGTTTTGTGTCCCCCAAAGACTTGAGAAAATCTTCAGTAATGTCCGAAGAGGTGTGAGTGAACTGTAAAGAACTGCAAATGTCTATGTGGTCAAGTGATCCATGATATATGCACTTTTATATAAATTACAGTTTTATATATACCACATGAGATTATGTGCTTCTCGTGTGTCACATCAACTGTGAAAGTGGCTGGCAGGAAAATCGTGAGTGAAGAATGTTCTGATGGCAGGGATTGGGTCCATTAAAATATCTAAAGGATTAAAAACACACTGCAGAAAATTGAAACATAATCATGTACATTATGCTATGCTCAATTTCTTCCCTGAAGGAGACTGATGCATCATCTTGAAAATGCCAATCTTGAAAAATCTGACATGTCAGCCATTGCCCTTGAAAGAATTGCATGGTGCATTGTAACAAAAATGGCTTCATATCACTCCAGACATCTTGCAAACAGTCTTCAAGCCATGCAACAATAAATCCGATTTGGGTTGGGTTATTTTACATTTGAGCAGCACTTTTTTGTACAACATGAGCTAAATGGCCAAGTCACATGGACCCCTTAGGCTCAGAGAAGGTTGTGGGAGAGGACCCACTGGAGCAGCTGTTGGGAGACAGATGGTAGCCTCCCATTAAGGCTATCCAGCATGTTCTTAAACATGCACAGGGTATGGCTCTCCCGTACATGGTACCATGGCTTAACATCCCATGAGACAGACAGCAGCCTTTCCAAGCCCATCGGTGTCTCCTACTGACCATGGGCAGGGCGGGGAATTTTGCGGAGATAAATCTCAACACTGACCCAGCTAGGACTTTAACCTGGAAACTACAGATTACAAGTCTGGTGCGCTACCGACTGAGCCCCCCCAATAAATCCTAAACATTCTACAAACACACAGGGGTCATTAGTGATACCGAGGAAAAGTTTCTATTCATTTGGCCACATAGTGTAAATATTTTATAAAGATTTTGTGCATATTCATCTTGACTCAACTTTGTGAAGGTCAAGGTGTGAGAAAAGGTATTTTGAAAATATTTCTGAAGAAATTTCTTGCCGACACAGTGGGAACTGAACCCACAACTCTCCAGATGGTAGCACGCTCTGGCATGAATCTGAAGAGTTGTGGGTTCGATTCCCATTGTTGTTGAGTCTGTTGTCTACAGGTAATCTATGTACAGTGGACCTTCGTTATAGCGCTGCTCGTTATACCGCACACTCGGTTATAGTGCGGGCGATGTTCGCGATAAGTTCAAACATGTTTATACAGGTCCGTGCGGCGTTAGTGAGTATCGCATTTTATTGTTACTGTGTATTGAGTAATTATGTATGGAGTTCCTGCATGTATTTTGAATAGTGTTTAATTATTGTATGCATGATGAGTAAAAGAAAAGCTTACAGTGTGAAATTTATTGTGTCGCCACCGCGCCACTCGGTATAACGTGGTTCACCTTATAACGCGGGTGTTGTTTCCCGCCCGACATGCGCGTTATATCGGGGGGTCCACTGTATTTACTATGGAAGGTATTTTGAATTTTTTTTATTATTTCCAGTATAGCATTAATTTTAATTACTCTGAGATAAATATCAAAAATAAAAAGAATAAAAACAAGAAAATTGCAGGGTCTTTTTTTTGCTATTTTTATAAAATTTTACAGCAACATTGTTAAGAACCCTGTACTACAAGATAAATTATTCAGAAAAAAAAAATTGGCTTCAAAAGCTGAAATTGTTTTATAAGAATTGGGAACAAAAATAAGTTTGTTATTGACTTTTCCAGGAATGCTCAAGATTTTGATTATGTATTAAAGCACAAAACTTTAATCAAATTCAAAATAATTTCCTACTATTGATCTGCATAACAGGCCAAAAAAATATTACAATTTTAATTTGAAGTATAAAACTGGCAACAACAATTTGTGCGTTATTCGGCAATATTAAATGCAACAGTGAATAATATCAAATGGAACTAAAGATTAATTTCTCACTATGTACATCTAAAGGGACAATTTTTATGGTGCTATTTTAAGCATTTTATGATATCACATAAGTTATGTTTTAAAATAAATACAGGTAATAAGTACATGTTAATGAGCATAGGAATATAAATACAATTCCCAATTTGCCTAACTTCTTTCAATACTATATTAGAAGACACTAAGTATCTAGCTTTCTGTGTTGTGAATATAAATAAGCTCTAAATAAATACAAAACATGAATATGAGATTATTAATGTGGTATATTCTTTTGGCAGTTTTTCTGGTGTCATTCTAAGCAGCTTATAAGGTAAGTTTCAAATAAGTATAGTCATTAAGATTTAATAAGCATAAGTAATGAGATTCTTTGACAATCTGCTCATATTTTTCGTTATCACATCAGACACATCTGGTGTCTAGCTTTGAATCACTGAACCAATGAGATATTTTATAAACATAAATTAAGAATAAAGAGATCTATTTCAGATATTTTCTTGAAATATTCGTTGAAAAAAAGCTATGGAAATATCAGAAGTTCATCATTTACTCTTTTCTTACATTAGTTTTTTTTAAAAACTGCTCAATATGTACAAGTGTTAAAAATAATTTTTAAAAGATTTAACAGAAAATTCCCTTTAAAATTATCAGAACGATAAAATATTAACCAAAACTCTCGCTCTAAAATTTACTGGGAAGCCATTTAAAATAAGTTTCAGCAAAAATTTCATGCACCTAATAACGTTAGCCTCCAATATTACCAACTTTATGTGTAAAATGTTAAGAAATAGAATATTTTCGAGAAAGAAAGCATTTTTCACACAAGTTGCATTTGAACATCAACACATTCTAACAGAAGTAGTTGAAATATCTCATTCTTGACTGCATTTTGCTTTACAGAGCCTTCAGCATGAACAACATCATAACAAGAGTTAGGCCTAAATTTCCAGTAAGGTTTTTCTGTCCCCCTTTTCCTTCGGGTGTTGTGCCCCGTTCTGCAAACATAAATTAATTTTTGTTAGCTGTGTAGGTAAAAAAAGTAGATAATTATGTTTAATAAAACTTTTTTTTGACTTTCCTTAAATAATATAATATTGTGCATATAATTTTCCTTAACTTGTAAAGCATTTAATTTAGCCCATAACTGTGTAAAGCAAATGTTATATGTAAACATTTCACTACCAGAAGGAAGAACCACACAGAAAATCATTTGCTCGTAGCAAATATCAAATGTTTATTTCCACAATCTAAAAAAAAAAAGCATTGTGGGCAAGGTGGGGCTATAAATATGAGCAAATACTACCACCATCAGGACAGATTAGCACTCATTTTTCAGGGACAACTATTGAAAGGGGGGATGATAGAAAACTAGTTTTTGATATTTTGCAAGATTTCAATCCTTATGTTGATAATTCATACTTCCAGCTTAAAAAAGTTTCTCCCCAATACTATAAAAAAAAAATAAATACCCCCTCAAGCAGCTGCTTGCCACAGAGGTCTGACAGGAGCCTGTCAGTTTATATGCCAAAGTAGAAGATCTGAGAGGATGGCAGGACCTCAGCAGGAAAACAACACATACAACCATGCCTTATCCGGGGCTCGAACCCAGGTCCCTTAGATCAGTAGCCAAGCGCGCTAACCACTCGGCCATGGACTAGTCTTGCTTCTATGAGGGCACAAGACACTTCAATGCCTGATCATTTGTAATAACAAATTTTCTAACAGAGACATTGCAATATTCAAGTCTTGCAATTTTCCATCCAATTTTAACAGACTTTAATGATGGAAATTCAAACTAATGGAAGATTCCAAAATATAAAGATTGGTAAGATTTATTACTCTATCATAAAATATTAAGTCAATTATTAATCATATTTTCTGTATTATCGCTTTCTACATAAAGGGTTGGGGTTTTTACTCCTGTGGGCACTTATTTGTTCACAATGGGCTAAGTGTCGGAGAAGGTTGGAGATTATGATAAGCTCACCGGACAAAAAATTAGTCACACCTGGCAGAATGTCACCTAATAGCGTGTAACACCTCCGTGCCACCGAAGAACAGCCGAAAGCCTGTCTGGCATGGTTGCCATCAGTGTGCAGATGTAGTACACATCAATATTCATCCATTCTTTCAAATGCCGCAGTTCAGCCGGATTGGCTGGGACCACGCTTCACACGTTGCTCCAAATAGTCTCACAAATTTTCTGTGGGATTCAAATCCGGGGATTTGGTGGGCCATTCCCTGGATATGAAGGCTTCAGAATGCTCGTCGTGCCAATCCGACACACTTCGAGCCCTGTGCACACAACAATTGTCGTCTTGGAAGACTGGACTATCCTTCTGGTGTTCACTGTGGAGATGCTGCACAAAAGGCAACATGTGGTCCTCCAGTAGCTCCATATAGCACTTCTGGTTCAAGTGTGACATCACGGTAACCAAAGGACCCATTTCCTCGTATGTGAAACACCCCCAGATCCTCCTCCAGCTTGAACAGAACCTTGCACACAGTAAGTATGGAAGGCTTCATGCAATTTCCAATGTACCCGTCATCTCACATCATCGACCACAAGCAAAAACATGATTCATCTGATCAGATCATATGCTTCCAAGAGTCGACAGTCCAGTCCTCATGGCTCTGTGCCCACTGTAGCTGTGCAGCGTTGTGCAGAGCTGTTAACATGGGTCTCTTCCACGGTACTCTGCTCCAGATATCCATGGCATGCAGTTCCCTTTGGAGTGTTCATTCGGAAACAGCTTCTTGTAGACCTGCATTGACTGACAAACAATTCCTGCCTCGTTGCAGAGCGATTTGTCCTAACAACGCATGACACACTGTGGTGATCCCTATTGGTAAGCACAATCTTCCTGCTGCTGTTCTGGTGACAATTAGCGGTGGACTGTGTTGTATGCCACTGCTGGAAGAGCCCTTGGATGGCACGTTTCAACACACCTGCAAAGGCAGCAACTTCTTGTACACTATGCCCTTTGGCTCGGCCAAACACAAAAGACCACCTTTATGCCACTCATTCACATCTTTGGTGTAACCCATGTTTCATGGAGTGACTAACACACACGTGGCACACAACCACTTCTTGTCACTGTATGAACCCTGTAGCGCACGGCACATTTATTTGTAGGATGTGTTTATTACTGGTGCACCCTCTGTTGCTGTCGAACAAACATAACCCTCTTATGGCGGGAGATTAATTTTTTTGTCCGGTGAGCTTACATTGAATAGGCATTACTAGACAGGTGGAAGCCTCTTATAAATCACTGATCTTCTTTAACCTTCCCCTGGGTATGGTTCTCACCCACTTGTCACAATAGCTTAATGTTTCATCCATCCAATAAAGTCAGCCTTGTCAAGCCCACTGGATTGGGTTGGGTTGTTTTACCTCTGATTGGCACTTTTTTGCACACCATGGGCTAAATGGCCAGGTCACATGGACCCCGAAGGCTCAGAGAAGGTTGGGGGAGGGGACCCACTGGAACAGCTGTTGGGAGACAGATGGTAGTCTCCCGTCAAGGCCATCCAGCGTGTTCTTTAACGTGCATAGGGTATGCTCTCCCGCACACGGGGCCACGGCTTAATGTCCCATCTGACGGACGGCGGCCTTTCCAAGCCCATCGGTGTCCCCTACTGATCGTGGGCAGGGCGGGGAATTTTGCGGAGATAAATTTCAACGCTGACCCAGCTGGGACTCGAATCTGGGAACTACAGATTACGAGCCTGGCGCGCTACCGACTGAGCCACCCCCGCCCCACCAAGCCCACTGGAATGTCCACTTTCCCACCAAGAGAAAATTTAGTTACTATAAAACCAATGTGTTAAATTCAATGTCTGAAAAATAAAAACTATGCTAAAAATAATATTTGTCAAAAATGCAAGGGCATGTAATCTGTAATTCTCAGATTCAAGTTCAAACTGTCAGAACTAAGATTGATCTCTGCTAACTAGTTTTCGACTCTGCCCTCAGTCGAAAGGGAACAGCGAAAGTCTTGGTGAGGCTATATTCTGTCAGATGCTGTGTATGTTAAAGAACATGTTGGATGGCCTTGACGAGAGGTTATCCGTTTCCTAACAACTCTGCAGTGGGTGCCCATCCTCCAGCCTTCTCTAAGCTCTTGGGATTCTTGTATGGCCTGGCCATTTAGTCACTGAGTGCAAAAAGTTCCAAAGGTAAAACAACCCAAAAATACAGTTTGTTTTTTTAGAATTTGTAGCCTAAAGTGAAGAGGATTACAACCTCTCCCATGAGAGACTTAATTTTGAAAACAGTCCTAAAAACATACCATTTTCTTGATACATCCAAAACATTTCCCATTATATTCAAACCTGTCAAACCCACTGTAAATTTCTGGGAATGCCACTGTACAAAATGTAAATGTCCATGCATAAACACTAGCTAATGTGATAACACCAGTTTAAAGGATTTTCCTTCAAGATTTATTGATGAGAGTTAAATGCCTTTTAAATTAAAACTGATGCAATGAGTTGGGTTGTTTTTTCTCCGAATGGCACTTCTTTGCACACAATGTTCTAAATGGCCAGGTCACAAGGACCCCGAAGGCTCAGAGAAGGTTAGGGGAGGGGCCCAATTGGAACAGCTGTTGGGGGACAGATGGTCGCCCCCCATCAAGGCCATCCTGTGTGTTCTTTAACCTGCTTAGAGTGTGGCTCACCCTCACATGGGGCCATGGCTTAACATCCCATCCAATGAATGGCACCTTTCCAAGCTCATTGGTGTCTCCTACTGACCAAGGGCAGGGAGTTTTGTGGACTGATACAGTGATGTAATTTTTATGTGTTAAGCTGTATGCTTTATATAAAAAAATTCTTACATTGCTATCAGTCAAACAGCTCCTTATGTTACCAAATGGGAAGAACTACTCTAAGTGTGATACACACAAGTTCCACTCTTTATATGTTTTTAGAGAAGACCACAGCTGATTTTAGTGTTTGTTAATTTAGATTCTTTAATACATTACACAATCAGTTAAATGGCTAGGTCACAAGGACTCCAAGCTCAGAATAGTATTTGGGAAGGTGTCCTTAATGCGAGTGAGTTCTTAATGTGTTCTAGAGTGTTCCTTAATGTGAATAGGATTGCGATAATTTGACTCCAATTGGCACTTTTAAGCATGCAATGGAATAAATGATCCAATATCAAGGACCCCTTAAAACTCAGTTGGGTAGGAAATCCACTGGTTTGTAGATCTTAAGTTACAAAGTCTAATGAGCTTTCAACTGAGCCAATATTCACCTATGAAGGAATAAGTTTTGTTCTACAGTGCATTAAAGGGGCAAGTTACAAGAATCCCAAGTCTCAAAAGAAGACTGGAAAATGAAACCTACTGGACATCTGGGGCAGATATAGACTCTCGTCCAATGTATTCATTAAGATGTATTAGTGGTGGGTTGTTTTAATATCGAGATGAACTCTTTTGCTTCTAATTGGTATAAAAGGTCAAGTTGTGATGTCACTAATGCTCAGAGAAATTTCAAAGAGATATTCTTTCACCTCATTAAAATTTTTTGGGTGACATTAGTGTACAATCTGGAAATGCGAGTTCTGATATGCTTGAGTCTTAATTTTTGAGGACTATTCAGAAAATAATCTATCGAAAGATACTAAATCAGATACCCCTGATGTATACACATCCAGTGAGCAGCATCTTAGGGTCATAGAATGGACTCCTGTCAAGACCAAATTTAATATGGCAGTTTGTCCTCATGTTGAATTCTGATGCAATATGCCATCTAAAATGCAACCCAAATCAGCATGGATATCTAAAAAAAAAAATAGCCCCCCCCCCCCCTTCAAAGCAGCTCCTTACCACACAAGGTCTGACAGGAGTCTGTCGATTTATATGCCATATAGAAGGTCTGCAATGAAGAAGAGACAGCAGAAAGAAAGAAACATGCCTTACCCAGGGCTCAAACCCAGGTCCCCTTGATTAGTAGCCAAGCACACTACCACCTGGCTACCTTAATTATGATTTTTTCTAAGTGAACTATTAATACTATGAATATTTTGAGGAAAATATTATTGTCATATAATTCTTAAAATTTTTAAATTGTAACTACATGTTTTCAAACGTATACAACTTCGAAAAAAAAATAGTAAATAAATAAATACAAATTCTTAAAGTGTCTCATAAAATATAAAATGTGAAGAAAAATTCTAGCTTTCATCTTTTGCCCAGATTTCCAATACCTGTGTCTGGTACCCTTGCTAATTTTAATATTTTGGAAGTTGGAAAATAATATGCAAAAATTTTTAAAACTACAAAAGGCTCTGTCGAACAGAATGCAATATACCCTTTCACTATTGAGAAATTTAGTGAGCAGTACTCTATTAGTATATTCTGAAGTATGTTACAGTAATGGTAAAGATTGGGTGGGGTAATTACACAAATAAATAAAGTAAAAAATAAATACTCCCTCAAGCAGCTGCTTGCCACAGAGGTCTGACATGAGCCTGTCAGTTTATATTCCATAGTAGAAAGTCAGAGGATGGCAGGACCTCAGCAGCAAAACATCACAAACATCCATGCCTTATCCGGGGCTCAAACCCAAGTCCTTTAGATCAGTAGCCAAGCACGCTAACCACTCGGCCAAAGGATGGCTCATATACAGGGTGACCACAATAGTAACAGTAATCCTACTATCATCGTTATTGAGCAGAAATGTAAAATAATTTTAAAGAAAAGCTTATATGTGGAACTAATAGTCATATTTGAAGTTTGCCAACTAGTTAAAATAAATTTGGAAAAAAGTTTTGTTTGCAAGTGACTATTTTAATAAATTAGAGAAATTAATTTGAATATTGTGTGTTCATTTTGGCAGAGATTCTGACATGGTCCGTGATATTTTGGACTTTTTCTCTTCCAAATATCATGTCCAAAATCATACAGTTGTGGGAAATTTCCCGGGAGGTAACATTGTTCCAGGAAGGTTCCACACAAGGTTACACTGTTATGGAAAGTTTCTGCACCAGGTCATGTAGTTCCAAGGAATTTCCACGAGGTCACACTGTTCCAGGGAGTTTTACCATGAAGTCACACTGTTCCAGGGAGTTTTACCATGAAGTCACACTGTTCCAGGGAGTTTTACCATGAAGTCACACTGTTCCGGGGAGTTTTTTCCCCGAAAGGTCAAGCTGTTCTGGAGAGTTCCCCACCCCATGAGGTCATGCTGTTCCGGGAAGTTTCCCCACAGTATTTCCTCCATAAGGTCACGATGTTCCAGGGAGTCTTCCCATGTGATCACACTGTTCCAAGGAGTTTTCACACGAGGTCACCCTGTTCTGGGAAGTTTCTGACAAGGTCAAGCTATTCTTGAGAGTTTCCAAAATGATTATAGGAAACTTTCCAAAACAGCATAAAGTCGTACTGTTCCAGGAAGTTTCTTGCAGGTTCCCTTGGTGTATCTCACACTGTACATTTAAGTATTTCTCACAAGGCAGATATTATGACAAGTTTCTCATAACAAACCAAATACCAAAGTGTTATTTTATGGTATAAGGTATTCCAGTGATATTCGCTCATTTTCTTAAATTGTTGTATTGAGTGAAAACCTTGAAAGTAGACAATTTTGTTCATTGGTAGTTCTCACAAGGCCCACACTATTCCAGTTAGAATTTTTGGAAGTATACAATATCCCAGTAGTGTTAAAGGGACAGATAAGCCCCTTTAAGAGGGGCTTTTCTGCCCCTTTACACAACTGAGATATTGGTCAGTTGTTCTCAACTTGGGGTATGTGTATCCCTTTGGATACCTCGAGAGATTCCAAGGGGTGCCTTGAGCATTGCATTCAGAATGGATATCAATTATCAGATTTCACACCTATTTTAAGCAAAATCACCAAAAATATGTTGCAACAGGTCTCTGATTAGATTCAGTGAGTCTATTTTTCATTTTAATTTGAATCTTAATACTTCGATTTTTTTTAGAAAAAAAAAAAAATCCAAGTGTTTAATTTTTAGGTTGCACTGTAATACATTACATACATGCAAAAACCCAAAAACTACCCCTTTAATAATCTTGGGTGGGGGTGGGGGGTGGAAGAACCTGAGAACCTGGCTGATCCTCCAGGAGGTACCTCAGCCAAAAAATGTTGAATTGGGTTGTTTTACCTCTGAGTGGCACTTTTTTTGCACACCATGGGCTAAATGGCCAGGTCACAAGGACCCCGAAGGCTCAGAGAAGGTTGGGGGAGGAGACCCACTGGAACAGCTGTTAGGAGACAGATGGTAGACTCCTGTCAAGGCCATCCAGCGTGTTCTTTAATGTGCACAGGGTGTCTCTTTCGCACATGGGGCCACGGCTTAACATCCCATCCGACGGACAGCTGCCTTTTCAAGCCCATCGGTGTCCCCTACTGACCATGGGCAGGGCGAGGAGTTTTGCGGAGATGTGTCAATGTTGACCCAGCTTTGATTCAAACCTGGGAACTGCAGATTATGAGTCTGGCGCACTACCGACTGAGCCACCCCCGCCCCGAATATGTTGAGAACCACTGCATTAAGTGATTCATTTCAAAAGAGTATTATTGTATCTCTATTTTCCAGAAAAGGCTACACCCACAATATTAATTTTCTTGTGTAAAATTCACTCATTACTCATATTTAATTTCATAACAAGAATAATAATTTATGCAAAGAAAACTAAATGACTTAATTGTTGAGAGCTTACCGTGTACTTTTACTGCAGGATCAGTTCCTTCACTTCCGATGAATTCATAAGCAGTGAAATTCACTTCTTCAGATGAAGGGTTTCTAAAATTTGAATGGTAGCCAATTTTACCTATTGAGAAAGAACAAATAGAAAACTTAACAATAAATCTAACACAAAGCAATACTAAATATTTTATGAGAAATTTTAAAGATATCTGCCAAAGAAACAATAGAAAAGCCTTTCAGGTTTAAACCATTTGGTCTATAATGCAACAATGGAATACAAAGTAATTAAATCATCTGTCTCAATACTTTCATATCATGCAAGTGTGAAAAGAAAACCAATTCCATCTCCCTTGTCTGTAAATGAGAACTTGCCAAAAATAAATACCCCCTCAAGCAGTTGCTTGCTACAGAGGTCTGACAGGGTTGGGTTGTTTTACCTCTGAGCGTCACTTTTTTTACACACCATGGGCTAAAATGGCCAGGTCACAAGGTTGGTGGAAGGGACCCACTGGAACAGCTGTTGGGAGACAGATGGTAGACTCCCATCAAGGCCATCCAGTGTGTTCTTTACGTGCACAGGGTATGGCTCTCCCGCACATGGGCCACAGTTTAACGTCCCATCCAAGCCCATCTGTGTCCCCTACTGACCATGGGTGGGGAATTTTGCCAGTCTGATAGCAGTATGTCAATTTATACTTGTCATTCTTTCCAAATTTCCACATAGTATTTGATCCTCTTGCAGTCCAAGTTTTGCAATCTGAACTGTTCTGTAGTCAAAAATTAATGAATAGTACTTTGCTGTTCTAAAGTCCAAAATTCTTGAGCCATACTTAACTCATCAGCATTAAAAAAAGCCTACAGCAGCTCAGGTACTAAATTCCTAAATCATTCTAACCTGTTCCTAGTATAGAACTTCAATAATACTCTTTGGGGCGGGGGTGGCTCAGTCGGTAGCGCACCAGGCTCGTTATCTGTAGTTCCCAGGCTCGAGTCCCAGCTGGGTCAGCATTGCGATTTATCTCCGCAAAATTCCCCACCCTGCACACGGTCAGTAGGGGACACCGACGGGCTTGGAAAGGCCATCGTCTGTCGGATGGGACATTAAGCTGTGGCCCAGTGTGTGGGAGAGCCATACCCTGTGCACGTTAAAAAACACACTGGATGGCCTTGACGGGAGGCTACCATCTGTCTCCCAACAGCTGATCCAGTGGGTCCCCTCCCCCAACCTTATCTGAGCCTTCAGGGTCCTTGTGACCTGGCCATTTAGCCCATGGTGTGCAAAAAAGTGCCGCTCAGAGGTAAAACAACCCAACTCAATAATACTCCTGTTCTTTAAACATAACTTAAAATTATGTCAATGAGCAATAAAATTTTTAACCTTATTCTTCAAACTATTTGCATGTTGAAAGTTTTTCTAAAAACTTTTAATATGCAAATAGTTTCTAGAATAAACTTTAAAATTTCATTGCTCAACGACAGATTTTTAATTAATTTCTGAGCAAGAAGGTGCTTTTAATTGTGTACTCCTATTCTGCCTGGAACTCAAATAATATCTAATTCCTCCTCAGGTCAAAATATGTGAGTATTAAAATACATTTATTCAATCCAAAACTCACAAATTTGACTTTTCCCCCATAGGATCAAAATTTTGAATAATACTCAGCTATTCAGAGATCAAAACTCAAATAGAGCTAGACTATTCATAAATTTAAATATATTAATATTTTGTTTGTTATCAACATTTAAAGAGGAATATTTGATGATGGAAAGATGTGCTTTAGGGATTTTACCATTTTGTACCTAAACTTCATTTTAGTTGCCTTTTTAAAGACATTCTATCACATTAAGTTATGGGCTGCAGAAAATATCTTTTAGACTTAATCGTTCTGGTGTTGGCTATAACAAAACAGTTCAACAAATTGCTAATAGACTTAAGGAAATGAAATGTTGGTTAACTCTGAGTGGCACTTCACACACAATGGGCTAAATAGCCAAGTCACAAGGACCCAACAGCTCAGAAGGTTGGTGAGGGGACCCATTGGACAGGTGTTAGCCTCCTGTCAAAGCCATCCAACGTTCTTTAAAGTGCACAGGGTATGGCTGAAGTCCCATCTGACCAACAGGTGCGGCCTTTTCAAGCCCATGGGTTGGGTTGTTTTACCTCTGAGCGGCACTTTTTTGCACACCATGGGCTAAATGGCCAGGTCACATGGACCCCGAAGGCTCAGAGAAGGTTGGGGGAGGGGACCCACTGGAACAGCTGTTGGGAGACAGATGGTAGTCTCCTGTCAAGGCCATCCAGCGTGTTCTTTAACGTGCACAGGGTATGGCTCTCCCGTACACGGGGCCACGGCTTAACGTCCCATCCGATGGACGGCGGCCTTTCCAAGCCCATCAGTGTTCCCTACTGACCGTGGGCAGGACGGGGAATTTTGCGGAGATAAATCTCAATGCTGACCCAGCTGGGACTTGAACCTGGGAACTACAGATTACGAGCCTGGCACGCTACCAACTGAGCCACCCCCGCCCCATTCAAGCCCATGTCTCATATTGACTGAGTGTAGGGATGGAACCAATGAAGGAGTAGGTGCCACAGCTTAATGTCCCACCCGACAGTGGTCTTTCCATCTGACAGTGGTCTTTCCAAGCCATCGGTGGTCCCTACTGACCACGAGCAAGA
This sequence comes from Ryuthela nishihirai, assembly GCA_038380435.1. NCBI lineage: Eukaryota > Metazoa > Arthropoda > Arachnida > Araneae > Heptathelidae > Ryuthela > Ryuthela nishihirai. The sequence goes on from JAWZYU010000006.1 coordinate 70,365,431, forward strand.
AGTTTTGCAGAGATAAATCTCACTGCTGGCTCAGCTAAGACTCGAATCTGGGAACTGCAGATTATGAGCCTTGCACACTACAGACTGAGCCAATCTGCCCCAACTTTGTTGTGTATCCCAAAAATGGTGTTCTTTTACAGTCCAAAGTCAGATGCAAGAGTGCATAAAGTAGATTTTCAGAAAAAAATAAGTTGGGTTGTTTTACCTCTGAGCGGCACTTTTTTGCACACCAAGGGCTAAATGGCCAGGTCACATGGATCCCGAAGGCTCAGAGAAGGTTGGGGGAGGGGACCCACTGGAACAGCTGTTGGGAGACAGATGGTAGTCTCCCGTCAAGGCCATCCAGCGTGTTCTTTAACGTGCACAGGGTATGGCTCTCCCGCACACGGGGCCACGGCTTAATGTCCCATCCGACGGACGGCGGCCTGTCCAAGTCCATCGGTGTCCCCTACTGACCGTGGGCAGGGCGGTGAATTTTGCGGAGATAAATCTCAACGCTAACCCAAAAAAAATAATAAAAAAAATCAAAGAGTCTGCTAATACACTTTTATCTGAAACACTGAATAAAGTTTTACATGAACAACATAGTTGAGATAGTGCTGTAGATAGTGAACAGAATGATGTTTAGCATTTGGCAGTCAGTACTGATATGTAGCATTACCGACAACAGCTTTCTTTCTGCTTGTTGGAAGCTCCCTAATTCAAGTTATTAAAGAAAGTTCTCTGTTATTGAGCAATAAAATTGTTTAGCCTTAAAACTATTTGCATATTAAAAAGTTTTCAGGAGCAAACAAGCTTTTCTGAACAAAGAGAGCAATCTGTCTTCAGTGAAGTAGCACTATGTGATAAACTTAGAGTGGTTGTGTGTTATTTTATCTCTGAACGGTACTATTTTGCACACCATGGACTAAATGGCCAGGTCACATGGACCCTGAAGATTCAGAGAAAGTTGGGGGAGGGGACCCACTGAAACAGCTGTTGGGAGACAGAAGCTAGCCTCCTGTCAAGGCCTTCCAGTGTGTTCTTTAATGTGCACAGGGTATGGCTCTCCAAGCACACAGATCCACGGCTGAACATCCCATCCGATGGATGGCGGCCTTTCCAAGCCCATCGGTGGGGGCAGCTCAGTCGGTAGCACGCCAGGCTCGTAATCTGTAGTTCCCAGGTTCGAGTCCCAGCTGGGTCAGCGTTGAGATTCATCTCCACAAAATTCCCCTGCCCTGCCCACGGTCAGTAGGGGACACCGATGGGCTTGGAAAGGCCGCTGTCTGGCGGTTGGGACGTTAAGCCGTGGCCCCATGTACGGGAGAGCCATACCCTGTGCACATTAAACAACATGTTGGATGGTCTTGACGGGAGGCTACCATCTGTCTCCCAATAGCTGTTCCAGTGGGTCCCCTCCCCCAACCTTCTGAGCCTTCGGGGTCCTTGTGGCCTGGCCATTTAGCCCATGGTGTGCAAAAAAGTGCTGCTCAGAGGTAAAACAATCCAATCCAAGCTCATCGGTGTCCTCTACTATTATTATTACACCTTAGAGCTGTTAAGAACTTCTTTCTACATGTGATGAAGGGAGATTCCAGTCTGCAGATGGGAACAGATGGTCATTATTTCAATAGACTCCTGGATGATGGTTCCATAGTAAGTGGATGCATGTGCTAGCAGTGTGGCATGCTAATCTAGTGGTCTGATGGTCTATGATAATTGTGTGTTGCATTGCCAGCTCAGAAGCAGACAGTCATTTGTTTTGGCCAACATCCGATTCTTTATGAACTTCTATAGGGAACATCTGGTTTATCCAATGAAATAATGGCATTATCTGACAAATGTAGGAGAATTTTGAATGAGGCTAAATTTGTCTGTCCTTTTTATAGTTTTCTTCAGTGACTTCAAGAGCATAATATATCCTATCATGCAGGGCTTTGATAAGCTTATTGAATGCTTTGACAAGTATCCCAGTGAGAGTGAATGGAAAATGTCAATGTGGAAAAAAAATAATGACTATATGTAAGAACATTAAACTGTCTTTGGTGTTGGGTTGTTTTACCTCTGAGCGGCACTTTTTTTGCACACCATGGGCTAAATGGCCAGGTCACAGGGACCCTGAAGGCTCAGAGAAGGTTGGGGGAGAGGATCCACTGGAACATCTGTTGGGAGACAGATGGTAGCCTCCCATCAAGGCCATCCAGTGTGTTCTTTAACGTGCACAGGGTATGGCTCTCCCGCACACGGGGACACGGCTTAACGTCCCATCCGATGGATGGTGGCCTTTCCAAGCCCATTGGTGTCCCCTACTGATTGTGGGCAGGGCGGGGAATTTTGCGGAGATAAATCTCAACGCTGACCCAGCTGGGGTCTGTGGTGTAATTACCTTCTTTCCATAGAAATTAAATAGCATACTTGACTTTGACTTATCCTTGCAAATTGTTATGTTCTTGCCATTATATCCTGTACTGTGCATTACATTTTTTTTCTCTTCTTAACATTGTATCTGTCTGTAATATTGTGTGGCTGTTAACCCTAAAATCAATTTGGACTTAGCACCAAAATATCTCATTTCCGATTCTTTAACCAGTACTTAATCCTGCATGCTAGCATTGAAATAGTTTAAAAATTAAGAAGTCTTTTGGAGAAAACTAAATTTACCTGGATCATCTTCACTCATTTTCCCTGAGGCAAGTAAAATGTAGTAATTTTCATGTTCGAGATTAAAATTCAAATTGTCAGCTCTTGTGGCATAAGGTTTCTTCCATTTACATGATGTAATACCATTTTCAACTTTTGCTCTATAAGATTCTACCTGTAATTAAAAACATTTCATTGCAACAATTCAATTGTAAAATACACAAGCATAAAAAATAATTTGAGAATTAACTTCTGATGGTATAATGCCAAATCTGAAACTCCATTTTCTAAAGTGATACTAAAGATGGAAACACTAACCTAAATAAATCTCACTTTTCTAGACTTTTTACAATACTTGAAGATTGTGGTTACTCATTGTGACCCTCAAGTAACATTCAGTTTATCATACTACTGATTAAAACTGACTAAGTGCACTGTTTGTGGTCAACTTTTGGTTACAAGCTCACTGTGCAACTGATTAGAAGCTTCTGGTTCAACTTTAGTTACCAGCTATGACTTTGTTATGTTCTCCACCTACTGACTGGGATTATCAAGAGTGCCTTACTGACATCATATATTCATAAAATCCTTCTTTCCTTAACCCCTTAACAGTTTCTTTTTTCTGCCATATTGTGTCCAAAAATAAGCACATTTTTGATAAACAATTTTGTATTCAAATCGATCATATAAATTCAAATCAGCAGTCAAAACTGTTACAAGTATTGAATTGCATAATTTATGATCATTTTTAATTATATCGAAAAATTGGCATTTTTACTTAAAGTTGGCTTTTCCGAACAAGAAACTTCAGAAACTATTATTTCAAGGAGGTTACAATCAAAGAAAATATCAAGAAACTGTAAAGTTCCATTACTTACATCAATATCCAAATGAACAGCAGGATTCGCTGTGAAAGGAAATTGCGGCGGTGCTGGAGGAGGATTACTAGCATCAATTTCACAAAAGTTACGCACCTGAGTTAGATCATCGGAACTTTCCGTTTCCTCAGCACTAGAGAAGTCCGATAACAAACTTTCACAACTTCCAGAATCATTTAGAGAAATTTCCGATTCATTATTTGATCCAATATCAGAATTATATTCTGTTATGAGCCGCTCACTGTCACTCATTCCCCTTTTATTTTAGCACAAAATTCAAAAGAAATAGTATTCGCAACGTGTGATACACTACAAAAGTGAAAACAAAATTCACTCCTTCTCCCGTGTAAACAAAAAGAAGTAAAACCTGATATAAAACCGGTGTACGCATGTTTTGCATTCCAATCTTTACTGGACTACTACAGCCGTCTATTAGAAACATTGCAAACGAAAAAAAAGTTGAAAAGTCGGCAAATCATTGGATTGGCGTAGAAAAATAAGATGCCCGAGCGGCGTATGGGCAAATCAGAAAAGTGACCTTTCGCAGCACCCGAGCGGTGTTCGGGCAAAACTGTTAAGGGGTTAAAAAGGTGAGAGATTGGCTCAGTCAACTGCATGCTATGTTTGTAATCTGCAGTCTTGCATTTTTGGTGACTCGCCCCCTCCCTTTGGTAGCTCCCACTTTTTCCTTGGTGATAAAGGTAACGCCAACGGCCTTGGAAAGACCACCTACTTTTTGACGGGATGTTAAGCTGTGTTCCCTTTTTCAGGAGAGACATACCCTATGTACGATAAAGAACATGCCTGATGGCCTTGATAGGGGGCTTCCCTTCTTCTAACAGCTGTCTACTGGGTTCCTTTCTCCAAGCTGTAGAAGTCCTTGTGATCTGACCATTTAACCCACTGTGTTGGGTTGTTTACCTCTGAGTGGTACTTTTTTGTATGCCATGGACTAAATGGCTAGGTCACAAGGACCACGAAGGCTTAGATAATTATTAGATATTAATTCTTAGAGTTAGGGGAGGGAACCCACTGGAACAGCTGTTGGGAGATAGATGGTTAAGGCCATCCAGCTTGTTTTTTAACGTGCATGGGGTATGGCTCTCCCGCACACGAGGCCATAGCTTAACGTCCCATCCGATGGATGGGGGCCTTTCCAAGCCCATTGCTGTCCCCTACTGACCATGGGCAGGAAGGGGAATTTTGTGGAGATAAATATCAATGCTGACTCAGCTGGGACTCTAACCTGGGAACTGCAGAACTGCCTAGCACGCTACCGGCTGAGCCACCCCCACCCCTTTAACCCACTGTGTGCACAATACTATCACTTAGAGGTAAAGTAACCCTTCCTGAATTAAAGTTGAATATGGATCTTTTAAAATTGAAGTTAATGATATTGAAAGTAACTTATTCCTCGAAGTCTAATTTTTTATAGCAAACGTTCCATTGCTTTACATTTAAGCAACTATCTTGTTATGTATTCTGCTAACTCAGTATCTCATTTTAAATAAAGAAATTTAATACTTACCAGCTCCAGAGGAACGTTACTTTTTCCATTATTCCATGAATTCCGAGCAACCAATTTATTATTATCCTTATAGCAAGATGTAACACTGTCTTCTCCCTAAAGAAACAGATAAAGAATACATTTTTTGCTGAAATATGTGAATTTATTTCAAGATACAAATAGAATTGAAATGTTTGTATTCTGTGTAATTTACCATTGACACTAATTTCTTAGTACAATATGTATGACAATAAAATGTTGTGAAGAAAAAACTGCTTTCTCACTGTTTGGGCAATTATTTGTGTAATTTCTGTTTTTAAGGGAAAAATTATCCAACTATTGTGCTAACTACACTGAAGCCCAATTACAGTAAGCACTAAAAAAATTAATATGGCAGATACACGGAAGCTGACATAAATGTAATAACTTCAAATTTCTTAGTCTAGATCAGTGTCTTGCAAACTTTTTTACTCTGCGGCACACTGAATCCAATTTTTTTTCCGCAGCACACCTAAAAAAGAATAAAAGCAAACTCTACAATCGTCATTATATTTGCGCGTTGTTGAAGTCATCAGCCTGGTTTTACTTGAAGATTTGCTCTCGTTCTTTCATTCATAACTCGGTGTTTGTTTCAAATATTTGTCCATTCTATGGCTTGAAATAATCAAAAATACCAAAATTTGGAAAAAGCTTGATAAATACTTACAAGATCCCAGTTGATAAAACCTGAAAGATTTTTATTAAAGCACATCGATAGCACGTTGATATTAAAGCACGTCGATAACACAAGTCAAGTCAAAATGAAATCTTTGGAATATCTAGTGTAAATTTGAAAAGCTCTCGCGGCACACTAGGAATCTCTCGCGGCACACAGTTTGCGAGACACTGGTCTAGACCTACATTCAATAATTGATTAATAAATCAATATTTCAATCGTACACCATTATTGGTTAATAAAAACACATTTCAATTTGAATTCCTTTTTGAATTTTGTAAAGACAGTTAATTCATAATATAAAATACAAAACTAATGCAAAGCAAATATGCTAGGTGAAACAGTCAAAAATGTAGATTAAAAAAATAATTCGTTTACAGATTTTGTTTTGGAACTATGTAATGTTAAATTTAATATCTTGGTAGCATAAATATTCAATAATTTAAGTAAAAGCATTCAAAATAGTAAATTTCATCTGTAAAGAACATGATATTTTGCATTAGAATGACCCCCTTGAATTATAGTAGAGATATAGTCTTATCTGCCACATATCTTAAATTATAAAAATCGTAATGAAGGTATCGAACTACTATTAATAGAGAATTGAAAAAGGTAACTATCTTAAGCACCTTTTACTTTCTGATAGTGTAAAAAATCGCGTAGCTTACATTTTTGTAGTATTCTTGTGCTTTTTGTGGACAATGTAAATTAAAAAATATTTTGAAAAGATGAGGGGGGGGGGGGATAAAATTGTCCTTTTTTCGATTGGGTTGTTTTACCTCTGAGCAGTACATTTTTGCACACAATGGGTAGATGGCCAGGTCACAAGGACCCCATGGGCTCAGAGAAGGTTTAGGAAAGGGTCCCAGGGACAGGTTTTAAGAGATAGTCTTGATGGTAAACTTCCACATGTGAGCAAATTTATTTATTAACAGAATTTGGCCCACTCCTATTTATCCAAATACTTCCCAGATTTTGTATCCGGTTTTCCCCTTGCCATCTGATAATTAAAAATTCTAAGTTCAGTTTACATACCATGAATTTGTCTTTGGAAAGTCCCATGGAAATATATTCATTCGATTGCAAGTTGTATCCATAGAGGGCAAATTCAATGCCATCTTTTGCATCAGCATATGAGAGAAGGACTTGACAATCCCTCTTTGAAACACAATCAGCAGGATAAGCAAAGCAACCTTTGCTGCGGAAGCAACCGTCGTAGAAATCTTCCGATTCATCATCATCATCCTGCAAAAAAGAAACATTAAATTTAAATATTTCCCAAGGTGAAAGAGTGACATTGAGTCACATACACAAAAATAAACAAGGATATTGTAAAATTCAATTAATAATTCACCACTGGGTCCTATGTACATTAAGTTCATTGTTTATACGTACAGTAGCTCAAAAAATATCGTAACAATATAATTGATTACAGAATTCAGAAAATATATCTGGCAACAATTTTTTCAGAGATTAGTGATCTGGCAACCTTCATGTACGTACACGAAGTTGCCAGATCACTAATCTCTAAAAAAAATTGTTGCCAGATATTTTTTCTGAATTCTGTAATCAACCATAAATAATAAAAAATAAATACCCCCTCAAGCAGCTGCTTGCCACAGAGGTCTGACAGGAGCCTGTCAGTTTATATGCCACAGTAGAAGGTCTGAGAGGATGGCAGGACCTCAGCAGAAAAACGACACAAACAGCCATGCCTTACCCGAGGCTCGAACCCAGGTCCCGTAGATCAGTAGCCAAGCGCACTAAGCTTTTTGAGCAACTGTACATTAAGATTAATGCAATACTATTCCAATAGACACCATATACAATAGTTTGAAGAGAGTCAGTTAAAATCTCTCAAATTCAGTCATGAAGGCTAATCCACAAGTTTTTGTGTGCTTATTTTTTTTTACTAAACTCAAACTTCATTAATAAACTACATGTTTGATGGAGATTCTGTAAATGCTCCGAGATAGTCTGAGGAGATCCTTCATCACTATATTAAGCTCTTTGCTTAAGGACTATTTCCTCCTAATGGATGATAATTCTTGTCCATCAGAGCAAGACCAACCAATACCTTGAGGAAGTAGGTATCCAATTAATGGAAGCCCGAATTCTCCCTGGGTCTCAACCCAATAGGTTGGGTTGTTTTACCTCTGAGCGGCACTTTTTTGCACACCATGGGCTAAATGGCCAGGTCATAAGTTTGGGTTGTTTTACCTCTGAGCGGCATTTTTTTGCACACCATGGGCTAAATGGCCAGGTCACATGGACCCCGTAGGCTCAGAGAAAGTTGGGGGAGGGGACCCACTGGAACAGCTGTTGGGAGACAGATGGTAGCCTCCCGTCAAGGCCATCCAGCGTGTTCTTTAACATGCACAGGGTATGGCTCTCCCGCACAAGGTGCCATGACTTAACATCCCATCCGACGGACGACGGCCTTTCCAAGCCCATCGGTGTCCCCTACTGACCGTGGGCAGGGCGGGGAATTTTGCGGAGATAAATCTCAACGCTGACCCAGCTGGGACTCGAACCTGGGAACTACAGATTACAAGCCTGGCGCGCTACCGACTGAGCCACACCAGGTCATAAGGACCCCGAGGGCTCAGAGAATGTTGGGGGAGGGGACCCACTGGAACAGCTGTTGGGAGACAGATGATAGCCTCCCGTCAAGGCCACCGTGTTCTTTAATGTGCACAGGGTATGACTCTCCCTGCACATGGGGCCACGGCTTAACATCCCATCCGACAAACAACGGCCTTTCCAAGCCCATCAGTGTCCCCTACTGACTTTGGGCATAGCTGGGAATATTGCGGAGATAAGTCCGTAATCTTTGTATCTTTCTAGAAATTTGAATTTGTTAAAATATACAATAATACTTTGGTATATGAGCAATTGGTTCAAGTATTTTTGCTTATGCAAGATGCACAAATTAATGGTGTTTTTTCGATTTAGGAGGTAATTTTCGCTTATAGAAGCTCTATACTCATTGTATAAGCAAAAATTTAATTCTGCTTGGGATAAGTGACCAACAATGAATGAATTTACTTTCTCAATATGTAATAAACATTTGTTTGTGGTACATTCATATTTATAATGAGGAGGTAACTAACGTTTATCCATTTTCCATACAACGTTAATGATAACCAAGAATACGATTTAAATACAGCATTGGCGATTGGTGGCAGTTTTTTCCTACTTAGTACTTAGTGTTTTCTATTAAGGTGTATTTGTATGTATGGCCATTGGTTGGCATGATTGGGAACCGGTATATTGGGGAGCAATTTTTGAACTCTAGAACCAATTAAAATTTATAAAATGGGAAATTAAGTTTCATTTTAGCAGTTTTGGTGGAATGTATTAAGCTTTTAAACTAATGGATTGCTGTATAATATGAACATTTTATTAATCAATGTTTAGGGTTGGGGATGGCTCATTCGGTAGCATGCCAGGCTCGTAATCTGCAGTTCCCAGGTTCAAGTCACAGTGGGTCAGCATTGAGATTTATCTCCACAAAACTCCCCATCCTGCCCACAGTCAGTTGGGGATATTCATGGGCTTGGAAAGACCTTCATCCGATGGGACATTAAGCCATGTATGGGACAGCCATAACCTATTCATGTTAAAGAACACACTGGATGGTCTTGACGAGAGATTGCCATCTGTCTCCCAACAGCTGTTCCAATGGGTCCCCTCCGCCAACCTTCTCCGAGCCTTCGGGGTCCATGTGACCTAGCCATTTAAGCCCATGGTGTACAAAAAAGTGCGCTCACAGGCAAAACTACTCAATTAACAACGTTAAAGAACACACTGGATGGCCTTGACGAGAGATTGCCATCTGTCTCCCAACAGCTGTTCCAATGGGTCCCCTCCGCCAACCTTCTCTGAGCCTTTGGGGTCCATGTGACCTGGCCATTTAGTCCATGGTGTGCAAAAAAAATGCCGCTCAGAGGTAAAACTACTCAATTAACAACGTTAAAGAACACGCTGGATGGCCTTGACGGGAGGCTACCATCTGTCTCCCAACAGTTGTTCCAATGGGTCCCCTCCGCCAACCTTCTCTGAGCCTTCGGGGTCCATGTGACCTGGCCATTTAGCCCATGGTGTGCAAAAAAGTGCGCTCACAGGTAAAACAACCCAACCATGATCAATGCTTAACTTTAGATGATCGTAATAAAACAAAGGTGGTATATAATAATTATGTATCAGAACTACTACTACAGCTGCATATACTGAAGTGAAACGTACCTTCCTTCTCCCAGTGATGTCTCCTCCATCGTCACTGCCAGATACCTGTACAGGATCCGATTCTATTCCAGTCCAAAACTCCCTAAAGGTTTTAGCCACAGTAGCTCTGAAAATAATAGATGTAGTTATAAGTGATAGCTGCAGAATTCAAGGTACAACAATATTACTTTTACTACTGCTTCCTGCTCAAATCTCTCAAAGGACGAATTTTCCTTTTTGATAGAAATACTAAAATTACACTGTAATTAGGGGTGTTGAAGTGAATCTTGTACAAAATTTTTACGTTGGAATTTCACCTGAATTTTCAGCATTAAATCAAAAAGCTTTTTTTTAATTTACCAACTTTTGCAAAATGACATTTTTAGTAACACATTTATAAATTAGGACATACTACACTTGTTTCTAATTTGGAAACAGGTTAGTAGTAAGTTAATTTCAAATTATTTTGTTTTCGCAGTGATCTTTTAGTTCACGTACAAGCCACCGTCTTCACCATATTCTGTTAATACTGGTATTGGGACAAAATTGTCTTTTCAAAAATAAATGTTCTTTTTGTCAAAACAACCATGACTTTTTTTGGAATTAAAAAGTCCCCTTTTCTGTAGCCAAGATCACTCATCATTCTTCCACAGAGTATATCCGAGGATGGAGAGACAGCAAAAAAAGATATTCAAACCACATCCTCATCCACACAAAAATGTTGCTAATAAATGCAAAGGAAAATTACCCATTGTTCTTCGAATCCGTGCTAGTGTTTGTAACGCATTAAAATGAAGAATTCAGTTTTACACTTGATAGCAATTGGGTGCTATGCAGTATCACACAAACTGGTAATTTGCATAATGGGAGCAATATTCTGTATTCAAAACTATCTGAGAAAAATTTCTGTTTGTCCAAATATGTCCTTGATGTCTAAATGATCTATTCGAACTACACAAGAAATGCATATCATATTTCTCCAAGATGAAATCAAATGTTTGTTAATTCAGTTACAAAACTTTAATGACACTTTAGTTAAACAATGTAATTAGTTTACTTAGTATTCACTATAATTTAAGAACCATTTTAGATTCTAGAAATGCAGTGCCTTCAGCATTGAATTCCTAGATTCAGAAATCCTCCTTCCCTATTCCAGGGAAGATTTAATCCAATCCCATTCCTTATTCCAGATAGATTTTATCCAATCCTGGTCCAGCAGATGCAACAGTGGTGCAAGGTCAGTCTGTGCAATGGATACTGAACCGACATCTACAGTGTCTTGGCAATCATCATCATACAAATCACCAATTGAATCTTGTTCCGGTAACCTCCCGAACACAAACTCATTCAGAGTGTCTTGGCAATTGTCCTAGTTGTGATAGTAACTTCCATGACAGAAGCTACAGTTCATTGAATGGTTTTAGTCTTCAATATCTGCATCATCACGCTTTCATAGCTTGCTGTAGGAAACTAAAACACCTGAATTATGTGGCTTAGACACTCAACTTTTGCCCTATGGTCTGCAAATACCACGCATTTGTAATGGCAATGCAATCATCTGTATTAGGGGTTCTCAACGTGGGGTATGCGGTAAAATTTTCTGGGGTACACTTGTGAGAGCTCAAAAGTCGCTAGATATATGTTATATATATGTTTTATTTTATTCCCATTGTTATACTATAACTATAGTTTTATCTATCTATAACAAGGGGTATGCCAGTTACATACACATTTCCAGGGGGTACGTGAAGCATAAAAGGTTGAGAACCACTGATATATGTTTTATTTTATTCCCATTGTTATATTATAACTATAGTTTTATCTATCTATACAAGGGGTACGCCAGTGACATTCACATTTCCAGGGGGTACGTGAAGCATAAAAGGTTGAGAACCACTGATATACATATTTTATTCCCATTGTTATACTATAACTATAGTTTTATCTATCTATACAAGGGGTATGCCAGTTACATACACATTTCCAGGAGGTACGTGAAACATAAAAGTTTGAGAACCACTGATATATGTTTTATTTTATTCCCATTGTTATATTATAACTATAGTTTTATCTATCTATACAAGGGGTACGCCAGTGACATTCACATTTCCAGGGGGTACGTGAAGCATAAAAGGTTGAGAACCACTGATATACATATTTTATTCCCATTGTTATACTATAACTATAGTTTTATCTATCTATACAAGGGGTATGCCAGTTACATACACATTTCCAGGAGGTACGTGAAACATAAAAGTTTGAGAACCACTGATATATGTTTTATTTTATTCCCATTGTTATATTATAACTATAGTTTTATCTATCTATACAAGGGGTACGCCAGTGACATTCACATTTCCAGGGGGTACGTGAAGCATAAAAGGTTGAGAACCACTGATATACATATTTTATTCCCATTGTTATACTATAACTATAGTTTTATCTATCTATACAAGGGGTACGCCAGTTACATACACTGTTTCGATGTCCACTTTCTCGATGATGTAATTTCATTGTCGCATTGTATTTCTGTTGTTAGTGTTCATTGTATCAAAAGATATTATTTTTGTAATAAAAAGATTAAACTAGCTTATGTTGTATTCATCCTAAATTCTACACCCTTACAACAGTGCATTTTAACAGTTTTCAGTCTACAGGACACTTGAGAATCCAAAACTGTGGCATCACAAGAAAAAAAAAACATGCATAGCTTTTTTAAATTATTTTTCTAAACACAATTGGCTGTTTACAATGAATGAATTTTTAAAAATATATATTAAAAAGTTTGATCAGCTAAAGCATTCAGTGACGTAAAAATCAAGATTTTTAAATTTTGTAGTTTCTTCAAATTTTAATGAAATTTCCAAAGTAATTAACTTCATTCTAACCACTTTGATTACAAGAAACAGGCCCAATTGATAGAAAAAAATATACAACAAATTACTTGCAAAATAATTTAAAAAAGTATATATTAATTTTGCTTTAAGTTACAAGTAAGTTCTAAATAATAACCAGAAAGAATCGAATTCAATAGTTTGTTTCATTTTAAATATCAAATCCCAGCCTGGTTCTTGAAACAACCGATTGTTTCCAATTTTTGAATGCGTTTCGGGCTGAGGCATTGTGCCACCCCCTCCATTTAAGAATGCTTGTAACCAGAATGGATAATGTAAGCTAGCCATGCATTGAAAGGAGAGCTACGCACCAATTCTGTGATGATGCACAGAACTTGGCATCTGATGTCTCGCTGCTTTTTCATAGTGTACCTTTCAAAAGAGAGATTCTCTTCTGGAAGGGGTGGTGCCTATTGATCTGGACTATTACGAACATTTTTTTTCCCCTGCCCTGATGAAGAGTGGTTAACTTTACAAGGTTTTGGTGTTCTCTGAACGTTCCCCCAACGTTCTCTGAGCCTTCGGGGTCCTTGTGACCTGGCCATTTAGTCCATGGTGTGCAAAAAAGTGCCGTTCAGAGGTAAAACAACCCAAGCCATACCATATGCACGTTAAATAACACGCTCGATGGCCTTGACAGGAGACTACCATCTGTCTCCCAACAGCTGTTCCAATGGGTCGCCCTCCCCCAACCTTCTCTGAGCCTTTGGGTCCTTGTGACCTGGCCATTTAACTCATGGTGTGCAAAAAAAAAGTGCAGCTCAGAGGTAAACAACCCAGCCCAAGACCATCTGAACTCCTGTTCGGAAGCATTGACCTACAACAAAACTTTCAGCACTCTGTAACATTGGTAGACTTTGTCAAGGTGCCTTTTACCTTCAGGCCAGCCTTGGCTACCAGTATTTTCCAGCTATATTGAGCCACGCAACACTCAGTTTTTGGTTTATGGACAGCATCTATACTCGGTGATGCACACTACTGATTGAGCTTACCCCTGCAAGACTAATAATTCACAGTTCCCAGGTTTAAGTGACACCTGTACCAGTTATCTCCTCAAAACTCCCCAACTTCGGGGGGGGGGGGGGGGGGGGGGGCTCAGTAGGTAGCGAGCCAGGCTCGTAATCTGTAGTTCCCAGGCTCGGTCAGCGTTGATATTTATCTCCGCAAAAATTCCCCGCCCTGCCCACGGTCAGTAGGGGACACTGATGGGCTTGGAAAGACCGCCATCTGTCCGATGGGACGTTAAGCCGTGGCCCCGTGTGCGGGAGAGCCATACCCTGTGCACGTTAAAGAACACGCTGGATAGCCTTGGCGGGAGGCTACCATCTATCTCCCAACAGCTATTCCAGTGGGTCCCCTCTCCCGACCTTCTCTGAGCTTTCGGGGTCCTTGTGATCTGGCCATTTAGCCCATGGTGTGCAAAAAAGTGCCGCTCGGAGGTAAAACAACCGAGCACCAATGGGTGAGAAACATTGATCACTGATAATTCTTACCTGAATATGACAGTTTCTGAAACACCAGCATCAGGAGTCCAATATGTTTCCACGTGACTTTTCTGTCCCTTATTAGCATGAGTCAAGGTATTCTGCAAAGAGTACAAAGTAATTATGGCACCAAATATCTACAGAGGTAAAAACTGATTAACAGCGATGTTCTCAAGAAAATATTTGTGGAAAACATACAATGTTCATTTAAATCGGGGGGCGGGGATTGCTCAGTCGGTAGCGCGCCAGGCTCGTAATCTGCAGTTCACAGGTTCGAGTCCCAGCTGGGTCAGCCTTGAGATTTGTCTCTACAAAATTCCCCGCCCTGCCCACGGTCATTAGGGGACACTGATGGCCTTGGACAAGGCCGCCGTCCGTCGGATGGGACGTTAAACCATAGCCTTGTATGTGGGGAAAGCCATACCCTGTGCACGTTAAAGAACAATCTTGATGGGAGGCTACTATTTGTCTCCCAACAACCGTTCCAGTGAGTCCCCTCCTTCAACCTTCTCTGAGCCTTCGGGGTCCTTGTGACCTGGCCATTTAGCCCATTGTTTGCAGAAAAGTGCCGCGCAGAGGTAAAATAACCAACAACCAAATCATTTAGAATGGAAAATTGAACATTTTTCACAAATATAACCTGTACAAAACCAAGCCACTGCAAATGTCTGGAATCGAGATATTTGTTCCCACTCTTTCTGCATTTTCTTGCCATTGGTCTCACAGGATCCTTTTAGTTAACCCTTTCACGACCAAGGGAAACATTTTTTCCATTTTAAAATTGGTGATTGTCGTATTTAATTATAATCTTGTCTGCATTTTTTATACAGAATGTCAAAATAGAACGTATGCCGAACGCAATTACGTAAACGGGAACGTTTAGAAAACAGAACTGTCAGGACGCATAATATATGTACTATGTGCAATGTCCATCTTTGCCTCACTACCAAAAGAAATTGCTTCGCAGAATATCATAATTAGCACATCATTTTGTATAGTAATTTTATTTCATAATTTTGTATTATTTTAGTTAACATTTTGTTCTAATAAACCAATAAATAAAAGACATTGCATAATAAGCCTAACTATAATTTGTGTAACCTTTATAGTCCATTGGGAAAAATATTTCCCATAAAATTCCAAAAAAAAACTACACATTGTTATGTATTTTTCTTATGATTTTTATTTATTTTACGTCTAAACAAACTAAAATAAACAGTTACATACTAATATTTACTCTTAGAAACCTTATGATCCTGAAAGGGTTAATACACCACACTGATGTGACAAGGGCCTGTTAATACGCCATAGGGAAGGCCTCAGCAGTAAAACAACATTGAGTAGAACGTCCATATCTGGGGGTTTCAAAACCCGAGTCCCTTTGGTTCAGTAGCCAACTGTGCTAAACACTCAGACACAAGGACTACCAAGGCCAGAAAGAAAAAAAGCTATCCCTCAATCAGCTGGGGTTGTTTTTTGCCACAGAGGCTGACAGGAACCTGTTTTACGATGGAATGTAGGGCAGGGTTCAAAAGTCCTTATTTTTCATCCTCCTCAAGCAGCCATGGGCTACGGAGGTCCAACCAGACGGTGCAATTTAGTTCTCCAAGCAAGTCTGTCCTCAGCTACATCTACTGCACCCCAATTCTAACAAGGTCCTGTTTGACATTGTCTGCCCACCGCATCCTAGGTCTCCCCCTCTTTCTGAGGCCTTTAGGCACACTGTTCATAACCCTATTCATCATCATCATCAAGCAGCATGGGCTACGGAGGTCCAACCAGACCGTGCAATTTAGTTCTCCAAGCAAGTCTGTCCTGAGCTACATCTGCTGCATCTGGCCACTGCACACCAATTCTAACAAGGTCCTGTTTGACATTGTCTGCCCACCGCATCCTAGGTCTCCCCCTCTTTCTGAGGCCTTTAGGCACACTGTTCATAACCCTATTCATCATCATCATCCTCAAGCAACCCTGAGTTACGGAGGGCCAACCAGACCGTGCAATTTAGTTCAAGCAAGTCTGTTCTCAGCTACATCTACTGCATCTGGCCACTGCACACCAATTCTAAGAAGGTCCTGTTTGACATTGTCTGCCCACCACATCCTAGGTCTCCCCCGCCTTCTGAGGCCTTTAGGCACACTGTTCATAACCCTATTCGCCAATCTATAATTATTCATACGGGCAACATGGCCAAACCAGCGGAGTCTCTCTCTGCACAATATGCTGCTTAAAGGAGGTTGCAAACTCCTTTGCCTAACCTCATCATTAGTTACAAAGTTAAACCACCTAATGCCCAAGATACTGCGTAAGCATCTGGAATCCAAAGCAACTAGTAAACATGATATATATCTTTTGTAAACCTAACAGGAAACTAGATGCTTTTGATTCCCTTATTTTTGCACTTATTAAAATTCACCAAGGGTGAAGGTTGGGTTGTTTTACCTCTGAGCGGAACTTTTTTGCACACCATGGGCTAAATGGCCAGGTCACCGAATGCTCAGAGAATGTTGTGGGAGGGGGGGCCCACTGGAACAGCTGTTGGGAGAGAGATGGTAGCCTCCCGTCAAGGCCATCCAGCGTGTTCTTTAACGTTGAGTTGTTTTACCTCTGAGCGGCACTTTTTTACAACCAGTGGGCTAAATGGCCAGGTCACGAGGACCTCGAGAGCTCGAAGAAGGTTGGGGAAGGGGACCCACTGGAACAGCTGTTGGGAGACGGTTGGTAGCCTCCCGTCAAAGTCATCCAGCATGTTCTTTAACGTTGAGTTGTTTTACCTCTGAGCGGCACTTTTTTTACAACCAGTGGGCTAAATGGCCAGATCGCAAGGACCCCGAAGGCTCAGAGAAGGTTGGGGGAGGGGACCCACTGGAACAGCTGTTGGAAGACAGATGGTAGCCTCCCGTCAAAGCCATCCAGCGTGTTCTTTAACGTGCACAGAACATGGCTCTCCCGCACACGGGGCCACGGCTTAACGTCCCATCCGACGGACGGCGACCTTTCCAAACCCATCGGTGTCCCCTACTGACCGTGGGCAGGGCGGGGAATTTTGCGGAGATAAATCTCAACGCTGACCCAGCTGGGACTCGAACCTGGGAACTACAGATTACGAGCCTGGCGCGCTACCGACTGAGCCACCCCCGCCCCATAAAAGTCTAGAAATCTTAAAATCATGATAAATAATCATATACATTTGGTGTCTCGGTCCGTCTGCTTATGGTGACATCACTAAAGAATTCTAAAATGATAAAATTTGTTATGAATCGGTCGGCCACGTGAAACAGAGAAAGTGGCCAAAAATATAAGGTCGCAGAGGATGAGAACAAATTGTGTGGAATACAACGTTCAAGATTTGTTTTTTGCGATTGGAGAAAATCTTGAAAAATCACAAGAACAAAATAATATAGTTAATTGCTTACATGATGAGCCACACTAACTTCCGGTGTCATTTTTTTTAGAATGAGAATAAAAAACTGTTGCAAGCACACCGCTTATTCCAAGAGCGGAAGCAAAAATAGAACTTTGTTTTTATTTTAAAATAAATTACATAATTATGAATATTTTTGTTCATTGGATTGTTTTACCTCTGAGCGGCACTTTTTTGCACACCATGGGCTAAATGGCCAGGTCACATGGACCCCGAAGGCTCAAAGAAGGTTGGGGGAGGGGACCCACTGGAACAGCTGTTGGGAGACGGTAGCCTCCCGTCAAGGCCATCCAGCGTGTTCTTTAACGTGCACAGAGTATGGCTCTCCCGCACACGGGGCCACGACTTAACGTCCCATCCGACGGACGGCGGCCTTTCCAAGCCCATCGGTGTCCCCTGCTGGCCGTGGGCAGGGCGGGGAATTTTGCGGAGATAAATCTCAACGCTGACCCAGCTGGGACTCGAACCTGGGAACTACAGATTTCGAGCCTGGCGCGCTACCGACTGAGCCACCCCCGCCCCTATTTTTGTTCAAATTAAGCATCCATTATAATAGAAAGAATATCAGTATGAAAGAGATCAATAAACATGTGCAAAAATCATGGCTGCGTAACCACTATGCCTTAACCGGCATAGTGGTTAAGCAGCTAACGACTGTTCCAGCAAGTCTAACTTTGTGTGTTGTGTTAGCTCTAAGGCAGTGGTCAGCAGTGACTTCGGTCGTAGTAGGGCATGTCCTTGTATGAGAAGGCCTGTATTAAGCTAGGAGTAGCTTCTAGGATTCTTCTCTGTCCTACATGTCGCAAATCAAAAAAAAAATATCCCAGTTAAACGCATCACCCGCATTCAACGTAGATTACCTGTACTGATATCACTTACCCGTGAGCCCCCATCACAGTCCAGAGTTTTGGTGACGTTGTTTGTCGTGGAGAATATTCCGTTCACTATTTGGTCCCTGTTGCCACTCAGTCGAGCTTGAAGTACAAGGCCTTGAAATTCTTCTCCAGTTGTGGAAGAAATGGTTACTGGCAAAACGAGAAGAACACTATTTAACATTATATTTAAATTCATTGCAATTCTTTCGCTAGAATTATATTCTTGCCATTCTAATGAAGTCTGTATCCAGACATTTTAATGAATTGAAGCCTGGTTCGAATCGGTTAAGCAAGTTCAAACTTTTTTTTTTCAGACTGAATTTTTCAAGTTTGTAAAAACTGTGTTTAATCTCATTTTTAGCAATAAGTTCGACTTTGTAAAGTAGTATATGTGGGTTGGGTTGTTTTACCTTTGAACGGCACTTTTTTGCACACCATGGGCTAAATGGCCAGGTCACATGGACCCCGGAGGCTCAGAGAAGGTTGGGGGAGGGGATCCACTGGAACAGGTGTTGGGAGACAGATGGTAGCCTCCCGTCAAGGCCATCCAGTGTGTTCTTTAAGTGCATTAGATATAGGTTGTTTTACTTCTGAGCGGCACTTTTTTTGCATACAATGGGCTAAATGGCCAGGTCACTAGGACCCCGGCTGAGAGAAGGTTGGGGGAGGGGATCCACTGAAACAGCTGTTGGGAGACAGATGGTAGCCTCCCGTCAAGGCCATCCAGCGTGTTCTTTAACGTGCATAGGGTATAGCTTAGGTTGTTTTACCTCTAAGCGGCACTTTCCTCGCACACCATGGGCTAAACGGCCAGGTCTCAAGGATCCCGAAGGCTCCGAGTAGGTTGGGGAGGGGACCCACTGTTGTGAGACAGATGGTAGCCTCCCGTCAAGGCCATCCAGTGTGTTCTTTAAGTGCATTAGATATGGGTTGTTTTACTTCTGAGCGGCACTTTTTTTGCATACAATCGGCTAAATGGTCAGGTCACTAGGACCCCGGCTGAGAGAAGGTTGGGGGAGGGAATCCACTGAAACAGCTGTTGGGAGACAGATGGTAGCCTCCCGTCAAGGCCATCCAGCGTGTTCTTTAACGTGCATAGGGTATAGCTTAGGTTGTTTTACCTCGAAGCGGCACTTTCCTCGCACACCATGGGCTAAACGGCCAGGTCTCAAGGATCCCGAAGGCTCAGAGTAGGTTGGGGAGGGGACCCACTGTTGTGAGACAGATGGTAGCCTCCCGTCAAGGCCATCCAGTGTGTTCTTTAAGTGCATTAGATATGGGTTGTTTTACTTCTGAGCGGCACTTTTTTTGCATACAATGGGCTAAATGGCCAGGTCACTAGGACCCCGGCTGAGAGAAGGTTGGGGGAGGGGATCCACTGAAACAGCTGTTGGGAGACAGATGGTAGCCTCCCGTCAAGGCCATCCAGCGTGTTCTTTAACGTGCATAGGGTATAGCTTAGGTTGTTTTACCTCTAAGCGGCACTTTCCTCGCACACCATGGGCTAAACGGCCAGGTCTCAAGGATCCCGAAGGCTCAGAGTAGGTTGGGGAGGGGACCCACTGTTGTGAGACAGATGGTAGCCTCCCGTCAAGACCATTCAGTGTGTTCTTTAAGTGCATTAGGTATGGGTTGTTTTTACATCTGAGCGGCACTTTTTTGCATACAATGGGCTAAATGGCCAGGTCACAAGGACCCCGGCTCAGGGAAGGTTGGGGGAGGGGACTCACTGGAACAGCTATTGGGAGACAGATAGTAGCCTCCCGTCAAGGCCATCTAACGTGTTCTTTAACGTGCACAGGGTATGGCTCTCCCGTATACGGGGCCACGGCTTAACGTCCCATCCGACGAACGACGGCCTTTCCAAGCCCATCGGTGTCCCCTAGTGACCGTGAGCAGGGCGGGGAATTTTGCGGAGATAAATCTCAACACTGACCAGCTGGGACTCGAACCTGGGAACTACAGATCATGAGCCTCGCCCCCTAGTATATATGGTAAATATATTCCGACTCGTAAGTACACTGTTTATAAAATATCCCATAAATACTAATTTTACAAAATAAAGCACCAACTGTTGGTGCAAATGCTTAATTTCTAAGTAGCATTCAGCTCATAAACATCCTTCATTCTAATTTCATCTTCAGATTCGATATTCTACATCAGTGTCTCGCAAACTGTGTGCCGCGATAGATTTTCAAATTGACACTAGATATTCCAAAGATTTCACTTTGACTTGAATTGTGTTATCGACTTGCTTTAATAAAAATCTTTCAGATTTTATCAACTGGGATCTTGTAAGTATTTATCAAGCTTTTTCCAAATTTTGGTATTTTTGATTATTTCAAGCCATAGAATGGACAAATATTTAAAACAAACACCGTGTTATGATTAATTATATTTATTATCATATTTATTTTAAATAAAATGCATTTAACGAAACTTCAATTTTTCTCTTTTTACGTAACCATCAAAAATTCTTTTTTAGGTGTGCCGCGGGAAAAAAAATTAAATTCAGTGTGCCGCGGGAAAAAAATTAGAATCAGTGTGCCGCGGGAAAAAAATTAGAATCAGTGTGCCGCGGAAAAAAAATTAGATTCAGTGTGCCGCGGGAAAAAAATTAGAATCAGTGTGCCGCGGAAAAAAAATTAGATTCAGTGTGCCGCGGGAAAAAAATTAGAATCAGTGTGCCGCGGAAAAAAAATTAGATTCAGTGTGCCGCGGGAAAAAAATTGATTCAGTGTGCCGCGGAAAAAAAATAGATTCAGTGTGCCGCGGAAAAAAAATTTATTCAGTGTGCCGCGGGGAAAAAAAAATTAGATTCAGTGTGCCGCGGGGAAAAATAGATTCAGAGTGCCGCGGAAAAAAAATTAGATTCAGTGTGCCGCGGGGAAAAAATTAGATTCAGTGTGCCGCGGGAAAAAAATTAGATTCAGTGTGCCGCGGGGAAAAAATTAGATTCAGTGTGCCGCGGAAAAAAAATTAGATTCAGTGTGCCGCGGGGAAAAAATTAGATTCAGTGTGCCGCGGGAAAAAAATTAGATTCAGTGTGCCGCGGAAAAAAATAGATTCGGTGTGCAGCAGAGTAAAAAAGTTTGCGAGACACTGTTCTACATTAACGACGAATATTTTTCGTAACAGAACTTTAAGTCGGGAACTGAACTCACCTTTGACATTTGAGCCGACTTTCTCCGCCTTTACAACATATGAGGATCGACCGTTTTGTGGTTGGAATTGTCTATGGACAGGAAGGAGGTTCTGGCAGACAGAAGGAGGTGCTCCGTTGGGCAGGGAGTGAAATCCCCGGAGCAATTGGAGGATGAGGAGAGACGGGATCAGTAGCCACATGGTTTATGATGATGTTACTCTCGCACTGGAGAATCTGAAATGAAATCATTTTATGGGTTAGAACTGAGGTTTTTTTCTTATTGGGGCTGCATCTTAAGATTGAAATCTGGACAAACTTTATATCCTGGGTTGGTTGGGTTTTATCTCTTAGAAGCACTTATTTTGCACACAATGGGTTAAATAGCCAGGTCACAAACAACCCTCGGATCAGAAGGTTAGGAGGAGGGGCTGTTGGGAGAAGGTGGTAGCCTCCCGTCAAGGCCATCCAGCGTGTTCTTTAACGTTGTTAATTGAGTAGTTTTACCTCTGAGTGGCACTCTTTTGCACACCATAGGCTAAATGGCCAGGTCACATGGACCCCGAAGGCTCAGAGAAGGTTGGGGGAGGGGACCCACTGGAACAGCTGTTGGGAGACAGATGGTAGCCTCCCGTCAAGGCCATCCAGCGTGTTCTTTAACGTGCATAAGGTATGGGTTGGGTTGTTTTACCTCTGAGCGGCACTTTTTTTTCACACAATGGGCTAAATGGCCAGGTCACAAGGACCCCTAAGGCTCAGAGAAGGTTGGGGGAGGAGACCTACTGGAACAGCTGTTGGGAGATATATGGTAGCCTTCCGTCAAGGCCATCCAGCGTTTTCTTTAACGTGCATAAGATAGTTTGGGTTGTTTTACCTCCGAGCGGCACTTTTTTGCACACCATGGGCTAAATGGCCAGGTCACAAGGACCCGTAAGGCTCAGAGAAGGTTGGGGGAGACCTACTGGAACAGCTGTTGGGAGATATATGGTAGCCTTCCATCAAGGCCATCCAGCGTGTTCTTTAACGTTGTTAATTGAGTAGTTTTACTCTGAGCGGCACTTTTTTGCACACAATGAGCTAAATGGCCAGGTCACACGGACCCCGAAAGCTCAGAGAAGGTTCGGGGAGGGGACCCACTGGAACAGCTGTTGGGAGACAGATGGTAGCCTCCCGTCAAGGTCATCCAGCGTGTTCTTTAACGTGCATAAGGTATGGGTTGGGTTGTTTTACCTCTGAGCGGCACTTTTTTTGCACACGATGGGCTAAATGGCCAGGTCACATGGACCCCGAAGGCTAAGAGAAAGATGGGGGAGGAGACCACTGAAACAGTTGGGAGCCAGATGGTAGCCTCCCGTCAAGGCCATCCAGCGTGTTCTTTAACGTGCACAGGGTATGGCTCTCACACGCTCACGGGGCCACAGCTTAACGTATCCGACGGACGACGGCCTTTCGAAGCCCATCGGTGTCCCCTACTGACAGTGGGCAGGGCGGGGAATTTTGCGGAGATAAATCTCAACGCTGACCCAGCTGGGACTCGAACCTGGGAACTGCAGATTACGAACCTGGCGCACTGCCGACTATGCCACTCCCGCCCAAAATTCAGAGGATATTCCTTGATAGCGGAGAAAATTCGTCGAAAAATCTCTTCAATTTAAAGAAGCCAAAATTTCGTATGTGTATCGTTATATATAATATATAATCAGCGTTATGGATTTTTTTTTTTGTCGAGGTAATATTTCGTCTCGATTTCTCTTTTAGAATTCGATTTCCGACCGGTGCTAAGTAGGTGTAATAAACATTCTGTCGCGTGGCTTCCTCTGATAGAATTGATCCGCATTGAATGCCTCTCATCCTTTCTTTGAAAGTCTTTAGTTCTCGCCTCTACCATTTTTGCTTTTCCGGAAATTCTCTTTCCCGGAAGTTCGCATTAAATGAGATAGTTCCTTCTACAAAGGCAGAGTTGTTGTTAATATTGAGCAGCAGTCAGGGACGCCAGCATAATATTGTGCTGTATAAAGAGAGAGAAAGCAGAGGAGGAGATGGCGCTCTGCAGCATCGGGGATTGCCTCGGGGGGGGGGGGGGGGGCAAGAACGTCCTTTGGATTGTGTAGTAAAATTTCTATAATATATATATATCGTGACTTTATATCAGCTGCGTACCCCAGGATTTAGTTTCAGGGGGGTTTATCGGGTTCGCGAATTTAGCCTCTGGAGTGGGGAGGACTTACTCTGGGGTGAAGAATAGGACTTTGTGGGGGAGGATGGAACTTACTCTGGGGAGGAGGACGGGACTTTGTGGGGGGAGGATGGAACTTACTCTGGGGAGGAGGATGGGACTTTGTGGGGGAGGATGGAACTTACTCTGGGGTGAAGGATAGGACTTTGTGGGGGAGGATGGAACTTACTCTGGGGAGGAGGATGGGACTTTGTGGGGGAGGATGGAACTTACTCTGGGGTGAAGGATAGGACTTTGTGGGGGAGGATGGAACTTACTCTGGGGAGGAGGATGGGACTTTGTGGGGGAGGATGGAACTTACTCTGGGGTGAAGGATAGGACTTTGTGGGGGAGGATGGAACTTACTCTGGGGAGGAGGATGGGACTTTGTGGGGGAGGATGGAACTTACTCTGGGGAGGAGGATGGAACTTTGTGGGGGAGGATGGGACACTCTGGGGTGAAGGATAGGACTTTGTGGGGGAAGATAGAACTTACTCTGGGAAGGAGGATGGGACTTTGTGGGGGAGGATGGAACTTTGGGGAGGAGGATGGGACTTTGTGGGGGAGGATGGAACTTACTCTGGGGAGGAGGATGGGACTTTGTGGGGGAGGATGGACCTTACTCTGGGGTGAAGGATAGGACTTTGTGGGGGAGGATGGAACTTACTCTGGGTAGGAGGACGGGACATTGTGGGGAGAGGATGGAACTTACTCTGGGGAGGAGAACGGGACTTTGTGGGGGAAGATGGGACTTACTCTGGTGAGAAGGATGGGACTGTGGGGGAAGATGGGGCTTACTCTGTCGGAGAAAAATCTCGACGCTGACCCAGCTGGGACTCGAACCTGGGAACTGCAGACTACAAGCCTGGCACGCTACCGACTAAGACCACCCCCGCCCCATTCTCTGGGAGGGTGGGGTGGAGAATGGAACTTGCTCTGGGGGTGTGGGACTTACCCTGAGCGGGATGGGCTTCTCGTAATATTTCGCGCTGATTGTTAAGGCGCGTAAGACAATTTCCAGTTTATTACTTTACTAAATGCGTATTGAAATGAAACGGGCAAGATATTTTATATATAATAATTCAAATATCCTTGTCAATTTTTTTACTATTTATTCTAATTCGGAGTTTAATGTTTTAGTAGATGTCTTACAGATGTGTTGGGGCATCTGGCCCCTAATGAAGAGGGTTGCAGTTCTTTTGGCATTTGAATCATTACAACAATGACGAGGAATATGTAGTGGGTAGGGATGGTTCAAGTCAGCCTCTTTCCCTTTAGGGGTAGGGATGGTTCAAGTCAGCCTCCTTCCTTCCCTTTAGGGGTAGGGATGGTTCAAGTCAGCCTCCTTCCCTTTAGGGGTAGGGATGGTTCAACTCAGCCTCCTTCCTTCCCTTTTAGGGGTAGGGATCGTTCAAGTCAGCCTTCTTCCTTCCCTTAGGGGTAGGGATGGTTCAAGTCAGCCTCCTTCCCTTTAGGGGTAGGGATCGTTCAAGTCAGCCTTCTTCCTTCTCTTAGGGGTAGGGATGGTTCAAGTCAGCCTCCTTCCTTCCCTTAGGGGTAGGGATGGTTCAACTCAGCCTCCTTCCTTCCCTTAGGGGTAGGGATGGTTCGAGTCAGCCTCCTTCCTTCCCTTTAGGGGTAGGGATGGTTCAACTCAGCCTCCTTCCTTCCCTTTTAGGGGTAGGGATCGTTCAAGTCAGTCTTCTTCCTTCCCTTAGGGGTAGGGATTGTTCAAGTCAGCCTCCTTCCTTCCCTTTAGGGGTAGGGATCGTTCAAGTCAGGCCTTCTTCCTTCCCTTAGGGGTAGGGATGGTTCAGGTCAGCCTCCTTCCTTCCCTTAGGGGTGGAAATGGCTCAGTCTGTAGCCCGTTGGGTTGTTTTACTTCTGAGCGGCGCTTTTTTGCACACCATGGGCTAAATGGCCAGGTCACAAGGACCCCGAAGGCTCAGAGAAGGTTGGGGGAGGGGATCCACTGGAACAGCTGTTGGGAGACAAATGGTAGCCTCCCGTCAAGGCCATCAAGGGTGTTCTTTAACGAGCACAGCGTATGGCTCTCCCGCACATGGGGCCACGGCTTAACGTCCCATCCGACGGACGGCGGCTTTTCCAAGCCCATCGGTGTCCCCTACTGACCATGGGCAGGGCGGGAAATTTTGCGGAGATAAATCTCAACGCTGACCCAGCTAGGACTCGAACCTGGGAAGTACAGATTACGAGCCTGGCACGCTACCGACTGAGCCACCACCGCCCCGCGTGCAGGAGAGCCGTACACGTTAAAGAAAACAGTGGATGGCCTTGACGGGAGGCTACCATCTGTCTCCCAACAGCTGTTCCAGTGGGTCCCCTGAGCCTGGCCATTTAGCCCATTGTGTGCAGAAAAAGTGCTGCTCAGAAGTAAAACAATCCAATCACTGAACATCTTCCTCCATTGTGTTTTGATGTCAACGTTCTCCCAGTTTGTTCGTTGTTGGGCAGTCACATGACATACGATGATGCATTCGTCGGTTCCCCGACGTCCGAAAAAACTAGTTGACCGAAAGTCACAGGCTGCGGTGTGGTTTCTCGTTGATGTCTTTTGAAGTCTATCGCTGCCAATGGTGCCCAGAACTCCGTGAAGAGACGTTGCCTAGAATCCGGGTATTGAACCGGCAGTGGAGTGGTTCGTGGGTGAGGCCGACCTGGCAGCAACATCCGGGATTCCCTGTCACCTAACAGAACCAGATGGTAGAACAGGCGGTCATGTGATGGTTAATCCTGGAAAGAACATGGCGACGCCTTCTCTAGATTGAAACCTATTGAAAGCTGAGAGAGTGTGTCGATTCGCGCCAACCATAATTCCGGTCTTCATGGGTTGGATTGTTTTACCTCTGAGGGCCACTTTTTTGCACACCATGGGCTAAATGGCCAGGTCACAAGGACCCCGAAGGCTCAGAGAAGGTTGGGGGAGGGGACCCACTGGAACAGCTGTTGGGAGACAGATGGTAGTCTCCCGTCAAGGCCATCCAGCGTGTTCTTTAACGTTGTTAATTGAGTAGTTTTACTCTGAGCGGCACTTTTTTGCACGCAATGGGCTAAATGGCCAGGTCACAAGGACCCCGGGGTGTCAGAGAAGGTTGGGGAGGGGACCCACTGGAACAGCTGTTGGGAGACAGATGATAGCCCACCGTCAAGTCGATCCAGCGTGTTCTTTAACGTGCACAGGGTATGGCTCTCTCCCCCACACGGGGCCACGGCTTAACGTCCCATCCGACGGACGGCGCCTTTCCAATCCCATCCGTGTCCCTTTTCTACACTCAATAGTTAAAATCTTAGAATATTTTTTCTGCAGATCTGTTTTAGCATTAGCATAAAAAATCTTGAAATTACTGAATCATTTGGAAAATAAATTACTTTATTTTTCTGCTCGATTTGCCTTAGCTCTAAAATCGTGACCTTTCTACGGTCGTTCCAAATGATTTTGAAAACCATTTCTTGCCCAATCATCTTTCCTGTGTGACGTGTGGTTTTCCTGCATCGTCATCCCCTGATGCTGTTGCCATTGGAGACAGTAGTCATCAGACGACCAAAGGGAAATGAGAATAGAACAAAGGAAACGATGACTTGGGACAAATGAGGATTTTTTCTCAATGTGTCCTTCATTAGATCTTGAAGTGATAAACAGAATCAAAGGTGTGCAATTAAATACTTCGCGGCAGGGGGGCAAAGTTCATCCTTGAATCCCCCCCTTCCACCTCGATTCAGCAGAAATTTTTTGGCAATAAGGTTCGAAAGCGGAGATACACTGCTTAAAATAATAAGTAGGGAATTACATGCATACGTCAGTGGGAAGAAGGTGGGGTACTTCTGGGCTGCACTTTTTTTGCACGCAATGGGCTAAATGGCCAGGTCACAAGGACCCTGAAGGCTCAGAGAAGGTTGAGGTTAGGGACCCACTGAAACAGCTGTTGGGAGACAGATGGTCGCCTCCCGTAAACGCCATCCATCATCATCATCATCCTCAAGCAGCCATGGGCTACGGAGATCCAACCAGACCGTGCAATTTAGTTCTCCAAGCAAGTCTGTCCTGAGCTACATCTACTGCATCTGGCCACTGCACACCAATTCTAACAAGGTCCTGTTTGACATTGTCTGCTCACCGCATCCTAAGTCTCCCCTTCTTTCTGAGGCCTTTAGGCACACTGTTCATAACCCTATTCATCATCATCATCATCCTCAAGCAGCCATTGGCTACGGAGGTCCAACCAGAACGTGCAATTTAGTTCTCCAAGCAAGTCTGTCCTGAGCTACATCTACTGCATCTGGCCATTGCACACCAATTCTAACAAGGTCCTGTTTGATATTGTCTGCCCACCGCATCCTAGGTCTCCCCTTCTTTCTGAGGCCTCTAGGCACAATGTTCATAACCCTATTCGCCAATCTATAATTATTCATACGGGCAACATGGCCAAACCAACGGAGTCTCTCTCTGCACAATATGCTGCTTAAAGGAGGTTGCAAACTCCTTTGCCTAACCTCATCATTAGTTACAAAGTTGAACCACCTAATGCCCAAGATACTGCGTAAGTATCTGGAATCAAAAGCATCTAGTTTCCTGTTATCTTGTTTACAAAGTGTCCAAGTTTCACTACCATAACTAGAAAGAACCAAACTATTATACAGTCTAATTTTAGTCTTTAGGTGTATACGCCTATTTCTCCACACTCTCCATAGATTCTTAAAAGTCCCGGCAGCAATCCCTATTCGTCTGTTAATCTCATGCCGCACATCACCGTTATCTGTTACATAGCTCCCAAGATAATTAAATTGTGACATCTCCTCAAGACTGCAACCATTAAGATTAACTGAATCACAGCCTGCCTGACCAATTTTCATCACTTTAGTTTTATCTCTGTTTATAACCAAACCTACTCTACTACCAGTCTCATCAACAGCTCGAATGAAAGAGTTCATCTCATCAATATCATTTGCCAAAAGGGTTAAATCATCAGCATAATCTAAATCAGAAATTTTCGTATCTCCAGCCCATTTAAGGCCAAAATCTTTCCCTTGAAGTGAATTTCGCATAACATAATTAATAACCAAGCTAAAGAGAAAAGGAGACAAAATGCACCCTTGTCGAACACCAGAAGTAATGCTAAACCAATTGCTACAAGCCTTACCAACTCTCACACACGACTCAGTGTTATTATAGAGAGCTTTCATTACGTTAACTAACTTGTCTGGTATACCATATAATCTCACAGTCAACCACAAATTATGACGATCAACAGAGTCGAAAGCCTTTTTGAAATTAACAAAGCTACAACCAAAGGTTTCTGAAACTCTAAACATTTCTCAAGAATCTGCCTAAGTGAAAATATCTGATCCACACATCCCCTACCACTTCTGAATCCACATTGCTCATCACGCAATTGACTGTCAACCAGATTCTTAATTCTATTAAGCACAATCATGGAAAGAACTTTACCTGGAACAGAGAGTAGGCTGATACCCCTATAGTTATCACAAGAACTGCGATCACCTTTTTTGAAAATAGGGATAACAATAGCTCTGGTAAAATCCTTAGGAACCATGCCTTTATCATAAAACATATTCAGAATTTCAGTCATCCAAGTGGTAACCGAAACATTCCCAGCTCTAAGCATTTCGGTAGTAATTTCATCTACCCCTGGGGATTTATGTAGTTTAAGTTTAGAAACAGCCAAAATAACTTCAGATTGTGTTATAGGGCCAACATTAAAGCCACCAATGCATCTATCATCATTGCAAACAATGGGAGTAGAACTAACTACATTGTTTAGAACATCACTGAAATGCTCAGCCCACTTAGCCATGACAGAATCCTCCCCTTCTATAACCTTACCTTGTTTATCCTTCAATCCTTGTATGCCAGTCCGTTTTCTACCACACAAAACATTAACTATCTGGTACAGCTCTCTGCTGTTGTGCTGTCTAACTGCTTCCTCGGCTTTGTCAGCCAAACTATCAAGCCAAAGATTCTTATCAGCAGCTAACTGATCTTTTACACGTTTATTAAGTTCTCTGTAATGCTTTCTATTAGGACTAGTAGGGTATTGATTAAGGACATTCCTGCAGTTCTTTCTTTCTGAAATAAGCTCAAGTGCCTTATCACTCGGATAATTCTGTCTCTTCTGCTCCTTTTTTCCTAAAAGTACTGTTAGTGTCCAAAAAAGCCTGTTTAAAATGATCCCATTCTTCCTCAACTTCAGTAGTAAGCAAACCATGACTGTCATAATGACTAAGTAACCTATCATGGTACGCTTTGGCTATAACTGGATCTTTCAGAGCTTCAGTATTAAAAGTAAATTTTTTAACCCTAGCACAACACTTTTTAAGTTTAAGTTGCAACATACTTTTAACAAGGTAATGGTCAGATCCAATTTCAGCTCCCCTATATGCCCTGGTATTCCTAACAGAACTAGCCCATTTGCTGTTAATATGTAATCAATCATATTCTTATGCAGCCCATCAGGTGAAACCCATGTGTACTTATGTATGTCGCGGTGTTTGTAATAAGTGTTAGTTATTCTGAATCCATTGAGTTTACTTACCTGTAGGAGACGTTGCCCATTG
The DNA here is from genome assembly GCA_038380435.1 of Ryuthela nishihirai. Lineage (NCBI taxonomy): Eukaryota > Metazoa > Arthropoda > Arachnida > Araneae > Heptathelidae > Ryuthela > Ryuthela nishihirai. Next base: position 70,396,009 of record JAWZYU010000006.1, read on the forward strand.
CCATTGCAGCTACCAATGCCAAAAGGGCCTATTACTCCTCCCCAAAGGTCAGAGTCGGTACCAACTTTGGCATTGAAGTCACCAAGAACAAGGGTAATATCTCCTTTCTTGACAGAATTCAAAATATCCTGAAGTTGTCTGTAAAACCTATCCTTCTCATTCTCATCAGAATCCTCAGTGGGGGCATAACAGCAGATAACATTCAAGTCTATAACTCAGGCCATCCAGCGTGCTCTTTAACGCTCATAAGGTATGTCTTGGGTTATTTTTCACACTACGGGCTAAATGGCCAGGTCACATGGACCCGAAGGCTCAGAGAAGGTTGGGGGAGGGGACCCACTGAAACAGCTGTTGGGAGACAGATGGTAGCCTCCCGTCAACGCCATCCATCGTGTTCTTTAACCCTCATAAGGTATGTCTTGGGTTATTTTGCACAAAACTAGCGAAATGGCCAGGTCACAAGGACCCTGAAGGCTCAGAGAAGGTTAGGGTTAGGGACCCACTGGAACAGCTGTTGGGAGACAAATGGTAGCCTCCCGTGAAGGCCATCCAGCGTGCTCTTTAACGCACATAAGGTATGTCTTGGGTTATTTTTCACAGTATGGGCTAAATGGCCAGGTCACAAGGACCCCAAGGGCTCAGTGAAGGTTGGGGGAGGGACCCACTGAAACAGCTGTTGGGAGACAGATGGTAGCCTCTCGTCAAGGCCATCCAGCGTGTTCTTTAACGCTCATAAGGTATGTCTTGGGTTATTTTTCACACTATGGGCTAAATGGCCAGGTCACAAGGGCTCAGTGAAGTTGGGGGAGGGGACCCACTGAAACAGCTGTTGGGAGACAGATGGTAACATCCCGTCAAGGTCATCCAGCGTGCTCTTTAACGTGCTGGATGACCTTGACGGTAGGTTACTATCTTTCTCCCAACAGTGCAGGGTATGGCTCTCACACACACGAAGCCACGGTTTAACGTCCCACCCGACGGACGGCTACCTTTCCAAGCCCATCGGTGTCCCCTACTGGCCGTGGACAGGGCGTGGAGTTTTGCGGAGATAAATCTAAATACGTTTTGAGATCTCAGAAGAAATAAGAAGCATTTTAAATTGCAAACATCTTTCTCCGCATTGAGGAAACGACAAAAATGAAAGGCAAACAACTCAGGAACAAAAACTGAAAAAATTTCTATTAATCCAGGAAGTCTGATATTCGAAACGAAAATAACATTCAATATCTATATTTAAAATGAACAGTTCTAAAAATAGCCCGCTTGGCTGCTGATCAGAAGAACCTGGGTTCGAACCCCGGGTAAGGCACGGATGATTGCGTTGTCTTTCTGCCGAGGTCCCGCCATCCTCAGTTGGGTTGTGTTGTTTTATCTCTGAGCAGCACTTTTTTTGCACACCATGGGCTAAATGGCAAGGTCACATGGACCCCGAAGGCTCAGAGAAGGTTGGTGAAGGGGACCCACTGGAACAGCTGTTGGGAGACAGATGGTAGCCTCCCGTCAAGGCCATCCAGCGTGTTCTTTAACGTACACAGGGTATGGCTCTCCCGCACACGGGGCCACGGCTTAACGTCCCATCCGACGGACGGCGGCCTTTACCAATCCCATCGGTGTCCCCTACTGACCGTGGGCAGGGCGGGGAATTTTGCGGAGATAAATCTCAACGCTGACCCAGCTGGGACTCGAACCTGGGAAGTACAGATTACGAGCCTAGCGCGCTACCGACTGAGCCACCCCAGCCCCCACCTATGTCGTATTAAACTGACAGGCTCCTGTCAGATATCTGTGGCAAGCAGTTGCTTGAAGGAGTAATTTTTCTTATTTATATTCAACCAACTGAACAATCTTCAAGAACATAACTGATCTTTCCCGAAATACAGTATTGGACTATCTTATCAAAAACACGCATACAGCAAGCAACGACAAAGCGTAAATTTCGCCTTAAAACTGGTCAGGACCGGACATAGAAAAAAAAAATGGAAGAGATGGGTTTCCATTTCAGTTTCACATTTACCCCTTCCGTTTTAGAGGTATTTTAAAAATTATTGAGAAATTCGCGAAATAATTTTTTTGACTCCATTGCCTTACTAGCAATTTCGCAGGGGGAGGGAATTGCGTGATCCTCTGACTTCCCCCCCTACATTCTGCATTACAACTGGTTATAAGTTTTTTTTAACAGTACAAGTGTATTTATGGATCATGGTCATAAAATAATACCCATATTTAAGGATAGGGCCGTAAAATAATACCCATATTTAAGGAGAGGGTCATGAAATAATACCCATATTTAAAAGTAATTTATTAAATGAGTTATTTTACCTCTGAGCGGCACTTCTGCACACCATGGGCTAAATGGCCAGATCACAAACACCCCGAAATCTCAAAGACTGTTAAGCGACCTACTGGAACAGCTGTTGGGAGACAGATGGTAGCCTCCCTTCAAGGCCATCCAGCGTGTTCTTTAACGTGCACAGGGTATGGCTCTCCCGCACACAGGGCCACGGCTTAACGTCCCATCCGACGGACGGCGGCCTTTCCAAGCCCATCGGTGTCCCCTACTGACCGTGGGCAGGGCGGGGAATTTTGCGGAGATAAATCTCAACGCTGACCCAGCTGGGACTCAAACCTGGGAACTACAGATTACGAGTCTGGTGCGCTACCGACTGAGCCACCCCCGTGTGTGGAAGAGCCATACTTTGTGCACGTTAAAGAACACGCTGGATGGCCTTGACGGGAGGCTACCATCTGTCTCCCAACAGCTGTTCCAGTGGGTCCCCTCCCCCAACCTTCTGAGCCTTCGGGGTCCATGTGACCTAGCCATTTAGCCCATGATGTGCAAAAAAGTGCCTCTCAAAGGTAAAACAACCCAACGTTAAAGAACACTCTGGATGGCCTTGACGGGAGGCTACCATCTGTCTCCTAACAGATGTTCCAGTGGGTCCCCTCCCCCAACCTTCTCTGAGCCTTCGGGGTCCATGTGACCTGGCCATTTAGCCCATGGTGTGCAAAAAAAGTCCCTCTCAGAGGTAAAACAGACCAACCCAACAAAGAATGCTAGTTAATAAAACAACGATAACACAGACTCAAAAAAAAAAGATTTTAGCACAAAGTCCATTTTGCTTACGACCCACTAAAGTAACAGGAAACAGTTGCTTTACCTTCGCCGATCGCACCCGCCGACAGAGGAGAATACTTCAACACTATTTCACCAACGGACAGATGACAAACTTGCAGACTACCGGAAACAGCCAACAGGAAGTGACGTTCGACTGATGCTGAGTCAGTATGCATCGGTAGTGGATGATGCCAGCCTCGTTTCAAACGAAGGAAGACGATGTGGGGGTTATTCAGAACGTTGTTAAAAAAGCGTCACGTGACTGTCATGACGTCACAGGTATCTTTGTCGCTTGGCTGTCGAGGTTCGGTACAAACTGGTTTGTTAGGTCGGGAATTCTGGGCAACATTTTTTTCGCATTTCGAGATGTTATCGATGCCGGTAATTCTCGACGTTTAAGAAGACATCGAGATTTAAATAGTTTCAAGAGATAGAGAAATTTTTAAGCTCGGTGTTTAGAAGCGTTTCAAGTTTCCTCTATGATTGGGTTGTTTTACCTCTGAGCGGCACTTTTTTGCACACCATGGGCTAAATGGCCAGGTCACATGGACCCCGAAGGCTCAGAGAAGGTTGGGGGAGGGGACCCACTGGAACAGCTGTTGGGAGACAGATGGTAGCCCCCCGTCAAGGCTATCCAGCGTGTTCTTTAACGTGCACAGGGAATGGCTCTCCCGCACACGGGGCCACGGCTTAACGTCCCATCCGACGGACGGCGGCCTTTCCAAGCCCATCGGTGTCCCCTACTGACCGTGGGCAGGGCGGGGAATTTTGCGGAGATAAATCTCAACACTGACCCAGCTGGGACTCGAACCTGGGAACTACAGATTACAAGCCTGGCGCGCTACCGACTGAGCCACCCCCGCCCCTTCCTCTATGATGATTATGCAAATTGTAATTCGTTATGCGAAAGAATAGCAGAATGAATTGCGAAATCAGTCTAGTTTGATTTATTTTATTGCTAAGAGTAGCTTATACTTGGATTGGGTTGTTTTACCTCTGAGCAGCACTTTTTTTGCACACCATGGGCTAAATGGCCAGGTCACAAGGACCCCGAAGGCTCAGAGAAGGTTGGGGAAGGGGACCCACTAGATCAGCTGTTGGGAGACGGGTTGTAGCCTCCCGTCAAGGCCATCCAGCGTGTTCTTTAACGTACACAGGGTATGACTCTCCCACACACGGAGCCACGGCTTAACGTCCCATCCGACAGACGGCGGCCTTTCCAAGCCCATCGGTGTCACCTACTGACCGTGGGCAGGGGGGGGGGGGAGTTTTGCGGAGATAAATCTCAACGCTGACACAGCTTGGATTCGAATCTGGGAACTACAGGATTACGAGCCTGGCACGGTACCGACTAAACCACCCCGTCCCATTTTCCATTAAATACGTATTTTTGAAGTTTCAGAGCTTTAAAATTAGATTCCGATTGTCTTATCCCGCTGAAAAAAAAATTATAGCGTAATGTATATTTAAATAGGGGAAAATCCCTACTGATTATTAGGAAACACGCCGTAGGGACTTTTACCTGACAGCTTCTGTACGTGGCCGTGAAGCGACAGTTGCCATATGCATGCATCATTAGTCGACTTCTAGGTAATCGCCTGTTCCAAGTATTCCTTACGGCAGCGCAAGTGTTGATGTCGTAGCCAAGGACGAATGATGTGACGAACATTGCATTTGATGACTTCAGGGAAAAACTTTATTGAAACCAACTAGCAACCCAGCAGGAGTGGTTAATGCTAATTAAACTAAGGCACACCTACGCCTCTGGCTAATTTCAATTTTGGAACGAGGAAGTATAAAAAAGAGATTTCTGTTTGCGAAATTAAACCTAAAAAAAATGTTTGCCTAAATTTAATATCAAGGCAGATTGGGTTGATTGTTTTACCTCTTAGCGGTATTTTTTGCTCATCGTGGGCTAAATGGACAGGTCACAAGGACCCCGAAGGCTCAGAGAAGGTTGGGGGAGGGGACCCACTGGAACAGCTGTTGGGAGACGGATGGTAGCCTCCCGTCAAGGCCATCCAGCGTGTTCTTTAACGTGCACAGGTTATGGCTCTCCCACACACGGGGCCACGGCTTAACGTCCCATCCGACGGACGGCGGCCTTTCCAAGCCCATCGGTGTCCCCTACTGACCGTGAGCAGGGCGGGGAATTTTGCGGAGATAAATCTCAATGCTGACCCAGCTGGGACTCGAACCTGGGATGTACAGATTACGAGCCTGGCGCGCGAACATGGGAAGTACCAGATTACGAGCCTGGCGCACTACCGACTGAGCCACCCCCGCCCCCATCAAGGCAGAAGTGGTTATGTTGCCATAAGAGAGATTGCTGGAGCGTATTTTAAAAATATGATTAGAGTTAATTTAATAATTTCGAAAATTGAAATTTTCATAAATTATTAAAATAATATATGTAATGCATAATTTAAATTTATTATTTAATTATATAATGAAACTAATAACGGATGAATAAAATAAAATTTAGTTAATTATTCAGTTAATTAAAAATTTATATTTTTGGATTTTGTCCATGGTGTGCAAAAAAGTGCCGCTCAGAGGTAAAAACAACCTCTAAGTGAAACAGTTTTGCACACAATGTGCTAAATGGCCAGGTCACAAGGACCCCAAGGGCTCAGTGAAGGTTGGAGGAGGGGACCCACTGAAATAGCTGTTGGAAGACAGATGGTAGCCTCTCGGCAAGGCCATCCAGCCTGCTCTTTAACGTGCACAGGGTATGGCTCTCCCGCACAGGGGCCATGTCTTAACGTCCCATCCGACGGACGGCGGCCTTTCCAAGCCCATCGATGTCCCCTACTGACCTTGGACAGGGTGGGGGAATTTTGCGGAGATAAACCTCAACGTTGACCCAACTGGGACTCGAACCTGGGAACTACAGATTATGAGCCTGGCGCGCTACCGACTGAGCCACCCCCGAAAACAACTACAAATTTAAAACATTTTTAAATTGCCAGAGAAAGCTCATTCTACGAAGAATTCCGGGATCTGTGCAGAGGAAATCTCGAAAAGTTTTTTCAGAGAAAGGATAAGAGATTAATTGCAATTTCTTGCGACGCAAATCAATTGTTCTCCGGAAACGGAAATTTCTCACCACAAATGTTGACGCACCTGCTGATACCGCTGAATTATAGAAATGATATTCTAAGAAGAGAAACTGATAATAAAATATATCGACAATGATGCCAGGAAGTATTGGCTTTGTAGTGGCAATCGTTGTAGTTCACTGGAAACATCTAACGTTGGCAGGGGGATCAGTCGGTACCGTACCAGTCTCGTAATCTGCGTTTCTCAGGTTCGAGTCCCACCTGGGACGGTATTAAGATTTATCTCCGCAAAACTCCCTGCCCATGGTCAGTAGGAGACAACGATGTGTGCGGGAGAGCCATACCCTGTGCACGTTAAAGAACACGCTGGATGGCCTTGACGGGAGGCTACCATCTGTCTCCCAACAGCTGCTCCAGTTGGTCCCCCTCCACCAACAATTCTAAGCCTTCGGGGTCCTTGTGACGTGGCCACTTAGCCCATGGTCTGCTAAAAATGCCGCTCAGAGGTAAAACAACCGTACCCATATTTCAAACATTTTTCATTAAATTTTTTAAACTATAAAACTAATAGGGAAGTGTTACAAATACAATAAGCAATGGTAAAAATCCATATCGGATCTAATCAGAGTCCCCCAAAGGCGTATCCATTGAGATTATTGCTCAGCCATTAACCTTATTTATCTGCATTAACCCCTGGTCTACCCTCTGTTAAAAAGGGGATGCCGATGGGCTTGAGTTGGGTTGTTTTACCTCTGAGCGGCACTTTTTTGCACACCATGGGCTAAATGGCGAGGTCACATGTACCCCGAAGGCTCAGAGAAGGTTGGGGTAGGGGACCCACTGGAACAGCTGTTGGGAGACAGATGGTAGCCTCCCGTCAAGGCCATCCAGCGTGTTCTTTAACGTGCACAGGGTATGGCTCTCCCGCACACATCGTTGTCTCCTACTGACCATGGGCAGGGAGTTTTGCGGAGATAAATCTTAATACCGTCCCAGGTGGGACTCGAACCTGAGAAACGCAGATTACGAGACTGGTACGGTACCGACTGATCCCCCTGCCAACGTTAGATGTTTCCAGTGAACTACAACGATTGCCACTACAAAGCCAATACTTCCTGGCATCATTGTCGATATATTTTATTATCAGTTTCTCTTCTTAGAATATCATTTCTATAATTCAGCGGTATCAGCAGGTGCGTCAACATTTGTGGTGAGAAATTTCCGTTTCCGGAGAACAATTGATTTGCGTCGCAAGAAATTGCAATTAATCTCTTATCCTTTCTCTGAAAAAACTTTTCGAGATTTCCTCTGCACAGATCCCGGAATTCTTCGTAGAATGAGCTTTCTCTGGCAATTTAAAAATGTTTTAAATTTGTAGTTGTTTTCGGGGGTGGCTCAGTCGGTAGCGCGCCAGGCTCATAATCTGTAGTTCTCAGGTTCGAGTCCCAGTTGGGTCAACGTTGAGGTTTATCTCCGCAAAATTCCCCCACCCTGTCCAAGGTCAGTAGGGGACATCGATGGGCTTGGAAAGGCCGCCGTCCGTCGGATGGGATGTTAAGACATGGCCCCTGTGCGGGAGAGCCATACCCTGTGCACGTTAAAGAGCAGGCTGGATGGCCTTGCCGAGAGGCTACCATCTGTCTTCCAACAGCTATTTCAGTGGGTCCCCTCCTCCAACCTTCACTGAGCCCTTGGGGTCCTTGTGACCTGGCAATTTAGCCCATAGTGTGAAAAATAACCCAAGACATACCTTATGTGCGTTAAAGAACACGCTGGATGGCCTTGTGGGAGGCTACCATCTGTCTCCCAACAGCTGTTCTAGTGGATCACCTCCCCCAACCTTCTCTGAACTTTCAGGGTCCTTGTGACCTGCCCATTTAGCCCATGGTGTGCAAAAAAGTGCCGCTCAGAGGTAAAACTACTCAATAACGTTAAAGAACACGCTGGATGGTCTTGACCGGAGGCTACCATCTGTCTCCCAACAGCTGTTTCAGTGGATCCCCCAACCTTCTCTGAGCCTTCAGGGTCTTTGTGACCTGGTAAAAAGAAGTTCCACTCAGAGGTAAAATAAACCAATCGAAAAACCGGACATCTATATCTCATGATCAAAAAACATCCGTTATCACTTGGGAAGGGAGAAATTCTGGAAGCTAACAATTTCGCCATCTTCCTCGTTCTCTTAATCATCGTGGAAACGGAACCGTAATTTCTTTTTCCAAATCAAACAGAACGATGTTTGTTTTCACCTGGCAAACGCTTAGTCACGGAGGCGATAGATCCACGCGCAACATCCGTTTTGAAATTGCTCTCTCGCGCCTGTCATGAGTGGTGTCAACGTGATCGTTGTAACAAGTGATGACTTCAGTCGACGAACCGATGACCTTCGCCGAGGGATCAGCATCTCGTTCAGGCGCATCACTTGTGTCGAAAGATCCTCAAAAGTTCAACGATGCGACGAAAACCGAAAATAACTTCTATTTGTGGTGATGCTGTTGTATTGCAACAAAGAAGTCTTCCTCAAGGCTTCTGGATGGCATTCTCAAGGCATTTGGGATGTACTGTTTTAAATAGCATAACAAAAATAGGATTGCCAGGTAATCTAGAGAACTTCTGAGATATATCCTCGTAATCGACATTGGGCAAAAGAAATTTGTTGTATGCGCACTACGGGCCAAGAGAAATTTGTTTGCGGGCGCACTACGAGCCAAAAGAAATTTGTTGTGGACGCACTTTTGGGCTAAGAGAAATTTGTTGTAGATGCACTTTTGGGATAAGAGAAATTTGTTGTGGACGCACTACGAGCCAAGAGAAATTTGTTGTGGATGCACTACGGGCCAAGAGAAATTTGTTGTGGACTCACTTTTGGGCCAAGAGAAATTTGTTGTGGACGCACTTTTGGGCCAAGAGAAATTTGTTGTGGACGCACTTTTGGGCCAAGAGAAATTTGTTGTGGACGCACTTTTGGGCCAAGAGAAATTTGTTGTGGACGCAGTTTTGGGCCAAGAGAAATTTGTTGTGGACTCACTTTTGGGCCAAGAGAAATTTGTTGTGGACTCACTTTTGGGCCAAGAGAAATTTGTTGTGGACTCACTTTTGGGCCAAGAGAAATTTTTGTGGACTCACTTTTGGGCCAAGAGAAATTTGTTGTGGACTCACTTTTGGGCCAAGAGAAATTTGTTGTGGACTCACTTTTGGGCCAAGAGAAATTTGTTGTGGACTCACTTTTGGGCCAAGAGAAATTTGTTGTGGACTCACTTTTGGGCCGAGAGAAATTTGTTGTGGACTCACTTTTGGGCCAAGAGAAATTTGTTGTGGACTCACTTTTGGGCCAAGAGAAATTTGTTGTGGACTCACTTTTGGGCCAAGAGAAATTTGTTGTGGACTCACTTTTGGGCCAAGAGAAATTTGTTGTGGACTCACTTTTGGGCCGAGAGAAATTTGTTGTGGATGCACTACAAGCCAAGAGAAATTTGTTGTGGACTCGTTAAGAAAAATTAAAATACCAGTATGCATGTAGACTGTAATTCATGAAATGAAAATCCATTATTTTGAGTATAAGAGATTTTATTTTTCGCTATAAGACAGTCACTGGTCAAATATATATGTAGACTGTATGATCAGCACAGCCGTCCCGTGGCCGAGTGGTTAGCACGCTTGGCTACTGATCTAAGGGACCTGGGTTCGAGCCCCGGATTTAGGCATGGATGTGTGTGTCGTTTTTCTGCTGAGGTCCTGCCATCCTCTCAGATCTCCTACTGTGGCATATAAACTGACGGGCTCCTGTCAGACCTCTGTGGCAAGCAGCTGCTTGAGGGGGTATTTATTTTTTTTTATTATGATCAGCACATTTTACAAGTCTTTGGTTTAAAGGCTTTTCTCGAGCGGGATTGGTCAGTCGGTAGCGCGTCAGGCTCGCAATCTGTAATTCCCAGGTTCGAGTCCCAGCTGGGTCAGCGTTGAGGTTTATCTCCGTAAAATTCCCCGCCCTGCCCACGGTCAGTAGGTGAGACTGATGGGCTTGGAAAGGTCCGCCGTCCGTAGGATGGGACGTTAAGCCGTGGCCCCGTGTGCGGAAGAGCCATACCCTGTGCACGTTAAAGAACACGCTGGATGGCCTTGACGGGAGGCTACCATCTGTCTCCCAACAGCTGTTCCAGTGGGTCGCCTTCACCAACCTTCTCTGAGCCTTCGGGGTCCATGTGACCTGGCCATTTAGCCCATGGTGTGACAATCCAATATGGCTTGATAATGTATTTTATCTAACTCTTTTGAGAAATATTACCCATCATTTAGCATTAAAATACCCCCTCAAGCAGCTGCTTGCCACAGAGGTCTGACAGGAGCCTGTCAGTTTATATTCCAAAGTAGTAGGTCTCTGAAGATGGCAGGACCTCAGCAGAAAAACAGCATGAACATCCATGCCTTACCCGGGACTCGAACCCAGATCCCTTTGATCAGTAAACAAGCATTCGCCATTAACCACTCATATTAGTTGGCATCTGTCTTATCTTGACAAAGTTTGTCGCCCCATTGGGCTAAGAACAGAAAAAATCTAAAACCCGATTATTTCCTTTGAAAGTGAAGCCATGATGAAAGACCTCTTGTTGTGACATTCCGATTCAAACGGAAGACAACTTCTCTCTTATCTTCTTCGAAACCTGAAAGGATCGTCAACCTGTAAAGAGTAGCAACTGATAATAAATAAATAATAGATAGCCGAAAATGTAGTTCAGATATCTACCTCTGAAGATAAATCTTATCAGCTGCTATCAGCTGACACTTACTCTCGATGGCAGTTTGCTCCCATTATACTCGACTTCTGATACAGATACATCGAACGGTGGATTTATTAACACCTAAGATAAAAGGAAACCGATAGCGTTTGTTCCAAAAGCAAGCCAATACGATTGCGATAGTATTATTATTAAATCGCACAGGGGGGATAGGCACGTCCGTGGGATTTAGTTTCGATAGGGGGTGGAAAGAGTAGAAGACTTTGGTTTCCCATGGAACTCGGGGTAATAAGACTAGGGTTTCCCAAGGGATAGAGGTCGAAAAGACTACGGTTTCCCAAGGGACTCGAGGTTGAAAAGACTACGGTTTCCAAAGGGATAGAGGTCGAAAAACTACGGTTTCCCAAAGAATAGAGGTCAAAAAGACTACGGTTTCCCAAAGAATAGAGGTCAAAAAGACTACGGTTTCCCAAGGGATAGAGGTCGAAAAGACTACGGTTTCCCAAGGGATAGAGGTCGAAAAGACTACGGTTTCCCAAGGGATAGAGGTCAAAAAGACTACGGTTTCCCAAAGAATAGAGGTCGAAAAGACTACGGTTTCCCAAAGAATAGAGGTCGAAAAGACTACGGTTTCCCAAGGGATAGAGGTCGAAAAGACTACGGTTTCCCAAGGGATAGAGGTCGAAAAGACTACGGTTTCCCAAAGAATAGAGGTCGAAAAGACTACGGTTTCCCAAAGAATATAGGTCGAAAAGACTACGGTTTCCCAAAGAATAGAGGTCAAAAAGACTACGGTTTCCCAAAGAATAGAGGTCGAAAAGACTACGGTTTCCCAAAGAATAGAGGTCGAAAAGACTACGGTTTCCCAAAGAATAGAGGTCGAAAAGACTACGGTTTCCCAAGGGATAGAGGTCGAAAAGACTACGGTTTCCCAAGGGATAGAGGTTGAAAAGACTACGGTTTCCCAAGGGATAGAGGTCGAAAAGACTACGGTTTCCCAAGGGATAGAGGTCGAAAAGACTACGGTTTCCCCAGGAATAGAGGTCGAAAAGACTACGGTTTCCCAAGGGATAGAGGTCGAAAAGACTACGGTTTCCCAAGGGATAGAGGTCGAAAAGACTACGGTTTCCCAAGGGATAGAGGTCGAAAAGACTACGGTTTCCCAAGGGATAGAGGTCGAAAAGACTACGGTTTCCCAAAGAATAGAGGTCGAAAAGACTACGGTTTCCCAAAGAATATAGGTCGAAAAGACTACGGTTTCCCAAAGAATAGAGGTCAAAAAGACTACGGTTTCCCAAAGAATAGAGGTCGAAAAGACTACGGTTTCCCAAAGAATAGAGGTCGAAAAGACTACGGTTTCCCAAAGAATATAGGTCGAAAAGACTACGGTTTCCCAAGGGATAGAGGTTGAAAAGACTACGGTTTCCCAAGGGATAGAGGTTGAAAAGACTACGGTTTCCCAAGGGATAGAGGTCGAAAAGACTACGGTTTCCCAAGGGATAGAGGTCGAAAAGACTACGGTTTCCCCAGGAATAGAGGTCGAAAAGACTACGGTTTCCCAAGGGATAGAGGTCGAAAAGACTACGGTTTCCCAAGGGATAGAGGTCGAAAAGACTACGGTTTCCCAAGGGATAGAGGTCGAAAAGACTACGGTTTCCCAAGGGATAGAGGTCGAAAAGACTACGGTTTCCCAAGGGATAGAGGTCGAAAAGACTACGGTTTCCCAAGGGATAGAAGTCGAAAAGACTACGGTTTCCCAAGGGATAGAAGTCGAAAAGACTACAGTTTCCCAAGGGATAGAGGTCGAGAAGACTACGGCTTCCCAAGGGATAGAAGTAAAAAAGACTACGGTTTCCCAAGGGATAGAGGTCGAATAGACTACGGTTTCCCAAGGGATAGAGGTCGAAAAGACTACGGTTTCCCAAAGAATAGAGGTCGAAAAGACTACGGTTTCCCAAGGGATAGAGGTCGAAAAGACTACGGTTTCCCAAGGGATAGAGGTCGAAGAGACTACGGTTTCCCAAGGGATAGAGGTCGAAAAGACTACGGTTTCCCAAGGTTGGGTTGGGTTGTTTTACCTCTGAGCGGCACTTTTTTGCACACCATGGGCTAAATGGCCAGGTCACATGGACCCCGAAGGCTCAGAGAAGGTTGGGGGAGGGAACCCACTGGAACAGCTGTTGGGAGACAGATGGTAGCCTCCCGTCAAGGCCATCCAGCGTGTTCTTTAACGTGCACAGGGTATGGATCTCCCACACACGGGGCCACGGCTTAACGTCCCATCCGACGGACGATGGCCTTTCCAAGCCCATCGGTGTCCCCTACTGACCGTGGGCAGGGCGGGGAATTTTTGCAGAGATAAATCTCAACGCTCACCCAGCTGGGACTCGAACCTGGGAACTACAGATTACGAGCCTGGCGCGCTACCGACTGAGCCACCCCCGCCCCGGTTTCCCAAGGGATAGAGGTTGAAAAGACTACGGTTTCCCAAGGGATAGAGGTCGAAAAGACCACGGTTTCCCAAGGGATAGAGGTCGAAAAGACCACGGTTTCCCAAGGGATAGAGGTCGAAAAGACTACGGTTTCCCAAGGGATAGAGGTCGAAAAGACTACGGTTTCCCAAGGGATAGAGGTCGAAAAACCACGGTTTCCCAAGGGATAGAGGTCGAAAAACCACGGTTTCCCAAGGGATAGAGGTCGAAAAACCACGGTTTCCCAAGGGATAGAGGTCGAAAAACCACGGTTTCCCAAGGGATAGAGGTCGAAAAGACCACGGTTTCCCAAGGGATAGAGGTCGAAAAGACTACGGTTTCCCAAGGGATAGAGGTCGAAAAGACTACGGTTTCCCAAGGGATAGAGGTCGAAAAACCACGGTTTCCCAAGGGATAGAGGTCGAAAAACCACGGTTTCCCAAGGGATAGAGGTCGAAAAACCACGGTTTCCCAAGGGATAGAGGTCGAAAAGACTACGGTTTCCCAAGGGATAGAGGTCGAAAAGACTACGGTTTCCCAAGGGACTCGAAGTCGATAAGACTAAGGTTTCCCAAGGGACTCGAGGTTAAGACTGTTTCCCAAGAGGCTCGAGATTGATAAGACTGTTTCCCAAGGGACTCGAGATTGATAAGACTGTTTCCCAAGGGACTCGAGATTGATAAGACTGTTTCCCAAGGGACTCGAGATTGATCAGACTGTTTCCCAAGGGACTCGAGATTGATCAGACTGTTTCCCAAGGGACTCGAGATTGATAAGACTGTTTCCCAAGGGACTCGAGATTGATAAGACTGTTTCCCAAGGGACTCGAGATTGATAAGACTGTTTCCCAAGGGACTCGAGATTGATAAGACTGTTTCCCAAGGGACTCGAGATTGATAAGACTGTTTCCCAAGGGACTCGAGATTGATAAAACCGTTTCCCAAGGGACTAGATGTCGATATGACAAGTTTGCCCCAAGTGATTCGAAGTCCACAAGATCAGACTGTCCCAAGGGACTCAAGATTAAGTAAGATTAGGCTGTCCCAAAGGACTCGGCTCGATACGACTAAGCTGTCCCAAGGGTTGTTTTACCCCTTAGCGGCACTTTTTTGCACACCATGGGCTAAATGGCCAGGTCACAAGGACCCCGAAGGCTCAGAGAGGGTTACGGAAGGGGACCCACTGGAACAGCTGTTGGGAGACAGATGGTAGCCTCCCGTCAAGGCCACCCAGCGTGTTCTTTAACGTCATAAGGTATGGCTTGAGTTGTTTTACCTCCGAGCGGCACTTTTTTGCACACCATGGGCTAAATGGGAAGGTCACAAGGCCGAAGGTTCAGAGAAGGTTGGGGGAAGGGATCCACTGGAACAGCTGTTGGGAGACAAATAGTAGCCTTCCATCCAGCGCGTTCTTTAACGTGCACAGGGTATGGCTCTCCCGTACAGGAGGTCACGGCTTAATGTCCCATCCGACGGATTGCGATGCTTCCAAGCCCCATCGGTATCCCCTATTGAGCGGAGAACTTTACCTAGATAAATCTCAAAGCTCGAACTCGAACTTCGGAACTTCAAATTACGAGCCTGGCACGCTACCGACTGAGCCACCTCCACCCCACGGGACCTCAAAACGTGGTCCCTTATGCAAGAGAGTCGTACCCTGTGCATGTTAAAGAACACGCTGGATGACTTGACAGGAGGCTGCTGTTTGTTTCCCAACAGCTGTTCCAGTTGGTCTCCTCCCTCAACCTTCTCTGAGCCTTCGGGGTTCTTGTGACCAGGCCATTTAGCCCATTGCGTCCAAAAAAGTGCCTCTCAGAGGTAAAACAACCCAAGCCATACCTTATCCACGTTAAAGAACACGCTGGATGGCCTTGACGGGAGGCTACCATCTGTTTCCCAACAGCTGTTCCAGTGCCGCTCACAGGTAGAACAACCCAACTCAGATTCTGCTCGTGAAGGATGGTTAGGACTAAAGTTACTGGCCACATTGAAAGCAGTTGAACGCTTAAGATCCCTTCCAGCGAGGAAAGTTTGGAAATTTCGATAACGGGGAACTTCCTGGAACGCTTGTTTCGACTACTGTGAACGTAAATGGAGAAGCACACAATCCTCATCCCACCAACCTTCTAGTACCGGTATCCTGAAGGACAACCAGAGAGGAGAGATTCTTGTTGCCATAGCAACGCATCCATCCTTTATCTTCGCCGTATAGAAAACGTGAATAAAGTGTGCTGGGAATTTCCTACAGTATTTTTTTTTGACACAAGGCCAAACTTAATTAAAGGAAGTGGAGATCACCTCTCGAAACGCGATTTCTAATCTTATGTTGTTGTCACGAGTGCGATGTCCGTAAAGATAAGTTTGTAAACAAACGCGCGTGAGTGAGCGAGGATGGCAGATAACGAGTTATGGGCAAAAAGGGTGGGGGATGCTCACGTGAGCATTCTCCCGTACTGGGGCGGGGGTGGCTCAGTCGGTAGCGCGCCAGTAATTTGTAATTCCCAGGTTCAAGTCCCAGTTGGGTCAGCGTTGAGATTTATCTCAGCAAAATTCCCCGCCCTGCCTACGGTCAGTAGGGGACACCGATGGGCTTGGAAAGGCCGCCGTCCGTCGGATGTGACGTTAAGCCGTGACCCGTGTGTGGAAGCCATACACTGTACACGTTAAAGAACACACTGGATGGCCTTGACGGGAGGCTACCACATGTCTCAACAGCTGTTCCAGTGGGTCTCCTCCCCCAACCTTCTCTGAGCCTTCGGGGTCCATGTGACCTGGCCATTTAGTCCATGGTGTGCAAAAAAGTGCCGCTCAGAGGTAAAACAACTCAACGTTAAAGAACACGCTTGGTGGCCTTGACGGGAGGCTACCATCGGTCTCCCAACAGCTGTTAAAGTGGGTCCCCTCCCCCAACCTTCTCCGAGTCTTCGGGGTCCTTGTGACCTGGCCATTTAGCCCATGGTGTACGAAAAAGTGCCGCTCAGAGGTAAAACAACCCAACCCTCAGCCAAATACTCTAACCAGGCCATTTAATTCAAAAATTAAAACACTCCCAATGAATCGTAGGGAAGAGATAAAAAGATTTAATGCAGATGTAATTTCGCAGAGATTCAGTAAGAGAATGATTACTAAAAAAGTCTCTTCCAGAGCAACAACGCTGACACAGTTGCACTCCCGAAGTTATTAACCCAATTCCCGCGTTCTGAGCACGCTCATCACGTGCACACGAATGTTTAAACGAGAAACGTGATCGTTCAGGAATACAAATTCTCATTAATCAGCCCCGTACCAGTTCATAGGTAGGTTTGGAGAAATTTAAACTTAATTTCTTTTGTAAATGAAAGCGATTAACAGGTTGGGCATTGTTTTACCTCTGAGTGGCACTGTTTTGCACATCATGGGCTAAATGGCCAGGTCACAAGGACCCCGAAGGATCAGAGAAGATTGGGGGAGGGGACTCACTGGAACAGCTGTTGGGAGATAGATGGTAGCCTCCCGTCAAAGTCATCTAGCGTATTCTTTAACTTGCATAAGGTATGGCTTTCGTTGTTTTACTTCTGAATGACTGTTTTTTTTGCACACAATGGGCTAAGTAACCAGTTTACAAGGACCATGAAGGCTCAGAGAAGGTTGGGTGGTGAGGAGAACTAGTGGAACAGCTCTCGGGAGACAGATGGTAGCCTCCCGTCAAAGTCATCAAGTGTGTTCTTTAAAAGTGCATAAGGTATGCCATGGAATCTTTTACCTTTGAGCAGCACTATTTTGCACACATCATAGGCTAAATGGACAGGTCACAAGGACTCCGAAGGCACAGAGAAGGTTGGGGGAGGGGACCCACTGGAACAGCTGTTAGGAGACAGGTGGTAGCCTCCTGTCAAGGCCATCCAGCATGTTTTTTAACGTTCACAGGGTATAGCTTTGCTGCACACGATACCACGGCTTAACGTCCCATCCGACGGACGGCGGCCTTTCCAAGCCCATCGGTGTCCTCTACTGACCGTGGGCAGGGCGGGGAATTTTGTGAAGATAAATCCCAATGGTGGCCCAGCTGGGATTCGAACCTGGGAACTTTAAGATTACGAACTTGGCGCGCTACTGACAGCTATTCCCGCCTCACTGCATGGAGCCGTTAAGATTTATCTGCATCAATCCTTTTTCTGCTCGCAGTGAGAAAAGGGTTGCCCATGAGCTTCGGAAGTTTGTAATCTGTCAGACTAGACGTTAAACCGTGAGTCCCTTATGCACGAGAACCAAATCCTGTGCACGTTAAAGAACACGCTGGATGGCTTTGATGAAAGGGTACCATGTCTCCCAACAGCTGTTCCAATGGGTCCCCTCCCCCAACTATATCTGAGACTTTGGGGTCCTTGTGACCTAACTATTTATCCCATTGTGTGGAAAAAGTGCAGCTGAGAGGTAAAACAACCCAAGCCATACCTTATGCACATTAACACGCTGAATGGCCTTGACAGGAGGCTACCATCTGTCTCCCAACAGCTGTTCCAGTAGGTCACCTCCCCCAACCTTCTCTGAGCCTTCGGGGCAGGGCCGCCGACATGAGGGGTGGGGCAAGGGGGACTAGTGCATAGGGGCCCCGTCAGATTAAGTGACTCTACATTTTCTTACAAAAATTATTCTTAGTTAGGCTATATATCGATCCTATGCTAAAAAGTTTTATGTGACACAAACTGTGTAGGCTTATGTTTTTGCATGCCCGACTGCGCAACAGGCTTTTTTTCCTCTGCATGTCATCATTGTGTCCAGAATAATTGCTATTAATGATTTGTAAAGATAAAAAGTTTTCAAGGGGGGGGTCCCGAGCATAATATTACATAGGGGCCATAAATTCTCTCGGCGGTCCTGCTTCGGAGTCATTATTACCTGGCCACTTAGACAAAGTGCCGCTCAGAGGTAAAACAAGCCAATATCCGCAGCATCTAGAAGCACTGATCTCCATCCATTGAGCATTCAGGCGATTCAAAAAGTCGGTTAAATGTCAACATGCCGAATCTAATAAGCTTTTACTAAACAGAAGTTTTCTTCAAAGCTAATCCCGAGCAATTTTCTTGTTGGATACACTTCCAAGATTAATTGGAGCAATTCGATAGCCTATGAATCAGAGTACGACACAATTGCGTTACATTATGAAACGGTTAAGGTTTTCTTGTTTCTCTTGGTCGGTGGTGGCCTAGTATTCATTCCAAGCCAAGGTCTCCGATTAATAGTTTGTCTTTTACAAGCTTAAACAAATATCAGGAAAACATGGCTGGCTGATTGCGAACTTGAAAGGCATTATGCAAAGTTGGGTTTGCTGAACCCGATCAACCATAAAAAGGGTGATGGGGTTCGCCAAACATCCGAAAATAATCTTATTTCATGTGGCCGATGTTTTCATGTCACCCTGGGCTTAGAAAGATGGCAGCGGCACCGTCTGCGGATGAGCCATGACCTGTGCATATTGAACTTTTGTTGTTGTTTTACCTGTGAGAGACACTTTTTTGCACACCATGGGCTAAATTGCCAGGTCACAAGGACCCCGAAGGCTCAGATAAGGTTGGGGGAGGAGACCCACTGGAACAGCTGTTGGGAGACAGATGGTAGCTTCCCGTCAAGGCCATCCAGCGTGTTCTTTAACGTGCACAGGGTATGGCTCTCCCATACACGGACCACGACTTAACGTCCCATCCGACGGACGGTGGCCTTTCCAAGCCCATCGGTGTCCCCTACTGACCGTGGGAAGGGCGGGGAATTTTGCGGAGATAAATCTCAACGCTGACCCAGCTGGGACTCGAACCTGGGAACTGCAGATTACGAGCCTGGCGCTCTACCGACTGAGCCACCCCTGCCCCTGTGCATATTTAACAATACGGTAAATGTCCTTGATGGGAATTCGATTCAGTTTTATGTCAGCGGCCCTTTTTTTTTTTACACACAATGGACTAAATGGTCTGGTAACAAGGTCGGGTTGTTTTACCTCTGAGCGGCACTTTTTTGCACACAATGGGCTAAATGTCCAGGTCACGAGGACCCCGAAGGCTCAGAGAATGTTGGGGGAGGGAACCCACTGGAACAGCTGTAGAGAAACAGATGATGGCCTCCCGTCAAGGCCATCTAGTGTGTTCTTTAACGGCGAGTTGTTCTACCTTTGAGCGGTACTTTTTGCACACAATGGGCTAAATCCAGTCTTACGAAGCCTTACCACACAAGTTTTTGCATGGGCATAAATTGGAATATTTCTCCAAAAGGAAATTGTGAAACAGCCTGCTGCTTGTCTGCCTGGATATCTACGGTCCCTTCGGGATCAAGGTCAACCCTTGTGGCTTGACCTTTCTCCCCCATAATGGGGTGCAGGGGTGACTCAGTTGGTAGCGCGCCAGGCTCGTAATCTGTATTTCCCAGGTTCGAGTCCCAGCTGGGTCAGCGTTGAGACTTATCTCCACAAAACTCCCTGCGCTATCCACGGTCAGTAGGGGACAACAATGGGCTTGGAAAGGCCACCGTCCGTCGGATGGGACGTTAAGCCGTGACTCCTTGTGCGGGAGAGCCATACTCTGTGCACGTTAAAGAACACGCTGGATGGCCTTGACGGGAGGCTACCATCTGTCTCCCAACAGCTGCGGCAGTTGGTCTCCCTCCATCAACCATTCTAAGCCTTCGGGGTCCTTGTGACGTGGCCATTTAGCCCATGGTCTGCTAATAAATGCCGCTCAGAGGTTGGGTTGTTTTACCTCTGAGCACTTTTTTGCACA
Source organism: Ryuthela nishihirai (assembly GCA_038380435.1). NCBI lineage: Eukaryota > Metazoa > Arthropoda > Arachnida > Araneae > Heptathelidae > Ryuthela > Ryuthela nishihirai. Next base: position 70,416,135 of record JAWZYU010000006.1, read on the forward strand.
CCACGGATTAAATGGCCAGGCCACAAGGATCCCGAAGGCTCAGAAGGTTGGGGGAGGGGACCCACTGGAACAGCTGTTGGGAGACAGATGGTAGCCTCCCGTCAAGGCCATCCAGCGTGTTCTTTAACGTGCACAGGGTATGGCTCTCCAGCACACGGGGCCACGGCTTAACGTCCCATCCGACGGACGGCGGCCTTTCCAAATCCATCGGTGTCCCCTACTGACCGTGGGCAGGGCGGGGAATTTTTGCGGAGATAAATCTCAACGCTGACCCAGCTGGGACTCGAACCTGGGAACTGCAGATTACGAGCCTGGCGCACTACCGACTGAGACACCCCCCTTGTGTGGGAGAGCCATACACTGTGCACGTTAAAGAACACGCTGGATGGCCTTGACGGGAGGCTACCATCTGTCTCCCAACAGCTGCTCCAGTTGGTCCCCCTCCAACCATTCTAAGCCTTCGGGGTCCTTGTGACGTGGCCACTTAGCCCATGGTCTGCTAAAAAATGCCGCTCAGAGGTAAAACAACCGTACCCATATTTCAAACATTTTTCATTAAATTTTTTAAACTATAAAACTAATAGGGAAGTGTTACAAATACAATAAGCAATGGTAAAAATCCATATCGGATCTAATCAGAGTCCCCCAAAGGCGTATCCATCGAGATTATTGCTCAGCCATTAAACTTATTTATCTGCATTAACCCCTGGTCTACCCTCTGTTAAAAAGGGGATGCCGATGGGCTTGAGTTGGGTTGTTTTACCTCTGAGCGGCACTTTTTTGCACACCATTGGCTAAATGGCCAGGTCACATGGACCCCGAAGGCTCAGAGAAGGTTGGGAGAGGGGACCCACTGGAACAGTTGTTGGGAGACAGATGGTAGCCTCCCGTCAAGGCCATCCATCGTGTTCTTTAACGTGCACAGGGTATGGCTCTCCCGCACACGGGGCCACGGCTTAACGTCCCATCTGACGGACGGCGGCCTTTCCAAGCCCATCGGTGTTCCCTACTGACCGTGGGCAGGGCGGGGGAATTTTGCGTAGATAAATCTCAACGCTGGGACTCGAACCTGGGAATTACAGATTACGAGCCTGGCGCGCTACATACTGAACCGTCCCTGATGGGCTTGGAAAGGTTGTCATCTGTCGGACTGTACATTAAGCTCTGGTCCTGTGATCATGAGAGCCATACTCTGTGCATGTTAAAGCCAGGCTACCCTGTCTTCCAACAGCTTGGGGTGCAAAAACGTGCCGCTCAGAGGTAAAAACCTCTGAGCGAAAGTTTTTTGCACACAATGTGATAAATGACCAGGTCACATGGACCCCGAAGGCTCAGAAGGTTGGGTAAAGGGACCCACTGGAACAGCTGTTAGGATGGTAGCCTCCCGTCAAGCCCATCCAGCATGTTCTTTAACCTTGGGTTGTTTTACTTCTGAGCGGCACTTTTTTTCACTCAACGGGCTAAATGTTCAGGTCACAAGGACCCCGAAGGCTCAGAGAAGGTTGGGGGAGGGGACCCACTGGAACAGCTGTTGGGAGACAGACGGTAGCCTCCCATCAAGCGTGTTCTTTAACGTCCTTTCTGAGCCTTCGGGGTCCTTGTGACCTGGCAATTTAGCCCATGGTGTGCAAAAACGTTCCGCTCAGAAGTAAAACAACCGAACTTTTTTTGCAACGTAGTTACGAGTCCTTGACACTCTGCAAGCAACCTTTACTTTCAATATTCCATCATTTACAACTTCCTTTTCCGTTTCCGTTTAATGGCGTCGCCCACATTTTGCCGAATGCCACCAAGGTTGCGTGGATTCTCAGCATTATTGTCCCAAGGCAATTATTCCATCAGCTACCGCTATTCAGATTCAAGAGGCTCTTGAATATAACCCACGTATGCGGGACAGAAACGAAGTGCACCTTTCACTACTGGAAGGTCAGATAGCGACGATAACAGCGGAGCTTGCCTTGAGCAGCGCTTACATGGAGGAAGGGAAAGGTGGCAGTTATTCACCCACACGTCAGAAATGGAGGAAGTTGGTCTCTGTGTGTGGGGAAATGTTAAGAAATTTTAAGGAATGAAATGGGTTGGGTTGTTTTACCTCTGAGCGGCACTTTTTTGCACACCATGGGCTAAATGGGCAGGCCACAAGTACCCAGAAGGCTCAGAAGGTTGGGGGAGGGGACCCACTGGAACAGTTGTTGGGAGACAGATGGTAGCCTCCCGTCAAGGCCATCCAGCGTGTTAACGTACAGGGTATGGCTCTCCCGCACACGGGGCCACGGCTTAACGTCCCATCCGACGGACGGCGGCCTTTTCAAGCCTATCGGTGTCCGCTACTGACCGTGGGCAGGGCGGGAAAATTTTACGGAGATATATCTCAACGCTGACTCAGCTGGGACTCGAACCTGGGAACTACAGATTACGAGCCTGGCGCGCTACCAACTGAGCCACCCCCGCCCCTTATTTAGAAGAAGACGAAGAACAACGGTTATAACGAAAGGTTTATTAAAAAAAAATGTGTACATTGAAACAGAGGCGAATTAGGCAGTCACCTACGACGATGCCAAGTGAAATGTGGCGCCAAATTGGAAGGAAAAATTATTTTAAAAAGTTAAAATGGTAAACCAAAATAAAAATAGTCATATTTTATGATCAGTGTTTTGATATTCGGGCATTTTGAAAAATGGACGTTAAAGTTTATTGGAGTTTTTTTTATATATTGGATATGGTAAAAAGATAGTTTAAGCATGTAAAATATGGGAGAACTGCAGTATTGAGTCCTCAGCCACCATCTTGTTTCATTTCGCCGCGCTGAAAAAAGTCTGAATGGTAAAAGTAGTCCGCATCTACCTTGAGATGTGTATTGCGGATATATATATAAAAGAAATATGCAATGCTACATAGAAGAAAATAATGTTTCTGCACTTAAAAAAATTACCGAGAATAATCTCATCGAAACGAGATTTCATTAACAACACTTATCGCTACAAAATGAACCCTCGTTCACACTTGAAAAAACTCCCCGAAAATTAAACTATTTAATCAAAATTAATTTTATTAACAACTCATATCGCTAAAGAATAAACTTTCGTTCTGCACTTAAAAAAAGCCTCAAAAATTAGTATTCTCATCAAAACTAGATTTTATTAACAGCTCTTATCGCTAAAGAATAACTCCTTGCTCCTACAGAAAAAAAAGTCCCAAAAATAAATAATCTCATCAAAAGATTTCATTAACAACGCTTTTAGCTAAACAATGAAACCTCATTTCGCACTTAAAAAAAAAGTGCCTAAAATAAATATCAAAAGTAAATTTAAAAAATCTACTTAAGCCCCGGAAACAAATAATCTCATTAGAAAGAACTATTCTAAACAGCATAGATCAGTCAAACATTGGAACATGCGGATGGATATCATATTGCAACTGAACGTTACAGGTTTTCCTCGGAAAAATTCAACATGGCGGCTGAGGACCCTATACTGCAGCGTAGCCAAATATTATCTACAAGTTTATTTCGAAAATTTCATTCTTTTTATCAGATCTCGTAAACATTGGTACGACAAACAGATAACTAAGCCTCTGATTTAAAACATAACACTCAAAAAAGCATTAAAAGGGGAAAAAAATGGGTAAACTGTTTCTAAGGTTACCAAAACCAAGGTTGGTTCTCTACCTAACTCCAGGTTCTGCTTAGTTCCTTCCTTTGAAACACCTGATTGGCAGCTAGTTCAGGGTCGTCAATGCATTTAAAAACCTTGTCAAGATTCAGTTTTTCTCAATTTTAAAGATACAATTTACTTACATTAACTGAACAACATCAGCAACAAGTAGATATGAACACAAATATACTAGAAATAATTACTAATATTATTCAAGTGAATACATATGCCTACAATTTTAACGTAAATATTTCACTTTGAAATTATGACGTTAACTGCAATTCGTCTAAGCTAGAGAAAGCGAAAATTACGACATAGATTTAAAACTAGAGTTGAAGAGCCATTTTACAAACCACTATTATATTCTAACTCGAAAAGTCCAAAAAGCCACTCGAATTATGGTTCTCAATTCAAGAAACGTTCCAAACTTTCTTTCGGTGAAAGTTAACAAAATATTCACGCGCTACTCGAATCGTTGAACTGGAATAAAAGTACTTTCGATAATTATTACCAGGAATGGCCACGTTGTAGCAATAAGTCGATTTTACTTAATTTAGGAAAGAAATACAAAATGATTTCATATGATACTATATCTAGGAAGCTACTACTTAGTTTAAGCAAGATATATAGTATAAATAGTAGGTTATTTTTATGACGTTGGTTCAGAAATCGAACTGTACACTTTCCACATATGGAATGAAACCAGAATTCTAAGTAACTTTCTGCTTAAATTCAACACCATCGAAGAAACGTTTCTGTAACAAACTTAAGAACTAAATAAACCCTGTTCCTGAAGAAGTAAACTTGAGAATACTTACGACTTCCGCGATTGATGGACAAAACTCTAGCACAACATAAAGACAGTACGAACCGTGCAAAGACGAGAATCCGTCGTTGGCAAACACAACACGCTTCGTGAACGGACAACTGAGGTATAATGGCAGAAAGCCTGGCTGCTGGCAGATCAGAAGGTCAAGGGCGGAAATGGGGAAGTCAGGAGAGAAGCCGGGAGGGTCAGCATGGGTGGAACCGGTTTCTGAGGATTGCATATAGTTCGTGAAACACCGGCGTAGGCAATAAAAAGGACTTTGAATGTGATTCATTCATCTGAAAGTATGGACGACTTTTCCGGGATCATACCCAGACATATTTTGATAAATGAATTTCGAATTATTTTCCTAGATTGGCTTGTAAACACTGCTGCCATCGGACGGTGTCCTAAATAGGGTGACTCATCACAAGAGTGTCATAACAGTCTTTGGCCATAACCTGGGTGCATTAAAGACACGCTGGACAGCTTTACCGGGAGGCTTCCAATGTCTTTAACAGCTTGTCCAGTTGGTTCTTTACCTAACTCCAGTGGCTGATTGAGGTATCTGAAGGCCCCAAGTTGTCTGGAAATGTATTTGGTAGGGCTGTTTTTTACCTCTGAGTGGCACTTTTCTGCACACCATGGGCTAAATGGCCAGGTCACATAGACCCCGAAGGCTCAGAGAAAGTTGGGGGAGGGGACCCATTGGAACAGCTGTTGGGAGACAGATGATAGCCTCCGTGAAGGCCATCCATTTTGTTCTTTAACGTTGAGTAGTTTTACCTCTGGGTGGCACTTTTTTGCACACCATGGGCTATGTGGCCAGGTCACAAGGACCCCGAAGGCTCAAGGAAGATTGGTGGGGGTGACCCACTGTAACAGCTGTTGAAAGACAGATGGTATCCTCCCGTCAAAGCCATCCAGCGTGTTCTTCAACGTGCACAGGGTATGGATCTCCCGCACACTGAGTCGCGTGTTAACCCTATCCGACAGACGGCGGCCTTTCCAAGCCCGTCGGTGTCCCCTACTGACCATGGACAAGGCGGAGAATTTTGCAGAGATAAATCTTAATGCTGACCCAGCTGGGACTCGAACCAAAGAACTACAGAGTACGAGCCTGTTGCGCTACCGACTGAACCACCCCTACTGGACCTGCATTCATTTTTTAAACCCCAAATCCTGCCCTCAGCGACCAAATTGGTGTTGTTCTCCCCATCGGTGAGCAAAATGGTATCACCCATTTAGAAAGGGGACAGAGGAAATGGGTTGGGTTGTTTTACCTCTGAGCGGCACTTTTTTTGCACACCATTGGCTAAATGGCCAGGCCACAAGGACCCCGAAGGCTCAGAGAAGGTTGGGGGAGGGGACCCACTGGAACAGCTGTTGGGAGACAGATGGTAGCCTCCCGTCGAGGCCATCCAGCGTGTTCTTTAACGTGCACAGGGTATGGCTCTCCCGCACACGGGGCCACGGCTTAACGTCCCATCCGACGGACGGCGGCCTTTCCAAATCCATCGGTGTCCCCTACTGACCGTGGGCAGGGCGGGGAAATTTTGCGGAGATAAATCTCAACGCTGACCCAGCTGGGACTCGAACCTGGGAACTACAGATTACGAGCCTGGTGCGCTACCGACTGAGCCACCCCCGCCCCAGAGAGGAAATGGAAAGGATTATTATAACCTGAGTAGTTGGCACACTTGGCTACTAAGGGACATGGGTTCGAGCCCCGGACAAGGCATGGACGTTTGTGTTGTCTTTCTGCTGAGGTCCTGCCATACTCACAAAATTTCTACTATAGCATATAAACTGACAGGCTCCTGTCAGACCTATGTGGCAAGCAGCTGCTTGAGGGGGTATTATTTATTTATTTTTATACTAGATAGCTATTTATCGCACAATAATGTGGTTTAATTGGAATGGTTGACCAATAAGCGGCATTTTCTGTGCCCAATTTGTTTTATAGTTAGGTTACGAAGACCCCAAAGGCTTTGTATAGTTGTGATGGCTGTTTTACCACTGAGAGATTTTTTTCGCACAAGAGGCTAAATGGCCAGGTCAAGGATCCCGATGGCTCATAGAAGGTAAGGGAAAGGGGACCCACTGGACAGTGTTAGGAGACAGATGGTAGCCTCCCGTCAAGGCCATCCAGCGTGTTCTTTAACGTTGTTAACTGAGTAGTTTCACCTCTGGGTGGCATTTTTTTGCACACCATGGGCTAAATGGCCAGGTCGCAAGGGCTCCGATGGCTCAGAGAAGGTTGGAGGAGGGGACCCACTGGAACAACTGTTAGGAGACAGATGGTAGCCTCCTGTCAAGGCCATCCAGCGTTTAACGTGCATAAGGTATGGCTCTCCCGCACACGGGGCCACGGCTTAACGTCCCATCCGACGGACATCTTAACGTCCCATTCACGGATCCACACGGGGCCAAGACTTAATGTCTTGTCCTTTCCAAGCCCATCGGGCGTGGAGTTTTGAGCAGATAAATCTGAATGCTGGCCCAGTTAGGACTCGAACCTGGGAACTGCAGATTATGGCCTGGCGCGCTGGCGACTGAGCCATTCCATCACCCTAATATACATTTGGTTGTTTTACTTCTGAGCGGCACTTTTTTGTACACAATGGGCTAAATGGCCAGGTCACATGGGCACCGAAGGCTCAGAGAAGGTTGCGGGAGGGGACCCACTGGAACAGCTGTTGGGAGACAGGTGGTAGCCTACCTTCAAGGCCATCCAACGTGTTCTTTAACGTGCACAGGTTTATGGTTCTCCAGCACACATAGCCACGGCTTAACGTCCCATCCGACGGACGGCGGTCTGTCCAAGCCCATCGGTGTCCCCTACTGACCGTGGGCAGGGCGGGGAATTTTTTGCGGAGATAAATCTCAACGCTGACCCAGCTGGGACTCGAACCTGGGAACTGCAGATTACGAGCCTGGCCCTCTACCGACTGAGCCACCCGCCCCATAAACCTAGGGAGAAATGCAGTTATTGCAACGGATTAAGCCCATCGAAAAGAATGAAACTATCTTTAATCAACGCACATCCTGCATCTGGAATCGCAGAAGGTCTCTCCCCACTGCACCTGCTTCTCCACCTACCGGCAGTTCCTCGAATTACTGTTGCCAATCCGTTGCACGGCAGGAACTCGTGTAAGAACATCCGGATGTGACATCACGCCGGTCGAGTGCAAAATGGCACGTGCAGCGTGAAATATGTCGTTAGCAATATCCGGCGGATTACTCGGAAGTCGGTATTCGACACTTTTTTTGCATTTGAATTCTGCGTGCATTGAGGATTCGTGAGAGGTTAAGATTTTGCAGAAGGGTGGGGGGCTTTGTAGCTGATCGATTAATGACATCATACGTCATTCTTTTCTGTAATAACAGAGAAAATGTCCTTCTAATCAAGAAACACTTGTAGAGTTAGCGGAAATTATAACAGAGATCAGTAATTCGGAGTCATCTGTTTCCCAGAGATTTCACAAAACATGTCAGTATAGGTTGTTTTATCTCTGAGCGGATATTTTTGCACACAATGGGCTAAATGGCCAGGTGACAAGAACCCCGAAGGCTCAGAGAAGGTTGGGGGAGTGGACTCACTGGATCAGCTGTTGGGAGACATTCATGGTGTGCAAAAAAATGCCGCTGAGGGGTAAATTAATCCAACGTTAAAGAACACACTGGATGGCCTTGACGGGAGGCTACCATCTGTCTCCAAACAGCTGTTCCAGTGGGTCCCCTCCCCCAACCTTCTCTGAGCCTTCGGGGTCCATGTGACCTGGCCATTTAGCCCATGGTGTGCAAAAAAGTGCCGCTCAGAGGTAAAACAACCCAACGTTAAAGAACACACTGGATGGCCTTGACGGGAGGCTACCATCTGTCTCCGAACAGCTAATTCCAGTGGGTCCCCTCCCCCAACCTTCTCTGAGCCTTCGGGGTCCATGTGACCTGGCCATTTAGCTCAAGGTGTGCAAAAAAAGTGCCGCTCAGAGGTAAAACAACCCAACGTTAAAGAACACACTGGATGGCCTTGACGGGAGGCTACCATCTGTCTCCGAACAGCTAATTCCAGTGGGTCCCCTCCCCCAACCTTCTCTGAGCCTTCGGGGTCCATGTGACCTGGCCATTTAGCTCATGGTGTGCAAAAAAAGTGTCGCTCAGAGGTAAAACAACCCAACCTTCGCTTTTGACTCCACGATTGATGTTAACGTTGGTAAGTCTTAAACAACGTTGGACGAAGTTCATTGCAACGTGACCACTCTTACAATGGAGTTGCAAGTGTAAAGGAAGTTCATTCAATTCGAGCTTTCAATGACTGAAATCGGATTGCTCAAACATCAAACTTGTTGCTATTGTTAAGCCTAACTTAATGGGATACTTGGAGCGGAAATGAACTGTAGTTAGCACGAAACATCATCCAAATACTGATTCCTTTTCATGCTTTGTACTTTCGGTGGCAACTTCCGTTTTTTGAATGGCTTACGAGTCATGTGGTCAATGACGAAATGCGAGTGCAAACCTGTTGAGGAGGTGGGGGTGGCTATGAAACCGCGTTGTTGATGCTTTTGCAATTCTCATCGATTCAAACTTTTGGATTACAAAATCTTATTGAGTAATCTTATTGAGGTTGGGTTGTTTTACCTCCGAGCGGCGGTTTTTTGCACACAATGGGCTAAATGGATCACATGGACCCCGAAGGCTCAGAGAAGGTTGGGAGAGGGGACCCACTAGAGCAGCTGTTGGGAGACAGATGGTAGCCTCCCGTCAAGACCATCCAGCGTGTTCTTTAAGGTGCATAAGGTATGGCTTGGGTTGTTTTACCACTTAGCGGCACTTTTTTGCACACAATGGACTAAATAGCCAGGTCACAAGGACACCCGAAAGCTCAGAAATGGTTGAGGCAGGGGACCCACTGGAACAGCTGTTGGGAGACAGTTGGTAGCCTCCCATCAAAGGCCGGTGCGGGGGTGGCTCAGTCGGTAGCGCGTCAGGCTCGTAATCTGTAGTTCCCACGTTCGAGTCCCAGCTGGGTCAGCGTTGAGATTTATCTCCGCAAAATTCCCCCGCCCTGCCCACGGTCAGTTGGGGACACCGCTGGGCTTGGAAAGGCCGCCGTCCGTCGGATGGGACGTTAAGCCGTGGCCCCGTGTGCGGGAGAGCCATACCCTGTGCACGTTAAAGAACACACTGGATGGCCTTAACGGGAGGCTATCATCTGTCTCCCAACAGCTGTTCCAGTGGGTCCCCTCCCCCAACCTTCTCTGAGCCTTCGGGGTCCATGTGACCTGGCCATTTAACCAATGGTGTGCAAAAAAGTGCCGCTCAAAGGTAAAACAACCCAACACAACCTATCAAGGCGATCCAGTGTGTTCTATAAAGTGCACAGGGTATGGCTCTCCCGCACACGGGCCACGGCTTAACGTCTCATCCTACGGACGGCGGCCTTTCGAAGACCATCGGTGTCCCCTACTGACCGTGGATAAGGCGGGGATTTGTACGGAGATAAATCTCAATGCTGACCCAGCTAGGACTCGAACCTGGGAGCTGCAGATTACGAGCATGGCGCGCTACCGAATGAGCCACCCTCACCCCAAAAACTCGCGAAAATAACATCCCTGATCCTTATTGTTTTTTTCTCTTACAACCTCCGTGGAGTCGTTAAGTGTTGGCTAATTAATTCACAGAATCAACACGAACATCTGCGCAAATACAATCCGTAACGAATTTGCAGACAACCGAGATTTTGGTCGAAAAGTAGGCCACGGGAACCGTTCTGCTCGAGCCGAAGGCAGAAAACCTTGCTACGGTTAAAACAGCCTCCACAGATCAATTATTGCTTCCACTGAGTAGAACTCTGTCACCCACCTCGCACGTGCTTACTGACCTGTTTTTTCCCAACTAACGTAACTGCACGAGTAACAACGCAGCAGTCCGCATTGTTCAACCCTCTGTTGCAGCGATGGGCGTGGCTTCGATTAAAATCTATTGTTCAATGCAACAGTTGTGTCGGTCGATCCTCGAAAAGCGTTTTGCCTGTTACGTTGAGTTGTTTTATCTCTGAGCGGCAGCTTTTTTTTTGTACACAATGGGCTAAATGACCAGGTCACAAGGAACCCGAGGGCTCAGAGAAGGTTGGGGGAGGAGACCCACTGAAACAGCTGTTGAGAGACAGATGGTAGCTTCTCGTCAAGGCCATTCAGTGTGTTCTTAAACGTTGGGTTGTTTTACCTCTGATCGGCACTTTTTTGCACACAATGGGGCTAAATGGCCAGGTCACAAGGATCCCGAACACTCAGAGAAGGTTGGGGGAGGAGACCCACTGGAACAGCTGTTGGGAGACAGATGGCCTCAGAGAACCAAAGGGGAAGACTGGCTCCACTTTGTCCAAAGGGGAGGCTGATTCCACTTTCTCCAAAGGGGGAGGCTGATTCCACTTTCTCCAAAGGGGGAGGCTGATTCCACTTTGTCCAAAGGGGGAGGCTGATTCCACTTTGTCCAAAGGGGGAGGCTGATTCCACTTTGTCCAAAGGGGAGGCTGATTCCACTTTGTCCAAAGGGGGAGGCTGATTCCACTTTCTCCAAAGGGGGAGGCTGATTCCACTTTGTCCAAAGGGAGTGGCTGATTCCACTTTTCCAAAGGGAGTGGCTGATTCCACTTTGTCCAAAGGGAGTGGCTGATTCCACTTTGTCCAAAGGGGGAGGCTGATTCCACTTTGTCCAAAGGAGGAGGCTGATTCCACTTTGTCCAAAGGGGGAGGCTGATTCCACTTTGTCCAAAGGGGAAGGCTGATTCCACTTTGTCCAAAGGGGGAGGCTGATTCCACTTTGTCCAAAGGGGGAGGCTGATTCCACTTTGTCCAAAGGGGGAGGCTGATTCCACTTTGTCCAAAGGGGGAGGCTGATTCCACTTTGTCCAAAGGGGGAGGCTGATTCCACTTTGTCCAAAGGGGGAGGCTGATTCCACTTTGTCCAAAGGGAGTGGCTGATTCCACTTTTCCAAAGGGGAGGCTGATTCCACTTTGTCCAAAGGGAGTGGCTGATTCCACTTTGTCCAAAGAGGGAGGCTGATTCCACTTTCTCCGAAGGGGGAGACTGATTCCACTTTGCACCAAAGGGGAGGCTGTTTTCACTTTGTCCAAAGGAGGAGGCTGTTTCCGAGGTGGGATTCGAACCTGGCGCGCTTCCGACTGAGCCAACCCCGTCCCGGTGAGAAGTTTAAGTAACGGAATGAAGCCGGAAAAAATAAACATGATGGCAGTATTCACATGTTTACGAAACTGAGCAAACACCATAACAGTTGTACTGGCATCTTTGAAAGCTTTAGAGACCGATTGAGAAATGTTGGTTATAAGAGAATTCCTCTTTTATTCAACGCATCAGTTGCACTCCCATAATGCACCGAAAAGAGGAAATTAACGTTCGCATTTCACAAACGTGAATCACCTTGGAGCAGAGTCGTTTGGTTATGAATACGAGATTATCCATTTCAATGGATAGCACGAGATGCAGTCAGATTGCGATCAGGGATTGTCCGCTGCAGAAAGAACAGACTTATGAGTGATACATACAAAAGTAAAAAAAAAATCAGACAGCCTTGTATTTAATGCTTTGTTTGGGTTTTGTTTTATTCAAGAGTTGAATTATTTTCTGCTTAACGGACTATTTATAGTCAAGCTTTAAACGTACCGAATGCTTAAGAGGATTATTACGAAATTCTATCATTCTTTCTACAGAGCAAATTAAAATAAGGAATACGTTCCATTCTCAAGGGGATGTTCCAGATTTACAAAGCGATGTTCCAAAATTTTAAGGGACAACGTTTAAATAGGGTCTAAGGGGGGAGACTTGTCCCAGTTCGAACCAAACGGGGAGGAGACTGGTCCCAGTTCGGACCAAACGGGGAGGAGACTGGTCCCAGTTCGGACCAAACGGGGAGGAGACTGGTCCCAGTTCGGACCAAACGGGGAGGAGACTGGTCCCAGTTCGGACCAAACGGGGAGGAGACTGGTCCCAGTTCGGACCAAACGGGGAGGAGACTGGTCCCAGTTCGGACCAAATGGGGAGGAGACTGGTCCCAGTTCGGACCAAACGGGGAGGAGACTGGTCCCAGTTCGGACCAAACGGGGAGGAGACTGGTCCCAGTTCGGACCAAACGGGGAGGAGACTGGTCCCAGTTCGGACCAAACGGGGAGGAGACTGGTCCCAGTTCGGACCAAACGGGGAGGAGACTGGTCCCAGTTCGGACCAAACGGGGAGGAGACTGGTCCCAGTTCGGACCAAACGGGGAGGAGACTGGTCCCAGTTCGGACCAAACGGGGAGGAGACTGGTCCCAGTTCGGACCAAACGGGGAGGAGACTGGTCCCAGTTCGGACCAAACGGGGAGGAGACTGGTCCCAGTTCGGACCAAACGGGGAGGAGACTGGTCCCAGTTCGGACCAAATGGGGAGGAGACTGGTCCCAGTTCGGACCAAACGGGGAGGAGACTGGTCCCAGTTCGGACCAAACGGGGAGGAGACTGGTCCCAGTTCGGACCAAACGGGGAGGAGACTGGTCCCAGTTCGGACCAAACGGGGAGGAGACTGGTCCCAGTTCGGACCAAACGGGGAGGAGACTGGTCCCAGTTCGGACCAAATGGGGAGGAGACGTCCCAGTTCGGACCAAACGGGGAGGAGACTGGTCCCAGTTCGGACCAAACGGGGAGGAGACTGGTCCCAGTTCGTCCCCCTCTGCTACTAATAAATCCAAATTCCCCCCCTTCCGGATATTCCCAGTTATTCAATGGACATCTTGGTTTTTAAAAGCATTCTTCCAATTCTTTATGAGATTTTCAACCTTGGCTTTGTTAGATCAGAAGTAACTAACCTGCTGTCTATGAGATAGATTAGAAATATTCTCATGCAGGAAAAATAACTAAACACACATGAAATCCCGTGTTAGACTGTAGTGAAACACCCTATCTTTGTCGAAAAACTTGAGTTTGCAGCGAAAAATAGCCATCTTCACCCACACTTATGCACTTATTCAAACGTACCGAGGGGACCAGAAACTCTGAAAAGAGATAGTGACTTGGGACAACCGACGAGAGAGCTTACATTACGTTTTATCGGTGGTTGAAGTCAGAGAATGCAAAGTTAGGTCTAGCGGATCGATTCTGGGACCGAACTTTTCATGGAAATACTGAAAATATTGTTGTTTTCTTATAAACACCGAGTTTTCAGATTTTAAATTTCCAAACTTCTGTGGTTCTTTACTGATGTTTTCTATATGCAAAGTATTTTGTGATATTCGTCCATCCGTGTGTACGCAATGTAGTATAGAAATGTGTATTCTCATGCAGGAAAAATAACTAATAGTGAAAACAACTTATGTTTGCAACGAAAAATAGCCAACTACACCCACACTTATGCGCTACGTACCAGGGAACTATAGAACCAGGAAATCTGAAAAGAGCGTGAGATGGCGGCTTGGAATAACCGTCGAATAGTCGTTTTTTTCTATCTTACAGTATTTGCGTTGTAATTTTCTGTTTTGAAGCGATTTTTTACAACCATCCCACTACATTTTTATACTTTCTCTCTCGTCACAGTATGTTTTACAGTTATTGTGCCTTCCACTTCCAAAGAATTGTGAAAATATTCACCTATCCACTGAAATGTGTGTGCATTTACAGATATTCCAACACTCTTTACATATTAGTGATTCTCATTGAATTTACCAACCATTTCGTTGTTTTTCTAATTTTCGTTTATGCATGTAATTTGATTTAACGACCTAGTCACATGGTGTATCATGGGTAAAGTACTACCCATTTCATCACTTTTCAGGTTTGTATGACAGTAAAGCAAACTTGTAATCAGTTTTTCATTCTAAATGCTCGTTGTCTGCATATCACCGAAATTCCTCCTCGTATGCCTTCCAAAAAGATACATTGTAGGTTATCAACTCTAGTATTTGTCATCTTCAGGTATGAAGGCAGGAGCTGTGTAAACATAGCAGGGGTCAGTATCTGCCACCAAACACATCAGCTAAGAGGAGCACGTCGGTGTACGCGATATTGGCGTAGGGTTTTTTTTTTTATGTCGAATGAATATTTTCATTACACGGGTATATTCTTCTACCCCCTAGCGCTTCTCGGAGGAGCTAATGTGTGTCATCTCAATTTTAAGCGTTCTAATAAGATTATTTCATAACTTAAAGGACATCCATCTGCAAGGAATGTATTAATTGCATTCCCTATAATATGGAAAACAGCATTCTCCCTTTGAATTTCATAGAAACAAATTCTTAATGGAACAATAATGCTGCTTTTCATCGTCTGACAACAGTAGGAGATTTGCGTGCGCTTTAAATCTGAATGGTGTGATGTAGAGTGGGAACATCTCTTTCTCGTATCCAGACAGAAATGTTAATTTTTTCGAATTTAGATATTTGATTTATTGTTAAAGGAAAAATTAGACCTGATGTGTTTTCTTCTAAATGTATATAGTTGTTAAGGTGTTCAGTGTTTCCTATTGCAGGATACAAAGTGGCTAAAACAGACAAAACATTTTTTGTTGGAATTACATACATTAACA
This sequence comes from Ryuthela nishihirai, assembly GCA_038380435.1. Classification (NCBI taxonomy): domain Eukaryota; kingdom Metazoa; phylum Arthropoda; class Arachnida; order Araneae; family Heptathelidae; genus Ryuthela; species Ryuthela nishihirai. The sequence goes on from JAWZYU010000006.1 coordinate 70,431,174, forward strand.
ATAGCACGTTTTCATTAGTAATTCTCTTGGAGTAGGGATATAACTAGGTCCCGCAAGAGGCCAATGTTCATTTCACTATGGAGTACAGTATCCACTATGTGCTCCTTCAAATGAGGTCTTGATCTTCTTGCACACTGAATCCGATTCGCTGTTTAGGGATGATGTAGAAAAAGACTTGTGACACAGTTACTTCGGAAAAACGGGGTGCAGTGTTCGAAGGGGAGGCTTTTCGCCTGAAGCGCACTTGCACTGTAAGGTGCCATTTAATAACTATTTTAAACTTTGTCCACTAAATCGCGTTCAAATACGGCGACGAAAGCCAATTTTTTTTTTTTTTTTTTTTTTAAATACAGGAGACGTACGAAAAATAGTATGGACGTTGGATGACACCGATTAAATGCGCAAAAACTGATTTGGTTTAAAGAGGGGAGGGCTTAAAATATAGGTGGATCAATAGGTGGGTCTATGAAGAGGGGAGGGCTTAAAATATGGGTTAAACAGGGGAAAAACAAGAAAATTCGAGAAGGGGACTTAAAATATAGGTCAACCATGGGGTCTATGAAGAGGACTTAAAATATGGTCGGTTGCGACATAGGGGTCAAAGTCCAATCTGAGAAGGCAATGTGGATTCTAGGAAACATCTATTTTTAAACCTTATCAGTGTCAAATGCAGACACAGTGAAGCGCTGAACATTTGACCTTTTGACCTTCCAGCTGATAAAGGATTGCACCGTATCGTGTGATGTGGCGAAAGTGCTGTTGCTACCCACGGATAAACGATCTGAAGGATGTCCACAGGTAACGTACGATTTCCGATACACTGATAACGGTCTTTGAAAACTTTTAGGCTGGTGAACGTCTAAAGCTAGATCTTATATACAAGTCCTACGAATAATTTAAACCAAATTTTATTAATTTTTCTGTGGAACAGTTACTGTGTCATTCTTCTTCTAGTAAAATACGTGAACCTTGGATCCGATGAGACTTTTTCCCGAAATTAACGTTGAGGTACGCTAGCGATGGAATGATTTTTTTTTTCCCCCGATTAAACTGATTTATTACGAGCGCTGGATGATTTTAATAAAGGTGAGTGAGAGTTTTTATTTACTAGGGGATCGATTAACGGGGTTGGAAAAAATGAATCCCAAAGAATTGAAATTTTAATAAAAGGGAATCGTTTAGCAGTCCTGGCAAAATGAACACCAAAAGATTTTTAATAGAGGTAACTTTTAATAGAAAGGGTTTTAATTAATAAGAATACAACTTTGAGAGTTGATTTTTACAATTGAGACTTGTGTCATCCTTTTCTGTGGAATTATTCTGAGACTTGAAATCCGTGGGAAGGAGGGGGGCTTAAAATATAGGTAGGGCTTAAAATATAGGTCAACCAGGGGGTCTACAAAATCCAGGTTTTAAAATAAAAGGTTAGTCTGAAATAAAGAAAAATCGAGACTATTCGAGAAGGGGAGCTTAAAATATAGCTCAACCATGGGGGTTTGCAAAATCGAGGTTTTAAAATAAAAGGTGAGTCTGAAATAAAGAAAAATCGAGACTATTCGAGAAGGAGGACTTAAAATATAGCTCAACCAGGGGGTTTGCAAAAACGAGGTTTTAAAATAAAAGGTGAGTCTGAAATAAAGAAAAATCGAGACTATTCGAGAAGGGGAGTTTAAAATATAGGTCAACCAGGAGGGTCTGCAAAATCCAGGGCTTAAAATATAGGTAAGTCTGAAATAAAGAAAAATAGAGACTATTCGAGAAGGGGAGCTTAAAATATAGCTCAACCATGGGGGTTTGCAAAATCGAGGTTTTAAAATAAAAGGCGAGTCTGAAATAAAGAAAAATCGAGACTATTCGAGAAGGGGAGCTTAAAATATAGCACAACCAGGGGGTTTGCACGTGGAGGGTTTAAAATATAGGTGAGACTGAAATAAAGAAAAATCGAGACTATTCGAGAAGGAGGGCTTAAAATATAGCTCAACCGTGGGGGTTTGCAAAATCGAGGTTTTAAAATAAAAGGTAAGTCTGAAATAAAGAAAAATCGAGACTATTCGAGAAGGAGGACTTAAAATTAGAGTTAAAAACTAGATAGCACCAGGGGTTAAAAGGGGGAGGAATTTTTAATTATGAATTATTAATACCACGACAGTTGCAACACCAGGGCCAATTTCCTGTTGATTGCAACATAGTGCCCCAGAGTTCAGAAGGCAACGTGGACCAACACAGGTCAATTTCCGGTCGGTGACATCATAGGGTGGGGAAAGTACTAGTGGGGGATTCGCCGGGTGTGAATAAACTACTCTGGTCCCAGTTCGGACCAAACGGGGAGGAGACTGGTCCCAGTTCGGACCAAACGGGGAGGAGACTGGTCCCAGTTCGGACCAAACGGGGAGGAGACTGGTCCCAGTTCGTCCCCCTCTGCTACTAATAAATCCAAATTCCCCCCCCCCCTTCCGGATATTCCCAGTTATTCAATGGACATCTTGGTTTTTAAAGGCATTCTTCCAATTCTTTATGAGATTTTCAATTTTTTCATCAAATTGAGAAGTTTTAATCTTCACTCTGATATTTCTTCGTTCGTGTTTGAAATGTTAAAAGATGCGTATTTATTATAAAAGTACGCATCAAAACGTGCGTTTTGTGGTCAAAACGATCAATTTTTTTTTTTTAACTTACGGATTTATACAAGGAGGTGAAACAAAGGAAAGGATAAAGTTAAGGTCATCGCATGGGATTGCGATTCATTCAACTCTAACGGAAAGCCCCTTCGAAAGGCTTCAAGAGGGAGATTTAGTGAATGAGGAATCAATGACCTTTGGATCAAGCAAGGTCAGAGGCGAAATTCAGAAATAGAAATCTGACCTAAGCATGCTACGGATTATTTCTGCGAAGTCAAAAATTCTGGCTAATACGTAATTAAGACAATAAAGAAATATAACAAAAGCTTTTGGGTTGTTTTACCTCTGAGCGGCACTTTTTTGCACACCATGGGCTAAATGGGACGTTGAGCCGTGTCTCCGTGTGTGGGAGAGCCATACCCTGTGCACGTTAAAGAACACGCTGGATGGCCTTGACGGGTGGCTACCATCTGTCTCCCAACAGCTGTTACAGTGGGTCCCCTCCCCCAACCTTCTCTGAGCCTTCGGGGCCCATGTGACCTGGCCATTTAGCCCATGGTGTGCAAAAAAAGTGCCGCTCGGAGGTAAAACAACCCAAGCCATACTTATGTACGTTAAATAACACTCTGGATGGCCTTGACGGGAGGCTACCATCTGTCTCCCAACAGCTGTTACAGTGGGTCCCCTCCCCCAACCTTCTCTGAGCCTTCGGGGCCCATGTGACCTGGCCATTTATCCCATGGTGTGCAAAAAAGTGCCGCTCAGAGGTAAAACAACCCGACCAAACTCTCAGGACTATCAGAGAGCAAAAGGTCAATGACCCTGTTCCAGACATTACAAATATGTTCGAATAAAAAAACCCATTAAAAAACCGTTTTACTGGGAATCGGTCTATGTGCTATCACACACATGTCATTTAAATCTTCAATTATGATGCAAACAGAGTTTTATTTACCGTGTCTCGTGTTACGGTGATGTAGTCCAGATATTGACGTACAGTCATTCTTGCTGTGTTTATCCGTCGTTGTCATAGTTACGGCCGTCGCTTCCTGCTCCAGATAAAACCATTATTAAAATCCGGCTACGGATTCTTTCCTAGAAATGATATCGACGAGCATATGTTACAAATAAAATATCGATGGCTATTGAAATGTTCCAACAGCCTGTGCACGTTAAAGAGCAGACTGGATGGCCTTGACGGGAGGCTACCATCTGTCTCCCAACAGCTGTTCCAGTGGGTCCTCTGCCCCAACCTTCTCTGAGCCTTCGGGGTCCTTGTGACCGGGCCATTTAGACAGTTTTGTGCAAAAAAGTTCCGCTCAGACGGAAAACAACCCAACGTTAAAGAACACGCTGGATGGCCTTGACGGGAGGCTACCATCTGTCTCCCAACAGCTATTCAGTGGGTCCCTTCCCCCAACCTTCTCTGAGCCTTCGGGGTCCTTGTGACCGGGCCATTTAGACAGTTTTGTGCAAAAAAGTTCCGCTCAGACGGAAAACAACCCAACGTTAAAGAACACGCTGGATGGCCTTGACGGGAGGTTACCATCTGTCTCCCATCAGCTATTCCAGTGGGTCCCCTCCCCCGACCTTCTCTGCGCCTTCGGAGTCATTGTCACCTGGCCATTTAGCCAGTTTTGTGCAAAAAAAAGTGCCGCTCAGACGAAAAACAACCCAACGTTAAAGAACACGCTGGATGGCCTTGACGGGAGGTTACCATCTGTCTCCCATCAGCTATTCCAGTGGGTCCCCTCCCCCAACCTTCTCTGAGCCTTCGGAGTCATTGTGACCTGGCCATTTAGCCAGTTTTGTGCAAAAAAATGTGCCGCTCAGAGGTAAATCAATCCAACGTTAAAGAACACGCTGGATGGCCTTGACGGGAGGCTACCATCTGTCTCCCAGTAACTGTTCGTTCCCTGAAACTTCCGAGCCAGCGGGGTCGTTATCACCTGGCCATTTAGCCCATTGCATGCAGAAAAGTGCCGCTTAAAGGTAAAACAACCGAACTATTTTTTGTTATTTTTTTAAATAAAGGAGCTAAAAAAACATCTGTCAAGTGTTCGAAAGATTACCATTACCAGACAACAATATCGATAAGAAATTTTCTGTTAACGGATACTTTTGAGGAGAACACGCGATAATAACGCGATCGCCTCACGGTTGCGGTTGTTGCATCAGTAGGTTCAGTGTAGGAAGAACATAAATGGTTCCTCCAACAATGACAGAATAGCGTGTCTCGATACGCTACGCAACATTGAGGTCGTGGTACAACAAAGAACGCTTTTCACCTGCTGACAGAAAACAATGAAGTCAGCTTTGTTGACGTTCAACATTGAGACTTGATCGAATGGGGATTTTTTCTGTATCGCATGACCTTTTAAACGTTCTGATGATCTTACTTAATCTGCTATTCATATGCAAATAAGTACTGGGAACCATTACTTGGGTTGTTTTTTATTCATATTTCATTGATAAAGAATGTTTTTTTTTCATTTGTTATTAGGGAAAGTGTAAAGTTGTTTTTACCTGTGAGCAGCCCCCTTTTTTTCACAATGTAGGCATAATGGCCAGGTCACAAGAACCCCGAAGGCTCAGAGAAGGTTGGGGGAAGGGACCCACTGGAACAGCTGTTTGGAGACAGATGGTAGCCTCCCGTCAAGGCCATCCAGTATGTTCTTTAACGTTGGGTTGTTTTACCTCCGAGCGGCATTTTTTGAACACAATGGGCTAAATGGCCAAGTCACAAGGACCCCGAAGGCTCAGAGAAGATTGGGGGAGGGGACCCATTGGAACAGCTCTTGGGAGACAGATGGTAGCCTCCCGTCAAGGCCATCCAGCGTGTTCTTTAACGTGCACAGGGTATGGCTCGCCCACACACGGGGACACGGCTTAACGTCCCATCCGACGGACGGCGGCCATTCGAAGCCCATCGGTGTCCTCTACTGACCGTGGGCAGGGCGGGGAGTTTTGCGGAGATAAATCTCAACACTGACCCAGCTGGGACTCGAACCTGGGAACTGCAGATTACGAGCCTGGCGCGCTACCGACTGAGCCACGCCCGCCTCTGAAATTGTTGAGTCGTTTTACCACTGAGCAGCATTTTAACACGAAAGGCTAAATAATGAGGTCACAAAGACCCTAGGTCGGATCTAAGGGGGGGAAGTTGTACGTTGGCAAAATTTATTTTTATGACAAATTTATGTAAAATTGATCTATTGACGAAATTAAAAAGTAAAAACTCCCTTAAATAAGAAAAAAAAAACTTGGATTCTTATCTCCATCTTCAATCTGTCCCTCAACGTCGTTAGGACGTGGGTGGTTAGTCTGTAGTGCGTCTGGCTCGTAATCTGTAGTTCCCAGGTTCGAGTCCCAGCTGGGTCAACGTTGAGATTTATCTCCGCAAAAACTCCCCGCCCTACCCACGGTCAATAGGGACACCGATGGGCTTGGAAAGGCCGCCATCCGTCGGATGGGACGTTAAGCCGTGGCTCCGTGTGTGGGCGAGCCATACCATATGCACGTTAAAGAACACGCTGGATGGCTTTGAAGAGAGGCTACCATCTGTCTCCCAACAGCTGTTCCAGTGGGTCCCCTCCCCAAACCTTCTCTGAGCCTTCGGGGTCCATGTGACCGGCCATTTAGCCCATGGTGTGCAAAAAGTGCCGCTCAGAGGTAAAACAACCCAACGTTAAGGAACACGCTGGATTGCCTTGACGGGAGGCTACCATCTGTCTCCCAACAGCTGTTCCAGTGGGTCCCCTCCCCCAACCTCCTCTGAGCCTTAGGGGTTTTTGTGACCTGGCCATTTAGCCCATGGTGTGCAAAAAAGTGCTGCTCAGAGGTAAAACAACCCAACAGCCTTGACGGAGGCTACCATCTGTCTCCCAACAGCTGTTCCAGTGAGTCCCCTCCCCCAACGTTCTCTGAGCCTTTGGGATTTTTGTGACCTGGCTATTTAGCCCATTGTGTGCAAAAAAGTGCTCAGAGGAAACAACCCAACAGCCTTGACGGCAGGCTACCATTTGTCTCCCAACAGCTGTTCCAGTGGGTTCCCTCCCCCAGCCTTTGGGGTCCTTGTGACCTGGCCATTTAGTCCGTTATGTGCAAAAAAAGTGCCGATCAGGGATAAACAAACCAACAATAAACGTCGTTTTAAAATTGCGCAGTCAAAAGTAACTGTTCGAGTGTCTCGTATTTCAAACTAAGGTAAAGTCCTCCCTCACCGTATCAGTTTTTCTCTCCCAGCTATTGGCCCCAAATTCCGTCGCTTAGCAACAAATTGGATCACGTGACCATTGCGTGTTCAGTTCGGTAGCAAATCGTTCGTTTCCAAAGTGTTGCCATTCGGCGGTCCATAATATCCACCCATAAATAGCTACTTTTCCCCCTTAACTAGCATTAACCCTAACGATCCATTTAAATGTTAATACTAATAGAGACAAAGTTACATGAAATCGATTTTCGTTCTATTCTTCATTCAATTCAGCGCAATATGCGTTCACCACAAATTGTTCGATGGGTTTCAGACCTCAGGCTTGTAAAGAAACAGGTTCCAAAAAATGCTAATTCCATATCAGGAGGGGGAGGCTCAGTCGGTAGCGCGCCAGGCTCGTAATCTGCAGTTCCCAGGTTCGATTCCCAGCTGGGTCAGCGTTCAGATTTATCTCCGCAAAATTCCCCGCCCTGTCCACGGTCAGTAGGACTCCGATGGGCTTGGAAAGGCCGCCGTCCGTCGGATGGGACGTTAAGCCGTGGCCCCGTGTGCGGGAGAGTCATACCCTGTGCACGTTAAAGAACACCCTGGATGGCCTTGACGGGAGGCTACCATCTGTCTCCCAACAGCTGTTCCAGTGGGTCCCCTCCCCCAACCTTCTCTGAGCCTTCGGGGTCCTTCTGACCTGGCCATTTAGCCCATGGTGTGCAACAAATTGCCTCTCGGAAGTAAAACAACCCAACTCTAAAGAACATGCTGGATGGCCTTGACGGGAGGCTACCACCTGTCTCCCAACAGCTATTCAGTGGGTCCCTTCCCCCAACCTTCTCTGAGCCTTTGGGGTCCTTGTGACCTGGCCATTTAGTCCATTGTGTGCAAAAAAGTGCAGCTCAGAGGTAAAACAACCCAACGCTAAAGAACACGCTGAATGGCCTTGACGGGAGGCTACCATCTGTCTCCCAACAGCTGTTCCAGTGGGTCCCTTCCCCTAACCTTTTCTGAGCCTTCGAGGTCCATGTGACCTGGGTATTTAGCCCATGGTGTGCAACAAATTGCCGCTCGGAGGTGAAACAACCCAAAGGACCCAGCTTTACCAACCAGTGAACATCCTGTTCGTATGAAAGCATTCAATCTTCCTTCATCCGGTCACTTTTATGAAAGCGCCTTTAACATGGCCGTAGTAAAACACTTTCGGATGGATCTCATTAAGCAAATTAAGTGGAACCCATCAAACGACAAACTGCATCAGATCTGATTAAACGGTTTGGATGAACCTCGTTAAACCATCAACCACTGCAACTGAACCCCTTCCCGTAACCATTTCAAATATTTTTGGTTTATGCCCTTCTTCCGACATATCTAATCAGGGGACGATTTAGGGAGAGGTCAATACTAGAAAGGTGCTTGTGGTTCTGTGAAATGTTGCAAAATATTTCTCGTGGTTCCCTGCGACAAGTTGAAAAACAGTTTTTGTGCTTTCCTGTGAAACGTGGCAGGACTTGTGGTTTCCTGGGAAACGTGGCAGGACTTGTGGTTTCCTGGGAAACGTGGCAGGACTTGTGGTTTCCTGGGAAACGTGGCAGGACTTGTGGTTTCCTGGGAAACGTGGCAGGACTTGTGGTTTCCTGGGAAACGTGGCAGGACTTGTGGTTTCCTGGGAAACGTGGCAGGACTTGTGGTTTCCTGGGAAACGTGGCAGGACTTGTGGTTTCCTGGGAAACGTGGCAGGACTTGTGGTTTCCTGGGAAACGTGGCAGGACTTGTGGTTTCCTGGGAAACGTGGCAGGACTTGTGGTTTCCTGGGAAACGTGGCAGGATTTGTGGTTTCCTGTGACACGTGGCAAGACTTGTGGTTTCCTGTAAAACGCGGCAAGACTTGTGGTTTCCTGTGAAACGCGGCAAGACTTGTGGTTTCCTGTGAAACGCGGCAAGACTTGTGGTTTCCTTTGAAACGCGGCAAGACTTGTGGTTTCCTGTGACACGTGGCAAGACTTGTGGTTTCCTGTGAAACGCGGCAAGATTTGTGGTTTCCTTTGAAACGCGGCAAGACTTGTGGTTTCCTGTGACACGTGGCAAGACTTGTGGTTTCCTGTGAAACGCGGCAAGACTTGTGGTTTCCTGTGAAACGCGCAAGACTTGTGGATTCCTTTGAAACGCGGCAAGACTTGTGGTTTCCTTTGAAACGCGGCAAGACTTCTGGTTTCCTGTGAAACGTGGCAAGACTTGTGGTTTCCTGTGAAATGTGGCAAGACTTGTGGTTTCCTGTGAAACGTGGCAAGACTTGTGGTTTCCTGTGAAATGTGGCAAGACTTGTGGTTTCCTGTGAAATGTGGCAAGACTTGTGGTTTCCTATGAAACGTTGCAAGACTTGTGGTTTCCTGTGTAATGTGGCAAGACTTGTGGTTTCCTGTTTAAGGTGGAAAGACTTGTGGTTTCCTGTGTAATGCGGCAAGACTTGTGGTTTCCTGTGAAACGTGGCAAGACTTGTGGTTTCCTGTGAATTGTGGCAAACCACTTCTTGTGTTCTCCTGTGAAATGTGACCTTTTTTGTGGTTTTCTGCGTAATGTAACAAGACCTTTCTTGTGGTTTCTTATGAAATGTGGCAAAACATTTCTTGCTGCGTAATAGGCATAGCTATCTTTAATGTTATTATATCTATTTTTCATTATATCGATAGAGGGCACTAAACTCCAGTCCATTACTCTAAAGACTGGTCTATACTTTGCAAACATTTCACTCTTCTCGACTTATAAAAAAAATAAATAAAAATTAACGTACATTTAATACACACCCAGGGTCTGAAGTAGTTAAGGTCTGTCACGTGTATTTTCGTATGTAACAACTTTTTTGCTGTTACCTAATTTTTTTTTTATCTTTCATGCAGTTTCTTTATCAAGAGCGCGTCTCAAGTTCAGAGATCAACTCGATCGACCTTTCAAAGAAAGATAAATGGTGACAATTGTTTGAAGGACGTGCAAAAACCTAGATAATATTTATTTCTAAATACTCCTGCCAGCAGAGATATCTGAACAGCGTTTCAGCAATGTTATTATGAGATTTTTTTCTCCCGTTTCGTTAACAGCTAGCACCGTATATCTTCGATTCTAAGACGCCCTTTTTTTCCCCATGTCTAAAAATCGGGTGCGTCTTAGAATCGCGGGTTTTTTTTTTTTCAAAACTTCCCGCCCTTTCCAAATGTGAAGCCACCGTTATTTCATTATAGTGGAGCTCCGTGAGTGAATTATAGTGAGCTTGGAATCTGGCTGTTGACTGATAACCTTCCACTGGCATCTTCGGGAAAAATGAAGTGCTGGCATCAAAATTCGCGGGAATGGGTATCAACAACTTGGAAGCTAATCCCGGAAAAAATAGTGCAGCACTCAGTTTAAAAAAAAAAAAATGGGGGGGGGGGCTCAGTCGGTAGCGCACCAGACTTGTAATCTGTAGCTCCCAGGTTAAAGTCTTAGCTGGGTCAGTGTTGAGATTCATATCCGCAAAATTCCCCGCCCTGCCCACGGTCAGTAGGAGACACCGATGGGCTTGGAAAGTCCGCCGTCAGTCGGATGGGACGTTAAGCCGTGGCCCCGTGTGTGGGAGAGCCATACCCTGTGCAGTTAGAGAACACGCTGGATGGCCTTGACGGGAGGCTACCATGTGTCTCCCAACAGCTGTTCCAGTGGGTCCCCTCACCCAACCTTCTCAGAGCCTTCGGAGTCCATGTGACCTGGCCATTTAACCCATGGTGTGCAAAAAAGTGCCGCTCAGAGGTAAAACAACCCAACCCTAACGTGCACAGGGTATGGCTCTCCCGCACATGGGGCCACGGTTTAACGTCCCATCCGACGGACGGCGGCCTTTCCAAGTCCATCGGTGTCCCCTACTGACCGTGGGCAGGGCGGCGAGTTTTTCAGAGTTAAATCTCAACGCTGATCCAGCTGGGACTCGAACCTCGGAACTACAGATTACTACAAACGATTTTTTTTAGAAATTAGTGATCTGGCAACCTTCGTGTCACGTGATACAAAGGTTGCCAGATCACTAATTTCTAAAAAAAATCGTTGCCAGATATTTTTTCTGAATTCTGTAATCAACCACAGTGTTCGGATAATTTTTTGAGCGACTGTACAACAAAAAACTTTCCAAAGAAGAAATTAGCACCGAGAATGAGACGAAGCAAGATTCCACAGAAACCAAAACCGTCTTCAAATATTTTTTTCTTTCGCACCTCTCCTCGAAAACCTGATAGAGTTCACATGAAAGCGCAGTTTGCTGAATAGCATAAATCAAACAAAAAAGAAATCTTCCTTGGTGAACGCTCTGATGACTACTTATCTAGGACATGATTTCAGATCCGAAAAATTGCAAAAGAGACTTCACCGTGATGCTCTGAACACCTTAACTACCGTAATCATGTAGTGTAACTAATGCACTTGTACGGTTTTGCCTGGGGCTGGGTTGGCTCAGTCGGTAGCGCGCCAGGCTCGTAATCTGTAGTTCCCAGGTTCGAGTCCCAGCTGGGTTCGCGTTGAGAGTTATCTCTGCAAAATTACCCGCCCTTCCCTCGGTCAGTAGGGAACACCGATGGGCTTGGAATGGCCGCCATCCGTCGGATGGGACGTTAAGCCGTGGCTCCGTGTGTGGGAGAGCCATACCCTGTGCACGTTAAAGAACACGCCTTGACGGGAGGCTACCATCTGTTTCCCAACAGCTGTTCCAGTGGGTCCCGTCCCCCAACCTTCTCTGAGCCTTCGGGGTCCATGTGACCTGGCCATTAAGCCCATGGTGTGCAAAAAAGTGCCGCTAAGTGGTAAAACAACCCAAGCTATACCTTATGCACATTAAAGAACACGCTGGATGGCCTTGACGGGAGGCTACCATCTGTCTCCCAACAGCTATTCCAGTGGGTCCCCTCCCCCAACCTTCTCTGAGCCTTCGGGGTCCATGTGACCTGGCCATTTAGCCCATTGTGTGAAAAGTGTGCCATATTCTGTGCACTTTAATGAACACACTGGATGGCCTTGACGGGAGGTTACCATCTGTCTAATAAGAACTGTTCCAGTGGGTCTCCTCCGCCAACCTCCTCTGAGCCTTCGGAGTCCTTGTGACCTGGCCATTTAGCTCATGGTGTGCCAAAAAAGTGGCGCTCAGAGGTAAAACAAACCATACCATACGCACATTAAAGAACACGCTGGATGGCCTTGACGGGAGGCTACCATCTGTCTCCCAATAACTGTTCCAGTGGGTCCCCTCCCCAACCTTCTCTGAGCCTTCGGGGTCCATGTGACCTGGCCATTTAGCCCATGGTGTGTAAAAAAGTGCCGCTCAGAAGTAACCCAACCCAATCATCAACTATAGAAAACTAAGAATCAATAGCCTAATTTGATCTTAAGCATGAAGAAATACATGAACTCTTTTCATGGCAAAAAATGAAGCCTTCCATTTTGCGACTTAAAAAAAAAAAATCCAACTTAATTTTTTTGTTCTGTTATGTACATAAGGAAAAAGGAATCTGCGTAGAAAGAAAAAACTTAAAAATTCCGAATAACTTACCTAAAAAAAGTCACAAAACCTTATCTTTACAAATTCCACCGTGGTTTAGGCACGTAGTTGTGTTTTAAAAACACCACCGATGCGAAACAATGGAATGGTATAACTTCCCAACACGTGCAGGTCGCGCGATGTGGCGAGCGTCGTTCCCTTGAACGCGGGAGCAGCCCTAGTAGGTCAGTTAGCGCGGGTAAAGGTTCGCTCTTGATGTCGACTGGCTAGTATCGCGATGACGTCAGAGACACGGATTCTTCATAGGTGGGTTGGCTCTTTCCACGAGACAGATAAAATCGCTTTGTGGGGGAGTTGATGATGCCAATCGAAGGTTGTGAACTATGGAATTAAAAGCGAAGTTGGGTTATTTCGCTTTGCAGCGGCACTTTTTTTGCACACAATGGTTTAAATCATGCTTGTCTAAAGTGCGGCCAAAAAGCCTTTAAAATGCGACCCAAACGCAAATTATGAAAGTATTTAAATTTACACATTTTTATTAAAAAAATAAATGTTTGCAATATTTTTCATATATAATCGATTCGTTGACATTTATTTTGAAATAAAAATTTAAATAAAAACATCTTAGTATGCCATGAGAATTTACGTTTCGAATTATGTGTGTATCCACTCGACGGCGAATTTTTTGAAGAATTACAATATTTGTATGCAGTATATTGCATTGTATTTCGATTTCCTAATCCTTTTGGCCAAGGGAGCCCTTCACAGAAAAAGGGGCCATCGAACGTTCGCGAAAGTTCGCCAAATCGATCCGACCCGTTGGCTTTCCTCTCGCTGAATTTTCAGCGAGTTTTTGATATCCCACTAGTTTTATATTGCCCTTTTTTATTTTATAATAGAAAACATAAGAAAATAAATGAAGTTTTATTATTCATATTCATTAACTATATTTTATATTTTATGTGCGGCCCAAAACACTTCATCTTCACTTAGTGTGGCCCAGGGAAGTCAAATATTCACTCATTGTGGCCCAGGGAAGTTAAAAGTTTGGACACGCCTGGTTTAAATGGTCAGGTCACAAGGACCCCGAAGGCTCAGAGAAGGTTGGAGGAGGGGACCCATTGGAACAGCGGTTGGGAGACAGATGGTAGCCTCCCGTTAAGGCCATCTAGCGTGTTCTTTAACGTTGGGTTGTTTTACCTCTGAGGTGCACTTTTTTGCACACCATGGGCTAAATGGCCAGGTCACAAGGACCCCGAAGGCTCAGAGAAGGTTGGAGGAGGGGACCCACTGGAACTGCTGTTGGGGGATAGATGGTAGCCTCCCATCAAGGCCATCTAGGGAGTTCTTTAACGTTGGGTTGTTTTCCCTCTGAGCGGCACTTTTTTGCACACCATGGGCTAAATGGCCAGGTCACAAGGACATCGAAGGCTCAGAGAAGGTTGGAGGAGGGGACCCACTGGAACAGCGGTTGGGAGACAGATGGTAGCCTCCCGTTAAGGCCATCTAGCATGTACTTTAACGTTGGATTGTTTTACCTCTGAGCTGCACTTTTTTGCACACCATGGGCTAAATGGCCAGGTCACAAGGACCCCGAAGGCTCAGAGAAAGTTGGAGGAGGGGACCCACTAGAACAGCGGTTGGGAGACAGATGGTAGCCTCCCGTTAAGGCCATCTAGCGTGTTCTTTAACGTTGGGTTGTTTTACCTCTGAGCTGCACTTTTTTGCACACCATGGGCTAAATGGCCAGGTCACAAGGACCCCGAAGGCTCAGAGAAGGTTGGAGGAGGGGACCCACGGGAACTGTTGTTGGGGGACAGATGGTAGCCTCCCGTCAAGGCTATCTAGCGTGTTCTTTAACGTTGGGTTGTTTTACCTCTGAGCGGCACTTTTTTGCACACCATGGGCTAAATGGCCAGGTCACAAGGACCTCGAAGGCTCAGAGAAGGTTGGAGGAGGGGACCCACTGGAACAGCGGTTGGGAGACAGATGGTAGCCTCCCGTTAAGGCCATCTAGCGTGTTCTTTAACGTTGGATTGTTTTACCTCTGAGCTGCACTTTTTTGCACACCATGGGCTAAATGGCCAGGTCACAAGGACCCCGAAGGCTCAGAGAAAGTTGGAGGAGGGGACCCACTAGAACAGCGGTTGGGAGACAGATGGTAGCCTCCCGTCAAGGCCATCCAGCTGTTCTTTAACGGGCACAGGGTATGTCTATCCCGCACACGGGGCCACGGTTTAACATCGCACCCGACGGACGGCGGCTTCTCCAAACCCATTGGTGATCCCCTTCTGACCGCGGGCAGGGCGGGGAGTTTTGCGGAGATAAATCTCAACGCTGACCCAGCTGGGTCTCGAGCCTGGAAACTGCAGATTACGAGCCTGGCGTGCTACCGACTGAGCCACCCCCGTTCCATATGCAGTATAGTCATACCCTGTGCACGTTAAAGAACACACTAAATGGCCTTGACGGGAGGCTACCATCTGTCTCACAGTTGTCCAGTGGGTCCCCCTTCCCCAACCTTCTCTGAGTCTTCGGGTCCTTGTGACCTGGCCATTAGCCCATTGTGTCCAAAAAACTACTGCTCAGAGCTCAACAATCCAAAAATCCAACTTTCTGCCTCGGCCATTTAGCCCTTGTGTACATTAAAATGCTGCAGCTGAGGGGCAAAAACAATTAACCCCATCTCTTCTACTCATTTCTGACACTTGGGGTTTTTGTGACCTAGACATATTTCCTAATGTCTACAAAAGTGTCCTTCACAGATAAAACAATTCAGTGCAGTTCTACCCAGGTCCGTATCTGGAGTAGGGGGGCAAGGAAAGTGCCCTCCCTTCTCAGAATTCTAGTATGAGTAATAAAAGCAAAAAAATCTTAAAATTATTGATATTTGATGCATTTTTGAAGAATTGTTTTAAAGACCTTTAAAAAAAGAGGAGGGAAATATTATACTTCATCGGAAATCCAGTTTCTTTCTCATCCCTCACCAACCCTCGAATTTTTTCTAGATCCAGGCCTGGTTGTTCCTTACCAAAGCGTTAGATAGTTCGGAAAATACGAAACTAAAAAAGTGTACTACACTCTAGGGGGAAGAATGTTACGAAGTCTTTTTCCTTTGACAAATTAGCAAATGCTCTGATGAATGACTTTCAGCACCACCTCCTACTTACTAGGGCAGACCTAGTTTACCACTACTGGGATGTTGTGGGTGTGAAAGCCGTTAAAGTACGTAACTATGCCAGCGCAGCACCAGGCTGATCCATCCAAGCCAGCCCACCCTTTTTTCCACGCCAGGTCAAGGCACTGGCCATGTGTTTAACCGAATTGTACAACCAGGAAACAATGGTCAGGTCAAGGGTGATAGCTTTAACCCACCTTTGGTCGAAAGAACTATTAACGACGGCGGTTGGAACTTGTTTTTTCAGTCATTCATAACTAGCAGCAAGAGAATGATTTCCGCAAGGCAACTTACAATGATAGTTTCAAATATACGCGAACAGTGTGTTCAACTCACGAAGATTTTCAAATCAGACCACAGGTCACAGAGATTAAAGTTCCTTAAAGGTTTTTATTTCTTCGCAGAGTAATCTTTTCGTGAACTTTAAAGTCGTGAAAACCAAAAGATGTTCTCTTAATCACAGCTTTGTATGATGATGCAAACACAGATATTGGCCATAATCGGCTTATTACGAAAATATCAGTTTCTATCAAGTATTTCATACCTATTGTTGGCAACGCATTGTATTCAATGGTTGTCAAAGAGATAAGTAATATCGTCTGTTTTGATTCGTTTCATCTGTGTCACTGGCTGATAAAAGATGGATAACCGAATAATGTAGGTAATTTAAAACTTGTTTCCGAGTATAGAAAGATCAAAGGTAATTTCCGTTTTCGTAATTACGTCTAGATATTGTTTCTTGTAATCTCTTTTATGATAGCATTTTACGAAAGAAGTTTTTAGCTATGTTTGTTAATTCCTAATGTAAATTTACGGAGCCTATACTGTATGTATTAGAGGCAGGGCCGTCTTAAGGCATGGGCACAGTGGGCCCCACGGTTCTAAATTTCGAAAAAGTTTGTGTTGATTAATCCTGGCTTTACAGCATGTTTTTATGTTTAAACATTGATTTTGTTAAAAGTACCAATAAATCTATAGGCTTAATTTTACTGACCGTTTACATTTTAATTCCCATAGGTAGATGAGTAGGGGTCCCAGTGCATTGCTTTGCCCAGGAGCCTACACTACTGTTAAGACGGCACTGACTAGAGATAGAACTCGTATGGATATGCCATGGGTGAGTTCTTACTCAGTATATCATCCAGTGTCATGGCCGAATAGTTGGGCAAAACAGCAAAAGCGTAGCTCAAGTACATGCATCTGATTATGTCCTTATTCGTGTTACGAAGACATATTTTTTTTGCAAATGAAACCCAAAGGTATCAAAGTAATTATTGTGTAGATTGGTTTAGGTTGTTTTACTTCTGAGTGTCACTTTTTTTTGCACCCAATGGATTTTGCCCTAAATGGACAGGTTATAAAGTCTCAGAAAAGGTTGGGGAAGGGACCTGTACAGCTGTTACATTGGACAGCTGTTACAAGACAGATGATAGCTTTCCATCTACGTCATCAAGGTTTTCTTTAATGTGTGCTGGGCTGTTTTTTGCAGCACTTTTTTTGTACACAATGGGCTAAATGGGCAGGTCACAAGGACCGTAAAGTCTCAGAGAATGCTGAGGGAAGGGGACTTATTGGACAGTAGTTAGGAGACAGATGGTATCCTCACGTGAAGGCCATCAAGCATGTTCATTAATGTGAACAGGGTGTGGCTCTTCCGCACATGGGACCACGGCTTATCACACTGTCTAATGGACGGCAGCTTTTCAAAGCCCATCGGTGTCCCCTACTGACAAAGGGCAGGACGGAGTTTTAGCGGAGATAAATCTCAATACCAGCCCAGGTGGGACTCGAACCTGGTGACTGCAGATTAACAGCCTGGTGTGCTGCCGACTGAGCCCCACCCTCACCCCTTTGTTTTTGAGGATTTTGCTCTTGATTCTTACTTAGATTTTTATTCTGTTCTGTTTTCTTCTATCACTGTTCCCAGATATTAAATTTACCATGTTACAATCTTTTTATTTTTTCGGCTTATACTTCCTGTTGCACAATTTTTGTTTACCATTTTCAGGATTAAATAGCAATTTTTTTTAATTAACTTTGTAATTACAAGATGTCTAAAATGTCTCTTAAGTACGTTTATCTTTTTCTTTTTTAATCCAATTTTTTTTATTTTATTTTATTCTTTATGGAATTTTATTACCAAAACCAGAAATATTATTTGGGTTGGGTTGTTTTACTTCTGAGCGTCATTTTTTGCACACCATGGCTAATTGGCCAGGTTACAAGGACCCCGAAAGCTCAGAGAAGGTTGGGGGAGGGGACCCACTGGAACAGCTGTTGGGAGTCAGATGGTAGCCTCCCGTCAAGGCCATCCAGTCTGTTCTTTAACTTGCACAGGGTATGGCTCTCCCGCACACGGGGCCACGGCTTAACGTCCCATCCGACGGACGGCGGCCTTTCCAAGCCCATCGGTGTCCCCTACTGACCGACTATACTAATAGACCCCGAAGGCTCAGAGAAGGTCGGGGGAGGGGACCCACTGGAACAGCTGTTGGGAGACAGATGGTAGCCTCCCGTCAAGGCCATCCAGTGTGTTCTTTAACGTACACAGGGTATGGCTCTCCCGCACACGGGGCCACGGCTTAACGTTTCATCTGACGGACGGCGGTCTTTCCAAGCCCATCGGTGTCCTCTACTGACCGTGGGCAGGGCGAGGAATTTCGCGGAGATAAATCTCAACGCTTACCTAGCTGCGACTCGAACCTGGGACTACAGATTACGAGACTGGCGTGCTACCGACTGAGCCCCCCCCCCCCTCCCTCCCTCGCCTCCCAGAAACATTAAACAGAAAATTTGCTATGATTAGTCTTTTAAATTTGTAAGCTTACAAATTTATCTTTATACACATCTTTCAATTCCAGTTGAGTATAGAGTTTCCCACAGTATTTCCCCAATATATATTTACATAATCTTCGTTCCGTATCGTTTCTTTCTTTACACGAGACAAATCTACCGGAATAATTACGGAAAATAAAAACTAAACGATTTTTTTTGCTTCAAATAAATTTGTTGGTATCACGATCAAAACCGATAGCGTGACGTCACGCGACATATTGGCTGCTGGCCACGTTCCGCGTGGATGACAGTTGCATCGGATCAACAATTTTGCCTTCATGGTCACGCCCTGCTTTGTGACGTCACATCGAAAGGTTTGTCTACTTCGGAAGTGTGCAAACCATTAAAGCAGTTCCAGAGCTACGTTACTCACAATGGACCTGCAAGAGTGGTCCAAAGTAGGTCTCTGCACTTCGCCTTTTTTTCCCAAGACATTGCTATACTTTCCCATTTGGGTCATTCCCTTTCCAATGAAATGTTAAAGGGGACCGTCCACAAATGGAAATAAATGAAGGTCATTTATTTCTCTTCTTTTATAGCGTACTCTCTGAAATCAGTTTTCAATAGTATACTCAGAACATACTTGCCATTAATATTTAGTGACAATGCACTGATAAAGCTGTAGTGCAGTTTAAAGGTGAATTCCTACAATGACTAAATACATAGTTATAAATAACTTTACACACTATTTTGGAATATTGCCAAAATCCAGTTCTTTAAATTCTGAGGAACTCGATTTTGGCAATATTCTAAAACGGTGTCTAAAGATTGGGTTGTTTTACCTGTGAGCGGCACTTTTTTGCACACCATGAGCTAAATGGCCAGGTCACAAGGACCCCGAAGGCTCAGAAAAGGTTGGGGGAGGGGACACGCTGGAACAGCTGTTGGGAGATAGATGGTAGCCTCCCGTCACGACCATCCAGTGTGTCCTTTAACGTTTTTGAGTAGTTTTATCTTTGGCATTTTTTGCACATCATGGACTAAATGGCCAGGTCACAAGGACCCCGAAGGCTCGGAGAAGGTTGGGGGGAGGGGACCCACCGGAACAGTTGTTGGGAGACAGATGGTAGCCTCCCGTCAAGGCCATCCAGCGTTTTCTTTAACGTGCATAAAGTATGGTTTGGGTTGTTTTACCTCTGAGTTGCACGTTTTTGCATACCATGGGCTAAATGGCCAGGTCACATGGACCCCGAAGGCTCAGAGAAGGTTGGGGGAGGGGACCCAATGGAACAGCAGTTGGGAGAAAGATGGTAGCCTCCTGTCAAGGCCATCCAGCCTGTTCTTTAACGTGCACAGGGTATGTCTCACCCGCACATGGGTCCACGGCTTAACGTCCCACCCAACGGACGGCGGCCTTTCCAAGCCCATCGGTGCCCCCTACTGACCGTGGGCAGTGCGGGGAATATTGCAGAGATAACCCTAAACGCGGATCCAGCTGGGATTCGAACCTGGGAACTACAGATTACGAGCCTGGCTT
This sequence comes from Ryuthela nishihirai, assembly GCA_038380435.1. Lineage (NCBI taxonomy): Eukaryota > Metazoa > Arthropoda > Arachnida > Araneae > Heptathelidae > Ryuthela > Ryuthela nishihirai. Next base: position 70,450,995 of record JAWZYU010000006.1, read on the forward strand.
TTTACTGACTGAGGCACTCCCGCCCTGCAGTGTCCAAAGGTATTTATTTAACCAATGCAAGGTTTACCTTGATACTGCCCTACAGCTATAATAGTGCATAGTGATATCAAAGGGACCTAGATTCGATCCCCAGGTAAGGCATGGAGGTTTGTGTTGTTTTTCTGCTGAGGTTGTGCCATCCTCTCAGACTTTCTATTATGGCGTATTAAACTGTCAGACACCTCTCAGACCTCTGTGGCAAGCAGCTGCTTGAGGGAGTATTTATTTTATTTTCTCAATATCACTGAACTTGTTTAAATATTTAGTGAAAAGCTGTGAAATAATTTTGCTTAAACAAATTCTCTGTTTAAACCAGTGGTTCTCAACCTTTTATGCTTCACGTATTCCCTGGAAATATGTATGTATCTGGCGTACCCCTTGTATAGATAGATAAAACTATAGTTATAGTATAACAATGGGAATAAAATAAAACATATATATCAGTGGTTCTCAACCTTTTATGCTTCACGTACCCCCTGGAAATATGTATGTAACTGGCTTACCCCTTGTATAGATGGATAAAAACTATAGTTATAGTATAACAATGGGAAGAAAATAAAACATATATATCAGTGGTTCTCAACCTTTTATGCTTCATGTACCCCCTGGAAATGTGTATGTAACTGGCGTACCCCTTGTATAGATAGATAAAAACTATAGTTATAGTATAACAATGGGAAGAAAATAAAACTATAGTTATAGTATAACAATGGTTATTTTTACTTTGTTACTAGATCTAGCGACTTGTGAGCTCTCACGGCATACCCCACGTTGAGAACCCCTACACTAGACGATGAACACTTCTTATGAAGAAATTAAAGTCAGTCTTGCTCGACTAACCTATTGTCTCTTCCATTTGATTGCGAAGTCTCTTGGATAATCGGGGCGGGGGTGGCGCGCCAGGCTCGTAATCTGTAGTTACCAGGTTCGAGTCCCAGCTGGGTCTGCATTGAAATTTATCTCTGCAAAATTCCCCCGCCTTGCTCAAGGTCAGTAGGGGACACCGATGGGCTTGGAAAGGCCGCCGTCCATCGGATGGGACGTTAAGCTGTGGCCCCGTGTGCGGGAGAACCATACCCTGTGCACGTTAAAGAACACGCTGGATGTCCTTGACGGGAGGCTACCATATGTCTCCCAACAGCTGTTCCAGTGGGTCCCCTCCCCCAACCTTCTCTGAGCCTTCGGGGTCCATGTGACCTGGCCATTTAACCTCATGGTGTGAAAAAAGTGCTGCTCAGGGGTAAAACAACCCAACCCAATGATCGCTAGTTACGATAAACTGCTGTGCTCTAACGAATGCACTTTTCAATTGAGATTACTTCTTAGCCTCACACATTCAGAATTCTTCGAAACTTGAATGCTCTTTACACCGCAAGTAAATGACTCACGACATTAATCACCAAAACAGAGATTATCGAACACATCAACCACAATTTCTGACTTCCTAAGAAAAAACTTCAGCTTTGAACGAAACGGATTCATGGCTAGTTTCACCACTTCCTAATGACGTAATGTTTTGTTTTTGTAGTTCCGAGAGTTTTGTAGGAGTTTAATTTTTCTTCCTTTAAAATAAAAAACTGTAAGTTGGGTTGGGTTGTTTTACCTCTGAGAGGCACTTTTTTGCACACTCTGGGCTAAATGGCCAGGTCAGAAGAACCCCGAAGGCTCAGAGAAGGTTGGGGGAGGGGACCCATTGGAATAGCTGTTGGGAGACAGATGGTAGCCTCCCGTCAAGGTCATCCAGCTTGTTCTTTAACGTTGGGTTGTTTTACCTCTGAGTGGCACTTTTTTGCACACCATGGGCTAAATGGCCAGGTCACATGGACCCCGAAGGCTCAGAGAAGGTTGGGGGAGGGGACCCACTGGAACAGCTGTTGGGAGACAGATGGTAGCCTCCCGTCAAGGCCATCCAGCATGTTCTTTAACGTGCACAGGGTATGACTCTCCCGCACACGGGGCCACGGCTTAACGTCCCATCCGACGGACGGCGGCCTTTCCAAGCCCATCGGTGTCCCCTACTGACCGTGGCAGAGCGGGGAATTTTGCGGAGATAAATCTCAACGCTGACCCAGCTGGGACTCGAACCTGGGAACTACAGATTACGAGCCTGACGCGTTACCGACTGAGCCCCCCCCCCCAAAAAAAAAAAAAAAAAAAACTGTAAGAATAACTTGTCATCTCTGGGGAATATAGAATGCTCATTTTCAAAGAAAATAACATTTGTCACGAAGTTCAGACGCTCTATAATTAATGTTGGGTTATTTTACCATTGAGAACACTATTTTTGCACACAATGGGCTAAATGGCCAGGTCCCCGAAGGCTCAGAGAAGGTTGGGGGAGAGGTCTCACTTGAAGAACTGTTTGGAGATAAATGGTAGACTCTCGTCAAGGCCATCCAGCGTGTTATTTAACGTGCATAAGGTATGTCTTGGGTTGTTTTACCTCTGAGCGGCACTTTTTTGCACACAATGGGCTAAATGACAGGCCACAAAGATCCCGAAAGCTCAGAGAAGGTTGGGGAACCACTGGAACAGTTATTGGGAGACAGATGGTATCATCCTATCGAGGCCATTCAGCGTGTTCTTTAACGTGTATAAGGTATGGCTTGGGTTGTTTTACCTCTGAGCGATACTTTTTTTGGACAAATGGGCTGTGGCCATGTCACTAGGACCCTGAAGGTTCAGAGAAGATTGGAGGATAGGACCAACTGGAACAGCTATTGGTAGACAGATGATAGCCTCCCATTAACGCCATCCAGAGTGTTCTTTAATATGCACAGGGTATGGCTCTCCCGCACGCTGGATCACGGTTTAACATCCGATCTGACGGACGGCAGTCTTTCCAAGACCATCGGTATCGCCTACTGACCATGAGCAGGGCGGGGAGTTTTCTGGAGGTAAATCTCAACGCTGGACCAGCTGGGACTCGAACCTGGAAAATGGAGATTAAGAGTCTGGCAACTACCGACTGAGCCATTCCATCCCCAACTGTACAACTAGGAATTTGAACTAATGTATCGTTTCGAAAATGCAAATAGTTCATTTCATTGATACGTATCCAACTTGTTAGGCAGGATTTGGCTCAATCCCTAACGCCCAGGGCGGCGTGGACGGCTCAGTCGCTAACGCGCCAGGCATATAACTGCAGTTTCCAGGTTCGAGTCGCAGCTGGGCCAGCGTTGAGATTTATATCGACAAGAATCTCCCCCCTGCCCACAGTCAGTAGGAGATATCGATGGGCTAGGAAAGACCACCGTCCGTTGGATGGGACGTTAAGTCATGGGCAGTGTGCGGGAGAGAGCCATACACTGTGCACGTTAAAGAACTAGCTGTTCCAGTGGGTCCCCTCTCCCAACCTTCTCTGAGCTTTCGGGGTCTTTGTGACATGGCCACTTAGCCCATTATGCCCAAAAAAGTGCCGCTAAGAGGTAAAACAACCCAAACCATACCTGATGCACTTTAAAGAACACGGTGGATGGCCTTGACGGGAGACTACCATCTGTCTCCCAACAGCTGTTCCAGTGGTTCTCCAACCTTCTCTGAGCCTTTGGGGTCTTTGTTTCCTGGTCATTTATCCCATTGTGTGCAAAAAAATTGCCACTCAGAGGTAAAACAACCCAAACCATACCTTTTGCACGCTAAAGAATACGCTGGGTGGCCTTGACGGGAGGCTACCATCTGTCTCCCAACAGCTGTTGCAGTGGTTCTCCAACCTTCTCTGAGCCTTTGGGGTATTTGTGGCCTGGTCATTTAGCCCATTGTGTGCAAAAAAAGTGCCACTCAGAGGTAAAACAACCCAAGCCATACCTTTTGCACGCTAAAGAATACGTTGGATGGCTTGACGGGAAACTACCATCTGTCTCCCAACAGCTGTTCCATTGGTTCTCCAACGTTCTCTGAGCCTTTGGGGTCTTTGTGGCCTGGTCATTTAGCCCATTGTGTGCAAAAAAAAGTGCCACTCAGAGGTAAAACAACCCAAGCCATACCTTTTGCATGCTAAAGAATACGCTGGATGACCTTGACGGGAGGCTACCATCTGTCTCCCAACAGCTGTCGCAGTGGTTCTCCAAACTTCTCTGAACCTTTGGGGTCTTTGTGGCCTGGTCATTTAGCCCATTGTGTGCAAAAAAAGTGCCACTCAGAGGTAAAACAACTCAAGCCATACCTTTTGAATGCTAAAGAATATGCTGGATGGCCTTGACGGGAGACTACCATTTGTCTCCCAACAGCTGTTCCAGTGGTTCTCCAACCTTCTCTGAGCCTTTGGGGTCTTTGTGGATTGGTCATTTAGCCCATTGTGTGCAAAAAAGTGCCACTCAGAGGTAAAACAACCCAAGCCATACCTTTTGCACGCTAAAGAATACGTTGGATGGCTTGACGGGAGACTACCATCTGTCTCCCAACAGCTGTTCCATTGGTTCTCCAACGTTCTCTGAGCCTTTGGGGTCTTTGTGACCTGGTCATTTAGCCCATTGTGTGCAAAAAAAGTGCCACTCAGAGGTAAAACAACCCAAGCCATACCTTTTGCATGCTAAAGAATACGCTGGATGACCTTGACGGGAGGCTACCATCTGTCTCCCAACAGCTGTTCCAGTGGTTCTCCAACCTTCTCTGAGCCTTTGGGGTCTTTGTGGCCTGGTCATTTAGCCCATTGTGTGCAAAAAAGTGCCACTCAGAGGTAAAACAACCCAAGCCATACCTTTTGCACGCTAAAGAATACGATGGATGGCTTGACGGGAGACTACCATCTGTCTCCCAACAGCTGTTCCATTGGTTCTCCAACGTTCTCTGAGCCTTTGGGGTCTTTGTGACCTGGTCATTTAGCCCATTGTGTGCAAAAAAAGTGCCACTCAGAGGTAAAACAACCCAAGCCATACGTTTTGCATGCTAAAGAATACGCTGGATGACCTTGACGGGAGGCTACCATCTGTCTCCCAACAGCTGTTCCAGTGGTTCTCCAACCTTCTCTGAGCCTTTGGGGTCTTTGTGGCCTGGTCATTTAGCCCATTGTGTGCAAAAAAAGTTCCACTCAGAGGTAAAACAACCCAAGCCATACCTTTTGCACGCTAAAGAATATGCTGGATGGCCTTGACGGGAGAATACCATCTGTCTCCCAACACCTGTTCCAGTGGGTCTCCTTCCCACAACCTTCACTGAACCTTCGAGATCCTTGTGACCTGGCCATTTAGCCTATTGTGTGCAAAAAATGCCGCTCACAACCCAACTCCTTGATCAGCGCCCGAATTAACGCCTTCTAACTTTCGAAAATTGAACTATTCGGATATTCAGAAAGTGCGATTCCTTAAAGCACCCTTTCGCCTCGCAGGTGACATTAATGATTCTTGACAGTGTATCAGTAGCGATAACTTTATGTGACACCCTTGTAATCTGCTTAAACTCTTTCGGCTTTGTTGGTAATCCTAAGTTAGTTGACAGAAAATTACGATAATGACCCATTTCGGAGAATCAAAGGTTAATACATCATGGCAACTACAGCGTTGTTGTTTAGATAAGAGGATATTGAATTATACAGGGAAAGATATTAATTCTGAAAGTATTCTCTATTAAATAGGCTTTTATTAAAGGCAAAGGGAATAAAGGATTGGGATGTTTTACCTCTGAAGGGCATTTTTTTTGCACACTTTGCACTAAATGTAGAGGACAGCTTCGTTAAACTGCCCGCCCTGCCCACGGTCATGAAGGGAACGCCGATGGCTTGGAAAGGCCGCCGTCCATGGATGGGACGTTAAGCCGTGGTTTCCGTGTGCGGGAGAGCCATACCCTGTGCACATTAAAGAACACAATCGATGGCCTTGACGGGAGGCTACCATGCCTCCCGTCAAGGCCGCTGTTCCAGTGGGTCCCCTCCCCAAACCTTCTCTGAGCCTTCGGGTTCCATGTGACCTGGCCATTTAGCCCATGGTGTGCAAACAAAGTGCCGCTCAGAGGTAAAAACAACCCAATCCAACCTGTCCGCCCTGCCCACGGTCAGTAGGGAGACACTGATGGGCTTGGAAATGCCACCGTCCGTCGGATGCGACGTTAATTGTATTTATTATATTAGTTATATTATTTAAAAATATAGTGAATAAAATATGTAACGTTAAGTAATTATATATATTAAAACATATATCACTAGTATGTGTACACATAAGGTTAACGAAAAATATTTCTCATATCGAAAAGTTTTCCCATCGACTTATTGCTATCTCAAAAGTAAAATATGGATCATAGGGAGGAGTAAAACAACACCAAAGAGTCCAATAAATATTTATTAAAATCTGATAATTTATGAAGAATTCATAATAGAACTCAATGACCAATTATTAAACTCACGAGATACGTGATACATTTAGCAGTATTTTTGTCCATAAAATGACGTACCAGCAAAATTATGTATAACGTACATATAACTTTTTCTAAAGGATTATCTCTCCTTACAGCTCTACAAGGGGTGGCTCAGTCGGTAGCGCGCCAGGTTCTTAATCTGGAGTTCCCAGGTTCGAATCCCAGCTGGGTCAGCGCTGAGATTTATATCCGCAAAATTCCCTGTCCACGGTCAGTAGGGGACACCAATGGGCTTGGAAAGGCTGCCGTCCTTCGGATGGGACATTAAGCCGTGGCCCCGTGTGCGGGAGAGCCATACTCTGTGCACGTTAAAGAACACGCTGGATGGCCTTGACGGGAGGCTACCATCTGTCTCCCAACAGCTGTTCCAGTGGGTCTCCTCCCCCAAACTTCTCTGAGCTTTCGGGGTCCTTGTGACCTGGCCATTTAGCCCATGGTGTGCCAAAAAGTGCCGCTCAGAGGTAAAACAACTCTCCTTACAGCTCTAAAATTACGAATGATAAATTAAGAAGAACGTTAAAACATTTTTTTTTTGTGATTAAACAAGCAAATATTGAATTATCTTACGTAATTCTGAATAAGAACGTTGCTATAACGATTTTTTACTCTTGTTATATCAAATTGTATATAATTTATAAGCTTCGTATTAGCAAAATTTCTTAAATTGAATCTTCATACATTTGTGGATATCTGTATGTAATAACAATAATAAAATTTATGTCAATGGATTTTAAACTTGATATAAATAAATAATAAAACTGAAGTTAAATTATCAATAATAATAAATTGATATAAATTAATTCTTATATTTTATACTTACATTAATAATGTATGCTGTTGAAATAGAGACATAATTAATTATATGTACAATTACTTATCACAGTTTGAAATTTATCTCCGAACCATAGTCCCTTCGTTATGTCCCTGATTGAAGCATTTAGTTTCAGAACTATTGCAACTGATTCGTTTCTTCACTCAATAATATTTCCGTAATATCTTTTGCAAATATTTCTCACTTAAATAAATTCATACATAGATAAACACATTCAACGAGTTATAAAAGTTAAATTTACAATTTCGAGCGTGAGTACAGAAGACCGGGAACAGATGGCAGCACTATCTTGAAGAATATCATAATTTAGCTAACTATAATTCAATAATGAATTATCACAGGAAAAGTCCTGCAGACAAGGAACACTTGAAAATATTTTACTACGCCTTAGAAAAATATGTTTTCTTTCGAGCGGTTAAAGGATAGTTGAAGTTTATAAACACACTCTTGGATATAACATTGATCGCAAAAATATCGCTGAATGCAATGTTACTTTTTGAAATCCGGCATTAAAGCTCAGTAAAATGAACTACTTCAGTGCTTTAAAACATTTCCATTACTAACAACAGGGTTGGGTTGTTTTACCTCTGAGCGGCACTTTTGTGCACACCATGGGCTAAATGGCCGGGTCACAAGGACCCCGAAGGCTCAGAGAAGGTTGGGGGAGGGGACCCAATGGAACAGCTGTTGGGAGACAGTGTGTACAAGACCTATGCACGTTAAAGAACATGCTGGATGGCCTTGACTAGAGGCTACCATCTGTCTCCTAACAGCAATCCAGTGGGTTCCCTCCTCCCAACTTTCTCTGAGCGTTGGGGTCCTTGTGACCTGGCACTTTAGCCCATTGGTTCAAAAAAGTGCTCCCAGAAATAAAACAATCCAACCCAATGAACAATAGATTTTTAATATCTTAAGTTGTGAGAAACCTAAAATTAGGCGTATTTAGTATATAGGGCCGGATCTAGAGGTGGGAGGAAAGGGGGAGTAATTCAGAATGCTAGTAAGGGTAATAAAAGCAAAAATTTGCTAAACTTATTTATATTTCATGCACTTTTCAAATTTTTTTTAAGATTTGTGTGAAGGAGTGGGAAATATTATACTATCGATGTATTGGAAACCAAGTCTGTTGGCCTCCCCTTTTCCATTTTTCCATCTCTATTGACAGAGTTATTATTGCTTTGTATAAACTAGTGTTTCAATTTTATTTACTAAAGGTACAAATTGGAAAGATAAATTCCCACAAATTATTTCAAGAATTCTTTATCCGCAAACTGCATGAAAAGTGTTTCGGAACTAACAAACTTCATACTTTCACGAAGGATAAAAAATTGATTAAAATTTTTGACTAAAATTTTTTAGATTAAAGTTTTTGAAAAAAAAAATAATTTTTTAATTTGATTAAAGTCAGAAGTTCTCGCCAGCAGTTTCCATTGTTTATTGCGGCAAATGCATTATTTCAACCGCAAGTCTGATGGGTTGGGTTGTTTTACCTCTGAGCGGCACTTTTTTGCTCACAATGGGCTAAATGGCCAGGTCACAAGAACCCCGAAGGCTCAGAGAAGGTTGGGGGAGGGGACCAACTAGAAAAACTCTTAGGAGACAGATGGTAGCCTCCCGTCAAGGCCATCCAGTGTGTTCCTTAACGTGCACAGGGTATGACTCTCCCATAGACGGGGCCACGACTTAACGTCCCAGCCGACGGACGGCGGCCTTTCCGAGCCCATCGGTGTCCCCTATTGCCCGTGGGCAGGGCGGGGAGTTTTGCGGAGATAAACGCAAGTCTGATGAATACGCAGATTCACGTTCCCGTCCACAATGTGTTAATAATAAATGCTCTTTTAACAAACTCCGGATAAATCTCCATAAAAATTAATATTTTGTCTCAGAGTTACTGTATGTGCATAAGAAAGCAATAGGCCAAAAATACGACCAAAAGAAAGTAACTTACACTCAGAAAATTTGGTGCCGATTTCATGGGGTGACTTGGGCAAAAGTATGTTTTCGCCGCCATGCTATTTCATAAATTGAAAAACACTAATTCTACATCTTGTACAAAATCCAAATTCACACACGTATAATAGTGAACTGTGAAAGATATAATTTTTACGTCTTGGTACAATTCTTGATTGCGTTGAGTTTGGCAGCGCTGAATAGAGATAGAGTGGTCTGTGCAACGGTGGATTACTGGTGTCGGTTGAACTGGCGTCAATATTAAAGTTGTGACTTTACAACAATAATTTTTCATGCATGCATAGATCAGTTTGATATTTACATTGAAACAATAGTCTGGCGGTCGGTTATTGAGACCAGTAATGCATGTCAATGTAATCTAGCCTTCAGGTAATGTCAGAGGTAACGTTGAGGTAATGTCAATTAACTGAACACATGCTTCGCGTGTGTTCAGTTAATTCGGTACGAACGGCAGGTAAAAGCAATTTTTTTCTGAAACAATTGAAAAATACCGACTCATTTATTTGTTGTAAATTATAAATAACATTTTAAAACATTTAGAAGGGCAAATGCTGCAATTCAGAGGAAATGCCTATATTTAAAGGTGCGTATAAACTTTGTTAATAACTTGCAAGATACAATTTTGAACATGAGAAAGATTTTGTTAAATATTTTGTCTAATATTTCTTCGTCAGAGTCTTCAAATCAAATGGTCATTTTCCTATCAAATTTCGTGAAAAGTCGCATAAATATTTGGAATAGTAAGTGGTCCATTGAGCTCACCCCGAAAAAGGAAAGGGGGAAAGAGACTGGACTTCCATTGCAGTATAGAATTTCCCCCCATTTTTAGAGGTTGGAAAACATTTTTTGGAAAATTTCTTGTTCGTGAAATATGCAGCAGCTTAATAATTTTTCCCTCCCCTACCCTTAATACAGTACTGTGCAAATTAGTTGGGACAATAGGAAAATGCAGTAACAAAGACGCAACTAAAATATTTATTTGTTTAATAATGTAATTAATAGTGAATGTGACACTCCTTAGCTTTAATTACTTCTTTCACCCTCTCAACCATTGATGCCACTAGCTTTTCACACATCTCCTTCACTTCAGGGTCGTGGAACCACACTTTCATGATACTTTCTATCATTTTGGTTTTCGTCGTGCAATCCATCTTAGATATGCGCGCTTTAATAATGGCCCATAAATTTTTTAATGGGGTTTAGATCGGGTGAATTTCCTGGCCACTCCAATACCTTCAAATGTTGCTGGGTAAAGAAGCTCTTAGCAAGCTTAGAATTGTGGCATGGAGCCAGATCCTGTTGAAATACCCCATCGCCGTTAGGAAACAGCTTCTGCAGTGTTGGGACCATTTTCGCCTGCAGAACGACTATGTACTTTTTGCTGTCCTTCATTCCTTCAATGGGGTGAAGCGTCTGTGGCTGGAAGCTGTGAAACATCCCGAAAACATGACCTTGGGTGGGTGTTTGGGGGATTGTTGGATGTGGCCGGATCGAAGAGGTTCTCCAGGCTTCGCTTGTCCCAATTAATTCGCACAGTACTGTAGCATTTTCTAGAGGTGGAGGCATGGTCTTCTCCCTACCCTTGTCTGCAAGGTCGGAAAGTAAGTTGTCTGCTAAAGTTGATCTCTTTGTTCTCATACACTTATTGAATAATGGACAGTCTGATTGGTAAATAAATAAGTTTTCATACAATCAAACGGCATTTTATGATTGCTCCGAAACCCCTAAAAGAATGATATTCTTATAGTGAAGAGATATATTGTTCTGAAGAATTCTAACATTTGACACTTGCAACTTCCTAGAAGAAAGGGGAAAAGATTAAAAAGAAATTGCCATTCAAGCAGCTACAAAGGTCTGACAGAAGCCTGTCACTTTAGTACTCCATATGAAAAAGGCGAAACCTTAGCCGGACACAATAAAAGAAACATTCTTGCTCTAACCGAGGCTGGAACCCATACCAAACACTCTGACCATTCAGCCACTTGGACGAATTTATACCATACACTTGGACGCAAGTAATTCTGAGAAATGGGAAGTCAAACCGTACTACTCCTAGTAGTAGCAAGAACATGGCAGGTGACGACAAGGTCACGAAGCGAAGTCTAACTGTTTTGGCTGTTGTAGTCGCTTGTTTTGCTGTATTATGGCCAAAAATATTTTATCCAATGGTATATTCAATAATCTTCCCATCAGATGATCATGGTAAAAGTTAAACCATTTTCCGTTTCTGTCAATTAACTTTTGTTTACTATTAAGCGTTAGAGAATGACCATATCACAGAGTTTATGATATGGCACCGGCAATTTAATCGTATATAAAAAAAATTGTCGACTTTCAAAGCAAAAGTTGTACAGTTTCAAAAATAACCTATTAAGAAAATCGTTTTTCCTATTTTTCTATCTGCATTTTGTCAAAATATTTAGAAATCCGTAACTTTAGGCATTGGACCAATGGTAGATTCAGAAATTTGATCTAAGAGGATGAGGGGCACTTTTAATAGTCCATGGCACAAAGCTCCTGTCAGCCAATTTTCGGACGAAACATTCTTGTATCCAGATGTTAAGTTTCTTGAGGGTGGCAAAATCCTCCCCCCTCTCCATGAATCTGCCATTGCCCGAAGTAGTAATAATTTAATGCTTTTTCTTTTTTGCTCTACACTGAAGTGCCATTGAATTAGGGATAGGGGACATCCAAATTCAGTAACACAAGTTCCGCATTTGTGCACATGCATGGCTGAAACTCTGGTCATATATAGCTGTCAGCTATGGCATCCCCAAACATTCATAGTGAGAAGCTTAATTTGAAAGGTGCAGGATTTAGATGCATTTGACAGAGGGCAGATCGTAGGTACCCAAAAGATGGGACACTTGATCTCCAAAATTGTCAACGAACTTGGATTTTCTCGTATGATAGTTTCAAGAGTGTTCTTGGAATATGAAAATTCCGGCAAAAAAACAAGCACCCGGACAAACTGCAAAGGACAACCAACCTTGAATGATGCAAATAGGGGTCAGACATTATCTGAAATCACCTCCCATCTGATCATGGGTTCCAGTCAGGATATCAGTGCATGGACCGTGCAATCCTCACTTCATCGTCTTGGCATCGAGAGCTGCCGAACCTATGAGAGTCCCACTTCTAACGGCATGACACTGGACTCAATGCCTTGCCTGGGCTAAAGAACATGGAAACTGGATCATCAAAAATTGGCAATAGATAGCCTGGAGTGATGAATCCTGATTTAAACTTCATCTCGCCGATGGGAGACTGAGGGTATGGCACCAACCCCAAGAAGCCATGGATCCTGCATGTCAGGTTGGAACAGTACAAGCTGATGGTGGCTCAGTCATGGCCTGAGATGTCTTCAGTTGGACATCTGTGGGACCTTTGTTACATGTACCTACGACTCTCAATGCATCCCAGTATGTAGAACTCGTGGCTGACCATTTACACCCAGTTATGGCCATCATGCATCCCAATGGAGATGGCGTCTACCAGCAAGACAACTGTTCATCTCAGGTCCAGGTTGGCTCTGCATGGTTGCAGGAGTATTATGCTGACTTTGAAATAATGAATTGGCTACCTTGAAACCCAGATTTAAATCCCATCAAAAGTCTTAGGGTTACCGTCGAGCAGAGTTTTCGGTCCCTGTCCCATCAGCAACCACCTTGAGATAATTATGGACAGCACTGGAGGATGCATGGGTCGCCATACCCGTGGAAAATATTCTTAATTGTAAAAATCTAGGTTATATTCAAATAATCTGTCCGAATTTAGTGTTATCTAAAGTTGTATCACATCTTTATATCATTTTATAATTGCTATTATGATTTGGAAGATTGTGTACATTTTTACATCTTTATTCTCCTGATATTTAAACATATATGGGTCCTTCAGTACTATGTAGCACAGTGAAAACTACACTGAATGGATGACAGTTCATTATCCATCTAGGATAGGTCTTGGCAAACTGTGGTATGTATGATGCCAGGCAGCATGTGAAACTATTTCAGTGAGAACACATGTTTTGAAAAAGGACCATGCAAAAACATTTAAGGAGTGACCATTGCCAAAAGAATAATGAAAAAGATAGTTGACATCTTCATAAAAATAGTTTTCAATCTCTGATCCAGTATTAGATGTTAACTTCGCATTGGTGTAAATATTTGTGTGCTTTTTAAAGTATAATTTAGAACTTCCTAATTGTAAACTTATTCAGCTCCATTTCATTAAGATTATCAGTGTTTAAAAGATATAATAATTAATCTGCTATCATTTTTTGTAAAGAATTTTGTTTTCATTTCTTAAAAATTTCATTTGAAATATTTGTGTTTTGTAATTGAAATCCAAAGTGAATGCACAGTATTCCCTGTTAAGAAACAATAATTAATAGATTCTAAAAAAAATTCCCCGCTGTGGCGGCGATGAATTTTTTTCAGAATCTATTAATTATTGTGTTTTGTATTTTTTGTGTCATCTATGCATCTTTATAATATTTATTAATATTTCATAGGTCTTTCTGAAAGCATGAGCAATTATAATTTTCCAAAAATGCTCCATCCCCATATGAGAGAGGCAATGGGAGAAACAAGACCATCTGATAAAATGTCTAAAGAAGGAAGCAGAGTAAAGAAGCTTTTATTTAGTATTCAATAGTAACTTAGAATATATTATATATTACTTAAGTTTTAGTAGATATCTAGTAGGTCACAACACTAAACTCCACTAAATCTATCAACAATCAAATAAAAAAATTGCCATGGTCAAACTTGTAGTATTCATTTTGTAAACTATGATGAATAGCAAAATACTAAACAATATATTAATATGATATTCTGTCAAATCTATATTTTTTTTAATTTTACATACTTAGAATTTTAAAGTTTATTTTAGCAGTGCATATTAATTGCCATTTGTACAGATCATACAAAATTTTTCCATCTTCATGCAATTTCAGTAAGTAAAAATTATTCAAAATTTTCACTGTGCTTAGCATAATTATATGTTGCTTGTATTGGGTGTAATAATATATGGTTAAAGCCTTCCTCTAGAGGTGCTAAGCACTATATCATAAAATGATGGTACACTGTTAAGACAGTTGGGGGTAGCTCATTCAGTAGTGTGCCAGGCTCGTAATCTGCAGTTGCCAGGTTTGAGTCCCGCTTGAGCCAGCATTGAGATTTATGTCTGCAGAACTCCCCACCTTGTTCACAGTCATTAGGGGACACCGATGGACTGGGAAAGGCTGTCGTCCATCGGTGGGACATTAAGCTGTGTCCCCAAAGAACACACTGCACGACCTCAATGGAAAGCTACTATCTGTTTCCCAACAATTGTCTCTTGGGTCTCCTACCCCAACCTTCTCTGAGCCTTTGGGGTCCTTGTGACCTGGCATTTAGCCCATTGTGTGCAAAAAAGCTGCTCAGAGGTAAAACAATTAACTGTTGTGACAAAGTACACTTAATTGTAATGTTGCCATTCAGAATTACTCTCTTAGCTTAGCTTAGTGGACTGCCTCTTTCAGTTGTTCACTTGTCAATTTCTTCCTGAGTCCCTAGTTTAATCTCAACCAGGGAAAGTCTCATCTGAGCATGATGTGTTTTTCTCTTCAAACCAAGGTACTTAAGTTTGATTTGGTTCCTAAGCAGTGATGTGTGGAGATTCAGATGGATTTCTCTTGTATTCCAATGTTAATTAAAAATTAACTTTTGAATTCAGATGTTAGTTCTCTGCTCTGTGCCTAGATGGCAGCATGAATCAAGTCAATAAAAGAAGTGAAAAAGGAAATTGAGAAATAATAGGGTAGATGGCAGCCAAAGTAAATGTGACTCACCATGGCATGAGATAAAGTAGAGAATAAAAATTAAATGTGTAGCACAGTATATTAACAATCCAAGGAGTTCACAATGATGTCTGGATAAAAAAAAATTATGGTCTTCTGATGTAAGGCTTCATTCTGATGGCTCCCCTCCATTACATGAGATGATGGTAGAGTTTAGCCTCAACCCCCCAGTGAAGAAATTTATAAGGTCCATTAGAAAATATTTTTAAAAATTATTTTTTTTTTATTTATATTGAATAGTTTTCAAATAGTTTATCTCCCCCACCACCACCACTTCAGCATTACAGTAAAAAGTTTTCTGTATAGTATTAAAAGTCATTTTCCATATTTGATTAGAAAAAAGTTTTAAAAAATTGCTGATTTCTGTGTAAAAAAAAATGAACTTATACCCTGGATCCAAGATATTCTTTCAAAGTCTAAAGAATTGAAAACTGAAAATGAGATCTTCTGACACCAGGGTATTATTAAATGTTTTTTATATTCAATATATGTATATATTGCATTGATATTGAGAAGCTGCATAGAAATTACTGATATTAAGTTGTTCACTTTTAAGCTGCTTTTAATAAAGTGATGGACATTCTCTCTTGAATTGTGATTAATGCTATAGGCTAGAATGTCGTCTTTTGAGGACCCAAAAGTTCAACTGCACTAGGGATTCTTCATAGCTGAAACAGAAAATGGTATTAAACTTAAAAATTAACATAGCTCAGTAACTCAAATTGAAAGAGTAGTTATATTGTAGTCAGCAGCTGATCCATTAGCTGAGACTTTGAATCTAATTTTGCGAGTTCGATTTAATTTACACATTGATAAAAGTAGAATATGGACCAAAAACAATTATTGGTCAGTTTGTTGTTAAACATTAATTAATAGATTCTGAAAAAAATTTGGCATTGACATGGCGGGAATCGAACCTGCATCTCTCCAGATTTATGCCAGAGCGCGCTACCATTGTACCACACGTCAGACAATGAAATTTTTCAGAATAAGACCTTATAAATCTTCACTGAGACATGGCTGAGACAGTGCCATTTATACTCAAGGAGATGCAACTTTTTCAGTTGTTGCTATTGATTATCAGATGTTGATGAGAAGATCGCTAATGCTAAAGCATTAATATGTAATTAAAAATCAATCCATAGTGAATGCACAGTGGATTGATTTTTTAATTATATATTAACGCTTTAGCGACCTTCTCATCGACATCTGATAATCAATAACAACGACTGAAAAAGTTGCATCTCCTTGAGTATAGATGGCACTGTCTCAGCCACGTCTCAGTGAAGAAATTTATAAGGTCTTATTCTGAAAAATTTCATTGTCTGACACATGGTTCAATGGTAGTACGCTCTGGCATGAATCTGGAGAGATGCGGGTTTGATTCCCGCAGTGTCGGCGATGAATTTTTTTCAGAATGTATTAATTAATGTTTGATATCTATCTTAACAGGGAATACTGTGCATTCACTGTGGATTGAGTTTGTTGTTCACCGTCATCAGTCAACAGATGGCACTGCTCAAGAAACATATGACATCGAGGTGTAAAGTATGACATAGAAACGTAACCGTTGGTTGTTGGTGGCCTATGGTTTTTTGATTTGTTTCTTTTTGGTGGGTAATGTGAAGTCGTGTTATGTGTGTGATTTGAGGGAATGTAAAGTTATGTTTGATTTTTTTTCACCATTTTTGCATGATAACTCTTTGGGATAACATGCCTATGCTCACTAGAGGTAAGTGCATATGTATAATATATTTAATGAAGGTTTTTTAATAATAGCCAGAATAGGAATAATTAATGTGTTCCTGTTGTTTTTTTCGAAATTTTGTTAAGGTATGATAAATAATAAGTTATTTAAGATATTTTGGAATTGAAATTATTTAATATTAGGAGGATTGTTGGTGAAAGTGTCAGTGAACTGTTTTGTAATGTTATGGTTGCATTGTTTGGAAGTGGGAGTTTGGTAGCTTTTTATGGCTGTGTGTAGGGGGGGAATGTTTTGTCAGTTGTTTGGAGTGAGGGGCATTTGAAGGGGAAAGGAGAAGTGGTTAACCAGACAGAAATATTTTAATTCTTTTTGTGTTTAGTATGGTGTAGTAGTATGTGTGTTTTTGTTAATGGAAGAAAATGGCAAAAGTTTATAATGGGGGGTAATTAGTTTTAAAAATGAGAGTTTTTATGGGGTGTTATAGGGTTTTAGGAGATAGTTTTTGGTGACACGGCTAAGTACACACAAAGTACTGTTACCATGGTAATGGTACTTTGCATTTGACATAAACTCAAGTACCATTACCATGGTAATGAAAAAAAAAACAATCTTTTTTTCTAGGAATCCCTGTTTGGGTTAGGGCCTGGGGGGTTGTGGGAATCAACGAAAAGGACCGTTTTGTTACGTTGCATGAAATAAAATGGCAGACAAGGACTGTGGTGTGCACTACTATCCAATTATTAATTTACAATTTTTTATTATTGTATTATTTGTGATACTAACATTTTTGATATTGTTTCCTTTGTCTGCCATAGATATCTGTTGTCACAAATATATAGTATTGCTGTAACTTTTTGTATATTTTTATTATCTGTTATTGCATGGTGATTTTTTTTAATGCAGGCATTACTTCATCCTTTTATAAGGCAGTTTACTAAACCTCAGTCTAAGGGAGCTGGAGCAATGAATCTAGTCGTGCCAGTTTACACCATTGGAATTATATTCTTTTTTGTTTACACATTGATAAAAGTATGTATTCTTATTATTCTGTAGTTTTTTCCACCTTTAATACTTTTGCTGTTAATAATTTTTATGTGAGACAATGATATATCACTGAGCATCTTTAGTTATGATAAATATTGATGCCTGACACTAAGAGAGCTAAGTTATTTCACTAAAACAGTGGATTATGATTCAGTATCAATATATTCTATACATTTTTCCTAATTACATAAATTTCTTCATTTTTGCTTTTAAACAGTACTATTCTGCTTAGGTTGTTCGTTTTTACAATCTGATTAGGTGTAGTCAAAAGCATTAATATTATTTCCTTCATCAAAAATGTTATATCTTAACTCACAAAACTATAGCATGGTACTGTATTCATATTTAAGTTCCATAGGCCAAGAAACATCAGAATAAATGTTTAAGCCTTTGATGTTAATGTCTGAATTTACCTTCAGTGAAGTAATGACATTAGTGTATGATATAAAGGAATGTGTTTATTTGCAATGTTAAATGTTCGGGCATACGTGCTGATTAGATAACTGTTGCATGAATTTGAAGATTATCTAAGTTTCTTCATCCCAAGATTCCTAAGTTTAATTCGAAATAGCCTTCCGATTTTAAATATGTGGAAAGCTTTTATAATTTTATTTTAAATTTGACTCATTTTTATCTATGCTTTAGTAGATGATAGTAATGTTCTCTATAATTTCTTGACACTGCTATTGTTTGTTCTTCAATATGCCAAGGAATCATGAATAAGGGGAATGCAAAATTTTTAGACTTTAAAATTCAGAAGTTAATATACAGTGTCTACAAAAAAATTAAAAAAGAAATAGATAATTCCCATATTAGGCCAACTTAACCAACTTATAAATAAATTCATTATAAAAAAGATGATGAAAATGAGCTTGAGGTAAATTAAAAATCTATATCAAGTCTAAATCTTAAATTTCAGAGTTATGAATTGCACTGAAGAGCCAAAACATTATGACCAGTGCATCTTTATGCAAATTGAAGCAACTTCAGGTAAACGATGATGCATGTAAAGGTCATGAAACTATAAATAACTGATACTGAGCTCTGTTAATCAGTGTTATTCTTGTTCTTCAGATGGGAAAGGCAGCAGACTTAGTGAGTTTGGCAAAGGCCAAATTGTAATGGCCAGACAACTGGGTGAGAGCATTTCTGACACTGCAAGGCTTATGAGATGTTGACAGTCAGCCGTGGTTAGTACCTTTGAAAAGTGGTCCGAGGAGGAAAAAACCACGAACTGCAGGCAAAATGTGGGCTGACCACGGCTCAATGATACTAGAGATGAGCGAAGGCTATCCCATATGATACAAACTAACAGAAGGGAACTGTGGAGCAACTCACCCACAATTTGAATGGTGGTGACAGGAATTAATGGGCATAACACACAGTACACCGAACCCTGCTGAAGATGGGGCTGTGTAGTTGCAGGCCGCTCCGAGTGCCCATGTTAACCTCGGTTCACTGTTGAAAGCACCTACAATGGACACACGAGCATCAAAATTGGACCTTGACTGATTGGAAGAAGATCGTCTGATCCAATGAATCTCATTTCCTGTTGCACCATGTGGATGGCCAGGTATGTGTGCATCGTTTACCTGGGGAAGTGTTGGCACCAGGATGCACCATGGGACGAAAACAAGCCGGTGGAGGAAGTGTAATGCTTTAGGCAATGTTCTGCTGGAAAAACTTGAGTCCAGTCATTCCTGTGCAGGAAATTATGATGTCTACCATGTGCCTACACATCATTGCAGACCAGGTACATTGTTTCATGGCAATGGTATTTCCCTCTAGTAGTGCCTTCTGTCAGCAGGATAATGCACCATTCCACACTGCCTGGATTGCTCGAGAATGTTTTGTGGAACATGAGGAAGATTTCCTGGTATTGTCCTGGCTTCCAATTTCCCCAGACATCAATCCAATCGAGCATCTGTGGTTTGTGTTAGAACAGCATATTCGATCTGCGGTGACTCAACCATGTAACTTACAAGAGTTAAAGGATCTGCTGGTAATGTATTGGTACCAGATACCACAAGATACCTTTAGAAATCTTGCAGCATCCAGGCCTGGCTGGGTAAGAGCTGTTTTGATGGCACGTGGAGAACCAACATCATATTAGATAGTGGTCATAATGTTTTGGCTCTTCGAAACATTATGACCACTATCTAATATATCATTATTTTCTTAAAGAGTTATGAAAAGTGGAATGGTTAGTGTTGCTTCTTGAAAAATTTAGTCAAAATTGATGAACATTCAAAGAATGACTGTAGAAGTTACTAAATATACAATTATTTCAATAAATGTTTTGATGTAACAGTTGATTTTTCTGAACGGTTCTTTAATTAAGAGCAAAAGCAAAATGATAAAATTTTATTGCAGGCTCTATAAAGGTAATATCTATATTGGCAGCAAGTTCATTAATCCATCTGATTATGGTTCTGTGGGATAAACTTATAATTTTTTTTTCTCTGGACAAAACATACCAAAACCTTTTTGCAGACACTACTTTACACATTACCAATCAGAATAATTTTTGTAATAATTCGCAGTTTTCTTACAAATAACAAAACTTGCATGCACAATAGCATTGGAGTCTTGAGATCTTTTTGATAAATCAAATTTTTTTAATTTTAATGCAGCCATAATTTTCTCGAATGTTTCTATGTTGGCCTTGATATCTTTCAGAATTAGAAGATTTTCTGATGTAGTGTCTGTTTGAGTGAGAGCTGAACTGTTTAATCAGAAACTGAACAGTACATTCAGAAAGTCTAATCTACTCCTATGTGCAAAGTCTGTCATTTGGGTCCATGTCCTCAGAAATTAAATTTAAGCTACTAAAGAACACTTTCAAAAACAGTGTAAAGGTAAATTGGGAAAGAAAGAAAAGTTGGAATTCCACAAAGTACTTCAAGAATAATAGAGAAAAAATTTAATAATTTGCACTGCAATATTTGTGGGCCATGAGTTGTCCATGGCTCTTGCAGATCATTCTTTTTATTCATGTGTTTATCACACTGATGTTCCTTTATTACCTTACACTATACCAAATGTTGTGTTTTTACCTTCTATATTTAGTTATTATTTTATATTTTTTCTTGATGATGGGAGAATGAATATAACATATTTTGAAATTTGTATACCCATTTTTTCACTTCACAACTCATAAATGATTTTAAGAACATTAATGGGTGACCAAAATAACTTCACAAGAACTTCTTAAATCAAAATTATGTTTAAGCTCGAAGAAGACTGAAATATTTTTCTAATATACCTTCCTGTTTAAATTTCATCCTTGACTATATTTGTTTTCTCTGCACATATGCATTTGATCTGTTTTTTGTTTCGAGCCTTAGATCTTTTCAGGTGGATTGCAGTGTACTTTTCTATGTTTCTACTGCATGTATAAGCTTTCTGATATGTGTCAACTTTTGATGCACTGCAGTGAATTGAATTTATAATATGGGCTATTATTTGTCATTTCTCTTAGATGCTGTTGAAGAAACCTGCTGAAGAGACAAATTCTTATCCTAAAACCATTCCTCTAAGTTCTAAGGTTTGTAAATATGCTGAAGTAGAAGAAACTCCTGGTGCAAACAAGAAAAAAGAAAAACCACAAGAAAGGAAGACACAACATGCTCTTGAACAATATGGAAAAGACAAAGGTAATGGATTATGATACTTAGGAAACTTCTATAGTATAATATGAAAAGCTATAGTGAGCCAGAGAAACTGATTGGAGCAAGTGGGACCTGAACTCATAACTTTCTGGTAACACCTTAGCTGTTGGGAATGATCAGTTCTCTGACAGCTTTGGCTGAAGGAATCCCATTTTTGTTCAGTGTAAAAATAAATATATTTGTAAAAAAATAATTATTTGCAAATAGCTAACAATATCTGACTGTCAGATTACATTTGAATTTCATATATGTATCCCATGGCCGAGTGGTTAGCACGCTTGGCTACTGATCTAAGGGACCTGGGTTCGAGCCCCGGGTAAGGCATGGATGTGTGTGTTGTTTTTCTGCTGAGGTCCTGCCATCCTCACGGACCTTCTACTATGGCATATAAACTGACAGGCTCCTGTCAGACCTCTGTGGCAAGCAGCTGCTTGAGGGGGTATTTATTTATTTATTTATTTTTTTTTATGGACATAAACCTTGAAAATGAAGCTCTCTTGATCCTATAATGTAAGATGTGTTTTCTGATAAAAATGAGATTTAGTGATGAGAATATTGATTGAAATTTCTATATTGTATAGTTTTAATTGCTGGCGCATCATTACAAAAAAAAAAAAAAAAAAACGAGTTGTGCAATGTTCTGTAACAGAGAAAGGTGAATGATATAAGGTATTTCTTTTTACCCTTGAACAAAAAAAGTGGCTGAGCCCAAGCCTTAAGCTGTAGGAAAGCAAAACTGTGTCATGGTGAACTGTTCAATATTTTACAGTCTGAATACAGAGAGTAGCAGGTTATTCATGTTGATAGCATGCTATAAATAATGAAATAAACTCGACGTATTCCATATCAACTAATAAATCAGCACTTTAGTGTCGATTTAAATTTTAGAGGAAAAATTGTCTTGAGCCAGGTGGGATATGAACCCATGACCTCCTGATAACATGTCAGGTGCTCTGGACCACTGAGCTACCGGCCGCTGATCGAGATCTCCTCTAATTAGCGCTATGAACATTCCTTTTATGTAATAAAAGGAATGTTCATAGTGCTAATTAGAGGAGATATTCATTTATATATAAGTCGTGGGTTTGTATCCCACCCGGCTCGACAATTTTTCCTCTAAAATTTAAATCGACGCTAAAGTGCTGATTTATTAGTTGATATGGAATACGTCGAGCTTATTTCATTATTTATT
Organism: Ryuthela nishihirai; assembly: GCA_038380435.1. Lineage (NCBI taxonomy): Eukaryota > Metazoa > Arthropoda > Arachnida > Araneae > Heptathelidae > Ryuthela > Ryuthela nishihirai. The sequence goes on from JAWZYU010000006.1 coordinate 70,473,642, forward strand.
ATCTGCATACTTGTAATACATGCTTCCATCTATTGGCAAATATAAATGCCGCTTGTGGTTAAATTGCCTGAATAGCGCCTATATGAAACATAAAAGGAATGTTCATAGCTCTAATTAGAGGAGATCTTGATTGGCGGCCAGTAGCTCAGTGGTCCAGAGCACCTGACATGTTATCAGGAGGTCATGGGTTCATATCCCACCCGGCTCAAGACAATTTTTCCTCTAAAATTTAAATCAACGCTAAAGTGCTGATTTATTAGTTGTTAGCATGCTAGATATGTAAATCTGAGAATTTTTTTTGTGAACATTAAAATTTTTTGTGTAACCTACTTTTTTTTTAAAAAAAAGCGAAACAATGCCTTTAACCTTTTATTAGCTAAGAAATCTCAGAAAAAGGTAGAGGGTAGTAAAGACAAAGGAATAGCACTATTTGGACTAGTCCATTTTAGATTTTGTCCATTTTTTGAGCCATTTGGATGTTAAAGGGTTAAAAAGATATTGTCTGTTGATTAAGAGAATAATATGTGGACTTTTAGCAGATGTAGAACTAGTATACGATAAGAGAGACAGCAGCTTCTCTGGGAAGTGTGAATACAAAGTAATTTTGGAGAAATTGACATGAACTGGATTTTGTTATAGCCTTTTCCATTTTAATATTATTATCAATAAATTTTTACTTAAATTATGGTGTTTTAAAAGAAAGAGTTAATAGTAGTTTAACTCCTCTACAATACCAGCCCAAAATGGCCCAAACTGCAGGTAGGAAGTAGTGAAGAAGAAGAAACAGTGTAGATTGGATGGGTCCATTTAAAATCTCAGCTGTTTTGGACCGTTTCGTTCTGAAAGGGTTAATAATACCAGGGCTGGAACTAGCTACTTTGCTGCCAATAGCCAACTTGGATTCTGCTGCTCCTTTCCCTAAGTCTGATCTTAGATAGTAATTATTAATTTAGCTAAATCTATCGTCATTTTTAAAAACAACTGCAAATTATCTGTTAAAAATAGGTCATACTCCAGTCAGCCTTACTGCAGCTATAATTAGTTTGTTTGCAAATATTGCCAGCCCTAAAAAAATTTCGGCTGTTGCACTAGCTAGCAGTTTTTAAAATATTTAACAACTCATCAAATTTGTTTACCTATTGCTAAGAAATTTTAAAGTGAAAATTTCTCTGTTATTCTGCTATTACTTTTCTATTTCGTTTTATTCACGTTAAAAGTACACATATATAGAATTAATCTGTTTAAATTTAGTTATGCTCCTATATTTCTTTACATAGATATTTCTTAATATTTGATTCTTCTGCTGTTTTTTTTTTTCAATCTTCATATTTTTATTTAAAATCAACTTCTTTTGTGTTTTGGTTAAACTTTCTTTGTCATGTCTGAACATTCTGAATTTTAGAGCATACTGTAAAGTGACATGTATGTATCATATCATTTAATACCTTTAACATGAAAGTTACTGATCTCTATCTAGCAACCTGATAAAAATGTTCAAGGGATTACTTTTTATACTTCATACAGTAGCATGATAAAATGATGCTGATTACAAGTATCTTATTGATTTTTTTAAATAGTTTTGACAGCTTTGAAAACAATAATACTAGAAATGGAAGATTTTAAAGAAAATTTTGCTGAAGCTGAAAGATCTAAAGTGAAACTCGATGGAGAGTCTGAAATTGACAGAAGTAAAAAAAACCCAGTTAATCCAAATATGCCCAACAGTTATACAAGTATGTTGATGTTTTACCTATCACTTCTAATGGAAAGGGTATTTGTTTTGTACATATTACAAAGTAACAAATCAGCTTTTAATATAAGTAATAATCAAGAGATGCAATTGAACTCTTCTGAAATAGTTTTTCAATTATTTATTTTAAGGTGATATAAAAATAATGAATGGAATAAAGTCAATCCCTATGAAAACAATTTTAATTTTAAAACAAATGTAATTTGAATATTTTATTTCCACTTTTAGAAACAAAATTACACTCAAACCAATTTAACCTTTCTAGTGTCCACATTGTCTGTATACATTTGGAGAATCTGAATTTAGAGGCCAAGGATGTATGTATCCGTTTTTAGTATAACAAAAAACGATTTTTTTTTAAATAAAAATTGCCGTTGTAATTTTTACATTTATATATCTTATAAAAATATATAATTCAGGCTTTAAAAATAATATTTAATTTTTTAATTTGATGCATATTTTATTGAACTGCAATATAAATAATTTTATAAAGCCATCTGATTGCCATTTCTTAGAAACACTAAATGGTATTGCTGATTTGCTTCTTAAAGTTCCTATTTGCTGAAGCAACCTTCTGATTTAAGCTCACAAATTTGATTTAAACTATTATCAACAAATTTTTTCTTAAATTTTCGAAAATCTCCTAAAAATTAACAAAAAAACTGCTATGTTTAAAAACGATAGATTTTAAAAGTAGTTACAAAATACATATCACCATTATTTTTTTTCCGTTTCACACTCTTTTCTATCATAAACCTATTTCAGTATTTCCAAGTTATTTTTAGCATTTTTCCCCGTGTTCTATGCATCTTTCCCGCCTTAAAATCGAAACTGGAAGTAAACACATCCTTATTAGAAATTCTGGTTGCAGCTGCGTTTAATTAAATATGCCTCACTTAGGCAAACAAGACACAGATAGCTGGCACATGCAATCTCCATAGCTTGTGCTATAAGTGTTATTTACAGTTTTGATCCAGCATATTGGATACCCTTTGTAAAGTTAGTATTACGTTTTTTTTATATTTTAAACCTTAGTTTTCTTTTCAGTAGTTTATTTTTGGAAATTAGCGATCTTTTGATTGAACAATAAGTATTGATTCTTTCGTAATTATGCTACATCATATGGCCTGTCTACAACTTGTTGCTGTGGATATTTTAACATTGAATTAGGCTATGTGTTAATTTTTATTTTATTATTAATTTTCCAGTAAAACTTTGATCTAGTATCATTTTCTGAAAATAAATGAGGTCTTGGATATGGGAGCAAATTAATTTCTGTAGATTTACTTCTATTAGTTAGCAATCTTTCAATTGGCTGATTTATCGATCTTTCCGAGTTATACTAGATGGGAGGCCGGCTTAAAAGTTGTTGCGGATATTTTATTTAACATCCCATTAGGTTATATGTAATTTTTATTTTATTATGATATATATTATAAAATAATTGCTTTCAAAATCCTCTTATTTTTTAAAAGTGGTTTATTTTAGGGAGCATTTTAAAACTTTACAGAAAAATCTGTTGTCAGCAGTTCAAAACTTGCAAGTAGGAATTGGAGGATTGTGTGAATGTGCATAAACAGAAATATCAGTGATGCTGAAAATTGGTGATTCAAATGGTAGCAAGGAATCTTATATGAAAATATATGTGCAAAAAATATTTATTGTACTTGACACTGGTGAGTGTTAACTCACCACTGCCAATGCATTATAGATATGGCATTTTGAAATGCTGTACAGCAGTGATACAGGGAGATGATTTAAAGTGCAATAGACTCTTGATTATCCAGAATAAATGGAGAAAAATTGTCACAGATAATCAAATTCCCAGTTAATCTGCCATTCATATAAAGCTTAAAATTTTGGGAAAATTTCATAGCATGGACCTACTTTATTCATTTAAAATGGGATAGAAAGGAAGTTTGCTTTTTCCGTTCATTCACCTTTCACCAATTATGTGGAAAAATGCTGTGTGAAACCTTTTATTGTTGCATTGTGTTTTAGTAGATGCTTTTTCATATCCCATGTTATGTAATAGATACTGGTGATGTGCGGCATAAGATTAACATGCGAATAGGGATTGCCTCTGGGACTTTTAGAAATCTATGGAGAGTGTGGAGAAATAGGCATATAAACCTAAAGACTAAAATTAGACTATATAATAATAGTTTGATTCTTTCTTGGGTTTGTTATAGTAGTGAAACTTGGATGCTTTGTAAACAAGATAATAGGAAACTTAATGCTTTTGATTCTAGATGCTTATACAGTATCTTGGGTATTAGGTGGTTCAACTTTGTAACTGATGATGAGGTTAGGCAAAGGAGTTGGCAACCTCCTTTAAGCAGCATATTGTGCAGAGAGTGACTCCGTTGGTTTGGCCATGTTGCCCGTATGAATAATTATAGATTGGCGAATAGGGTTATGAACAGTGTGCCTAAAGGCCTCAGAAAGAAGGGGAGACCTAGGATGCAGTGGGCAGACACCTTTTTAGAATTAGTGTGCAGTGGCCAGATGCAACAGATGTAGGTCAGGGCAGACTTGCTTGGAGAACTAAATTGCACTGTTTGGTTGGACTTCCATTGCCCATGGCTGCTTGAGGAGGAGGATTTTCAGGCATACAATGTTTTTTCACCATCATGGTTAATCTGACTGCAGATAATTGAGAGTCTACTCTATGTACTTGTTTTTTCAAATTGAAATTTATCAATTTTTATTGCTCTGTAGATCAGTAAGCCTGTTTTGTTTCATTTCAGATCTAATTATGTGCTGTAGTAAAACATAATTATTACTACTGGCTAAGAACCTGGAAATTGGAACTAAAGCCAGCTTAGTGAAAGGTAAGTTATAATATATTTCTATATAAACATATAAATCCAACTTTCACATTTAAAACACGGAAAAGTGCACAATGATATTCATAGTTACTCAATTTTTATTACATTGTTTCAGTTAATTTTTATCAAAAAGCTAAAATTTTTACAAAATATATAAATAAGTAATTGAGATGCTAAAAGTAAATTATTTGGCCAGTATTTACAGGGGTCTGTATTTGTTCCCATTTTAGTAACAAAATTAAAATAAAGTTGACCACAAATTTCAGCTATTGAAAACGATAGTTGATAAATATAAAAATTGAAAATTAAAAGTTCAGTAATCAGCATGGGAAAACATCTCCCTAAGAAAATTTGCAAATATACTGCCACAAAAATTAGGGGATATTTCAAAATGAATATGAAGCGATGAAATATCCCCTAATTTTTGTGAGCAGTATATTATCAAAATATATTGTTTCTTTCTATATTTTTTGATTACTGGTTTGTTTATTAGTTTGTAACAAAACTTTTAAAAATTTCAATTTTTTCAGCCTATTACCTGTTGTAGAACGTTGCAAATCTCACTGCTGTTATTGAACTCTTTTAGTGTGCTCTCATTTGAAAATTCAAATAGTCATGATGTGTGCATCTATTTTCTGAGCTAGATCTTTATAAACATTTACACTTTGTAATGCTCCCAATCACAAATCAATCAAATGCCAGATAAATCAAATTTCAGGTGTCAGCAAATAGACTAATTGCCAAAAAGGGTTCTAAAAAAAATGTTATCCAAGAAAGGTGGTGGTGACAGATATATTTTTGTAACCCACTTGCAATCCTACATTTTCAATTAAGCGGCCGTGAAATCATTCAAACTTTGTATTGTTTTTCTTTTTTTTATAGTTAAAGCATATTAAATATGTCAGAATTAATTAAAAATGTAATAGTCTTTAACACATTGAAATTATAGTATACAGTTCATGACAAGGGGGGGGGGGGGCTCAGTCGGTAGAGCACCAGGCTTGTAATGTGTAATTCTCAGGTTCGAGTCCCAGTTGGATGAGCGTTGAGATATATCTCTGCAAAACTCTCCGCCCTGCCCATGGTCAGTAAGGAACACTGATGGGCTTTGAAAGGCCGCCGTATGTCGGATGGGATGTTAAGCCATGGCCCTGTCTGCGGGAGATCCATACCCTGTGCACATTAAAGAACATGCTGGATGGCCTCGACAGGAGGCTACCATCTGTCTCCCAACAACTGTTCTAGTGGGTCCCCTCACAAAACCTTCTCTGAGCCTTCAGGGTCCATGTGACCTGGCCATTTAACCCATGGTGTGCAAAAAAGTGCCGCTCAGAGGTAAACCAATCCAACATTAAAGAACACTCTGGATGCCTTGACGGGAGGCTACCATCTGTCTCCCAACAGTTGTTCCAGTGGGTCCCCTCCCCCAACATTCCCTGAGCATTCAGGGTCCTTGTGACCTGGCCATTTAGTCCATGGTGTGCAAAAAAGTGCCGCTCAGAGATAAAACAACCCAACGTTAAAGAACGCGCTGGATGGCCTTGACGGGAAGCTACCATCTGTCTCCTAACAGCTGTTCCAGTTGGTCCCCTCCCCCAACTTCTCTGAACTTTCGGGATCCATGTGACCTGGCCATTTAGCCCATGGTGTGCAAAAAAACTGCCGCTCAGAGGTAAAACTACTCAATTAACAATGTTAAAGAACACCCTGGATGGCCTTGACGAGAGGCTACCATCTGTCTCCCAACAGCTGTTCCAGTGGGTCCCCTCCCCCAACCTTCTCTGAACCTTTGGGGTCCTTGTGACCTGGCCATTTAGCCCATGGTGTGCAAAAAAGTGCCGCTCAGAGGTAAAACTACTCAATTAACAACGTTAAAGAACACGCTGGATGGCCTTGACGGGAGGCTACCATCTGTCTCCCAACAGCTGTTCCAGTGGGTCCCCTCTCCCAACCTTCTCTGTGCCTTCGGGGTCCATGTGACCTGGCCATTTAGCCCATATGGTGTGCAAAAAAGTGCCGCTCAGAGGTAAAACAACCCAAACAACTTGAGACAAGCTTCCCATCCACCAAATATCTGGTCATTGCTCAGTTGGTAGTGCAATAAGCTCATAATCTATTGTATCCCACATGGGAATGTGTTGATATTTATCTCTGCTAAACCCCTACCCTACCATTCGTCAGAAAGGAGACATTGATAGGCTTCGATAGGCCACTATTGAATGGGAAGCATGGCCCCATGTGCACGATACCCTACAAACTGGATGGCCTTGATGGTAGACTACCATTTGTCTCCTAACAGCTGTCTAGTGTGTCCCCTCCCCCAACCTTATCCGAGCCTAGCCATTTAGCCCAGTTTGTGCAAAAAAATGCTGCTCAGAAATAAAACAGCCTGATACTTTCTGGTCATCACAGTAGTAATTTGAGTTGTTTTCTCCACAGTGAAATTATTAAGCAATTAACAGTGTAAATTGCATTCTAAACTGTTCCTATTCTGTCTTTTCTTTAAAAATTTTGTAATATTTCTCTAAATGAATGGAAATTAACTTTTTTTTAATGATCAGTGCAAGTTTAAATATTCAGAAAATATGTACTCTAATTTTTTGTTTTGTATTTTACCTCCTATTTGTTGTGTATAAAATCTTTTTCTTTTCCATTCACTATATGTATATTATGATTTCAAAGAAAAAAAATATTTTTTTTAATTATAATAGTATTTAAATCAGAACTGTAAAACTCATTAGGAGAACCAATATTAGTGGATTTTTTTTTTTTACATTTTAGAATATTCTAGTTTTGAATAGTAGGTTTTTGATTATATTTCTTACCTTAAAAAATATGATTTTTATATTAAATTATCTACATTTGTAATTTAAACTTGATCAAAGTTATGCTGAATTCAAAGCTATCCGAACCAAACTGTAGAGCTTTCAGAAGATTTATATAATGAATAAGTCTGATTTTTTCATTTCTCGAGCACTTTTTAGATTTCTATCTATATAAGGGTCCTTAAAATGAAAGTGGGCAATTAGGAAATGAAATTTAAAAAATTTATTTATCCTTGGTTTTTGTCCTTGCCTGTTGAGATGTGCCTTTACTTGAAGTTAGCATTATGATACCCTATTCATAGAATGACTTCAGATGCTGTTGGAAGCATTCTGTGACCATGTTCTGCACCTCTTCGTCTGACTTGAATTTCTTTATGTGGCTTTTCTTTATAAAATAAAATAAATACCATCTCAAGCAGCTGCTTGCCATGAGAGGTCTGACAGGAGCCTTCAGTTTATACATCACAGTAGAAGGTCTATGAGGATGGCAAGACCTCAGCAGAAAAATGACACAAACATCCATGTCTTACCTGGGGCTCGAACCCAGGTCCTGTAGATCAGTAGCCAAGCGTGCTAACCACTCGGCCACAGGACCAAAATTGTGAAAATCATGTGGAGAGAGGTCAGGACTGTAGAGAGCATGTTCCATGCAGTCCCAATCAATACCTATTCAACATTGTTATTGTTAATTGGGCAGTGTGGGGGTGGGTATTGTTATTCAATAGAACAGCCTTAGTGCTCAAAATTACTGAGCACTTCAACTTTATTGCCTTCCTTAAATGGCTGAAAGTTTCTCAATATCATTGTGAGTTGGTGGTGTCGTCATGATCCAGAAATGCAATCAACAGTCATTTACTGATCACTAAAATCAGATCCATTTGGTTGGACTAGAAATGCATATGTAGGTAAAAAAAGTAATGGAAATTTTTATGTAATAGAGGTATTATGAAATATTTATTATTGAAGTTAATTAATGAAATTATTTTAAAAATTGCTTTATTTGAAATGAAAAAAGTTAATAAAATTGTGCATTATTGACCATCACTGTGGGTTATCTAGGTATCTCTAAGGGTAATGGTGGTGAAAGTACTACTGTGTAGGATAGCTAAAGGGTAGGTGTAATGAATATACTGCTTGGAAGCCAGATTTTCTTGACCAAATTAAATTTATTCACAAACACTTGACCATTTTATGTTTGTAGAAACCCCTTTATGAGGCCTCAGCAATGACTTACTGCATAAACAGTTTGAACAATTATCCATGAAGGTATTCCGTTCATATAGGGTTTCCACCAAATGTTTATTGATTTCTAGGCTATTTCTTCACCAGATAAATGATAGTGCTCAATAAATTGGTATGACATAGAACAACACTACAAAATATCTAAATATCATGTTGAAACAGTGGATTTCTGGCCTGTTAGATGTGCTACTACCTCACTACTGTAGGATCAAAAACCACAAAATTGTTTTCAAATTCTTTTACCTCACCGTAGTTGTTTCATGCTATCAAGACATTTACCACTTCTTTTTCCTGATGGCTGGATCTTGCCCATTTGTGAAATTAAAACTTACTTTTATACAAGGAATTTTCCATGAATAAAAAAAAACATAACAAAATGATTAAACAATCAAACAAAAAATGATAAAGGGGTTTAGCCCTACCTGATCTAGCAGTCAGCATACCTGACTACTAAGACCAGCAGGCATGTCCTTCTGCAAGTGTTTATATGTTGTGTGAGGAACCAGAACAAGCCTAATATAGCTTCTAGGTTATTTTTGTTCTTTGTATAGGGAACAACCTTCTTCCTTTAAAAAAAAATCATTCAAATGTTAAAGTGAAAAAAGCAAATGAAAGACCTTGCTATTCTTTGGTCAATTAGTCCTTTTTTCCCTAGCAAGTAGGGGCGGGGGTGGCTCAGTTGGTAGCGTGCCAGGCTCGTAATCTGTAGTTCCCGGGTTCGAGTCCCAGCTGGGTCAGCATTGAGATTTATCTCCGCAAAATTCCCTGCACTGCCCACGGTCAGTAGGGGACACCGATGGGCTTGGAAAGGCCGCCATCCGTCGGCTGGGACGTTAAGCCCCTTGTGTGGGAGAGCCATACCCTGTGCACGTTAAAGAACACGCTGGATGGCCTTGATGGGAGGCTACCATCTGTCTCCCAACAGCTGTTCCAGTGGGTCCCCTCCCCCAACCTTCTCTGAGCCTTCGGGGTCCATGTGACCTGGCCATTTAGCCCATGGTGTGCAAAAAAGTGCCGCTCAGAGGTAAAACAACCCAACCCTAGCAAGTGCAAAATGTAGATCATACAGGTTAAAATGGATTTTGAGTGTATTATTTTTATGAAATAATTTATTTTTGAAAGAGAAATTAAGATTATTGCAGAAGTAAACTGAAGATTTTTTAAATTATTTTTCAGTTGCAGTATTACAACATATGACTTCCAAGTAAAGAAAAAGTAATTATTAGACCTATGGCTTGTTTGATAAAACCTTCTATGACAGCTCAGCCATCAGATTGAATAGTGTATATGATAGGAAATAGGAATCAATTTCAACCATTGTAGAAATACTGGAAATATCACAAGATTAACAATAGAACCATATAATGTAACTATGTGCATAAATTTTGACTTGTAACAAACGTAGAATATAAAGGAAATTTGTCTTAACTCTTGCCACATTAATTGCATGTGGAATTATTGTAGCAAACATTGCAGCAGTTCTTTTAGTGGTGCTCATGGTGTAGCAAAATACTTTGTGTATATATATAGAACCACTGGTTAAAATCTTTGTCTATTCAGGTAGAGATCCAGTTCTTTTTAGTATTAATACTTTGGCATTTCTCTCTTTTATAACTGCACAATTTTTCCTATTACAGATGTTATGAATGTCCAAAAAATATATGTGCCTTCACATATCACATTCAATAAAAATGCAAACATGTATACTATGAGTGTAATGAAAACTTTTAAGACTCATATTTAGATGCTACAATATGTGCTTTCCTTAGTTTAGAAATTGTAAATTCATTCTCAATAACAGACTGACGCAGTTTTGTTTTTTGTTAAAAAGAAATGTTTGATAAAACATTTCAAAACCTTATTTGGTATAAGATAATTTCAAAAATTATTAGATAGAACAAAGTGGTCTAACTGGCAACTTGCAAGCTCTTGTGCTCTAGACCATGTGATTACAGTTTGTTTCATTATTGTAGCGTGATTTTCTTTAATATCCATTGTCTGATAATAATAGGAAAAAAAGCATTTCAGAAGTCTTTATGTTAGTTTGCTTGTACACATTTTATGCGGTTTGACCATAGTATGTGGTTTGGCCAAGTATTTCACATAGAATGTGGGAACTACTAGAAGGGAAGTTTAAAAAGAATTGCCCTTTGATAATATTTTTTTTCTTCTGATTTTAATTATGAAAAAAAAAAGATATTAATTTTTGAAAATATTGCCCTAAAATGTGTCATGAAAATACATTAGGCATAATGCCATTCTGATTTGGATTACACCAAATTTTAAACTTTTGCATGCAGCAGAAAATATATAGCAGTGTTTCCACTGCAAAATGTTATAAAATACCATACTTCTGAATTTCAACTTTATTTTGAAAGCTCACTTTACAGTGGGTCTTTGTTGCAGTGCAAAACATTTCATTAGCTGTAGTTCTTTCAGTCCCTATAACTATACTCTGCAAAATTCCCCACTCTGCCCACAGTCAGTAGGGGACACTGAAGGGCTTGGAAAGGCTGCCAACCATTGGAGAGGAGTTAAGCCATGGTTCCGTGTGCGGGAGAGTCATAACCTGTACATGTTAAAGAACATGTTAGATGGCCTTGACAGGAGGTTACCATCTGTCTCCCAACAGCTGTTCCAGTGGGTACCCTCCCCCAACCTTCTCTGAACCTTCGGGGTTCTTGTGGCCTGGCCATTTAGCCCATGGTGTGCAAAAAAGTGCTGATCAGAGGTAAAACAACCCTATAACTGTACACTGTATTATGATATGCAGACTCATCCATTACATTAAGGGGGCAGGGGTGGCTCAGTCAGTAGCGTGCCAGGCTCGTAATCTACAGTTCCCAGAAATTCCGAATCCCAGCTGGGTCAGCGTTGAGATTTCTCTCTGCAAAATTCCCTGCCCTGCCCACAGTTGGTAGGGGACACCGATGGGCTTGGAAAGGCCGCCGTCCGTCGGAAGGGACATTAAGCCATGGCCCCTTGTGTGGGAGAGCCATTTCCTGAGCTCTCATCTATTCACTCCACCTTGTATTTTAATAATCTAGTAACTTTAATATCATGCAACCAAAGGGGCGGGGGTGGCTCAGTTGGTAGCGCACCAGGCTCATAATCTGTAGTTCCCAGGTTCGAGTCCCAGCTGGGTCAATGTTGAGATTTATCTCCGCAAAATTTCCCGCCCTGCCCACGGTCAGTAGGGGACACCGATGGGTTTGGAAAGGCCGCCGACCATCGGATGGGACGTTAAGCTGTGGCCCCGTGTGCGGGAGAGCCATTCCCTGTGCACGTTAAAGAACACGCTGGATGGCCTTGAAGGGAGGTTACCATCTGTCTCCCAACAGCTGTTCCAGTGGGTCCCCTCCCCAACCTTCTCTGAGCCTTCGGGGCCCATGTGACCTGGCCATTTAACCCATGGTGTGCAAAACAGTGCCACTCAGAGGAAAAACAATCCAATCATGCAACCAAAAATTTCTGTTCAATCATTAAACTAACCTACCACAGAATTATGGATCAAAATCATTTAGATCTCTGTATATATCATAAAAAGAAATTTCATGTTAAAATATTCTTCATTTCTCTCATGTATACAATGGTATCAAAAGGAAATTAAAAATTTGAAAAAACTAGAAATATGCTTTTTTTTTTACCATTTTCTGCAGGAATGTACTATGCTGTGGATAAACCGAAATATAGTTATTAGTTTCCAAGAAAAGTAACTGCTAATAATAGTCTTCAGAAATTCACATCATTAATTCCACATTAAATTATCAATTATATAAATGTCCAAGTGATGTTTCATTGTAACAATCAAAAATTTTTAGAGAAAATTCTAGACAAGGTTTAGACTATCTACAATGCACAATATTTGACATTGAAGTGTTTGTAAAAAGTGATTGGTGGATAAGTAATGTGCAATATTTTATTCATTTTGTACTATTTAAAAAATTCTAGAATAAGTATTCATAGTTTACAATGCATTTAACATCGTCAGTCTCTTAATTTAAACATTCAGTCATCTTTTTTTCAACTATTAGTTTTCTTTTTTATTGTATATTTAAAGGAGACAGAATGTTACCTTACTGCATAATATTTAAAGTTAAGAATGTATGTTAAAAATGTGAATAGTAAAAATGTTATGTATATGTGCATATTTGGGATAAGGGTAATTGTCTCATAGGCTGTAATTGTTTGAATTTAAAGTCATTTTTAATCACAGTCTTTCATAAGCTTTGTAGAGAGATATAATGCTATGGTGTATGTAGCATTTTAATATGCAGAATAATAAATAGTTATATAATTTAAAATATAGGTAGTGAAAAATAACAGCATTTACTACTTGAAAATTAACTGCTGTTTCATTATCGAGCTATATCAGGTATAGGAACTGCTTTTCACAATATTTTTTGCTCTGATATATTTTTTTTGCAAAATGATCAGTGCCTTCTCAATTTTAATTTAAATGTGGGTAAATTACATTTATTTTATTGTAATGATTTTCCAGAGAAGCATATTACTGGCGTTTATAGATTTTTATTCATTTATTTATTTACTTATTTGTTATATATTTATTTATTTTCAACATATGACCAGTTGTCATTGGTACGAAGTACTTTTTTTATTGTATTTTATTATTTTGGAAACCTTGTAGAAGCACGACACTAAAATTGGTTTCTTACTACTACTTTTTGTTCTTAGTATTATTAATTAAGATTAGTTTCCCATGGTTGGTATCTCTGGTAGATGCTGATTATTGTAAAACCATAAATTTTGTTTCTGAGCATCGCTTATTTATTTCTCAGACTTCTCAAAATCTGTTTTGTGTGTCGATGTCTAGTCAGATTTCCATTAGTAAAATAGTCTTTTGTATAAGTGCATTTGTGATATTTCAAGCCAGTAGGATGGCTTCCTGCTCATATATTGCAATTTTGCAGGAGACAGTAGAACAAACATCTTGAGGTAAAAACCAAAGACCTCACCAGAAGGGGTGGGAGTGGTTCAGTTGGTAGCGCGCCAGGCTTGTAATCTGTAGTTCCCAGGTTCGAGTCCCAGCTGGGTGAGCATTGAGATTTATCTCCGCAAAATTTCCCCGCCCTGCCCACGGTCAGTAGGGGACACCGATGGGCTTGGAAAGGCCGCCGTCCATCGGATGGGACATTAAGCTGTGGCCCCGTGTGCGGGAGAGCCATACCCTGTGCACGTTAAAGAAAACGCTGGATGGCCTTGACGGGAGGCTACCATCTGTCTCCCAACAGCTGTTCGAGTGGGTCCCCTCCCCCAACCTTCTCTGAGCCTTCAGGGTCCTTGTGTCCTGGCCATTTAGCCCATGGTGTGCAAAAAAAGTGCCACTCAGAGATAAAACAACCCAACCTCACCAGAACAAAATATCAGTATGTATGAAATTTTCCCTTCATTAGCTCAAACTGTATTTTGTGATAAGTTTTCATACTTTTTGTCAAATAAGTAACAGCCATTATGAAAGAATGACCATTATTTTAAGTGTTATATTTTAAATAATTAAGTAACAAAACTAATTGCATGTAGAATGTGAAGAAATTCAAACTTTCCTTGTTATGATGATGTGGAGTTAGTATAACATGGTGGCACTAGTATCACAGGTATGTTATTATCGTCTTGAATGGGGCAGGGTGGCTAAGTCGGTAGCATACCAGGCTCGTAATCTGCAGTTCCCAGGTTCGAGTCCCACCTGGGTCAGCGTTGAGATTTACCTCCGCAAAACTCCCTGCACACGGTCAGTAGGAGACACAAAGGGCTTGGAAAGGCTGCTGTCCATCAGATGGGACGTTAAGCTGTGGCTCGTGTGGGAGAGCCATATCCTGTGCACGTTAAAGAACACACTGGATGGCCTTGACGGGAGGCTACCATCTGTCTCCTAACAGCTCCCCCAACCCTCTCTGAGCCTTCGGGGTCCATGTGACCTGGCCATTTAGCCCATTGTGTGCAAAAAAGTGCCGCTCAGAGGTAAAGCAACACAACTCACCTTAAATGGCAAATCACTTGATTGGTAGAGGTGGGCTGATCTTGTAAGCCCCAGAGAAGTCCTGATTTGACACCATGGGACTTCTTTTTTTGGAGAATATATGAAAAGCATCATTTTTTCTGAAAAAAAAAATGGTAATTTACAGAATTTAAAGTAGGTCTATTCATTGGAAACTTAGTGAAGAGCTACTAGGAAAAAGCTATATTCTTAATGAGCTGCAGGAAAAATTCTCAGCTTAGAAACATACATTTCTAATGAGTAAGGAATTGGAAGAAAAACTATATTTTTAAGGAATCAAGAGTTGGGTTGTTTTGCCTCTGAGCAGCACTTTTTTGCACACCATGGGATAAATGGCCAGGTCACATGGACCCCAAAGGCTCAGAGAAGGTTGGGGGAGGAGACCCACTGGAACAGCTATTGGGAGGCAGATAGTAGCCTCCCATCAAGGCCATCCAGCGTGTTCTTTAACGTGCAGGGTATGGCTCTCCCACACACGGGGCCACAGCTTAACATCCCATCCAATGGATAGCGGCCTTTCCAAGCCCATCAGTGCCCTACTGATCGTAGGCAGGGTGGGGAATTTTGCATAGTTGAATCTCAACGCTGACCTAGCTGGGACTTGAACTTAGGAACTGTAATCTAGATTACAAGCCTGGCACGCTACCAACTGAGCCACCTCCGCCCCAAGGAATCAAGAAAATATATTAATTAAATTGAATACTGTGAATTGGCAAAATCTTTTAGTTATGTACCAAAAATTGCTTGGTAAAAAAATGGAAGAAATGAACTAGATTCAGATATTGATTATTTGTTTTATGAGCCGCAAATTCTTTTTCATGTGGCACATAAACTGCAGGTTTGGACGCCTGATTTAAAGGAAAGAATCACCCTTGCTGTTGCAAGTATTACACCAGACATATTAATTTGGATGAACGGAAATGAATTTTTGACCCACAGTGCACAATTATTTAATCCATTGTGCAAGAAAGGGGGTTATGCTTCAGTGAAATAAAACAATGTAATGAATGACATCCCTACAAGAAATAACAAGTGAAGCTCAGATGTTAAATAACTTGTAAGTTTCTGTAAATGTTATTTAATATTATATTAATCCATTCTTTTATATACAGAGGATGTACAATGTCAGCATCAATAAAATCAAATTTAAAGTTTCGTAGCTTCTTAAAGTATTTGTTGGAAAATCATGCCCAAACAGAGGCGGGGGTGGCTCAGTCGATAGCGCGCCAGGCTCGTAATCTGTAGTTCCCAGGTTCGAGTCCCAGCTGGGTCAGCGTTGAGATTTATCTCCGCAAAATTCCCCGCCTTGCCCACGGTCAGTAGGGGACACCGATGGGTTTGGAAAGGCCGCCGTCCGTCGGATGGGACAAGCCGTGGCCCCGTGTGCGGGAGAGCCATACCCTGTGCACGTTAAAGAACACGCTGGATGGCCTTGACGGGAGGCTACCATCTGTCTCCCAACAGCTGTTCCAGTGGGTCCCCTCCCCCAACCTTCTCTGAGCCTTCAGGGTCCATGTGACCTGGCCATTTAGCCCAAGGTGTGCAAAAAAGTGTCGCTCAGAGGTAAAACAACCCAACCCATGCCCAAACATGTTAAACGTTTAAAATAAATTGTGATTTTTTTTTTTTTTTTCGTTTATTTTCAAATTTTTGGGCCTTGGAAGATTTGAAAAATGTAATTTCTAATATTTCGTTAACTTAAAAAGAATTTTTCATTTAATCTAAAAATAAAAAAAAAATCAATGTCTACAGACAGATGCTGCAAGATATACTCCTCAGGAAAAGTATTTAAAACAGACTAATTATAAATAACTTAATATTCTAAATGTAGTTATTTTGCTGAACAGCTTAGTGTAGCTATTATTATTTTTAAAGTAACTTTTCAGATAAAATCCTGTCACTGTTGTTAATTATCCATCTTCCATAAATGGCACCTTTAGAGCTTTCTTTTTTTTTATTAAAGTGCAACCCGTACAGTGTCAAGTTTGAGATGAGTGCCTCGTGAGTGAGTAAATTTTGTTATGTTTTAAAAAGAAAAAGGAGCATTAGAACCTTATCATGTTCTAACTAAAAGCAGAAGTAGGTCATGTTTTATACCACATGAAAAGCATTTAATAATTAAGTATAACAGATATACGGAGAAAAAGGTTATAATGGATTTAGCACTTTTAAGTGTTGGGACGCCTTTCATTTGCACATCCAAAGTTGTTCCAAATCATCTGGGGCGGGGGTGGCTCAGTCGGTAGCGCGCCAGGCTCCTAATCTGTAGTTCCCAGGTTCGAGTCCCAGCTGGATCAGCGTTGAGATTTATCTCCTCAAAATTTCCCCGCCCTGCCCACGGTCAGTAGGGGACACCGATGGGCTTGGAAAGTCCGCCGTCCGTCGGATGGGACATTAAGCCGTGGCCCCGTGTGCGGGAAAGCCGTACCCTGTGCACCTTAAAGAACACGCTGGATGGCCTCGACGGGAGACTACCATCTGTCTCCCAACAGCTGTTCCAGTGGGTCCCCTCCCCCAACCTTCTCTGAGCCTTCGGGGTCCTTGTGGCCTGGCCATTTAGCCCATGGTGTGCAAAAAAGTGCCTCTCAGAGGTAAAACAATCCAATGTTCCAAATAAAATGAATGTTTGCAAGGAAACCAGAAAACTTCATCTTTTCCTAAGTTAAATGGTTACTGAAAATCATCATGTGTTACATGACTCATAGTGCAACAATTATGATAACTTGATTGACATTTTGGGCATTTTTTTTAAAAAAGAAATGCTTTTAGAAGTTATAGAGCTTTGAATTTGGCTTTTCATTGTCATAATATTGGAAGCTTTTATTATTTTAATGTAACCTTTTTACATGTAGTGATTTTAAATAATAAATCACTTCTCGTTTTAATGCTGTGGAAACAGTTGTGGCAATGCATGTATTAATGCATTTTGATCTATAATGAAGCATGTTGTTGTGTAATGTTTTCTAACAGGATTGCAGGGTAATTTACAATCCTTATTTATATGAAACTGGTAGGTAGATGGCATATACATATATTTAGAAAAAAAGATATCTTTTTACTTCCATAGCTGTTCAAGAATAATGTAATCCTTCTTGTCCATGTGATGTTTAGTAATGAATTTGCACTTTCCTGGATTTTGTGTTCCGACTGGTATTGACAAATAATTGTAAGCGTTGTGTTAGAGA
This sequence comes from Ryuthela nishihirai, assembly GCA_038380435.1. Taxonomy (NCBI): domain Eukaryota; kingdom Metazoa; phylum Arthropoda; class Arachnida; order Araneae; family Heptathelidae; genus Ryuthela; species Ryuthela nishihirai. The sequence goes on from JAWZYU010000006.1 coordinate 70,491,491, forward strand.
TGTTTGAAACATCAATTTATATATTCAGCTACTTTGTCAAAAAACCATTTTTCGTAAAATATGTGATTTATAATGTCTTTGTGCATTTTAAATTGAAAAGCGTGTTTCTAAATTCTTGATGTTAATACATTTCCATTTTCTTTTGTTCCATTAGGGATCCCTTCTAGGATAAAGTTTGTATTATGTATGTTACCGTTAAAGCTCGAAAGCCGTTAATGTGCACATTACCTAGCTAATCTGCAGATTAACTGATTTGCTCCCGTGGCCGAGTGGTTAGCGCGCTTGGCTACTGATCTACGGGACCTGGGTTCGAACCCCGGGTAAGGCTATTGCTGTTTGTGTCGTTTTTCTGCTGAGGTCCTGCCATCCTCTCAGACCTTCTGCTATGGCATATTAAACTGACAGGCTCCTGTCAGACCTCTGTGGCAAGCAGCTGCTTGAGGGGGCATTTTTTTTTTTCCGTTAACGTGCGGAATCGAGAGTTTTCCGCATTTTACCTAGGTAATGTGCACATTAACGGCTTCCGTATCGTTCAAGTTCAAAAGTTTGTTTCCCTCATAGTGGTGAATCTCTTGAATATGAATCTTCGTGTCACGTGATTCACTCGTCCGCATTATAAAAAACGCCCCGGATGAGCGGAGGCCAAGTGAGAACGAATCGGTAAAGTGATTCATTCTTGATAACGAATCACTAAAATGATTCGTTCTCACTTGGCCTGCTCATTTTGGGGCGTTTTTTATAATTCGAACGACTGATTCATGTTGACAGAGGGATGACCCTGGTTTCAACTCTACTCTCGGACACTAGATAAATAACATTATGTTAATTTAAGCGTACAGAAACGTTCCTGTTGTTCCAGCAAAGATCTTAGTTTTCACTTTAACGAGTGCCTAGTAGATAATGTGCAGATTACCTAGGTAATTTGAGAAATGAAACAATTTTCCGCACGTTAACGGATCACCCTAGTTAATCTGCACAATACCTAGATAATCTGTAGAATAACTGATTTCTGCACTTTAGCGGTAACATATACAGTAATTAACCATTTTCAGACACTTCAGTCATTTGCTCATTATATTCACTTCAAAATTCCAACCGATTTAATCTATTTTTTTCCCCTTTTATTTAAAATGGTTTATTGGAATCTTTTTGACGTTTCCCACTGGTGAAATTAAAATATCTTGGGTCCTGGTGCAAAATATTCTAGTGTGGCTCCTACAGCCCCGATCTAGGAAATATTCAAGGAGTGATCCAAGAAGCAAAAACTAGCTGGGGAAATGTAAAAGTGTGTGGGCGGAGGGGGCAAGAAACGGGATTTTCAAGGCACTGGAGGGGCGGGGGTGGCTCAGTCGGTAGCGCGCCAGGCTCGTAATCTGTACTTCCCAGGTTCGAGTCCCAGCTGGGTCAGCGTTGAGATTTATCTCCGCAAAATTCCTCGCCCTGCCTACGGTCAGTAGGGGACACCGATGGGCTTGGATAAGGCCGCCGTCCGTCGGATAGGACGTTAAGCCGTGGCCCCGTGTACGGGAGAGCCATTCCCTGTGCACGTTAAAGAACACGCTGGATGGCCTTGACGGGAGGCTCCATCTGTCTCCCAACAGCTGTTCCAATGGGTCCCCTCCCCCAACCTTCTCTGAGCCTTCGGGGTCCATGTGACCTGGCCATTTAGTCCATGGTGTGCAAAAAAGTGCCGCTCAGAGGTAAAACAACAACAACCCAATGCACTATAACAGTTTAAGCCTCTGTCTTACCTCATATCGAACTTAATTTCTGAATCCCTTTTTTTACTACTCTTCAGGCCCGGCTAGAAAAACAATAAGTTGGGGAGGGGGTCAATAAGCAGAGCTACCATCTGTCTCCCAACAGCTGTTCCAGTGGGTTTCCTCCCCCAACCTTCTCTGTGCCTTTGGGATCCATGTGACCTGTCCATTTAGCCTTTGGTGTGCAAAAAAGTGCCGCTCAGAAGTAAAACAACCCAACCCAAAGCTTCACACATTTCTTTCCCATATTTTCTCATGGGAATAATGCGTTCCTTTTGTATTTTTTATACATTGTCTGTAGGCGAGAAATTTTTTGGCATGCCAAATGTTGCTGTTTGAGTAGAAGAAGGCTGCCATCTGTTTCCCAACAGCTATTCCAGTGGGTCCCTTCCCCCAACCTTCTTTGAGCATTCGGAGTCCTTGTGACCTGGCCATTTAGCCCGTGGTATGCAAAAAAAGTGCTGCTCAGAGGAAAAACAACCCAACAACTGTCCAGTGAGTATTCTCCCCCAACCTTCTCTGAGCCTTCGGGGTCCTTGTGACCTGGCCATTTAGCCCAGTGTGTGAAAAAGTGCCGTTCAGAGGTAGAACAAACCAACTCTTCCAAACACTGGTTCATGACAACATCCCATGTGATAGATGGCCGCTTTTCAAAGCCCATCGGTTTCCACTGTTGACTGAGAGCATGGCGGAGAGTTTTGCGGAAATAAATCTCAATGCTGGATCAGATAGGACTCGAACTTGGGAACTGCAGATTACGAGTCTGGCATGCTACCAACTGACCCCCCCCCCCCCTAAATATCTAGAAACAAAAGGCGAATAAAAATGTCTTCAAACATGATCAGTTTTAAGGTAACGATTGATAACGAAGTTACAACTTAAAATCCTTTATAATACATAGTTGGGTTGGGTTGTTTTACCTCTGAGCGGCACTTTTTTGCACACCATGGGGTAAATGGCCAGGTCACATGGACCCCGAAGGCTCAGAGATGGTTGGGGGAGGGGACCCACTGGAACAGCTGTTGGGAGACAGATGGTAGCCTCCCGTCAAGGCCATTCAGCGTGTTCTTTAACGTGCACAGTGTATATCTCTCCCGCACACGGGCCACGGCTTAACGTCCCATCCGACGGACGGTGGCCTTTCCAATCCCATCGGTGTCCCCTACTGACCGTGGGCAGGACGGGGAATTTTGCGGAGATAAATCTCAACGCTGATCCAGCTGGGACTCGAACCTGTGAACTACAGATTACGAGCCTGGCGGTATAATACATGGTAGTGTCTTCCAAGTCCTCCCTTATCTGAACACAACATTGCTCGATTATTGGACTAAGATCTTTTATGTTACATCAACATCTTTTTAAAAGAATTTCATGCAATGTATTATTTAGATAGCATAAACTGTGCGTTTTCTTGTAGACGAGTTATTCACTAAGTTCCCTGTAGAGTACAAATTAATATTGGATCATGGTGAAATTAGCTTTCAATATAGGGCAACCTACACCAGAATCTAGAGTTATATGGTGTCGCTAATATTTGTTGAGAGCTTAAATCCATTTCGCTTGTTCATAATGCCATTCTATGACGGTTTGCTACTGCTCACAAGTAAAATTTATGGAAAGAAAAGTTTGTGTTTTTTTTTATGGATGATGCAAGATTTATCGAATTTAATTTGTGGATCACATCTGCTGTGATTTATGAATTTACAAGCCATTGGAGAGGATAAAATATGTGCCATATTTTGTTTTATAGGCCAGCTCAGTGCAAATTGGTTTAAGCGTAGAACAGTTTTGTTACATTTTTTATAATTGAACTTATAAGTGTTCAGTAAATAGCATGAGATGTATTTTGATATTTGTTGTAAGTGTTTTATAATTTTATGCCATTATTTCATAAAAGATTTTGCATACATATTGAGAGTTTATATTTGTTATGTAAATAAAGTTCTTTTAAAAATGGGTGTTTTGTATTTTACTTCTCGTGGACTGGGAATTCAGATTTTTTTCTTGATAATCTTAATCATTCTCAATCAGATCTCATGACTTCTTTATTCTCATTTCTCACTGAAATTTTTAGATAATCAATTTTCCAGCGATTAATATTGATAATCTCCACTGACACACACATGGGGCGGGGGTGCTCAGTTGGTAGCGCGCCAGACTCGTAATCTGTAGTTCCCAGATTCGAGTCCCAGCTTGGTCAGCGTTGAGATTTATCTGCAAAATTCTCCGCCCTGCCCAGTCAGTAGGGGACATTGATGGGCTTGAAAAGGCCGCTGTCCGTCGGAGGGACGTTAAGCCGTGGCCCCGTGTGTGGGAGAGCCATACTCTGCGCACTTTAAAGAACACGCTGGATGGCCTTGACGGGAGGTTACCATCTGTCTCCCAAGAGCTCTTGGGTCTTGCTCAGTGGGTCTCCTCCCTCAACCTTCTCTGAGCCTTCGGGGCCTTGTGACCTGACCATTTAGCCCATGGTGTGCAAAAAAAGTGCCACTCTAAGGTAAAACAACCCAACCCTGACACAAAAGCATATATATGATTAACTGGGTAATGTACGCAGCCCTCGCATCACCAGATGATCTGAGATATCAAGTCTTCACGAACGCAATTCATGAAATCGCGCTTAACGTTTTTAACTGGTTCCAAGAAAACAAGATATTAAGCAAAACAATGTTACAGGAGGTAGTTCCATAAAAACATTCTAAATTGGAGGTAGGTTCGTGGGTAACAAAAATTTGAACGGCAAATTTGTATAACCTTTAAAGGAAATTGATACTTTAACAATTATTACGATAAAAATTTCGAAATTATATCTTCAAGACTGGGAACAGAATTAAAGATAAAATTCCATCAATCAGGGGATTAGATAAGTTCCATGTACTGGTCATTTGAAGAGTCTTTGGGTAAAATAGTTATACACCGAGTTGGTTTCTCATTAACACCTGCCTAATACTTCGTTCGGTAACCTTTTGTCCTTAATACAGCCTGTTCACGTCGGTGCATAGATTCTACAAGGTGCTGCAGGGTGTCTTGTGGTATTGCGAACCCCCTCCACCCCCCACACATTTTTTTTTCCCAGTTCGAGTCCTGGATATAACACGCTAGAATAACGAAATGTTCGGCAAAACTATGTTTTTCCAAATTCCGGCTAATTTACTACTAGGTGTAGGTAAAAATTTCATTTTAACGAATACTAACTAGTATATAAGAAAATTTTAGTTTAATGTTATAAAAATTTACCAGGACACTAAAATCATAAGTATAACAAGATTTGTAAAATGAAAATCCTTAAGCAATATTACAATGCACATTTCAGCCTCTGGCAACGATGCAATAATTTAAACGCTGTGAAACATCTAAGTAGCGGGGGTGGCTCAGTCGGTAGCGTGCCAGACTTGTAATCTGCAATTTCCAGGTTCGAGTCCCAGCTGGGTCAGCGTTGAGATTTTTCTCCACAAAATTCCCTTCCGTGCCCATGGTCAGTAGGGGACACCGATAGTTGGAAATGCCGTCGTCCATCGGATGGGATGTTAAGCCGTGGCCCTGTGTGCGAGAGAGCCATACCCTGTGCACTTTAAAAACGCTGGATGGCCTTGACAGGAGACTACCATCTGTCTCCCTACAGTCTCTCCCACTGGAACAGGGGCGGGGGTGGCTCAGTCAGTAGCGCGCCAGACTCGTAATCTGTAGTTCTCAGGTTCGAGTCCCAGCTGGCTCAACGTTGAGATTTATCTCCGCAAAATTCTCCGCCGTGCCCAAGGTCAGTAGGGGACACCGATGGGCTTGGAAAGGCCGCCGTCCGTTGGATGGGACGTTAAGCCATGGCCCCATGTGCGGGAGAGCCATACCCTGTGCACGTTAAAGAACACGCTGGATGGCCTTGACGGGAGGCTACCATCTGTCTCCCAACAGCTGTTCCAGTGGGTCTCCTCCCCCAACCTTCTCTGAGCCTTCGGGGTCCTTGTGACCTGGCCATTTAGCCCATGGTGTGCAAAAAGTGCCGCTCAGAGGTAAGACAACCCAACCCACTGCAACACTTCCAGTGGGTCCCCTTCCCCAACCTTCTCTAAGCCTTTGGGGTCCATGTGACCTGGCGATTTACCTCATGGTGTGCACAAAAGTGCTGCTCAGAGGTAAAACCCATCTAATCAATCGCACCGCTATGAACCATGTGCTATTGCATATTGCCTGACATGCATTTTCTCAATCTGGTTCATTGGCATAGATCAGGGATGGGGAACCTTTTGGAGTTCGCGTTTTAAAATTACAGAAATAAAAGAAATTTTTCTAGTACATGTGCGAACGTTACAAAAATACTTTAAAATGTTATTTATTAGAGGTAAGATCGCACATCTATCTATCATAAAATATAAAGTATCCAAAACATCACGGTTTTAAACATAAAAACAAAGTAAATTGTTTAGATTATGCCATTATACAATGAAACAAAATAGAACATTTATTACCATCAAAATCATTCAATTAAGCGTAAAAACTCTCAGCTTTCGAATTATTTTGTTCAGTGCATTACTGAGGTGTTTACTGGATGGAGCTGGGAGTTGTGGCGTGCTCCTGTAATCTAGCTACTTGGAGGCTGGAACTGGTGGATGGTTTGAGGTTGGGAGTCCTGTCTCTTACTGGCCTATGTTGATCAGGTGTCCGCGCTAAGCTCGGCGTCGATATGGTGACTTCGGAGGAGCCCAGGGTCACCAGGTCGTCTAAGGAGGAGCGAACCGGCCCAGGGCGGAAACACAGCAGGCAAAAACTCCCGTGTCGAGCAGTAGTGGGATCGCGCCTGTGAATAGCTAATATGAGATAGCTCAACTGATACAATCAGACCCAGTTCTTTTTTAGGCCGTCCTGTGGCTGAGTGGTTAGCACGCTTGGCTACTGATCTAAGGGACCTGGGTTCGAGCCCTGGATTAGGCATGGATGTGTGTGTCGTTTTTCTGCTGAGGTCCTGCCATCCTCTCAGATCTCCTACTGTGGCATATAAACTGACAGGCTCCTGTCAGACCTCTGTGGCAAGCAGCTGCTTGAGGGGGTATTTATTATTTTATATTTATTTTTACTGGATGGCCTTGACAGGAGGCAACCATCTGTCTACCAATTGGGAAAGTTGCAATAATAATTTTAAAATATAGGTCCTGCGAGTCCCTTCTTTAGATCTTTGTAGCCTGGCCATTTAGCTCGTTTCATGCAAAAAAGTGCCTCTCGGAGGTAAAGTAATTCTGGTTAAACTGTCACCAGCTATGGTCATTGATTTATTCCAAAATTTGCCACCTCTAAAAGAATTCTGCTCAATATAGTAGCACTGGCTCTACTTGTAAGAAATAGCTTTCGCGTAAGATTTTATTTTTTTGCTCGTTTGAAGAAACTACCAATTGTTTGTTTTTTAACGTTTAGAGTACGAAGCGTGGTTAGCGCGCTTGGCTACTGATCTACGGGACCTGGGTTCGAGCCCCGGACAAGGCATGGATGTATGTGTCGTTTTTCTGCTGAGGTCCTGCCATCCTCTCAGACCTCCTACTATGGCATATAAACTGACAGGCTCCTGTCAGACCTCTGTGGCAAGCAGCTGCTTGAGGGGGTATTTATTTATTTATTAAACGACAGAATGGGGTCACTAAGGTCCCCCATTAAAAATTCATCAAAATAGTTTTTTAATGTGTATTTTCTGGTATTTTAATATTACTTACAGTTATATTATTTAAGTTCACAACATTTATTTATACGAATTAGACTGTATAATAGTTTGGTTCTTTCTAGGGTTAGTTATGGTAGTGAAACTTGGACACTTTGTAAACAAGATAACAGGAAACTTGATGCTTTTGATTCCAGATGCTTACGCAGTATCTTGGGCATTAGGTGGTTCAACTTTGTAACTAATGATGAGATTAGGCAAAGGAGTTTGCAACCTCCTTTAAGCAGCATATTGTGCAGAGAGAGACTCCGTTGGTTTGGCCATGTTGCCCGTATGAATAATTATAGATTGGCGAATAAGGTTATGAACAGTGTGCCTAAAGGCCTCAGAAAGAAGGGGAGACCTAGGATGCGGTGGGCAGACAATGTCAAACAAGACCTTGTTAGAATTGGTGTGCAGTGGCCAGATGCAGTAAATGTAGTTCAGGATAGACTTGCTTGGAGAACTAAATTGCACGGTCTGGTTGGACCTCCGTAGCCCATGGCTGCTTCAGGATGATGATGATGATGATGAATAAAAACGATCTACATTTCAATATTATTTCTAAGTTTTGATTTCTTAAAATATTTTTTTTTCATTTGATTATTTTTGTAATTTGTTGTACAAGTGACCAGTGAATTGATGTTTGTTATGCACAGTCAATATTAAAGGATATAGTAGGTTGGGTTGTTTTACCTCTGAGCGGCACTTTTTTGCACACCATGGGCTAAATGGCCAGGTCACATGGATCCCGAAGGCTCAGAGAAGGTTGGGTAGGGGACCCACTGGAACAGCTGTTGGGAGACAGATGGTAGCCTCCTGTCAAAGCCATCCAGCGTGTTCTTTAACATTGGGTTGTTTTACCTCTGAGCGGAACTTTTTTTGCACACCATGGGCTAAATGGCCAGGTCACAAGGGTTGGGTTGGGTTGTTTTACCTCTGAGCGGCACTTTTTTGCACACCATGGGCTAAATGGCCAGGTCACATGGACCCCGAAGGCTCAGAGAAAGTTGGGGGAGGGGACCCACTGGAACAGCTGTTGGGAGACAGATGGTAGCCTCCCGTCAAGGCCATCCAGCGTGTTCTTTAACGTGCACAGGGTATGGCTCTCCCGCACACAGGGCCACGGCTTAACGTCCCATCTGACAGACGACGGCCTTTCCAAGCCCATTGGTGTCCCCTACTGACCGTAAGCAGGGCGGGGAATTTTGCGGAGATAAATCTCAATGCTGACCCAGCTGGGACTCGAACCTGGGAACTACAGATTACGAGCTTGGTGCGCTACCGACTGAGCCACCCCCGCCCCTCTAGTAGGTTGGTCGAAATCAATTAAGTACAATCTCCTTTTTGAGACTTTCTTGAAAAATGTTTGGAACTGTTCAGGAAGGATGCAGCGATTGTTGGGGTGCCAATCATATTATTGCTCTACCGTCCTCTTGGCCTCCTCAACGTTTCTGAGGATGATATGCACCAGGGAATCTGTGCAGTTAAATGGATTTCAATGCATTGGAATGGTGTCCTGGTAACTGCTTAGGTACTAAATACCAATATCAACCCTGTTCGTTTGCAAGATCCGCTAGCAGGTACACCGTCTGGCAGCCACTGTTATCATCCTCTTTTCTTGGGTGCCTGGTTATGGGGATCAGAGGCAGGGGCGTAGCTATGGGGGGAGGCTCCCCCCAAAGTAACTCGCAGTTGGCAAAATTCGAAGCAACTTCGTAAAATCTAGGTAAGGCGAAAATTTGTATTCTTTTTTTTGTAAAATTAAGGGGGGGTTATCAAAATCGAGGCAACTTTGCAAATCTAGGGCAGCTTGGAAAATGGGGAGACAGCAAAATCTAGAGCAGTTGGCAAAATACAAAGCCACATAAATACAGGTGAGTTGGCAAAATTCGGAGTGACTTGATAAAATCTTGGGGAGTTGACGAATTTCGGAGTGACTTGGCAAAATCGCGGGGAGTTTGCAAAAATTCAGGTGAGATGTAAAATTTGGGATTTTTTTCTGTAAAATTATGGCGAGTTGTTTGGGGGCAGTTTGCAAAATTCAGAGTGACTTGTGAAAATCGTGGAGAGCTGGAAAATTTCGGAGTGACTTGGGAAAATTGTGGGGAGTTGGAAAAATTCAGGTGAGATGTAAAAATTGGAATTTTTTTGTGTAAAATTATGGCGTGTTGACAAAATCGAGGCAACTTCACAATATCTAGGAGAGTTGGCAAATCTTGGGGGAGTTGGCAAAATTCAGAGTGACTGCAAAAATCAGGTGAGATGTAAAAATGGGATCTTTTTCTGTAAAATTGTTGCGAATTGGCAAAATCTAGGGCAGTTGGCAAAATTCGAATCCACTTGGTAAAATGGGCGAGTTGTGATAATTGGTATTTGGTTTGTGAAATTCAGAATAGTTGACTGAAATCGAGAAAACTTGGCAAAATCTTGGAGTTTGAAAATTTGACGTGATTTGGCAAATTTAGGAGAGATGTAAAGATTGGGATTAGTTTCGTGAAATTAAGGGTGGGTGGCAAAATGAAGGGGAAAATTCACACTGACTTGCTATAATTCAGACGCGATTTAAATATTGGAATTATTTTCGTGAAATTATGGCTAGTTGGAAAAATTCGAAGTCAAATGGCAAAATGCAGGAGAGTTGTCAAAATTGATTCAACCCACCTCCTCCCACGGAGCAAAAATCTAGGTAGGAACCGGACAGAGACTATTTTCTCAGTTGACAAAATTTGATTTTCGAGTTGGAAAATTTTCGATTTCTCCACCACAACCATAGTCCTTCGCTACGCCCCTGATCAGGGGAAATGACTTGGCAGATGTTGTTGCCACTAGGTAAACTGCAAGTAAGTTGTGAAAATTGGGCGTTTTTTGTGCAACTAAGGAGAGAAGGCAAAATTCGAAGAACCTTGGCAAATTCAGTGGATATGTAAAAGTCATGTAGAGTGGTCAAAATGTACGTGGGTTGGCAAAATTCGAAGCCACTTGGTATAATGCATACGAGTTAGGAAAAAGTCTCTTCCCTACGGAACGAAATAATTCTGGGTACGTCCCTGGGAGACATAATTTATGTAAAAAGTCTTATTTTCTTAGTTGGGAAAATTTGATTTCCGAGTTGGAAAATTTTTGTTCTCTTCTTCTCCACCACAGTCTTTTGCTAGGCCGCTGGTCATTCCTATCCATCATTATGAAATAAATGAAGTATTCTTACTGTCAGGTCCTGTGTGTCACTACTCTTCAATCAAATGTGATTTTCCTCCAAGCGAAATATTACAGATTTCTAAAAAAAAATATCTAAAAACCGTATCAAAAATCTGAAGAATAACCTTATGTGGCTGTGGCATAAAAATAAAAAAATTAAGAAAAAATATATAAGTATATACAAATGTATAAAAAAAAAACGGTAAATTGTTTAGCTTCTCAGTCCAAACAGGGCCGGGTCCAACTTAATCACTTGCAGACTGGGCTTATGGCTATTATCTGACCCTTTCTTCCCTACTCTCTTTCCTGTTGCTTTTTCTTATTCGTTGCTTTACAATTTGCGTTTTTTTTTAATAAAAATTTCACAAATCCTGTGTGGATAACTTTTATTTTTATTTATGGGTTTGTTAAAGGAGAAATCCTCCAGATGCAATTCCGTAGAACCCTAAGAAGTTTATATCCATTCCTAGGTATACGTTTGTTTCTCAGCTTCTGAAAGGAAAGAAGAAAATTATCCAGAACAAAGGAGATTTTTCCACGCAATACCAAATGGGTAAGCCGGAAGGACCACCCAATTTCCGTGAAGTTGAATAACAATAATAACAACAAAGGAGATGGTATGAGCTTATTTTTAGTATTTTATTTGAAAAGAAGCTGTCAGTAAAAAGATAATTATGGATCTTATCTGATTTTTATCATATCATTTTATCGTGCTTTGTAAATGATTGTTGTCATGAAGTGTTGAATTGCTTTGTATCTGTAGTTAATGAGATCTTAAGGTGAATTTGCAAAGGAAACTAGTTTCTTAAAAAAAAAATTTCAAGGGAACAAAGGGTATAAATCCGTAGTAATCGCAAACGATGCATTTGAATATACGAAATGCTTTCGAAATGAAAATTAGGAAATTTGCTGTTCAGAATCGAATAAAACCGTTATTTCGTTTTTAGAAAGTAACGGCCATTTTTTTTTCGACGAAAGTGCGAAAAGTATTTTTTTGTTTTGAAAATCGGGTCATTTATAGTAGACCGCAATTTGTTATATATGTATTTTTCAATATGGCAGGCTTTTGGTTGGGTTGTTTTACCTCTGAGCGGCACTTTTTTGCACACCATGGGCTAAATACCTAGGTTACAAGAACCCCGCTCAGAGAAGGTTGGGGGAGGGGACCCACTGGAACAGCTTTTGGGAGACAGATGGTAGCCCCCGTCAAGGCCATCCAGCGTGTTCTTTAATGTGCACAGGGTATGGCTCTCCCGCACATGGGGCCACGGCTTAACGTCCCATCCGACGGACGGCGGCCTTTCCAAGCCCAATGGTGCAATATGGCAGGCAGGTATATCATAAGGCTCCATAATATATTGCAGATATCATAACTGCCCCATTCAAAGTATTTCAGGGCAAATAAAGAAAATGGCCATTAGTATGCCCATCTGTCTAATGGAGTTATAAATAAAAATAAATACCCCCTCAAGCAGCTGCTTGCCACAGAGGTCTGACAGGAGCCTGTCAGTTCATATGCTGTAGTAGGTGGTCTGTGAGGATGGCAGGACCTCAGCAGAAAAACAACACTAACATCCATGCCTTACCCGGGGCTCGAACCCAGGTCCCTTAGATCAGTAGCCAAGCGCCCAAACTTAAAATAATTAATGAACAGTTGTATTTTAACATATTTTGGATTACACTCAAATATATATTTTTCTTTGAATTGCTCCACTATACATATACAAGCTTGCACTTATCTAAATTGGCTAGAATGAAAAAGCAAGAAATAATGAATTGGTGCATATCACAACTAAATCTTCAAATACAAGGGGCATAAATAGAAACTTCTAATGAAACATAAAGCTGAAAATTGAAAAACGGATCTTATCAAATAAGTGGGTTTTTGAAATAAAAAAAATGCGAATGTAAAAGTTTGATTTGAAAATTATTTCGGTGATATATTGGAATGGTAATAAAATGTAAAGTTGGAATTCATTCAGTTAGATATTTTTAAATAATATTTTAATTAACTCAAACAGCTACTTGCCATAGAGGCCTGACAGGAGCCTATCAATTTAATAATTCATAGAGCTCTATGAGAAAGGAAAGATGCCACATCAGGTCTCGAACCAAGGCCCCTTTGGTTGACAGCCAAGCATGCTAACTACTTGGGTGTTCGCTAATCTCTAATTGCAAATCAAGGGTTGACACGTGCCCCAGAAATGAGACTGGGGTTCAAAGGGTTGGTTGTTTTACCTCTGAGTGGCACTTTTTTGCACATAATTGGCTAAATGGCCAGGTCACAAGGGCCCTGAATGCTCAGAGAAGGTTGGGGGAGGAGACCCACTGGAGTGGCTGTTTGGAGACAGATAATAGCATCCTATCAAGGCCATCCAGCATGTTCTTTAACATGCACAGAGTGAGGCTCTCCCACACACAGGTCCATGGCTTAATGTCCCATCCGATGGACAGCGGCCTTTTCAAGCCATTGGTGTCCCTTACTGACTGGGGAGTGGGGGGTTTTGCGGAGATGAATCTCAACACTGACCCAGTGGGACTCAAACCTGAGAACTACAAATTTTGAGCCTGGTGTGCTACCGACTGAGCCACCCCTGCCCCATATAAAAAGGCTATCAGAAAATGAATGCTAGGTAACTGCAACTTACACTCTATTGCAATTGACTCAAAAGATACAGATTGCAATAAAGTGCAAGACTTATTGGACTGAATAAATATTCCCTCAAGCAGTTGCTTGCCACCAAAGTTTAACACAGCCAGTCAGTTTATATGCCGTAGTAGGTGTGTGAGGAAGGCGAGACCTATGCGGAAAAACAACACAAATATCCATGCCTTACCCAGGGCTTGAACCCAGGTCCCTTTGATCAGTAGTCAAGCATGCTAACCACTTGGATATAGCTTATATTCAAATTGAAATGCATATTTGATAAATAATATTTTTAATTTTCACGAAAATAATATTTTAAATATAAATGCTGCATATCTTTTACATAGAGATCTATTTTAATCAAATTCACCAATTGTGCAAGTGGGCTCCAAGAGTTTAGTGTAAAACAGCAATTTTCAGTAATGGAGCTACTGCCATCTAGTTTTATAGATTAAAAACAAATTTAATTTTCATGAAAAGGGGTATCAGAAATGATCAGTTGTTTACTGTGAGATTGAAACATGTGAGATGTCCTTTGGCTTTTCCTAAAACTCCTAAAAATATTTAAGTGAATAATAGGTCAGGCTCAAAATGTTGGGAGCTATTGGTGTAGAATGACTTTTCAAAAGTAGGAAATGACACATTTATGGGATGTCCCATGTTTTTAAAATTTGAAAGGAAATATTTAAAAAAAAATAAAATAAAAACCCCCTCAAGCAGCTGCTTGCCACAGAGGTCTGACAGGAGCCTGTCAGTTTATATGCCATAGTAGGTCTGAGAGGATGGCAGGACCTCAGCAGAAAAACAACACAAACAGCCATGCCTTACCCGGGGTTCGAACCCAGGTCCCTTAAATCAGTAGCCAAGCGAGCTAACCACTAAAATTTGAAAAGAAATATTTAAATAAAGTTAAAAATTCACATGAAAAAGAAGCAGTTTTTATTTTTTTTATTCACCAAAAAATTATCCAGAGCAAACAGAACTACGCCAATAATACCAAATATTACACTTTTAAGCTACTTATTTTGTTTTACTAACCTGTGTTCATTGGTGATCTGTCAGTGTGTTTAATACACCATCCTCAGCAATTTATTTCTCATCCAAGTCTCTTCAGAGCTCAGCCACAAATTAGGATATATTTTCTTGTGTAAATTATTTATATGAGTTATAATCAGTATTCCTTTGTTCCATTATTCCTTTGTAATAAGGTTAAAGAAATTTCAGCACACTGAAAAATAAAAGTTAACACTTAAAAATAGTACTAAATCTGACAGAACAACTAGATTGAATTAGATTGTTTTACCTCTGAGTGTCACTTTTTTGCACACCATGGGCTAAATGGCCAAGTCACAAGGACCCCGAAGGCTCAGAAAAGGTTTTGGGAGGGGACCCACTGGAATAGCTGTTGGGAGACAGATGGTAGCCTCCCTTCAAGGCCATCCAGCGTGTTATTTAACGTGCACAGGGTATGGCTCTCCCGTACACGGGGCTGTTTAACATCCCATCCGACGGACAGCGGCCTTTCCAAGCCCATCGGTGTCCCCTACTGACTGTGGGCAGGGCGGGGAATTTTGCGGAGATAAATCTCGACCCTGACCCAGCTGGGACTCGAACCTGGGAACTACAGATTACTTTTTAAGCATTTTTATTTGTATTTTAGCAAATAATTTAATTTTTACATTTAAATTTTATATATAAAATCTTAAATCATTTTTAATATGTCAAAAAATAAAATGTTATTTAATAGATTTGTGTATGATAGGATGGTAATATTAGATCTGTCAGAAAATAAATTTAAGGAAATAGCTAAAATATCAAATGTGTGTAGATGTCAGAAATGAGATATATGAGGTGTTATTTTTGGACTAAAAGTATTTTAGTTCTTACTACAGGGAATTTGTCATTAATTTCTGTGGGACATGGGTTCGAGCCCTGGGGAAGGCATGCATGTATGTGTCGTTTTTCTGTTGAGGTCCTGCCATCCTCACAGATCTTCTACTGTGGCATATAAACTGACAGGCTCCTGTCAGACCTCTGTGGCAAGCAGCTGCTTGAGGGGGTATTTATTTATTTATTTTTTTAAGATCTTGAATTTCTATATCTAAATTTCTAGTTCTCTACATGGGAAACTCCATGTCAATTCAACCAGATCAGTTCACCACCCATCACATATTTCAGTGATCTATGGCATAAATGTTAGTACACAAAAGATGTCTAATTGCCCAAAATATTTTGAGTCAAAATTTTTTTTCCAAGGAGTTTAACCTAAGGGGAAAATATACAAATTGCAGTTATGACCATTAGTGTTATTAGATGCAGATGACTATAATCAAAAAACTAAAAGTAATGCTTCATGAATTACAGCTACAGAAATTATGATCCATTTTCTACAACTTGAAGCTTACACACTTGAAAACTGACCCCTGTTTACCAGTGAACTTAGCCAAAGCCTGCAAACCCCTGTTATACCCGAATATTCCCCAGTTATTTATGAAAATTAAATTATGCAAACCTTTAAAACTCTTTAGAGCTCCAGCTAAATGAAATTCCCCCCCAAATAATTTGGACATTTCCTAATGGTGCTTTCTCTAACTTATGGCATCTCCACACTTATAATACTAAATACACCCTTCATTCCAGAATTTTTTTTATATTTCCACCTTTTAATTATTAATTTTATAACTTTATTTATTGAACTTTTTCTAATTTTTATCGGTTCTCATTTTAATTCCACTCGTGTTTTCATTCCAATTTAATTCACTCGATATTTAATTTATAACTTCCTTACATGTACAGTGGACCTTCGTTATAGCGCTGCTCGCTATACCGCGCACTCGGTTATAGCGCGGGCGATGTTCACGATAAGTTCAAACATGTTTATACAGGTCCGTGCAGCGTTAGTGAGTATCGCATTTTATTGTTACTGCGTATTGAGTAATTGTGTATGTATTGAGTTCCTGCATGTATTTTGAATAGTGTTTAATTATTGTATGCATGATGAGTAAAAGAAAAGCTTACAGTGTGAAATTTATTGTGTCGCCACCGCGCCACTCAGTATAACGCGGTTCACCTTATAATGCGGGTGTTGTTTCCCGCCCGACGTGCGTGTTATATCGGGGGTCCACTGTATTACTATCTGTTTGCTCAAGTTTCAATTATCTCCTGTTTGTAATGCATCTTTGTGCTTCCATCTGGCACAGAGCAGGGAATCAACATCTGAATTTGGAGGGTCGTTAACTTGGATCACAACATAGGTGGTGTGAGTGAAATCCATCCGAATCGCGGCATCATTGCTTAATACTATAATCAGACTTGGGCAGCTGTGCTTGAAGAGAATGCACCATACCAAAATGAGGTTCCTTATCTGGGTATTTGGGATTGAACTGGCAGTATGAGGACATCTGCAAGCACTGCTAAAAGATGCAGTGTCTGTACTGCTATCCTAAAGGACTGCTTAGAAGGGAAATCTGCTAAAGTACAGATTTATTTTCCATCATAATGGCAAACTATCTTAAGGTAAACCTAGGGCAATGAGTTGTTGCTGTTCACACCTGGGGCAAAAAAGTTATTTTGTGCCTACTGAATAGTTGAGCCTGGGGCAAGAAAGCTATTTTGCACCCTATTGAATAATTCATTGATCCTACAATAAAATACCCATGCCTGCTCCTGTAGTTCGTTACCTGAACAAAGTTGGACCTACAGCTTAACTACTTTATTATGATGCTCATAGATAATACAAACAAATCTTTAGTTGCAACATTTATTTATTGTTTCAATGTATATTTATAACAGTTATATTTTATCACTAATAATTTGTGTAATGTTTAATACTTTTTATTACAGGTGAAGCTATTTTCTTTCACTTGTATGGATTGCAGAATGTGACACACTCCTGAAAATATCTTGATAAGTAATCAGCACACCATGTAAAAAAAAACACTTCATCTACAGAACTGTGTAACAAAATGCCAAAGAAAAAAAAGTATGTACAGAAATTTTAGAAATCAAGTAAGCAGCACAAATAAAAGATTCACAGAAGAGATGCTGTTGAAATAATTAAGGACTGGGAAAGTGAAAACATCTCAGTCATCTCCATTGAGCAGTGATTAAAAATTTTTCAGGTATAGATATCATTATTCATAAGGTTGTTCTAACTATATAGTGTGTTGCTCGTTGAATCTAAATTATATAACCCTGACAAAAAAACTACAGCAAATAAACATAATGTAAGAAGTAGTTGCTACTCTCAACTGGTAAAGTAGCAGTTTTCAAGTCTGTAAGATAGCATAAAAGTTTTTTGATGAGTCATGCTATATAACTTTTGAATGTTAAGAGATCATGAAATGTTCTGTTTCTGTATTCAATTGTCAGATTTTCTAAGAAATTCCCTGAAATGTGATATTTGCATTACTGTAACCACGTAAAACATTAATCTGCACTGTCTTATCAAAAGTCATGCCTTATTGTATCACAGAACTTATAAAATGCAAATATTTTAAGAAATATTTTGTGGAATAAATTGCTTGGTTTATAGATGTTAAAATGCCGTCCCGTGGCTGAGTGGTTAACGTGCTTGGCTGCTGATCTAAGGGACCTGGGTTCAAGCCCCAGATAAGGCATGGATGTTCATATTTTTCTGCTTTGAGTCCTGCCATCCTCTCAGATCTACTGTGGCATATAAACTGACAGGCTCCTGTCAGACCTCTGTGGCAAGTAGCTGCTTGAGGGGGTATATATTTTTTTAATTAAAATGTCAACAGGTAATGCAGTGATTGCCATTTATGCAAATATTTTGTAAATAAGGGAGCATTGTTTATGTGGTTTTGAATCCCACTTGGGACAACCAATTTTTTTCTACCAATTATCACAAGTATTTTATGTTGATTGAAATATAACAAGTGTTCTAAAAGATCATTAAGTATAAAAGAAAAAATTGTCTTTTGTGGTATATGTACATATTAAATCGTGCAACCACAGTTTGTATCATATTATAGTAAGTCTATAAAACTGAACTGGCGAAAGAGCGTATCATGGAGTATAACAAAGATGAGTGTTTTTAAAGATGTTTTAGTACCTGAGAATTCGTTAAGTGTCATAATGCATGTGGTCGAGAATAATATTTGGATTTTTTTGTATCTTTATTGATGATTGTATGCAGACTAAATTACATTGATTGTTGAACAAGATAAATGTACAGCAAAAATTTATTTTCAGAATAATGATGAAAAGGAAGAGCACATACTGTCATACTGTAATAAAATTTTTAATGGAATTATTTATTGAAGTAGTTAGATGATAGATATTTTGTTTCTCTGTTGTGAACTTATTCAATTATAATTGTGAAAGTATGAAGTTAAATTGAATTAGGCTTTTGGCCATTGTATTTCTGTTAGCATATTTGTGTAGTTTAATTCTGTTCATGACATATAAAATTTATCCATAGGAATTGTAAAGAATTATATTTGGTGTAATATGTATTTAAGCAAAATATTTTAAATAATTTCGATAAAGCATTCTTGTATTGGTGCTAGCTAAATGCCTTGGAAGTTTTAACATGAGTATGCTGAATGACATATGTTTTATTCTATATACTAGAGTAGGGGTTCTCAACGTGGGGTACGTGGTAAAATTGTTTGGTGTACGCCATGAGAGCTCAAAAGTTGCTAGATATATGTTATATATATATGTTTTATTTTATTCCCATTGTTATATTGGGGCGGGGGTGGCTCAGTCGGTAGCGCGCCAGGCTCGTAATCTGTAGTTCCCAGGTTCGAGTCCCGGCTGGGTCAGCGTTGAGATTTATCTCCGCAAAATTCCCCGTCCTGCCCACGGTCAGTAGGGGACACCGATGGGCTTGGAAATGCCGCCGTCCGTCGGATGGGATGTTAAGCCGTGGCCCCGTGTGTGGGAGAGACATATCCTGTGCACGTTAAAGAACACGCTGGATGGCCTTGACGGGAGGCTACCATCTGTCTCCCAACAGCTGTTCCAGTGGGTCCCCTCCCCCAACCTTCTCTGAGCCTTCGGGGTCTATGTGACCTGGCCATTTAGCCCATGGTGTGTAAAAAAGTGCCGCTCAGAGGTAGAACAACCCAACCCATTGTTATACTATAACTGTAGTTTTATCTATACAAGGGGTGCGTCAGTTACATACACGTACCCCCTGGAAATGTGAAGCATAAAAGGTTGAACCACTGTACTAGTGTTTTCTCAAAGAAAATTTTTTTCATGCATCACATTCTGGCTGCTCTTTATGTGTAACATCAGAAAAAATTTCCTCTGCCATAAAAGTTTCAAAACAGATATTACATGATTGGTTGAAAATATTGTAGTTACTCTTTTCAAACATATTAATACATGAAAATTATTTAAAGTTACATTAAAGTATAGAAATTTGCCATTTTATCCTTTGAAGTAAATGTTAAATCTAGTGTGCATTGATGATGAAAAGGAAGAAAGAAGATGACAAACTGAAGTCACGTGAAGGCAAAGAATGACAGCAAATGATGAACAGAAGGATGAAAGGAATGCTGGGAAGACAAGGCAGCAAAAGAAGAATTAAATATAGAAGTTTGTAAAGGGCTTCATTTTTAATAATGAAAAAGTTTCACATTAATAAAAAAAATTGTTAGTAAATGATTTATTTAACAGGGTTTATTTTCATAGCAATTTGTTTATATGTATAAATTTTAATTTCACTTCTATGCCCTGTACTCTAAAAGAGCTGCTTTTTGTTTGGGTTTGACCCTGACTTTTAGCTGTTATTTCTGTAATCTCTTCAGTGACCATCTATAATATTTTTTTGCCAGGTTCTCATGAATTTTATTATCGGTCACTGATGCTTAGATTTTGTAGAATGATATAATCATCTGGCTTAAAATGAACATTAAATATGTGTAAAGTTGCAGAGATGGTATATTGTGAAACATTGGTCCATGTTTCATGTCATGGGTATTTCACTCTTAAGTGGAATGATTTAAATGTTATTTGATATGAACTGATTTCCATTTGGTTACTGAAACCTCAAACATAAAGCTTTATAAAACTTTTTTATTTTTCAACTGTAACCAAAATATAAGTTCTATTTGTAAAAAAAATTGTAGTTGGAGTTGTAACTGTTACTGATTCTGTGACTGAAAGTATCGTGTATTGTATAATCGTGTAAAACAAGTACTGTGTAAATCAGTGGATAAGTGTAATAGCTTTTATGTGATAAACCTGTTATCATGAACTTCCTAAATATGAATTGCTGTAAAATAGAAGAGTATCATGTAATTTGTTGGTTTTGACTTGTGAATAAAATTGTTTTTACATTTTATAGGTTATTATATACAGAGTGTAGTTTTTCTTAAAGCAATAATTAACTGAAAGTTTGTTAAATAATTTGTGTTTTAATTTTCTATGCTACTCGAAAACTAGATTTTGAATTGTGAATTTATGTATTGTAAATTACTTTGTTATTGTGCATATTTGAACTTCCTAGTGAAATTTTATTGCTGATTACATACTGAAACGATGTAGTTTTTATAGTTTTGCTTTTTTCATTTGTGAGCTGTCAAGAAAGCCAATTTAGTGTTGAAGCATTTTGAATGAAATTTATTATACGTTTATATTGTAGTACATTTAATGATGACTATTGTGAGTAAGGCCGTCCCGTGGCCGAGTGATTAGCACGCTTGGCTACTGATCTAAGGGACCTGGGTTCTAGCCCCGGAATTAGGCATGGATGTGTATGTCGTTTTTCTGCTGAGGTCCTGCCATCCTCTCAGATCTCCTACTGTGTCATATAAACTGACAGGCTCCTGTCAGACCTCTGTGGCAAGCAGCTGCTTGAGGGGGTATTTATTTTTTATTTATTTATTGTGAGTAAAATGGTATTGATATTACATATAGTATTTTTATTTTTATTTTTTTTTTATAAAATATATAACTACTAATATAAACTAAAAAAAAGTTAACAAATGATACTGTGTGCAGTGTGTAGATTTTCCATTACAGCAAATGAAAGTTTGTTTTTAATAATGTGTTTTAAATTTGCTATTTTACTATAAAACTAGCCCATGAATTGCATAATTTATCTATTAAAGAGTACTTTGGCTATTACTTATGGTGCATATTACACCTTGCAGTGTTGATTATATAATGAAATTGTTTTTAATGATAGTGATTTTTTGAATTGTGAATGTTAGCTGTCAAGAAAGCAAACTTTGGAGTTAAACATTTTGAATGAAATTTATTGTATGTGTTTACTGATATGCAAATCAGTGTAGATGTTCATTAAATTTTGCTTTAGGGACTGTTCTTTTCTCTTTGATATTTGCTCATAATATTCCATGATATTGTCAACATCCTCAAAATATGGCTCTTTGTAGCCATTTTTAATACAGAATAGATATTGAAAACTCATACCAACTTATGCATTCTTGTAAAATTTAGTCAAATTTATTCTAAGATGTATGTAATATTTCAAATGAAAGTTTCATTCTCCTTGGTGAAGTAATTTAACCCTTTTGGCCCTGCCGGTTGCATTTGCCAACCTTAATATATAAAGAGTTCTAGCTACTGGCTGAGTATCTAGTTTCACCATAAAGCACTAGTTGTCACCTGCAAAGTATGTGAATCATATTTCATGACATGGTTCAACAAGAAGTGAGTGTTTACATATCTGAGTGACCCGTATTGTTCCGCTATTCGAGATGAATGCTAATAACCTGAACACCATGTTTGGTAAGTACCGATCTAAAATCGAAATCTAAAATTTGTTTCAAAATTTTTCACACGAAATAATTTGATAAGATCTTTGTATAAAAATATTATTTAAAATGAATAAAAAATATGCTTCCATTTTTATCTCTAAGACCTGATTTTGCCACGATTTCCTAGTTTCTAAACCTATGGCAGAAACCCGCTCAAACTTAATAGGGGAGTCCTTGTCTTACATTCAATTATTGATGATCAAAAAAAAATTTATTTTTCATATTAAAAATTTAGGGCTGAAAGGGTTAAACAACTTGTGAAATTAGGCAAAAAATTAGTTAACTATGAATTGAAATGCTGTATTATTCAAATTGCATTAATTGCAATGTTTTAATCTTGATATTTAACGTAAAATATACACAGGCATAGTATTAGCTTTACATAATAAAATTTAGCATACCAGAGTTTCAGATAATGGAGCACATTTTGTGATCAATATTGTATATCAAATTTATTTTAAAACGTTAAAATTATATTTCTCAACAACAATGATATAATTAGCACAAATATTACTATTGAAGTCATTTGGAATTATTTGCTTTTTGTGAAATGTAAATAAAACCTTGAAAATTTAAAAAGTTAAGTTCTGATTAAAATATTTAATTCAAATAATTATGATGAATCAATTGACAGCAATGTTTCAAAAAATCATCAAAAAAATTTCATCAAAAAAATTATGATGAATTAATTGACAGCAATGTTTTATGTTAAATGTGAAACACAAATTAAAATTCGAACATCTCTCACCATCGAGTAAGGATTGATTGTTCTGACTCTTCACATTCTTTTCGAGGAGCAGTTTCTGGACTCCTGCCGGGAGGCTATCGTTTTGGCCTTCTGCAAGCCAGGCAAAGATCCCAAGATTCCTTCCAATTGCATTGATTAGCTGCATCTGCAAGGTGTTGGAAAAAATAGTAAATACCAGGCTGGGTTGATATTTAGAACATCATGGCCTTTCCACCACCCAGTATGACTTTCGCTGGCACAGGTCTACTTTAGACCATCTGATCTGCCTCGAATCGGTGAACAGGAATTCCTTTTTATGTCGAGAGCACATGGTGTCCATTTTTTTTTTGACATCAAAAAAGCATACGACAAGGCGTGGAGATTCAGCATTCTTTGTGACCTCCATAGCTTTGACTTGAGAGGTCACATTTTTAGAGTTTTTGTCGGCAACACTGTCGCAGCCTTTCCTCCAATAACGGTGCCACAAGGCTGTGCATTCTGAGTGTTACGCTTTTCACTCTCAAGATAAATATCATTATACAGCAAATTCCTCCATACTATGCAATAGCCTCTATGTTGACGACTTTAGCATCTTGCTCGTCCAGCATGAGGGTCATTGAATGACAACTGCAAACTTCCCTGAAGAATCTAGTTTGGACAACAGCCAATGGATTTCAGTTCTCCCCACAGAAGACCGCTTGCATGCACTTTTGCCGCAAGCATAATCTGGTATCAAATTCATATGGACCCCAAGCTGTGGCTCGGTGGTAACATTCCAGTTGTGGTGTAGACCAAGTTTCTCAGTCTCGTCTTCGACCAGAAATTGACCTTTTTACCACACATTCAACATCTCAAGTCCAAGTGCATGCAGCATTAAACATCATCAAGGCCCTCTCCATCTCTTGGGGGGTGGACCGATGTTCACTGCTCCACCTGTACCATGACTCTCTGCTCAAAATTGGGCTTGGATCACAGGTGTACGACTCTGCCTGTGATTTGGTGGTGAAGGTGCTCCCTGGGAGCAGAGTCAACTTGGATCTACATATCCTTGGTTTTGGTTAACCGGGCAATAAATTTCATTATACACCATCAGGTCCAAACAGTAGAATGTAAAGGACAGAACCAACAGATAGAAAAAAAAATACAAACAATAAAGATACAAATGGTAGTTCTGTCCTTTACATTTTGTTTGCTGATTCTGTGATTTTTGTTCATTTTTATCTCTACACTATCAGGCCTTCTACACTTCACTGGTCCAGAGTCTACGTTAAGACCGAGTCTTCATTATCTATTCACTCTGAACAGTTGTCCCTGCAATAGGTAGCGAAATTGCGATTCCTGCCAGTCCATACCACTTGGGGCCGTTTTTAATCCCCAGTGGGAAATGTTATATATATATATTTTCCTGTCCAATTCTGGTATAAGACAAGACCCACTGGTTCTGCCAAAAGGCACTTCCAGTATAGGGAAATGCCATTTTCGCCACTAACTACGGTCAGGGGCAAGACAGTACCATATAGATACAGCTCATCCCCGCCTAGCTAATGGCGAGTAGTCCTATAGAAGGAAAGCTCATCCATTGTCAAACTATGGCAGTCTTTTTCGCAGGAATCGCAAGGAGGAAGTTGTACTTGTTCAGCACCACTTAGGTCATTCGTTTATCACTCATATCTTTGGACGAATCTTAGTGCGAGTTTTATGACACCATTTTAACTGTTAAGCATATTTTAATCTCGTGTTGAAGTTTTAACCTTGAACTCCGATTTTATTTTACCTTTCATGATTTTACGTCCGAGCCCTTTACTCTCGGACATCTTTTATCTGATGACTCAATTTTACTTGTGTGTTTGCCTTTTTACCTTTCACTGGCTATTTTATGGCTTTGTCATTTATACACTATACAACATGAGTTGTTTCTACCATTTGTATCATCGTTTTTGTATTTTTCTATATGTTGGTTCTGTCCTTTACATTCTACTGTTTGACTTTTAACTTTGTTTGCTGATTCTGTGATTTTTGTCCATTTTTACTGTAAATACCATATGTTTGGCGCATTATGGCTTTAGTTGACATTGCTCCATTAAACTCCAACCAACGAACTAGATTAAAATTATGAAATTTACTTTTACTGAGTGACATGTTTTAACAGCGGTGGAAATTTAGAAGATTTTGTTAATAGGAAGTTCACTGTATTTTAATGTTAAAATATTGGTTTAGATTTATAAGATCCTTTTATGCTATTGAAAATGTTTCTTGTTGTGAAGCACTTATTACCTTTTGTACTCAGGACAGAATATATTTGTATCAAGTTCTAAAATTTTATATACATGTTTTGATATCTGTTAAGAAAGTTATTCACTGAAGAAATTATTTTTGTTGTGAAATAAGTGTTTTAAATAAGACTTTTTTGTATATTATGAAGCAATGTGACTTTTTCTGTAAGAACAAATGTCAACTCGTAAATGAACTAAAGGGTCTTGGTTCTGGCTTGTCCTATATATTTCTTAGGTTACGCTTGAAATCCATGATTGGTGTACAGTGTTGCATTGCAATTTGTTGATTTTGGTCTGAAACTTATTTCAGAAATACAATGTTAACATTTTGTATCTGATAAATCGTAGTTCACAGATAGTAGAGTTGGTCGTAGTCCACAAAAAATGAAGTATAATATATGACTGAATAAAACCTGAAAGTTATCCGCAACAAAACTATTTCCATTGTGCGATGAGTCATGCCCCTGTGTATGTTAAAGAGTATGTTGGATTATATAATGGGAAGTTTCCATCTGTCTCCTTGCCGGTATCACTATCACTTAGACGTAATCCCTTCTCAGTGCAGAGAAGTGAGCCGTTTTCCCACGTGCTGGTCACAAGTGTCGTCCGCACCTTGCAGTTGCAAGCACTTCTCAATTTTAATGGAGAAGTATACAGATTTAAATGTGTAGTGTGTTTCCCACGTTGCCCAATTAAGGATTATTCCCTTAATTAGATAATGAAGACCGCAAAAATCCCATGAAACCCCTTTAAATTTAGATATTTAAACGTAACTTTAAAGATAGAAACTACAATCAAAGGAAGGATAAGCGTACCATTATATGTCCTTAATTCATCTAACATCTGCATTGGGTTACGGCCAGGTTGTCACTCCAGCTTCAGGTGGGGAGCATCTCCTTATTGCATACTTTTGCCGACGAAGGGGATAACATCTCCGTCGCACTGCGACTAATGTAGAGACGGACCCCAAGTCAACCATCACGTAGGTAATTCTAATTCGGTAATTTGGCTGCGGGAGTGAAACAGTTGCGCCTCCTGGTTTTGCTACAAGGGGAAGTTTCACCCCTCACTGGTCAGATCATCAGAAAGTATAGTCTTCCTCTGCATCGGGGTGCATGCTTCAAGGCCACAAAACCAATTATAGTCAGAGACTCCCCTTGATGTGATGCACCAAGGCCATTGTCAAATTCGACTTCGAAGCAGTCCCAAATTGGCCACATTCACTACAAATGAAATTCGAACCTTTTCCAATATGCTTCCTTAAACTCATTTCCGATGATTCCAATATGTAGATACTTCATTACCTACATACATACAAAATCCTCATGCAGCCATGGGTTATGGAGGTCCAACCAGACTGTGTGTACAACTCGGGATAGTCCTGCTCATCCCGAGTTCCACTGCTGCTATCCGCTTTGTTCAAAATCTCGGATCTGACTGAAATCTTGCTCCCCTTGTTTTTCAGGAATAGATGGCATGTTTATTCGACCATCTGTAGCATCTGCAGATGAACTTACGAGTTATAAATTCCACCAAGGGGGTCTGTCTCTGTGCTAGACGACATCATTGCCTGGGAGAAAAAGGGGCGGGGGTGGCTCAGTCGGTAGCGCGCCAGGCTCGTAATCTGTAGTTCCCAGGTTCGAGTCCCAGCTGGGTCAGCGTTGAGATTTAACTCCGCAAAAAATCCCCGCCCTGCCCACGGTCAGTAGGGGACACCGATGGGCTTGGAAAGGCTGCCGTCCGTTGGATGGGACGTTAAGCCGTGGCCCCGTATGCGGGAGAGCCATACCCTGTGCACGTTAAAGAACACGCTGGATGGCCTTGACGGGAGGCTACCATCTGTCTCCCAACAGCTGTTCCAGTGGGTCCCCTCCCCCAACCTTCTCTGAGCCTTCGGGGTCCATGTGACCTGGCCATTTAGCCCATGGTGTGCAAAAAAGTGCCGCTCAGAGGTAAAACAACCCAAAAAGCCTGGAAGAAGGGAATTTCTCATTGTTGACTATAAACAGTGGAGATGTCCAGTTTTAAATCTGCAGTTGGGTATGGGGAAGATTTCCCAAATACGAATTTCCACGTGGTCGCATTTAAGCTTTGGGCATTCATTTGCACCCAAGACAATTCCGTGTCTGACCTTACATTGTAAGGGAATAAATCGTGGTTTTTCCTGTTGTCCTGTCCACGGGGTATTAGTTTTGAGGAGTCGGAATATCATGTTTATCGGAAGGATATGATAAATGGCCACTTCGTGTAAAGCTGCGAATTCCATCCTCCTCTCCTAAAGTGTCCACCCTGTTTCTGTGAAAAAAACTCAGTTAAGTGAGAAGTTAGAAAAGAATCGTGCCTGATGCAAAATCAGCGCATAACAAACTTCAGAGGAGCACTGCTGCCCAGTTGAAGTGTTGAATTAGTCTTGTGCGGAGGGGTGAGGCGCCAAGTTGCAAGAGGAAGGGGGTGAAAGTTGAAACATCTGTCTCGGAAGGCGAAAATTTCGAGGGTTTCATGGAAAGTAACTTGAGTTTTGAAGTCGGGGGAGGAGACAATGAATGCAGAGTTGAACTGGGGTGTAAAAGCAAATTTTCGTAGATTGTCTGGAATAAATGTATTGTCCTTGCGATCAAGGGTGGTTTGTGGAATTTTGTTTCTAATGCCCCATTTATGTTCGTCTATCCATTGTTTTATGGTCTGTGTAGTGCAGCCGATATAGAAAGAGGGGGTATCGGTGGGTAAAATCGGAGGGGAATGAAGTAGATTCCGCCTATGTCAGCTTGGTTAATGGTATCTCTGTCATGCTTAAAAATTTTAAACAGATTCAATGGTGTTTTGAAAAGAACTTTTAGGTTAAATGGTTTTAGGAGGTTGCTAACAAGGGGTGCAATATTGGAGAAAGTAATGGTGGGAGTGGAGTTATGCTGTTGTTGGAGGGGTGGTGGGAGGGTGATGGTGAAATTTATGCTTTGCTTTCTGAAGAATTCTGTTGATACAGGTATTAGTATAACCAGCATTTTGCTGTCTGTTGGATGGGACGTTAAGCCGGGGCCCGTGTGCGGGAGAGCCATACCCTGTGCACGTTAAAGAACACTATGGATGGCCTTGACGGGAGGCTACCATCTGTCTCCCAACAGCTGTTCCAATGGATCCCCTCCCCCAACCTCTGAGCTATTGAGGCCATTTAGCCCATTGTGTGCAAAAAAGTGCTGCTCAGAGGTAAAACAACCCAACCTAACTTTCCCGGTGGCGATGTTAAATTCTGTGGGAGCAAAAGGCATCGAAGGGAATAAGGTTGGGGGAAAAATCAGGTTTGTGGAAAACGCTGGTGGTTAGAATGCCTTGGTTCGTTCGCCAAATATTAAGGTCCAGAAATGGGAGGGTTCTGTCTACCTCGCTCTGTTGTGTGAATATAATGGTAGGGTAGAATGAATTGAGCTTGTGGAAGAATTTAACGAGTTCCTGTTCTGTGTGTTCCCAAATGAGAAACACATCTGCAAATCTGGCCCAAAAGAGGTTTGCATGCTCGGTGATCAATCACGTGTTTTTCGAGGTTACGTAGGACAACGTCGGCGAGCAGGACTGAAAGAGGAGATCCCATGGGGCATCTGGTGAGCTGCTTATAAAGGGTTGAATTATACAGGGTGTCTCAAAAATATAGGTACAAACTTTTAGGGGAGATAGATAACATCTAAAGGAATGAGAATTGCATAGGAACCCATAACCGGAAACGTCATGGGAAAGTGGTAGCAGAGGTACAAGATCTGAAAGGACACAAAACAGTGATTCATGGGAAAACATTTATTGGACATAATTATTAAAAATGGCGTACTAAATGATACATTTCATAATGTTACAGCAGATGCTCGAAGTTTCCACCATGAGACACGATGCATGCGTGACACCAACAGAGCATTGATTGCCGGACACGATTGAACATTGCCGGACACGATTGAACACACCTGGAGTTTCTTTGATAGTAGCAGCAGTGCAGACGAGCCTTGCCACGAGATCCATGTCAGACTCCACAGGCCATTCATGCACGGTAGCTTTGAGGGCCCCCCACAGAAAGAAATCAACGCTCGTTAAATCAGGTGAGTGTGGGGGCCAGGCACCTGGTCCAGCACGCCCAATCCATCATTGCCCAAAAGACATGTTCAGTTCAAATGTGCCGAACACACCCGTAATGGGGAGACACCCATCATGTTGAAACCACATGTTGCGTCTCATATTTGCTGGAACATGGGCAAATAAGCCTGGTAGAATCTGTTCCAGAAAGATCAGATACTTTGCGTAGGTCATGCGGGATGATGGTAAAAGGTATGGCCCGACTAAGCAGTTGCCGACCAAACCTGCCCACACATTTACCGCGAAACGATAATGTGCCGCATGGGTGTGCACACCCTGGGGGTTCTCGTGAGCCCACAAATGCGCATTGTGCTGATTGAATACGCCACCCCGAGTGAAACTGACCTTATCAGTAAACGAAACAAGCTGGGAAATTCACATCTTGGGCACTTTCTTGGAGATACCGCTGCGCAAAATGTGCAGGATGCAGGATGATCACACACATCATGGGAGCATTTTCCCAGCTTCTCCCAGCAGATGGAGATGAAAGGGGTGTAAGGACTTGCCGTGCAAAACACGCTGTACACTGCAACGAAACACTCCTATGGCAGAGGCAAAGCACGTTTGCTGGTACTAGGATTAATCTCCACGGCATCCAACACACTTTATTCCATGGCGGGATTACGCGTTGATCGTGGTCTGCCCTCACTTCTGCTACCTCTTAATGACCCATAATCGCACAAATTTTGATGCGCACGTGCAAACAAACGGTGGCCCGGTACATGTCTGTGTGGGAAGCGTTCTTGATACATTCGTTGAGTTGCCGTTGCCTTCAGCTATTCCATATACTAAGTGCATGTCTGCCAACTCCCTTCCGCTGGCTCGGTTACCTTCACAGGGTCCTAAACGCTCGCCCGCGTGTTTGCCGTGCGCGGAGACCCGTGTCCCTGGAAAGGAGGATCCTGGCAGTTGCTCAGGGGTCCCCGTCTTCTCTCCCCAGCTCATGACTGGTAGGGTCCCCTTTGGCCGTATTGCCATTGGGGAGCCTGTCTGTCGCGGGGCTGGGCAGCGACTTCCGGGGCCGCTGCTATACACTGCTTTGGCCTCTGCTTCAGGTAAACAGGAGGTCCTGGGGCGGCCCCCTCAGGATCAATCGGCTGGTGGGCTGGTCCTGCTAGGGTCAACTATGCTGATCAGTGAGTAACCTTGTCCACCGTCTGGACAACGGTTTGCGAGTTTCTACACACCTTTACTAATTTTGTAGTTTTCTTTCTTTTGTGAGGCCAGCTCTTGCCTCACACTTTATTGCTTTGTTGCTTCTTTTCTTTTGTGGGAACTCCGACGAGTTTCCCACCATTTCTCTTTTCCTTTTCCTTTTTGTTTTGTAGTGAGGGCTTGGCTCACTGGCTGTGTGGGTATGGTGCCCGGGCAGCCCTGGCGCCCAACTGGGCATCCCCTTCTTGGACTCCATGGTGGGTGGGGACAACGGGCACTGAATTTTTTAAAAACAAACATGAGTTCTCCAACTCATAAAAATTCTATCAATGCTGCGAAGAGGGCTCGCCATGAACCCCCAACTTCTCTGTCTTTGCCTTCGTCTTTGTGTGTGTCTCCGTCTCCGAAGTTCCTGATCATCCACTCTACGGGTGATCAGGTACTTGGGGACATGTCCCCCTTTTTTATACACAAGGGTATTCAAGGTCTTGCGGGAGAACCGAAATCTGTCAAGCGCCTAAGATCCGGTGACTTGCAGGTGGAGACTGCATGCTCCAAACATTCGGAGCTTCTATTAAAGGTTACAGCGATTGGTGGAGTGGCAGTCGAAGTCACTCCACACAAGACGCTCAATTCTTCCCGGGGCAGATTCTGCTGCCAGGTCAGCCACGCCCCTGTCCGACTCTCCGTTGCCGGTTCCATATGTGGATTTCCGGCAGCGTTTCACCATCGAGCTCCGGGCACAGTGGCAGAGATCTTGGTCTGAACAGGTTGCTAACAAGCTCTTTGAGATCAAGCCCATTGTCAAACCGTGGCAGTCTTGTTTTCGCAGGAATCGTAAGGAGGAAGTTGTCCTTGCTCGGCTCCGCTTAGGTCACTCGTTTTTAACTCACTCTTTTCTACTTAAGGCGGACGCAGTACCTAAGTGCGAGTTTTGTGACACCATTTTAACTGTTAAACATATTTTACTTCATTGTCTCGCTTTTAATCTTGAACGCAGAATGTATTTTACCTTCCACAATTTTATGGCTGAGCCTCTTACACTCAGCCATCTTTTATCTGATGAATCGTTTTTAACTCCTGTTTTCGACTTTTTACGTTTTACTGGTTATTTTACACGTATTTGATTTTTACCCTGTTTCCTGGTTTTTACTCTTGTTTGTGGTTTTAAACAGGTCCTATACACCCATTTTTATTGTTAACTTCTACACTTGTTGTTACTTTTTAGTCTTTTTACTTGTCATTTTGTGCCGTTTTGTTTGTGTTCATTTTAATTTTGGTTGTGGGTTATGCGACTTTTATCCCTTTTTATCGTTTGTTTGGCGCAATATAGCCTTAGTTGCTGTTGCGCCAATAAACCCCAAACAACCAACCAACCAACCAATCTTCCCGGGCGTGATCTCCGAGTGGGGCCTCCTCAAGGTTTCTGAGGAGGAAATCCTCTCGGAGCTTTCGGCCCAGGGAGTGATCGCAGTCCACCGGGTTTTGTCACACCGTAATGGAAAGTTAGAACCCACCCGGGTACTTATTCTAACTTTCAACACACCACGCCTGCCTACTTCCATCAAGGCAGGATACTTACACTGCGAGGTGCGGCCATTTATCCCGAACCCTCTGCGTTGCTTTCAATGCCAGAGGTTTGGCCATGCCCGCACCGCATGCCCGGGCAAGCCCACCTGTGCTCGTTGTGGCAGTCAGGATCATCTCGAACCTGACTGCATAGCAGAAAAGGCATGCTGTGTAAACTGCCGTGGTGAACATCCGGCGTACTGCCGCGACTGTCCGAAGTGGCTGGAGGAGAAAGAGGTACAGCGCTTCAAGACCCTTCATAACATCAGCTGTCCAGAGGCGAGAAAGCTCGCTGCACCGCCTGCCCCACCTGGCAAGGTCTATGCCAGTGCGGTTGCCGGAAAGCCCATCGTTAAGATGGCTTCTGTGGCGGTGCAGACCGACATCAGCATTCCACCTGCTGAATCTTTCTTGCCTGCTGCCAAGTACCTCTTGACGCAGGCAAAGCTGACGTCGGTGTCGATCTCGACATCGACACCGGTTTCTATTCCTGTGTCTGTGCCTTCCACATCCACCTCCGGAAGGCCCCCTCCACCCCGCCCACAGACAGCAAGACCTACGAAACCCAAGGGGCCCCCGCCGGGGCCCAAAAAGAAAATTTTACCTCCTCATTCGGCGGTCTCTGATCCATGTTGCTCGGATGACTCCGAGGACATGGACACGACCGCCCCATTTTTCCAAAACCGTCGCTGGCGACGGTTAAAATAAATCGACAGTCGTCTGCCAATTCTTCAAAGACCTGAGATGGCCACACTCCTTCAATGCAACTGTCGTGGATTCCAGAGGAATATTGACGACATCAAGGTCCTCTTGAGGGCACACGAACCCCTCTGCGTGTGCCTTCAGGAGACATTCTTACAGACAGCCAACAATCCCACTATCCGGCACTTTTCTCGTTTGCCGGGACCGGGATGGAGATGGTCCAGCCCACGGAGGTGTTGCCATCCTCGTGAGCAACCATTCTCCATTCCAGGTCATTCCCCTTAATACGAACTTAGAGGTGGTAGCCATCCGCCTCTTTGTGGGATTTTCGTTGACTGTCTGTTCTGTCTACCTCCCACCCGGAAGCATCGTTTTCCGGGACGACCTTGATGACCTCGTCTCGCAGCTGCCGTCCCCCTTCCTCATCATGGGGGACTTCAACAGACACAGTCCACTTTGGGGCAGTGCTGACACCAACGGGAGGGGCCGGGTCCTGGAGCAGTGTCTCCTGGATCCATCGCTCTCCCTGTTGAACACCGGTGTCAGTACCTACTTTCACACCCCAACCCGCACATTCACTGCCATTGACCTCACCATCTGCTCCTCCTCGATCCTTCCACTCTTTACATGGGAGGTCGAGGACAATCCATATGGAAGCGATCACCTCCCCGTGGTGTGCACCATGTCTCGTGGGGGGCCCTGCAGCCCTTCGCGTGTCTTCCGGTGGAGGCTTGATCAGGCTGACTGGAGTGGCTTCAAGCTCTTGTCTGAGTTTGTTGATCACTCTGTCAGCCAGGAGCCCATCAATGTCGCAGTGGCGGAGTTGACGGACTGCATCGTCCATGCAGCTGCCTCTACTATTCCTCAGACCTCGACTCGGTTTCCACGGTTCCCAAAACCGTGGTGGAATCCCGACTGCACCGCAGCTCGTAAGGCTCAGAACAAGGCTTGGGGGGTGTTTCGGAGATATCCGACGTCCCCCAACCTCGAAGCATTCAAACGCGCCAGGGCGAAAGCCCGTTTCGTCCGGCGCCAGAGCCAGAAGGAATCTTGGATGAAATCTACGTCTTCTATCACCTGCACGACCAGCTCTAAGGTTGTGTGGGATAAGGTCCGGAAGATGGGTGGGAAGTACACGTCCCACTCATTATCGATCCTGGAGCACAATGGACAGGCAATTGCTGATCCTCGTGCAATTGCCGACACTCTGGGGGAGTCATTCTCCTCCATCTCCTCATCTTCCTCGTACTCCCCCGAGTTTCTGGCCCAGAAGAGCAGGGCCGAACGCTCTCCGCTGTCCTTCCATTCGAATGGCCTGGAGTCTTACAACAGGCCATTCACAGCGGAGGAGCTTCGCCTTGCTCTGCACACTTCTCGTGCATTTGCTGTGGGGCCAGACAATGTCCATTATGCCATGCTCCAACATATCTCACCATCGAGTAAGGATCGACTGCTCCGCCTCTTCAACCGTATTTTCATCGAGGAGCAGTTTCCGGACTCCTGGCGGGAGGCCATCGTCTAGGCCTTCCCTAAGCCAGGAAAAGATCCCAAGATTCCTTCGAAATATCGTCCAATTGCGTTGACGAGCTGCGTTTGCAAGGTGTTGGAAAGGATGGTAAATACCAGGCTGGCCTGGTATTTGGAGCATCACGGCCTTCTTTCCAACACCCAGTGTGGCTTTCGCAGGCACCGGTCTACTTTAGACCACCTGATCCGCCTCGAATCGGCGATCAGGAATTCTTTTTTACGTCGAGAGCACCTGGTGTCCATTTTCTTCGACATCGAAAAAGCGTACGACACGGCATGGAGATTCCGCATTCTTCGTGACCTTCACAGCTTTGGCTTGCGAGGTCACATGCCGATCTTCATTGCAAACTTTTTATCTTCTCGTATTTTTCGAGTTCGTGTCGGCAACACTCTATCGCGGCCTTTCCCCCAAGAACAGGGGGTGCCATAAGGCTGCGTCCTGAGTGTTATGCTTTTCGCTGTCAAGATAAATTCCATTACACGGCAACTTCCTCCGACTGTAGGCAATGCCCTTTATGTTGATGACTTTAGCATCTTTTGCTCATCGTCCAGCATGAGGGTCATTGAACGACAACTGCAAACTGCCCTGAACAATCTCTCGTTTTGGGCGACGGCCACTTGTGTGCACTTTTGCCGCAAGCGTAATCTTCATCTGGACCCTGAGCTGCGGCTCGGGGGTAACATCATTCCAGTTGTGGCGGAGACCAATTTTCTCGGTCTCATCTTCGACCGGAAATTGACCTTTTTATCTCATATTCGACATCTCAGGTCCAAGTGCACGCGGGCATTGAACATCATCAAGGTCCTCTCCTCCCTCTCTTGGGGGGCGGACCGATGTTCTTTGCTCCGCCTTTACCGTGCACTTGTCCGGTCGAAACTGGACTACGGATCCCAGGTGTATGACTCTGCCCGGGATTCGGTGGTGAAAGTGCTGGACCCACTCCATCATCAGGCCCTCCGTGTGTGCACGGGGGCCTTCCGCACTTCACCGGTCCAGAGTCTCTACGTTGAGACCGATGAACCATCTTTATCTATTCGCCGTCAGCAGTTGTCCCTACAGTATGCATCAAAATTGCGATCCCTGCCAAGCCATCCCACTTGTGACTGCGTTTTCAGTCCCAGGTGGGAAATGTTATACCAGAATCGGCCGACTGCCATTCGTCCTTTCGGTTTGCGTGTCCGAGCTTACCTGCGAGACATCAACACCAGTCTCGATAGCATCGCACAGTCGACAGCTGAGCCACTTCCACCTTGGGTCGCTGTTTCCCCTTCCTGCGATTTTTTCCCTGTGCAGGACGGGGAAGGCCTTTACACCCGACTGTGTGTACCGGCAACTCTTTGCCAGCCATCGTGCTGCGCACCCGAACTTCTTGCCTGTCTCCACAGATGGCTCGAAGTCCGGCATTTCTGTGGGATCAGCCATGGTCTGCTGTGATGTAATCATTGCAGACCAGATCCCACAGCAGTGTTTCATCTTCACTGCTGAGTTGCATGCTATCAGCATTGCCTTGGCCCATATAGCAGCTAAGCATCATCGTCGGTGTGTGCTTTACACCGACTCGCTTAGCTCGCTACAGGCTTTGATCTCGGTGAGGCATCGGCCTCACCCTGTTCCCTCCAAGATCTGCCAGCAGCTCCATCGTCTGGCTGCCACCACCACGATTCTCTTCTGTTGGGTGCCCGGTCATGTCGGAATCAGGGGCAATGATTTGGCAGATTCTGCTGACAGGTCGGCCACGCCCCTGTCCGACTCTCCGTTGCCGGTTCCATATGTGGATTTCCGGCAGCGTTTCACCATCGAGCTCCGGGCACAGTGGCAGAGATCTTGGTCTGAACAGGTTGCTAACAAGCTCTTCGAGATCAAGCCCATTGTCCGCTTGATCTCGAAGAGGTTGTTAGTCGATCCGCATTGTCTTCGAGATCAAGCCCATTGTCCCGTGGCAGTCTTGTTTTCGCAGGAATCGTAAGGAGGAAGTTGTCCTTGCTCGGCTCCGCTTAGGTCACTCGTTTTTAACACACTCTTTTCTTCTTATGGTGGACGCAGTACCTAAGTGCGAGTTTTGTGACACCGTTTTAACTGTGAAGCATATTTTAATTGACTGTGTTTGTTTTAACCTTGAAAGACGTATGTTTTTTAACTTTCACGATTTTACGTCCGAGGCCCTTACACTTGGACATCTTTTATCAGATCATTGCTATTTTAACACTGTTTTCGACTTTTTAAAATATACTGGATATTTTACTCGTCTATAGTTTTATTCGAATGTATAACCCATGTCACTTACACCTGGGTTCTTTTTAT
The DNA here is from genome assembly GCA_038380435.1 of Ryuthela nishihirai. NCBI lineage: Eukaryota > Metazoa > Arthropoda > Arachnida > Araneae > Heptathelidae > Ryuthela > Ryuthela nishihirai. Next base: position 70,527,900 of record JAWZYU010000006.1, read on the forward strand.
ATTTATTACATATTTATACATTTGTTTCTTGTTACCAATGTTTCCTTTTATTGTTTTACCTTTTTTGTGTATGTGTATTGTACATTTTTAAATTTGGTTGTGGGCCTTATGACTTTTGACATTTGTTTGGCGCATTATAGCCTGAGATGCTAATGCGCCATTAAACCCAAAACAACCAACCAACCAACTGCCTGTTCGAATACCTTTGCATGCTCTTCGTAAGCCGACTACCGCTCGAAAGAGGAAATCCGAAGTTTCCCCTTTTGCGCACTGATGAACAGTGCTGCCTATTGACTTACTGTGACGTTTCCGGTTATGGGTTCCTATGCAATTCTCATTCCTTTAGATCATGGGTGTCTAAACTATGACCGTTTGAGGGCCACATTGCAAAAAAAAAAAATTTGCTGGGCCACACAGAATATTTTTTCAACAAATTGAAATAAAAATTAACTCTATGTAGTTTTATTAAAATAAATTAACTTCTTTTTATTATAAATTTTTTTTAATTTGAATTAGATATGTATAGGTACATATTTATTTTAAATTTGTAAAAGTTTCGTTTCATTTAGTTTGGATTTCATAAAGATGGAAAAAATTCAAATTAATGAGATGGATGAATTTTCTTTTGTTGAACAAGCAAATCGATATCGGGTTCAATAGACGAGGTTGCAATTCTTAATGCATTTTCAAGATCTTTGTCCTATTTTTGTTTTTTGTATGCTTCATTCTTGAAAATAATTGTTCACAAATATAGGTACTGCCAAAAGCTGAAGACATTAATAAAGCATGATTGTGAAAATTAGGATATTTATCGCGGGGTAGGTAATCTTTATAAAACCCCAGTAAAGAAACATTCCCAAATTTTTCTTTCAGTTGAATGTCACTTTGCAGTTCAATTCCTTGTTTGATAGACGTAATTTACTTCCCCGTGGAATATATTTGTTCTCAGACGCATATCCTCTGGAGTTTCCATGCGAAGATCCACAAATAAATAATGATAAGGACGACGGGTGGCATCAGCATAGACTTCCATGAAGAATTTGGTTTTACCGGGATACAACTGCCTCGCAAGGTGATTAATCTGGCTGATATCTCTCCTGGAATTAAATAAACATAATGAGCGTTGAGTGAAATATCGCGCATCTCTTTTCTTTATGAAAATTATTTTGCACTATGAAAATAACAGACAGATTTTTATGATGGCTACCCTTAGTAAAGAGATGGGTTAACCTCTTATCACTACCACATTCACTCATTAAATCATCAATCACAAAAACAGTACTATCTCCTAAATAGTCATTATAGTTAGTAGGTAATCCTTCCACGAACGTCACGTCAGGCATCTCGTCGTATAGAGGTTGATACATGCCGTAAAACCACACAATTTTTTCAGGCTGGGGTTTCATGAGCTTACTGTGTAATAATTTAGAAACAAAACGTGATTTTCCACTGCCAGTAGGACCTGCAACAAGAGCTGTAAAAGGATGATGTAAATGAGGCAACTCCATCTTTCACACTGATGCAGAAAAAATAGAAACAGTTTAATAAATACCTTCTTAATAGCCGAAGGGGATGGTGTCCAGATCCGGAAGGATACAGCGCTTGTCGTACACAACTCTGTAATCCTTCTTCTCCTCCCGGTTAATCACCTTGCGGCGGTTGGTATCCCTGGTAATCTTTCGAGGGTTGACGGTTGTGAGCACTTGTGGCGCATCCAGATTCTTTACCAGCTGGGTCAAGCTGTCGAAATTCAGAATCAGGGAGTTTGCATAATTTAAGGTAAACCCCCTGATATTGCAGCAGGTCTTTCCTTTAGCCGTCTTGTACGCATAATTTTTTGCTCCTCCACTGATAAAGCTGATGATGTGGTCTCCTTCATCTAATTCATTTGTGAATTCCCCTAGGTAATTACCAATAGGGGGATCGTTTGCACCAACACTAAGGTATATGATGGAATCAGTGTCGTAGTAGCAGACAGCGTGACCCAGCTTCTCCAGCTCTCTGTACAACCTCAGCCTGGCATGGGCTGTGGTAAAAGCAGCTATAAAAACATTTGTCTGGTCCCTCTGACTGATGAATTCCTGCTTATACTTCCAACTAATGGCTGCTAACTCCTCAGTTGGAAGATACATATCCTTAACCTGTATAAAAAAAAAATGAAATTTTTATCAAACACTAAACACAAGAAAAATACTTTTTTAAATAGAAACTTTTTTTGAGAAAACTTTTCCTTAACAAAAAATAAAACTTTTATCAAACACTAAACACAAGAAAAATTTTTTTTAAACTTTTTTTTAAGAAAACTTTTCCTTATCAAACACTAAACACAAGAAAAATACGTTTTTAAATAAAACTTTTCTTACCTCTACTGTAGGATTTGTTAGCAGCTTGTTGAAGGAAGCAAGGTCGGCGACGAATGTTATCTGATCCTTATTTTCCTTCATTCCAAAACGCCCCCAAAAACTGTTGAGGCACGTCTTGGCACATTGGCGCCGTCCTTTGTTTACTTCAATGCAGCCAGGGTTCAGTTGCACTCCTTCTCGTCGAGAATAATTTTGGATATAGGCGGATTTCTCTTTCTCAGAATGGCAATCCACAGGCCAACCAGATGACTCCTGCTTCAACTTGAGGAATGTGTCGATGTAAGTCTTAAAAAGGATGGTGGACTGTTCCTTAAAATGATATACTTCATATATTTTATCGACTTTATATCCTAGAGAAACTGCTTTTTTTACCTCTTCAGTGACCCACGTGCCAGTTAAAGCTCTTTGAACATCTGTATGTTCACAGGAAGGGGGCTGTCGAGTTTCCACACATGTCCTACAGAGGGGAAAATTTAATTTGTTGTTGGCTCTGTAAGGGAGGACTGGATGATAGATGCCTCTAGGGGGAATAATGCGGCATTTAATGATGCCAAAATATTGGTTGAGGTCATCGAAATTTTCTGTGATGACTTCTGGGTGTCCAACTGGATATGGGTCATACTTATTTACAGTTGGGTAAAGGAATGTGAAATCGATATATTTGATTTTCTCTGACCCATTTACGTTACACATGAGTTTCGATGCATTCGTCCTACCTCCGTAAAAGGCATCCATAGGCTCAAGTCGGGAACTACTTCATGAGTGGCCAGAAAGGACTTCAATGTGGAATCGTTTTTTTTCATTGCCTCGAACTCATGTTCCCAGATACTAACGTATCCATAACCTGCGTCTTTAAAAAATTGTTGCTCTTCTTCCGTTTTTTGAAAGAGGGCCCAAAACGGGATTCCATTTACAGGATTAATAGTATCCCTATCATAGCACTTTTTGCAGCCGTGCCAAAAACAGCCTAAGTACTGGTACGCCGTTCTATTCTTTACAACAAAACCGTCTACGAATTTGTTGTTAACTTTCATTTCTCCTACATTCATACCGTGATGAATCCGAACTCCTGTACTGTGTTGAATGTAATCCAACCACTGAATACAGCCAAGACTAGAATTGATGTTTTTGACGTAACCATGTACGGGGACAAGGGCTAGACATTTTTCAGGGATGTGCCTAGACCTGTAGGTAGCCATGCAGGCTGAGGCGATTGTAGGAAGCAGGCTGGAAGGGATCTACTTGATTGATGTTTAAAAATTCCTCTTGGAATTTCAAACAGGAGCGACGTAAAATATCCACATCTGATCTGCAAAGGAAATAGAAGAAGAGGGATTAGAAAATAACAGTTAAACTTCTTCGTTATTATAAACATGTCTACAAATTTTTATTGCAACCCAATCAATAAAACATAGTTTTAGACATAACGTAAAAAAATATTATTCATAAATATTTTCATAAAAAACTGCAAAATTTTAGATTTTATGAAATAGCATTTTCTTATTAAATTTCACAAAACAGTTTTACATTTTCTAAAATAATTATTTTCTAAAACACAATTAGAAATTTTTTACAAATTTACATTTCGTAAATTAATTTTCTGTAGAAAAAAATGTTTAAGATTTTAAAAAATTATATTTTGTAAAATATTTTTTCTAAAACAGCAGTTAAAACAGTTTTTACAATTTTGTAACAAATAATTATAAAAAAAAAAACTTTTTATATTTTTTACACTGAAATTTTTTTCTAAAATACAATTTAACATTTCGTGAAATAATAGAGTAAAAAAATAAATGACTTACTTGCAATATTTGTACATTTCCTCCCGGAAATTGAATGGTTCCTTACGCCGCTCTCCATACCACTCTTTGAACTTGGATCTCTCTTCAGTAGACATCGCCTCTGGCATATAATACTCCTCTGCTGGGAGAATACCAACGTAATCTTGATTTTCCCTTTTGTTGAAGAGGTGAGGAAAGTAACCCTTCGTCAGCTCCTCCAAACCGAAGATTTTAGGGAGCTTTGCCAGTCCCATGGCCATAAAATTGAAAGAATCTATGAGCCGAATTTTTAATGAGGCCACCTCTAGTTGCATGATTTTAGAGCCGTTCGGGATGATGACAGGCTTCACCCCCTGTTTTAACAAGTAGGCTAGAATAAACTGCCCATCATAGCCTTTCATATTGTGGGCTATGGCTGTATACCCTTTATGTTCTGGGGCAAACAGAAACTGGCAAAACTTTTGGCAGGCGTCGTAACCGTCAAAGACTTTCTGTACCATCAGTGTACTGGGAGATGCAATAATTGACCTCGTGCTCGCCGTTCTCTTGGTCGCACTCGAAGTCAAAGAAGATCAAATTATCGGAAGACTCCTTCGGCTATTTCCTGCAGAGATAACATCTGTGGGTATCTGCGAGTACGTATTGCTTGCAAGACACACATTTGATTTCGCCACAAACGTGGTCTTCAGGTCGTCTATCCTTTCTCTGCAGAACACGATGACAATTGCTGCACTGATACAGCTTCTGACAGAGAGAGGTTTGATGTCGACTGCTGCAGGCAATGTGCTTGTCAAAGCATGACTGCGAACGACACAGCCGATCGCAATCACGACAATGAACAGGCACACCGGGTATACACGAAGAGCAGAAACAGATGGGGCACCGATTCTCACATCGGTGTTCGTGTTGATTCTGGAATCCCACATCGCAGTCGGAGCAGTAATATATTCTGTTCAGAAATCCAGGCATACTGGTTATCACATCGTAGTGCTCGTGTAACCAGAGATAAATTTTCTTTTCTTTTTTGGGACCTTTATACACCACCTGTAATTAAAGAAAAGAAGTGTCGTTTAGTAGAAACAGTTTAACGTACTGACGTGAACCCCCCTTTCTTATGAGGGCGGTCCGTCATTAAATTTCTGACTCCCTCCCGTTCTATTTTGGCCGTGCTGTTACTTGTGCAGACTTTCGAGAAGGAAACCTCTGCAATAACCCAAACGTGACTCAATCTTGGAAAAGACAGGGAGTAGTCAGATGTTACCATTTAAACATAATTTATTTATAGTACATTGCGAAAAATAAACTTCAGGACCAGGAGTTCCCTTCGGGGAATACAGCCGAACTTACTAGTTCTCAGGCGATGACCGCCTTTACAATTAGACGCCAAACCGTTTAGGCGAAAGTCTGTTCATGTGGCTGAGCTACCAGCTCTAAAGTCCAAGTACGGGGCTCTTCCCCAGAACACAGTGGCGGTTAGCAGACTTTGTGGAAAGGATACCAGATTTATGAATGAGGGTGACCCTACCTGTTGGATGAGGTGGTCGCTGCAGGAGCCTTTGTTGCGAAGATCAGCACTGTCCGTTGAAGGCCCATCGCCTAGGTATAGCTAGACGAAAAATTAAAACAGTTCTAACTAACTAGGTACATTAAAACCTTGCCGATTCCCGGCCTTCTCTACTCTTGAGCAGTTCAAAATTGCCGCTTCTCTCCACACCGACCTCTAGCGGTGGTCAGCGTCGTAAGCTGACGCGGGCGCTTGCCATTGGACGTCGGGGGCATCGCTCCGCCTATTCGGCCTCTTTGGTGGCGGGTCCGAACTCTGGGTCCGGAAGTTCTTGGCTCCTGGGGCGATGCCGGACACTGGTGTCATCCAGTTGAACTGGTAAGTTCTTGGAACCGCGATGACTAACCAGGTCTTTGTTCACACTTCGAGAAAAACATATTCAAGGACCTTTTAGCCCAAGTCGTGTCCGCAGGATCAATTCCTGAGGGCACGACAGTACGAATTATATAAATACACGAAATTAAAAAACTCATTTTAGTAGAAACAATTTAACGTATGAATTATAGAAATGCATTATACCCGAAATTAAAACAGCTCAATGATATGAAAAGAGAATTAAAAAAATGATACTACAAATAATAGAGCTTTTAAAAGTTAGTTTTCGTAAAAAAAGTACCTACTTTACCAAAATGATCCGCTTACACCACATGTATTTGCACGTCGAGATGTCTCTCGAAAGCCCCAATGTCCTCAAAAGTACAAGGCACTTTCGTCACTCCTGCTGCCTCGTGAAGGTTTTCAGCCAGTCGTCGTTGCAGGGGTCTTCTGCTGTCGCGAATGGAGTTGTATTGGGGGTCATTGTTAACCTTCGCCATTGCCACAACTATGGCTCTAGCACAGCAAAGGTTTTGACTATCGGCAAAAATGCTGAAGACAGATTTCTTTTTCAAACGATCTACCGAAATGTTAGTTATAGATCGTCTCCCTCCACCACTGGGTCGTTGAACGATTAGAACATCATTTCTCAGTGTATCGTCAATTGGAAGTTGATCCTTACTTTGTAGGACTTTGACGATAGCTGCCAGTACCCGTTCAACCGTCATGTCCTTTATGGCAATGAAACAAGTTGAGATCGGCCGATCCAGCCAGTCGCTGAAAATACAGAAGCGGATTAGGTCATTAGGACTGCGTCCTTCCGTCGTCCTCCTGATCAGCTCCTCGACCATGGACCCTAGAGAAGTGATCATATCGTAGAGAATCTGGCCCCAATGTTGTGGATCGATACGAGCTTCGTACACACGCGTCTCAGCATCGAACTTGCGATTCTCCTTTCGAGATCTCTCGGTAAGGGTATAGTCCAATACTTCTTCTTCTGAACGTCCCCGTTTACGACCCTACAAGAAAAAAAGAATAAATTAAGTCTTTCTATGCTTAAGAAACACGCAAAAAAAAACATCAATTAAAACTATGAAAATACATATAGAAATATAATTTTTACGATACTAAAATTTTGAAGTTACAAAACAGCATTTACCTCTGCATGAATTGCAGTTGCCCTACTGGTAGACGCTTCAGAAGATTGAGCAATCTGAAAGAAAAAAAGTCTATTCAATAACATTTTCCTTACTAAATTCTTGAAAGATGAAAAATTTACAAGTATATATAAATATCATGTTATTTTCTATTAAATTCATACACTATTGATCGATTTTTACTTGTTAAATCATAAGATTTTTTAAAATACACACCTGCTCGCCACCGAAAACGAAGTTACTCGCTTCCACCTCCACCGTTTCTTCCAAATAAGAGGCCACGGGTTATTGGCGAACACTTGATCAGCAAACACTTGATCAACATCGTCCGTGATCTAAAAAAAATATATAAAATAAATAAAATGTTCCTAGTAAAATGCAGTAAAAATTTGAGTAGAGAAAAAAATACGAAAATAAATAAAATATTCCTAGTGAAATGCAGTGAAAATTTCGAGTAGAAAAAAAATATACTTGCGCCTAAAGACTCATTAGGTTGCTCCGATACAGACCAAGGAGCTGCATCAACTTCGGGATCCATCTGAAAAAACAGAGAAATGGGGATTAAACACACTGGGCTAACCAGGCATGCATATACACTTTCTAATCAGTATACATATACTAATAATATAGCCATATAAGAATAGTCAACTTACCATATCGGCATCCAAAGCGAAGGTCTTGAATTGCTTAGATTCCATCGTAAAACTGAATGAGAGAAAGAGAGCACTGAAAGTTAGACCCCAAGTAGCGAGAAAAACTAGCAGGAATATGAGCTGTCGAACTCAGACCTCTGTATTTATAGTGGCATCCCTTATCACATACACTCGACGATGAATCGATTAAAGATTGCAACAATCGTAAGACGTGTTGGAACGTAGCCCTCTGAGTCATCGCTGTCTCGCGATTTTCGCTAAAGACCTTCAATAAATGTCGCTGGCGACGGTTAAAATAAATCGCAAGTCGTCCGCCACTTCTTCTAAGACCTGAGATGGCCACACTCCTTCAATGGAACTGTCGTGGATTCCAGAGGAATATTGACGACATCAAGGTCCTCCTGAGGGCACACGAACCCCTCTGCGTGTGCCTTCAAGAGACATTCTTACAGACAGCCAACAATCCCACTATCCGGCACTTTTCTCTCGTTCGCCGGGACCGGGATGGAGATGGTCCAGCCCACGGAGGTGTTGCCATCCTCGTGAGCAACCATTCTCCATTCCAGGTCATTCCCCTCACCACCGACTTAGAGGCGGTCGCCATCCGCCTCTTTGTGGGATTTTCGTTGACTGTCTGTTCTGTCTATCTCCCACCCGGAAGCATCGTTTTCCGGGATGACCTTGATGACCTCGTCTCGCAGCTGCCGTCCCCCTTCCTCATCATGGGGGACTTCAACGGCCACAGTCCGCTCTGGGGCAGTGCTGACACCAACGGGAGGGGCCGGGTCTTGGAGCAGTGTCTCCTGGATCCATCGCTCTCCCTGTTGAACACCGGTGTCAGTACCTACTTTCACACCCCAACCCGCACATTCACTGCCATTGACCTCACCATCTGCTCCTCCTCGATCCTTCCACTCTTTACATGGGAGGTCGAGGACAATCCCTACGGAAGCGATCACCTCCCCGTGGTGTGTACCATCTCTCGTGGGGGGCCTTGCAGCCCTTCGCGTGTCTCCCGGTGGAGGCTTGATCGGGCTGATTGGAGTGGCTTCGAGCTCTTGTCTGAGCTCGATGAGCACTCTGTCAGCCAGGAGCCCATCAATGTCGCAGTGGCGGAGTTGACGGACTGTATCGTCCATGCAGCTGCCTCTACTATTCCTCAGACCTCGACTCGGTTTCCACGGTTCCCAAAACCGTGGTGGAATCCCGACTGCACCGCAGCTCGTAAGGCTCAGAACAAGGCTTGGGGGGTGTTTCGGAGATATCCGACGTCCCCCAACCTCGAAGCATTCAAACGCGCCAAGGCGAAAGCCCGTTTCGTCCGGCGCCAGAGCCAGAAGGAATCTTGGATGAAATATACATCTTCCAACACCCGCAAGACCAGTTCTAAGGTCGTGTGGGATAAGGTCCGGAAGATGGGTGGGAAGTACACGTCCCACTCATTATCGATCCTGGAGCACAATGGACAGGCAATTGCTGCGCCTCGAGCAATTGCCGACATACTGGGGGAGTCATTCTCCACCATCTCTTCTCTGTCCTCCTACTCCCCCGAGTTTCTGGCCCAGAAGAGCAGGGCCGAACGCTCTCCGCTGTCCTTCCATTCGAATGGCCTGGAGTCTTACAACAGGCCATTCACAGCGGAGGAGCTTCGCCTTGCTCTGCACACTTCTCGTGCATCTGCTGTGGGGCCAGACAATGTCCATTATGCCATGCTCCAACATCTCTCACCATCGAGTAAGGATCGACTGCTCCGACTCTTCAACCGTATTTTCATCGAGGAGCAGTTTCCGGACTCCTGGCGGGAGGCCATCGTCTTGGCCTTCCCTAAGCCTGGAAAAGATCCCAAGATTCCTTCGAATTATCGTCCAATTGCGTTGACGAGTTGCGTCTGCAAGGTGTTGGAAAGGATGGTAAATACCAGGCTGGCCTGGTATTTGGAACATCACGGCCTTCTTTCCAACACCCAGTGTGGCTTTCGCAGGCACCGGTCTACTTTAGACCACCTGATCCGCCTCGAATCGGCGATCAGGAATTCTTTTTTACGTCGAGAGCACCTGGTGTCAGTTTTCTTCGACATCGAAAAAGCGTACGACACGGCATGGAGATTCGGCATTCTTCGTGACCTTCACAGCTTTGGCTTGCGAGGTCACATGCCGATCTTCATTGCAAACTTTTTATCTTCTCGTATTTTTCGAGTTCGTGTCGGCAACACTCTATCGCGGCCTTTCCCCCAAGAACAGGGGGTGCCACAAGGCTGCGTCCTGAGTGTTACGCTTTTCGCTGTCAAGATAAATTCCATTACACGGCAACTTCCTCCGACTGTAGGCAATGCCCTTTATGTTGACGACTTTAGCATCTTTTGCTCATCGTCCAGCATGAGGGTCATTGAACGACAACTGCAAACTGCCCTGAACAATCTCTCGGTTTGGGCGACGGCCAATGGGTTCCGGTTCTCCCCACAGAAGACCGCTTGCGTGCACTTTTGCCGCAAGCGTAATCTTCATCTGGACCCCGAGCTGCGGCTCGGGGGTAACATCATTCCAGTTGTGGCGGAGACCAAGTTTCTCGGTCTCATCTTCGACCGGAAATTGACCTTTTTATCACATATTCGACATCTCAGGTCCAAGTGCACGCGGGCATTGAACATCATCAAGGTCCTCTCCTCCCTCTCTTGGGGGGCGGACCGATGTTCTTTGCTCCGCCTTTACCGTGCACTTGTCCGGTCGAAACTGGACTACGGATCCCAGGTGTATGACTCCGCCCGGGATTCGGTGGTGAAAGTGCTGGACCCACTCCATCATCAGGCCCTCCGTGTGTGCACGGGGGCCTTCCGCACTTCACCGGTCCAGAGTCTCTACGTTGAGACCGATGAACCATCTTTATCTATTCGCCGTCAGCAGTTGTCCCTGCAGTATGCATCAAAATTGCGATCCCTGCCTGGCCATCCCACTTGGGACTGCGTTTTCAGTCCCAGGTGGGAAATGTTATACCAGAATCGGCCGACTGCCATTCATCCTTTCGGTTTGCGTGTCCGAGGTTACCTGCGAGACATCAACACCAGTCTCGATAGCATCGCACAGTTGACAGCTGAGCCACTTCCACCTTGGCTCGCTGTTTCCCCTTCCTGCGATTTTTCCCTGTGCAGGACGGGGAAGGCCTTTACACCCGACTGTGTGTACCGGCAACTCTTTGCCAGCCATCGTGCTGCGCACCCGGACTTCTTGCCTGTCTTCACAGATGGCTCGAAGTCCGGCACTTCAGTGGGATCAGCCATGGTCTGCTGTGATGTAATCATTGCAGACCAGATCCCACAGCAGTGTTCCATCTTCACTGCTGAGTTGCATGCTATCAGCATTGCCTTGGACCATATAGCAGCTAAGCATCATCGTCGGTGTGTGCTTTACACCGACTCGCTTAGCTCGCTACAGGCTTTGATCTCGGTGAGGCATCGGCCTCACCCTGTTCTCTCCAAGATCCGCCAGCAGCTCCATCGTCTGGCAGCCACCACCACGATTCTCTTCTGTTGGGTGCCCGGTCATGTCGGGATCAGGGGCAACGACTTGGCAGATGCTGCTGCCAAGTCAGCCACGCCCCTGTCCGACTCTCCGTTGCCGGTTCCATATGTGGATTTCCGGCAGCGTTTCACCATCGAGCTCCGGGCACAGTGGCAGAGATCTTGGTCTGAACAGGTTGCTAACAAGCTCTTCGAGATCAAGCCCATTGTCAAACCGTGGCAGTCTTGTTTTCGCAGGAATCGTAAGGAGGAAGTTGTCCTTGCTCGGCTCCGCTTAGGTCACTCGTTTTTAACCCACTCTTTTCTTCTTAAGGCGGACGCAGTACCTAAGTACGAGTTTTGTGACACCATTTTAACGATCAAACATATTTTAATTGAATGTCGATGTTTTAACTTTGAAAGACGACTGTTTTTTAACTCTCATGATTTTACGTCCGAGCCCCTTACACTCGGACATCTTTTATCCGATGAATCGTTTTTAACTCCTGTTTTTGACTTTTTACGTTTTACTGGATATTTTATGCGTTTATGAACTTTTTTACTTTGATTTTACGCTTGTTTCTGTTTTTTACTGGGTCCTATACACCCATTTTATTGTCGATTTTACATGTGTTGTTACTTTTTGCCATTTTTACTTATCTTTCTTGTTCTGGTTATGTTTCTGTGTGTTTTTAACTTTGGTTATGGGTTCAATGACTTTTATCAATTTATATCTTTTTGTTTGGCGCAATATAGCCCTGTTGCTCTTGCGCCAAAAAAACCCCAAACAACCAACCTTCGATAAACGACATGACTCATCAACGTGGATAAACGCGTAGGCTCATGAATCATAAGAATTTTTTAAATACGTATTTTAAATCTGTTTCGCAGGACTTTTCAGATTCTGTCAGTAAATCGTGGTCCACGGGGAAAGTACTTATAAATTGATTTCTAAGTGGACAAGGAATAATCAAATTTATTTCCGATGTGGTTTACAAGGAATAATAAAATTAATTCCCCATGTGGTTTACAAGGAATAATAAAATTAATTCCCCATGTGGTTTACAAGGAATAATAAAATTAATTCCCAATGTGGTTTACAAGGAATAATAAAATTAATTCCCAATGTGGTTTACAAGGAATAATAAAATTAATTCCCAATGTGGTTTACAAGGAATAATAAAATAATTTCCGATGTGACATACAAGAAATAAAAAAATAACTTACAAATGTGCGTTACAAGGAATAATAAAATTCGTTCTCAATGTGGTTTACAAGGAATAATAAAATTCGTTCCCAATGTTCAATTCCCATTCATAAAGAAAAAAATACTCCTAATTTACAAGAAACAGTTTTAATCGTAGGTTATAAAAGATAGTGATCGGTTCTTCACTGAGAGCAACTACCTTTAAGCACTATTTCCACGTGTTATCGCTGGTGTAATGGATAAAACGCACTGGTAAACGTGAGGTTGTGGGATCAAACCTACCTGTGGGAGACTTTTTTTTTTAAAAACTATAGTTTGTGTGTTGCATACTAGAGGGCGCTGCAGTTAGTCGGAAATATTTGGGACGGTTGTTTGCGATGGATTTGGGTCAACCAGGGGTGTGATGACTCAACTATGCAAGAATCAAAAATGGCAGAAAAATCGTGGGGCTTTTCGAGAGTGTGACGTCAGAATCCAAAATGGCGGGAAAATCGTAGGGCTTTTCGAGAGTGTGACGTTAGAATCCAAAATGGCGGGAAAATCGTAGGGCTTTTCGAGAGTGTGACGTCAGAATCCAAAATGGCGGACGAACGGCAAAATCGGGGGAGTTTTTGAAAAGGGGGCGTGGCCGAAAGTGCGATAACGGAGGGACTTTCTCAGGGGTCAAAGGTCGTTTGCCTCCAAAGTGACCGGTTCGTTACTACAACACTGGACAAGGTTGTCCAGCTCTGCATTTGCTATGGGGGCAAACACAGCTTCTCGTGTGAAATCGGCACTAAAGCTGTCAGCAAACCTTTCGCACCACCCAGCCAGACCTTCACTGCAAGAGAGAAAATGTGATTCCACCTGCCATCCCCCCACGGGGCGCTGTGCCGGGTGATATCAAATGTCATGAAATCTGGCGCTGGGTGTTCCGTGTGTGTGGCCCTCGGTGCAGCTGCGGCTTCCGCTCACTCCTGACGTGTCCACCCTGTTAGTCTTCTCCCTTTGTGCCGGAGAAAAACAAAAATCTCAATCCAGTAAGAAATTAATAAAAAAAAAAATGAATCGTTATGCCTCATGTAAAATCAGTGCATAACAACTAACACAGCCTGATAACAGCGATGTCAGTCACAACTAATGAGGCGTCCGTCAAGAGCTCCATGTACTTGACAGGACAGCTCACGATGGTCATTTGAGTTCGACTCATGTTCTGCGCATGTTTCCCCCATGACGAATTAAGCGAGACCTTGGAAAGAGTATGCTTAAGGCTATTTTTTTCAACTTCCGAGGGGAGGATTCGAACCCCCTCTGCCTGGAAGAAGGCCTCACAAAAGGCTTCCTTTTGCTTCTCGGTCTGCACGTCAGGGGGAAACCCGGAGTAACGCTGCTTCAGCCCCAGAAAAGTATCTATGTACCCTGCATAGACACCTACCTTTTTTTTGCAGGATCGTACTGCAGAATGGTCTTAAAATGCCACACGTGGAATTTGAGAAGCTTGTATCCAGCGCGCATAGCCATGTAAATTTCAAACGTTGGCCAGGAACCGGTCAACGTGCACTGGTTCACACTGTGCTGGCAAGGGAGTGCCAGTTGACCATCTGCACAGGTCCTGCAAAGGGGGAAAAGCAGCTTCCCATTACACCTGTAAGGCAGTACAGGGATAAATAGGTCGTCTGGTGCTAATAGTGTGGTGTGTGCAATGCCAAAATAGTGGTCGAGGTCCGTGGCGAAATCGGAGGTGATTCGAACGGGTGACCTTTACTGAAAGGAGCCTTCTTGCAAACATAAGGGTACAAGCTGTTGTAATCAACATAATTAAGGCTACATCCTTGGTCAGCCGATGCAAAGATGGAAAACACCTACACGCACCCTCAGTAGAGGTAATCACGTGCCCCTATACGCCTAATAGGCTCGATGGATTTATAAATTAATGCGAGGGGCTGGTTTTTGCGCATTAACTTGTCGAATTCGTGCTCCCACATGATTTTGCACGTGTACCCGTTCATAAGCAGTTTCAAGGCCTCAAGGCGATCCATGGTTCGTGTCTTTAACAAACCAAATGGCTTTCTAGTATGCTGATCTATTTTTTCAGGGTTGAAACATTTCAAGCAGTGATGAAAGTAACACCCTAAAAATTCGTAAAAACAACGGGTACTGTGGCACACGCCATCCAGTTTGTACTGCCCAATTTTATATTCGCCTCCGGCTGATCGCGCAGTTTGAATTTCTATATTGTCCTTGGAAGCCTCATACTCTAACCACACAAGAGCTTTCAAAGACTGCCAGTCCTTACTTGCTGAATACCCCTGGGCGGGGCACACACCAAGGGTATTCTTTTGCAAAAACTTTCCGCGGAAAATGCGTAAACAAGCGCCGGCAATGGTGAGGTCACGTGCAAATGGGTCTACGCCTATGAGATTTAAAAATTCCTCACAGAAAGCTTGGGCGCCTCGCCGTAACAGCTCTGTATCTGCCTTGCAGTAATACAGAAGCTGCTATTGAAAGTCCCAGGGTTCAAGGCTTAGAGTGGCATAACACTGGTCGAACGCTGACAGAGTCCCAGGCTCCTTGTCTTCGGGCTGGAAAAAAGCCGATCCGGAATGGATCCTACATACTGTAAATTTTCCTCCTTCACGAATTTAAAGGGGAAAAAACCTTTCACCATCTCCAAGTTGATGGTCTTTGTAAACGAACGAAGAGGAGCCTGAATAAAGGATAATGTGTCGATAAGCCTTGTTTTAAGGCCAGGTAAAAAGATAACCTAAAATCTTAGATCCATCGAACACAAGATCCGGTTTTAAAAATTTTCTGTACAGGTAACTAATGATAAACATGCCATCAAAGCCTTTCAGATTGTGGGTGAGGACTGTGACATCCTTGAACCGTTGAACCCTGGGATGTTCTTCGGCCAGAAGCCAGTCCATAAAGGCGTCCGTTTCCAGGAATGAGGCGTAAACCCCCTCTTCATCCACCTGGTAAGTGATCACACAAAGTATCGGTTTCAATGATCCGTCGACACACTGCACTGTCTCTACGTCGAAGTAAAGATAGGACTGACCGACAGGGTCAATTTTGCAGGGCTCGACGAAATTTAAAGCATGAACCTTGCAAACATGCTTTTTCTGTGGATCGTGAATGCTGATGCACTTAACACAGCGATGCCGTGTCTAACATGCTTTCACAAGGTGCGCCTGAAAGCATTCAGCCCCGTGCAAATACACTGCACACCGTGCAGAGCAACAACTCCCCAGTATGAAGCACATCGTTTGACAGGCACCGGTTGCAGGTACCCTTATAAACGTGACCGGGATGGTTGAGACATTTTATACACTTTGTGCAGAATTTATTGCTGCCGAAAAACCCTGCCGGTTTAGTTATCACATCGTAATGCCCCTGGTTAAATAATAAATAAAGGTTATCCTCACCTTCAGGACCGATGAAAATAGGTAGGCGTCGTCAGCAGAATAAACAATAATCCGGAACTGTGTGAGATGTGTTTGAAACAGGCGAACTTCATGTAGACCACAGGGACCCTTGGGAACACCAGCATCGAGATGGAGTTTAAGTGCTTCTGTCTGCTGCAGTTTAAGATGACTTCTACGTACACCTAATTATCTAATCAAACTATCTAATCAAAACTGAATACTGAAACTGAGACACAAGGCTCCTACCGGTACAGTAGCGTAACAGAATTCGCAGTAGAAGAGATTCGATTCAATCTCAAGTAGAGAGATCCTGAACTGTCAACTCTGAAACTCTTTCAGAAATGATTACTGATCGTGGACCGGTCAGGGATCCCTTTTATTGACTCGGAGAGCATGGAGAATTTTCTGGAACACCCCGAGCTGTAGCAGACGCGCGACTGGGGCAAGTCTACGGTGGTGCGGTGCGTGACGTAGGAACTGGGAACGTGGCCATGCGCCAAGATCACGCGCAGAACGGGATTCAGCGAGCGGAAAGCCAACGGGTCGGATCGATTTGGCGAACGTTCGATGGCCCCTTTTTCTGTGAAGGGCTCCCTTGGCCAAAAGGATTAGGAAATCAAAATACAATGCAATACACTGCATACAAATATTGTAATTCTTCAAAAAATTCGCCGTCGAGTGGATACACACAATTCGAAACGTAAATTCTCATGGCATACTAAGATGTTTTTATTTAAATTTTTATTTCAAAATAAATGTCAACAAATCGATTATATATGAAAAATATTGCAAACATTTATTTTTTTAATAAAAATGTGTAAATTTAAATATTTTCATAATTTGCGTTTGGGCCGCATATTAAAGGCTTTTGGGCCGCACTTTAGACAAGCATGCTGTAGGGTACAGTAACAGTCGAACCTGAGCTGAGATAGTGCTTATCAAGGTTGGCCTTAAACCTTTTTACCATGGGCTTATTCGTAAGTGACCCATCCACTTTATTACGAACTCACTTTATTACGGACATTGAAGGTCTCGTTGGAGGGGGACTGTTCTAACACCATAGATTTTAGCAATTGAAAATTGTATTTGCTTCTGTTTTTCTTTGTGAGCGATATGCCCTTAGCCCTTAGAATTTCGTCACCATTGCTGAGATGGAGGGCATAACTCTTGGCCCCGGCGCTGACATAATTGGTGATATGTACATTGGGACCGTGCTTTGATGTAATTTCATCGACGAGACCTCCGAGAAATGGGTTTTGTGCATGGGTATAGCTGTTGCGGGGAGACGTTGAATAAATCACAGAATCCGTGTCTGAATACAGGGCACAAGCTCGTACAATTTTAGTCGGGCGTGACTCGTCACCATTGCGACGAGAATCAACCTTCCACAGGTGTTTAGAGTGGCAGGCTTGTGTGTGACTAATGTTGTGCGCACCTCGCGGTTGCAAGCACTATTCACTTCCTAAGTAGGCATATGTAAGTTTAAATCTGTGGCGTTGTGTTTCCCACATTTTCCAATTACGGATATCACCTTAATTAGACAATGCGGGCCGCAAAAATCCCAGGCCGTCTCCTTAGGGGAAGATGTTTTTATTAAGGAAATCCAATGATGATGCACAACTCAGGTTTATGGAAACATAAAAGAATAACAATATTTATTGAAACAAAATATCTAACAGTACAGGCAAAACAATTAATCTATCTAAGAATAAGTCATTTCTCGTGGACTTAAAACAAAAAAAGAACTTAAAGAATTAAACGGATTGTGGAACCCCTTTACAATTAACCCTAAAATTAAGGATAGCAACTTCTAGTGAAAGGAAGGGTAAGCAACTAAAGGAAGGATAATCGTACCATTCTAAGTGCTCAGCTCCTCCGTCAGCTGCATCGGATTACGGCCAGGTCGTCGTCACTCCAGCACCGGGTGGGGATCATCTCCTTGGTTCGTCGTTTCAGCCGATGACACCTCCGTCGCTAATTTGGCTGCGGCAAAGAGAGGCGGTTATGCTGGGAGGGGAGGGTACCCTTAACTGGTAGGCGCTTCGAAAGCAACTTCTCGTCCCACTGCTTCTCATTTTAGGGAGCCACTCACTCATAGGGAAGTCCTTGCGTTAACACATCAAAGCACACGGCTGTTTGTTCAAAGTCCTGCACTCATCTCCACTGATTCCGATACTGAATTAGGCCCGCCCCGAGCTCTGGCCGTCCCGTCCAACTGCTCTCTCTAAAATCTCAGTGCTGTCTCCTCTGCTCCAAATCTAGAGTCCAACTGCTCTCTCCAAAATCTCAGTCCTCTCTGCTCCACGCTACAATTTTCCCACGACTCTTCTCCCTTGATTTCCCACGAAAACAGTATGTGCAAACCATCCCTAGCATCTGCAGCGGAACTTACGAGTGATAAATTCTCCCCAGGGTGTCTGTGAGGTTGACATCACCACCTGGGGAAAAACGGGATCCCTCGTTCGTTACTACAACACTGGACAAGGTTGTCCAGCTCTGCATATGTATTTGCTATGGGGGCAAACACAGCTTCTCGTGTGAAATCGGCACTAAAGCTGTCAGCAAATCTTTCGCACCCCCCAGACCACCCCAGCCAGACCTTCACTGCAAGAGAGAAAATGTGATTCCGCCTGCCATCCCCCCACGGGGCGCTGTGCCGGGTGATATCGAATGTCATGAAATCTGGCGCTGGGTGTTGCGTGTGTGTGGCCCTCGGTGCAGCTGCGACTTCCGCCCACTCCTGACGTGTCCACCCTGTTAGTCTGTTCCCTTTGTGCTGGAGAAAAACAAAAATCTCAATTCAGTAAGAAATTAATAAAAAAAAATGAATCGTTATGCCTGATGTAAAATCAGCGCATAACAACTAACACAGCCTGATAACAGCGATGTCAGTCACAACTAATGAGGCGTCTGTCAAGAGCTCCATGTACTTGACAGGACAGCTCACGATGGTCATTTGAGTTCGACTCATGTTCTGCGCATGTTTCCCCCATGACGAATTAAGCGAGACCTTGGAAAGAGTATGCTTAAGGCTATTTTTTTCAACTTCCGAGGAGAGGATTCGAACCCCCTCTGCCTGGAAGAAGGCCTCACAAAAGGCTTCCTTTTGTTCCTCGGTCTGCACGTCAGGGGGAAACCCGGAGTAACGCTGCTTCAGCCCCAGATTGTGACGTCATGAGCGGTGGAAGACCCGGCACGTGAGCCATCTAATGGGTGCGCTGAGATGTAGGTGCGGCTATCGGACGCTTGGCTTGCCGCAGCGGACACCTGCCTTGCGGTGCTGAGTGCAAGTCCACCTCATTGCAAGGGGTGCAGGCACACACTTGGGTGAGGGGGGCGCAAGTGATGACCACTTGCCCTCTGGCTCACAAGGGACTGCAACTCTTCAAAGGAACGGGCTACGTCCTTTCAGCGGCCCTCAGCAGATTGTGCAAACTCACGGATCGTAGGCATCTCGCAAAGACAGACTTCAAAAACTAAAAGCAAACGAGGAGCGAAAACTTCTGGCTGATGGCTTTCTGACCAGTAAGCAATGAGTGACATAGCAAGCAGGGTGCGAGTTTATATATGGTCAATCGCTATCTTTGATACATCTTTCGACACGTTCAAGGCCAACCTTCATCCGATAAGATGATATCTCCCCTTTGTGAGATACGTTCGGAGTAAACACGTGAGCTAAAGCGTCATCCGAAATATTTTCGTTTATCAGTAGCAGATGTAAACAGATAGCCCCCCCCCCCCCCATCGGCATTCACTCTTTGACGGTGTAGCGATAAGAACCGTCACTTGCTCTCAGGCGTGGATAAAGCTTGTGGATATTAAAAGACGAATTCAGATCTTATCAGCAACAAATGCAAATACTGTGGTGCAGACAGCGTGTGCTGACATACCTCTTGACCCCTCACCCCCCCCGATAAGAAGAGACCAGGGCATGTATGCTTCCTTGCTTGTTGCTACATGCATGACTCGAAGGTCGAATTCCAAAAATGCATCAGCCATTCTGAGTGTTGCCGTTCCAAAGTTTAGTGAACTTGGAAAAATGAACGTGGATAACAAGGGAGTTTGTGAAGTTTAGAGGGACAGTTTTTGATAAGTATTTAATTACTAAGGAATAAAAATTGGTAATACAGGGAATATACAACTTTGGGAGTTGATTTTCTAAGTTTAGTGGACTTGTAAAAGAATGGAAGTTTGTGATCAATGAAGTTTTGACAGAGGGAACTTTGATAAGGGGTTTTTTAATGAGGGCCCTGAACAATCTCTCGGTTTGGGCTAATCTCTAATCTTATGCTTTATTGTCATCCTTGGGGATAAAGTGCCTGGTTAATTTATAAATTTCTAATCTTGATGCTTTATTGTCATCCTTGGGGATAAAGTGCCTGGTCAATTTATAAATTTCTAATCTTGATGCTTCATTGTCATCCTTGGGGATAAAGTGCCTGGTCAATTTATAAATATTTAATCTTGATACTTCATTGTCATCCTTGGGGATAAAGTGCCTGGTCAATTTTTAAATTTCTAATCTTGATGCTTTATTGTCATCCTTGGGGATAAAGTGCCTGGTCAATTTATAAATTTCTAACCTTGATGCTTTATTGTCATCCTTGGGGATAAAGTGCCTGGTCAATTTATAAATTTCTAATCTTGATGCTTTATTGTCATCCTTGGGGATAAAGTGCCTGGTCAATTTATAAATTTCTAATCTTGATGCTTTATTGTCATCCTTGGGGATAAAGTGCCTGGTCAATTTATAAATTTCTAATCTTATGCTTTATTGTCATCCTTGGGGATAAAGTGCCTGGTCAATTTATAAATTTCTAATCTTGATGCTTTATTGTCATCCTTGGGGATAAAGTGCCTGGTCAATTTATAAATTTCTAATCTTATGCTTTATTGTCATCCTTGGGGATAAAGTGCCTGGTCAATTTATAAATTTCTAATCTTGATGCTTTATTGTCATCCTTGGGGATAAAGTGCCTGGAAAAAGAAAAATGAAATTTTTACTTACAAAACCCACACTCACACAACCAAACATACTGTACGAAAAGACGTCCTT
The DNA here is from genome assembly GCA_038380435.1 of Ryuthela nishihirai. Lineage (NCBI taxonomy): Eukaryota > Metazoa > Arthropoda > Arachnida > Araneae > Heptathelidae > Ryuthela > Ryuthela nishihirai. Next base: position 70,548,896 of record JAWZYU010000006.1, read on the forward strand.
TAACATATTTGGTGGCTTTTAAAAAAGCCTTTTCTTCTTTTTTTCGTCTGTTACTCGAGCCGCCTCCTGTGGGAAGGAGGTGAAAAAAATTCGCATCTCACAGGGGGTACGTACGGCACTGGTTCCACTGAGTCAGGCGACTGAATGCCTGATGTGTCCACGTTCTCCTCCTTCTCTGTTTCTGACTCTGCCATCGGCGGAGCGTATCTTGGGGAGTGTGCAATGTAGCTCCTTAGTTGTCTAATAGGGCTATGCAGAGACCCAGGACGTAGCACGAATGGCATGAGCACTGGCACATGCCCATGCAGCAGAACGTCGCCCAAGCATCCTCCTCCATTACTGTGTACAATGCTCGGCACTCCAGGATAAGATGCACCTCCACATCCATATCACCATGCCTAATGGGAGAGGGATCTGGGGACCTTGGTCTAGGCTGAAGGTGACATGAGCAATCACAAAATCGCCTGCGTGACGTTCGGGGAAGTCTGTCTCTTGGATATGTGGCGAAAACAAAACGTCATTTTCAAAATTTGTAGCAAGCAAACGAGCGAGAGCGAGTTCACAAAGTGCGCACCACAATATATAGTGCATAGGTCTGACTAATGACAAGCAAGAGTTGTGTGGGAGGTCGGTTAGTGGGCGCTTACAGGCTTTAGGAGTTCGTACGCTACAATGAAAGGAATATGGGAAAGAATGTTTAATACACAAAGAACTTTTCGAATATGCATTTTTATTTCGTATAGACGATTATATTATTAATGAGACTACATTAATATTTCTGACGTTTACATTAAAAAATTTCCCAATTCATTTGCTGTATAAATTCCTTCTCTCCGGGGACGTCAGGTTTTCGATTTTTTTTGACCGTTTCGACGAGTAGGTCGGATATTTTCGTACCTGGCATGGGTCTGCCATAATTTAAAAGTCTGCTTGAATCCCATGATCTGTTTCGGGCAAAGATTTTATTTTTTCTTGAATCTTGCGTTTGAAGTGATGAGGAGTCATGTCAATAACTCTTTTATTGACAACCCTGTGTGATTATCGTTTCGTCTGGTTCCTCGATTTTTTCGATTATTGTAAATATTTTCGTAAAACGGACATATATGTTGACACTTTCTGTTCGGAATTTCCAGGAGATTTCAAAATACGTTGCATGTCATTATCGAGATCATCACGTCCTCTCCTCCCTCTCTTGGGGGGCGGACCGATGTTCTTTGCTCCGCCTGTACCGTGCACTTGTCCGATCGAAACTGGACTACGGATCCCAGGTGTACGACTCGGCCCGGGATTCGGTGGTGAAGGTGCTGGATCCCCTCCATCACCAGGCTCTCCGTGTTTGCACGGGAGCCTTCCGCACCTCACCGGTCCAGAGTCTTTACGTTGAGACCGACGAACCTTCTTTATCTCTTCGCCGTCAGCAGTTGTCCCTACAGTATGCTTCTAAATTGCGATCCCTGCCTGGCCATCCCACTTGGGACTGCGTTTTCAGTCCGAAGTGGGAAATGCTTTACAATAATCGGCCGACTGCCATTCGTCCTTTTGGTTTGCGAGTCCGAGGCTACCTCAGAGACATCAACACCAGTCTCGATAGCGTTGCACAGTCGACAGCTGAGCCACTTCCACCTTGGCTCGCTGTTTCCCCTTCCTGCGATTTTTCCCTGTGCAGGACGGGGAAGGCCTTTACACCCGACTGTGTGTACCGGCAACTCTTTGCCAGCCATCGTGCTGAGCACCCGGACTTCTTGCCTGTCTTTACAGATGGCTCGAAGTCCGGCACTTCGGTGGGATCAGCCATGGTCTGCTGTGATGTAATCATTGCAGACCAGATCCCACTGCAGTGTTCCATCTTCACCGCAGAGTTGCACGCTATCAGCCTCGCCTTGGACCACGTGGCGACTAAGCATCATCGTCGGTGTGTGCTTTACACCGACTCGCTTAGCTCGCTACAGGCTTTGATCTCGGTGAGGCATCGGCCTCACCCTGTTCTTACTAAGATCCGCCAGCAACTACATCGTCTGGCAGCCACCACCACCATCCATTTCTGTTGGGTGCCCGGTCACGTCGGGATTAGGGGCAACGACTTGGCAGATGCTGCTGCCAAGTCAGCCACGCCCCTGTCCGACTCTCCGTTGCCGGTTCCCTATCTGGATTTCCGGCAACGTTTTACCACCGAGCTCCGGGCACAGTGGCAGAGATCTTGGTCAGAACAGCTTACAAACAAGCTCTTTGAGATCAAACCTATCGTCAAACCATGGCAGTCTTGTTACCGCAGGAATCGCAAGGAGGAAGTTGTACTTGCTCGGCTCCGCTTGGGTCATTCGTTTATTACTCATTCGTTTCTTTTACGGGCGGACGACGAACCCAAGTGCGAGTTTTGTGACACCATTTTAACAATTAAACACATTTTAATTGATTGCTGTTGTTTTACCTTTGAAAGACGTATGTTTTTTAACTTTCATGATTTTACGTCCGAGCCCCTTACACTCGGACATCTTTTATCCGACCATTGTACTTTTACCTCTCTCTTTCAATTTTTACGATTTACTGGATATTTTAATCGCATATAGTTTTTACTCTTCAGCTTTTTACATCTATGATTATACTACCTTATACATTGTTTGTGTATCCCAGGTCATTTACACCTGGTATTCTATTGTTTTCTGTTGTATTTTTACACTTGTTCTTTGTTGTTTTACCTTTTTACAATTTTGCTAATTTCTTTTAAATGTGGTTGCGGGTTTACATGTCTTTTATCTTTTATATTGTCTTTTGTTTGGCGCATTATGGCCTAGTCGCCGATGCGCCATAAAACCCAAAACAACCAAACCGAGATCATCACCCTTCGCTTTTAGATGATGCTTTTCTGCAGCTTTAACGGAGAGACTCCCCCTCGGTGTGAGCGCCTGTACGCGGTGAGGGGGACAACCCTGTGAAGGTTCCGCTGGCTTGGTTACCTACACAGGGTCCTAAATGCTCGCCTGCATGTTTGCCGTGCGCGGAGAACCGTGTCCTGGGAAAGGAGGATCCTGGTAGTTGCTCGGGGGTCCCCATCTTCTCTCCTCAGCTCATGACTGGCGTGGTCCCCTTTGGCCGTTTTGCCATTGGGGAGCCTGTCTGTCGCGGGGCTGGCAGCCTCTGCTTCCGGTAAACAGGAGCTCCTGGGGTGGCCCCCCCCAGGAGCAATCGGCTGGTGGGCAGGTCCTGCTAGGGTCGACTATGCAGAGCGGTGGTAACCTTGCCTACGGTCCAGGTACAGGTTTGCAAGTTTCCTCACAGATTATTTTCCTTTTGTCGTTATCCTTTCTTTGTGAGGCCAGATTGGCCATTCACAATTTTGTTATTTTACGCTTTGTTTCATTTGTGTGGAACGACTTTGTTCTGCACATTTCTCTTTTTATTTTCCTTCTATTTATTTGTGAGGGCTTGGCTCACTGTCTGTGTGGGTATAGTGCCTGCGTAGCCCTGGCGCCCGACTGGGCGTCCCCTTGTTGCGCTCCGTGGAGGGTGGGGACAGCGGGCACTGAACCACACAAAACCAAACATGAGAGAGAATGATGAAAATGCGATCACTGCCAACAAGAGGGCTCGTCATGGGCCCCCATCTTCCTCGTCCTTGTTATCACCGCCGTCGTCTAAACTAATACGAAAAGGAGTGGCGTCGGATGGGACGTTAAGCCGTGGCCCCTTATGTGGGAGAGCCATACCCTGTTCACGTTAAAGAACACGCTGGATGGCCTTGACGGGAGGCTACCATCTGTCTCCCAACAGCTGTTCCAGTGGGTCCCCTCCCCCAACCTTCTCTGAGCCTTCGGGGTCCATGTGACCTGGCCATTTAGCCCATGGTGTGCAAAAAAGTGCCGCTCAGAGGTAAAACAACCCAACAAAAAGCAGTGGGGACAGAGGGCATCCTTGCCTTACCCACCTGTTCCCTGTAATTTTGTTAGAAGGATGTCCATTAATTTCAACTATGTAAGAAATGTCTGTGTACAGTGTGTGTATTATATTGATAAAATTTGGTCCTATGCCATAAATTTCCAGAGCAGTGTGGATTGCTTCTTATGAGATAGAATCAAAGGCTTTTTTTTGATCAAGGGAAATGATTGCAGCTCTAATATTTTTGTGATTTATGTACTCAATTATGTCGGTCATTAGTCTGTTATTATTGTGTATGGTTCTTTTTGTAACAGAACAAGACTGGTAGACTGAGATAATTTCTGGCATTGCCTGTGTTAATCTGTTGGTGATAATTTTACTGAATATTTTGTAGTCTACAGTTAAAAGTGTTATTGGTCTCCAATTATCTAATATGTGTGTCTGTTCGGGTTTTTTGCATAATAGTTTTATTTTATCTGTTGTCATTTGTTTGTGTTCAATGATTGTTTGTAGAAATTCGGTGTATGGTGTTTCCAAATTATTCCAAAAAGTTCTATAAAATTCGATGGGGAAGCCATCTACCCCAGGACTTTTTTTTAATTTGAAACTAAAAATGGCTTGTTTAACTTCCTGTGTGGTTATTTGTGAGTCTAATTTTTGTCTAGTGTGTGGAGAAATTTGCGAAGTACCTCCTCACGCAGGCGTGACCGAGGGTGGTGTCGACTTCGACATCAACCCCGGTTTCCATTCCTGCAGCTCAGCCTTCCACCTCCACCGGAAGGCCTCCTCCCTCCCGTCCTCAGACAGCAAGACCTTCCAAACCGAAGGGGCCCCCACCGGGGCCAAAAAAGAAAATAACAGCACCGCAAAGGGCGGTCACCGATCCATGCCCCTCGGACGATTCCGAGGACATGGATACTGACCGCCCCCTATTCACTAAACCGTCCTCCGCGGCGGTTAAGTTGAATAGAAACACGTCGTCCGCCCACTCTTCTAAGTCCTGAGATGGCCACACTCCTACAATGGAATTGTCGTGGATTCCAGAGGAATCTTGACGACATCAAGGCCCTCCTTCAGGCACACCAGCCCATCTGTGTGTGCCTGCAGGAGACGTACTTGCAGCCAGTCACAGATCCCACGATCCGGCACTTTTCACTAGTTCGCCGGGACCGGGATGGAGATGGTCCAGCTCGCGGGGGTGTCGCCATCCTCGTGAGCAACCATTCTCCATTCCAGGTCGTATCCCTCACCACCAACTTAGAGGCGGTAGCCATCCGTCTCTTCGTGGGGTTCTCGCTGACTGTCTGCTCTGTATATCTTCCACCTGGGAGCATCGTCTTCCAGGAAGACCTTGATGATCTCGTCTCGCAGCTGCCGTCCCCCTGCCTCATTATGGGGGACCTCAACGGACACAGTCCACTTTGGGGCAGTGCTGACACCAATGGGAGGGGCGGGGTCCTGGAGCAGTGGCTCCTGGATCCTTCTCTCTCCCTGTTGAACAAAGGTGTCAGTACTTACTTTCACTCCCCAACCCGCACTTTCACTGCCATTGACCTTACCATCTGCTCCTCCTCGATCCTTCCACTCTTTACATGGGAGGTCGAGGACAACCCGTACGGTAGCGATCACCTCCCCGTGGTCTGCACCATCTCCCGTGGGGGGCCTTGCAGCCCTTCACGCATCTCACGGTGGAGGCTAGATCGGGCTGACTGGGGTGGTTTCGAGCTGCTCTCTGAGCTCGATGACCACTCTGTCAGCCAGGAGCCAATCAATGTGGCAGTAGCGGAGATAACGGACTGTATCGTAGATGCAGCTGCATCAACGATTCCTCAAACTTCTACACGGTTTCCTCGCTTTCCAAAACCGTGGTGGAATCCAGATTGCACCGCAGCTTGTAAGGCTCAGAACAAGGCTTGGGGGGTGTTTCGGAGATATCCGACTACCCCCAACCTTGAAAATTTCAAACGCGCCAGGGCGAAAGCACGTTTCGTCCGACGCCAGAGCCAGAAGGAATCTTGGATCAAGTATACGTCTTCCATCACCCGCACGACTAGTTCTAAGGTCGTGTGGGATAAAGTCCGGAAGATGAGTGGGAACTACACGTCCCACTCGTTATCGATCCTGGAGCACAATGGACAGGCAATTGCTGATCCCAAAGCAATTGCCGACACTCTGGGGGAGTCCTTCTCTTCCATCTCTTCCTCTTCCTCTTACTCCCCCGAGTTTCTGGCCCAGAAGGGCAGGGCGGAGCGCTCTCTGCTGTCTTTCCACTCGAATGGCCTGGAGCCTTACAACAGGCCATTCACAGCGGAGGAGCTTCGCCTTGCTCTGCACTCTTCTCGTGCCTCTGCTGTAGGGCCGGACAATGTCCATTATGCCATGCTCCAACATCTTTCACCATCGAGTAAGGATCGGCTGCTCCATCTCTTCAATCGCATTTTTCTCGAGGAGCAGTTTCCGGACTCCTGGCGGGAGGCCATCGTCTTGGCCTTCCCCAAGCCAGGCAAAGATCCCAAGATTCCTTCCAATTATCGTCCCATCGCATTGACGAGCTGCGTGTGCAAGGTGTTGGAAAGAATGGTAAATGCCAGACTCATCTGGTATTTAGAACATCACAACCTTCTTTCCAACACCCAGTGTGGCTTTCGCAGGCAACGGTCAACTCTTGACCATCTGATACGCCTCGAATCGGCTATCAGAAATTCATTTTTAAGAAGAGAGCACCTGGTGTCAATTTTCTTCGACATCGAAAAAGCGTACGACACGGCTTGGAGATTCGGCATTCTTCGTGACCTCCACAGTTTCGGCTTAAGAGGTCACATGCCGATCTTCATCTCCAACTTCTTATCGACACGCTCTTTTCGTGTCCGTGTCGGTAACACTCTGTCGCAGCCGTACCCCCAAGAACAGGGGGTGCCACAAGGCTGCGTTCTGAGTGTTACGCTTTTCGCTGTCAAGATTAATTCTATAACTAGACAACTTCCTCCATCTGTAGGCAATGCCCTCTATGTTGATGACTTTAGCATCTTTTGCTCTTCGTCCAGCATGAGGGTCATTGAACGACAACTGCAAATTGCCCTGAACAATCTTTCGGTTTGGGCGACGGCAAACGGGTTTCGGTTCTCCCCACAGAAGACCGCTTGTGTGCACTTTTGCCACAAGCGTAATCTTCATCTGGATCCCGAGCTGCGGCTCGGGGGTAACGTCATTCCAGTTGTGGCGGAGACCAAGTTTCTCGGTCTCATATTCGATCGGAAATTGACCTTTTTACCACACATACGTCATCTCAGGTCCAAGTGCACGCGGGCATTGAACATCGTCAAGGTCCTCTCCTCCCTCTCTTGGGGGGCGGACCGATGTTCTTTGCTCCGCCTGTACCGTGCACTTGTCGGATCGAAACTGGACTACGGATCCCAGGTGTACGACTCGGCCCGGGATTCGGTGGTGAAGGTGCTGGATCCCCTCCATCATCAGGCTCTCCGTGTTTGCACGGGAGCCTTCCGCACCTCACCGGTCCAGAGTCTTTACGTTGAGACCGACGAACCTTCTTTATCTCTTCACCGTCAGCAGTTGTCCCTACAATATGCGTCTAAATTGCGATCCCTGCCTGGCCATCCCACTTGGGACTGCGTTTTCAGTCCGAAGTGGGAAATGCTTTACAATAATCGGCCGACTGCCATTCGTCCTTTTGGTTTGCGTTTCCGAGGCTACCTCAGAGACATCAACACCAGTCTCGATAGCGTTGCACAGTCGACAGCTGAGCCACTTCCACCTTGGCTCGCTGTTTCCCCTTCCTGCGATTTTTCCCTGTGCAGGACGGGGAAGGCCTTTACACCCGACTGTGTGTACCGGCAACTCTTTGCCAGCCATCGTGCTGAGTACCCGGACTTCTTGCCTGTCTTCACAGATGGCTCGAAGTCCGGCACATCGGTGGGATCGGCCATGGTCTGCTGTGATGTAATCATTGCAGACCAGATCCCACTGCAGTGTTCCATCTTCACTGCAGAGTTGCACGCTATCAGCCTCGCCTTGGACCACGTGGCAACTAAGCATCATCGTCGGTGTGTGCTTTACACCGACTCGCTTAGCTCGCTACAGGCTTTGATCTCAGTGAGGCATCGGCCTCACCCTGTTCTCTCCAAGATCCGCCAGCAGCTCCACCGTCTGGCAGCCACCACCACGATTCTCTTCTGTTGGGTGCCCGGTCACGTCGGAATCAGGGGTAATGATTTGGCATATTCTGCTGCCAGGTCAGCCACGCCCCTGTCCGACTCTCCGTTGCCGGTTCCCTATCTGGATTTCCGGCAGCGTTTTTCCACCGAGCTCCGGGCACAGTGGCAGAGATCTTGGTCGGAACAGCTTACCAACAAGCTCTTCGAGATCAAACCTATCATCAAACCATGGCAGTCTTGTTACCGCAGGAATCGCAAGGAGGAAGTTGTACTTGCTCGGCTCCGCTTAGGTCATTCGTTTATTACTCATTCGTTTCTTCTTCGGGCGGACGACGTACCTAAGTGCGAGTTTTGTGACACCATTTTAACAATCAAACACATTTTAATATCATGTCAATGTTTTCACATGGAACGTCATATGTTTTTTAACTTTCACATTTTTACGTCCGAGCCCCTTACACTCGGACATCTTTTATCAGATCATTGTTGTTTTAAATCTGTATTTCAATTTTTAAAATTTACTGGATATTTTAATCGCTTGTAGTTTTACTCACTCTATATTTTTAACCCAGTCTGCTTACAGCTGTGTTATTTTTCTATTTTTATTCATTTAACATATTTTTACATTTGTTCCTTGTTGCTCTACATGTTTTATTTTAATGACATTTATTATTTTGTTGTCCTTTATCGTTTATTTTTAACTTTGGTTACGGGGTTACATGATTTTTATACTTTTACCTTTTGGACATATGTTTGGCGCATTATAGCCTTAGTTGCTAATGCGCCAATAAACCCCAACTAACCAACCAACCTAACTTTCAACACACCACGCCTGCCTACTTCCATCAAGGCAGGATACTTACACTGTGAGGTGCGGCCATTTATCCCCAACCCTCTGCGTTGCTTTCAATGCCAGAGGTTTGGTCATGCCCGCACCGCATGCCGGGGCAAGCCCACCTGTGCTCGTTGTGGCAGTCAGGATCATCTCGAACCTGACTGCACAGCAGAAAAGGCATGCTGTGTAAACTGCCGTGGTGAACATCCGGCGTACTCCCGTGACTGTCCGAAGTGGCTGGAGGAGAAAGAGGTACAGCGCCTCAAGACCCTTCATAACATCAGCTATCCAGAGGCGAGAAAGCTCGCTGCACTGCCTGCCCCACCTGGCAAGGTCTCCTATGCCGGTGCGGTTGCCGGAAAGCCCATCGTTAAGATGGCTTCCGTGGCGGTGCAGACCGACATCAGCGTTCCACCAGCTGAATCTTTCTCGCCTGCTGCCAAGTACCTCTTGACGCAGGCGAAGCCGACGTTGGTGTCAACCTCGACATCGACACCGGTTTCTATTCCTGTGTCTGTGCCTTCCACTTCCACCTCTGGAAGGCCCCCTCCACCCCGCCCACAGACAGCAAGACCTACGAAACCCAAGGGGCCCCCGCCGGGGCCCAAAAAGAAAATTTTACCTCCTCGTTCGGCGGTCTCGGATCCATGTTGCTCGGACGACTCCGAGGACATGGACACCGACCGCCCTAATTTTCCTAAACCGTCGCTGGCGAAGGTTAAAATAAATCGTAAGACGTCCGCCAATTCTTCCAAGACCTGAGATGGCCACACTCCTTCAATGGAACTGTCGTGGATTCCAGAGGAATATTGACGACATCAAGGTCCTCCTGAGGGCACACCAACCCCTTTGCGCGTGCCTTCAGGAGACATTCTTGCAGACAGCCAACAATCCCACTATCCGGCACTTTTCTCTCGTTCGCCGGGACCGGGATGGAGATGGTCCAGCTCACGGGGGTGTTGCCATCCTCGTGAGCAACCATTCTCCATTCCAGGTCATTCCCCTTACTACAAACTTAGAGGCGGTAGCCATCCGCCTCTTTGTGGGATTTTCGTTGACTGTCTGTTCTGTCTACCTCCCACCCGGAAGCATCGTTTTCCGGGACGACCTTGATGACCTCATCTCGCAGCTGCCGTCCCCCTTCCTCATCATGGGGGACTTCAACGGACACAGTCCACTTTGGGGCAGTGCTGACACCAACGGGAGGGGCCGGGTCCTGGAGCAGTGGCTCCTGGATCCTTCTCTCTTCCTGTTGAACACCGGTGTCAGTACTTACTTTCATTCCCCAACCCGCTCTTTCACTGCCATTGACCTCACCATCTGCTCCTCCTCGATCCTTCCACTCTTTACATGGGAGGTCGAGGACAATCCTTACGGAAGTGATCACCTCCCCGTGGTGTGCACCATCTCTCGTGGGGGGCCCTGCAGCCCTTCGCGTGTCTCCCGGTGGAGGCTTGATCGGGCTGACTGGAGTGGCTTCGAGCTCTTGTCTGAGCTTGATGATCACTCTGTCAGCCAGGAGCCCATCAATGTTGCAGTGGCGGAGTTGACGGACTGCATCGTCCATGCAGCTGCCTCTACTATTCCTCAGACCTCGACTCGGTTTCCACGGTTCCCAAAACCGTGGTGGAATCCCGACTGCACCGCAGCTCGTAAGGCTCAGAACAAGGCTTGGGGGGTGTTTCGGAGATATCCGACGTCCCCCAACCTCGAAGCATTCAAACGCGCCAGGGCGAAAGCCCGTTTCGTCCGGCGCCAGAGCCAGAAGGAATCTTGGATGAAATACACTTCTTCTATCACCCGCACGACCAGTTCTAAGGTCGTGTGGGATAAGCTGTCGTGTGGGATTGCTGATCCTCGTGCAATTGCCGACGTTCTGGGGGAGTCATTCTCCTCCATCTCCTCATCATCCTCGTACTCCCCCGAGTTTCTGGCCCAGAAGAGCAGGGCCGAATGCTCTCCGCTGTCCTTCCATTCGAATGGCCTGGAGTCTTACAACAGGCCATTCACAGCGGAGGAGCTTCGCCGTGCTCTGCACACTTCTCGTGCATCTGCTGTGGGGCCAGACAATGTCCATTATGCCATGCTCCAACATCTCTCCCCATTGAGTAAAGATCGACTGCTCCGACTCTTCAACCGTATTTTCATCGAGGAGCAGTTTCCGGACTCCTGGCGGGAGGCCATCGTCTTGGCCTTCCCTAAGCCAGGAAAAGATCCCAAGATTCCTTCGAATTATCGTCCAATTGCATTGACGAGCTGCGTCTGCAAGGTGTTGGAAAGGATGGTAAATACCAGGCTGGCCTGGTATTTGGAACATCACGGCCTTCTTTCCAACACCCAGTGTGGCTTTCGCAGGCACCGGTCTACTTTAGACCACCTGATCAGCCTCGAATCGGCGATCAGGAATTCTTTTTTACGACGAGAGCACCTGGTGTCAGTTTTCTTCGACATCGAAAAAGCGTACGACACGGCATGGAGATTCGGCATTCTTCGTGACCTTCACAGCTTCGGCTTGCGAGGTCACATGCCAATCTTCATTGCAAACTTTTTATCTTCTCGTATTTTTCGAGTTCGTGTCGGCAACACTCTGTCGCGGCCTTTCCCCCAAGAACAGGGGGTGCCTCAAGGCTGCGTCCTGAGTGTTACGCTTTTCGCTGTCAAGATCAATTCCATTACACGGCAACTTCCTCCGACTGTAGGCAATGCCCTCTATGTTGATGACTTTAGCATCTTTTGCTCATCGTCCAGCATGAGGGTCATTGAACGACAACTGCAAACTGCCCTGAACAATCTCTCGGTTTGGGCGACGGTGAATGGGTTCCGGTTCTCCCCACAGAAGACCGCTTGTGTGCACTTTTGCCGCAAGCGTAATCTTCATCTGGACCCCGAGCTGCGGCTCGGGGGTAACATCATTCCAGTTGTGGCGGAGACCAAATTTCTCGGTCTCATCTTCGACCGGAAATTGACCTTTTTACCACATATTCGACATCTCAGGTCCAAGTGCACGCGGGCATTGAACATCATCAAGGTCCTCTCCTCCCTCTCTTGGGGGGCGGACCGATGTTCTTTGCTCCGCCTTTACCGTGCACTTGTCCGGTCGAAACTGGACTACGGATCCCCGGTGTATGACTCCGCCCGGGATTCGGTGGTGAAGGTGCTGGACCCACTCCATCATCAGGCCCTCCGTGTGTGCACGGGGGCCTTCCGCACTTCACCGGTCCAGAGTCTCTACGTTGAGACCGATGAACCATCTTTATCTATTCGCCGTCAGCAGTTGTCCCTGCAGTATGCATCAAAATTGCGATCCCTGCCAGGCCCCCTCGGTGTGAGCGCCTGTACGTGGTGAGGGGGACCACCCTGTAAAGGTTCCCGCTGGCTCGGTTACCTTCGCAGGGTCCTAAACGCTCGCCCGCGTGTTTGCCGTGCGCGGAGACCCGTGTCCCGGGAAAGGAGGATCCTGGTAGTTGCTCGGGGGTCCCCGTCTTCTCTCCTCAGCTCATGACTGGCGTGGTCCCCATTGGCCGTCTTGCCATTGGGGAGCCTGTCCGTCGCGGGGCTGGGCAGCGGATTCCGGGGCCTCTGCTATACACTGCTTTGGCCTCTGCTTCCGGTAAACGGGAGCTCCTGGGGTGGCCCCCCCAGGAGCAATCGGCTGGTGGGCAGGTCCTGCTAGGGTCAACCGTGCAGAGCGGTGAGTAACCTTGCCCACGGTCCGGGTACAGGTTTACAAGTTTCCTCACAACTTATTTTCCTTTTGTAGTTATCCTTTCTTTGTGAGGCCAGTTTGGCCATTCACAATTTTTATTATTTTACGCTTTGTTTGATTTGTGTAGAATGTTTTGTTCTGCACATTTCTCTTTTTATTTTCCTTCTATTTATTTGTGAGGGCTTGGCTCACTGTCTGTGTGGGTATAGTGCCTGCGTAGCCCTGGCGCCCGACTGGGCGTCCCCTTGTTGGGCTCCGTGGAGGGTGGGGACAGCGGGCACTGAACCACACAAAACCAAACATGCGAGTGAATGATGAAAATGCGATCACCGCCAACAAGAGGGCTCGACATGAACCCCCGTCTTCGTCCTTGTCTCCGTTATCTCTGCCATCGTCTTCTGTGTCTGTGTCTTCGTTCCCAAAGTTCTTGATCATCCACTCCACGGGTGATCAGGTTCTTGGGGACATGTCCCCTTTTTTCGTCAACAAAGGTTTAAAAGGTCTTGCGGGAGAGCCGAAATCTGTCAAGCGCTTACGATCTGGCGACTTGCAGGTTGAGACCGCTTGTTCAAAACACTCCGAACTGCTCCTGAAAGTCAAAGATATTGGTGGGGTGGCTGTCGAAGTCACTCCCCATAAAACTTTGAATTCCTCTCGGGGTGTGATCACCGAGTGGGGCCTCCTCAAAGTCACTGAGGAGGAAATCCTCTCGGAGCTCGCATCTCAAGGAGTAACAGCGGTCCACCGGGTTTCGACACGCCGTGATGGGAAATTGACACCCACCAGGGTGTTGATTGTGACATTTAACACGCCACGCCTGCCTTCTTCCATCAAGGCAGGTTACTTACATTGTGAGGTTCGGCCGTATATCCCAAACCCTCTGCGCTGTTTTCAGTGTCAGATATACGGTCATGCCCGCACAGCATGCAGGGGCAAGCCCACCTGTGCTCGCTGTGGCAGTAAGGATCATCTCGATCCTGACTGCACAGCAGAAAAGGCATGCTGTGTGAACTGTAGTGGCGAACATCCGGCGTACTCCCGCGACTGTCCGAAGTGGAGGGAGGAAAAGGAGGTACAACGCCTCAAAGTCGTGAACAACATCTCGTATGCTGAAGCGAGAAAGCTGGCTGCACCGCCCGCCCCACCTGGCAAGGTTTCCTATGCCAGTGCAGTCATTGGAAAGCCCATCGTTCCAATGACTTCGGTTGCGGTGCAGACAGACATCAGTGTACCACCTACTGAGTCTTTCTCGCCAGCTGCGAAATACCTCCTTACGCAGGCGAGACCGAGGGTGGTGTCGACTTCGACATCAACCCCGGTTTCCATTCCTGCAGGTCAGCCTTCCACCTCCACAGGAAGGCCTCCTCCTTCCCGTCCTCAGACAGCAAGACCTTCAAAACCGAAGGGGCCCCCACCGGGGCCTAAAAAGAAAATCATCACTCCTCCTCAAAGGGCGGTCACCGATCCATGCCCCTCGGACGATTCCGAGGACATGGATACCGACCACCCCCTATTCAGTAAGCCGTCCTCCGCGGCGGTTAAACTGAATAGAAATTTGTCGTCCGCCCACTCTTCTAAGTCCTGAGATGGCCACACTCCTACAATGGAATTGTCGTGGATTCCAGAGGAATCTAGACGACATCAAGGCCCTCCTTCAGGCACACCAGCCCATCTGTGTGTGCCTGCAGGAGACATACTTGCAGCCAGTCACAGATCCCACGATCCGGCACTTTTCACTGGTTCGCCGGGACCGGGATGGAGATGGTCCAGCTCGTGGGGGTGTCGCCATCCTCGTGAGCAACCATTCTCCATTCCAGGTCGTAAACCTCACCACCAACTTAGAGGCGGTAGCCATCCGTCTCTTCGTGGGATTCTCGCTGACTGTCTGCTCTGTATATCTTCCCCCTGGGAGCATCGTCTTCCAGGAAGACCTTGATGATCTCGTCTCGCAGCTGCCGTCCCCCTTCCTCATTATGGGGGACCTCAACGGACACAGTCCACTTTGGGGCAGTGCTGACACCAACGGGAGGGGTGGGGTCCTGGAGCAGTGGCTCCTGGATCCTTCTCTCTCCCTGTTGAACACTGGTGTCAGTACTTACTTTCACTCCCCAACCCGCTCTTTCACTGCCATTGATCTCACCATCTGCTCCTCCTCGATCCTTCCACTCTTTACATGGGAGGTCGAGGACAACCCTTATGGAAGCGATCACCTCCCCGTGGTGTGCACCATCTCCCGTGGGGGGCCCTGCAGCCCTTCACGCGTCTCGCGGTGGAGGCTCGATCGGGCTGACTGGGGTGGTTTCGAGCTGCTCTCTGAGCTCGATGACCACTCTGTCAGCCAGGAGCCAATCAATGTGGCAGTAGCGGAGATAACGGACTGTATCGTAGATGCAGCTGCATCAACGATTCCTCAAACTTCTACACGGTTTCCTCGCTTTCCGAAACCGTGGTGGAATCCAGATTGCACCGCAGCTCGTAAGGCTCAGAACAAGGCTTGGGGGGTGTTTCGGAGATATCCGACAACCCCCAACCTCGAAAATTTCAAACGCGCCAGGGCGAAAGCTCGTTTCGTCCGACGCCAGAGCCAGAAGGAATCTTGGATCAAGTATACATCTTCTATCACCCGCACGACTAGTTCTAAGGTCGTGTGGGATAAAGTCCGGAAGATGAGTGGGAACTACACGTCCCACTTGTTATCGATCCTGGAGCACAATGGACAGGCAATTGCTGATCCCAAAGCAATTGCCGAAACTCTGGGGGAGTCGTTCTCCTCCATCTCTTCTTCTTCTTCTTACTCCCCCGAGTTTCTGGCCCAGAAGGGCAGGGCGGAACGCTCTCCGCTGTCTTTCCACTCGAATGGCCTGGAGCCTTACAACAGGCCATTCACAGCGGAGGAGCTTCGCCTTGCTCTGCACTCTTCTCGTGCCTCTGCTGTAGGGCCGGACAATGTCCATTATGCCATGCTCCAACATCTTTCACCATCGAGTAAGGATCGACTGCTCCATCTCTTCAATCGCATTTTTCTCGAGGAGCAGTTTCCGGACTCCTGGCGGGAGGCCATCGTCTTGGCCTTCCCCAAGCCAGGGAAAGATCCCAAGATTCCTTCTAATTATCGTCCCATCGCATTGACGAGCTGCGTGTGCAAGGTGTTGGAAAGAATGGTAAATGCCAGACTCATCTGGTATTTAGAACACCACAACCTTCTTTCCAACACCCAGTGTGGCTTTCGCAGGCAACGGTCAACTCTTGACCACCTGATACGCCTCGAATCGGCTATCAGGAATTCTTTTTTACGTAGAGAGCACCTGGTGTCAATTTTCTTCGACATCGAGGGGGCGTGCGGCACGGCTTGGAGATTCGGCATTCTTCGTGACCTCCGCAGCTTCGGCTTGAGGGTCGCATGCCGATTTTCATCTCCAGCTTCTTATCGACGCGCTCTTTTCGTGTCCGTGTCGGTGGCACTCTGTCGCGGCCGTGCCCCCAAGAACAGGGGGTGCCACAAGGCTGCGTTCTGAGTGTTACGCTTTTCGCTGTCAAGATTAATTCCATAACTAGACAACTTCCTCCATCCGTAGGCAATGCCCTCTATGTTGATGACTTTAGCATCTTTTGCTCATCTTCCAGCATGAGGGTCATTGAAAGACAACTGCAAATTGCCCTGAACAATCTTTCGGTTTGGGCGACGGCAAACGGGTTTCGGTTCTCCCCACAGAAGACCGCTTGTGTGCACTTTTGCCACAAGCGTAATCTTCATCTGGATCCCGAGCTGCGGCTCGGGGGTAACATCATTCCAGTTGTGGCGGAGACCAAGTTTCTCGGGCTCATATTCGATCGGAAATTGACCTTTTTACCACACATACGTCATCTCAGGTCCAAGTGCACGCGGGCATTGAACATCGTCAAGGTCCTCTCCTCCCTTTCTTGGGGGGCGGACCGATGTTCTTTGCTCCGCCTGTACCGTGCACTTGTCCGATCGAAACTGGACTACGGATCCCAGGTGTACGACTCGGCCCGGGATTCGGTGGTGAAGGTGCTGGACCCCCTCCATCATCAGGCTCTCCGTGTTTGCACGGGAGCCTTCCGCACCTCACCGGTCCAGAGTCTTTACGTTGAGACCGACGAACCGTCTTTATCTCTTCGCCGTCAGCAGTTGTCCCTACAATATGCTTCTAAATTGCGATCCCTGCCTGGCCATCCCACTTGGGACTGCGTTTTCAGTCCGAAGTGGGAAATGCTTTACAATAATCGGCCGACTGCCATTCGTCCTTTTGGTTTGCGAGTCCGAGGCTACCTCAGAGACATCAACACCAGTCTCGATAGCGTTGCACAGTCGACAGCTGAGCCACTTCCACCATGGCTCGCTGTTTCCCCTACCTGCGATTTTTCCCTGTGCAGGACGGGGAAGGCCTTTACACCCGACTGTGTGTACCGGCAACTCTTTGCCAGCCATCGTGCTGAGCACCCGGACTTCTTGCCTGTCTTTACAGATGGCTCGAAGTCCGGCACTTCGGTGGGATCAGCCATGGTCTGCTGTGATGTAATCATTGCAGACCAGATCCCACTGCAGTGTTCCATCTTCACTGCAGAGTTGCACGCTATCAGCCTCGCCTTGGACCACGTGGCGACTAAGCATCATCGTCGGTGTGTGCTTTACACCGACTCGCTTAGCTCGCTACAGGCTTTGATCTCGGTGAGGCATCGGCCTCACCCTGTTCTTACTAAGATCCGCCAGCAGCTGCATCGTCTGGCAGCCACCACCACCATCCATTTCTGTTGGGTGCCCGGTCACGTCGGAATCAGGGGTAATGATCTGGCAGATTCTGCTGCCAGGTCAGCCACGCCCCTGTCCGACTCTCCGTTGCCGGTTCCATATCTGGATTTCCGGCAGCGTTTTACCATCGAGCTCCGGGCACAGTGGCAGAGATCTTGGTCAGAACAGCTTACGAACAAGCTCTTTGAGATCAAACCTCTCGTCAAACCATGGCAGTCTTGTTACCGTAGGAATCGCAAGGAGGAAGTTGTACTTGCTCGGCTCTGCTTGGGTCATTCGTTTATTACTCATTCGTTTCTTTTACGGGCGGACGACGAACCCAAGTGCGAGTTTTGTGACACCATTTTAACAATTAAACACATTTTAATTGATTGCTGTTGTTTTACCTTTGAAAGACGTATGTTTTTTAACTCTCATGATTTTACGTCCGAGCCCCTTACACTCGGACATCTTTTATCCGACCATTGTACTTTTACCTCTCTCTTTCAATTTTTACGATTTACTGGATATTTTAATCGCATATAGTTTTTACTCTTCAGCTTTTATATCTATGATTTTACCACCTTATACATTGTTTGTGTATCCCAGGTCATTTACACCTGGTATTCTATTGTTTTCTTTTGTATTTTTACACTTGTTCTTTGTTGTTTTACCTTTTTACAATTTTGCTAATCTCTTTTAAATGTGGTTGCGGGTTTACATGTCTTTTATCTTTTATATTGTCTTTTGTTTGGCGCATTATGGCCTAGTCGCCGATGCGCCATAAAACCCAAAACAACCAACCAACCAACCAACCAACCAACCCTGCCAGGCCATCCCACTTGGGACTGCGTTTTCAGTCCCAGGTGGGAAATGTTATACCAGAATCGGCCGACTGCCATTCGTCCTTTCGGTTTACGTGTCCGAGGTTACCTGCGAGACATCAACACCAGTCTCGATAGCATCGCACAGTCGACAGCTGAGCCACTTCCACCTTGGCTCGCTGTTTCCCCTTCCTGCGATTTTTCCCTGTGCAGGACGGGGAAGGCCTTTACACCCGACTGTGTGTTCCGGCAACTCTTTGCCAGCCATCGTGCTGCGCACCCGGACTTCTTGCCTGTCTTCACAGATGGCTCGAAGTCCGGCACTTCAGTGGGATCAGCCATGGTCTGCTGTGATGTAATCATTGCAGACCAGATCCCACAGCAGTGTTCCATCTTCACTGCTGAGTTGCATGCTATCAGCATTGCCTTGGACCATATAGCAGCTAAGCATCATCGTCGGTGTGTGCTTTACACCGACTCGCTTAGCTCGCTACAGGCTTTGATCTCCGTGAGGCATCGGCCTCACCCTGTTCTCTCCAAGATCCGCCAGCAGCTCCATCGTCTGGCAGCCACCACCACGATTCTCTTCTGTTGGGTGCCCGGTCATGTCGGAATCAGGGGCAATGATTTAGCAGATTCTGCTGCCAGGTCAGCCACGCCCCTGTCCGACTCTCCGTTGCCGGTTCCATATGTGGATTTCCGGCAGCGTTTCACCATCGAGCTCCGGGCACAGTGGCAGAGATCTTGGTCTGAACAGGTTGCTAACAAGCTCTTCGAGATCAATCCCATTGTCAAACCGTGGCAGTCTTGTTTTCGCAGGAATCGTAAGGAGGAAGTTGTTCTTGCTCGGCTCCGCTTAGGTCACTCGTTTTTAACACACTCTTTTCTTCTTAAGGCGGACGCAGTACCTAAGTGCGAGTTTTGTGACACCGTTTTAACTGTGAAGCATATTTTAATTGACTGTGTTTGTTTTAACCTTGAAAGGCGTCTGTTTTTTAACTTTCACGATTTTACGTCCGAGCCCCTTACACTCGGACATCTTTTATCAGATCATTGCTATTTTAACACTGTTTTCGACTTTTTACGCTTTACCGGTTGTTTTACTCGTTTATGAATTTTCTCTTTACTGGTTTTTTACCTGTGTTTTACCTGTTGTTTTTTACATGGGTCCTATACACCCATTGTTATTGTTGATTTTATACTTATTGATTTTACACTTGTTGCTCTCTTTTACTCTTTTCCTACATCTCGTTTTTATTATGTGTTATTTGTGTCTCTTTTAACTTTGGTTGTGGGTTTTCATGTCTTTTACCCTTTTTATCGTTTGTTTGGCGCAATCTAGCCTTAGTTGCTATTGCGCCAAAAAACCCCAAACAACCAAACCAAACCGCCAGCAGCTACATCGTCTGGCAGCCACAACCACAATCCATTTCTGTTGGGTGCCCGGTCACGTCGGAATCAGGGGTAATGATTTGGCAGATTCTGCTGCCAAGTCAGCCACGCCCCTGTCCGACTCTCCGTTGCCGGTTCCCTATCTGGATTTCCGGCAGCGTTTTACCACCGAGCTCCGGGCACAGTGGCAGAGATCTTGGTCGGAACAGCTTACGAACAAGCTCTTTGAGATCAAACCTATCATCAAACCATGGCAGTCTTGTTACCGCAGGGATCGCAAGGAGGAAGTTGTACTTGCTCGGCTCCGCTTGGGTCATTCGTTTATTACTCATTCGTTTCTTTTACGGGCGGACGACGAACCCAAGTGCGAGTTTTGTGACACCATTTTAACAATCAAACACATTTTAATTGATTGCTGTTGTTTTACCTTTGAAAGACGTATGTTTTTTAACTCTCATGATTTTACGTCCGAGCCCCTTACACTCGGACATCTTTTATCCGACCGTTGTACTTTTACCTCTCTCTTTCAATTTTTACGATTTACTGGATATTTTAATCGCATATAGTTTTTACTCTTCAGCTTTTTTATCTATGATTATACCACCTTATACGTTGTTTGTGTATCCCAGGTCATTTACACCTGGTATTCTATTGTTTTCTTTTGTATTTTTACACTTGTTCTTTGTTGTTTTACCTTTTTACAATTTTGCTAATTTCTCTTAAATGTGGTTGCGGGTTTACATGTCTTTTATCTTTTATATTGTCTTTTGTTTGGCGCATTATGGCCTAGTCGCCGATGCGCCATAAAACCCAAAACAACCAACCAACCAACCCTTTTCCCGCCAAGGCCGCTATCAGTTTAACCGAAATCAAAGACGCTAATTAATCACCAAATTAGCTGGTGCAAGTGTCGTCATCTATCGATTAAGTTAGACAACTTTTCCGGGGCCTCGCTAAAATTGAAGTACCCTCTCCTGTCTCTAGTCTTCTTGCATCGACATATAGAATGGACTGCCTGCGCGTGGCCTGGCCCTTGCCTTCCTGTTTCATAATATCTTTTGCTACGCTCTTTTAATCAAGTGACTCATGTTTAAAACAACAAGTCAAGCGTCTCTGCAGCCGTCGCTCGGCTGCAAAGCTGATCACGGGCAGCCATGCTAGCCCCGTAGCAATGACTTTTCCTTATACGTTCTTTGGTCACGGTCTAGAACTAGTAGATCAAGTTACCCTTCAAAGTTTGCTTGCGAGACGACCGTTGGTCACTCACTCCTGGCATCTGTCCTAAAAATCCAGGCGACAGCTATCGATGATCTAGAGATTCTGCGCATGTGTGAAGTGAGCGTCTCTCATTCTCTGACGAAACGCAGGCGTGGCTTCGCCTCTGTTAGGTTGTTCCTGTGTACGTGGCAATTAAGCAACCTTCCGTTTTGATTTTCAAGAAATTGGTGCAAGCTATAAAGGTTAGTCTGTCTTCAAGTTTTAAGTAGTATTTAGTGATATTTTAAACTAAATCCCTTCTATGATGGACATATTCACGACGAAGGATCGATTCAAAATATGGTTCCAAAGTACAGTATTCTAATTATGAAATCAATTAGTATGGTCATTTGTTATAAAATATGTCTCGCAGATACAAATCTAAAAGTGTATTTAGTAATATGTTGAAAAAGTTTTTTTTATCTAACGTGTATCTTATTAAAGCTGATTTGTTTTTAGCGGTAAAGTTCTGTAAGTTTCGTAACTATGTAGAAAGTATTTTTGATATTTTTACTTACGGTGAAAATAAGTTTTTTTTGAAATAAACGAAGTACTGTGCTTTAACATTTTTATCTATTTATTGTTAAAATAATTTTTTAATGATATTTTAACGAAAAAGATATTTTTGGTTTCGTCTTCGCGCTCCTACGTAGGTGAATGGCGTAACTGCAGTTTTTCTCAATTTCTGCCACGGCTTGATTTCTCGCGGTTGTTAGTGAATACAAAGTTCGAACATAAGCAGATTAAATATTTTTATCCTTTATTTATTGTCGGGTGCTTTATTCAGTGTACCAAGTTGTTTTATAAATCTAAATTTCCATCAAAATTTGCATTTTTTTACTCGGTATAGCCGTCCCATGGCCGAATGGTTAGCATGCTTGGCTACTGATCTAAGGGACCTGGGTTCGAACCCGGGTAAGGCATGGATGTATGTGTTGTCGTTCTGCTGAGGTCCTGCCAATCACACAGATCTACTATGGTGGCAAGCAGCTGCTTGAGGGGGTATTTATTGTTTATTTTTTTTATTATGGTACATCAGTAGGGTGGCATCAGTATGGTACATATATCATGACCATAAATGTAAAGTATGAAAAATTTTTCATAGACTTATATGATTATATAATTTTTCATTAGATCTGGAAATACAGATATTTTCCAAATCCCTATCATTTGGTGATTATTATTTGAAGTTGCAAAGGAAACACTGACATTTGAAAAGCAACAACAGATTTATCAAAATATGTGATGTACAGCTATAGAAGGCTTGCAAGCAATGGCTTGATAAATTGCCATATGGCTACACTCCATGTTATATTAGAAGTTAATTTCAAAGCTCTATAACATCTAAAATTTATGCCAAAATTTGACTGAAGGTAAAGTTATCAATGAAGTCTATTTGAAATTTGGTTTTCAGCAATAATAGCTAGGCACCTTTAAGTACTTTTGGAAGCTGGAATGCCACTGCCTAGAAACATTCAGAATTCATGCATATTGAAACAATTTCACAAACATCAGCATTTGATTTTTCTCCATATTTTAACTTAAGAAGCATATTTTTGAAATAATAATAAAATAATAAATACCCCTCAAGCAGCTGCTTGCCACAGAGGTCTGACAGGAGCCTGTAAGTTTATGTGCCATAGTAGAAGATCTGTGAGGATGGCAGGACCTCAGCAGAAAAACAACACACAACCATGCCTTTACCCAAGGCTCAAACCCAGGTCCCTTAAATCAGTAGCCAAGCATGTTAACTACTCTGAGAAGTAATGAATATAGTTAACTAAAATGAAAAAGTAAAACTGCAGATTAGGCTACCAAATTATTATACTATTTTCTTCCTTTTTAATATGTTATGCACCAAAGGTAAACTCTATCTAAAATAATCATTGTGATCAATCAATAGTAGCTACATATTTATGAAAATATGTGATGTACAGCTATAAAAGGCTTGCAAGCAATGGCTTGATAAATTAATACATAGATGTAATAATATAGAAAAAAATAATATATAGAAGCATAAATAATAATACATAGAAGTCATTAAATCAATATACAGTTTCTTGAAAAATATGAGTTCTGCCAATCTCTGCGACTGGAACCTACATCTCTAGATTCATGCCAGTGTTTTAACCACTAAACTAGAATTTACTCTTATCATTCATCCTGATTTATAGATCAATAACCAAGCAGTCTGATTTAAATGGATAGAACACCATGGCATGAATCAGGAGAGAGGTGGGTTCAAGGCCCACTAACCGGTAAAACTCATTTTTTGCACAAATTGTTTAATCATAATGAGAAAAGTATATATACTTCCAATAAATATACATATTAACAAATGGAAAATGAAGTATTCATATTAGTAATAATATATATATAGAAACCTGGGGTGTCTAAAATATCAAGTACTGATTATGTTTTTTTCTTCACAGGTTGGAGGATTATTATGCTTCAGCTCATTGTTTGGATTCTTCCATGGGAAAAATGGAAAAAGCAATATTGTCCAGGAAATTATATGACCAATTATGCTATATTTCTTGTCAGAAAAACTTGGCTTAAAAGTGATGATACAAAATTGTGTGCTTCTGTAGATTTAAAAATCATTTAGAGGGATATAGAAACAACCATAAAGTAGTTTTAAAGCGAGTTAATTTTACCTTGTGAGAATAATGCTATGCCAAGGCTCGTATTATAATATTGTGTATTATCATATTACGGCAGAGATTCCATCTGATTTTATTATAGGACTGGGTTTGCCCTCCATGTCTTGGATCACATTATGATCAAATATTAGTAGCTGCTAGCTTAGGCAAACCATGCATTATCAGCTGTTTCATAGGCTCTTATCATATATCTCCATTACTTTTGGTTCCTTAAGAAAACAATTACTTCTAATGAAACCTCTTGTTAAACTAGTCAAGAGTGCAAAACTTCCCAGTAAAAAAAAATCAGATTACAACAGCTGACTGCTGAAGTCCATGTGTTGGCTCATAGAATTTTTGTATGGTTTAAGATTTTTCAGAAAGTTTTTACCCATTAGATGTTACAAGCACGTTAATAGTTGTCAAGTTAACTGAAATTATCACAATATATTTTCAATTACTTTGAAGTAGTTTAACATTTCCTTGATGTGTAGTGTAACAAGTTTATTTGTAAAGTTAATTATAGATATATCAATCAGATATATTCATTGGTGTTGCTAATATCACTTTATGCAGATAATGGAAAAATAGTTAAACCTGTTAACACAACTTAGTCTATACATTGTAATGGAGTTATGAAAAATGTACCTAAAGCCCTTAAGGAAAGGGGAGACGTAGATGAGATGGGGAATGTCAAATAACAGCCTTGCTAAAATTGGCTTATAGTGGCCAAAGGCAACAAATGTAGCTCAAGCCAGATGCATTTTTGAGGACTAAATTATAGTCTTGACTGGTCCTCAGTAGTCTGTGTTTACATTCCTAGAACCATTCAAGTATTTTCATAATAAATAATTGAAAGAAATAGAATTATGAAATGCATTTGGGATGTTTTTTTTTTACATTTAAATTTTAATTCTTCATTTTTATTGTATTTTAATTTTGCTTTGAATTTTCCTGAAGTGAATTTTTTTGTGACAATGAATATTCAAAGAAAATAAGTAGTTTTGTAGAGAAGTAAAATGTTGGAAAAATAATTATATAATATAAAGAAGTCCAATGTAATTAACAAGTTTCTGAAAATGAGAAGTTGTTTATCAGTGATGAAGTTACGTGAAACTTGTTTTTCTAATATTTGTGTTATTAATATTTAGCACATTCTGTCCCATTGTACCATTTTAATGGAAAACCCCATGAAATGGAAAAATACTGAGTTAATAACATAAAGTATAAGTTATTGTAGTTGAATGGCATAAAATATGAAGAATTTATTATAAACAATAGAATACATCTGAAATAACTAAAGTGGCATAACTATAGGCCTGTTTTTTTATATTGATCTGATAAAATCTATGATTAAATTTCATAAGGTACTAAGAATGGTATAATTTTTAATAATTCAAATATTACATTGAAAATATATGACAGATAATTTATGTTGAACTTATTTTTGATCGGTTGTAGCATTTTTTTCTGTCTGAGTCTTACATTTGGGCATCTTTCCTGATTATTTGCAAGATGTAATTTATTTTGTGTTTGCTTGGGTTTTATGCACCCATGGTTATTACTCTCATTGTATATATTTTAGTGATTTAAAAATTCCTTTGTAAACGGATTGCATTGTAAATGATTATGGTGCCATGTTTTGTAAATCAGTTGGTTCAGTATTGTGCATAAGTGAGAAAGGTACAATAAAAATAAGCAAAATATGACATATCAATGTAAATGAAGATATATAGAAGTAGTGGTATGTATTGCCAAAATTCTTGTTTACTATGCTGATTAGTATATATTTTATAACTTGAAATCGAAACAGATAATTGTAGATATTGATTTTAACTATTTATCTGCAGAAGTCAGTGTAAATGTAGATATGTAATAATAATGCTGTATTGAAACATTTATTGTAATTTTTTGTTTACTATATATATGTTGATTAGTGTATATATTATATCTTAAGATCAAAATTTGGTAATCTTAGCAATTACCTTTATCTACAAAATCATATTTATGTGTAAAAGAAAAGTGTAATGAGAGGTAAAATTGTAATAAGGTGGACACTATAATGTTATGGTTATTACAGTAGCACATTTTCTGTGATGTAGTGCTGTTTCCAATCCAGAGATTGAATACTTTCTTAGAAATCCCTTGAAAGAAGTGAAATTTCTTTTTTTGAGATATTTTAGCTAGATATTCAGGCAGATGCAATTGCTATTTGTTATTGAAATCATATTTTATTGTCAAATTTATAATGAACATTATTTAAGAATGAGGTTGCCCTTTGTTTTATGACAAGATAACTGTTTAGCTTTGTATAAAATAAATATTAACTTGAAACTCATTTTTATGTTGAGGGAACTAATTTTACCACTGAGAAAAAGGTTTTTTAGAAGATATATGTACAAGAGATATTTTATCAATATTTGAATTTTTCTGAAAAGTAATATTTGTTGGATATGAAATGTAAAATATACTTTTTTTTTAAATTGTGTGTTGTTGAACTTTGTGTTATGGATTATATTGTGTAGTCTGTAATGGAAAAGGAGATATATGCTGTGATCTGGTGGTTATAAAATCAAGAGCCATTGTAAATAATGTGGATTTCTTCTTAACTGAATATCTTATATGAGATATAAGTAATGTAATTTTCTGAGAGATTTAACTAGATGTTTCAAAGAACTGTTCTATAATAATGAAGGTTACATTGGATATTAAATATTTAGATAGATTTTAATGTTAAAGGAGGTAACATAGTAAATGGTGGTGATAGTCTTGTTTAAATCATTTCAATTTTCTTTAAAATTAGTTGGGTGTGAAATGTAAACGTTTTAATTTTGTCTGTTTTACTTGTATTTTTAGTTTAAAATGATATTTACAATCATTGTCACCTTCTTGTTCTTTATTTTCATGTGTTGTTTTGTACCTTTTTTACTGGATTTTAACTTTGGTTGTGGGTTTTATGACTTTTACCCTCTTTTTTTGTTTGACCCATTTTAAGCCTTAGTTGCTAATGTGATGTAAAACCCCAACCAACCAATAGCCATTGCAATTTGTGAAGTTATTTGTATAAAGCAATAGTGTTGAAATTTGTAATAAAATTTAACAAGATGTTGGAGTGAAATATTCTGCAATGAAGTTAAGGGGTATTTGATAGAATGTGTCATAATTTCACTGTAAAAGATAATGTACTAGTAACGGTGATATATTGAACTGTTGTATTTTCATTTTGATGATAGGTTTTATGTATATTAATTTTTTTCTAAACATATTTATTACAATGTTTTCTATGAAAATACGTATGAAATCAGGCAAATCACCCTTATAAAAATATTTATTACAATTCATCAAAGACACATGTAAAATATTGTATAAGGTTATTATTTACTTCATTCATCAAATGCAGTTTTATGTAAATAAAAATATAATTGTTCCAATATCTACAAGCTTATGTTAGGTTAATCTTTGATATATATGGGAGACAAATTTCTATTACAGAAATAACGTGTTTTAGAAAGTACTTTCAAATGTTTGTTTTGTTACCTGCAACTTTTTCCTCTTGAGACATGCGGTATGAACGAAATATATTCCGCACTGATTAAAATGATTTTCTGTTCATAATTAAAACTTACCTAAGACTGAATATCAGTACCTTGATGATTTGACTTCAAAAAAAAATTCCCTCTTACAAATATTTCTGAAAGAGGAGCCAAAAGATTTAGATTCGAACCAGGAACAATCTACAAGCTAGCAATACGCAGTCCCATAAACCAACAGATATAAAAAATACAAAAATATTATATAAATATGTATTGGATACGATAATATTGTTATATTTTGTTCTTTTAGTGTTTCCATTTTCTACTTTAGAAAAATTTACCGATAAATTTCAATAAATCATTATTAAAAATAATAGTGATGTATGTAATTCAAATGAGGCAGTCTCACCTGAAATATGTTTGTACTCATGTTTAGCATTGTCACATTTTCTCTTAGTGCTGTTTATAATTTAAGAGATTGATTTCTTTCATGTGAAAATATGTGTCAATATATATGTTACCGGCAATGTATGAAAAGCCGGCATTCTATAGAATGCCTAGGCATTGTATATAATACCCGGCGTTTTTAGGCAATGTATGAAATATGAGAATTATTACATACTTTCCCTAGGCACTATATAATACCTAGGCATTCTATAGAATGACAAATGCTATTTAGGCAAAGTATGAAAAAGGTCCTGATAAAGGCTATTACATAAATGACGTGCATTCCTCAAAACTACAAATGTTATTCTGAAAAAATAATGAGAGTGCCAATAAAGAAAATTTATTCAAAATACGTAAAGAAAAATGAAAGTTGTACAAAACAAAATTTATGCCTTATTAAGGGAAACAAAATTTTCATATAAAAAATAAGAAATTAAAATTAACCTACTTGTTGCAACATGGTAGACTTGAATTACATTTAATTACATTTTTCACGCAAAGACATTTCATATTTTGGCACTTCGTTTTACACATACATTTGACGAATCCTTGGCCGCTTCCACTGGACTGGGCAATTGCAACTGACCGGGGAGGAAATTCATGGTCAGGAATATCTTCAATTCTAAGCAAGTTCTTAGGGCATAAAGTGAATTGTGATCTCGCATATACTTGTTTTAAAATTCTTTCAGAAGTTCCAAGGCGGTAGAAACCATCCTCTGTCACACTCATTACAACTGCCAATATATTGCGCGAATCACCTCGCCCCTTGTCGAAGTCAGGAATAGGAACTCGCACAGTAGTTCCCAAAGAAGCGGTGGGAAATTTTTTTTCCGAATTCATTTTCATTTTTTTGGCTTGTATTTCCAGATTGATTTTAGAATTTATTTTACCTTCAATAGCATTTTTAGTTTTGTAACAAAGGGTGCACAAAATATCCATTTCATCATCTTTACTAGCATGGCCACAGAAGGTATGAATTTTTTGACGACACTTTTTGAATGCAAGTGCATCACTCGTTTCCTTTAAACACACACAACAGGGGGGCGGGGGTGGCTCAGTCGGTAGCGCGCCAGGCTCGTAATCTGCAGTTCCCAGGTTCGAGTCCCAACTGGGTCAGCGTTGAGATTTATCTCCGCAAAATTCCCCGCCCTGCCCACGGTCAGTAGGGGACACCGATGGGCTTGGAAAGGCCGCCGTCCGTCGGATGGGACGTTAAGCCGTGGCCCCGTGTGCGGGAGAGCCATACCCTGTGCACGTTAAAGAACACGCTGGAGGGCCTTGACGGGAGGCTACCATCTATCTCCCAACAGCTGTTCCAGTGGGTCCCCTCCCCCAACCTTCTCTGAGCCTTCGGGGTCCTTGTGACCTGGCCATTTAGCCCATGGTGTGCAAAAAAGTGCCGCTCAGATAAAACAACCCAACACACAACAGGTATCAGAAACGGAAATCTCTTCGGTAAGCATGTCATCATGTTGGTTTAATCCACTATCGACTATAATCTCATCCATGTTTTTTTAAAACAGGCTTTTTTTCTTGCATAATCTGATTAGTTTCACCTTTTTCCGTTGTTTGGACGCTTTCTATTACTTTTTCTAGCTGCTCCTCTGTATTTATGTCTTTTAAAACATCTTCTGGTAGAAAAGACGTTGTAAGCCCTAATTTAGGTTTGCATCCAAAAAGAGCTTCGTATGGTGTTCTTTTGATCGCAGAATGATTAGCTCTATTTTTCATAAATTGAACGAAACGCAGTCCTTTACTCCAGTGGTCACATTTTTTTGTCCTGCATCCAAGTACAGAGCATATTTTCGATATCTTGATTAGCTCTTTCGACACTACCCTGGCTTTGTGAATGGCGAGGCTTCCCATGGACGATCTTCAGTGCTGGCCAAAACTCCTTCAAGCTGGTCACCACATTATTGGCAAATTCCCTACCATTGTCAGACTGTAATATACAGGGTGAATCTGAAAAAGTGGGCAAAACTTTACGGGGTGGTAGAACGCAGCTATACGAGCAATATTCGTCATAGAATGTATGGTCGGAACGCAAACGGCGAGCCGCTAGGTGGCGTTGGAAATGGTATAAAAGGGTCGGTCCTCGTACCCAACGTCTTCGCAAATGTGCGTCGGTCCCTATCCCGCAGGTGTGAAGCCTGCATTACAGCTGGCGGCAGCTCTTTTGAGCAATTTCTTTGAGCATGTACCTCAATTACATTCCTGTTAAAATGTTTTCTGAAATATCTCCTCTCCTTCTTGTGTTCATTCTTTAAATGTGACAGTGGAAAACTACCTTTTAACTTCTCACCGCTTGCGTTCCGACCATACATTCTATGACGAATATTGCTCGTATAGCTGCGTTCTACCACCCCGTAAAGTTTTGCCCACTTTTTCAGACTCACCCTGTATACAATGACTAGGCATTCTATAGAATGCCGGATTTCAAACTTTGCCGGTAACATACATATATGTGAAAATATGTATGTTTTCTTTTTGTTGAATTTTAATTGGTAAGACATCTGCTTTTAACGTATTCTTTATTATTCATATTGTTAAATTTAAAATGTAAACCATCAATGGTATTAGCATCATTCGATACAAAATGAATGATGTTTTTCTGTATTAAATGTAAAAGTAAAATGGGAAAAAGGTGTCTGTCATTGAACAACAAATATTTAAAGTTTATCCTTCAAACCATTGTATAGAAAAAAGTTATCAGGAGTAAACTCAAAGCTTTTCGAAACACTTTGATTTGTCTTCAATGAAGCGACATTATGTGATGAGTCTAGGGCTATTTAAAACTTCCACATGTCGTGAAGGGTAATTGCAATGTCCTGGCTGCAGTGATGAGGTTATTAACTGAATTGCTTTGCAGATGATGGTTCCACGCTAAGTTGATACACTTGCTTGTTGTAGTGGCGTGCTCCTAGTATATGAGAAACTTGGATTGAAATTTCGAAAGTTTCTCTCTAGGAAGAGCGTTGGAGGAGTTTTTTTGCACACTAAGAGCCGGGTGGTTTAATAATTTTTGTGTACCTTGCAGTGCTTGATATTGGATGGCACTGCAGTTCTTTTTTTTCTTGTCCCTGGGGAGCCACTGATTGTGCTTTAACGGGCAAAACCTGTTTGATGCTAGTGGTGAGATTCACATTTAAACAAATTGCGGTTAGAACTGCTGTAAAATCTATAACTGGTATCGTAGTCATTTTTTTTTTCATGATGGCAGACAGTCTATCAGTTTCTTAATGTGATTCTATATATTACTGTATTAATGTCTAGTGTAATCTGTGTAAAAATGTTCGTGTAAAAATGTCTATATTAATGTCTGGTGTGATCTATGTTAAATTTTATGTAAAATTGGGTTTCTTCTACTTAAGATGTGTTACTGGCTAATGCACAATTTTTAACTAACGAAAAATGTTTTCATTTAAGTAAAAATTGTTATGTACAAAATACGCATAGTTCTTTTGAATTTATGTGCATTTTGCTTTAAGAAATGTACCGAGAGTTATACACTGGATCGCCTTTATCAGGAGGTTCCATCTGTCTCCTAACAGCTGTTCAATGGGTCCTCGTTCTTCAATCTTTTCTAACTCCTTGGGGTCCTTGTGACTTGATAATTTCCATTGTGTGCAAAAAATGCTTCTCAGACATAAAACAACCCAATGGTTATATATAATCAAGAGCCACTGTAAGTGAGGTTTTGTTGTAAAAAATGCTTGTAATATGCCATTAAATGTAAGAAAACGTGATTTCTTCATGATCATCGGTCACGTTATGGGACAAATATCCGTTAACATCAAGGTGAAGTGAGATTATAAATAGTAGTGGTGATATACAGACACTGGCCACTGAATTAGCATGGTCGAGTGGTTAGCGCGCTTTGCTACTGATCTGAGGGACCTGGGTTTGAGCCCCAGATAAGGTATGGACGTTTGTGTTGTTTTTCTGCTGAGGTCCTGTCATCCTCTCAGACTTTCTATGGCATAAACTAAAGGCTACTGTCAGACCTCTGTGCAAGCAGCTGCTTGAGGGGGGGGGGGTGGTGCTTGTTTTTATTCAGTACCGAGTTGGACCTCCATTAGCCAGAAGTACGGGACTTAAGCGGTTTGGCATAGATTCCATAAGTTGCAGTGCCTTTACATCTTCAGCATACCAGGCGTTCACCACACAATTTCATAGAAAATTGCAAAGAAGAGGACTTTGCTCCCTGATCTGTTTTTCTAACATGTCCGCATTGAGAATACATTCTGAATGGGATTCGGATCCGGGCCTTGTGGTGGTCAGAGAAGATGTTGGAAGTCGCTGTCATGCTCGCTGAACCACTGCTGAACACATATTACGCGATGGACAGTAGCATTTGTATTCCATGAAACAGCCGTCACTGCTGGATAAAAAGTGGAAAATTGCAGGATGGATGTTTCTCCGTACAAGCTTTCGTCGTGCCACACTTACGCCTCTTGGACAAGCAATGTGGGTTATTTTTCCACTGATTTAAAACCCGAGATATCTCACCGTTTTTGAAATCGCTGCAGTCAGGATCCCACAATAAGCCCTTTATCGAACCCCGAAAGATCCTTTGTTTTTCCCCATTGTGATCCACACTGCTGACGATTACTGACGAGCATCAGTCTTCAATAGTTGTCTAGATCACGTGGTGATGCACATGACCACGTATTTTGCATATACGCTGCGCAAGTGATATTTACGTACATCTGCATAAAGTGTGTGTATTTTAATTGTAAATACCGTTATTTTTATTCTTCAAAATACTGTTATTTTTATTTGTATATATTAACAGAATATTCATTATGTATTAGTTATTTCGATTTGTTGTTGTTTAGCATTTTCATGCAAATTTCATTAAACTGTTTTAAAAAAAAAACTTTGACGGAAGCACGCATTTTAAAATATGACTGGTAGTTTGATATGAAATCCAGTTGCAAACATAGTATCTTGTTTACATTATCCGTTAAATCATTAGTAATATTTTATAGTGGAGTTACGTTATAACATAGTATCTTACTAATGTTATCAGGAGTTAACATTATGAAGATGCTGAAATGATACATTATAACATAGTATCTGTTTTTTGATGTTACATTCATCTCTTATAAGAATAATTGTATATTTTTGTATACGATTTCGAACCTAGGTTAAAAATACGGTATAAAATGTTAATTGGTATCTAATGAAAGAAGTGAAGCCAAAATGCGTCTTATTGTAAAAATAATTATAAATCTGTTTAAAGAACATTTTTTGTATGATTGCAAGTCAACATTCGTCATGAAAGACAAGGCGAAATTGAAGTTAAGATTGAAAAGGAGAAAAATATATAGCTGAGAAGTTATTTTAGAATGCTCTTAAAGGTTCTTTAATACAGTATATGCTTTGGTTAGTTTTCTGTGCAAGTTGTTGTTCTCGCAATATGTCCCTTTGAAAGGATATGCAAGAATATAATATCCAATCGGACGTTGGTAGTAGGGTCGTCACTTAGCCAGATTAATTATTCACGAGGTATGCAAATTTATGTAAATATAACCCTTTTTACCCGTTGACGAAAAAACTTTGAGAAATGAAATGTGGTATACAGATGAGAAATGTGAACATTATGGAAAAGCCCCTTCCACAGATGAAAAATCCTCTTTCATTCCTTTTTCCAAAAAGGAATGAAAAATCCTCTTTCATTCCTTTTTCCAAAAAGGAATGAAAAATCCTCTTTCATTCCTTTTTCCAAAGAGTAGATGAAAAACCTTTTTGTTAAAAGAGTATCCTTTTTACCCTCCTGCTAAAGAGTAGATGTACCTCCCTATACGTTTTGAAAGTTTGTGTGTGGAACTCTAGGATATCCAATTGACACGACAGCAAAAATCTTTTCATGCACGCTTCTGAAAGTTGTGTTTCCACTTCAGCTGACTTTTAAATTCTTGAGCACCAGAATGATTCGAAGAATTCTTTCTTCTTCTAACGCTGTCCAATAATAGATTAACAATATGACTTTGTCCGATGGACGTATTTTTGTGAAACAACTGACCCCTATCATCCCACTTTACATATTCTGGAAGTGCTTCCATTCGATCCCTCACTTTCTGTTGATAATATTTCGGCACCATGTCAATGATATCTTTTTCAGACAAGGTCTTTTTAAATACAAAAATCAAATTCAATAGCAATTTTATACCATGTCCTAGCTCTTGTCGTTATTGTTGTCGGCAATCATTGTTGAGTGTTCTGGGAAGCAGTTGTTGTCTAGTTGCCAGAACATGTGATCTTCCCACCAACTGTTTTTGTTTGGTTTTTGTAGGTACTTTGCAAAAACTCCTGGGTTGATATTTCTAGTTGTATTGTTGTAATTTGTTGGGTTAACTAGACTACCGATGTTGACGTTGCTGGTAGAGAGATCATTTAGGCTGTATGTTAATGGAATTGCGTTTTTGTAGTAAGATGTTGCTTTGAATTTACCCTTTCTGTTTGCAAGGTGTATAGCTATATGCATTGGTTCTTCGTCATTGGAATTGAAAGCATTTGTTTGCATGCTTCCTTCGTTGTCTAGGTAGCCTCTTTATATTGGATTCCGTCTTCTGGTTACTGGCATTTCTATCCAGTCTTTAGCCTGTGACCATTCGCTAGGTAGTAATTGTGTTTCATCTTTGAATTCAACCAGGCTCTCCGTGTTTGCACGGGAGCCTTCAGCACTTCACCGGTCCAGAGTCGTTGAGACCGACAACCATCAAGATACGTTGAGACCGACGAACCATCTTTATCTCTTCGCCGTCAGCAGTTATCCCTACAATATGCATCAAAATTGCAATCCCTGCCTGGCCATCCCACTTGGGACTGCGTTTTCAGTCCGAAGTGGGAAATGCTGTACACAAATCGGCCAACTACAATTCGTCCTTTTGGTTTGCGTGTCCGAGGCTACCTCAGAGACATCAACATGTCTCGATAGCATCGCACAGTCGACAGCTGAGCCACTTCCACCTTGGCTCGCTGTTTCCCCTTCCTGCGATTTTACCTTGTGCAGGACGGGGAAGGCCTTTACACCCGACTGGCAACTCTTTGCCAGCCATCATGCTGAGTACCCGGACTTCTTGCCTGTCTTCACAGATGGCTCGAAGTCCGGCACTTCAGTGGGATCAGCCATGGTCTGCTGTGATGTAATCATTGCAGACCAGATCCCACTGCAGTGTTCCATCTTCACTGCAGAGTTGCACGCTATCAGCCTCACCTTGGACCACGTGGCGTCTAAGCATCATCGTCGGTGTGTGCTTTACACTGACTCGACTCGCTTAGCTCGCTACAGGCTTTGATCTCGGTGAGGCATCGGCCTCACCCAGTTCTTACTAAGATCCGCCAGCAGCTACATCGTCTGGCAGCCACAACCAGTGTTCTCTTCTGTTGGGTGCCCGGTCACGTTGGAATCTGGCAATGATTTGGCAGATTCTGCTGCCAAGTCAGCCAGGCCCCTGTCTGACTCTCCGTTGCCGGTTCCATATCTGGATTTCCGGCAGCGTTTTATCACCGAGCTCCAGGTGCAGTGGCAGAGATCTTGGTCAGAACAGCTTACGAACAAGCTATTTGAGATCAAACCTATCATCAAACCATGGCAGTCTTGCACGGAATCTCAAAGGAGGAAGTTGTACCTGCTCGGCTCCGCTTAGGTCATTCGTTTATTACTCATTCGTTTCTTATACGAGCGTACGACGAACCTAAGTGTGAGTTTTGTGACACCTTTTTAACGATCAAACATATTTTAATTGAATGTCATTGTTTTAACCTTGAAAGACGTATGTTTTTTAACTTTCACGATTTTACGTCTGTCACCCGGAACTTTTTCCTCTTCGAGACATGCGGTATGAACTTAAAATGTTCCGCGTTTACTTAATTATCTTATCTAGAACTGCATGTCAATAGATTGATGATCTGACTTCGAAATTTAATGCCCTCAAACAAATATTTTTGAAAGAGTGGCCGAAAGAAGATTTTAGATTCGAACCAGGAACAATCTACAAGCTAGCAATACGCAGTCCCGTATTTTCTAACTGTAGTTGCGACGAGTAGAGATTTCACATGATTGACCAAGACCCAATATTTGTTTGAACAATAACAAAATTTTGTATTTATTTAAATTCCACACTTAACAAAGTTCCACCACTGGCTTATAAAGGAGGATGATTTTACAATACAATTAATTGAATAAGTACTCACTCCATTCAGTTAAGCTTAAGTTCGAACAACATTCAAAACAAAATAATGAAAGTAAAACTTAAAAGTGAAAGTGACAACAAGCAGAGTAAGTTAAATTAAAATAACTCTACCATGTTGAAGTTTCTCTGGAACGAGAACTGTATTCTGCTAAGTTATTGTGATGTGCACACGGCGTAAATTTTCAAGAAGCACCCACTCCAGATTTCTCTGATAATTTGCTTTGCTTGGGAAAAACCACTTCTTCAAATTTCGCGTAACGTACTTAGGTAAAAGTTTATCATCTCACTAATTTAAGAGATGTCTAATTTAACAATTTCCCTCCCTGAAATATGGCCTAAAAGTCAGTCCAGTGAATTTCACTAAAGTCGGACTTAGCGAAGAGTGCAAAAGAAAGATAGATAAAAAGACCGAACCCTGGTCTGTTAGCCTGATCAACCACACCGAACTGTCTCCAACTGTCTCCCGGGTCGAGCATAACAATATCTTTCTGGCAACCCCGGGAACTCTCCGACCAAAAGGGCCAATCAGAAGCAAGCCCCGGGCAAAAACCCGATTCCACTTCCATGTTTCGCAAGTGGAACGGAGTTTTGTTGCCAGCCAGCACTCTGATGATTGCCGAGAAAGAACTTAGCTCGTGTGAAATGACAGGAAGTATCTTGTGAAACAATTGCAGATCAATGTCTGCATTTGGGCAAATGCAGACATTGATCTTCGGGAGGATTGCAACGTAAACAGATGAAACGGAACCCTGAAAGATATTCGCATCCGAGATCTTGCACCCATTAACCTCCGTAGACATCTCCGTCAGACACAAAGTGGTTGCATCAGGATAGAAATGAAATAAAAAAAATTAGAATTATTAAAATCAATAGGTCTGCGACCTATCATTCCTCTCTTCTTTAAATCAAGCCAACACCCTGGGTGTCATCACTTATTACATTCCGAAATGAAAATTTTGGAGTGGTACCAGGTATTGAATTTTATGAGCCATCACAACAATTTTCTGGTTTTCTTTCAAAAGAAAACAGCACAAAAATTTGTTGAACTTGAGATAACTGGAAATTCTTCTGTGTTAGAAATTTTCTTCATGGATCGCACAATTTTTTCTCCAACATTTAATCACCGGAAACAAAACAAAAATGAAAAAGTATGAGTAGAATAATTCCATTTATATATAAACACACAAAATTACGCTTAATATCTATTTGGTTATGACGAAATATTCAATGCAAATGTTTAAAACATGGTAACTAACACTATATAAATCAATGTCAACTTATAAGCATATATCAATAGCATATTTATGATAGATGGTAAGGTAAATATTGATTATAAGATATAATATACTTTTAATTTACAAATCGCAAATATTCGTAATATAATATATAGGACAACTTAGATTTGTCTGATCTTACAAGCAGAAAAATCTTCTCTCTTCAACTTAGAATAAGCCTACATCAACCATCTTTCCTAGTTTCCATATTCTCAAAATTATCATTAAATTTCAAACTAATACATTGTTAAAAGAAAACAAATCAGTGCACATCTTTCCTATGAGGATACAAATGTTCTATCAAAAACTCTAAAATTTATGTGCTATGTTTACCCTGTTTCCCCAAAAAAATCTTTTAACTCTATAGCCACAAAAGAAAAGTGGGGACGGAAAGATTCCACATCCAGGACTACCATAGAATGATAGTGGGTCCTTCCGTCTTCCTCCCCTGTCCA
Source organism: Ryuthela nishihirai (assembly GCA_038380435.1). NCBI lineage: Eukaryota > Metazoa > Arthropoda > Arachnida > Araneae > Heptathelidae > Ryuthela > Ryuthela nishihirai. Next base: position 70,586,257 of record JAWZYU010000006.1, read on the forward strand.
GACTAGCATCCCATGTCAAAGGGTAAACACAGTTTGCTAAACATCCGTCTGAACCCATGCAGTTTGGGCTTGCTACATGTATAGGGAGACGTCTCCAATCAAAAATGAGCTTGAAACATCTGAAAGCGAAACTAGAACTCCTCAAGTAACTGCTTGCTACAGAGGTTTAACTGGAACCTGTCAGTTTATACGCCATAGTAGATCTGTGAGGATGGTAGGACCTCAGCAGAAAAACTTACTCGGAGCTTTGATCAGTGGCCAAGCGTGCTAAGTATTTGACCATGGGACGGCTGATAAATATATATTTGTAGTGAATTAAATATTTTAAAATACAATAACATATGGATATTTGTATTAGAATATATTAAAATAAAACAGCACAGGTGGCAGAGTGTTTGCTTGTCTATTTTTCAGAGGAGGTGTGATAGGAAATACGATACTGGGAAAAAATGAAATTTCGCCCCTCTCCCCCCTGAACTTCCTTTTATTCTGAAACTTTTTTAAATTATAAAAAAAAGACTGTCTTTTTATAATTTCAATTATTGTGTTTTGCATTGTAACATTTTTTTCCCTACGGAAAACCTGGATTTACACCTCGGGTGTTACTAGGCACAAAGAGGGTAGTGCACAATTATATATAAAAAATTTCCGAAATTTTTTAACTTTTACATCCTGAAAATAGATAATTTCACATATTTTGCAACAATTTTGCTACCAAATGCTGTAAAATTAAAATTTCAAAACAAAATTTTGCAACTCACATATGATGAAACGACTCCTTCTTTCAATCCAAGCTGCAATATTGCAATATGCATTCCTGCACTCACAACAGCATGTTCTGATGAAGAGAACTGTGTCTTTATCTCCTCATATGCTATCAATGCTTTTTCTGCTTCTGTTGCTTCTTCGTGAACTTGTGAGTTCTCACTTTCTAACCAATCTTCGAAACATTGTAGAGATTGAACTCTTCCGAAGGCATCCCTAGGTCGTAGATTATATCTAGACGTTTGTCGTGTCTCCGTTTCTACAACTTTGGGTATAGTCTGTGAACTCTGGTCATTTCCAGAATACTCATCCCTTTGCAATAGTGTTAGTGGTATCTTAACAGGTAAGGATTCGATTGATTGTTCCTCCATCATTACAGGTTGTTTTCTCTGTCATCCTCCATACGTTGTGATGTGAAATCCTTCATCCTCTGCTCTGTCTACTTCTTCCCAAATTTGATCGATGCGATTCTTAATTATTCGTTCCTTTCTGGCAATCTGGGCAAGGTTTTGGATTCCTCTTCACCTACAAATTCCTCAGATGGTCTGTGCAGATTTGCTTTAAACAAACGATCCACGTGTACAATCTTCACTTTTTTCGGGTCGCGAATCAAAGAAATCTCAAACGTGACAGGTGAGAGCTGTTTTGTGACCCTGTATGGTCCACTGGACAGCCTCGCTAATCAAACCTCTCGTCAAACCATGGCAGTCTTGTTACCGCAGGAATCGCAAGGAGGAAGTTGTACTTGCTCGGCTCCGCTTGGGTCATTCGTTTATTACTCATTCGTTTCTTTTACGGGCGGACGACAAACCCAAGTGCGAGTTTTGTGACACCATTTTAACAATGAAACACATTTTAATTGATTGCTGTTGTTTTACCTTTGAAAGACGTATGTTTTTTTAACTCTCATGATTTTACGTCCGAGCCCCTTACACTCGGACATCTTTTATCCGACCATTGTACTTTTACCTCTCTCTTTCAATTTTTACGATTTACTGGATATTTTAATCGCATATAGTTTTTACTCTTCAGCTTTTTATATCTATGATTATACCAACTTATACATTGTTTGTGTATCCCAGGTCATTTACACCTGGTATTCTATTGTTTTCTTTTGTATTTTTACACTTGTTCTTTGTTGTTTTACCTTTTTACACCCCCTCGGTGTGAGCGCCTGTACGTGGTGAGGGGGACCACCCTGTGAAGGTTCCCGCTGGCTCGGTTACCTTCGCAGGGTCCTAAACGCTCGCCCGCGTGTTTGCCGTGCGCGGAGACCCGTGTCCCGGGAAAGGAGGATCCTGGTAGTTGCTCGGGGGTCCCCGTCTTCTCTCCTCAGCTCATGACTGACGTGGTCCCCATTGGCCGTCTTGCCATTGGGGAGCCTGTCCGTCGCGGGGCTGGGCAGCGGATTCCGGGGCCTCTGCTATACACTGCTTTGGCCTCTGCTTCCGGTAAACGGGAGCTCCTGGGGTGGCCCCCCCAAGGAGCAATCGGCTGGTGGGCAGGTCCTGCTAGGGTCAACCGTGCAGAGCGGTGAGTAACCTTGCCCACGGTCCGGGTACAGGTTTACAAGTTTCCTCACAACTTCTTTTCCTTTTGTAGTTATCCTTTCTTTGTGAGGCCAGTTTGGCCATTCACAATTTTTATTATTTTACGCTTTGTTTGATTTGTGTAGAATGTTTTGTTCTGCACATTTCTCTTTTTATTTTCCTTATATTTATTTGTGAGGGCTTGGCTCACTGTTTGTGTGGGTATAGTGCCTGCGTAGCCCTGGCGCCCGACTGGGCGTCCCCTTGTTGGGCTCCGTGGAGGGTGGGGACAGCGGGCACTGAACCACACAACCAAAATCATGAGAGAGAGTGAAGAAATTAATACGATCGCCGCCAACAAGAGGGCTCGACATGAGCCCCCATCTTCCTCGTTGTCTAAGTTATCTCTGCCGTCGTCTTCTTTGTCTGTGTCTTCGTTCCCAAAGTTCCTGATCATCCACTCCACGGGTGATCAGGTGCTTGGGGACATGTCCCCTTTTTTTGTGAATAAAGGTTTGAAAGGTCTTGCGGGAGAACCGAAATCCGTAAAGCGCTTACGATCTGGCGACTTACAAGTTGAGACCGCTTGTTCCAAACACTCGGAACTGCTCCTGAAAGTCAAAGAAATTGGTGGGGTGGCTGTCGAAGTCACTCCCCATAAAACTTTGAATTCCTCTCGGGGTGTGATCACCGAGTGGGGGCCCCCTCGGTGTGAGCGCCTGTACGCGGTGAGGGGGACCACCCTGTGAAGGTTCTGCTGGCTCGGCTACCTTCGCAGGGTCCTAAACGCTCGCCCACGTGTTTGCCGTGCGTGGAGACCCGTGTCCCGGGAAAGGAGGATCCTGGTAGTTGCTCGGGGGTCCCCGTCTTCTCTCCTCAGCTCATGACTGGCGTGGTCCCCATTGGCCGTCTTGCCATTGGGGAGCCTGTCTGTCGCGGGGCTGGGCAGCGGATTCCGGGGCCTCTGCTATACACTGCTTTGGCCTCTGCTTCCGGTAAACGGGAGCTCCTGGGGTGGCCCCCCCAGGAGCAATCGGCTGGTGGGCAGGTCCTGCTAGGGTCAACCGTGCAGAGCGGTGAGTAACCTTGCCCACGGTCCGGGTACAGGTTTACAAGTTTCCTCACAACTTATTTTCCTTTTGTCGTTATCTTTTCTTTGTGAGGCCAGGTTGGCCATTCACAATTTCGTTATTTTAAGCTTTGTTTCTTTTGTGTAGAACGTTTTTGTTCTGCACATTTCTCTTTTCATTTTCCTTGTATTTATTTGTGAGGGCTTGGCTCACTGTCTGTGTGGGTATAGTGCCTGCGTAGCCCTGGCGCCCGATTGGGCGTCCCCTTGTTGGGCTCCGTGGAGGGTGGGGACAGCGGGCACTGAACCACACTAAAAAAACCATGAGAGAGAGTGATGAAAATAATGCGATCGCCGCCAACAAGAGGGCTCGACATGAGCCCCCATCTTCCTCGTTGTCAAAGTTATCTCTGCCGTTGTCTTCTGTGTCTGTGTCTTCGTTCCCAAAGTTCCTGATCATCCACTCCACGGGTGATCAGGTGCTTGGGGACATGTCCCCTTTTTTCGTTAATAAAGGTTTGAAAGGTCTTGCGGGAGAACCGAAATCCGTAAAGCGCTTACGATCTGGCGACTTACAAGTTGAGACCGCTTGTTCCAAACACTCGGAACTACTCCTGAAAGTCAAGGAAATTGGTGGGGTGGCTGTCGAAGTCACTCCCCATAAAACTTTGAATTCCTCTCGGGGTGTGATTACCGAGTGGGGCCTCCTCAAAGTCACTGAGGAGGAGATCCTCTCGGAGCTCACACCTCAAGGAGTAACAGCGGAACACCGGGTTTCAACACGCCGTGATGGGAAATTAACACCCACCCGGGTGCTAATCGTGACATTCAACACGCCACGCCTGCCTTCTTCCATCAAGGCAGGTTACTTGCATTGTGAGGTACGGCCGTATATACCGAACCCTCTGCGCTGTTTTCAGTGTCAGATATACGGTCATGCCCGCACAGCATGCAGGGGCAAGCCCACCTGTGCTCGCTGTGGCAGTAAGGATCATCTCGATCCTGACTGCACAGCAGAAAAGGCATGCTGTGTGAACTGTAGTGGCGAACATCCGGCGTACTCCCGCGACTGTCCAAAGTGGAAAGAGGAAAAGGAGGTACAACGCCTCAAAGTCGTGAATAACATCTCGTATGCTGAGGCGAGAAAGCTTGCTGCACCGCCCGCCCCGCCTGGCAAGGTTTCCTATGCCAGTGCAGTCATTGGAAAGCCCATCGTTCCAATGACTTCGGTTGCGGTGCAGACAGACATCAGTGTACCACCTACTGAGTCTTTCTCGCCAGCTGCGAAGTACCTCCTCACGCAGGCGAGACCGAGGGTAGTGTCGACTTCGACATCAACCCCGGTTTCCATTCCTGCAGTTCAGCCTTCCACCTCCACTGGAAGGCCTCCTCCTTCCCGACCTCAGACAGCAAGACCTTCCAAACCGAAGGGGCCCCCACCGGGGCCTAAAAAGAAAATAACAGCTCCACAAAGGGCGGTCACCGATCCATGCCCCTCGGACGATTCCGAGGACATGGATACCGACCGCCCCCTATTCACTAAACCGTCCTCTGCGGCGGTTAAGTTGAATAGAAACACGTCGTCCGCCCACTCTTCTAAGTCCTGAGATGGCCACACTCCTACAATGGAATTGTCGTGGATTCCAGAGGAATCTTGACGACATCAAGGCCCTCCTTCAGGCGCACCAGCCCATCTGTGTGTGCCTGCAGGAGACATACTTGCAGCCAGTCACAGATCCCACGATCCGGCACTTTTCACTAGTTCGCCGGGACCGGGATGGAGATGGTCCGGCTCGCGGGGGTGTCGCCATCCTCGTGAGCAACCATTCTCCATTCCAGGTCGTACCCCTCACCACGAACTTCGAGGCGGTAGCTATCCGTCTCTTCGTGGGGTTCTCGCTGACTGTCTGCTCTGTATATCTTCCACCTGGGAGCATCGTCTTCCAGGAAGACCTTGATGATCTCGTCTCGCAGCTGCCGTCCCCCTTCCTCATTATGGGGGACCTCAACGGACACAGTCCACTTTGGGGCAGTGCTGACACCAACGGGAGGGGCGGGGTCCTGGAGCAGTGGCTCCTGGATCCTTCTCTCTCCCTGTTGAACACCGGTGTCAGTACTTACTTTCACTCCCCAACCCGCTCTTTCACTGCCATTGACCTCACCATCTGCTCCTCCTCGATCCTTCCACTCTTTACATGGGAGGTCGAGGACAACCCTTACGGAAGCGATCACCTCCCCGTGGTGTGCACCATCTCCCGTGGGGGGCCTTGCAGCCCTTCACGCGTTTCACGGTGGAGGCTGGATCGGGCTGACTGGGGTGGTTTCGAGCTGCTCTCTGAGCTCGACGACCACTCCGTCAGCCAGGAGCCAATCAATGTGGCAGTAGCGGAGATAACGGACTGTATCGTAGATGCAGCTGCATCAACAATTCCTCAAACTTCTACACGGTTTCCTCGCTTTCCGAAACCGTGGTGGAATCCAGATTGCACCGCAGCTCGTAAGGCTCAGAACAAAGCTTGGGGGGTGTTTCGGAGATATCCGACAACCCCCAACCTCGAAAATTTCAAACGCGCCAGGGCGAAAGCTCGTTTCGTCCGATGCCAGAGCCAGAAGGAATCTTGGATCAAGTATACATCTTCTATCACCCGCACGACTAGTTCTAAGGTCGTGTGGGATAAAGTCCGGAAGATGAGTGGGAACTACACGTCCCACTCGTTATCGATCCTGGAGCACAATGGACAGGCAATTGCTGATCCCAAAGCAATTGCCGACACTCTGGGGGAGTCGTTCTCCTCCATCTCTTCGTCTTCCTCTTACTCCCCCGAGTTTCTGGCCCAGAAGGGCAGGGCGGAGCGCTCTCCGCTGTCTTTCCACTCGAATGGCCTGGAGCCTTACAACAGGCCATTCACAGCGGAGGAGCTTCGCCTTGCTCTGCACTCTTCTCGTGCCTCTGCTGTAGGGCCGGACAATGTCCATTATGCCATGCTCCAACATCTTTCACCATCGAGTAAGGATCGGCTGCTCCATCTCTTCAATCGCATTTTTCTCGAGGAGCAGTTTCCGGACTCCTGGCGGGAGGCCATCGTCTTGGCCTTCCCCAAGCCAGGCAAAGATCCCAAGATTCCTTCTAATTATCGTCCCATCGCATTGACGAGCTGCGTGTGCAAGGTGTTGGAAAGAATGGTAAATGCCAGACTCATCTGGTATTTAGAACACCACAACCTTCTTTCCAACACCCAGTGTGGCTTTCGCAGGCAACGGTCAACTCTTGACCACCTGATACGCCTCGAATCGGCTATCAGGAATTCTTTTTTACGTAGAGAGCACCTGGTGTCAATTTTCTTCGACATCGAAAAAGCGTACGACACGGCTTGGAGATTCGGCATTCTTCGTGACCTCCACAGCTTCGGCTTGAGAGGTCACATGCCGATCTTCATCTCCAACTTCTTATCGACACGCTCTTTTCGTGTCCGTGTCGGTAACACTCTGTCGCGGCCGTACCCCCAAGAACAGGGGGTGCCACAAGGCTGCGTTCTGAGTGTTACGCTTTTCGCTGTCAAGATTAATTCCATAACTAGACAACTTCCTCCATCTGTAGGCAATGCCCTCTATGTTGATGACTTTAGCATCTTTTGCTCATCTTCCAGCATGAGGGTCATTGAAAGACAACTGCAAATTGCCCTGAACAATCTTTCGGTTTGGGCGACGGCAAACGGGTTTCGGTTCTCCCCACAGAAGACCGCTTGTGTGCACTTTTGCCACAAGCGTAATCTTCATCTGGATCCCGAGCTGCGGCTCGGGGGTAACATCATTCCAGTTGTGGCGGAGACCAAGTTTCTCGGTCTCATATTCGATCGGAAATTGACCTTTTTATCTCACATACGTCATCTCAGGTCCAAGTGCACGCGGGCATTGAACATCGTCAAGGTCCTCTCCTCCCTTTCTTGGGGGGCGGACCGATGTTCTTTGCTCCGCCTGTACCGTGCACTTGTCCGATCGAAACTGGACTACGGATCCCAGGTGTAAGACTCGGCCCGGGATTCGGTGGTGAAGGTGCTGGACCCCCTCCATCATCAGGCTCTCCGTGTTTGCACGGGAGCCTTCCGCACCTCACCGGTCCAGAGTCTTTACGTTGAGACCGACGAACCTTCTTTATCTCTTCGCCGTCAGCAGTTGTCCCTACAATATGCTTCTAAATTGCGATCCCTGCCTGGCCATCCCACTTGGGACTGCGTTTTCAGTCCGAAGTGGGAAATGCTTTACAATAATCGGCCGACTGCCATTCGTCCTTTTGGTTTGCGAGTCCGAGGCTACCTCAGAGACATCAACACCAGTCTCGATAGCGTTGCACAGTCGACAGCTGAGCCACTTCCACCATGGCTCGCTGTTTCCCCTACCTGCGATTTTTCCCTGTGCAGGACGGGGAAGGCCTTTACACCCGACTGTGTGTACCGGCAACTCTTTGCCAGCCATCGTGCTGAGCACTCGGACTTCTTGCCTGTCTTTACAGATGGCTCGAAGTCCGGCACTTCGGTGGGATCAGCCATGGTCTGCTGTGATGTAATCATTGCAGACCAGATCCCACTGCAGTGTTCCATCTTCACTGCAGAGTTGCACGCTATCAGCCTCGCCTTGGACCACGTGGCGACTAAGCATCATCGTCGGTGTGTGCTTTACACCGACTCGCTTAGCTCGCTACAGGCTTTGATCTCGGTGAGGCATCGGCCTCACCCAGTTCTTACTAAGATCCGCCAGCAACTACATCGTCTGGCAGCCACAACCACCATCCATTTCTGTTGGGTGCCCGGTCATGTCGGGATTAGGGGCAATGACTTGGCAGATGCTGCTGCCAAGTCAGCCACGCCCCTGTCCGACTCTCCGTTGCCGGTTCCCTATCTGGATTTCCGGCAGCGTTTTACCACCGAGCTCCGGGCACAGTGGCAGAGATCTTGGTCGGAACAGCTTACGAACAAGCTCTTTGAGATCAAGCCTATCATCAAACCATGGCAGTCTTGTTACCGCAGGAATCGCAAGGAGGAAGTTGTACTTGCTCGGCTCCGCTTAGGTCACTCGTATATTACTCATTCGTTTCTTCTACGGGCGGACGACGTACCTAAGTGTGAGTTTTGTGACACCATTTTATCAATCAAACATATTTTAATTGAATGTCCATGTTTTAACCTTGACCGTCGTTTGTATTTTACATTTCACAAATTTACGTCCGAGCCACTTACACTCGGACATCTTTTAACTGATCATTGCTTTTTACCTCCAATTTTTGCCTTTTTGAAGTTTACAGGTTATTTTAACAGGTTATGATTTTACGGATTTGTTATTTATTCCTCTTCTGACCTAGGTCATTTACACCTGGGTTAGTTTTATCCATTGTATATACTGTATATATATATATCTATAAATATTTGTTCTTTTACAGTAATTTTTATCACGGTTTTTTGTTATATTTTTTTGTTGGTTTTGGCTTTACTTGTTTTACACTTGTTGTTTTTGTATTGTATTTTATCACCTTTAGATGTTGCTTTTAACTTTGGTTGTAGGTTTACACGATTTTTAATATTTTATTTACTACTTGTCTTTGTCTGGCGCATTATGGCCTTAGTTGCCGATGCGCCAATAAACCTCAAACAACCAACCAACATATTTTAATTGAATGTCATTGTTTTAACCTTGAAAGACGTATGTTTTTTAACTTTCACGATTTTACGTCTGTCACCCGGAACTTTTTCCTCTTCGAGACATGCGGTATGAGCTTAAAATGTTCCGCGTTTACTTAATTATCTTATCTAGAACTGCATGTCAATAGATTGATGATCTGACTTCGAAATTTAATGCCCTCAAACAAATATTTTTGAAAGAGTGGCCGAAAGAAGATTTTAGATTCGAACCAGGAACAATCTACAAGCTAGCAATACGCAGTCCCGTATTTTCTAACTGTAGTTGCGACGAGTAGAGATTTCACATGATTGACCAAGACCCAATATTTGTTTGAACAATAACAAAATTTTGTATTTATTTAAATTCCACACTTAACAAAGTTCCACCACTGGCTTATAAAGGAGGAGGATTTTACATTGCAATTAATTGAATAAGTACTCACTCCATTCAGTTAAGCTTAAGTTCGAACAACATTCAAAACAAAATAATGAAAGTAAAACTTAAAAGTGAAAGTGACAACAAGCAGAGTAAGTTAAATTAAAATAACTCTACCATGTTGAAGTTTCTCTGGAACGAGAACTGTATTCTGCTAAGTTATTGTGATGTGCACACGGCGTAAATTTTCAAGAAGCACCCACTCCAGATTTCTCTGATAATTTGCTTTGCTTGGGAAAAACCACTTCTTCAAATTTCGCGTAACGTACTTAGGTAAAAGTTTATCATCTCACTAATTTAAGAGATGTCTAATTTAACAATTTCCCTCCCTGAAATATGGCCTAAAAGTCAGTCCAGTGAATTTCACTAAAGTCGGACTTAGCGAAGAGTGCAAAAGAAAGATAGATAAAAAGACCGAACCCTGGTCTGTTAGCCTGATCAACCACACCGAACTGTCTCCAACTGTCTCCCGGGTCGAGCATAACAATATCTTTCTGGCAACCCCGGGAACTCTCCGACCAAAAGGGCCAATCAGAAGCAAGCCCCGGGCAAAAACCCGATTCCACTTCCATGTTTCGCAAGTGGAACGGAGTTTTGTTGCCAGCCAGCACTCTGATGATTGCCGAGAAAGAACTTAGCTCGTGTGAAATGACAGGAAGTATCTTGTGAAACAATTGCAGATCAATGTCTGCATTTGGGCAAATGCAGACATTGATCTTCGGGAGGATTGCAACGTAAACAGATGAAACGGAACCCTGAAAGATATTCGCATCCGAGATCTTGCACCCATTAACCTCCGTAGACATCTCCGTCAGACACAAAGTGGTTGCATCAGGATAGAAATGAAATAAAAAAAATTAGAATTATTAAAATCAATAGGTCTGCGACCTATCATTCCTCTCTTCTTTAAATCAAGCCAACACCCTGGGTGTCATCACTTATTACATTCCGAAATGAAAATTTTGGAGTGGTACCAGGTATTGAATTTTATGAGCCATCACAACAATTTTCTGGTTTTCTTTCAAAAGAAAACAGCACAAAAATTTGTTGAACTTGAGATAACTGGAAATTCTTCTGTGTTAGAAATTTTCTTCATGGATCGCACAATTTTTTCTCCAACATTTAATCACCGGAAACAAAACAAAAATGAAAAAGTATGAGTAGAATAATTCCATTTATATATAAACACACAAAATTACGCTTAATATCTATTTGGTTATGACGAAATATTCAATGCAAATGTTTAAAACATGGTAACTAACACTATATAAATCAATGTCAACTTATAAGCATATATCAATAGCATATTTATGATAGATGGTAAGGTAAATATTGATTATAAGATATAATATACTTTTAATTTACAAATCGCAAATATTCGTAATATAATATATAGGACAACTTAGATTTGTCTGATCTTACAAGCAGAAAAATCTTCTCTCTTCAACTTAGAATAAGCCTACATCAACCATCTTTCCTAGTTTCCATATTCTCAAAATTATCATTAAATTTCAAACTAATACATTGTTAAAAGAAAACAAATCAGTGCACATCTTTCCTATGAGGATACAAATGTTCTATCAAAAACTCTAAAATTTATGTGCTATGTTTACCCTGTTTCCCCAAAAAAATCTTTTAACTCTATAGCCACAAAAGAAAAGTGGGGACGGAAAGATTCCACATCCAGGACTACCATAGAATGATAGTGGGTCCTTCCGTCTTCCTCCCCTGTCCAGACTAGCATCCCATGTCAAAGGGTAAACACAGTTTGCTAAACATCCGTCTGAACCCATGCAGTTTGGGCTTGCTACATGTATAGGGAGACGTCTCCAATCAAAAATGAGCTTGAAACATCTGAAAGCGAAACTAGAACTCCTCAAGTAACTGCTTGCTACAGAGGTTTAACTGGAACCTGTCAGTTTATACGCCATAGTAGATCTGTGAGGATGGTAGGACCTCAGCAGAAAAACTTACTCGGAGCTTTGATCAGTGGCCAAGCGTGCTAAGTATTTGACCATGGGACGGCTGATAAATATATATTTGTAGTGAATTAAATATTTTAAAATACAATAACATATGGATATTTGTATTAGAATATATTAAAATAAAACAGCACAGGTGGCAGAGTGTTTGCTTGTCTATTTTTCAGAGGAGGTGTGATAGGAAATACGATACTGGGAAAAAATGAAATTTCGCCCCTCTCCCCCCTGAACTTCCTTTTATTCTGAAACTTTTTTAAATTATAAAAAAAAGACTGTCTTTTTATAATTTCAATTATTGTGTTTTGCATTGTAACATTTTTTTCCCTACGGAAAACCTGGATTTACACCTCGGGTGTTACTAGGCACAAAGAGGGTAGTGCACAATTATATATAAAAAATTTCCGAAATTTTTTAACTTTTACATCCTGAAAATAGATAATTTCACATATTTTGCAACAATTTTGCTACCAAATGCTGTAAAATTAAAATTTCAAAACAAAATTTTGCAACTCACATATGATGAAACGACTCCTTCTTTCAATCCAAGCTGCAATATTGCAATATGCATTCCTGCACTCACAACAGCATGTTCTGATGAAGAGAACTGTGTCTTTATCTCCTCATATGCTATCAATGCTTTTTCTGCTTCTGTTGCTTCTTCGTGAACTTGTGAGTTCTCACTTTCTAACCAATCTTCGAAACATTGTAGAGATTGAACTCTTCCGAAGGCATCCCTAGGTCGTAGATTATATCTAGACGTTTGTCGTGTCTCCGTTTCTACAACTTTGGGTATAGTCTGTGAACTCTGGTCATTTCCAGAATACTCATCCCTTTGCAATAGTGTTAGTGGTATCTTAACAGGTAAGGATTCGATTGATTGTTCCTCCATCATTACAGGTTGTTTTCTCTGTCATCCTCCATACGTTGTGATGTGAAATCCTTCATCCTCTGCTCTGTCTACTTCTTCCCAAATTTGATCGATGCGATTCTTAATTATTCGTTCCTTTCTGGCAATCTGGGCAAGGTTTTGGATTCCTCTTCACCTACAAATTCCTCAGATGGTCTGTGCAGATTTGCTTTAAACAAACGATCCACGTGTACAATCTTCACTTTTTTCGGGTCGCGAATCAAAGAAATCTCAAACGTGACAGGTGAGAGCTGTTTTGTGACCCTGTATGGTCCACTGGACAGCCTCGCTAATCAAACCTCTCGTCAAACCATGGCAGTCTTGTTACCGCAGGAATCGCAAGGAGGAAGTTGTACTTGCTCGGCTCCGCTTGGGTCATTCGTTTATTACTCATTCGTTTCTTTTACGGGCGGACGACAAACCCAAGTGCGAGTTTTGTGACACCATTTTAACAATGAAACACATTTTAATTGATTGCTGTTGTTTTACCTTTGAAAGACGTATGTTTTTTTAACTCTCATGATTTTACGTCCGAGCCCCTTACACTCGGACATCTTTTATCCGACCATTGTACTTTTACCTCTCTCTTTCAATTTTTACGATTTACTGGATATTTTAATCGCATATAGTTTTTACTCTTCAGCTTTTTATATCTATGATTATACCAACTTATACATTGTTTGTGTATCCCAGGTCATTTACACCTGGTATTCTATTGTTTTCTTTTGTATTTTTACACTTGTTCTTTGTTGTTTTACCTTTTTACACCCCCTCGGTGTGAGCGCCTGTACGTGGTGAGGGGGACCACCCTGTGAAGGTTCCCGCTGGCTCGGTTACCTTCGCAGGGTCCTAAACGCTCGCCCGCGTGTTTGCCGTGCGCGGAGACCCGTGTCCCGGGAAAGGAGGATCCTGGTAGTTGCTCGGGGGTCCCCGTCTTCTCTCCTCAGCTCATGACTGACGTGGTCCCCATTGGCCGTCTTGCCATTGGGGAGCCTGTCCGTCGCGGGGCTGGGCAGCGGATTCCGGGGCCTCTGCTATACACTGCTTTGGCCTCTGCTTCCGGTAAACGGGAGCTCCTGGGGTGGCCCCCCCAAGGAGCAATCGGCTGGTGGGCAGGTCCTGCTAGGGTCAACCGTGCAGAGCGGTGAGTAACCTTGCCCACGGTCCGGGTACAGGTTTACAAGTTTCCTCACAACTTCTTTTCCTTTTGTAGTTATCCTTTCTTTGTGAGGCCAGTTTGGCCATTCACAATTTTTATTATTTTACGCTTTGTTTGATTTGTGTAGAATGTTTTGTTCTGCACATTTCTCTTTTTATTTTCCTTATATTTATTTGTGAGGGCTTGGCTCACTGTTTGTGTGGGTATAGTGCCTGCGTAGCCCTGGCGCCCGACTGGGCGTCCCCTTGTTGGGCTCCGTGGAGGGTGGGGACAGCGGGCACTGAACCACACAACCAAAATCATGAGAGAGAGTGAAGAAATTAATACGATCGCCGCCAACAAGAGGGCTCGACATGAGCCCCCATCTTCCTCGTTGTCTAAGTTATCTCTGCCGTCGTCTTCTTTGTCTGTGTCTTCGTTCCCAAAGTTCCTGATCATCCACTCCACGGGTGATCAGGTGCTTGGGGACATGTCCCCTTTTTTTGTGAATAAAGGTTTGAAAGGTCTTGCGGGAGAACCGAAATCCGTAAAGCGCTTACGATCTGGCGACTTACAAGTTGAGACCGCTTGTTCCAAACACTCGGAACTGCTCCTGAAAGTCAAAGAAATTGGTGGGGTGGCTGTCGAAGTCACTCCCCATAAAACTTTGAATTCCTCTCGGGGTGTGATCACCGAGTGGGGGCCCCCTCGGTGTGAGCGCCTGTACGCGGTGAGGGGGACCACCCTGTGAAGGTTCTGCTGGCTCGGCTACCTTCGCAGGGTCCTAAACGCTCGCCCACGTGTTTGCCGTGCGTGGAGACCCGTGTCCCGGGAAAGGAGGATCCTGGTAGTTGCTCGGGGGTCCCCGTCTTCTCTCCTCAGCTCATGACTGGCGTGGTCCCCATTGGCCGTCTTGCCATTGGGGAGCCTGTCTGTCGCGGGGCTGGGCAGCGAATTCCGGGGCCGCTGCTATACACTGCTTTGGCCTCTGCTTCAGGTAAACGGGAGGTCCTGGGGTGGCCCCCTCAGGATCAATCGGCTGGTGGGCTGGTCCTGCTAGGGTCAACTATGCTGTTCAGTGAGTAACCTTGTCCACCGTCCGGACAACGGTTTGCGAGTTTCCCCACACATTTACTAATTTTGTAGTTTTCTTTCTTTTGTGAGGCCAGCTCTTGCCTCACACTTTATTGCTTTGTTGCTTCTTTTCTTTTGTGGGAACTCCGACGAGTTTCCCACCGTTTCTCTTTTACTTTTCCTTTTTGTTTTGTAGTGAGGGCTTGGCTCACTGGCTGTGTGGGTATGGTGCCCGGGCAGCCCTGGCGCCCAACTGGGCGTCCCCTTGTTGGACTCCATGGTGGGTGGGGACAACGGGCACTGAATTTTTTCAAAACAACCATGAGTACAACTACTCATAATTCTTCGAGCAATGCCGCAAAGAGGGCTCGCCATGAACCCCCAACTTCTCTGTCTTTGCCTTCGTCTTCGTGTGTGTCTCCGTCTCCGAAGTTCCTGATCATCCACTCTACGGGTGATCAGGTTCTTGGGGACATGTCCCCGTTTTTTATACATAAGGGTATTCAAGGTCTTGCGGGAGAGCCGAAATCTGTCAAGCGCCTAAGATCTGGTGACTTGCAGGTGGAGACTGCGTGCTCCAAGCACTCGGAGCTTTTATTAAAGGTTACAGCGATTGGTGGAGTGGCAGTCGAAGTCACTCCACACAAAACGCTCAATTCCTCCCGGGGCGTGATCTCCGAGTGGGGCCTCCTCAAGGTTTCTGAGGAGGAAATCCTCTCGGAGCTTTCGGCCCAGGGAGTGATAGCAGTCCACCGGGTTTCTTCACGCCGTAATGGAAAGTTAGAGCCCACCAGGGTACTTATTCTAACTTTCAATACACCACACCTGCCTACTTCCATCAAGGCAGGCTACTTACACTGTGAGGTGCGGCCATTTATCCCCAACCCTCTGCGTTGCTTTCAATGCCAGAGGTTTGGTCATGCCCGCACCGCATGCCGGGGCAAGCCCACCTGTGCTCGTTGTGGCAGTCAGGATCATCTCGAACCTGACTGCACAGCCGAAAAGGCATGCTGTGTAAACTGCCGTGGTGAACATCCGGCGTACTCCCGCGACTGTCCGAAGTGGCTGGAGGAGAAAGAGGTACAGCGCCTCAAGACCCTTCATAACATCAGTTATCCAGAGGCGAGAAAGCTCGCTGCACCGCCTGCCCCACCTGGTAAGGTCTCCTATGCCGGTGCGGTTGCCGGAAAGCCCATCGTTAAGATGGCTTCTGTGGCGGTGCAGACCGACATCAGCGTTCCACCTGCTGAATCTTTCTCGCCTGCTGCCAAGTACCTCTTGACGCAGGCGAAGCCGACGTCGGTGTCCATCTCGACATCGACACCGGTTTCTATTCCTGTGTCTGTGCCTTCCACGTCCACCTCTGGAAGGCCCCCTCCACCCCGCCCACAGACAGCAAGACCTACGAAACCCAAGGGGCCCCCGCCGGGGCCCAAAAAGAAAATTTTACCTCCACGTTCGGCGGTCTCTGATCCGTGTTGCTCGGACGACTCCGAGGACATGGACACCGACCGCCCCAATTTTCCAAAACCGTCGCTGGCGACGGTTAAAATAAATCGTAAGTCGTCCGCCACTTCTAAGACCTGAGATGGCCACACTCCTTCAATGGAACTGTCGTGGATTCCAGAGGAATATTGACGACATCAAGGTCCTCCTGATGGCACACCAACCCCTTTGCGTGTGCCTTCAGGAGACATTCTTGCAGACAGCCAACAATCCCACTATCCGGCACTTTTCTCTCATTCGCCGGGACCGGGATGGAGATGGTCCAGCTCACGGGGGTGTTGCCATCCTCGTGAGCAACCATTCTCCATTCCAGGTCATTCCCATCACGACAAATTTAGAGGCGGTTGCCATCCGCCTCTTTGTGGGATTTTCGTTGACTGTCTGTTCTGTCTATCTCCCACCCGGAAGCATCGTTTTCCGGGATGACCTTGATGACCTCGTATCGCAGCTGCCGTCCCCCTTCCTCATCATGGGGGACTTCAACGGCCACAGTCCGCTCTGGGGCAGTGCTGACACCAACGGGAGGGGCCGGGTCTTGGAGCAGTGTCTCCTGGATCCATCGCTCTCCCTGTTGAACACCGGTGTCAGTACCTACTTTCACACCCCAACCCGCACATTCACTGCCATTGACCTCACCATCTGCTCCTCCTCGATCCTTCCACTCTTTACATGGGAGGTCGAGGACAATCCCTATGGAAGCGATCACCTCCCCGTGGTGTGTACCATCTCTCGTGGGGGGCCTTGCAGCCCTTCGCGTGTCTCCCGGTGGAGGCTTGATCGGGCTGATTGGAGTGGCTTCGAGCTCTTGTCTGAGCTCGATGAGCACTCTGTCAGCCAGGAGCCCATCAATGTCGCAGTGGCGGAGTTGACGGACTGTATCGTCCATGCAGCTGCCTCTACTATTCCTCAGACCTCGACTCGGTTTCCACGGTTCCCAAAACCGTGGTGGAATCCCGACTGCACCGCAGCTCGTAAGGCTCAGAACAAGGCTTGGGGGGTGTTTCGGAGATATCCGACGTCCCCCAACCTCGAAGCATTCAAACGCGCCAGGGCGAAAGCCCGTTTCGTCCGGCGCCAGAGCCAGAAGGAATCTTGGATGAAATATACATCTTCTATCACCCGCACGACCAGTTCTAAGGTTGTGTGGGATAAGGTCCGGAAGATGGGTGGGAAGTACACGTCCCACTCATTTTCGATCCTGGAGCACAATGGACAGGCAATTGCTGATCCTCGTGCAATTGCCGACACTCTGGGGGAGTCATTCTCCTCCATCTCCTCATCTTCCTCGTACTCCCCCGAGTTTCTGGCCCAGAAGAGCAGGGCTGAACGCTCTCCGCTGTCCTTCCATTCGAATGGCCTGGAGTCTTACAACAGGCCATTCACAGCGGAGGAGCTTCGCCGTGCTCTGCACACTTCTCGTGCATCTGCTGTGGGGCCAGACAATGTCCATTATGCCATGCTCCAACATCTCTCACCATCGAGTAAGGATCGACTGCTCCGCCTCTTCAACCGTATTTTCATCGAGGAGCAGTTTCCGGACTCCTGGCGGGAGGCCATCGTCTTGGCCTTCCCTAAGCCAGGCAAAGATCCCAAGATTCCTTCCAATTATCGTCCAATTGCGTTGACGAGCTGCGTCTGCAAGGTGTTGGAAAGGATGGTAAATACCAGGCTGGCCTGGTATTTGGAACATCACGGCCTTCTTTCCAACACCCAGTGTGGCTTTCGCAGGCACCGGTCTACTTTAGACCACCTGATCCGCCTCGAATCGGCGATCAGGAATTCCTTTTTACGTAGAGAGCACCTGGTGTCCATTTTCTTCGACATCGAAAAAGCGTACGACACGGCATGGAGATTCGGCATTCTTCGTGACCTTCACAGCTTCGGCTTGCGAGGTCACATGCCAATCTTCATTGCAAACTTTTTATCTTCTCGTATTTTTCGAGTTCGTGTCGGCAACACTCTATCGCGGCCTTTCCCCCAAGAACAGGGGGTGCCACAAGGCTGCGTCCTGAGTGTTACGCTTTTCGCTGTCAAGATCAATTCCATTACACGGCAACTTCCTCCGACTGTAGGCAATGCCCTCTATGTTGATGACTTTAGCATCTTTTGCTCATCGTCCAGCATGAGGGTCATTGAACGACAACTGCAAACTGCCCTGAACAATCTCTCGGTTTGGGCGACGGCGAATGGGTTCCGGTTCTCCCCACAGAAGACCGCTTGCGTGCACTTTTGCCGCAAGCGTAATCTTCATCTGGACCCCGAGCTGCGGCTCGGGGGTAACATCATTCCCGTTGTGGCGGAGACCAAGTTTCTCGGTCTCCTCTTCGACCGGAAATTGACCTTTTTACCACATATTCGACATCTCAGGTCCAAGTGCACGCGGGCATTGAACATCATCAAGGTCCTCTCCTCCCTCTCTTGGGGGGCGGACCGATGTTCTTTGCTCCGCCTTTACCGTGCACTTGTCCGGTCGAAACTGGACTACGGATCCCAGGTGTATGACTCCGCCCGGGATTCCATGGTGAAGGTGCTGGACCCACTCCATCATCAGGCCCTCCGTGTGTGCACGGGGGCCTTCCGCACTTCACCGGTCCAGAGTCTCTACGTTGAGACCGATGAACCATCTTTATCTCTTCGCCGTCAGCAGTTGTCCCTGCAGTATGCATCAAAATTGCGATCCCTGCCAGGCCATCCCACTTGGGACTGCGTTTTCAGTCCCAGGTGGGAAATGTTATACCAGAATCGGCCGACTGCCATTCGTCCTTTCGGTTTGCGTGTCCGAGGTTACCTGCGAGACATCAACACCAGTCTCGATAGCATCGCACAGTCGACAGCTGAGCCACTTCCACCTTGGCTCGCTGTTTCCCCTTCCTGCGATTTTTCCCTGTGCAGGACGGGGAAGGCCTTTACACCCGACTGTGTGTACCGGCAACTCTTTGCCAGCCATCGTGCTGCGCACCCGGACTTCTTGCCTGTCTTCACAGATGGCTCGAAGTCCGGCACTTCTGTGGGATCAGCCATGGTCTGCTGTGATGTAATCATTGCAGACCAGATCCCACTGCAGTGTTCCATCTTCACTGCAGAGTTGCACGCTATCAGTCTCGCCTTGGACCACGTGGCGACTAAGCATCATCGTCGGTGTGTGCTTTACACCGACTCGCTTAGCTCGCTACAGGCTTTGATCTCGGTGAGGCATCGGCCTCACCCTGTTCTCTCCAAGATCCGCCAGCAGCTCCATCGTCTGGCAGCCACCACCACGATTCTCTTCTGTTGGGTGCCCGGTCATGTCGGGATCAGGGGCAATGACTTGGCAGATGCTGCTGCCAAGTCAGCCACGCCCCTGTCCGACTCTCCGTTGCCGGTTCCATATGTGGATTTCCGGCAGCGTTTCACCATCGAGCTCCGGGCACAGTGGCAGAGATCTTGGTCGGAACAGCTTACCAACAAGCTCTTTGAGATCAAACCTATCGTCAAACCGTGGCAGTCTTGTTACCGCAGGAATCGTAAGGAGGAAGTTGTTCTTGCTCGGCTCCGCTTAGGTCACTCGTTTTTAACCCACTCTTTTCTACTTAAGGCGGACGCAGTACCTAAGTGCGAGTTTTGTGACACCATTTTAACTGTTAAACATATTTTAATTCAGTGTCCGGCTTTTAACCTTGAACGAAAAATGTATTTTAGCTTCCACAATTTTATGGCTGAGCCTCTTACACTCAGCCATCTTTTATCTGATGAATCGTTTTTAACTCCTGTTTTCGACTTTTTACGTTTTACTGGTTATTTTACACGTATTTGATTTTTACCCTATTTCCTAGTTTTTACTCTTGTTTGTGTTTTAAACAGGTCCTATACACCCATTTTTATTGTTAACTTTTACATTTGTTGTTACTTTTTAATCTTTTTACTTGTCGTTTTGTGCTGTTTTGTTTGTGTTCGTTTTAACTTTGGTTGTGGGTTATGAGACTTTTATCCCTTTTTATCGTTTGTTTGGCGCAATATAGCCTTAGTTGCTGTTGCGCCAATAAATCCCAAACAACCAGACAAACCTTGCCATTGGGGAGCCTGTCTGTCGCGGGGCTGGGCAGCGGATTCCGGGGCCTCTGCTATACACTGCTTTGGCCTCTGCTTCCGGTAAACGGGAGCTCCTGGGGTGGCCCCCCCAGGAGCAATCGGCTGGTGGGCAGGTCCTGCTAGGGTCAACCGTGCAGAGCGGTGAGTAACCTTGCCCACGGTCCGGGTACAGGTTTACAAGTTTCCTCACAACTTATTTTCCTTTTCTCGTTATCTTTTCTTTGTGAGGCCAGGTTGGCCATTCACAATTTTGTTATTTTAAGCTTTGTTTCTTTTGCGTAGAACGTTTTTGTTCTGCACATTTCTCTTTTCATTTTCCTTGTATTTATTTGTGAGGGCTTGGCTCACTGTCTGTGTGGGTATAGTGCCTGCGTAGCCCTGGCGCCCGACTGGGCGTCCCCTTGTTGGGCTCCGTGGAGGGTGGGGACAGCGGGCACTGAACCACACAAAAAAAAATCATGAGAGAGAGTGATGAAAATAATGCGATCGCCGCCAACAAGAGGGCTCGACATGAGCCCCCATCTTCCTCGTTGTCTCAGTTATCTCTGCCATCGTCTTCTATGTCTGTGTCTTCGTTCCCAAAGTTCCTGATCATCCACTCCACGGGTGATCAGGTACTTGGGGACATGTCCCCATTTTTCGTTAACAAAGGTTTGAAAGGTCTTGCGGGAGAACCGAAATCCGTTAAGCGCCTACGATCTGGTGACTTACAGGTTGAGACCGCTTGTTCGAAACACTCGGAACTACTCCTGAAAGTCAAGGAAATTGGTGGGGTGGCTGTCGAAGTCACTCCCCATAAAACTTTGAATTCCTCTCGGGGTGTGATCACCGAGTGGGGCCTCCTCAAAGTTACTGAGGAGGAGATCCTCTCGGAGCTCACACCTCAAGGAGTAACAGCGGTCCACCGGGTTTCGACACGCCGTGATGGAAAATTAACACCCACCCGGGTGTTGATTGTGACATTCAATACGCCACGCCTGCCTTCTTACATCAAGGCAGGTTATTTACATTGTGAGGTTCGGCCGTATATCCCAAATCCTCTGCGCTGTTTTCAGTGTCAGATATACGGTCATGCCCGCACAGCATGCAGGGGCAAGCCCACCTGTGCTCGCTGTGGCAGTAAGGATCATCTCGATCCTGACTGCACAGCTGAAAAGGCATGCTGTGTGAACTGCAGTGGCGAACATCCGGCGTACTCCCGCGACTGTCCGAAGTGGAAGGAGGAAAAGGAGGTACAACGCCTCAAAGTCGTGAATAACATCTCGTATGCTGAGGCGAGAAAGCTTGCTGCACCGCCAGCCCCACCTGGCAAGGTTTCCTATGCCAGTGCAGTCATTGGAAAGCCCATGGTTCCAATGACTTCGGTTGCGGTGCAGACAGACATCAGTGTACCACCTACTGAGTCTTTCTCGCCAGCTGCGAAATACCTCCTTACGCAGGCGAGACCGAGGGTGGTGTCGACTTCGACATCAACCCCGGTTTCCATTCCTGCAGGTCAGCCTTCCACCTCCACTGGAAGGCCTCCTCCTTCCCGTCCTCAGACAGCAAGACCTTCAAAACCGAAGGGGCCCCCACCGGGGCCTAAAAAGAAAATCATCACTCCTCCTCAAAGGGCGGTCACCGATCCATGCCCCTCGGACGATTCCGAGGACATGGATACCGACCGCCCCCTATTCAGTAAGCCGTCCTCCGCGGCGGTTAAACTGAATAGAAATTTGTCGTCCGCCCACTCTTCTAAGTCCTGAGATGGCCACACTCCTACAATGGAATTGTCGTGGATTCCAGAGGAATCTAGACGACATCAAGGCCCTCCTTCAGGCACACCAGCCCATCTGTGTGTGCCTGCAGGAGACATACTTGCAGCCAGTCACAGATCCCACGATCCGGCACTTTTCACTGGTTCGCCGGGACCGGGATGGAGATGGTCCAGCTCGCGGGGGTGTCGCCATCCTCGTGAGCAACCATTCTCCATTCCAGGTCGTAAACCTCACCACCAACTTAGAGGCGGTAGCCATCCGTCTCTTCGTGGGGTTCTCGCTGACTGTCTGCTCTGTATATCTTCCCCCTGGGAGCATCGTCTTCCAGGAAGACCTGGATGATCTCGTCTCGCAGCTGCCGTCCCCCTTCCTCATTATGGGGGACCTCAACGGACACAGTCCACTTTGGGGCAGTGCTGACACCAACGGGAGGGGCGGGGTCCTGGAGCAGTGGCTCCTGGATCCTTCTCTTTCCCTGTTGAACACCGGTGTCAGTACTTACTTTCACTCCCCAACCCGCACTTTCACTGCCATTGACCTCACCATCTGCTCCTCCTCGATCCTTCCACTCTTTACATGGGAGGTCGAGGACAACCCGTATGGAAGCGATCACCTCCCCGTGGTGTGCACCATCTCACGTGGGGGGCCTTGCAGCCCTTCACGCGTCTCACGGTGGAGGCTCGATCGGGCTGACTGGGGTGGTTTCGAGCTGCTCTCTGAGCTCGGAGACCACTCTGTCAGCCAGGAGCCCATCAATGTGGCAGTAGCGGAGATAACGGACTGTATCGTGGATGCAGCTGCATCAACGATTCCTCAAACTTCTACACGGTTTCCTCGCTTTCCGAAACCGTGGTGGAATCCAGAATGCACCGCAGCTCGTAAGGCTCAGAACAAGGCTTGGGGGGTGTTTCGGAGATATCCGACGTCCCCCAACCTTGAAAATTTCAAACGCGCCAGGGCGAAAGCTCGTTTCGTCCGACGCCAGAGCCAGAAGGAATCTTGGATCAAGTATACGTCTTCCATCACCCGCACGACTAGTTCTAAGGTCGTGTGGGATAAAGTCCGGAAGATGAGTGGGAACTACACCTCCCACTCGTTATCGATCCTGGAGCAAAATGGACAGACAATTGCTGATCCCAAAGCAATTGCCGACACTCTGGGGAGTCATTCTCTTCCACCTCTTCGTCTTCCTCTTACTCCCCCGAGTTTCTGGCCCAGAAGGGCAGGGCGGAGCGCTCTCCGCTGTCTTTCCATTCGAATGGCCTGGAGCCTTACAACAGGCCATTCACAGCGGAGGAGCTTCGCCTTGCTCTGCACTCTTCTCGTGCCTCTGCTGTCGGGCCGGACAATGTCCATTATGCCATGCTCCAACATCTTTCACCATCGAGTAAGGATCGGCTGTTCCATCTCTTCAATCGCATTTTTCTCGAGGAGCAGTTTCCGGACTCCTGGCGGGAGGCCATCGTCTTGGGCTTCCCCAAGCCAGGCAAAGATCCCAAGATTCCTTCAAATTATCGTCCCATCGCATTGACGAGCTGCGTGTGCAAGGTGTCGGAAAGAATGGTAAATGCCAGACTCATCTGGTATTTAGAACATCACAACCTTCTTTCCAACACCCAGTGTGGCTTTCGCAGGCAACGGTCAACTCTTGACCATCTGATACGCCTCGAATCGGCTATCAGAAATTCTTTTTTACGTAGAGAGCACCTGGTGTCAATTTTCTTCGACATCGAAAAAGCGTACGACACGGCTTGGAGATTCGGCATTCTTCGTGACCTCCACAGCTTCGGCTTGAGAGGTCACATGCCGATCTTCATCTCCAACTTCTTATCGACACGCTCTTTTCGTGTCCGTGTCGGTAACACTCTGTCGCAGCCGTACCCCCAAGAACAGGGGGTGCCACAAGGCTGCGTTCTGAGTGTTATGCTTTTCGCTGTCAAGATTAATTCTATAACTAGACAACTTCCTCCATCAGTAGGCAATGCCCTCTATGTTGATGACTTTAGCATCTTTTGCTCTTCGTCCAGCATGAGGGTCATTGAAAGACAACTGCAAATTGCCCTGAACAATCTTTCGGTTTGGGCGACGGCAAACGGGTTTCGGTTCTCCCCACAGAAGACCGCTTGTGTGCACTTTTGCCACAAGCGTAATCTTCATCTGGATCCTGAGCTGCGGCTCGGGGGTAACATCATTCCAGTTGTGGCGGAGACCAAGTTTCTCGGTCTCATATTCGATCGGAAATTGACCTTTTTACCACACATACGTCATCTCAGGTCCAAGTGCACGCGGGCATTGAACATCATCAAGGTCCTCTCCTCCCTCTCTTGGGGGGCGGACCGATGTTCTTTGCTCCGCCTGTACCGTGCACTTGTCCGATCGAAACTGGACTACGGATCCCAGGTGTACGACTCGGCCCGGGATTCGGTGGTGAAGGTGCTGGATCCCCTCCATCATCAGGCTCTCCGTGTTTGTACGGGAGCCTTCCGCACCTCACCGGTCCAGAGTCTTTACGTTGAGACCGACGAACCTTCTTTATCTCTTCGCCGTCAGCAGTTGTCCCTACAATATGCGTCTAAATTGCGATCCCTGCCTGGGCATCCCACTTGGGACTGCGTTTTCAGTCCGAAGTGGGAAATGCTTTACAATAATCGGCCGACTGCCATTCGTCCTTTTGGTTTGCGTGTCCGAGGCTACCTCAGAGACATCAACACCAGTCTCGATAGCGTTGCACAGTCGACAGCTGAGCCACTTCCACCTTGGCTCGCTGTTTCCCCTTCCTGCGATTTTTCCCTGTGCAGGACCGGGAAGGCCTTTACACCCGACTGTGTGTACCGGCAACTCTTTGCCAGCCATCGTGCTGAGCACCCGGACTTCTTGCCTGTCTTTACAGATGGCTCGAAGTCCGGCACTTCAGTGGGATCAGCCATGGTCTGCTGTGATGTAATCATTGCAGACCAGATCCCACTGCAGTGTTCCATCTTCACTGCAGAGTTGCACGCTATCAGTCTCGCCTTGGACCACGTAGCGACTAAGCATCATCGTCGGTGTGTGCTTTACACCGACTCGCTTAGCTCGCTACAGGCTTTGATCTCGGTGAGGCGTCGGCCTCACCCTGTTCTCTCCAAGATCCGCCAGCAGCTCCATCGTCTGGCAGCCACCAGCACGATTCTCTTCTGTTGGGTGCCCGGTCATGTCGGGATCAGGGGCAATGACTTGGCAGATGCTGCTGCCAAGTCAGCCACGCCCCTATCCCGCTCTCCGTTGCCGGTTCCATATCTGGATTTCCGGCAGCGTTTTACCACCGAGCTCCGGGCACAGTGGCAGAGATCTTGGTCAGAACAGCTTACAAACAAGCTCTTTGAGATCAAACCTATCGTCAAACCATGGCAGTCTTGTTACTGCAGGAATCGCAAGGAGGAAGTTGTACTTGCTCGGCTCCGCTTAGGTCATTCGTTTATTACTCATTCGTTTCTCTTACGGGCGGACGACGTACCTAAGTGTGAGTTTTGTGACACCATTTTAACCATCAAACACATTTTAATATCGTGTCCATGTTTTAACTTTGAACGGCGTTTGTTTTTTAATTTTCATGATTTTACGTCCGAGCCCCTTACACTCGGACATTTGTTAGCTGATCATTGTTGTTTTAACGCTGTCTTTAAATTTTTACTATTTACAGGTTATTTTACTCGTCTATAATTTTACTCTACTGATTGTTTACACCTGATTACTTTTATTTTTACAAAATATTTCTACATTTGTTTATTGTTATTCACTGCTTGTTATTTTATTATTCTACATTTGTCTCCTTCAATTCCTAGTTTATTTTTAATAATTGGTTGAGGGTTCCATGACTTTTATCTTTTTACATCTTGGACATTCGTTTGGCTCATTATAGCCTCAGTTGCTAATGCGCCATTAAACCCTAAACAACCAACCAACCAACCTTTTTACAATTTTGCTAATTTCTTTTAAATGTGGTTGCGGGTTTACATGTCTTTTATCTTTTATATTGTCTTTTGTTTGGCGCATTATGGCCTAGTCGCCGATGCGCCATAAAACCCAAAACAACCAACAGCCTCGCTAACTTCTTACTTCGTCCTGGTTTTACTACTGGGGTATATAGATAAACTGAAGAACCAAATTTTATCTGTTTATCTTTCGCTATCTTACTTTTTTGCAAATGTTGTTTTTCAGACTCCTGTTCAAGATTTTCTTCCACAACTTCATATGCATGTTGCATCCTTCCCACAAATTGTTCCGAATAAGTTAGAACATCTGCATACGAAAATTGTGGTGGGGTTGTGTGTTGAAAGTTAAAATCATCTGCAGACAAAGGCTTAACTCTCTTGTTTTTACATTTGGGAACATCAGTGTGTCTACTTTGACTGGTTCAAAGTTACCAGTTTAGATCCCTTACTTAACCACAGTGGTTCGGAAGAAAGGTTTGCTACTCTAACACTCAGTGTACCATCAGCGTTAAGAGTATTCACTGACCTAGCGACACAGAAATCTCTGAATCGATTCTGTTCATTGGGTTGAACTAGAACAATGTCTTTACTTTGAAAAGGATATGTCTTCAAGCTGGACAGAAATTATCCTTTCGGTTCTAGGAAAAATTCTTTCCTTTCTTATAATCCTAGCAAATTTTTTCTTTTTGGGTACAATAGAAATAAAATTTACATAAGCACCTCCATCATTCATTTTCCCTTTGACTGTGTTCCCAGTTACTGTTAAAATTCCTCTTCCCACATCAAAGTTAAATCGGTGATACCTTTGTTTTACTCATTTACACTGTTGAAAATGTATTTTAAATTTTGTTTGCGGGTTTCTATGTCTTTTATCTTTTAATTTGTCTTTTGTTTGGCGCATTATGGCCTTGTTGCCGATGCGCCATTAAGCCCCAAACAACAACAATCGGTGATACCTAAACAAATCTATCCCAAAAAGAGTATTGTACTGTTTACTCATTTCCTGTCGTGTCACAAAAATCGGATACTTGAAAGATTTGCCAGAGAGTTCAAACTGGATTTCATAACATCCTTCAATCGGCAAAGATTCACCTGTTATTCCGAATATTTTAACATCTGTTTGGATCCGTCTCACAGGCGTTTTAGCACAAATTCTTTTAAATGTTCTCATATTCATGAGAGAAACCGACGCTCCCGTGTAAACGAATATGTATGCGAAGTATGCGAAGGGGAACATTCCCAGATGATCCTTTCACAATGGGAAGATGTGAATCATGTTTTGTTGCAATGAATCTAACTGCAGGGAAATTTATTATTCCTTTCTCTGGAGCCGATACGCCCTGCTTTGTTCGACTCCCTCTGCGTTTAAAGGATTAGTATTAGCGTTTGTGCACCTATCGATTTGATAGTTCATTTGTTGGTCTGGATCATTCCTTGCAATAGGAAATTTCCTA
Organism: Ryuthela nishihirai; assembly: GCA_038380435.1. Taxonomy (NCBI): domain Eukaryota; kingdom Metazoa; phylum Arthropoda; class Arachnida; order Araneae; family Heptathelidae; genus Ryuthela; species Ryuthela nishihirai. The sequence goes on from JAWZYU010000006.1 coordinate 70,613,585, forward strand.
TCTCCTCTCGCATTTGGCACACAAAATCTGGAATTTTCTCTACTTTGTTGTCCAAATACAGAAATCTGAGGAGGCACATTACGATATCTGACTTCAGGAAATTTTGGGTTAATTCTTTTTGTACAATTCCTCGCAATATGTCCCTTTCCACGACAAGAAAAACAAACTGTCTGAGAGCTTGTCCATCTTGGAGTTTGTTGGGGAAAGTTTCTCCCAAAATTAACTCTCCTACGAAAAATTTGGGGTTCACCTCTTTCTGACTGCACACTACAGAAAGTTTCTTTTACTTGTGTCTGGGGTATTATGATTTCTATATTCCCCAGGTGGAGTTTTCGAATCTACTGCATTAATTCCCATGTTCTGAATCTGTTCGGTCAAAAGTTGAAGTGTTTTATCACACTTGTACTTCAGTTCCTCCATAATTACGTATATTGACTCGGAATCATTTACATTTTTATTTCCCTGTATTGCATTTACTTCTCTCGTTTTGGACATTAACAAATTATTTTGTTGTTCCTGCACAGCAAAATCTAGAGCTGGAACAAAATTAAGGGGATTCCTGCTCAATACAGGTCGTTCGACTTTATCCGAAAGTCCCGCGACAAATTGACATAAGTATTTGATCTCGAAGCGTCTTCACTTCCTGTGATTCCTCCGATTTTTGTGGTATATATTTGTGCACCAAAGCTCTTAATCTAGTGGAGTACGTTATCACATCTTCCTGAATAGTTTGTTTCGCTGTGGTGAACTTATGAAGTCTCACCGAAAGAGGTTCCTTTGCATCGAATCTATCTATTACACACTTCTGAAAATTTCCCAATTGTGTTTCTTTCCTGAGCTCAGAAGACTCAGTTAAAAATTCCATCGCCTTTCCCCTGAATTTAGATTTTATGACGGTTAATGCGACCTGATCCGACCATCCTGCGATTTTCGACACTTCTGACACAGTTTCGAAAAATTGTTCAGCCGTCCCGCCAGGATCTGTGGCATTATAGACAGGAACCAAATTAATGAATCCGGCAATGTTCGCAAAAGAGTTTTGGGCACTGTTGTTTCCATTGTTCGCACTAGGGACTTCCTGGGTTTCCCCCTCGGTGTGAGCGGCTGTACGCGGTGAGGGGGACCACCCTGTGAAGGTTCCGCTGGCTCGGTTACCTTCGCAGGGTCCTAAACGCTCGCCCGCGTGTTTGCCGTGCGCGGAGACCCGTGTCCCGGGAAAGGAGGATCCTGGCAGTTGCTCGGGGGTCCCCGTCTTCTCTCCTCAGCTCATGACTGGCGTGGTCCCCATTGGCCGTCTTGCCATTGGGGAGCCTGTCTGTCGCGGGGCTGGGCAGCGGATTCCGGGGCCTCTGCTATACACTGCTTTGGCCTCTGCTTCCGGTAAACGGGAGCTCCTGGGGTGGTCCCCCCAGGAGCAATCGGCTGGTGGGCAGGTCCTGCTAGGGTCAACCGTGCAGAGCGGTGAGTAACCTTGCCCACGGTCCGGGTACAGGTTTACAAGTTTCCTCACAACTTATTTTCCTTTTGTCGTTATCTTTTCTTTGTGAGGCCAGGTTGGCCATTCACAATTTTGTTATTTTAAGCTTTGTTTCATTTGGGTAGAACGTTTTTGTTCTGCACATTTCTCTTTTTATTTTCTTTCTATTTATTTGTGAGGGCTTGGCTCACTGTCTGTGTGGGTATAGTGCCTGCGTAGCCCTGGCGCCCGACTGGGCGTCCCCTTGTTGGGCTCCGTGGAGGGTGGGGACAGCGGGCACTGAACCACACATAAACAACCATGAGAGAGAATGATGAAATTAATGCGATCGCCGCCAACAAGAGGGCTCGACATGAGCCTCCATCTTCCTCGTCGTCACTGTTATCTCTGCCGTCGTCTTCTGTGTCTGTGTCTTCGTTCCCAAAGTTCCTGATCATCCACTCCACGGGTGATCAGGTACTTGGGGACATGTCCCCTTTTTTCGTTAACAAAGGTTTGAAAGGTCTTGCGGGAGAACCGAAATCCGTTAAGCGCCTACGATCTGGTGACTTGCAGGTTGAGACCGCTTGTTCCAAACACTCGGAACTACTCCTGAAAGTCAAGGAAATTGGTGGGGTGGCTGTCGAAGTCACTCCCCATAAAACTTTGAATTCCTCTCGGGGTGTGATCACCGAGTGGGGCCCCTCGATGCGAGAGCCTGTCCGTGGTGAGGGGACCACCCTGTGAAGGTTCCGCTGGCTCGGTTACCTTCACAGGGTCCTAAACGCTCGCCCGCGTGTTTGCCGTGCGCGGAGACCCGTGTCCCTGGAAAGGAGGATCCTGGCAGTTGCTCAGGGGTCCCCGTCTTCTCTCCCCAGCTCATGACTGGTGGGGTCCCCTTTGGCCGTTTTGCCATTGGGGAGCCTGTCTGTCGCGGGGCTGGGCAGCGACTTCCGGGGCCTCTGCTATACACTGCTTTGGCCTCTGCTTCAGGTAAACGGGAGGTCCTGGGGCGGCCCCCTCAGGATCAATCGGCTGGTGGGCTGGTCCTGCTAGGGTCAACTATGCTGTTCAGTGAGTAACCTTGTCCACCGTCCGGACAACGGTTTGCGAGTTTCCCCACACATTTACTAATTTTGTAGTTTTCTTTCTTTTGTGAGGCCAGCTCTTGCCTCACACTTTATTGCTTTGTTGCTTCTTTTCTTTTGTGGGAACTCCGTCGAGTTTCCCACCATTTCTCTTTTACTTTTCCTTTTTGTTTTGTAGTGAGGGCTTGGCTCACTGGCTGTGTGGGTATGGTGCCCGGGCAGCCCTGGCGCCCAACTGGGCGTCCCCTTGTTGGACTCCATGGTGGGTGGGGACAACGGGCACTGAATTTTTTAAAACCAAACATGAGTTCTCCAACTCATCAAAATTCGATCAATGCCGCAAAGAGGGCTCGCCATGAACCCCCAACTTCTCTGTCTTTGCCTTCGTCTTCGTGTGTGTCTCCGTCTCCGAAGTTCCTGATCATCCACTCTACGGGTGATCAGGTTCTTGGGGACATGTCCCCTTTTTTTATCAACAAGGGTATTCAAGGTCTTGCGGGAGAGCCGAAATCTGTCAAGCGCCTAAGATCTGGTGACTTGCAGGTGGAGACTGCATGCTCCAAGCACTCGGAGCTTTTATTAAAGGTTACAGCGATTGGTGGAGTGGCAGTCGAAGTCACTCCACACAAAACGCTCAATTCCTCCCGGGGCGTGATCTCCGAGTGGGGCCTCCTCAAGGTTTCTGAGGAGGAAATCCTCTCGGAGCTTTCAGCCCAGGGGGTGATCGCAGTCCACCGGGTTTCGTCACGCCGTAATGGAAAGTTAGAGCCCACCAAGGTACTAATCCTAACTTTCAACACACCACGCCTGCCTACTTCCATCAAGGCAGGATACTTACACTGCGAGGTGCGGCCATTTATCCCCAACCCTCTGCGTTGCTTTCAATGCCAGAGGTTTGGTCATGCCCGCACCGCATGCCGGGGCAAGCCCACCTGTGCTCGTTGTGGCAGTCAGGATCATCTCGAACCTGACTGCACAGCAGAAAAGGCATGCTGTGTAAACTGCCGTGGTGAACATCCGGCGTACTCCCGTGACTGTCCGAAGTGGCTGGAGGAGAAAGAGGTACAGCGCCTCAAGACCCTTCATAACATCAGCTATCCAGAGGCGAGAAAGCTCGCTGCACCGCCTGCCCCACCTGGCAAGGTCTCCTATGCCGGTGCGGTTGCCGGAAAGCCCATCGTTAAGATGGCTTCCGTGGCGGTGCAGACCGACATCAGCGTTCCACCAGCTGAATCTTTCTCGCCTGCTGCCAAGTACCTCTTGACGCAGGCGAAGCCGACGTTGGTGTCAACCTCGACATCGACACCGGTTTCTATTCCTGTGTCTGTGCCTTCCACTTCCACCTCTGGAAGGCCCCCTCCACCCCGCCCACAGACAGCAAGACCTACGAAACCCAAGGGGCCCCCGCCGGGGCCCAAAAAGAAAATTTTACCTCCTCGTTCGGCGGTCTCGGATCCATGTTGCTCGGACGACTCCGAGGACATGGACACCGACCGCCCTAATTTTCCTAAACCGTCGCTGGCGACGGTTAAAATAAATCGTAAGACGTCCGCCAATTCTTCCAAGACCTGAGATGGCCACACTCCTTCAATGGAACTGTCGTGGATTCCAGAGGAATATTGACGACATCAAGGTCCTCCTGAGGGCACACCAACCCCTTTGCGTGTGCTTTCAGGAGACATTCTTGCAGACAGCCAACAATCCCACTATCCGGCACTTTTCTCTCGTTCGCCGGGACAGGGATGGAGATGGTCCAGCTCACGGGGGTGTTGCCATCCTCGTGAGCAACCATTCTCCATTCCAGGTCATTCCCCTTACTACAAACTTAGAGGCGGTCGCCATCCGCCTCTTTGTGGGATTTTCGTTGACTGTCTGTTCTGTCTATCTCCCACCCGGAAGCATCGTTTTCCGGGATGACCTTGATGACCTCGTCTCGCAGCTGCCGTCCCCCTTCCTCATCATGGGGGACTTCAACGGCCACAGTCCGCTCTGGGGCAGTGCTGACACCAACGGGAGGGGCCGGGTCTTGGAGCAGTGTCTCCTGGATCCATTGCTCTCCCTGTTGAACACCGGTGTCAGTACCTACTTTCACACCCCAACCCGCACATTCACTGCCATTGACCTCACCATCTGCTCCTCCTCGATCCTTCCACTCTTTACATGGGAGGTCGAGGACAATCCCTACGGAAGCGATCACCTCCCCGTGGTGTGTACCATCTCTCGTGGGGGGCCTTGCAGCCCTTCGCGTGTCTCCCGGTGGAGGCTTGATCGGGCTGATTGGAGTGGCTTCGAGCTCTTGTCTGAGCTCGATGAGCACTCTGTCAGCCAGGAGCCCATCAATGTCGCAGTGGCGGAGTTGACGGACTGTATCGTCCATGCAGCTGCCTCTACTATTCCTCAGACCTCGACTCGGTTTCCACGGTTCCCAAAACCGTGGTGGAATCCCGACTGCACCGCAGCTCGTAAGGCTCAGAACAAGGCTTGGGGGGTGTTTCGGAGATATCCGACGTCCCCCAACCTCGAAGCATTCAAACGCGCCAGGGCGAAAGCCCGTTTCGTCCGGCGCCAGAGCCAGAAGGAATCTTGGTTGAAATATACATCTTCCATCACCCGCACGACCAGTTCTAAGGTCGTGTGGGATAAGGTCCGGAAGATGGGTGGGAAGTACACGTCCCACTCATTATCGATCCTGGAGCACAATGGACAGGCAATTGCTGCGCCTCGAGCAATTGCCGACATACTGGGGGAGTCATTCTCCACCATCTCTTCTCTGTCCTCCTACTCCCCCGAGTTTCTGGCCCAGAAGAGCAGGGCCGAACGCTCTCCGCTGTCCTTCCATTCGAATGGCCTGGAGTCTTACAACAGGCCATTCACAGCGGAGGAGCTTCGCCTTGCTCTGCACACTTCTCGTGCATCTGCTGTGGGGCCAGACAATGTCCATTATGCCATGCTCCAACATCTCTCACCATCGAGTAAGGATCGACTGCTCCGACTCTTCAACCGTATTTTCATCGAGGAGCAGTTTCCGGACTCCTGGCGGGAGGCCATCGTCTTGGCCTTCCCTAAGCCAGGAAAAGATCCCAAGATTCCTTCGAATTATCGTCCAATTGCGTTGACGAGCTGCGTCTGCAAGGTGTTGGAAAGGATGGTAAATACCAGGCTGGCCTGGTATTTGGAACATCACGGCCTTCTTTCCAACACCCAGTGTGGCTTTCGCAGGCACCGGTCTACTTTAGACCACCTGATCCGCCTCGAATCGGCGATCAGGAATTCTTTTTTACGTCGAGAGCACCTGGTGTCAGTTTTCTTCGACATCGAAAAAGCGTACGACACGGCATGGAGATTCGGCATTCTTCGTGACCTTCACAGCTTCGGCTTGCGAGGTCACATGCCGATCTTCATTGCAAACTTTTTATCTTCTCGTATTTTTCGAGTTCGTGTCGGCAACACTCTATCGCGGCCTTTCCCCCAAGAACAGGGGGTGCCACAAGGCTGCGTCCTGAGTGTTACGCTTTTCGCTGTCAAGATAAATTCCATTACACGGCAACTTCCTCCGACTGTAGGCAATGCCCTTTATGTTGATGACTTTAGCATCTTTTGCTCATCGTCCAGCATGAGGGTCATTGAACGACAACTGCAAACTGCCCTGAACAATCTCTCGGTTTGGGCGACGGCCAATGGGTTTCGGTTCTCCCCACAGAAGACCGCTTGTGTGCACTTTTGCCGCAAGCGTAATCTTCATCTGGACCCCGAGCTGCGGCTTGGGGGTACCATCATTCCAGTTGTGGCGGAGACCAAGTTTCTCGGTCTCATCTTCGACCGGAAATTGACCTTTTTACCACATATTCGACATCTCAGGTCCAAGTGTACGCGGGCATTGAACATCATCAAGGTCCTCTCCTCCCTCTCTTGGGGGGCGGACCGATGTTCTTTGCTCCGCCTTTACCGTGCACTTGTCCGGTCGAAACTGGACTACGGATCCCAGGTGTATGACTCCGCCCGGGATTCGGTGGTGAAGGTGCTGGACCCCCTCCATCATCAGGCCCTCCGTGTGTGCACGGGGGCCTTCCGCACTTCACCGGTCCAGAGTCTCTACGTTGAGACCGATGAACCATCTTTATCTATTCGCCGTCAGCAGTTGTCCCTGCAGTATGCTTCAAAATTGCGATCCCTGCCAGGCCATCCCACTTGGGACTGCGTTTTCAGTCCGAAGTGGGAAATGCTTTACACTAATCGGCCGACTGCCATTCGTCCTTTTGGTTTGCGTGTCCGAGGCTACCTCAGAGACATCAACACCAGTCTCGATAGCATCGCACAGTCGACAGCTGAGCCACTTCCACCTTGGCTCGCTGTTTCCCCTTCCTGCGATTTTTCCCTGTGCAGGACGGGGAAGGCCTTTACACCCGACTGTGTGTACCGGCAACTCTTTGCCAGCCATCGTGCTGTGCACCCGGACTTCTTGCCTGTCTTCACAGATGGCTCGAAGTCCGGCACTTCAGTGGGATCAGCCATGGTCTGCTGTGATGTAATCATTGCAGACCAGATCCCACAGCAGTGTTCCATCTTCACTGCTGAGTTGCATGCTATCAGCATTGCCTTGGACCATATAGCAGCTAAGCATCATCGTCGGTGTGTGCTTTACACCGACTCGCTTAGCTCGCTACAGGCTTTGATCTCAGTGAGGCATCGGCCTCACCCTGTTCTCTCCAAGATCCGCCAGCAGCTCCATCGTCTGGCAGCCACCACCACGATTCTTTTCTGTTGGGTGCCCGGTCATGTCGGGATCAGGGGCAATGACTTGGCAGATGCTGCTGCCAAGTCCGCCACGCCCCTGACCGACTCTCCGTTGCCGGTTCCATATGTGGATTTCCGGCAGCGTTTCACCATCGAGCTCCGGGCACAGTGGCAGAGATTTTGGTCTGAACAGGTTGCTAACAAGCTCTTCGAGATCAAGCCCATTGTCAAACCGTGGCAGTCTTGTTTTCGCAGGAATCGTAAGGAGGAAGTTGTCCTTGCTCGGCTCCGCTTAGGTCACTCGTTTTTAACTCACTCTTTTCTACTTAAGGCGGACGCAGTACCTAAGTGCGAGTTTTGTGACACCATTTTAACAGTTAAACATATTTTAATTTCTTGTCCAGCTTTTAACCTTGAACGACGTTTGTTTTTTACCTTTCACGATTTTACGTCCGAGCCCCTTACACTCGGACATCTTTTATCCGATGATTCACTTTTAACTACTGTTTTCGAATTTTTACGCTTTACCGGATATTATACACGTTTATGAATTTTCTCTTTTTAGTGGATTTTTACCTGTTTTTTTACATGGGTCCTATACACCCCTTGTTATTGTTGACTTTTTACGTTTTACTGGATATTTTATGCGTTTATTAACCTTTTTACTTTGTTACTTTGATTTTACGCTTGTTTCTGTTTTTTACTGGGTCCTATACACCCATTTTATTGTCGATTTTACACGTGCTTTTACTTATCTTTCTTGTTATGATTCTGTGTGTTTTTAACTTTGGTTGTGGGTTCAAATGACTTTTATCAATTTATATCCTTTTGTTTGGCGCAATATAGCCCTGTTGCTCTTGCGCCAAAAAACCCCAAACAACCAACCAACCAATCATCCACTCTACGGGTGATCAGGTTCTTGGGGACATGTCCCCTTTTTTTATCAACAAGGGTATTCAAGGTCTTGCGGGAGAGCCGAAATCTGTCAAGCGCCTAAGATCTGGTGACTTGCAGGTGGAGACTGCATGCTCCAAGCACTCGGAGCTTTTATTAAAGGTTACAGCGATTGGTGGAGTGGCAGTCGAAGTCACTCCACACAAGACGCTCAATTCCTCCCGGGGCGTGATCTCCGAGTGGGGCCTCCTCAAGGTTTCTGAGGAGGAAATCCTCTCGGAGCTTTCAGCCCAGGGAGTGATAGCAGTCCACCGGGTTTCGTCACGCCGTAATGGAAAGTTAGAGCCCAGCCGGGTACTCATTCTAACTTTCAACTCACCACACCTGCCTACTTCTATCAAGGCAGGATACTTAAAGTGCGAGGTGCGGCCATTTATACCAAACCCTCTGCGTTGTTTCCAATGCCAGAGGTTTGGCCATGCCCGCACCGCATGCCGGGGCAAGCCCACCTGTGCTCGTTGTGGCAGTCAGGATCATCTTGAACCTGACTGCACAGCAGAAAAGGCATGCTGTGTCAACTGCCGTGGTGAGCATCCGGCGTACTCCCGCGACTGTCCGAAGTGGCTGGAGGAGAAAGAGGTACAGCGCCTGAAGACCCTCCACAACATCAGCTATCCAGAGGCGAGAAAGCTCGCTGCACCGCCTGCCCCACCTGGCAAGGTCTCCTATGCCGGTGCGGTGGTCGGAAAGCCCGTCGTTAAGATGGCTTCCGTGGCGGTGCAGACCGACATCAGCGTTCCACCTGCTGAATCTTTCTCGCCTGCTGCCAAGTACCTCTTGACGCAGGCGAAGCCGACGTCGGTGTCCATCTCGACATCGACACCGGTTTCTATTCCTGTGTCTGTGCCTTCCACGTCCACCTCTGGAAGGCCCCCTCCACCCCGCCCACAGACAGCAAGACCTACGAAACCCAAGGGGCCCCCGCCGGGGCCCAAAAAGAAAATTTTACCTCCACGTTCGGCGGTCTCTGATCCGTGTTGCTCGGACGACTCCGAGGACATGGACACCGACCGCCCCAATTTTCCAAAACCGTCGCTGGCGACGGTTAAAATAAATCGAAAGACGTCCGCCACTTCTAAGACCTGAGATGGCCACACTCCTTCAATGGAACTGTCGTGGATTCCAGAGGAATATTGACGACATCAAGGTCCTCCTGGTGGCACACCAACCCCTTTGTGTGTGCCTTCAGGAGACATTCTTGCAGACAGCCGACAATCCCACTATCCGGCACTTTTCTCTCATTCGCCGGGACCGGGATGGAGATGGTCCAGCTCACGGGGGTGTTGCCATCCTCGTGAGCAACCATTCTCCATTCCAGGTCATTCCCATCACCACAAATTTAGAGGCGGTTGCCATCCGCCTCTTTGTGGGATTTTCGTTGACTGTCTGTTCTGTCTATCTCCCACCCGGAAGCATCGTTTTCCGGGATGACCTTGATGACCTCGTCTCGCAGCTGCCGTCCCCCTTCCTCATCATGGGGGACTTCAACGGCCACAGTCCGCTCTGGGGCAGTGCTGACACCAACGGGAGGGGCCGGGTCTTGGAGCAGTGTCTCCTGGATCCATCGCTCTCCCTGTTGAACACCGGTGTCAGTACCTACTTTCACACCCAAACCCGCACATTCACTGCCATTGACCTCACCATCTGCTCCTCCTCGATCCTTCCACTCTTTACATGGGAGGTCGAGGACAATCCCTACGGAAGCGATCACCTCCCCGTGGTGTGTACCATCTCTCGTGGGGGGCCTTGCAGCCCTTCGCGTGTCTCCCGGTGGAGGCTTGATCGGGCTGATTGGAGTGGCTTCGAGCTCTTGTCTGAGCTCGATGAGCACTCTGTCAGCCAGGAGCCCATCAATGTTGCAGTGGCGGAGTTGACGGACTGCATCGTCCATGCAGCTGCCTCTACTATTCCTCAGACCTCGACTCGGTTTCCACGGTTCCCAAAACCGTGGTGGAATCCCGACTGCACACCCCTCGATGCGAGAGCCTGTCCGTGGTGAGGGGACCACCCTGTGAAGGTTCCGCTGGCTCGGTTACCTTCACAGGGTCCTAAACGCTCGCCCGCGTGTTTGCCGTGCGCGGAGACCCGTGTCCCTGGAAAGGAGGATCCTGGCAGTTGCTCAGGGGTCCCCGTCTTCTCTCCCCAGCTCATGACTGGTGGGGTCCCCTTTGGCCGTTTTGCCATTGGGGAGCCTGTCTGTCGCGGGGCTGGGCAGCGACTTCCGGGGCCGCTGCTATACACTGCTTTGGCCTCTGCTTCAGGTAAACGGGAGGTCCTGGGGCGGCCCCCTCAGGATCAATCGGCTGGTGGGCTGGTCCTGCTAGGGTCAACTATGCTGATCAGTGAGTAACCTTGTCCACCGTCCGGACAACGGTTTGCGAGTTTCCCCACACATTTACTAATTTTGTAGTTTTCTTTCTTTTGTGAGGCCAGCTCTTGCCTCGCACTTTATTGTTTTGTTGCTTCTTTTCTTTTGTGGGAACTCCGACGAGTTTCCCACCGTTTCTCTTTTCCTTTTCCTTTTTGTTTTGTAGTGAGGGCTTGGCTCACTGGCTGTGTGGGTATGGTGCCCGGGCAGCCCTGGCGCCCAACTGGGCGTCCCCTTGTTGGACTCCATGGTGGGTGGGGACAACGGGCACTGAAATTTTTAAAAACAACCATGAGTTCTCCAACTCCTAAAAATTCGAGCAATGCCGCAAAGAGGGCTCGCCATGAACCCCCAACTTCTCTGTCTTTGCCTTCGTCTTCGTGTGTGTCTCCGTCTCCGAAGTTCCTGATCATCCACTCTACGGGTGATCAGGTACTTGGGGACATGTCCCCCTTTTTTATAAATAAGGGTTTACAAGGTCTTGCGGGAGAGCCGAAATCTGTCAAGCGCCTAAGATCCGGTGACTTGCAGGTGGAGACTGCATGCTCCAAACATTCGGAGCTTCTGTTAAAGGTTACAGCGATTGGTGGAGTGGCAGTCGAAGTCACTCCACACAAGACGCTCAATTCCTCCCGTGGCGTGATCTCCGAGTGGGGCCTCCTCAAGGTTTCTGAGGAGGAAATCCTCTCGGAGCTTTCAGCCCAGGGAGTGATAGCAGTCCACCGGGTTTCGTCACGCCGTAATGGAAAGTTAGAGCCCAGCCGGGTACTCATTCTAACTTTCAACTCACCACACCTGCCTACTTCTATCAAGGCAGGATACTTAAAGTGCGAGGTGCGGCCATTTATACCAAACCCTCTGCGTTGTTTCCAATGCCAGAGGTTTGGCCATGCCCGCACTGCATGCCGGGGCAAGCCCACCTGTGCTCGTTGTGGCAGTCAGGATCATCTTGAACCTGACTGCACAGCAGATAAGGCATGCTGTGTCAACTGCCGTGGTGAGCATCCGGCGTACTCCCGCGACTGTCCGAAGTGGCTGGAGGAGAAAGAGGTACAGCGCCTGAAGACCCTCCACAACATCAGCTATCCAGAGGCGAGAAAGCTCGCTGCACCGCCTGCCCCACCTGGCAAGGTCTCCTATGCCAGTGCGGTGGTCGGAAAGCCCGTCGTTAAGATGGCTTCCGTGGCGGTGCAGACCGACATCAGCGTTCCACCAGCTGAATCTTTCTCGCCTGCTGCTAAGTACCTCTTGACGCAGGCGAAGCCGACGTCGGTGTCCATCTCGACATCGACACCGGTTTCTATTCCTGTGTCTGTGCCTTCCACCTCTGGAAGGCCCCCTCCTCCCCGCCCACAGACAGCAAGACCTACAAAACCTAAGGGGCCCCCGCCGGGGCCCAAAAAGAAGATTTTACCTCCTCGTTCGGCGGTCTCGGATCCATGTTGCTCGGACGACTCCGAGGACATGGACACCGACCGCCCTCATTTTCCTAAACCGTCGCTGGCGACGGTTAAAATAAATCGAAAGACGTCCGCCAATTCTTCCAAGACCTGAGATGGCCACACTCCTTCAATGGAACTGTCGTGGATTCCAGAGGAATATTGACGACATCAAGGTCCTCCTGAGGGCACACCAACCCCTTTGCGTGTGCCTTCAGGAGACATTCTTGCAGACAGCCAACAATCCCACTATCCGGCACTTTTCTCTGGTTCGCCGGGATCGGGATGGAGATGGTCCAGCTCACGGGGGTGTTGCCATCCTCGTGAGCAACCATTCTCCATTTCAGGTCATTCCCCTCACCACCGACTTAGAGGCGGTCGCCATCCGCCTCTTTGTGGGATTTTCGTTGACTGTCTGTTCTGTCTATCTCCCGCCCGGAAGCGTCATTTTCCGGGATGACCTTGATGACCTCGTCTCGCAGCTGCCGTCCCCCTTCCTCATCATGGGGGACTTCAACGGCCACAGTCCGCTCTGGGGCAGTGCTGACACCAACGGGAGGGGCCGGGTCTTGGAGCAGTGGCTCCTGGATCCATCGCTCTCCCTGTTGAACACCGGTGTCAGTACCTACTTTCATACCCCAACCCGCACATTCACTGCCATTGACCTCACCATCTGCTCCTCCTCGATCCTTCCACTCTTTACATGGGAGGTCGAGGACAATCCATATGGAAGCGATCACCTCCCCGTGGTGTGTACCATCTCTCGTGGGGGGCCTTGCAGCCCTTCGCGTGTCTCCCGGTGGAGGCTTGATCGGGCTGATTGGAGTGGCTTCGAGCTCTTGTCTGAGCTCGATGAGCACTCTGTCAACCAGGAGCCCATCAATGTCGCAGTGGCGGAGTTGACGGACTGTATCGTCCATGCAGCTGCCTCTACTATTCCTCAGACCTCGACTCGGTTTCCACGGTTCCCAAAACCGTGGTGGAATCCCGACTGCACCGCAGCTCGTAAGGCTCAGAACAAGGCTTGGGGGGTGTTTCGGAGATATCCGACGTCCCCCAACCTCGAAGCATTCAAACGCGCCAGGGCGAAAGCCCGTTTCGTCCGGCGCCAGAGCCAGAAGGAATCTTGGATGAAATATACATCTTCCATCACCCGCACGACCAGTTCTAAGGTCGTGTGGGATAAGGTCCGGAAGATGGGTGGGAAGTACACGTCCCACTCATTATCGATCCTGGAGCACAATGGACAGGCAATTGCTGCGCCTCGAGCAATTGCCGACACTCTGGGGGAGTCATTCTCCTCCATCTCCTCCTCTTCCTCGTACTCCCCCGAGTTTCTGGCCCAGAAGAGCAGGGCCGAACGCTCTCCGCTGTCCTTCCATTCGAATGGCCTGGAGTCTTACAACAGGCCATTCACAGCGGAGGAGCTTCGCCTTGCTCTGCACACTTCTCGTGCATCTGCTGTGGGGCCAGACAATGTCCATTATGCCATGCTCCAACATCTCTCACCATCGAGTAAGGATCGACTGCTCCGACTCTTCAACCGTATTTTCATCGAGGAGCAGTTTCCGGACTCCTGGCGGGAGGCCATCGTCTTGGCCTTCCCTAAGCCAGGAAAAGATCCCAAGATTCCTTCGAATTATCGTCCAATTGCGTTGACGAGCTGCGTCTGCAAGGTGTTGGAAAGGATGGTAAATACCAGGCTGGCCTGGTATTTGGAACATCACGGCCTTCTTTCCAACACCCAGTGTGGCTTTCGCAGGCACCGGTCTACTTTAGACCACCTGATCCGCCTCGAATCGGCGATCAGGAATTCTTTTTTACGTCGAGAGCACCTGGTGTCAGTTTTCTTCGACATCGAAAAAGCGTACGACACGGCATGGAGATTCGGCATTCTTTGTGACCTTCACAGCTTCGGCTTGCGAGGTCACATGCCGATCTTCATTGCAAACTTTTTATCTTCTCGTATTTTTCGAGTTCGTGTCGGCAACACTCTATCGCGGCCTTTCCCCCAAGAACAGGGGGTGCCACAAGGCTGCGTCCTGAGTGTTACGCTTTTCGCTGTCAAGATAAATTCCATTACACGGCAACTTCCTCCGACTGTAGGCAATGCCCTTTATGTTGATGACTTTAGCATCTTTTGCTCATCGTCCAGCATGAGGGTCATTGAACGACAACTGCAAACTGCCCTGAACAATCTCTCAGTTTGGGCGACGGCCAATGGATTCCGGTTCTCCCCACAGAAGACCGCTTGCGTGCACTTTTGCCGCAAGCGTAATCTTCATCTGGACCCCGAGCTGCGGCTCGGGGGTAACATCATTCCAGTTGTGGCGGAGACCAAGTTTCTCGGTCTCATCTTCGACCGGAAATTGACCTTTTTATCTCATATTCGACATCTCAGGTCCAAGTGCACGCGGGCATTGAACATCATCAAGGTCCTCTCCTCCCTCTCTTGGGGGGCGGACCGATGTTCTTTGCTCCGCCTTTACCGTGCACTTGTCCGGTCGAAACTGGACTACGGATCCCAGGTGTATGACTCCGCCCGGGATTCCGTGGTGAAGGTGCTGGACCCACTCCATCATCAGGCCCTCCGTGTGTGTACGGGGGCCTTCCGCACTTCACCGGTCCAGAGTCTCTATGTTGAGACCGATGAACCATCTTTATCTCTTCGCCGTCAGCAGTTGTCCCTGCAGTATGCATCAAAATTGCGATCCCTGCCAGGCCATCCCACTTGGGACTGCGTTTTCAGTCCCAGGTGGGAAATGTTATACCAGAATCGGCCGACTGCCATTCGTCCTTTCGGTTTGCGTGTCCGAGGTTACCTGCGAGACATCAACACCAGTCTCGATAGCATCGCACAGTCGACAGCTGAGCCACTTCCACCTTGGCTCGCTGTTTCCCCTTCCTGCGATTTTTCCCTGTGCAGGACGGGGAAGGCCTTTACACCCGACTGTGTGTACCGGCAACTCTTTGCCAGCCATCGTGCTGAGCACCCGGACTTCTTGCCTGTCTTCACAGATGGCTCGAAGTCCGGCACTTCGGTGGGATCAGCCATGGTCTGCTGTGATGTAATCATTGCAGACCAGATCCCACAGCAGTGTTCCATCTTCACTGCTGAGTTGCATGCTATCAGCATTGCCTTGGACCATATAGCAGCTAAGCATCATCGTCGGTGTGTGATTTACACCGACTCGCTTAGCTCGCTACAGGCTTTGATCTCGGTGAGGCATCGGCCTCACCCTGTTCTCTCCAAGATCCGCCAGCAGCTCCATCGTCTGGCAGCCACCACCACGATTCTCTTCTGTTGGGTGCCCGGTCATGTCGGAATCAGGGGCAATGATTTGGCAGATTTTGCTGCCAGGTCAGCAACGCCCCTGTCCGACTCTCCGTTGCCGGTTCCATATGTGGATTTCCGGCAGCGTTTTACCATCGAGCTCCGGGCACAGTGGCAGAGATCTTGGTCAGAACAGCTTACCAACAAGCTCTTTGAGATCAAACCTATCATCAAACCATGGCAGTCTTGTTACCGCAGGAATCGTAAGGAGGAAGTTGTCCTTGCTCGGCTCCGCTTAGGTCACTCGTTTTTAACCCACTCTTTTCTTCTTAAGGCGGACGCAGTACCTAAGTGCGAGTTTTGTGACACCGTTTTAACTGTGAAGCATATTTTAATTGACTGTGTTTGTTTTAACGTTGAAAGAAGAATGTTTTTTACCTCTCATGATTTTACGTCCGAGCCCCTTACACTCGGACATCTTTTATCTGATGAATCGTTTTTAACTCCTGTTTTTGACTTCTTACGTTTTACTGGATATTTTATGCGTTTATGAACCTTTTTACTTTGTTACTTTGATTTTACGCTTGTTTCTGTTTTTTACTGGGTCCTATACACCCATTTTATTGTCGATTTTACACGTGTTGTTATTTTTGCCATTTTTACTTATCTTTATTGTTCTGGTTATGTTTTTGTGTGTTTTTAACTTTGGTTGTGGGTTCAATGACTTTTAGCAATTTATATCTTTTTGTTTGGCGCAATATAGCCCTGTTGCTCTTGCGCCAAAAAACCCCAAACAACCAACCAACCAAGCTTTCATAATTTTATGTCCGAGCCTCTTACACTCGGACATCTTTTATCTGATCATTGCATTTTATCTCCAGTTTTTAAGTTTTTGAAATATTGTGGATATTTTAAACGAATTTGATTTTACCGTAATTTATGCATTATTTACCCCAGGTCTCTTACACCTGGGATTATATTATTTAATATTTCTACACTTGTTTTACTCTGTTCCTATACACTTGTTTTCTGTTGTTTTACCACTTTTAAATGTTGAAACTGTATTTTAACTTTTGGTTACGGGGTTCGATGTCTTTTATCTTTTATATTATCTTTTGTTTGGCGCATTATGGCCTTGTTGCCGATGCGCCATTAAACCCCAAACAACCAAACCAAACCAAACAAACCAATCCTTTTTACGTAGAGAGCACCTGGTGTCAATTTTCTTCGACATCGAAAAAGCGTACGACACGGCTTGGAGATTCGGCATTCTTCGTGACCTCCACAGCTTCGGCTTGAGAGGTCACATGCCGATCTTCATCTCCAACTTCTTATCGACACGCTCTTTTCGTGTCCGTGTCGGTAACACTCTGTCGCGGCCGTACCCCCAAGAACAGGGGGTGCCACAAGGCTGCGTTCTGAGTGTTACGCTTTTCGCTGTCAAGATTAATTCCATAACTAGACAACTTCCTCCATCCGTAGGCAATGCCCTCTATGTTGATGACTTTAGCATCTTTTGCTCATCTTCCAGCATGAGGGTCATTGAAAGACAACTGCAAATTGCCCTGAACAATCTTTCGGTTTGGGCGACGGCAAACGGGTTTCGGTTCTCCCCACAGAAGACCGCTTGTGTGCACTTTTGCCACAAGCGTAATCTTCATCTGGATCCCGAGCTGCGGCTCGGGGGTAACATCATTCCAGTTGTGGCGGAGACCAAGTTTCTCGGTCTCATATTCGATCGGAAATTGACCTTTTTACCACACATACGTCATCTCAGGTCCAAGTGCACGCGGGCATTGAACATCGTCAAGGTCCTCTCCTCTCTTTCTTGGGGGGCGGACCGATGTTCTTTGCTCCGCCTGTACCGTGCACTTGTCCGATCGAAACTGGACTACGGATCCCAGGTGTACGACTCGGCCCGGGATTCGGTGGTGAAGGTGCTGGACCCCCTCCATCATCAGGCTCTCCGTGTTTGCACGGGAGCCTTCCGCACCTCACCGGTCCAGAGTCTTTACGTTGAGACCGACGAACCTTCTTTATCTCTTCGCCGTCAGCAGTTGTCCCTACAATATGCTTCTAAATTGCGATCCCTGCCTGGCCATCCCACTTGGGACTGCGTTTTCAGTCCGAAGTGGGAAATGCTTTACAATAATCGGCCGACGGCCATTCGTCCTTTTGGTTTGCGAGTCCGAGGCTACCTCAGAGACATGAACACCAGTCTCGATAGCGTTGCACAGTCGACAGCTGAGCCACTTCCACCATGGCTCGCTGTTTCCCCTACCTGCGATTTTTCCCTGTGCAGGACGGGGAAGGCCTTTACACCCGACTGTGTGTACCGGCAACTCTTTGCCAGCCATCGTGCTGAGCACCCGGACTTCTTGCCTGTCTTTACAGATGGCTCGAAGTCCGGCACTTCGGTGGGATCGGCCATGGTCTGCTGTGATGTAATCATTGCAGACCAGATCCCACTGCAGTGTTCCATCTTCACTGCAGAGTTGCACGCTATCAGCCTCGCCTTGGACCACGTGGCGACTAAGCATCATCGTCGGTGTGTGCTTTACACCGACTCGCTTAGCTCGCTACAGGCTTTGATCTCGGTGAGGCATCGGCCTCACCCTGTTCTTACTAAGATCCGCCAGCAGCTACATCGTCTGGCAGCCACCACCACCATCCATTTCTGTTGGGTGCCCGGTCACGTCGGTATCAGGGGCAATGACTTGGCAGATGCTGCTGCCAAGTCAGCCACGCCCCTGTCCGACTCTCCCTTGCCGGTTCCATATCTGGATTTCCGGCAGCGTTTTACCATCGAGCTCCGGGCACGGTGGCAGAGATCTTGGTCGGAACAGCTTACGAACAAGCTCTTTGAGATCAAACCTATCATCAAACCATGGCAGTCTTGTTACCGCAGGAATCGCAAGGAGGAAGTTGTACTTGCTCGGCTCCGCTTAGGTCATTCGTTTATTACACATTCGTTTCTCTTACGGGCGGACGACGTACCTAAGTGTGAGTTTTGTGACACCATTTTAACCATCAAACACATTTTAATATCGTGTCCATGTTTTAACTTTGAAAGGCGTTTGTTTTTTAATTTTCATGATTTTACGTCCGAGCCTCTTACACTCGGACATTTGTTAGCAGATCATTGTTGTTTTAACGCTGTATTTGAATTTTTACTTTTTACAGGATATTTTACTCGAATATAGTTTTATTCCAATATTTAACCCAGGTTGCTTACACCTGGGTTACATTTATATTTATAACTTATTTATACATTTGTTTCTTGTTATCAATTATGTTTCTTTTATTGCTTTACATTCTTAGTATATGTTTGTGATTTCTTTTAAAATTCGGTTAAGGGTTACACGACTTTTATCTTTTTTTCTTCTGGACATTCGTATGGCGCATTATAGCCTTAGTTGCTAATGCGCCATTAAAACCCAAACAACCAACCAACCAATTATTGTTAACTTCTACACTTGTTGTTACTTTTTAGTCTTTTTACTTGTCGTTTTGTTTGTGTTCATTTTAATTTTGGTTGTGGGTTATGCGACTTTTATCCCTTTTTATCGTTTGTTTGGCGCAATATAGCCCTAGTTGCTGTTGCGCCAATAAACCCCAAACAACCAAACCAAACTTCCTGGGTTTCTATATTAATCGTGGGAGGGTCTGATGTTTCGGTCGTGGTGGGCAACTTCCGCCCACTCCTGACTTGTCCACCCTGTTAGTCCGTTCCCTTTGTGTTGGACAAAAACAAAAATCTCAATCCAGTAAGAAATTAATTTAAAAAAAATTAATCGTTCTGCCTGATGTAAAATCAGCGCATAACACTTGTGTCATTTTTTTTCCCAAAATTTTACACTCTAAAACTTATTTTCTGTTTTACAACTAAAATTTAGTACTTATTATGCTAAACTTTTTCTTAAAATCTTTTTCTCAGCATTAACATGAGCTGGGAATAATTATATCTTAACTCTAATCAACTTAATCAGAATTCGAAACAAATTCAATACCCTTAATGCAAAATGATTGTTGTCACTTTCTAACAGAATTATCTTGTTTTAATATATATACTTTTGATACACTTGATTTCTCATAAATATTCCAATGTTTCGTCACAACAAAAGTTGGGATTATTTATCAATTTAATAATCTATTTACCTCTCTACTCAACTCGGTCCTTTTTAATAATCTTTTCTCCCTACTCAACCTGGTCCTGTCGTAAGGACGTCAGTTTCTCACCCTCTTCGAGACATGCGGGTATGAACTTAAAATTTTCCGCGTTTACAAAATAATTATCTTATCTAGAACTGCATGTCAATAGATTGATGATCTGACTTCGAAATTTAATGCCCTCAAACAAATATTTTTGAAAGAGTGGCCGAAAGAAGATTTTAGATTCGAACCAGGAACAATCTACAAGCTAGCAATACGCAGTCCCGTATTTTCTAACTGTAGTTGCGACGAGTAGAGATTTCACATGATTGACCAAGACCCAATATTTGTTTGAACAATAACAAAATTTTGAATTTATTTAAATTCCACACTTAACAAAGTTCCACCACTGGCTTATAAAGGAGGAGGATTTTACATTGCAATTAATTGAATAAGTACTCACTCCATTCAGTTAAGCTTAAGTTCGAACAACATTCAAAACAAAATAATGAAAGTAAAACTTAAAAGTGAAAGTGACAACAAGCAGAGTAAGTTAAATTAAAATAACTCTACCATGTTGAAGTTTCTCTGGAACGAGAACTGTATTCTGCTAAGTTATTGTGATGTGCACACGGCGTAAATTTTCAAGAAGCACCCACTCCAGATTTCTCTGATAATTTGCTTTGCTTGGGAAAAACCACTTCTTCAAATTTCGCGTAACGTACTTAGGTAAAAGTTTATCATCTCACTAATTTAAGAGATGTCTAATTTAACAATTTCCCTCCCTGAAATATGGCCTAAAAGTCAGTCCAGTGAATTTCACTAAAGTCGGACTTAGGGAAGAGTGCAAAAGAAAGATAGATAAAAAGACCGAACCCTGGTCTGTTAGCCTGATCAACCACACCGAACTGTCTCCCGGGTCGAGCGTGACAATATCTTTCTGGCAACCCCGGGAACTCTCCGACCAAAAGGGCCAATCAGAAGCAAGCCCCGGGCAAAAACCCGATTCCACTTCCATATTTCGCAAGTGGAATGGAGTTTTGTTGCCAGCCAGCACTCTGCATTCCTCCCGAAGATCAATGTCTGCATTTGCCCAAATGCAGACATTGATCTTCTCTTGGTGAATATCAGTCAACATTTTTGATTGATCATTTGCTATTACTAATAATTTAAGTGGACTACTGATGAGTGTTGATGATGATCTAGATAAATCTTCGCACATTTCCCGTATAGGCAAGGCACATTTTACACGTGGAACGTTTGGTATCTTTTTTTGTATATCCTTAGGGTTTATTCTAATTCCCTCTACTTTGAAAAATTTCTGACAAAATTCATCTTTTTGGAGATCGGAAGTTATGTTTGGGGGAAATCCTGAATATTTCTGCTTACCTTCCAGAAATATGTCTATATATTTGCCGAATAAGCCAGGGTTCTCTGCATCATAAACGATTTTTTCAGTATAATGGCAAACATCGTAAATTTTTAGTAATCGATATCCTACTTGCATGCCCCCTCGGTGTGAGCGCCTGTACGTGGTGAGGGGGACCACCCTGTGAAGGTTCCCGCTGGCTCGGTTACCTTCGCAGGGTCCTAAACGCTCGCCCGCGTGTTTGCCGTGCGCGGAGACCCGTGTCCCGGGAAAGGAGGATCCTGGCAGTTGCTCGGGGGTCCCCGTCTTCTCTCCTCAGCTCATGACTGGCGTGGTCCCCATTGGCCGTCTTGCCATTGGGGAGCCTGTCCGTCGCGGGGCTGGGCAGCGGATTCCGGGGCCTCTGCTATACACTGCTTTGGCCTCTGCTTCCGGTAAACGGGAGCTCCTGGGGTGGCCCCCCCAGGAGCAATCGGCTGGTGGGCAGGTCCTGCTAGGGTCAACCGTGCAGAGCGGTGAGTAACCTTGCCCACGGTCCGGGTACAGGTTTACAAGTTTCCTCACAACTTATTTTCCTTTTGTCGTTATCTTTTCTTTGTGAGGCCAGGTTGGCCATTCACAATTTTGTTATTTTAAACTTTGTTTCTTTTGTGTAGAACGTTTTTGTTCTGCACATTTCTCTTTTTATTTTCCTTTTATTTATTTGTGAGGGCTTGGCTCACTGTCTGTGTGGGTATAGTGCCTGCGTAGCCCTGGCGCCCGACTGGGCGTCCCCTTGTTGGGCTCCGTGGAGGGTGGGGACAGCGGGCACTGAACCACACAAAACAAACCATGAGAGAGAGTGAAGAAAATAATGCGATCGTCGCCAACAAGAGGGCTCGACATGAGCCCCCATCTTCCTCTTTGTCAAAGTTATCTCTGCCGTCGTCTTCTGTGTCTGTGTCTTCGTTCCCAAAGTTCCTGATCATCCACTCCACGGGTGATCAGGTACTTGGGGACATGTCCCCTTTTTTCGTTAATAAAGGTTTGAAAGGTCTTGCGGGAGAACCGAAATCCGTCAAGCGCCTACGATCTGGTGACTTACAAGTTGAGACCGCTTGTTCAAAACACTCAGAACTACTCCTGAAAGTAAAAGATATTGGTGGGGTGGCTGTCGAAGTCACTCCCCATAAAACTTTGAATTCCTCTCGGGGTGTGATCACCGAGTGGGGCCTCCTCAAAGTCACTGAGGAGGAAATCCTCTCGGAGCTCGCACCTCAAGGAGTAACAGCGGTCCACCGGGTTTCGACACGCCGTGATGGGAAATTAACACCCACCCGGGTGTTAATTGTTACCTTCAACACGCCACGCCTGCCTACTTCCATCAAGGCAGGTTATTTACATTGTGAGGTTCGGCCGTATATCCCAAACCCTCTGCGCTGTTTTCAGTGTCAGATATACGGTCATGCCCGCACAGCATGCAGGGGCAAGCCCACCTGTGCTCGCTGTGGCAGTAAGGATCATCTCGATCCTGACTGCACAGCAGAAAAGGCATGCTGTGTGAACTGTAGTGGCGAACATCCGGCGTACTCCCGCGACTGTCCGAAGTGGAAGGAGGAAAAGGAGGTGCAACGCTTGAAAGTAGTAAACAACATTTCTTATGCTGAGGCGAGAAAGCTTGCTGCACCGCCCGCCCCGCCTGGCAAGGTTTCCTATGCCAGTGCAGTCATTGGGAAGCCCATCGTTCCAATGACTTCAGTGGCGGTGCAGACTGACATCAGTGTACCACCTACTGAGTCTTTCTCGCTCGCAGCCAAGTACCTCCTCACGCAGGCGAGACCGAGGGTGGTGTCGACTTCGACATCAACCCCGGTTTCCATTCCTGCAACACAGCCTTCCACCTCCACCGGAAGGCCTCCTCCTTCCCGTCCTCAGACAGCAAGACCTTCAAAACCGAAGGGGCCCCCACCGGGGCCAAAAAAGAAAATTACAGCGCCACAAAGGGCGGTCACCGATCCATGCCCCTCGGACGATTCCGAGGACATGGATACCGACCGCCCCCTATTCACTAAACCGTCCTCTGCGGCGGTTAAGTTGAATAGGAACACGTCGTCCGCCCACTCTTCTAAGTCCTGAGATGGCCACACTCCTACAATGGAATTGTCGTGGATTCCAGAGGAATCTTGACGACATCAAGGCCCTCCTTCAGGCACACCAGCCCATCTGTGTGTGCCTGCAGGAGACATACTTGCAGCCAGTCACAGATCCCACGATCCGGCACTTTTCACTGGTTCGCCGGGACCGGGATGGAGATGGTCCAGCTCGCGGGGGTGTCGCCATCCTCGTGAGCAACCATTCTCCATTCCAGGTCGTAAACATCATCACCAACTTAGAGGCGGTAGCCATCCGTCTCTTCGTGGGGTTCTCACTGACTGTCTGCTCTGTATATCTTCCACCTGGGAGCATCGTCTTCCAGGAAGACCTTGATGATCTCGTCTCGCAGCTGCCGTCCCCCTTCCTCATTATGGGGGACCTCAACGGACACAGTCCACTTTGGGGCAGTGCTGACACCAACGGGAGGGGTGGGGTCCTGGAGCAGTGGCTCCTGGATCCTTCTCTCTCCCTGTTGAACACCGGTGTCAGCACTTACTTTCACTCCCCAACCCGCACTTTCACTGCCATTGATCTCACCATCTGCTCCTCCTCGATCCTTCCACTCTTTACATGGGAGGTCGAGGACAACCCGTACGGGAGCGATCACCTCCCCGTGGTGTGCACCATCTCCCGTGGGGGGCCTTGCAGCCCTTCACGCGTCTCACGGTGGAGGCTGGATCGGGCTGACTGGGGTGGTTTCGAGCTGCTCTCTGAGCTCGACGACCACTCCGTCAGCCAGGAGCCAATCAATGTGGCAGTAGCGGAGATAACGGACTGTATCGTAGATGCAGCTGCATCAACAATTCCTCAAACTTCTACACGGTTTCCTCGCTTTCCGAAACCGTGGTGGAATCCAGATTGCACCGCAGCTCGTAAGGCTCAGAACAAGGCTTGGGGGGTGTTTCGGAGATATCCGACTACCCCCAACCTTGAAAATTTCAAACGCGCCAGGGCGAAAGCACGTTTCGTCCGACGCCAGAGCCAGAAGGAATCTTGGATGAAGTATACGTCTTCCATCACCCGCACGACTAGTTCTAAGGTCGTGTGGGATAAAGTCCGGAAGATGAGTGGGAACTACACGTCCCACTCGTTATCGATCCTGGAGCACAATGGACAGGCAATTGCTGATCCCAAAGCAATTGCCGACACTCTGGGGGAGTCCTTCTCCTCCATCTCTTCGTCTTCCTCTTACTCCCCCGAGTTTCTGGCCCAGAAGGGCAGGGCGGAGCGCTCTCCGCTGTCTTTCCACTCGAATGGCCTGGAGCCTTACAACAGGCCATTCACAGCGGAGGAACTTCGCCTTGCTCTGCACTCTTCTCGTGCCTCTGCTGTAGGGCCGGACAATGTCCATTATGCCATGCTCCAACATCTTTCACCATCGAGTAAGGATCGGCTGCTCCATCTCTTCAATCGCATTTTTCTCGAGGAGCAGTTTCCGGACTCCTGGCGGGAGGCCATCGTCTTGGCCTTCCCCAAGCCAGGCAAAGATCCCAAGATTCCTTCCAATTATCGTCCTATCGCATTGACGAGCTGCGTGTGCAAGGTGTTGGAAAGAATGGTAAATGCCAGACTCATCTGGTATTTAGAACATCACAACCTTCTTTCCAACACCCAGTGTGGCTTTCGCAGGCACCGGTCTACTTTAGACCACCTGATCCGCCTCGAATCGGCGATCAGGAATTCCTTTTTACGTAGAGAGCACCTGGTGTCCATTTTCTTCGACATCGAAAAAGCGTACGACACGGCTTGGAGATTCGGCATTCTTCGTGACCTCCACAGTTTCGGCTTGAGAGGTCACATGCCGATCTTCATCTCCAACTTCTTATCGACACGCTCTTTTCGTGTCCGTGTCGGTAACACTCTGTCGCGGCCGTACCCCCAAGAACAGGGGGTGCCACAAGGCTGCGTTCTGAGTGTTACGCTTTTCGCTGTCAAGATTAATTCTATTACTAGACAACTTCCTCCATCAGTAGGCAATGCCCTCTATGTTGATGACTTTAGCATCTTTTGCTCTTCGTCCAGCATGAGGGTCATTGAAAGACAACTGCAAATTGCCCTGAACAATCTTTCGGTTTGGGCGACGGCAAACGGGTTTCGGTTCTCCCCACAGAAGACCGCTTGTGTGCACTTTTGCCACAAGCGTAATCTTCATCTGGATCCCGAGCTGCGGCTCGGGGGTAACATCATTCCAGTTGTGGCGGAGACCAAGTTTCTCGGTCTCATATTCGATCGGAAATTGACCTTTTTACCACACATACGTCATCTCAGGTCCAAGTGCACGCGGGCATTGAACATCGTCAAGGTCCTCTCCTCCCTCTCTTGGGGGGCGGACCGATGTTCTTTGCTCCGCCTGTACCGTGCACTTGTCCGATCGAAACTGGACTACGGATCCCAGGTGTACGACTCGGCCCGGGATTCGGTGGTGAAGGTGCTGGATCCCCTCCATCACCAGGCTCTCCGTGTTTGCACGGGAGCCTTCCGCACCTCACCGGTCCAGAGTCTTTACGTTGAGACCGACGAACCTTCCTTATCTCTTCGCCGTCAGCAGTTGTCCCTACAATATGCGTCTAAATTGCGATCCCTGCCTGGCCATCCCACTTGGGACTGCGTTTTCAGTCCGAAGTGGGAAATGCTTTACACTAATCGGCCGACTGCCATTCGTCCTTTTGGTTTGCGTGTCCGAGGCTACCTCAGAGACATCAACACCAGTCTCGATAGCGTTGCACAGTCGACAGCTGAGCCACTTCCACCTTGGCTCGCTGTTTCCCCTTCCTGCGATTTTTCCCTGTGCAGGACGGGGAAGGCCTTTACACCCGACTGTGTGTACCGGCAACTCTTTGCCAGCCATCGTGCTGAGCACCCGGACTTCTTGCCTGTCTTTACAGATGGCTCGAAGTCCGGCACTTCGGTGGGATCAGCCATGGTCTGCTGTGATGTAATCATTGCAGACCAGATCCCACTGCAGTGTTCCATCTTCACCGCAGAGTTGCACGCTATCAGCCTCGCCTTGGACCACGTGGCGACTAAGCATCATCGTCGGTGTGTGCTTTACACCGACTCGCTTAGCTCGCTACAGGCTTTGATCTCGGTGAGGCATCGACCTCACCCTGTTCTTACTAAGATCCGCCAGCAGCTACATCGTCTGGCAGCCACCACCACCATCCATTTCTGTTGGGTGCCCGGTCACGTCGGTATCAGGGGCAATGACTTGGCAGATGCTGCTGCCAAGTCAGCCACGCCCCTGTCCGACTCTCCGTTGCCGGTTCCATATCTGGATTTCCGGCAGCGTTTTACCACCGAGCTCCGGGCACAGTGGCAGAGATCTTGGTCGGAACAGCTTACCAACAAGCTCTTCGAGATCAAACCTATCATCAAACCATGGCAGTCTTGTTACTGCAGGAATCGCAAGGAGGAAGTTGTACTTGCTCGGCTCCGCTTGGGTCATTCGTTTATTACTCATTCGTTTCTTTTACGGGCGGACGACGTACCCAAGTGCGAGTTTTGTGACACCATTTTAACAATCAAACACATTTTAATCTCATGTCCATGTTTTAATTTTGAACGGCGTTTGTTTTTTAATTTTCACGATTTTATGTCCGAGCCCCTTACACTCGGACATTTGTTATCTGATAACTGTTCTTTTACCTCTGTATTTAGATTTTTAAGATTTACTGGATATTTTACTCGCCTATAGTTTTTTACTCTTCAATTTTATATATATATATTTAACCTAGATTGCTTTTACCTGGGTTACTTTTATTTCTTTTTTAACATATTTCTACATTTGTTTACTGTTAATCCGAACGTGGGATTTTATTGTTTTACATTTTTCTTGTTATATTTGTAATTTATCTTTTAACATATTGGTTCAGGGTTTCATGATTTTTATCTTTTTACTTTTTGGACTTTCGTTTGGCGCATTATAGCCGTCGATGCTGATGCGCCATAAAACCCTAAACAACCAACCTACTTGCATGGCTCTATACAACTCTAGAGGGACAAATGATCCTGTTACAGCTCTTTGACTTTCCGAATGTGTACAGGTGTCTGTGCCAAATTTGCACAAGATGAACATAGAGGAAATATAAGTTTTTATCTACAACGATATGGTAGTGTAAGATGAAAGCAATATTGTGGTGGGAGTATGGTGCAGTGTATTTATTATTCCGAAATATGCATCTTGAACATACTCGTGATTTTCTGTTGTTCTGACTAGATGTCTAACTGGAAATATACCACGGTTACATGTGTATGGGTACAAAGAACAGACATCCCAATAACGGATGGTACAGTTTTCTTCTGTCGTGTCGCATGAGAGAAAAATTATTTCACACCGTCAACCATAAAGAAACGATCTGGCTGATATTTTTTTAATCTCTTCAGTGTTCTGGTAAATCCTTGCAGCTAAAGGATTAGTTTTTTATGAGTTGATCGAATTCATGTTCCCAAATAACACATTGTATGGTGTGGCATTAACTGTTTGATAACTCGTTCTCTGTCTAATGTTTGCAAATATGTTTTACCCATGGGGTACTTTTTAAAGGAGTTAATTGTAGAAGGATTATAGCATGATGCACAGCCGTGAAAACAACATCTTTGGAAACATAACTTACAGTGGCAGAATATCCGTTTGCAGGATAGACTCCAATGGTATCAGCAGGCATATCCTTCATATACTTTTTTCTGTAAACATGCTGATGCGAGAGTAATTTTTGTGAAAGGGTCAACTGATGTCATTTGCATAAATTCATCCCTAAATTTTTCGCATCCTACTCGTAAAACGTGTACGTCAGAACGACAGTATGTTTCCATTTCGGATTTTATGAGAATTAAGTACACTGACGTACCATTGGTTGAAGTCTTAAGGATTCAGGAGACATATCGCACCCCGGCAAGAAAAGTGACATAACTCAAAAATGCAGTATTTGAGAAATAACAAAGAAATCAATAAAACTGTGAAGTAGCCTAAAAGAAAACTGACACAACTGCTCCCTGGCGGTTAATTTGTGAGTTAGAGATGTGACGTTTTTCGTTCACGTAGAGGAACACAATACCTATTTATCACTGACATAACCTCGAAATACGCATTTTTTGAGTTATGTCACTTTTCTTGCCGGGGTGCGATATGTTCTGCATGAAAATATTGCTTTTGTGGTATAGCTCCTTGATAATTCAGGTTATCTAGTTTACAGAATGAACGAGGGAAAAATCCTTTTTTAACCTCAGTAATTCCAAAAGTTTTAGGAAAATTCCTAAGTGCTGTAGGAATAAAGCTAAGGGAATCAATAAATCTAATTTTCAGACCAGGCAAATTTAGCAATAAAATTTTACCATTAAATATGATTTCAGGTTTCAAATACTTTGAATAAAGAAAATTTAAGATAGGGTACGAATCAAAAGCTCTAGAATTATGTGCTAACAAAGTAACATTTTTAAATTTTTGTTTACCGTTTTCTTCTGAAAGTAACCATTCCATAAAAAGTGGCACTGTATCAAACTTCTCATATTCCCACTGACCTGAATTTTGATAAGTTACCGTCAGACATTTCAACAGTTTCTAGGTCAAAGTACATGCGGTGTAGACATACATCTTCATTAATGATCTTAACACATCCTAATTCGGTTTTAGTACACTCGTGGGGCTTGTTGGTAGGGTAAACATCTCCACATTCTGGACATCTGTGTGATGATGAGCAAGCTCCTGACAGTAGATGAGCACTAAAGCAGGAAGATCCTCGGCAGTACTTTCTGCATAAATCGCAAAAAATATTTGATCCACGTTTACTGCAGGTCGGTATTGCATACTCGGCACATATTGAAACAAAAGTGTGGAAGATGATAGATTGGTTTTAAGAAGGTATTACAAAATTTGTGAGCTCGAAAATAGCCAGCAGGATTCGTGATAACATCATAATGAGTGTTATGAAAAAGCAAATATAGAGTGTTCGGAGCTTCTTTTCCACAAGATGATTTGAAAGTCATCCAATGCTGAAAACATAATAATGCGATATTCTGGATAGAGATCTCCTTGGAATACATTAAGTTCAGATATGCCACATGACCCTTGTGGTACGTTTGCATTTCTATGTAATTCTTCAGCCTGAGACTTTTGTAATGGAGATTGTGGATTGCATATACATTTGTATGATTTAAGGTCAAGTTTTGATTGCTTTTTAAGTGAATTCGCTCTTGCGATTACAATACTTCTTGCTAAACACATCTGGTCATCGATACGAATGGTGATAGATCTTTTAGATTTGTCGTACAACTAAAGATCTGCGTGGCCCCTGGGGTCCTTGCTCCACTGCGTCGATCGCGGTTGTTTGCAGCGAAATCCATATTTTTATCAGTCCCAATCGCTTGGCTAGATTGTAAAACTTTTTCAATGAATTGCATGAATTTGTCAACAGTAATACCTTCTAACCATTGGAAGGTTGATGGCATTTTTTATAGCTTTAGTTCGAACACAGAGTCTAACATGCGAAAAATCGTTTGATGGTATTAAGTCTTTTAAAATATGCAGAACCTCTGTTAATTTTGATGAAAAGTCTAATGGATTCACTGATTCAAATTTTTTAGCCGGATGGTATGCGATGTGAATTCAGCATTATATTTTTTTGAACGAAATTTGAAAGATGAAAGAACATATGATGGTATATTAGACCTCTCGTTTTGTTGTGGATCAGACGATGCAGCGTTTTGAGGGTTCTCTGCTGTAGCAGGAACGAACAAAGAGGTTGAAGGAACTGCAAGAGGACTTTGTGGGCTCGACGTAGGAGATGATGGTGTGGTAGGTCCGTTTCCAGTATATTTGGCAATTCTGTCAGATGCTAAAACTTTGCGACGCTTCCAGTGGTTCAGGTTGGATATCCTCTCTCGTTGTGGAGATTGGTCTCGTTGTGGTACTAGTTGAAGCGATGTTTTCCCTCTCTGCTACGAGTGTAGGAGGCGGTGCTGCGTTGTTTTCAGACTCTCCTGTGATACACGAATTATATTCACCAGTCTTTTGGCGGCGAGCAATTTTCTTCGCTTCCAACGTTTCACACTAGTCGATGCGCCGTTTTCCTCTGTTGTTAACATGTGGGGGAGGCGGTGCTGTATTGTTTTCAGACTCTGGTGATACAAACATTCTCCGAAGGCAAAAGATTCAGAGTAGCAGCATGAGGCGAGAGAATAGCATTTAAATTTTTCTGAACACGAGCAAGCAACACTAAGCGTTTGTCGACTGACAATTTGTCTTCATCAGCCATTTTCTCACAGTATATCACACTGAATTTAGGGGTTTATATATATACGAAAATAATGATATGCTAACCTTTCACAATTCAATAGCTAACCTTTCACAATTCAATAGCTAACCTTTCACAATTCGTATCAACGAAATTAGTTCTTTCTCTGACAAAAGGTCAACGAACTTCCTTTCGTGTTGGAGGAAAGTAAGCAAATGAACTATTTCTATATATCTACCACGAATCGTAGATGACGATTCATGATCGGGAAGATATCGATTTCCAATATTCCCGCGGTGGCGAGCACATGCATATTCTCTCTATATCCTGCCGCCACCGCGTAATATTGTTGTCTAAGGTTGTCATGGTCGATATATGGACATCTAACATTTTCGGATATATTATTGCGCATCTCCTCCCAGGCAACTAACACCCAAACTCCTCGTTGATTTGCGAAAACCCTCATGTTGCGAACGAGAACAAAATGTTGCTAGCGAAAACTTGACTACCAACTGATAAAACTCGCATTATGAGCAAGGGTATATGACTGCGACTTCTAAAGTATGATTGGTGGTCTCAAGATAATGAGAATCTTTACACGCTAGCAGCTTAGACACGTATATTGACGTTTCCTGCCAGGTGTTTCGTCAACCCCCAGGCATGTATATCAATGTGATCTCTAGCGGATCCCCTCGATGCGAGAGCCTGTCCGTGGTGAGGGGACCACCCTGTGAAGGTTCCGCAGGCTCGGTTACCTTCACAGGGTCCTAAACGCTCGCCCGCGTGTTTGCCGTGCGCGGAGACCCGTGTCCCTGGAAAAGAGGATCCTGGCTGTTGCTCAGGGGTCCCCGTCTTCTCTCCCCAGCTCATGACTGGTGGGGTCCCCTTTGGCCGTTTTGCCATTGGGGAGCCTGTCTGTCGCGGGGCTGGGCAGCGATTTCCGGGGCCGCTGCTATACACTGCTTTGGCCTCTGCTTCAGGTAAACGGGAGGTCCTGGGGCGGCCCCCTCAGGATCAATCGGCTGGTGGGCTGGTCCTGCTAGGGTCAACTATGCAGATCGGTGAGTAACCTTGTCCACCGTCCGGACAACGGTTTGCGAGTTTCCCCACACATTTACTAATTTTGTAGTTTTCTTTCTTTTGTGTGGCCAGCTCTTGCCTCACACTTTATTGCTTTGTTGCTTCTTTTCTTTTGTGGGAACTCCGACGAGTTTCCCACCATTTCTCTTTTACTTTTACTTTTTGTTTTGTAGTGAGGGCTTGGCTCACTGGCTGTGTGGGTATGGTGCCCGGGCAGCCCTGGCGCCCAACTGGGCGTCCCCTTGTTGGACTCCATGGTGGGTGGGGACAACGGGCACTGAATTTCTTAAAAACAAACATGAGTTCTCCAACTCATAAAACTCCGATCAATGCCGCAAAGAGGGCTCGCCATGAACCCCCAAATTCTCTGTCTTTGCCTTCGTCTTCGTGTGTGTCTCCGTCACCGAAGTTCCTGATCATCCACTCTACGGGTGATCAGGTTCTTGGGGACATGTCCCCGTTTTTTATACACAAGGGTATTCAAGGTCTTGCGGGAGAACCGAAATCTGTCAAGCGCCTAAGATCTGGTGACTTGCAGGTGGAGACTGCGTGCTCCAAGCATTCGGAGCTTCTATTAAAGGTTACAGCGATTGGTGGAGTGGCAGTCGAAGTCACTCCACACAAGACGCTCAATTCCTCCCGGGGCGTGATCTCCGAGTGGGGCCTCCTCAAGGTTTCTGAGGAGGAAATCCTCTCAGAGCTTTCGGCCCAGGGAGTGATAGCAGTCCACCGGGTTTCTTCACGCCGTAATGGAAAGTTAGAGCCCACCAGGGTACTTATTCTAACTTTCAACACACCACACCTGCCTACTTCCATCAAGGCAGGCTACTTACACTGCGAGGTGCGGCCATTTATCCCCAACCCTCTGCGTTGCTTTCAATGCCAGAGGTTTGGTCATGCCCGCACCGCATGCCGGGGCAAGCCCACCTGTGCTCGTTGTGGCAGTCAGGATCATCTCGAACCTGACTGCACAGCAGAAAAGGCATGCTGTGTAAACTGCCGTGGTGAACATCCGGCGTACTCCCGCGACTGTCCGAAGTGGCTGGAGGAGAAAGAGGTACAGCGCCTCAAGACCCTACATAACATCAGCTATCCAGAGGCGAGAAAGCTCGCTGCACCGCCTGCCCCACCTGGCAAGGTCTCCTATGCCGGTGCGGTTGCCGGAAAGCCCATCGTTAAGATGGCTTCTGTGGCGGTGCAGACCGACATCAGCGTTCCACCTGCTGAATCTTTCTCGCCTGCTGCCAAGTACCTCTTGACGCAGGCGAAGCCGACGTCGGTGTCCATCTCGACATCGACACCGGTTTCTATTCCTGTGTCTGTGCCTTCCACGTCCACCTCTGGAAGGCCCCCTCCACCCCGCCCACAGACAGCAAGACCTACGAAACCCAAGGGGCCCCCGCCGGGGCCCAAAAAGAAAATTTTACCTCCACGTTCGGCGGTCTCTGATCCGTGTTGCTCGGACGACTCCGAGGACATGGACACTGACCGCCCCAATTTTCCAAAACCGTCGCTGGCGACGGTTAAAATAAATCGTAAGTCGTCCGCCACTTCTAAGACCTGAGATGGCCACACTCCTTCAATGGAACTGTCGTGGATTCCAGAGGAATATTGACGACATCAAGGTCCTCCTGATGGCACACCAACCCCTTTGCGTGTGCCTTCAGGAGACATTCTTGCAGACAGCCAACAATCCCACTATCCGGCACTTTTCTCTCATTCGCCGGGACCGGGATGGAGATGGTCCAGCTCACGGGGGTGTTGCCATCCTCGTGAGCAACCATTCTCCATTCCAGGTCATTCCCATCACGACAAATTTAGAGGCGGTTGCCATCCGCCTCTTTGTGGGATTTTCGTTGACTGTCTGTTCTGTCTATCTCCCACCCGGAAGCATCGTTTTCCGGGATGACCTTGATGACCTCGTCTCGCAGCTGCCGTCCCCCTTCCTCATCATGGGGGACTTCAACGGCCACAGTCCGCTCTGGGGCAGTGCTGACACCAACGGGAGGGGCCGGGTCTTGGAGCAGTGTCTCCTGGATCCATCGCTCTCCCTGTTGAACACCGGTGTCAGTACCTACTTTCACACCCCAACCCGCACATTCACTGCCATTGACCTCACCATCTGCTCCTCCTCGATCCTTCCACTCTTTACATGGGAGGTCGAGGACAATCCCTATGGAAGCGATCACCTCCCCGTGGTGTGTACCATCTCTCGTGGGGGGCCTTGCAGCCCTTCGCGTGTCTCCCGGTGGAGGCTTGATCGGGCTGATTGGAGTGGCTTCGAGCTCTTGTCTGAGCTCGATGAGCACTCTGTCAGCCAGGAGCCCATCAATGTCGCAGTGGCGGAGTTGACGGACTGTATCGTCCATGCAGCTGCCTCTACTATTCCTCAGACCTCGACTCGGTTTCCACGGTTCCCAAAACCGTGGTGGAATCCCGACTGCACCGCAGCTCGTAAGGCTCAGAACAAGGCTTGGGGGGTGTTTCGGAGATATCCGACGTCCCCCAACCTCGAAGCATTCAAACGCGCCAGGGCGAAAGCCCGTTTCGTCCGGCGCCAGAAGGAATCTTGGATGAAATATACATCTTCTATCACCCGCACGACCAGTTCTAAGGTTGTGTGGGATAAGGTCCGGAAGATGGGTGGGAAGTACACGTCCCACTCATTTTCGATCCTGGAGCACAATGGACAGGCAATTGCTGATCCTCGTGCAATTGCCGACACTCTGGGGGAGTCATTCTCCTCCATCTCCTCATCTTCCTCGTACTCCCCCGAGTTTCTGGCCCAGAAGAGCAGGGCTGAACGCTCTCCGCTGTCCTTCCATTCGAATGGCCTGGAGTCTTACAACAGGCCATTCACAGCGGAGGAGCTTCGCCGTGCTCTGCACACTTCTCGTGCATCTGCTGTGGGGCCAGACAATGTCCATTATGCCATGCTCCAACATCTCTCACCATCGAGTAAGGATCGACTGCTCCGCCTCTTCAACCGTATTTTCATCGAGGAGCAGTTTCCGGACTCCTGGCGGGAGGCCATCGTCTTGGCCTTCCCTAAGCCAGGAAAAGATCCCAAGATTCCTTCGAATTATCGTCCAATTGCGTTGACGAGCTGCGTCTGCAAGGTGTTGGAAAGGATGGTAAATACCAGGCTGGCCTGGTATTTGGAGCATCACGGCCTTCTTTCCAACACCCAGTGTGGCTTTCGCAGGCACCGGTCTACCTTAGACCACCTGATCCGCCTCGAATCGGCGATCAGGAATTCGTTTTTACGTCGAGAGCACCTGGTGTCAATTTTCTTCGACATCGAAAAAGCGTACGACACGGCATGGAGATTCGGCATTCTTCGTGACCTTCACAGCTTCGGCTTGCGAGGTCACATGCCGATCTTCATTGCAAACTTTTTATCTTCTCGTATTTTTCGAGTTCGTGTCGGCAACACTCTATCGCGGCCTTTCCCCCAAGAACAGGGGGTGCCACAAGGCTGCGTCCTGAGTGTTACGCTTTTCGCTGTCAAGATAAATTCCATTACACGGCAACTTCCTCTGACTGTAGGCAATGCCCTCTATGTTGATGACTTTAGCATCTTTTGCTCATCGTCCAGCATGAGGGTCATTGAACGACAACTGCAAACTGCCCTGAACAATCTCTCGGTTTGGGCGACGGCCAATGGGTTCCGGTTCTCCCCACAGAAGACCGCTTGCGTGCACTTTTGCCGCAAACGTAATCTTCATCTGGACCCCGAGCTGCGGCTCGGGGGTAACATCATTCCAGTTGTGGCGGAGACCAAGTTTCTCGGTCTCATCTTCGACCGGAAATTGACCTTTTTACCACATATTCGACATCTCAGGTCCAAGTGCACGCGGGCATTGAACATCATCAAGGTCCTCTCCTCCCTCTCTTGGGGGGCGGACCGATGTTCTTTGCTCCGCCTTTACCGTGCACTTGTCCGGTCGAAACTGGACTACGGATCCCAGGTGTATGACTCCGCCCGGGATTCGGTGGTGAAGGTGCTGGACCCCCTCCATCATCAGGCCCTCCGTGTGTGCACGGGGGCCTTCCGCACTTCACCGGTCCAGAGTCTCTACGTTGAGACCGATGAACCACCCCCTCGGTGTGAGCGCCTGTACGTGGTGAGGGGGACCACCCTGTGAAGGTTCCCGCTGGCTCGGTTACCTTCGCAGGGTCCTAAACGCTCGCCCGCGTGTTTGCCGTGCGCGGAGACCCGTGTCCCGGGAAAGGAGGATCCTGGTAGTTGCTCGGGGGTCCCCGTCTTCTCTCCTCAGCTCATGACTGGCGTGGTCCCCATTGGCCGTCTTGCCATTGGGGAGCCTGTCTGTCGCGGGGCTGGGCAGCGGATTCCGGGGCCTCTGCTATACACTGCTTTGGCCTCTGCTTCCGGTAAACGGGAGCTCCTGGGGTGGCCCCCCCAGGAGCAATCGGCTGGTGGGCAGGTCCTGCTAGGGTCAACCGTGCAGAGCGGTGAGTAACCTTGCCCACGGTCCGGGTACAGGTTTACAAGTTTCCTCACAACTTATTTTCCTTTTGTCGTTATCTTTTCTTTGTGAGGCCAGGTTGGCCATTCACAATTTTGTTATTTTAAACTTTGTTTCTTTTGTGTAGAACGTTTTTGTTCTGCACATTTCTCTTTTTATTTTCCTTTTATTTATTTGTGAGGGCTTGGCTCACTGTCTGTGTGGGTATAGTGCCTGCGTAGCCCTGGCGCCCGACTGGGCGTCCCCTTGTTGGGCTCCGTGGAGGGTGGGGACAGCGGGCACTGAACCACACAAAAAAATCATGAGAGAGAGTGATGAAATTAATGCGATCGCCGCCAACAAGAGGGCTCGACATGAGCCCCCATCTTCCTCGTTGTCAAAGTTATCTCTGCCGTTGTCTTCTGTGTCTGTGTCTTCGTTCCCAAAGTTCCTGATCATCCACTCCACGGGTGATCAGGTACTTGGGGACATGTCCCCTTTTTTCGTTAATAAAGGTTTGAAAGGTCTTGCGGGAGAGCCAAAATCCGTCAAGCGCTTAAGATCTGGCGACTTGCAGGTTGAGACCGCTTGTTCGAAACATTCCGAATTGCTCCTGAAAGTAAAAGATATTGGTGGGGTGGCTGTCGAAGTCACTCCCCATAAAACTTTGAATTCTTCTCGGGGTGTGATCACCGAGTTTGGCCTCCTCAAAGTCACTGAGGAGGAAATCCTCTCGGAGCTCACACCACAAGGAGTAACAGCGGTCCACCGGGTTTCGACACGCCGTGATGGAAAATTAACACCCACCCGGGTGTTGATTGTGACATTCAATACGCCACGCCTGCCTTCTTACATCAAGGCAGGTTATTTACATTGTGAGGTTCGGCCGTATATCCCAAATCCTCTGCGCTGTTTTCAGTGTCAGATATACGGTCATGCCCGCACAGCATGCAGGGGCAAGCCCACCTGTGCTCGCTGTGGCAGTAAGGATCATCTCGATCCTGACTGCACAGCTGAAAAGGCATGCTGTGTGAACTGCAGTGGCGAACATCCGGCGTACTCCCGCGACTGTCCGAAGTGGAAAGAGGAAAAGGAGGTACAACGCCTCAAAGTCGTCAATAACATCTCGTACGCTGAGGCGAGAAAGCTTGCTGCACCGCCCGCCCCGCCTGGCAAGGTTTCCTATGCCAGTGCAGTCATTGGAAAGCCCATCGTTCCAATGACTTCGGTTGCGGTGCAGACTGACATCAGTGTACCACCTACTGAGTCTTTCTCGCCAGCTGCGAAATACCTCCTTACGCAGGCGAGACCGAGGGTGGTGTCGACTTCGACATCAACCCCGGTTTCCATTCCTGCAGTTCAGCCTTCCACCTCCACCGGAAGGCCTCCTCCTTCCCGTCCTCAGACAGCAAGACCTTCGAAACCTAAGGGGCCCCCGCCGGGGCCCAAAAAGAAAATCACTGCACCTCAAAGGGCGGTCACCGATCCATGCCCCTCGGACGATTCCGAGGACATGGATACCGACCGCCCCCTATTCACTAAACCGTCCTCTGCGGCGGTTAAGTTGAATAGAAACACGTCGTCCGCCCACTCTTCTAAGTCCTGAGATGGCCACACTCCTACAATGGAATTGTCGTGGATTCCAGAGGAATCTTGACGACATCAAGGCCCTCCTTCAGGCACACCAGCCCATCTGTGTGTGCCTGCAGGAGACATACTTGCAGCCAGTCACAGATCCCACGATCCGGCACTTTTCACTGGTTCGCCGGGACCGGGATGGAGATGGTCCAGCTCGCGGGGGTGTCGCCATCCTCGTGAGCAACCATTCTCCATTCCAGGTCGTATCCCTCACCACCACCTTGGAGGCGGTAGCTATCCGTCTCTTCGTGGGGTTCTCGCTGACTGTCTGCTCTGTATATCTTCCACCTGGGAGCATCGTCTTCCAGGAAGACCTTGATGATCTCGTCTCGCAGCTGCCGTCCCCCTTCCTCATTATGGGGGACCTCAACGGACACAGTCCACTTTGGGGCAGTGCTGACACCAACGGGAGGGGCGGGGTCCTGGAGCAGTGGCTCCTGGATCCTTCTCTCTCCCTGTTGAACACCGGTGTCAGCACTTACTTTCACTCCCCAACCCGCACTTTCACTGCCATTGATCTCACCATCTGCTCCTCCTCGATCCTTCCACTCTTTACATGGGAGGTCGAGGACAACCCGTACGGAAGCGATCACCTCCCCGTGGTGTGCACCATCTCCCGTGGGGGGCCTTGCAGCCCTTCACGCGTCTCACGGTGGAGGCTTGATCGGGCTGACTGGGGTGGTTTCGAGCTGCTCTCTGAGCTCGACGACCACTCTGTCAGCCAGGAGCCAATCAATGTGGCAGTAGCGGAGATAACGGACTGTATCGTAGATGCAGCTGCATCAACGATTCCTCAAACTTCTACACGGTTTCCTCGCTTTCCGAAACCGTGGTGGAATCCAGAATGCACCGCAGCTCGTAAGGCTCAGAACAAGGCTTGGGGGGTGTTTCGGAGATATCCGACGTCCCCCAACCTTGAAAATTTCAAACGCGCCAGGGCGAAAGCTCGTTTCGTCCGACGCCAGAGCCAGAAGGAATCTTGGATCAAGTATACGTCTTCCATCACCCGCACGACTAGTTCTAAGGTCGTGTGGGATAAAGTCCGGAAGATGAGTGGGAACTACACCTCCCACTCGTTATCGATCCTGGAGCAAAATGGACAGGCAATTGCTGATCCCAAAGCAATTGCCGACACTCTGGGGGAGTCCTTCTCTTCCATCTCTTCGTCTTCCTCTTACTCCCCCGAGTTTCTGGCCCAGAAGGGCAGGGCGGAGCGCTCTCCGCTGTCTTTCCACTCGAATGGCCTGGAGCCTTACAACAGGCCATTCACAGCGGAGGAGCTTCGCCTTGCTCTGCACTCTTCTCATGCCTCTGCTGTTGGGCCGGACAATGTCCATTATGCCATGCTCCAACATCTTTCACCATCGAGTAAGGATCGGCTGCTCCATCTCTTCAATCGCATTTTTCTCGAGGAGCAGTTTCCGGACTCCTGGCGGGAGGCCATCGTCTTGGCCTTCCCCAAGCCAGGGAAAGATCCCAAGATTCCTTCTAATTATCGTCCCATCGCATTGACGAGCTGCGTGTGCAAGGTGTTGGAAAGAATGGTAAATGCCAGACTCATCTGGTATTTAGAACACCACAACCTTCTTTCCAACACCCAGTGTGGCTTTCGCAGGCAACGGTCAACTATTGACCACCTGATACGCCTCGAATCGGCTATCAGGAATTCTTTTTTACGTAGAGAGCACCTGGTGTCAATTTTCTTCGACATCGAAAAAGCGTACGACACGGCTTGGAGATTCGGCATTCTTCGTGACCTCCACAGCTTCGGCTTGAGAGGTCACATGCCGATCTTCATCTCCAACTTCTTATCGACACGCTCTTTTCGTGTCCGTGTCGGTAACACTCTGTCGCGGCCGTACCCCCAAGAACAGGGGGTGCCACAAGGCTGCGTTCTGAGTGTTACGCTTTTCGCTGTCAAGATTAATTCAATTACTAGACAACTTCCTCCATCAGTAGGCAATGCCCTCTATGTTGATGACTTTAGCATCTTTTGCTCATCATCCAGCATGAGGGTCATTGAAAGACAACTGCAAATTGCCCTGAACAATCTATCGGTTTGGGCGACGGCAAACGGGTTTCGGTTCTCCCCACAAAAGACCGCTTGTGTGCACTTTTGCCACAAGCGTAATCTTCACCTGGATCCCGAGCTGCGGCTCGGGGGTAACATCATTCCAGTTGTGGCGGAGACCAAGTTTCTCGGTCTCATATTCGATCGGAAATTGACCTTTTTATCTCACATACGTCATCTCAGGTCCAAGTGCACGCGGGCATTGAACATCGTCAAGGTCCTCTCCTCCCTTTCTTGGGGGGCGGACCGATGTTCTTTGCTCCGCCTGTACCGTGCACTTGTCCGATCGAAACTGGACTACGGATCCCAGGTGTACGACTCGGCCCGGGATTCGGTGGTGAAGGTGCTGGACCCCCTCCATCATCAGGCCCTCCGTGTTTGCACGGGAGCCTTCCGCACCTCACCGGTTCAGAGTCTTTACGTTGAGACCGACGAACCTTCTTTATCTCTTCGCCGTCAGCAGTTGTCCCTACAATATGCGTCTAAATTGCGATCCCTGCCTGGCCATCCCACTTGGGACTGCGTTTTCAGTCCGAAGTGGGAAATGCTTTACACTAATCGGCCGACTGCCATTCGTCCTTTTGGTTTGCGTGTCCGAGGCTACCTCAGAGACATCAACACCAGTCTCGATAGCGTTGCACAGTCGACAGCTGAGCCACTTCCACCTTGGCTCGCTGTTTCCCCTTCCTGCGATTTTTCCCTGTGCAGGACGGGGAAGGCCTTTACACCCGACTGTGTGTACCGGCAACTCTTTGCCAGCCATCGTGCTGAGCACCCGGACTTCTTGCCTGTCTTTACAGATGGCTCGAAGTCCGGCACTTCGGTGGGATCGGCCATGGTCTGCTGTGATGTAATCATTGCAGACCAGATCCCACTGCAGTGTTCCATCTTCACCGCAGAGTTGCACGCTATCAGCCTCGCCTTGGACCATGTGGCGACTAAGCATCATCGTCGGTGTGTGCTTTACACCGACTCGCTTAGCTCGCTACAGGCTTTGATCTCGGTGAGGCATCGACCTCACCCTGTTCTTACTAAGATCCGCCAGCAGCTACATCGTCTGGCAGCCACCACCACCATCCATTTCTGTTGGGTGCCCGGTCACGTCGGTATCAGGGGCAATGACTTGGCAGATGCTGCTGCCAAATCAGCCACGCCCCTGTCCGACTCTCCGTTGCCGGTTCCATATCTGGATTTCCGGCAGCGTTTTACCACCGAGCTCCGGGCACAGTGGCAGAGATCTTGGTCGGAACAGCTTACCAACAAGCTCTTCGAGATCAAACCTATCATCAAACCATGGCAGTCTTGTTACCGCAGGAATCGCAAGGAGGAAGTTGTACTTGCTCGGCTCCGCTTGGGTCATTCGTTTATTACTCATTCGTTTCTTTTACGGGCGGACGACGTACCCAAGTGCGAGTTTTGTGACACCATTTTAACAATCAAACACATTTTAATCTCATGTCCATGTTTTAATTTTGAACGGCGTTTGTTTTTTAATTTTCACGATTTTATGTCCGAGCCCCTTACACTCGGACATTTGTTATCTGATAACTGTTCTTTTACCTCTGTATTTAGATTTTTAAGATTTACTGGATATTTTACTCGCCTATAGTTTTTTACTCTTCAATTTTATATATATATATTTAACCTAGATTGCTTTTACCTGGGTTACTTTTATTTCTTTTTTAACATATTTCTACATTTGTTTACTGTTAATCTGAACGTGGGATTTTATTGTTTTACATTTTTCTTGTTATATTTGTAATTTATCTTTTAACATATTGGTTCAGGGTTTCATGATTTTTATCTTTTTACTTTTTGGACTTTCGTTTGGCGCATTATAGCCGTAGATGCTGATGCGCCATAAAACCCTAAACAACCAACCAACCAACCGATGAACCATCTTTATCTATTCGCCGTCAGCAGTTGTCCCTGCAGTATGCTTCAAAATTGCGATCCCTGCCAGGCCATCCCACTTGGGACTGCGTTTTCAGTCCCAGGTGGGAAATGTTATACCAGAATCGGCCGACTGCCATTCGTCCTTTCGGTTTGCGTGTCCGAGGTTACCTGCGAGACATTAACACCAGTCTCGATAGCATCGCACAGTCGACAGCTGAGCCACTTCCACCTTGGCTCGCTGTTTCCCCTTCCTGCGATTTTTCCCTGTGCAGGACGGGGAAGGCCTTTACACCCGACTGTGTGTACCGGCAACTCTTTGCCAGCCATCGTGCTGTGCACCCGGACTTCTTGCCTGTCTTCACAGATGGCTCGAAGTCCGGCACTTCAGTGGGATCAGCCATGGTCTGCTGTGATGTAATCATTGCAGACCAGATCCCACAGCAGTGTTCCATCTTCACTGCTGAGTTGCATGCTATCAGCATTGCCTTGGACCATATAGGAGCTAAGCATCATCGTCGGTGTGTGCTTTACACCGACTCGCTTAGCTCGCTACAGGCTTTGATCTCAGTGAGGCATCGGCCTCACCCTGTTCTCTCCAAGATCCGCCAGCAGCTCCATCGTCTGGCAGCCACCACCACGATTCTCTTCTGTTGGGTGCCCGGTCATGTCGGGATCAGGGGCAACGACTTGGCAGATGCTGCTGCCAAGTCAGCCACGCCCCTGTCCGACTCTCCGTTGCCGGTTCCATATGTGGATTTCCGGCAGCGTTTCACCATCGAGCTCCGGGCACAGTGGCAGAGATCTTGGTCTGAACAGGTTGGTAACAAGCTCTTCGAGATCAAGCCCATTGTCAAACCGTGGCAGTCTTGTTTTCGCAGGAATCGTAAGGAGGAAGTTGTCCTTGCTCGGCTCCGCTTAGGTCACTCGTTTTTAACACACTCTTTTCTTCTTAAGGCGGACGCAGTACCTAAGTGCGAGTTTTGTGACACCGTTTTAACTGTGAAGCATATTTTAATTGACTGTGTTTGTTTTAACCTTGAAAGACGTCTGTTTTTTAACTTTCACGATTTTACGTCCGAGCCCCTTACACTCGGACAACTTTTATCAGATCATTGCTATTTTAACACTGTTTTCGACTTTTTACGCTTTACCGGTTATTTTACTCGTTTATGAATTTTCTCTTTACTGGTTTTTTAGCTGTGTTTTACCTGTTGTTTTTTACATGGGTCCTATACACCCATTGTTATTGCTGATTTTATACTTATTGATTTTACACTTGTTGCTCTCTTTTACTCTTTTCCTACATCTCGTTTTTATTATGTGTTATTTGTGTCTCTTTTAACTTTGGTTGTGGGTTTTCATGTCTTTTACCCTTTTTATCGTTTGTTTGGCGCAATATAGCCTTAGTTGCTATTGCGCCAAAAAACCCCAAACAACCAAACCAATCTCTAGCGGATGTTCCGTTAACGTTTTAGGTTAAACACAAAAGTGTCTGTAGCAGATTTTAAAAACTATGACAAAACTAAATAAAAGCATAGAATTTTATTAAAATAGTTTTTTATTTTATATATCCGGTTACATAATGAGAAGGATTACATATTAGAAAGATTCCCAATTCAGCTGAGTTTTTAAAATCTTGGGATCCGGGAAGATTCTACTTTTTTCTTGTAACACTATCCAATAATACGTCAACTATATAACTCTGTCCTACGGGTCTATTTTCATGAATCAGACGACCAATGGAGTGATGAATTCGCAAAACATACATAAATCTCATCAATATAAAATCCACATACCTTGATCCTCGTTAATGATGATGAAATGATATCCTTCGTTTCGGTGAGGGAGCTCGAATTGGTGACCGCTTCGGCGGGGGAGGAACTCGAATCGCTGACCACTTCGATGGAGAGCCTCATAACATGCGAACTCTAACAAGAGATGACACGCGAGCTGGATCCGGAGAGGCTGACTGCATGGAGGAGGAGAATAAGAAGGACTTCTCGGCGAAAATAATCGAATCGGAGACCATCTAGGAGGAGAATAAGAGGACTTCTCGGCGAAAATAGTCGGATCGGAGACCATCTAGGGGGAGAATAAGAACTCGGCGAAAATAATCGGATCGGAGACCATCTAGGGGGAGAATAGGAAGAACTCGGCGAAAATAATCGAATCGGAGACCGTCTAGGAGGAGAATAAGAGGACTTCTCGGCGGAAATAATCGAATTGGAGACCGTCTAGGAGGAGAATAAGAGGACTTCTCGGCGAAAATAATCGGAGACCATTTAGGAGGAGAATAAGAAGGACTTCTCAGCGAAAATAATCGAATCGGAGACCATCTAGGAGGAGAATAAGGACTCGGCGAAAATAATCGAATCGGAGACCATCTAGGAGGAGAATAAGGACTCTGCGGAAATAATCGAATCGGAGACCATCTAGGAGGAGAATAAGAGGACTTCTCGGTGAAAATAATCGAATCGGAGACCATTTAGGAGGAGAATAAGAAGGACTTCTCGGCGAAAATAATCGAATCGGAGACCATCTAGGAGGAGAATAAGAGGACTTCTCGGTGAAAATAATCGAATCGGAGACCATCTAGGAGGAGAATAAGAAGACTTCTCGGTGAAAATAATCGAATCTGAGACCATCTAGGAGGAGAATAAGAGGACTTCTCGGCGAAAATAGTCGGATCGGGACCATCTAGGGGGAGAATAAGAAGAACTCGGCGAAAATAATCGGATCGGAGACCATCTAGCGGGAGAATAAGAAGAACTCGGCGGAAATAATCGAATTGGAGACCGTCTAGGAGGAGAACAAGAGGACTTCTCGGCGAAAATAATCGAATCGGAGACCATCGAGGAAGAGAATAAGGACTTCTCGGCGAAAATAATCGAATCGGAGACCATCGAGGAGGAGAATAAGGACTTCTCGGCGAAAATAATCGAATCGGAGACCATCTAGGAGGAGAATAAGAAGGACTTCTCGGCGAAAATAATCAAATCGGAGACCATCTAGGAGGAGAATAAGAGGACTCGGCGAAAATAGTCGGATCGGAGACCATCTAGGGGGAGAATAAGAAGAACTCGGCGAAAATAATCGGATCGGAGACCATCTAGGGGGAGAATAAGAAGAACTCGGCGGAAATAATCGAATCGGAGACCGTCTAGGAGGAGAATAAGGACTTCTCGGCGAAAATAATCGAATCGGAGACCATCTAGGAGGAGAATAAGAAGGACTTCTCGGCGAAAATAATCGAATCGGAGACCGTCTAGGAGGAGAATAAGAAGGACTTCTCGGCGAAAATAATCGAATCGGAGACCATCTAGGAGGAGAATAAGAGGACTTCTCGGCGAAAATAATCGAA
Organism: Ryuthela nishihirai; assembly: GCA_038380435.1. Taxonomy (NCBI): domain Eukaryota; kingdom Metazoa; phylum Arthropoda; class Arachnida; order Araneae; family Heptathelidae; genus Ryuthela; species Ryuthela nishihirai. The sequence goes on from JAWZYU010000006.1 coordinate 70,658,296, forward strand.
TTGGAGACCATCTAGGAGGAGAATAAGGAATTCTCGGCGAAAATAATCGAATTGTAGTCTGAGAATACTCCTCCGAAGAAGTATCCCATGAAGCGCAGCCTACAGGATCACCACAAATCGAAAATTGCTAACTGATAAAACTCACGTGGTGAGCAAGGGAATGCGACTTCGACTTCTAAAAGCTGATTATTGTCTCAAGATAATGAGAATCTTTACATTGCACGCTAGCACCTTAGACATGTATATTGATGTTTCCTGCCAGGTGTTTTAGTAAACCCCTCAGGCATGCGATCTGTAGCGGATGTTCCGTTAACGTCTTAAAAAGTGTTCTTTGTCTGTAGCAGATTTAATATACTTAAAAGCATACAGTTTTATTAAAATAGTTTTTATTTTATATATCTGATTACATATTAAAAAGATTCCCAATTCAGATGAGTTTTAAATTCTTGGGATCCAGGAAGATTCTTTTTTCTTGTAACACTATCCAATAATACATCAACTATATAACTCTGACCTACGGGTCTATTTTGATGAATCGGACGATCTATGGAGTGATGAATTCGCAAAACATACATAAATCTCATCAATATAAAATCCACATACCTTAATCCTCGTTAAGGATGATGAAATGATATCCTTCGTTTCGGTGAGGGAGCTCGAATTGGTGAGCACTTCGGTGGGGGAGGAACTCGAATCGCTGACCACTTCGATGGAGAGCCTCATAACATGCGAACTCTAACAGGAGGTGACACGCGAGCTGGATCCGGAGAGGCTGACTGCATGGAGGAGGAGAATAAGAAGGACTTCTCGGCGAAAATAATCGAATCGGAGACCATCTAGGACGAGAATAATATCTTCTCGGTGAAAATAATCGAATCGGAGACCATCTAGGGGGAGAATAAGAAGGACTTCTCGGCGAAAATGATCGAATCGGAGACCATCTAGGAGGAGAATAAGAAGGACTTCTCGGCGAAAATAATCGAATCCGGAGACCATCTAGGAGGAGAATAAGAAGGACTTCTCGGCGAAAATAATCGAATCGGAGACCATCTAGGAGGAGAATAAGAAGGACTTCTCGGCGAAAAACCCCTCGATGCGAGAGCCTGTCCGTGGTGAGGGGACCACCCTGTGAAGGTTCCGCTGGCTCGGTTACCTTCACAGGGTCCTAAACGCTCGCCCGCGTGTTTGCCGTGCGCGGAGACCCGTGTCCCTGGAAAGGAGGATCCTGGCAGTTGCTCAGTGGCCCCCGTCTTCTCTCCCCAGCTCATGACTGGTGGGGTCCCCTTTGGCCGTTTTGCCATTGGGGAGCCTGTCTGTCGCGGGGCTGGGCAGCGACTTCCGGGGCCGCTGCTATACACTGCTTTGGCCTCTGCTTCAGGTAAACGGGAGGTCCTGGGGCGGCCCCCTCAGGATCAATCGGCTGGTGGGCTGGTCCTGCTAGGGTCAACTATGCTGTTCAGTGAGTAACCTTGTCCACCGTCCGGACAACGGTTTGCGAGTTTCCCCACACATTTACTAATTTTGTAGTTTTCTTTCTTTTGTGAGGCCAGCTCTTGCCTCACACTTTATTGCTTTGTTGCTTCTTTTATTTTGTGGGAACTCCGACGAGTTTCCCACCATTTCTCTTTTACTTTAATTTCTGTTTTGTAGTGAGGGCTTGGCTCACTGGCTGTGTGGGTATGGTGCCCGGGCAGCCCTGGCGCCCAACTGGGCGTCCCCTTGTTGGACTCCATGGTGGGTGGGGACAACGGGCACTGAATTTTTTAAAAACAACCATGAGTTCTCCAACTCATAAAAATACGAACAATGCCGCAAAGAGGGCTCGCCATGAACCCCCAACTTCTCTGTCTTTGCCTTCGTCTTCGTGTGTGTCTCCGTCTCCGAAGTTCCTGATCATCCACTCTACGGGTGATCAGGTTCTTGGGGACATGTCCCCTTTTTTTATCAACAAGGGTATTCAAGGTCTTGCGGGAGAGCCGAAATCTGTCAAGCGCCTAAGATCTGGTGACTTGCAGGTGGAGACTGCATGCTCCAAGCACTCGGAGCTTTTATTAAAGGTTACAGCGATTGGTGGAGTGGCAGTCGAAGTCACTCCACACAAAACGCTCAATTCCTCCCGGGGCGTGATCTCCGAGTGGGGCCTCCTCAAGGTTTCTGAGGAGGAAATCCTCTCGGAGCTTTCAGCCCAGGGGGTGATCGCAGTCCACCGGGTTTCGTCACGCCGTAATGGAAAGTTAGAGCCCACCAGGGTACTAATCCTAACTTTCAACACACCACGCCTGCCTACTTCCATCAAGGCAGGATACTTACACTGCGAGGTGCGGCCATTTATCCCCAACCCTCTGCGTTGCTTTCAATGCCAGAGGTTTGGCCATGCCCGCACCGCATGCCGGGGCAAGCCCACCTGTGCTCGTTGTGGCAGTCAGGATCATCTCGAACCTGACTGCACAGCAGAAAAGGCATGCTGTGTAAACTGCCGTGGTGAACATCCGGCGTACTCCCGCGACTGTCCGAAGTGGCTGGAGGAGAAAGAGGTACAGCGCCTCAAGACCCTTCATAACATCAGCTATCCAGAGGCGAGAAAGCTCGCTGCACCGCCTGCCCCACCTGGCAAGGTCTCCTATGCCGGTGCGGTTGCCGGAAAGCCCATCGTTAAGATGGCTTCCGTGGCGGTGCAGACCGACATCAGCGTTCCACCAGCTGAATCTTTCTCGCCTGCTGCCAAGTACCTCTTGACGCAGGCGAAGCCGACGTTGGTGTCAACCTCGACATCGACACCGGTTTCTATTCCTGTGTCTGTGCCTTCCACTTCCACCTCTGGAAGGCCCCCTCCACCCCGCCCACAGACAGCAAGACCTACGAAACCCAAGGGGCCCCCGCCGGGGCCGAAAAAGAAAATTTTACCTCCTCGTTCGGCGGTCTCGGATCCATGTTGCTCGGACGACTCCGAGGACATGGACACCGACCGCCCTAATTTTCCTAAACCGTCGCTGGCGACGGTTAAAATAAATCGTAAGACGTCCGCCAATTCTTCCAAGACCTGAGATGGCCACACTCCTTCAATGGAACTGTCGTGGATTCCAGAGGAATATTGACGACATCAAGGTCCTCCTGAGGGCACACCAACCCCTTTGCGTGTGCCTTCAGGAGACATTCTTGCAGACAGCCAACAATCCCACTATCCGGCACTTTTCTCTCGTTCGCCGGGACCGGGATGGAGATGGTCCAGCTCACGGGGGTGTTGCCATCCTCGTGAGCAACCATTCTCCATTCCAGGTCATTCCCCTTACTACAAACTTAGAGGCGGTAGCCATCCGCCTCTTTGTGGGATTTTCGTTGACTGTCTGTTCTGTCTACCTCCCACCCGGAAGCATCGTTTTCCGGGACGACCTTGATGACCTCATCTCGCAGCTGCCGTCCCCCTTCCTCATCATGGGGGACTTCAACGGACACAGTCCACTTTGGGGCAGTGCTGACACCAACGGGAGGGGCCGGGTCCTGGAGCAGTGGCTCCTGGATCCTTCTCTCTCCCTGTTGAACACCGGTGTCAGTACTTACTTTCATTCCCCAACCCGCTCGTTCACTGCCATTGACCTCACCATCTGCTCCTCCTCGATCCTTCCACTCTTTACATGGGAGGTCGAGGACAATCCATACGGAAGTGATCACCTCCCCGTGGTGTGCACCATCTCTCGTGGGGGGCCCTGCAGCCCTTTGCGTGTCTCCCGGTGGAGGCTTGATCGGGCTGACTGGAGTGGCTTCGAGCTCTTGTCTGAGCTTGATGATCACTCTGTCAGCCAGGAGCCCATCAATGTCGCAGTGGCGGAGTTGACGGACTGCATCGTCCATGCAGCTGCCTCTACTATTCCTCAGACCTCGACTCGGTTTCCACGGTTCCCAAAACCGTGGTGGAATCCCGACTGCACCGCAGCTCGTAAGGGTCAGAACAAGGCTTGGGGGGTGTTTCGGAGATATCCGACGTCCCCCAACCTCGAAGCATTCAAACGCGCCAGGGCGAAAGCCCGTTTCGTCCGGCGCCAGAGCCAGAAGGAATCTTGGATGAAATATGCATCTTCTATCACCCGCACGACCAGTTCTAAGGTCGTGTGGGATAAGGTCCGGAAGATGGGTGGGAAGTACACGTCCCACTCATTATCGATCCTGGAGCACAATGGACAGGCAATTGCTGATCCTCGTGCAATTGCCGACACTCTGGGGGAGTCATTCTCCTCCATCTCCTCCTCTTCCTCGTACTCCCCCGAGTTTCTGGCCCAGAAGAGCAGGGCCGAACGCTCTCCGCTGTCCTTCCATTCGAATGGCCTGGAGTCTTACAACAGGCCATTCACAGCGGAGGAGCTTCGCCGTGCTCTGCACACTTCTCGTGCATCTGCTGTTGGGCCAGACAATGTCCATTATGCCATGCTCCAACATCTCTCACCATCGAGTAAGGATCGACTGCTCCGACTCTTCAACCGTATTTTCCTCGAGGAGCAGTTTCCGGACTCCTGGCGGGAGGCCATCGTCTTGGCCTTCCCTAAGCCAGGGAAAGATCCCAAGATTCCTTCCAATTATCGTCCAATTGCGTTGACGAGCTGCGTCTGCAAGGTGTTGGAAAGGATGGTAAATACCAGGCTGGCCTGGTATTTGGAACATCACGGCCTTCTTTCCAACACCCAGTGTGGCTTTCGCAGGCACCGGTCTACTTTAGACCACCTGATCCGCCTCGAATCGGCGATCAGGAATTCTTTTTTACGACGAGAGCACCTGGTGTCAGTTTTCTTCGACATCGAAAAAGCGTACGACACGGCATGGAGATTCGGCATTCTTCGTGACCTTCACAGCTTCGGCTTGCGAGGTCACATGCCGATCTTCATTGCAAACTTTTTATCTTCTCGTCTTTTTCGAGTTCGTGTCGGCAACACTCTGTCGCGGCCTTTCCCCCAAGAACAGGGGGTGCCACAAGGCTGCGTCCTGAGTGTTACGCTTTTCGCTGTCAAGATAAATTCCATTACACGGCAACTTCCTCCAACTGTAGGCAATGCCCTCTATGTTGATGACTTTAGCATCTTTTGCTCATCGTCCAGCATGAGGGTCATTGAACGACAACTGCAAACTGCCCTGAACAATCTCTCGGTTTGGGCGACGGCCAATGGGTTCCGGTTCTCCCCACAGAAGACCGCTTGTGTGCACTTTTGCCGCAAGCGTAATCTTCATCTGGACCCCGAGCTGCGGCTCGGGGGTAACATCATTCCAGTTGTGGCGGAGACCAAGTTTCTCGGTCTCATCTTCGACCGGAAATTGACCTTTTTATCTCATATTCGACATCTCAGGTCCAAGTGCACGCGGGCATTGAACATCATCAAGGTCCTCTCCTCCCTCTCTTGGGGGGCGGACCGATGTTCTTTGCTCCGCCTTTACCGTGCACTTGTCCGGTCGAAACTGGACTACGGATCCCAGGTGTATGACTCCGCCCGGGATTCGGTGGTGAAAGTGCTGGACCCACTCCATCATCAGGCCCTCCGTGTGTGCACGGGGGCCTTCCGCACTTCGCCGGTCCAGAGTCTCTACGTTGAGACCGATGAACCTTCTTTATCTATTCGCCGTCAGCAGTTGTCCCTACAGTATGCATCAAAATTGCGATCCCTGCCAGGCCATCCCACTTGGGACTGCGTTTTCAGTCCCAGGTGGGAAATGTTATACCAGAATCGGCCGACTGCCATTCGTCCTTTCGGTTTGCGTGTCCGAGGCTACCTCAGAGACATCAACACCAGTCTCGATAGCATCGCACAGTCGACAGCTGAGCCACTTCCACCTTGGCTCGCTGTTTCCCCTTCCTGCGATTTTTCCCTGTGCAGGACGGGGAAGGCCTTTACACCCGGCTGTGTGTACCGGCAACTCTTTGCCAGCCATCGTGCTGCGCACCCGGACTTCTTACCTGTCTTCACAGATGGCTCGAAGTCCGGCACTTCAGTGGGATCAGCCATGGTCTGCTGTGATGTAATCATTGCAGACCAGATCCCACAGCAGTGTTCCATCTTCACTGCTGAGTTGCATGCTATCAGCATTGCCTTGGACCATATAGCAGCTAAGCATCATCGTCGGTGTGTGCTTTACACCGACTCGCTTAGCTCGCTACAGGCTTTGATCTCCGTGAGGCATCGGCCTCACCCTGTTCTCTCCAAGATCTGCCAGCAGCTCCATCGTCTGGCAGCCACCACCACGATGCTCTTCTGTTGGGTGCCCGGTCATGTCGGAATCAGGGGCAATGATTTGGCAGATTCTGCTGCCAGGTCAGCCACGCCCCTGTCCGACTCTCCGTTGCCGGTTCCATATGTGGATTTCCGGCAGCGTTTCACCATCGAGCTCCGGGCACAGTGGCAGAGATCTTGGTCGGAACAGCTTACCAACAAGCTCTTTGAGATCAAACCTATCGTCAAACCGTGGCAGTCTTGTTACCGCAGAGATCGTAAGGAGGAAGTTGTCCTTGCTCGGCTCCGCTTAGGTCACTCGTTTTTAACCCACTCATTTCTTCTTAAGGCGGACGCAGTACCTAAGTGCGAGTTTTGTGACACCATTTTAACGATCAAACATATTTTAATTGAATGTCGATGTTTTAACTTTGAAAGACGAATGTTTTTTAACTCTCATGATTTTACGTCCGAGCCCCTTACACTCGGACATCTTTTATCCGATGAATCGTTTTTAACTCCTGTTTTTGACTTTTTACGTTTTACTGGATATTTTATGCGTTTATGAACCATTTTACTTTGTCACTTTGATTTTACGCTTGTTTCTGTTTTTTACTGGGTCCTATACACCCATTTTATTGTCGATTTTACACGTGTTGTTACTTTTTGCCATTTTTACTTATCTTTCTTGTTCTGGTTATGTTTCTCTGTGTTTTTAACTTTGGTTATGGGTTCAATGACTTTTATCACTTTATATCCTTTTGTTTGGCGCAATATAGCCCTGTTGCTCTTGCGCCAAAAAACCCCAAACAACCAACCAACTCGGCGAAAATAATCGAATCGGAGACCATCTAGGAGGAGAATAAGAAGGACTTCTCGGCGAAAATAATCGAATCGGAGACCATCTAGGAGGAGAATAAGAAGGACATCTCGGCGAAAATAATCGAATCGGAGACCATCTAGGAGGAGAATAAGAAGGACTTCTCGGCGAAAATAATCGAATCGGAGACCATCTAGGAGGAGAATAAGAAGGACTTCTCGGCGAAAAAATCGAATCGGAGACCATCTAGGAGGAGAATAAGAAGGACTTCTCGGCGAAAATAATCGAATCGGAGACCATCTAGGAGGAGAATAAGAAGGACTTCTCGGCGAAAATAAATCGAATCGGAGACCATCTAGGAGGAGAATAAGAAGGACTTCTCGGCGAAAATAAATCGAATCGGAGACCATCTAGGAGGAGAATAAGAAGGACTTCTCGGCGAAAATAATCGAATCGGAGACCATCTAGGAGGAGAATAAGAAGGACTTCTCGGCGAAAATAATCGAATCGGAGACCATCTAGGAGGAGAATAAGAAGGACTTCTCGGCGAAAATAATCGAATCCGGAGACCATCTAGGAGGAGAATAAGAAGGACTTCTCGACGAAAATAATCGAATCCGGAGACCATCTAGGAGGAGAATAAGAAGGACTTCTCGGCGAAAATAATCGAATCGGAGACCATCTAGGAGGAGAATAAGAAGGACTTCTCGGCGAAAATAATCGAATCGGAGACCATCTAGGAGGAGAATAAGAAGGACTTCTCGGCGAAAATAATCGAATCGGAGACCATCTAGGAGGAGAATAAGAAGGACTTCTCGGCGAAAATAATCGAATCGGAGACCATCTAGGAGGAGAATAAGAAGGACTTCTCGGCGAAAATAATCGAATCGGAGACCATCTAGGAGGAGAATAAGAAGGACTTCTCGGCGAAAATAATCGAATCGGAGACCATCTAGGAGGAGAATAAGAAGGACTTCTCGGCGAAAATAAATCGAATCGGAGACCATCTAGGAGGAGAATAAGAAGGACTTCTTGGCGAAAATATTCGAATTGTAGTCTGAGAATCCTCCTCATCCTCCTACGAAAGAAGTATCCCATGAAGCATTTACAGGATCACCACGAATCGCAGATATCATGTTGCTAACTGATAAAACTCACGTGGTGAGCAAGGGAATACGACTTCGACTTCTAAAAGCTGATTGGTTGTCTCAAAATAATGAGAATCTTTACATTGCACGCTAGCACCTTAGACATGTATATTGATTCCTGCCAGGTGTTTTCGTAAACCCCTCAGGCATGCGATCTGTAGCGGATGTTCCGTTAACGTCTTAAAAAGGGTTCTTTGTCTGTAGCAGATTTAATAAACTTAAAAGCATACAGTTTTATTTAAATAGTTTTTATTTTATATATCTGATTACATATTAGAAAGATTCCCAATTCAGATGAGTTTTAAATTCTTGGGATCCGGGAAGATTCTTCTTTTTTCTTTTAACACTATCCAATAATAAATCAACAATATGACTCTGTCCTATGGGTCTATTTTCATGAATCAGACTCCCTTTATCATCCCACTTTACATATTCTGGGAGCTCTTTCAGTCGTTCACGAACCTTTGGTTGATAATATTTAGGAATCATATCGAGGATTCTTGTTCAGACAATGTCTTTTTAAATATAAATTCATCTGGTACTTCATTCTGTCGACCAAATTCCAAATATTTTCGTAAGGCTGACAAATAATCGCCAGCTTTTTTTTCTGCATTCACGCTGGATTCTAAAATTTTTTTCATTTCACTATCGAGAGATGATAGTTTACGCTTAATAGAAGCCTTTTCAACTGGTCTTACAGCAAATGTCATTTTGAAAATATACTTGTTAACAGAGGGAGGGCAGCAGCTAATAGTGGGAACAAAAATCCTGACCCCTTTTGAGGAAATAATTTCTTTTTCTCACACTGATTTCTTTCGAAGCTAATTTTCGTATCATACATCTATGTTTTGACAACCGACGCAAGGTTTCAGCTTTCAAAGGTATATTATTCTTCAAAAGATTATGACAGAGTTCTGCGTCTCACTGATCATTCGTGGATTCTGCTTGTAAGGTCATCCAGAATCAAGTGTATGTTTTTCTGGACTAAATTGGAGAGATGGGAAACCTTTGATGAAATTCGTTCTCTGTTTGAAGGGTTCAAAAGCATCTTGCCATAGAGAATAAGAGTATATTATTTTAGAGGGTATAGGGTTGAACATTTTGTTTACATGACGTATCAAGTCCAGATTACAAGAATGATAATCTGCTAATATATGGGATAGAGTAACACCTATAGCCCTTTGACATAAAAAAATACAGACAATGAAGTCAGCAGGTATTAGCTTTAGGATCTTGTACGTAATAAGAAGGATATATAACAAGTTTCATTCCATTTTGGTGCGGTTCCCTATCTGTAGCAGGATGACCTAGAGGTCAAAATGATCCACGCTACAGTTATTCATATAAACGGCGATCCAGTGTGTTCCTGCAGAAGTAGAAACATCTGTGTTGTATATAAACATACACGGTTTCTTAGCAATATGAAGTAATTGATCTCTCGCAAACAGACCTAGGAAAAAGATGTATAGGGATTCCTTTTGGGCACTGTGTTCAGATGTAATGCATCCATCATATCTCTCGCATGGTTATTCTGTAGTGTTATTTCGTTTATGTTGTGGTCATTCTTCAATAGTGTTATTTCTTCTCACACGTCATTATCGTTTCAACCTTCAACGATGTTATTTCTTCACACTCGTCATCTTTTGTTTCATTCTTCAGATGTAATATTTCCTCATCATAATTTTTTGCTCTTTCCTCTGGGAAAAATTCTTGCCAGAACTTCTTTGAAAGCCTCTTGCTGATTGTGAGGACGACCTATTAACGAATTCATTTCACTGTGAGCGACATTTGATAATCTCTTTCCTATCTGTTTGTATGCACGATCCATTGTAGAATGTTGCTATACCAATAAAATTGTTCAACCATGTGCTAAACACCGCTGCTACGGATTGAGCACAATGAATGTCACGTCCTCTGCGATATGCACATTCAGCTCCTGAGATTTTAGGTAAGTCTTTAAATCTCGGACACCTCGTTTCTCCAAATCAAGAAATTGTAGTCCAAGCTTTTCGAGACGTTTCTTGTGTATTCCTCCTTTGTATGCGATAACACTTTTGTAACCTGATTGACACGTTTCATGAATATTACGCATAATATCATCCAGACAGTCCACCCCTACTGTGCATTCGAAGGAGGTCCACGGTGTATAGCATCGTACGGCATGCGATTAGCGCTTCAAATAGTCAACTCATTATATTTAACTCTTTTAGGGTTTTAGAGTTTTGTCTGAGCCAACCCCCCTCTATCGCCAACCGGGAAGCCGTGGACACCGACTTCTCCAATGTTGAGAAGTGTTCTCAAGGCAGGAATGGTTGGTATGTATTTGACAACTTTCTCCTCATAGGCTGTTTCGAGGGAGGCCGTACTCGACTCGAAGCGGATGGTGACATCGATTACCACAGCTCTAGAATTGTCGTAAAAATCAAATCAGGCGTTAACCTGCCGGATTCACCACAGTCAAGGATTCACCACAGTCAAGCGTGGGTTCTGATAATACCCTCCATCCTACTGATCTAGTCCTTACCAAGAGCCCCCTCGGTGTGAGCGCCTGTACGTGGTGAGGGGGACCACCCTGTGAAGGTTCTCGCTGGCTCGGTTACCTTCGCAGGGTCCTAAACGCTCGCCCGCGTGTTTGCCGTGCGCGGAGACCCGTGTCCCTGGAAAGGAGGATCCTGGCAGTTGCTCAGGGGTCCCCGTCTTCTCTCCCCGGCTCATGACTGGTGGGGTCCCCTTTGGCCGTATTGCCATTGGGGAGCCTGTCTGTCGCGGGGCTGGGCAGCGACTTCCGGGGCCGCTGCTATACACTGCTTTGGCCTCTGCTTCAGGTAAACGGGAGGTCCTGGGGCGGCCCCCTCAGGATCAATCGGCTGGTGGGCTGGTCCTGCTAGGGTCAACTATGCTGTTCAGTGAGTAACCTTGTCCACCGTCCGGACAACGGTTTGCGAGTTTCCCCACACATTTACTAATTTTGTAGTTTTCTTTCTTTTGTGAGGCCAGCTCTTGCCTCACACTTTATTGCTTTGTTGCTTCTTTTCTTTTGTGGGAACTCCGATGAGTTTCCCACCGTTTCTCTTTTCCTTTTCCTTTTTGTTTTTTAGTGAGGGCTTGGCTCACTGGCTGTGTGGGTATGGTGCCCGGGCAGCCCTGGCGCCCAACTGGGCGTCCCCTTGTTGGACTCCATGGTGGGTGGGGACAACGGGCACTGAAATTTTTAAAAACAAACATGAGTTCTCCAACTCCTATAAATCCGATCAATGCCGCAAAGAGGGCTCGCCATGAACCCCCAACTTCTGTGTCTTTGCCTTCGTCTTCGTGTGTGTCTCCGTCTCCGAAGTTCCTGATCATCCACTCTACGGGTGACCAGGTTCTTGGGGACATGTCCCCCTTTTTTATCAACAAGGGTTTACAAGGTCTTGCGGGAGAGCCGAAATCTGTCAAGCGCCTACGATCTGGTGACTTGCAGGTGGAGACTGCGTGCTCCAAGCATTCGGAGCTTCTATTAAAGGTTACAGCGATTGGTGGAGTGGCTGTCGAAGTCACTCCGCACAAGACGCTCAATTCCTCCGGGGGTGTGATCTCCGAGTGGGGCCTCCTCAAGGTTTCTGAGGAGGAAATCCTCTCGGAGCTTTCGGCCCAGGGAGTGATCGCAGTCCACCGGGTTTCGTCACGCAGTAATGGAAAGTTAGAACCCAGCCGGGTACTTATTCTAACTTTCAACACACCACGCCTGCCTACTTCCATCAAGGCAGGATACTTACACTGCGAGGTGCGGCCATTTATCCCCAATCCTCTGCGTTGCTTTCAATGCCAGAGGTTTGGCCATGCCCGCACCGCATGCCGGGGCAAGCCCACCTGTGCTCGTTGTGGCAGTCAGGATCATCTCGAACCTGACTGCACAGCAGATAAGGCATGCTGTGTAAACTGCCGTGGTGAACATGCGGCGTACTCCCGCGACTGTCCGAAGTGGCTGGAGGAGAAAGAGGTACAGCGCCTCAAGACCCTACATAACATCAGCTATCCAGAGGCGAGAAAGCTCGCTGCACCGCCTGCCCCACCTGGCAAGGTCTCCTATGCCGGTGCGGTTGCCGGAAAGCCCATCGTTAAGATGGCTTCTGTGGCGGTGCAGACCGACATCAGCGTTCCACCAGCTGAATCTTTCTCGCCTGCTGCTAAGTACCTCTTGACGCAGGCGAAGCCGACGTCGGTGTCAATCTCGACATCGACACCGGTTTCTATTCCTGTGTCTGTGCCTTCCACTTCCACCTCCGGAAGGCCACCTCCACCCCGCCCACAGACAGCAAGACCTACAAAACCCAAGGGGCCACCGCCGGGGCCCAAAAAGAAGATTTTACCTCCTCGTTCGGCGGTCTCTGATCCATGTTGCTCGGACGACTCCGAGGACATGGACACCGACCGCCCCAATTTTCCAAAACCGTCGCTGGCGACGGTTAAAATAAATCGTAAGTCGTCCGCCAATTCTTCCAAGACCTGAGATGGCCACACTCCTTCAATGGAACTGTCGTGGATTCCAGAGGAATATTGACGACATCAAGGTCCTCATGAGGGCACACGTACCCCTCTGCGTGTGCCTTCAGGAGACATTCTTACAGACGGCCAACAATCCCACTATCCGGCACTTTTCTCTCGTTCGCCGGGACCGGGATGGAGATGGTCCAGCCCACGGAGGTGTTGCCATCCTCGTGAGCAACCATTCTCCATTCCAGGTCATACCCCTTACCACGAACTTAGAGGCGGTAGCCATCCGCCTCTTTGTGGGATTTTCGTTGACTGTCTGTTCTGTCTATCTCCCACCCGGAAACATCGTTTTCCGGGACGACCTTGATGACCTCGTCTCGCAGCTGCCGTCCCCCTTCCTCATCATGGGGGACTTCAATGGACACAGTCCACTTTGGGGCAGTGCTGACACCAACGGGAGGGGCCGGGTCCTCGAGCAGTGGCTCCTGGATCCGTCTCTCTCCCTGTTGAACACCGGTGTCAGTACTTACTTTCATTCCCCAACCCGCTCTTTCACTGCCATTGACCTCACCATCTGCTCCTCCTCGATCCTTCCACTCTTTACATGGGAGGTCGAGGACAATCCATATGGAAGCGATCACCTCCCCGTGGTGTGCACCATCTCTCGTGGGGGGCCCTGCAGCCCTTCGCGGGTCTCACGGTGGAGGCTTGATCGGGCTGACTGGAGTGGCTTCGAGCTCTTGTCTGAGCTTGATGATCACCCTGTCAGCCAGGAGCCCATCAATGTCGCAGTGGCGGAGTTGACGGACTGCATCGTCCATGCAGCTGCCTCTACTATTCCTCAGACCTCGACTCGGTTTCCACGGTTCCCAAAACCGTGGTGGAATCCCGACTGCACCGCAGCTCGTAAGGCTCAGAACAAGGCTTGGGGGGTGTTTCGGAGATATCCGACGTCCCCCAACCTCGAAGCATTCAAACGCGCCAGGGCGAAAGCCCGTTTCGTCCGGCGCCAGAGCCAGAAGGAATCTTGGATGAAATATACATCTTCTATCACCCGCACGACCAGTTCTAAGGTCGTGTGGGATAAGGTCCGGAAGATGGGTGGGAAATACACGTCCCACTCATTATCGATCCTGGAGCACAATGGACAGGCAATTGCTGAGCCTCGAGCGATTGCCGACATTCTGGGGGAGTCATTCTCCACCATCTCTTCTCTGTCCTCCTACTCCCCCGAGTTTCTGGCCCAGAAGAGCAGGGCTGAACGCTCTCCGCTGTCCTTCCATTCGAATGGCCTGGAGTCTTACAACAGGCCATTCACAGCGGAGGAGCTTCGCCGTGCTCTGCACACTTCTCGTGCATCTGCTGTGGGGCCAGACAATGTCCATTATGCCATGCTCCAACATCTCTCACCATCGAGTAAGGATCGACTGCTCCGACTCTTCAACCGTATTTTCATCGAGGAGCAGTTTCCGGACTCCTGGCGGGAGGCCATCGTCTTGGCCTTCCCTAAGCCAGGAAAAGATCCCAAGATTCCTTCACATTATCGTCCAATTGCATTGACGAGCTGCGTCTGCAAGGTGTTGGAAAGAATGGTAAATACCAGGCTGGCCTGGTATTTGGAACATCACGGCCTTCTTTCCAACACCCAGTGTGGCTTTCGCAGGCCACCGGTCTACTTTAGACCACCTGATCCGCCTCGAATCGGCGATCAGGAATTCTTTTTTACGACGAGAGCACCTGGTGTCAGTTTTCTTCGACATCGAAAAAGCGTACGACACGGCATGGAGATTCGGCATTCTTCGTGACCTTCACAGCTTCGGCTTGCGAGGTCACATGCCGATCTTCATTGCAAACTTTTTATCTTCTCGTGTTTTTCGAGTTCGTGTCGGCAACACTCTCTCGCGGCCTTTCCCCCAAGAACAGGGGGTGCCACAAGGCTGCGTCCTGAGTGTTACGCTTTTCGCTGTCAAGATAAATTCCATTACACGGCAACTTCCTCCGACTGTAGGCAATGCCCTTTATGTTGATGACTTTAGCATCTTTTGCTCATCGTCCATCATGAGGGTCATTGAACGACAACTGCAAACTGCCCTGAACAATCTCTCGGTTTGGGCGACGGCCAATGGGTTCCGGTTCTCCCCACAGAAGACCGCTTGCGTGCACTTTTGCCGCAGGCGTAATCTTCATCTGGACCCCGAGCTGCGGCTCGGGGGTAACATCATTCCAGTTGTGGCGGAGACCAAGTTTCTCGGTCTCATCTTCGACCGGAAATTGACCTTTTTATCTCATATTCGACATCTCAGGTCCAAGTGCACGCGGGCATTGAACATCATCAAGGTCCTCTCCTCCCTCTCTTGGGGGGCGGACCGATGTTCTTTGCTCCGCCTTTACCGTGCACTTGTCCGGTCGAAACTGGACTACGGATCCCAGGTGTATGATTCCGCCCGGGATTCGGTGGTGAAAGTGCTGGACCCACTCCATCATCAGGCCCTCCGTGTGTGCACGGGGGCCTTCCGCACTTCACCGGTCCAGAGTCTCTACGTTGAGACCGATGAACCATCTTTATCTATTCGCCGTCAGCAGTTGTCCCTACAGTATGCATCAAAATTGCGATCCCTGCCAGGCCATCCCACTTGGGACTGCGTTTTCAGTCCCAGGTGGGAAACGTTATACCAGAATCGGCCGACTGCCATTCGTCCTTTCGGTTTGCGTGTCCGAGGTTACCTGCGAGACATCAACACCAGTCTCGATAGCATCGCACAGTCGACAGCTGAGCCACTTCCACCTTGGCTCGCTGTTTCCCCTTCCTGCGATTTTTCCCTGTGCAGGACGGGGAAGGCCTTTACACCCGACTGTGTGTACCGGCAACTCTTTGCCAGCCATCGTGCTGCGCACCCGGACTTCTTGCCTGTCTTCACAGATGGCTCGAAGTCCGGCACTTCTGTGGGATCAGCCATGGTCTGCTGTGATGTAATCATTGCAGACCAGATCCCACTGCAGTGTTCCATCTTCACTGCTGAGTTGCATGCTATCAGCATTGCCTTGGACCATATAGCAGCTAAGCATCATCGTCGGTGTGTGCTTTACACCGACTCGCTTAGCTCGCTACAGGCTTTGATCTCGGTGAGGCATCGGCCTCACCCTGTTCTCTCCAAGATCCGCCAGCAACTCCATCGTCTGGCAGCCACCACCACGATTCTCTTCTGTTGGGTGCCCGGTCATGTCGGAATCAGGGGCAATGATTTGGCAGATTCTGCTGCCAGGTCAGCCACGCCCCTGTCCGACTCTCCGTTGCCGGTTCCATATGTGGATTTCCGGCAGCGTTTTTCCACCGAGCTCCGGGCACAGTGGCAGAGATCTTGGTCAGAACAGCTTACCAACAAGCTCTTTGAGATCAAACCTATCGTCAAACCGTGGCAGTCTTGTTACCGCAGGAATCGTAAGGAGGAAGTTGTCCTTGCTCGGCTCCGCTTAGGTCACTCCTTTTTAACTCACTCTTTTCTACTTAAGGCGGACGCAGTACCTGAGTGCGAGTTTTGTGACACCGTTTTAACTGTGAAACATATTTTAATTCAGTGTCCAGCTTTTAACCTTGAACGTAAATTGTATTTTAATTTCCACAATTTTATGGCTGAGCCTCTTACACTCGGCCATCTTTT
Source organism: Ryuthela nishihirai (assembly GCA_038380435.1). Classification (NCBI taxonomy): domain Eukaryota; kingdom Metazoa; phylum Arthropoda; class Arachnida; order Araneae; family Heptathelidae; genus Ryuthela; species Ryuthela nishihirai. Next base: position 70,674,587 of record JAWZYU010000006.1, read on the forward strand.
ATCTGATGAATCGTTTTTAACTCCTGTTTTTGACTTTTTACGTTTTACTGGTTATTTTACACGTTTCTGATTTTTACTATATTTTCTAGTTTTACTCTTGTTTGGAATTTTACATAGGTCCTATACACCCATTTTTATTGTTAACTTCTACTCTTGTTGTTTCTTTTACACTTTTTACTTATTGATTTTGTGTCGTTTCGTTTGTGTTCTTTTTAACTTTGGTTGTGGGTTTCATGTCTTTTACCCTTTTTTATCGTCTGTTTGGCGCAATATAGCCTTAGTTGCTATTGCGCCAAAAAACCTCAAACAACCAACCAACGAACCTTACCAAGAGGAGTTTACAGACCCGATTTTGGCGTCGGATCCTTGCTCACTTCAGGGCCAGGCATTGTCCGCTAATATGGGCCAGCATCTCAGCTGTTGCAGAGCACCTCCGACAGTCCTTCGCCACCCCTTGCCTCCCTCTAGACTAGGTTTCCCGTGTGGGATAGGTGTTTGTGCGTAACTTAAAGCCAGTTACACAGTCGCCAGCTCGGACACTAGATGGACGCCGGATCCAGTAGTTAGCGATTGTAATACAGGGTAATACAGGAAAAATCATAAAATATTAAGGTCCCACGCTAGTAAATCACGGTCCATTGCATACACACGGATGGATGAATATCACAAAATACTTTGCATATAGAAAACATCAGTAAAAAACCACAGAAGTTTGGAAATTTAGAATCTGAAAACTCACTGTTTATAAGAAAACGACAATATTTTCAGCGTTTGGGTCCCAGAATCGATCCGCTAGACCTAACTTTGCATTCTCTGACATCAACCACCGGTAAAACGTAATGTAAGAAATGTAAGCTCTCTCGACGGTTATTCCAAGCGCTCTCTCACGCTATTTTCAGAATTCCTGGTCCCCGGGTACGTTTGAATCAGCCCATAAGTGTGTGAAGGTGGCTATTTTTCGCTGCAAACACAAGTTTTTCGTACTGTTTGTTCATATGATGTTTTTCACTACACGAGGAAATCTAACACACACCCCCTCGGTGTGAGCGCCTGTACGCGGTGAGGGGGACCACCCTGTGAAGGTTCCGCTGGCTCGGTTACCTTCGCAGGGTCCTAAACGCTCGCCCACGTGTTTGCCGTGCGCGGAGACCCGTGTCCCGGGAAAGGAGGATCCTGGTAGTTGCTTCTCCAGGATCCTCCTTTCCAACGCTGTCTTCTCCTAACACTGTCTTTCAATTTTTACAATTTACAGGTTATTTTACTCGTCTATAATTTTACTCTACTGATTGTTTACGCCTGGTTACTTTTATTTTTACAAAATATTTCTACATTTGTTTATTGTTATTCACTGCTTGTTATTTTATTATTCTACATTTGTCTCGTTAAATTCCTAGTTTATTTTTAAAAATTGGTTGAGGGTTCCATGACTTTTATCTTTTTACATCTTGGACATTCGTTTGGCGCATTATAGCCTTAGTTGCTAATGCGCCATTAAACCCTAAACAACCAACCTGAGTAGCTCATGCGCCATAAAACTCCAAACAAACAACCCCCTCCATCACCAGGCCCTCCGTGTTTGCACGGGAGCCTTCCGCACCTCACCGGTCCAAAGTCTTTACGTTGAGACCGACGAACCTTCTTTATCTCTTCGCCGTCAGCAGTTGTCCCTACAATATGCATCTAAATTGCGATCCCTGCCTGGCCATCCCACTTGGAACTACGTTTTCCGTCCGAAGTGGGAAATCCTTTACAATAATCGGCCGACTGCCATTCGTCCTTTTGGTTTGCGAGTCCGAGGCTACCTCAGAGACATCAACACCAGTCTCGATAGCGTTGCACAGTCGACAGCTGAGCCACTACCACCTTGGCTCGCTGTTTCCCCTTCCTGTGATTTTTCCTTGTGCAGGACGGGGAAGGCCTTTACACCCGACTGTGTGTACCGGCAACTCTTTGCCAGCCATCGTGCTGAGCACCCGGACTTCTTGCCTGTCTTTACAGATGGCTCGAAGTCCGGCACTTCAGTGGGATCAGCCATGGTCTGCTGTGATGTAATCATTGCAGACCAGATCCCACTGCAGTGTTCCATCTTCACTGCAGAGTTGCAAGCTATCAGTCTCGCCTTGGACCACATAGCGACTAAGCATCATCGTCGGTGTGTGCATTACACCGACTCGCTTAGCTCGCTACAGGCTTTGATCTCGGTGAGGCATCGGCCTCACCCTGTTCTTACTAAGATCCGCCAGCAACTACATCGTCTGGCAGCCACCACCACCATCCATTTCTGTTGGGTGCCCGGTCACGTCGGAATCAGGGGTAATGATTTGGCAGATTCTGCTGCCAAGTCAGCCATGCCCCTGTCTGACTCTCCGTTGCCGGTTCCCTATCTGGATTTCCGGCAGCGTTTTACCACCGAGCTCCGGGCACAGTGGCAGAGATCTTGGTCAGAACAGCTTACGAACAAGCTCTTTGAGATCAAACCTATCGTCAAACCATGGCAGTCTTGTTACCGCAGGAATCGCAAGGAGGAAGTTGTACTTGCTCGGCTCCGCTTAGGTCACTCGTATATTACTCATTCGTTTCTTCTTCGGGCGGACGACGTACCTAAGTGCGAGTTTTGTGACACCATTTTAACAATCAAACATATTTTAATTGAATGTCCATGTTTTAACCTAGAACGTCGTTTGTATTTTAATTTTCACAATTTTACGTCCGAGCCACTTACACTCGGACATCTTTTATCTGATAGTACCATTTTATCTCCAATTTTTGCCTTTTTACAGTATACAGGATATTTTACCAGATTATAATTTTAATCATTTGTAATTTTTTCACCTTCTGCCTAGGTCATTTACACCTGGGCTAGTTTTATCCTTTGTCTCTACTGTATTTATTTATCTACACATTTGTTGTTTTACACCTTACTTTTTATTTCTGTTATATATATATCTTGTTGGTTTTAGTTTTACCTTTTCCAGCATTTGTTTTTTAATTTTGGTTGAGGAGTATTTGTTTTTTAGCATATTTGTACCTTGTTTGGCGCATTATAGCCTGAGTAGCTCATGCGCCATAAAACTCCAAACAAACAACCAACCGGGAATGTAGCGTAAACCCACTCGTCGTCCACTTGGTATGTGACCACACATAATATCGGTTTCAGCAATCCGTCGGCAAACTGCACTGTTTCTACGTCAAAGTAGAGGTAAGTCTGACCGACAGGGTCAATCTTGCAGGGCTCGACGAATTTTAAAGTGTCAACCTTGCAAACGTGTTTTTTCAGGGGATCGTACAAGCTGATGCACTTAACGCAGCGATGTGTCTGACATGCCTTCACCAGGTGCGCCTGAAAGCATTCAGTGGTGCGCAAATACACACAACACACCGTGCAGAGCAACAGCTCCCCTGCATGAACCACATCGGTTGACAGGCACCTGTTGCAGATCCCCCGGCAGACGTGCCCGTGGTTAAACCCCTTTAAACATTTTGGACAGAATTGCTTTACCCCGATGGCTTGGTAATCACGTCGTAAAGCCCAGCACTAAACAATAAATAAAGATTGTCCCCTCCTTCGGGACCAATGAAGATGGGGAGGAAGGCATCGTCAGCAGAATAAAAACAATTCGGTATTGCACCATGTGCGCTTGGAAAAGCTGGACTTCCGGGAGTACGCAGGGACCCTCGGGAACATCGGTGTCCAGGTGAAGGTGTTGGGCTTCTTGCCGCTGCAAAGGGTAGCGGTAGTCCCGGATTCGGACATACGTGTTCGCCAGCCTTTATTTTTTAAACAGTGCTCCCGTGCGACGACGAGAGCTCTTCCAAGGCAGATCTGGTCAACGTTAACAATTTTCGTTACACTACCTTTCTTGGCAGTGAACGACTGAATGTCCACAAGGCTGTGTTTCTCCGGCCCTGCACGTCTCCCATCACTGCTGCCGACCCTGTCCGGTCCGCACAGACGAAGTCAAATTCTAGCTCAAGTCAAATTCTAGCTCGCTCCCTGGACCGAGAGATTCATTTGACTGCACTACTTTGTCTAATGCAGTCATGAATCTCTCCCGTCAGGGCATTTCGCGGAATTAGAGACAGGTTGACGAGGTTTTTCAAATTCCGGGAGCGTAAACATAGTCGCACGTGGCTATATTCGCCTGTAGGGACGATGTCGGCGAGCATCCGCTTGTGGAAGTCGTTCAGGACCAGGATGAAATTATGTGGTTCGACGCTTTCCATTCCACCAAGCCGCACATTCGTTGAGACGAATTGTGTGCGAAACTTTGTGGACTTGTAGTGGCGAGTGTTCGTCACAGTGTAGTACGGTACTGCAGCAGGTCTGACAGTGGTGGATGGTCCTGAAACTTTGAAGGACTCGACAGACCTGGATAGACAGATAATTTATTCTCAGAATATGTAGTACTTTACGTGTTTTTTTTATCTTAGAACTGAAGTTATAATGCTGTATTGCTCAGATACACCCTTTTAAAGTATTACATTTACTAATATTCTTCTTTATACATAGTTTGTCCTGGGCGGGGGTGGCTCAGTCGGTAGCACGCCAGGCTCGTAATCTGTAGTTCCCAGGTTCGAGTCCCAGCTGGGTCAGCGTCGAGATTTATCTCCGCAAAATTTCCCATCCTGCCCACAGTCAGTAGGGGCCACCGATGGGCTTGGAAAGGCCGCCGTCCGTCGGATGGGACGTTAAGCCGTGGCTCCGTGTGCGGAACAGCCATACCCTGTGCACGTTAAAGAACACTGGATGGCCTTGACGGGAGGCTACCCCCTACAGTATGCTTCTAAATTGCGATCCCTGCCTGGCCATCCCACATGGGACTGCGTTTTCAGTCCGAAGTGGGAAATGCTTTACAATAATCGGCCGACTGCCATTCGTCCTTTTGGTTTGCGAGTCCGAGGCTACCTCAGAGACATCAACACCAGTCTCGATAGCGTTGCACAGTCGACAGTTGAGCCACTTCCACCATGGCTCGCTGTTTCCCCTTCCTGTGATTTTTCCTTGTGCAGGACGGGGAAGGCCTTTACACCTGACTGTGTGTACCGGCAACTCTTTGCCAGCCATCGTGCTGAGCACCCGGACTTCTTGCCTGTCTTCACAGATGGCTCGAAGTCCGGCACTTCAGTGGGATCGGCCATGGTCTGCTGTGATGTAATCATTGCAGACCAGATCCCACTGCAGTGTTCCATCTTCACTGCAGAGTTGCACGCTATCAGCCTCGCCTTGGACCACGTGGCAACTAAGCATCATCGTCGGTGTGTGCTTTACACCGACTCTCTTAGCTCGCTACAGGCTTTGATCTCGGTGAGGCATCGCCCTCACCCAGTTCTTACTAAGATCCGCCAGCAGCTACATCGTCTGGCAGCCACCACCACCATCCATTTCTGTTGGGTGCCCGATCACGTCGGAATCAGGGGCAATGATTTGGCAGATTCTGCTGCTAGGTCAGCCACGCCCCTGTTCGACTCTCCGTTGCCGGTTCCCTATCTGGATTTCCGGCAGCGTTTTACCATCGAGCTCCGGGCACAGTGGCAGAGATCTTGGTCAGAACCCCTCGATGCGAGAGCCTGTCCGTGGTGAGGGGACCACCCTGTGAAGGTTCCGCTGGCTCGGTTACCTTCACAGGGTCCTAAACGCTCGCCCGCGTGTTTGCCGTGCGCGGAGACCCGTGTCCCGGGAAAGGAGGATCCTGGTAGTTGCTCGGAGGTCCCCGTCTTCTCTCCTCAGCTCATGACGGTCGTGGTCCCCATTGGCCGTCTTGCCATTGGGGAGCCTGTCCGTCGCGGGGCTGGGCAGCGGATTCCGGGGCCTCTGCTATACACTGCTTTGGCCTCTGCTTCCGGTAAACGGGAGCTCCTGGGGTGGCCCCCCCAGGAGCAATCGGCTGGTGGGCAGGTCCTGCTAGGGTCAACCGTGCAGAGCGGTGAGTAACCTTGCCCACGGTCCGGGTACAGGTTTACAAGTTTCCTCACAACTTATTTTCATTTTGTCGTTATCTTTTCTTTGTGAGGCCAGTTTGGCCATTCACGATTTTCTTATTTTACGCTTTGTTTCATTTGTGTAGAACGTTTTTGTTCTGCACATTTCTCTTTTTATTTTCTTTGTATTTATTTGTGAGGGCTTGGCTCACTGTCTGTGTGGGTATAGTGCCTGCGTAGCCCTGGCGCCCGACTGGGCGTCCCCTTGTTGGGCTCCGTGGAGGGTGGGGACAGCGGGCACTGAACCACACATTAAAAAACATGAGAGAGAGTGATGAAAATAATGCGATCGCCGCCAACAAGAGGGCTCGACGTGAGCCCCCATCTTCCTCATTGTCTACGTTATCTCTGCCGTCGTCTTCTGTGTCTGTGTCTTCGTTCCCAAAGTTCCTGATCATCCACTCCACGGGTGATCAGGTACTTGGGGACATGTCCCCTTTTTTCGTTAATAAAGGTTTGAAAGGTCTTGCGGGAGAACCGAAATCCGTAAAGCGCTTACGATCTGGCGACTTACAAGTAGAGACCGCTTGTTCAAAGCACTCGGAACTACTCCTGAAAGTCAAAGAAATTGGTGGGGTGGCTGTCGAAGTCACTCCCCATAAAACTTTGAATTCCTCTCGGGGTGTGATCACCGAGTGGGGCCTCCTCAAAGTCACTGAGGAGGAGATCCTCTCGGAGCTCACACCTCAAGGAGTAACAGCGGTCCACCGGGTTTCAACACGCCGTGATGGGAAATTAACACCCACTCGGGTGCTAATCGTGACATTCAACACGCCACGCCTGCCTTCTTCCATCAAGGCAGGTTACTTACATTGTGAGGTACGGCCGTATATACCGAAACCTCTGCGCTGTTTTCAGTGTCAGATATACGGTCATGCCCGCACAGCATGCAGGGGCAAGCCCACCTGTGCTCGCTGTGGCAGTAAGGATCATCTAGATCCTGACTGCACAGCTGAAAAGGCATGCTGTGTGAACTGCAGTGGCGAACATCCGGCGTACTCCCGCGACTGTCCGAAGTGGAAGGAGGAAAAGGAGGTACAACGCCTCAAAGTCATCAACAACATCTCGTATGCTGAAGCGAGAAAGCTTGCTGCACCGCCCGCCCCGCCTGGCAAGGTTTCCTATGCCAGTGCAGTCATTGGAAAGCCCATCGTTCCAATGACTTCGGTTGCGGTGCAGACTGACATCAGTGTACCACCTACTGAGTCTTTCTCGCCAGCTGCGAAGTACCTCCTCACGCAGGCGAGACCGAGGGTGGTGTCGACTTCGACATCAACCCCGGTTTCCATTCCTGCAGCTCAGCCTTCCACCTCCACCGGAAGGCCTCCTCCCTCCCGTCCTCAGACAGCAAGACCTTCCAAACCGAAGGGGCCCCCACCGGGGCCAAAAAAGAAAATAACAGCACCGCAAAGGGCGGTCACCGATCCATGCCCCTCGGACGATTCCGAGGACATGGATACCGACCGCCCCCTATTCACTAAACCGCCCTCCGCGGCGGTTAAGTTGAATAGAAACACGTCGTCCGCCCACTCTTCTAAGTCCTGAGATGGCCACACTCCTACAATGGAATTGTCGTGGATTCCAGAGGAATCTTGACGACATCAAGGCCCTCCTTCAGGCGCACCAGCCCATCTGTGTGTGCCTGCAGGAGACGTACTTGCAGCCAGTCACAGATCCCACGATCCGGCACTTTTCACTAGTTCGCCGGGACCGGGATGGAGATGGTCCAGCTCGCGGGGGTGTCGCCATCCTCGTGAGCAACCATTCTCCATTCCAGGTCGTACCCCTCACCACCAACTTAGAGGCGGTAGCCATCCGTCTCTTCGTGGGGTTCTCGCTGACTGTCTGCTCTGTATATCTTCCACCTGGGAGCATCGTCTTCCAGGAAGACCTTGATGATCTCGTCTCGCAGCTGCCGTCCCCCTTCCTCATTATGGGGGACCTCAACGGACACAGTCCACTTTGGGGCAGTGCTGACACCAACGGGAGGGGTGGGGTCCTGGAGCAGTGGCTCCTGGATCCTTCTCTCTCCCTGTTGAACACCGGTGTCAGTACTTACTTTCACTCCCCAACCCGCACTTTCACTGCCATTGACCTCACCATCTGCTCCTCCTCGATCCTTCCACTCTTTACATGGGAGGTCGAGGACAACCCGTACGGAAGCGATCACCTCCCCGTGGTGTGCACCATCTCCCGTGGGGGGCCTTGCAGCCCTTCACGCGTCTCACGGTGGAGGCTCGATCGGGCTGACTGGGGTGGTTTCGAGCTGCTCTCTGAGCTCGACGACCACTCTGTCAGCCAGGAGCCAATCAATGTGGCAGTAGCGGAGATAACGGACTGTATCGTAGATGCAGCTGCATCAACGATTCCTCAAACTTCTACACGGTTTCCTCGCTTTCCGAAACCGTGGTGGAATCCAGAATGCACCGCAGCTCGTAAGGCTCAGAACAAGGCTTGGGGGGTGTTTCGGAGATATCCGACGTCCCCAAACCTTGAACTTTTCAAACGCGCCAGGGCGAAAGCACGTTTCGTCCGACGCCGGAGCCAAAAGGAATCTTGGATCAAGTATACGTCATCCATCACCCGCACGACTAGTTCTAAGGTCGTGTGGGATAAAGTTCGGAAGATGAGTGGGAACTACACGTCCCACTCGTTATCGATCCTGGAGCACAATGGACAGGCAATTGCTGATCCCAAAGCAATTGCCGACACTCTGGGGGAGTCCTTCTCTTCCATCTCTTCGTCTTCCTCTTACTCCCCCGAGTTTCTGGCCCAGAAGGGCAGGGCGGAGCGCTCTCCGCTGTCTTTCCACTCGAATGGCCTGGAGTCTTACAACAGGCCATTCACAGCGGAGGAGCTTCGCCTTGCTCTGCACTCTTCTCGTGCCTCTGCTGTAGGGCCGGACAATGTCCATTATGCCATGCTCCAACATCTTTCACCATCGAGTAAGGATCGGCTGCTCCATCTCTTCAATCGCATTTTTCTCGAGGAGCAGTTTCCGGACTCCTGGCGGGAGGCCATCGTCTTGGCCTTCCCCAAGCCAGGCAAAGATCCCAAGATTCCTTCCAATTATCGTCCTATCGCATTGACGAGCTGCGTGTGCAAGGTGTTGGAAAGAATGGTAAATGCCAGACTCATCTGGTATTTAGAACACCACAACCTTCTTTCCAACACCCAGTGTGGCTTTCGCAGGCAACGGTCAACTCTTGACCACCTGATACGCCTCGAATCGGCTATCAGGAATTCTTTTTTACGTAGAGAGCACCTGGTGTCAATTTTCTTCGACATCGAAAAAGCGTACGACACGGCTTGGAGATTCGGCATTCTTCGTGACCTCCACAGCTTCGGCTTGAGAGGTCACATGCCGATCTTCATCTCCAACTTCTTATCGACACGCTCTTTTCGTGTCCGTGTCGGTAACACTCTGTCGCGGCCGTACCCCCAAGAACAGGGGGTGCCACAAGGCTGCGTTCTGAGTGTTACGCTTTTCGCTGTCAAGATTAATTCCATAACTAGACAACTTCCTCCATCCATAGGCAATGCCCTCTATGTTGATGACTTTAGCATCTTTTGCTCATCTTCCAGCATGAGGGTCATTGAAAGACAACTGCAAATTGCCCTGAACAATCTTTCGGTTTGGGCGACGGCAAACGGGTTTCGGTTCTCCCCACAGAAGACCGCTTGTGTGCACTTTTGCCACAAGCGTAATCTTCATCTGGATCCCGAGCTGCGGCTCGGGGGTAACATCATTCCAGTTGTGGCGGAGACCAAGTTTCTCGGTCTCATATTCGATCGGAAATTGACCTTTTTACCTCACATACGTCATCTCAGGTCCAAGTGCACGCGGGCATTGAACATCGTCAAGGTCCTCTCCTCCCTCTCTTGGGGGGCGGACCGATGTTCTTTGCTCCGCCTGTACCGTGCACTTGTCCGATCGAAACTGGACTACGGATCCCAGGTGTACGACTCGGCCCGGGATTCGGTGGTGAAGGTGCTGGACCCCCTCCATCACCAGGCTCTCCGTGTTTGCACGGGAGCCTTCCGCACCTCACCGGTCCAGAGTCTTTACGTTGAGACCGACGAACCTTCTTTATCTCTTCGCCGTCAGCAGTTGTCCCTACAATATGCGTCTAAATTGCGATCCCTGCCTGGCCATCCCACTTGGGACTGCGTTTTCAGTCCGAAGTGGGAAATGCTTTACACTAATCGGCCGACTGCCATTCGTCCTTTTGGTTTGCGTGTCCGAGGCTACCTCAGAGACATCAACACCAGTCTCGATAGTGTTGCACAGTCGACAGCTGAGCCACTTCCACCTTGGCTCGCTGTTTCCCCTTCCTGCGATTTTTCCCTGTGCAGGACGGGGAAGGCCTTTACACCCGACTGTGTGTACCGGCAACTCTTTGCCAGCCATCGTGCTGAGCACCCGGACTTCTTGCCTGTCTTTACAGATGGCTCGAAGTCCGGCACTTCGGTGGGATCAGCCATGGTCTGCTGTGATGTAATCATTGCAGACCAGATCCCACTGCAGTGTTCCATCTTCACTGCAGAGTTGCACGCTATCAGCCTCGCCTTGGACCACGTGGCGACTAAGCATCATCGTCGGTGTGTGCTTTACACCGACTCGCTTAGCTCGCTACAGGCTTTGATCTCGGTGAGGCATCGGCCTCACCCTGTTCTTACTAAGATCCGCCAGCAGCTACATCGTCTGGCAGCCACCACCACCATCCATTTCTGTTGGGTGCCCGGTCACGTCGGTATCAGGGGCAATGACTTGGCAGATGCTGCTGCCAAGTCAGCCACGCCCCTGTCCGACTCTCCGTTGCCGGTTCCATATCTGGATTTCCGGCAGCGTTTTACCATCGAGCTCCGGGCACGGTGGCAGAGATCTTGGTCGGAACAGCTTACAAACAAGCTCTTTGAGATCAAACCTCTCATCAAACCATGGCAGTCTTGTTACCGCAGGAATCGCAAGGAGGAAGTTGTACTTGCTCGGCTCCGCTTAGGTCACTCGTATATTACTCATTCGTTTCTTCTTCGGGCGGACGACGTACCTAAGTGCGAGTTTTGTGACACCATTTTAACAATAAAACATATTTTAATTGAATGTCCCTGTTTTAACCTAGAACGTCGTTTGTATTTTAATTTTCACAATTTTACGTCCGAGCCACTTACACTCGGACATCTTTTATCTGATAGTACCATTTTATCTCCAATTTTTGCCTTTTTACAGTATACAGGATATTTTACCAGATTATAATTTTAATCATTTGTAATTTTTTCACCTTCTGCCTAGGTCATTTACACCTGGGCTAGTTTTATCCTTTGTCTCTACTGTATTTATTTATCTACACATTTGTTGTTTTACACTTTACTTTTTATTTCTGTTATATATATATATATCTTGTTGGTTTTATTTTTTTACCTTTTCCAGCATTTGTTTTTTAATTTTGGTTGAGGAGTATTTGTTTTTTAGCATATTTTTACCTGGTTTGGCGCATTATAGCCTCAGTAGCTCATGCGCCATAAAACTCCAAACAACCATTAACCATTAACCCCTTTGGCCGTTTTGCCATTGGGGAGCCTGTCTGTCGCGGGGCTGGGCAGCGACTTCCGGGGCCTCTGCTATACACTGCTTTGGCCTCTGCTTCAGGTAAACGGGAGGTCCTGGGGCGGCCCCCTCAGGATCAATCGGCTGGTGGGCTGGTCCTGCTAGGGTCAACTATGCTGTTCAGTGAGTAACCTTGTCCACCGTCCGGACAACGGTTTGCGAGTTTCCCCACACATTTACTAATTTTGTAGTTTTCTTTCTTTTGTGAGGCCAGCTCTTGCCTCACACTTTATTGCTTTGTTGCTTCTTTTCTTTTGTGGGAACTCCGTCGAGTTTCCCACCATTTCTCTTTTACTTTTCCTTTTTGTTTTGTAGTGAGGGCTTGGCTCACTGGCTGTGTGGGTATGGTGCCCGGGCAGCCCTGGCGCCCAACTGGGCGTCCCCTTGTTGGACTCCATGGTGGGTGGGGACAACGGGCACTGAATTTTTTAAAACCAAACATGAGTTCTCCAACTCATCAAAATTCGATCAATGCCGCAAAGAGGGCTCGCCATGAACCCCCAACTTCTCTGTCTTTGCCTTCGTCTTCGTGTGTGTCTCCGTCTCCGAAGTTCCTGATCATCCACTCTACGGGTGATCAGGTTCTTGGGGACATGTCCCCTTTTTTATCAACAAGGGTATTCAAGGTCTTGCGGGAGAGCCGAAATCTGTCAAGCGCCTAAGATCTGGTGACTTGCAGGTGGAGACTGCATGCTCCAAGCACTCGGAGCTTTTATTAAAGGTTACAGCGATTGGTGGAGTGGCAGTCGAAGTCACTCCACACAAGACGCTCAATTCCTCCCGGGGCGTGATCTCCGAGTGGGGCCTCCTCAAGGTTTCTGAGGAGGAAATCCTCTCGGAGCTTTCAGCCCAGGGAGTGATAGCAGTCCACCGGGTTTCGTCACGCCGTAATGGAAAGTTAGAGCCCAGCCGGGTACTCATTCTAACTTTCAACTCACCACACCTGCCTACTTCTATCAAGGCAGGATACTTAAAGTGCGAGGTGCGGCCATTTATACCAAACCCTCTGCGTTGTTTCCAATGCCAGAGGTTTGGCCATGCCCGCACCGCATGCCGGGGCAAGCCCACCTGTGCTCGTTGTGGCAGTCAGGATCATCTTGAACCTGACTGCACAGCAGAAAAGGCATGCTGTGTCAACTGCCGTGGTGAGCATCCGGCGTACTCCCGCGACTGTCCGAAGTGGCTGGAGGAGAAAGAGGTACAGCGCCTGAAGACCCTCCACAACATCAGCTATCCAGAGGCGAGAAAGCTCGCTGCACCGCCTGCCCCACCTGGCAAGGTCTCCTATGCCGGTGCGGTGGTCGGAAAGCCCGTCGTTAAGATGGCTTCCGTGGCGGTGCAGACCGACATCAGCGTTCCACCAGCTGAATCTTTCTCGCCTGCTGCTAAGTACCTCTTGACGCAGGCGAAGCCGACGTTGGTGTCAACCTCGACATCGACACCGGTTTCTATTCCTGTGTCTGTGCCTTCCACATCCACCTCCGGAAGGCCCCCTCCACCCCGCCCACAGACAGCAAGACCTACGAAACCCAAGGGGCCCCCGCCGGGGCCCAAAAAGAAAATTTTACCTCCTCGTTCGGCGGTCTCGGATCCATGTTGCTCGGACGACTCCGAGGACATGGACACCGACCGCCCTAATTTTCCTAAACCGTCGCTGGCGACGGTTAAAATAAATCGAAAGACGTCCGCCAATTCTTCCAAGACCTGAGATGGCCACACTCCTTCAATGGAACTGTCGTGGATTCCAGAGGAATATTGACGACATCAAGGTCCTCCTGAGGGCACACCAACCCCTTTGCGTGTGCCTTCAGGAGACATTCTTGCAGACAGCCAACAATCCCACTATCCGGCACTTTTCTCTGGTTCGCCGGGACCGGGATGGAGATGGTCCAGCTCACGGGGGTGTTGCCATCCTCGTGAGCAACCATTCTCCATTTCAGGTCATTCCCCTCACCACCGACTTAGAGGCGGTCGCCATCCGCCTCTTTGTGGGATTTTCGTTGACTGTCTGTTCTGTCTATCTCCCGCCCGGAAGCGTCATTTTCCGGGATGACCTTGATGACCTCGTCTCGCAGCTGCCGTCCCCCTTCCTCATCATGGGGGACTTCAACGGCCACAGTCCGCTCTGGGGCAGTGCTGACACCAACGGGAGGGGCCGGGTCTTGGAGCAGTGGCTCCTGGATCCATCGCTCTCCCTGTTGAACACCGGTGTCAGTACCTACTTTCACACCCCTCGATGCGAGAGCCTGTCCGTGGTGAGGGGACCACCCTGTGAAGGTTCCGCTGGCTCGGTTACCTTCACAGGGTCCTAAACGCTCGCCCGCGTGTTTGCCGTGCGCGGAGACCCGTGTCCCGGGAAAGGAGGATCCTGGCAGTTGCTCGGGGGTCCCCGTCTTCTCTCCTCAGCTCATGACTGGCGTGGTCCCCATTGGCCGTCTTGCCATTGGGGAGCCTGTCTGTCGCGGGGCTGGGCAGCGGATTCCGGGGCCTCTGCTATACACTGCTTTGGCCTCTGCTTCCGGTAAACGGGAGCTCCTGGGGTGGCCCCCCCAGGAGCAATCGGCTGGTGGGCAGGTCCTGCTAGGGTCAACCGTGCAGAGCGGTGAGTAACCTTGCCCACGGTCCGGGTACAGGTTTGCAAGTTTCCTCACAACTTATTTTCATTTTGTCGTTATCTTTTCTTTGTGAGGCCAGTTTGGCCATTCACAATTTTCTTATTTTACGCTTTGTTTCATTTGTGTAGAACGTTTTTGTTCTGCACATTTCTCTTTTTATTTTCCTTCTATTTATTTGTGAGGGCTTGGCTCACTGTCTGTGTGGGTATAGTGCCTGCGTAGCCCTGGCGCCCGACTGGGCGTCCCCTTGTTGGGCTCCGTGGAGGGTGGGGACAGCGGGCACTGAACCACACAAAACAAACCATGAGAGAGAATGATGATAATAATGCGATCGCCGCCAACAAGAGGGCTCGACATGAGCCCCCATCTTCCTCTTTGTCTAAGTTATCTCTGCCGTCGTCTTCTGTGTCTGTGTCTTCGTTCCCGAAGTTCCTGATCATCCACTCCACGGGTGATCAGGTGCTCGGGGACATGTCCCCTTTTTTCGCCCCTCGATGCGAGAGCCTGTCCGTGGTGAGGGGACCACCCTGTGAAGGTTCCGCTGGCTCGGTTACCTTCACAGGGTCCTAAACGCTCGCCCGCGTGTTTGCCGTGCGCGGAGACCCGTGTCCCGGGAAAGGAGGATCCTGGTAGTTGCTCGGGGGTCCCCGTCTTCTCTCCTCAGCTCATGACTGGCGTGGTCCCCATTGGCCGTCTTGCCATTGGGGAGCCTGTCTGTCGCGGGGCCCCCTCGGTGTGAGCGCCTGTCCGTGTTGAGGGGGACCACCCTGTGAAGGTTCCCGCTGGCTCGGTTACCTTCGCAGGGTCCTAAACGCTCGCCCGCGTGTTGCCATTGGGGAGCCTGTCCGTCGCGGGGCTGGGCAGCGGATTCCGGGGCCTCTGCTATACACTGCTTTGGCCTCTGCTTCCGGTAAACGGGAGCTCCTGGGGTGGCCCCCCCAGGAGCAATCGGCTGGTGGGCAGGTCCTGCTAGGGTCAACCGTGCAGAGCGGTGAGTAACCTTGCCCACGGTCCGGGTACAGGTTTGCAAGTTTCCTCACAACTTATTTTCCTTTTGTTGTTATCCTTTCTTTGTGAGGCCAGTTTGGCCATTCACAATTTTTCTTATTTTACACTTTGTTTCTTTTGTGTGGAACGTTTTTGTTCTGCACATTTCTCTTTTCATTTTCCTTATATTTATTTGTGAGGGCTTGGCTCACTGTCTGTGTGGGTATAGTGCCTGCGTAGCCCTGGCGCCCGACTGGGCGTCCCCTTGTTGGGCTCCGTGGAGGGTGGGGACAGCGGGCACTGAACCACACAAAAACAAACATGCGAGAGAATGAAGAAAATAATGCGATCGCCGCCAACAAGAGGGCTCGACGTGAGCCCCCATCTTCCTCGTCTACGTTATCTCTGCCGTCGTCTTCTGTGTCTGTGTCTTCGTTCCCAAAGTTCCTGATCATCCACTCCACGGGTGATCAGGTACTTGGGGACATGTCCCCTTTTTTCGTTAATAAAGGTTTGAAAGGTCTTGCGGGAGAACCGAAATCCGTAAAGCGCTTACGATCTGGCGACTTACAAGTTGAGACCGCTTGTTCAAAACACTCCGAACTACTCCTGAAAGTCAAAGAAATTGGTGGGGTGGCTGTCGAAGTCACTCCCCATAAAACTTTGAATTCCTCTCGGGGTGTGATCACCGAGTGGGGCCTCCTCAAAGTCACTGAGGAGGAGATCCTCTCGGAGCTCACACCTCAAGGAGTAACAGCGGTCCACCGGGTTTCGACACGCCGTGATGGGAAATTAACACCCACCCGGGTGTTAATCGTGACATTCAACACGCCACGCCTGCCTTCTTCCATCAAGGCAGGTTATTTACATTGTGAGGTACGGCCGTATATCCCAAACCCTCTGCGCTGTTTTCAGTGTCAGATATACGGTCATGCCCGCACAGCATGCAGGGGCAAGCCCACCTGTGCTCGCTGTGGCAGTAAGGATCATCTCGATCCTGACTGCACAGCAGAAAAGGCATGCTGTGTGAACTGTAGTGGCGAACATCCGGCGTACTCCCGCGACTGTCCGAAGTGGAAAGAGGAAAAGGAGGTACAACGCCTCAAAGTCGTGAATAACATCTCTTATGCAGAGGCGAGAAAGCTTGCTGCACCGCCTGCCCCGCCTGGCAAGGTTTCCTATGCCAGTGCAGTCATTGGAAAGCCCATCGTTCCAATGACTTCGGTTGCGGTGCAGACTGACATCAGTGTACCACCTACTGAGTCTTTCTCGCCAGCTGCGAAGTACCTCCTCACGCAGGCGAGACCGAGGGTGGTGTCGACTTCGACATCAACCCCGGTTTCCATTCCTGCAGCTCAGCCTTCCACCTCCACCGGAAGGCCTCCTCCTTCCCGTCCTCAGACAGCAAGACCTTCCAAACCGAAGGGGCCCCCACCGGGGCCTAAAAAGAAAACCATCACTCCTCCTCAAAGGGCGGTCACCGATCCATGCCCCTCGGACGATTCCGAGGACATGGATACCGACCGCCCCCTATTCACTAAACCGTCCTCTGCGGCGGTTAAGTTGAATAGGAACACGTCGTCCGCCCACTCTTCTAAGTCCTGAGATGGCCACACTCCTACAATGGAATTGTCGTGGATTCCAGAGGAATCTAGACGACATCAAGGCCCTCCTTCAGGCACACCAGCCCATCTGTGTGTGCCTGCAGGAGACGTACTTGCAGCCAGTCACAGATCCCACGATCCGGCACTTTTCACTAGTTCGCCGGGACCGGGATGGAGATGGTCCAGCTCGCGGGGGTGTCGCCATCCTCGTGAGCAACCATTCTCCATTCCAGGTCGTAAACCTCACCACCAACTTAGAGGCGGTAGCCATCCGTCTCTTCGTGGGGTTCTCGCTGACTGTCTGCTCTGTATATCTTCCCCCTGGGAGCATCGTCTTCCAGGAAGACCTTGATGATCTCGTCTCGCAGCTGCCGTCCCCCTTCCTCATTATGGGGGACCTCAACGGACACAGTCCACTATGGGGCAGTGCTGACACCAACGGGAGGGGTGGGGTCCTGGAGCAGTGGCTCCTGGATCCTTCTCTCTCCCTGTTGAACACCGGTGTCAGTACTTACTTTCACTCCCCAACCCGCACTTTCACTGCCATTGACCTCACCATCTGCTCCTCCTCGATCCTTCCACTCTTTACATGGGAGGTCGAGGACAACCCGTACGGAAGCGATCACCTCCCCGTGGTGTGCACCATCTCGCGTGGGGGGCCTTGCAGCCCTTCACGCGTCTCGCGGTGGAGGCTCGATCGGGCTGACTGGGGTGGTTTCGAGCTGCTCTCTGAGCTCGACGACCACTCTGTCAGCCAGGAGCCAATCAATGTGGCAGTAGCGGAGATAACGGACTGTATCGTAGATGCAGCTGCATCAACGATTCCTCAAACTTCTACACGGTTTCCTCGCTTTCCGAAACCGTGGTGGAATCCAGAATGCACCGCAGCTCGTAAGGCTCAGAACAAGGCTTGGGGGGTGTTTCGGAGATATCCGACGTCCCCCAACCTTGAAAATTTCAAACGCGCCAGGGCGAAAGCACGTTTCGTCCGACGCCAGAGCCAGAAGGAATCTTGGATCAAGTATACGTCATCCATCACCCGCACGACTAGTTCTAAGGTCGTGTGGGATAAAGTCCGGAAGATGAGTGGGAACTACACGTCCCACTCGTTATCGATCCTGGAGCACAATGGACAGGCAATTGCTGATCCCAAAGCAATTGCCGACACTCTGGGGGAGTCCTTCTCCTCCATCTCTTCGTCTTCCTCTTACTCCCCCGAGTTTCTGGCCCAGAAGGGCAGGGCGGAGCGCTCTCCGCTGTCTTTCCACTCGAATGGCCTGGAGTCTTACAACAGGCCATTCACAGCGGAGGAACTTCGCCTTGCTCTGCACTCTTCTCGTGCCTCTGCTGTAGGGCCGGACAATGTCCATTATGCCATGCTCCAACATCTTTCACCATCGAGTAAGGATCGGCTGCTCCATCTCTTCAATCGTATTTTTCTCGAGGAGCAGTTTCCGGACTCCTGGCGGGAGGCCATCGTCTTGGCCTTCCCCAAGCCAGGGAAAGATCCCAAGATTCCTTCCAATTATCGTCCTATCCAATTATTGACGAGCTGCGTGTGCAAGGTGTTGGAAAGAATGGTAAATGCCAGACTCATCTGGTATTTAGAACATCACAACCTTCTTTCCAACACCCAGTGTGGCTTTCGCAGGCACCGGTCTACTTTAGACCACCTGATCCGCCTCGAATCGGCGATCAGGAATTCTTTTTTACGTAGAGAGCACCTGGTGTCAATTTTCTTCGACATCGAAAAAGCGTACGACACGGCTTGGAGATTCGGCATTCTTCGTGACCTCCACAGCTTCGGCTTGAGAGGTCACATGCCGATCTTCATCTCCAACTTCTTATCGACACGCTCTTTTCGTGTCCGTGTCGGTAACACTCTGTCGCGGCCGTACCCCCAAGAACAGGGGGTGCCACAAGGCTGCGTTCTGAGTGTTACGCTTTTCGCTGTCAAGATTAATTCCATAACTAGACAACTTCCTCCATCCGTAGGCAATGCCCTCTATGTTGATGACTTTAGCATCTTTTGCTCTTCTTCCAGCATGAGGGTCATTGAAAGACAACTGCAAATTGCCCTGAACAATCTTTCAGTTTGGGCGACGGCAAACGGGTTTCGGTTCTCCCCACAGAAGACCGCTTGTGTGCACTTTTGCCACAAGCGTAATCTTCATCTGGATCCCGAGCTGCGGCTCGGGGGTAACATCATTCCAGTTGTGGCGGAGACCAAGTTTCTCGGTCTCATATTCGATCGGAAATTGACCTTTTTACCACACATACGTCATCTCAGGTCCAAGTGCACGCGGGCATTGAACATCGTCAAGGTCCTTTCCTCCCTCTCTTGGGGGGCGGACCGATGTTCTTTGCTCCGCCTGTACCGTGCACTTGTCCGATCGAAACTGGACTACGGATCCCAGGTGTACGACTCGGCCCGGGATTCGGTGGTGAAGGTGCTGGACCCCCTCCATCATCAGGCCCTCCGTGTTTGCACGGGAGCCTTCCGCACCTCACCGGTCCAGAGTCTTTACGTTGAGACCGATGAACCTTCTTTATCTCTTCGCCGTCAGCAGTTGTCCCTACAATATGCGTCTAAATTGCGATCCCTGCCTGGCCATCCCACTTGGGACTGCGTTTTCAGTCCGAAGTGGGAAATGCTTTACAATAATCGGCCGACTGCCATTCGTCCTTTTGGTTTGCGTGTCCGAGGCTACCTCAGAGACATCAACACCAGTCTCGATAGCGTTGCACAGTCGACAGCTGAGCCACTTCCACCTTGGCTCGCTGTTTCCCCTTCCTGCGATTTTTCCCTGTGCAGGACCGGGAAGGCCTTTACACCCGACTGTGTGTACCGGCAACTCTTTGCCAGCCATCGTGCTGAGCGCCCGGACTTCTTGCCTGTCTTTACAGATGGCTCGAAGTCCGGCACTTCAGTGGGATCGGCCATGGTCTGCTGTGATGTAATCATTGCAGACCAGATCCCACTGCAGTGTTCCATCTTCACTGCAGAGTTGCACGCTATCAGCCTCGCCTTGGACCACGTGGCGACTAAGCATCATCGTCGGTGTGTGCTTTACACCGACTCGCTTAGCTCGCTACAGGCTTTGATCTCGGTGAGGCATCGGCCTCACCCTGTTCTTACTAAGATCCGCCAGCAGCTACATCGTCTGGCAGCCACCACCACCATCCATTTCTGTTGGGTGCCCGGTCACGTCGGTATCAGGGGCAATGACTTGGCAGATGCTGCTGCCAAGTCAGCCACGCCTCTGTCCGACTCTCCGTTGCCGGTTCCATATCTGGATTTCCGGCAGCGTTTTACCATCGAGCTCCGGGTACGGTGGCAGAGATCTTGGTCGGAACAGCTTACAAACAAGCTCTTTGAGATCAAACCTCTCATCAAACCATGGCAGTCTTGTTACCGCAGGAATCGCAAGGAGGAAGTTGTACTTGCTCGGCTCCGCTTAGGTCACTCGTATGTTACTCATTCGTTTCTTCTTCGGGCGGACGACGTACCTAAGTGCGAGTTTTGTGACACCATTTTAACAATCAAACATATTTTAATTGAATGTCCATGTTTTAACCTAGAACGTCGTTTGTATTTTAATTTTCACAATTTTACGTCCGAGCCACTTACACTCGGACATCTTTTATCTGATAGTGCCATTTTATCTCCAATTTTTGCCTTTTTACAGTTTACAGGATATTTTACCAGATTATAATTTTAATCATTTGTAATTTATTCACCGTCTGCCTAGGTCATTTACACCTGGGCTAGTTTTATCCTTTGTCTGTACTGTATTTATTTATCTACACATTTGTTGTTTTACACCTTACTTTTTATTTCTGTTATATATATATCTTGTTGGTTTTAATTTTTACCCTTTCGAGCATTTGTTTTTTAATTTTGGTAAAGGAGTATTTGTTTTTTAGCATATTTTTACCTTGTCTGGCGCATTATAGCCTTAGTAGCTCATGCGCCATAAAACTCCAAACAACCAAACCAAACCGCCTCGAATCGGCGATCAGGAATTCCTTTTTACGTAGAGAGCACCTGGTGTCCATTTTCTTCGACATCGAAAAAGCGTACGACACGGCTTGGAGATTCGGCATTCTTCGTGACCTCCACAGTTTCGGCTTGAGAGGTCACATGCCGATCTTCATCTCCAACTTCTTATTGACACGCTCTTTTCGTGTCCGTGTCGGTAACACTCTGTCGCGGCCGTACCCCCAAGAACAGGGGGTGCCACAAGGCTGCGTTCTGAGTGTTACGCTTTTCGCTGTCAAGATTAATTCTATTACTAGACAACTTCCTCCATCAGTAGGCAATGCCCTCTATGTTGATGACTTTAGCATCTTTTGCTCTTCGTCCAGCATGAGGGTCATTGAAAGACAACTGCAAATTGCCCTGAACAATCTTTCGGTTTGGGCGACGGCAAACGGGTTTCGGTTCTCCCCACAGAAGACCGCTTGTGTGCACTTTTGCCACAAGCGTAATCTTCATCTGGATCCCGAGCTGCGGCTCGGGGGTAACATCATTCCAGTTGTGGCGGAGACCAAGTTTCTCGGTCTCATATTCGATCGGAAATTGACCTTTTTACCACACATACGTCATCTCAGGTCCAAGTGCACGCGGGCATTGAACATCGTCAAGGTCCTCTCCTCCCTCTCTTGGGGGGCGGACCGATGTTCTTTGCTCCGCCTGTACCGTGCACTTGTCCGATCGAAACTGGACTACGGATCCCAGGTGTACGACTCGGCCCGGGATTCGGTGGTGAAGGTGCTGGATCCCCTCCATCACCAGGCTCTCCGTGTTTGCACGGGAGCCTTCCGCACCTCACCGGTCCAGAGTCTTTACGTTGAGACCGACGAACCTTCTTTATCTCTTCGCCGTCAGCAGTTGTCCCTACAATATGCGTCTAAATTGCGATCCCTGCCTGGCCATCCCACTTGGGACTGCGTTTTCAGTCCGAAGTGGGAAATGCTTTACAATAATCGGCCGACTGCCATTCGTCCTTTTGGTTTGCGAGTCCGAGGCTACCTCAGAGACATCAACACCAGTCTCGATAGCGTTGCACAGTCGACAGCTGAGCCACTTCCACCTTGGCTCGCTGTTTCCCCTTCCTGCGATTTTTCCCTGTGCAGGACGGGGAAGGCCTTTACACCCGACTGTGTGTACCGGCAACTCTTTGCCAGCCATCGTGCTGAGCACCCGGACTTCTTGCCTGTCTTTACAGATGGCTCGAAGTCCGGCACTTCGGTGGGATCAGCCATGGTCTGCTGTGATGTAATCATTGCAGACCAGATCCCACTGCAGTGTTCCATCTTCACCGCAGAGTTGCACGCTATCAGCCTCGCCTTGGACCACGTGGCGACTAAGCATCATCGTCGGTGTGTGCTTTACACCGACTCGCTTAGCTCGCTACAGGCTTTGATCTCGGTGAGGCATCGGCCTCACCCTGTTCTTACTAAGATCCGCCAGCAACTACATCGTCTGGCAGCCACCACCACCATCCATTTCTGTTGGGTGCCCGGTCACGTCGGGATTAGGGGCAACGACTTGGCAGATGCTGCTGCCAAGTCAGCCACGCCCCTGTCCGACTCTCCGTTGCCGGTTCCCTATCTGGATTTCCGGCAACGTTTTACCACCGAGCTCCGGGCACAGTGGCAGAGATCTTGGTCAGAACAGCTTACCAACAAGCTCTTTGAGATCAAACCTATCGTCAAACCATGGCAGTCTTGTTACCGCAGGAATCGCAAGGAGGAAGTTGTACTTGCTCGGCTCCGCTTGGGTCATTCGTTTATTACTCATTCGTTTCTTTTACGGGCGGACGACGAACCCAAGTGCGAGTTTTGTGACACCATTTTAACAATGAAACACATTTTAATTGATTGCTGTTGTTTTACCTTTGAAAGACGTATGTTTTTTAACTGTCATGATTTTACGTCCGAGCCCCTTACACTCGGACATCTTTTATCCGACCATTGTACTTTTACCTCTCTCTTTCAATTTTTACGATTTACTGGATATTTTAATCGCATATAGTTTTTACTCTTCAGCTTTTTACATCTATGATTATACTACCTTATACATTGTTTGTGTATCCCAGGTCATTTACACCTGGTATTCTATTGTTTTCTGTTGTATTTTTACACTTGTTCTTTGTTGTTTTACCTTTTTACAATTTTGCTAATTTCTTTTAAATGTGGTTGCGGGTTTACATGTCTTTTATCTTTTATATTGTCTTTTGTTTGGCGCATTATGGCCTAGTCGCCGATGCGCCATAAAACCCAAAACAACCAAAACAACCAAACCAACCGGACTCCTGGCGGGAGGCCATCGTCTTGGCCTTCCCTAAGCCAGGGAAAGATCCCAAGATTCCTTCCAATTATCGTCCAATTGCGTTGACGAGCTGCGTCTGCAAGGTGTTGGAAAGGATGGTAAATACCAGGCTGGCCTGGTATTTGGAACATCACGGCCTTCTTTCCAACACCCAGTGTGGTTGGTTGGTTGTTTGGGGTTTTTTGGCGCAAGAGCAACAGGGCTATATTGCGCCAAACAAAAAGATATAAATTGCTAAAAGTCATTGAACCCACAACCAAAGTTAAAAACACACAAAAACATAACCAGAACAATAAAGATAAGTAAAAATGGCAAAAATAACAACACGTGTAAAATCGACAATAAAATGGGTGTATAGGACCCAGTAAAAAACAGAAACAAGCGTAAAATCAAAGTAACAAAGTAAAAAGGTTCATAAACGCATAAAATATCCAGTAAAACGTAAGAAGTCAAAAACAGGAGTTAAAAACGATTCATCAGATAAAAGATGTCCGAGTGTAAGGGGCTCGGACGTAAAATCATGAGAGGTAAAAAACATTCTTCTTTCAACGTTAAAACAAACACAGTCAATTAAAATATGCTTCACAGTTAAAACGGTGTCACAAAACTCGCACTTAGGTACTGCGTCCGCCTTAAGAAGAAAAGAGTGGGTTAAAAACGAGTGACCTAAGCGGAGCCGAGCAAGGACAACTTCCTCCTTACGATTCCTGCGGTAACAAGACTGCCATGGTTTGATGATAGGTTTGATCTCAAAGAGCTTGTTGGTAAGCTGTTCTGACCAAGATCTCTGCCACTGTGCCCGGAGCTCGATGGTAAAACGCTGCCGGAAATCCACATATGGAACCGGCAACGGAGAGTCGGACAGGGGCGTTGCTGACCTGGCAGCAAAATCTGCCAAATCATTGCCCCTGATTCCGACATGACCGGGCACCCAACAGAAGAGAATCGTGGTGGTGGCTGCCAGACGATGGAGCTGCTGGCGGATCTTGGAGAGAACAGGGTGAGGCCGATGCCTCACCGAGATCAAAGCCTGTAGCGAGCTAAGCGAGTCGGTGTAAATCACACACCGACGATGATGCTTAGCTGCTATATGGTCCAAGGCAATGCTGATAGCATGCAACTCAGCAGTGAAGATGGAACACTGCTGTGGGATCTGGTCTGCAATGATTACATCACAGCAGACCATGGCTGATCCCACCGAAGTGCCGGACTTCGAGCCATCTGTGAAGACAGGCAAGAAGTCCGGGTGCTCAGCACGATGGCTGGCAAAGAGTTGCCGGTACACACAGTCGGGTGTAAAGGCCTTCCCCGTCCTGCACAGGGAAAAATCGCAGGAAGGGGAAACAGCGAGCCAAGGTGGAAGTGGCTCAGCTGTCGACTGTGCGATGCTATCGAGACTGGTGTTGATGTCTCGCAGGTAACCTCGGACACGCAAACCGAAAGGACGAATGGCAGTCGGCCGATTCTGGTATAACATTTCCCACCTGGGACTGAAAACGCAGTCCCAAGTGGGATGGCCTGGCAGGGATCGCAATTTTGATGCATACTGCAGGGACAACTGCTGACGGCGAAGAGATAAAGATGGTTCATCGGTCTCAACATAGAGACTCTGGACCGGTGAAGTGCGGAAGGCCCCCGTACACACACGGAGGGCCTGATGATGGAGTGGGTCCAGCACCTTCACCACGGAATCCCGGGCGGAGTCATACACCTGGGATCCGTAGTCCAGTTTCGACCGGACAAGTGCACGGTAAAGGCGGAGCAAAGAACATCGGTCCGCCCCCCAAGAGAGGGAGGAGAGGACCTTGATGATGTTCAATGCCCGCGTGCACTTGGACCTGAGATGTCGAATATGAGATAAAAAGGTCAATTTCCGGTCGAAGATGAGACCGAGAAACTTGGTCTCCGCCACAACTGGAATGATGTTACCCCCGAGCCGCAGCTCGGGGTCCAGATGAAGATTACGCTTGCGGCAAAAGTGCACGCAAGCGGTCTTCTGTGGGGAGAACCGGAATCCATTGGCCGTCGCCCAAACTGAGAGATTGTTCAGGGCAGTTTGCAGTTGTCGTTCAATGACCCTCATGCTGGACGATGAGCAAAAGATGCTAAAGTCATCAACATAAAGGGCATTGCCTACAGTCGGAGGAAGTTGCCGTGTAATGGAATTTATCTTGACAGCGAAAAGCGTAACACTCAGGACGCAGCCTTGTGGCACCCCCTGTTCTTGGGGGAAAGGCCGCGATAGAGTGTTGCCGACACGAACTCGAAAAATACGAGAAGATAAAAAGTTTGCAATGAAGATCGGCATGTGACCTCGCAAGCCGAAGCTGTGAAGGTCACAAAGAATGCCGAATCTCCATGCCGTGTCGTACGCTTTTTCGATGTCGAAGAAAACTGACACCAGGTGCTCTCGACGTAAAAAAGAATTCCTGATCGCCGATTCGAGGCGGATCAGGTGGTCTAAAGTAGACCGGTGCCTGCGAAAGCCACACTGGGTGTTGGAAAGAAGGCCGTGATGTTCCAAATACCAGGCCAGCCTGGTATTTACCATCCTTTCCAACACCTTGCAGACGCAGCTCGTCAACGCAATTGGACGATAATTCGAAGGAATCTTGGGATCTTTTCCTGGCTTAGGGAAGGCCAAGACGATGGCCTCCCGCCAGGAGTCCGGAAACTGCTCCTCGATGAAAATACGGTTGAAGAGTCGGAGCAGTCGATCCTTACTCGATGGTGAGAGATGTTGGAGCATGGCATAATGGACATTGTCTGGCCCCACAGCAGATGCACGAGAAGTGTGCAGAGCAAGGCGAAGCTCCTCCGCTGTGAATGGCCTGTTGTAAGACTCCAGGCCATTCGAATGGAAGGACAGCGGAGAGCGTTCGGCCCTGCTCTTCTGGGCCAGAAACTCGGGGGAGTACGAGGAAGAGGAGGAGATGGAGGAGAATGACTCCCCCAGAGTGTCGGCAATTGCTCGAGGCGCAGCAATTGCCTGTCCATTGTGCTCCAGGATCGATAATGAGTGGGACGTGTACTTCCCACCCATCTTCCGGACCTTATCCCACACGACCTTAGAACTGGTCGTGCGGGTGATGGAAGATGTATATTTCATCCAAGATTCCTTCTGGCTCTGGCGCCGGACGAAACGGGCTTTCGCCCTGGCGCGTTTGAATGCTTCGAGGTTGGGGGACGTCGGATATCTCCGAAACACCCCCCAAGCCTTGTTCTGAGCCTTACGAGCTGCGGTGCAGTCGGGATTCCACCACGGTTTTGGGAACCGTGGAAACCGAGTCGAGGTCTGAGGAATAGTAGAGGCAGCTGCATGGACGATACAGTCCGTCAACTCCGCCACTGCGACATTGATGGGCTCCTGGTTGACAGAGTGCTCATCGAGCTCAGACAAGAGCTCGAAGCCACTCCAATCAGCCCGATCAAGCCTCCACCGGGAGACACGCGAAGGGCTGCAAGGCCCCCCACGAGAGATGGTACACACCACGGGGAGGTGATCGCTTCCATATGGATTGTCCTCGACCTCCCATGTAAAGAGTGGAAGGATCGAGGAGGAGCAGATGGTGAGGTCAATGGCAGTGAATGTGCGGGTTGGGGTATGAAAGTAGGTACTGACACCGGTGTTCAACAGGGAGAGCGATGGATCCAGGAGCCACTGCTCCAAGACCCGGCCCCTCCCGTTGGTGTCAGCACTGCCCCAGAGCGGACTGTGGCCGTTGAAGTCCCCCATGATGAGGAAGGGGGACGGCAGCTGCGAGACGAGGTCATCAAGGTCATCCCGGAAAATGACGCTTCCGGGCGGGAGATAGACAGAACAGACAGTCAACGAAAATCCCACAAAGAGGCGGATGGCGACCGCCTCTAAGTCGGTGGTGAGGGGAATGACCTGAAATGGAGAATGGTTGCTCACGAGGATGGCAACACCCCCGTGAGCTGGACCATCTCCATCCCGGTCCCGGCGAACCAGAGAAAAGTGCCGGATAGTGGGATTGTTGGCTGTCTGCAAGAATGTCTCCTGAAGGCACACGCAAAGGGGTTGGTGTGCCCTCAGGAGGACCTTGATGTCGTCAATATTCCTCTGGAATCCACGACAGTTCCATTGAAGGAGTGTGGCCATCTCAGGTCTTGGAAGAATTGGCGGACGTCTTTCGATTTATTTTAACCGTCGCCAGCGACGGTTTAGGAAAATGAGGGCGGTCGGTGTCCATGTCCTCGGAGTCGTCCGAGCAACATGGATCCGAGACCGCCGAACGAGGAGGTAAAATCTTCTTTTTGGGCCCCGGCGGGGGCCCCTTAGGTTTTGTAGGTCTTGCTG
Organism: Ryuthela nishihirai; assembly: GCA_038380435.1. Lineage (NCBI taxonomy): Eukaryota > Metazoa > Arthropoda > Arachnida > Araneae > Heptathelidae > Ryuthela > Ryuthela nishihirai. The sequence continues at coordinate 70,702,038 of JAWZYU010000006.1, forward strand.
TCTGTGGGCGGGGAGGAGGGGGCCTTCCAGAGGTGGAAGGCACAGACACAGGAATAGAAACCGGTGTCGATGTCGAGATGGACACCGACGTCGGCTTCGCCTGCGTCAAGAGGTACTTAGCAGCAGGCGAGAAAGATTCAGCTGGTGGAACGCTGATGTCGGTCTGCACCGCCACGGAAGCCATCTTAACGACGGGCTTTCCGACCACCGCACTGGCATAGGAGACCTTGCCAGGTGGGGCAGGCGGTGCAGCGAGCTTTCTCGCCTCTGGATAGCTGATGTTGTGGAGGGTCTTCAGGCGCTGTACCTCTTTCTCCTCCAGCCACTTCGGACAGTCGCGGGAGTACGCCGGATGCTCACCACGGCAGTTGACACAGCATGCCTTATCTGCTGTGCAGTCAGGTTCAAGATGATCCTGACTGCCACAACGAGCACAGGTGGGCTTGCCCCGGCATGCAGTGCGGGCATGGCCAAACCTCTGGCATTGGAAACAACGCAGAGGGTTTGGTATAAATGGCCGCACCTCGCACTTTAAGTATCCTGCCTTGATAGAAGTAGGCAGGTGTGGTGAGTTGAAAGTTAGAATGAGTACCCGGCTGGGCTCTAACTTTCCATTACGGCGTGACGAAACCCGGTGGACTGCTATCACTCCCTGGGCTGAAAGCTCCGAGAGGATTTCCTCCTCAGAAACCTTGAGGAGGCCCCACTCGGAGATCACGCCACGGGAGGAATTGAGCGTCTTGTGTGGAGTGACTTCGACTGCCACTCCACCAATCGCTGTAACCTTTAACAGAAGCTCCGAATGTTTGGAGCATGCAGTCTCCACCTGCAAGTCACCGGATCTTAGGCGCTTGACAGATTTCGGCTCTCCCGCAAGACCTTGTAAACCCTTATTTATAAAAAAGGGGGACATGTCCCCAAGTACCTGATCACCCGTAGAGTGGATGATCAGGAACTTCGGAGACGGAGACACACACGAAGACGAAGGCAAAGACAGAGAAGTTGGGGGTTCATGGCGAGCCCTCTTTGCGGCATTGCTCGAATTTTTAGGAGTTGGAGAACTCATGGTTGTTTTTAAAAATTTCAGTGCCCGTTGTCCCCACCCACCATGGAGTCCAACAAGGGGACGCCCAGTTGGGCGCCAGGGCTGCCCGGGCACCATACCCACACAGCCAGTGAGCCAAGCCCTCACTACAAAACAAAAAGGAAAAGGAAAAGAGAAACGGTGGGAAACTCGTCGGAGTTCCCACAAAAGAAAAGAAGCAACAAAACAATAAAGTGCGAGGCAAGAGCTGGCCTCACAAAAGAAAGAAAACTACAAAATTAGTAAATGTGTGGGGAAACTCGCAAACCGTTGTCCGGACGGTGGACAAGGTTACTCACTGATCAGCATAGTTGACCCTAGCAGGACCAGCCCACCAGCCGATTGATCCTGAGGGGGCCGCCCCAGGACCTCCCGTTTACCTGAAGCAGAGGCCAAAGCAGTGTATAGCAGCGGCCCCGGAAGTCGCTGCCCAGCCCCGCGACAGACAGGCTCCCCAATGGCAAAACGGCCAAAGGGGACCCCACCAGTCATGAGCTGGGGAGAGAAGACGGGGACCCCTGAGCAACTGCCAGGATCCTCCTTTCCAGGGACACGGGTCTCCGCGCACGGCAAACACGCGGGCGAGCGTTTAGGACCCTGTGAAGGTAACCGAGCCAGCGGAACCTTCACAGGGTGGTCCCCTCACCACGGACAGGCTCTCGCATCGAGGGGCACCCAGTGTGGCTTTCGCAGGCACCGGTCTACCTTAGACCACCTGATCCGCCTCGAATCGGCGATCAGGAATTCCTTTTTACGTAGAGAGCACCTGGTGTCCATTTTCTTCGACATCGAAAAAGCGTACGACACGGCATGGAGATTCGGCATTCTTCGTGACCTTCACAGCTTCGGCTTGCGAGGTCACATGCCGATCTTCATTGCAAACTTTTTATCTTCTCGTCTTTTTCGAGTTCGTGTCGGCAACACTCTGTCGCGGCCTTTCCCCCAAGAACAGGGGGTGCCACAAGGCTGCGTCCTGAGTGTTACGCTTTTCGCTGTCAAGATAAATTCCATTACACGGCAACTTCCTCCAACTGTAGGCAATGCCCTTTATGTTGATGACTTTAGCATCTTTTGCTCATCGTCCAGCATGAGGGTCATTGAACGACAACTGCAAACTGCCCTGAACAATCTCTCGGTTTGGGCGACGGCCAATGGGTTCCGGTTCTCCCCACAGAAGACAGCTTGTGTGCACTTTTGCCGCAAGCGTAATCTTCATCTGGACCCCGAGCTGCGGCTCGGGGGTAACATCATTCCAGTTGTGGCGGAGACCAAGTTTCTCGGTCTCATCTTCGACCGGAAATTGACCTTTTTATCTCATATTCGACATCTCAGGTCCAAGTGCACGCGGGCATTGAACATCATCAAGGTCCTCTCCTCCCTCTCTTGGGGGGCGGACCGATGTTCTTTGCTCCGCCTTTACCGTGCACTTGTCCGGTCGAAACTGGACTACGGATCCCAGGTGTATGACTCCGCCCGGGATTCGGTGGTGAAAGTGCTGGACCCACTCCATCATCAGGCCCTCCGTGTGTGCACGGGGGCCTTCCGCACTTCGCCGGTCCACAGTCTCTACGTTGAGACCGATGAACCTTCTTTATCTATTCGCCGTCAGCAGTTGTCCCTACAGTATGCATCAAAATTGCGATCCCTGCCAGGCCATCCCACTTGGGACTGCGTTTTCAGTCCCAGGTGGGAAATGTTATACCAGAATCGGCCGACTGCCATTCGTCCTTTCGGTTTGCGTGTCCGAGGCTACCTCAGAGACATCAACACCAGTCTCGATAGCATCGCACAGTCGACAGCTGAGCCACTTCCACCTTGGCTCGCTGTTTCCCCTTCCTGCGATTTTTCCTTGTGCAGGACGGGGAAGGCCTTTACACCTGACTGTGTGTACCGGCAACTCTTTGCCAGCCATCGTGCTGAGCACCCGGACTTCTTGCCTGTCTTCACAGATGGCTCGAAGTCCGGCACTTCGGTGGGATCAGCCATGGTCTGCTGTGATGTAATCATTGCAGACCAGATCCCACAGCAGTGTTCCATCTTCACTGCTGAGTTGCATGCTATCAGCATTGCCTTGGACCATATAGCAGCTAAGCATCATCGTCGGTGTGTGCTTTACACCGACTCGCTTAGCTCGCTACAGGCTTTGATCTCGGTGAGGCATCGGCCTCACCCTGTTCTCTCCAAGATCCGCCAGCAGCTCCATCGTCTGGCAGCCACCACCACAATTCTCTTCTGTTGGGTGCCTGGTCATGTCGGAATCAGGGGCAATGATTTGGCAGATTCTGCTGCCAGGTCAGCCACGCCCCTGTCCGACTCTCCGTTGCCGGTTCCATATGTGGATTTCCGGCAGCGTTTCACCATCGAGCTCCGGGCACGGTGGCAGAGATCTTGGTCTGAACAGGTTGCTAACAAGCTCTTCGAGATCAAGCCCATTGTCAAACCGTGGCAGTCTTGTTTTCGCAGGAATCGTAAGGAGGAAGTTGTTCTTGCTCGGCTCCGCTTAGGTCACTCGTTTTTAACCCACTCTTTTCTTCTTAAGGCGGACGCAGTACCTAAGTGCGAGTTTTGTGACACCGTTTTAACAGTTAAACATATTTTAATTGAATGTCATTGTTTTAACCTTGAAAGACGTATGTTTTTTAACTTCCATGATTTTACGTCCGAGCCCCTTACACTCGGACATCTTTTATCAGATCATTGTCATTTTACCGCTGTTTTTCAATTTTTAAAATTTACTGGATATTTTAATCGAATTTGATATACTAATTATACTGGATATTTTAATCGCATTATTTATCCCAGGTCTCTTACACCTGGGATTATTTTATTTAGTATTTCTACAGTTGTTTTACTCTGTTTCTATGCACCTGTTTTTTTGTTATTTTACCCTTTTATAACGTTGAAAATATATTTTAATTATGGTTGCGGGTTTCTATGTCTTTTATCTTTTATATTGTCTTTTGTTTGGCGCATTATGGCCTTGTTGCCGATGCGCCATTAAACCCCAAACAACCAACCAACCAATTGTTGCAGCAACTCAGATCGGATATCTTACATTTAACATTATCGGTTATTACGAAACAGCCAGTGTTTTTATCGAGATATTTCAAGATATAATCTGAGAGAAAGCCTGCAACTCCACCAGCCACCAAGACTTGGGGAGCGTATTTCATTACGTTCTTCGCAATGCCTCTGAACTTGGGGTTGGTTCGAATTAAAGTATTATAATCATTTACATTTTTTATAGGAAAATTAAAATCGTCCATAGTTTTAACTACCCTCGAATCTAGTTTACCAACGGCCTTTTTTAAAAAGTCTTGAGCCTTAATATTATTAATAAACGTCTTATCACCAATTTTTGTTACCTTAAAGGCCTTTTTCGGAAAAAGTATCTTTAAATATCTCGAAAGTTGAACGTTATTTACCACTTTTAACAAACGGGTTGGAAATTTAGCCATCTTGTTTTTTTGTATATAAAAATAAGGATATCTTCATACAATTGTATATTTCAATGCGGAAACGTTCAGTGTCCCAAAGATGGTAATTTAATATTAAATCGTATCATATGCAGGGAACATTTAGAAAAAATATTTGGCTTGAACGTTAAATTACAACTATTTAAGCCCCCTTCCGAGGATGGTGTTTGCGGCCCATATTTCATAGTGGCCCCCAATGTTCACTTTGCAATGAACACTGTAATTTTACCCACCAAAGAATTTCTAGACGACTATTATTCGTCAACTCCTCAAAATTCAGATTGCATATTGAATCCCGAGATGGACACTTATATAAAACACTTGATAAATATGCGAAGTAAAGACAATTTGACATTTAACTATCAGTTCGAAATTTTAAGAAATCTGACGGTGGCTAAAACCGATAAGATTAGTATGTATCAGAATACAGATTCAGTTACAGTAGCACTTAGGAATTTGGTACAAAACAATCTTAGTGAATTAAGAACATTTATCATAAACGAACCCTATTATGAATACATGACAACTAAAATGCGAATCATTACGACAGATGCGAATGAGCCAGAACTGAGCGTTGCCAAACTTTCTCCGTTTGAACAGTTTTTTACGTTTACCTGTTTCCCCGATTTTAGCACAATATCGAAATTTTCAAACTCGAATCCTAAAACATTAAACTTTAACCTAATTTACGTTCCTAACGTTGGTTTCGTGACCACTCACATGCTCATAAACCCCCTGCATTTAGTCACTGCTGGAGAATACATAATAGATAGACACTATCTTTCCTTTAAAATTTCTAAAGAACCAAAGAAGGCAACGAGCAATCAATTTACGTCAAAAGCTCTGCCCGATAATTTTAGAATAACTAATCTCATCAGTGACACCAACGTTTGTTCAGATTCACGCAAAAATTTACGCAAAAAAATATATTTGTGAGATGTAAGTACCTCCTTTCAAGTAAAATGCCCCCAAGCCCTAAAGCAAGCACCAAAGCAAGCACCCTAAGTAAAAAAAGCAAGCTTAAAAGCAAGCATCCTCAAGTAAAAAAAAGGTACCCTCAAGTAAAAAAACAAGCCCTAAAGCAAGCACCCTCAAGTAAAAAAACAAGCCCTAAAGCTAGCACCCTCAAGTAAAAAAACACAAGTACCTCCTTCAAGTAGCTACCACAAGAGATGGAAGCTTACAGTACAGAACCTTGGGGATGAGGGCTCGAACCTAGGTCCTTTAGTAATGATAGTAAGACACACAAACAATAGTATACAAGTTATTTATTTTTTTTAAATCAACAAATGCTTCTTGTCGTATTTTATCAATTGTTGCTTGGTTAGAAATTCTTTTGCCTTGTTTCTATTAATTCTTACAGTCTTGTAACCCTTTTCCATTTGAATACCAAATCTTAAATAAACGTGTTTCACTATAAAACACATTTGACAATATTTATATCCATCACTGCCGATGAATTTAACTTTCACAAGAGGGCTCTATACATTTCACTCCAGGTGTAATTGAAATCTAGGCCCGTTTCTTCTTTAAACTCTCTGTAAGCACTGTCAAATAAAACTTTCCGATGTTGTCTCTGAAATGCGTTTCTCTCATTAATGTACCTATACTTGTTTTCTATTTGGCCGTGAGGAAAATCTAAGAAATCTTCGAAAATTTTACCCTTTTGATAATTACAATAATCCATCAACTCTTTTCTGTTTTGAAAAGTATATTTCTTTTCGAATTCACTTTGGTATTTCACACGATTTTCCTTATTTAAGGGGATTTTTCTTTTTATCAGATAATTTTCGTAGCAGTAGGGTAACAGTCTTTTAATTAACACTATGTCGTCATTTTCATCACTAACGATCAAACCAACAGAAAAATAAAACTTATTTATCTTTGTGCCAGTCATTTCAGAACAAAGAGTAACAGTTTGAAACCTGCTTCGTTTCTCTTCGGACAGCATTTTTATACCTTCACTAATCACGTGTTCGGTATGAGTCATGCATAAATGCTTTATTTTAAATGACCTACTTCCTGTTAATAGCCCAATCACGTTATTCCTTTTCGGCTGCTTTTAAACGTACCGTGATTAAAATAACTTATTAGATTTTATTTCTCCAAAGAAATAAAACTTTGAAAAAGTACTGCTCCTGATATAATCGTGTGTTTTGTAACTACACGTATTGTATTTTTCAAAGCATTCAATATGGGCCATTAAATGACAAGTTGCCAAAAATAGCAGATACCACATGTTTGAACTTTTAAATAGTTCAGAGGTGTCTATTTGCAAATTAGCGTTAATCTGTAAATTAACAGTTCCACGATCCATATCCGCCAGAAACGAGTTACTGTTATTTTTAAACATGGTGCAATACCTATCGAATATTTTTTTGAACAGATGAAAGTTAAAAACAATATGTAGGGGTATAAGTCCGTCATTAACAGTAGTCATGTCAAAAAATGCTTGCAAAATTTCTGTACTTTTTGTATTTTCCTGGGAATAATAAAATTGAGTGTGATATCTTTTTAAGTTTAATATTCTGCCGTGAGCTCTGTCTATGGCAGGAATCCATTGTTCTAAGATGCAGTGAAATTGTTCAAGTTCCGAAACGTTGGACAGAACATGACAACAATACATCCATGCATTTTTCCACGTGGCAACATCTAAGGTACCTCTTTTTCTTCTTATAGGAGTAGCAACCATTTTTTTTCGTAAATATTATCAATTTCTCTTTCCATTTATTATACTAAAGGATTAATGTATGTAATCTTGTTTTTATGTTTTTTACTAGGATTATTGTTTTTGTACTTTCCCAAAGAAGAGAAGGTCTTTCATAATTATGATGTGGAAAGACAAATGAAAAAGGACTGCGCTACCGAAATGGTTCTGTGTTTAAACGATTGTAAAAAGCTGTGCACAGACAAATATTACGGGTTGGGTTGTTTTACCTCTGAGCGGCACTTTTTTGCACACCATGGGCTAAATGGCCAGGTCACAAGGACCCCGAAGGCTCAGAGAAGGTTGGGGGAGGGGACACACTGGAACAGCTGTTGGGAGACAGATGGTAGCCTCCCGTCAAGGCCATCCAGCGTGTTCTTTAACGTGCACAGGGTATGGCTCTCCCGTACACGGGGCCACGGCTTAACGTCCCATCCGACGGACGGCGGCCTTTCCAAGCCCATCGGTGTCCCCTACTGACCGTGGGCAGGGCGGGGAATTTTGCGGAGATAAATCTCAACGCTGACCCAGCTGGGACTCGAACCTGGGAACTATAGATTACGAGCCTGGCGCGCTACCGACTGAGCCACCCCCGCCCCAAACAAATATTACATTTGCACTAATAACGTCTGTTCCAAACACGAACCAAATATCGATTGTCACAAGGAAAACGGAGGTGCCATCATGTTGACTCATTTCCAAGACATTCCCTATTGGTCCTGTGTCTGCACTTTACCACAATATTTTAGCGGTTTGGTTGTTTGGGGTTTAGTGGCGCAACAGCAACTAAGGCTATATTGCGCCAAACAAACGATAAAAAGGGATAAAAGTCTCAGAACCCACAACCAAAGTTAAAACGAACACAACAAAACGACAAGTAAAAAAGACTAAAAAGAAACAACAAGAGTAGAAATTAACAATAAAAATGGGTGTATAGGACCTATGTAAAATTGCAAACAAGAGTAAAACTAGAAAATATAGTAAAAATCAGAGACGTGTAAAATAACCAGTAAAACGTAAAAAGTCAAAAACAGGAGTTAAAAACGATTCATCTGATAAAAGACGGCCGAGTGTAAGAGGCTCAGCCATAAAATTGTGGAAAGTAAAATACAATTTACGTTCAAGGTTAAAAGCTGGACACTGAATTAAAATATGTTTCACAGTTAAAACGGTGTCACAAAACTCGCACTTAGGTACTGCGTCCGCCTTAAGTAGAAAAGAGTGTGTTAAAAACGAGTGACCTAAGCGGAGCCGAGCAAGGACAACTTCCTCCTTACGATTCCTGCGAAAACAAGACTGCCACGGTTTGACAATGGGCTTGATCTCGAAGAGCTTGTTAGCAACCTGTTCAGACCAAGATCTCTGCCACTGTGCCCGGAGCTCGATGGTGAAACGCTGCCGGAAATCCACATATGGAACCGGCAACGGAGAGTCGGATAGGGGCGTGGCTGACCTGGCAGCAGAATCTGCCAAATCATTGCCCCTGATTCCGACATGACCGGGCACCCAACAGAAAAGAATCGTGGTGGTGGCTGCCAGACGATGGAGCTGCTGGCGGATCTTGGAGAGAACAGGGTGAGGCCGATGCCTCACTGAGATCAAAGCCTGTAGCGAGCTAAGCGAGTCGGTGTAAAGCACACACCGACGATGATGCTTAGCTGCTATATGGTCCAAGGCAATGCTGATAGTATGCAACTCAGCAGTGAAGATGGAACACTGCTGTGGGATCTGGTCTGCAATGATTACATCACAGCAGACCATGGCCGATCCCACTGAAGTGCCGGACTTCGAGCCATCTGTGAAGACAGGCAAGAAGTCCGGGTGCGCAGCACGATGGCTGGCAAAGAGTTGCCGGTACACACAGTCGGGTGTAAAGGCCTTCCCCGTCCTGCACAGGGAAAAATCGCAGGAAGGGGAAACAGCGAGCCAAGGTGGAAGTGGCTCAGCTGTCGACTGTGCGATGCTATCGAGACTGGTGTTGATGTCTCGCAGGTAACCTCGGACACGCAAACCGAAAGGACGAATGGCAGTCGGCCGATTCTGGTATAACATTTCCCACCTGGGACTGAAAACGCAGTCCCAAGTGGGATGGCCTGGCAGGGATCGCAATTTTGATGCATACTGTAGGGACAACTGCTGACGGCGAATAGATAAAGATGGTTCATCGGTCTCAACGTAGAGACTCTGGACCGGTGAAGTGCGGAAGGCCCCCGTGCACACACGGAGGGCCTGATGATGGAGTGGGTCCAGCACTTTCACCACCGAATCCCGGGCGGAGTCATACACCTGGGATCCGTAGTCCAGTTTCGACCGGACAAGTGCACGGTAAAGGCGGAGCAAAGAACATCGGTCCGCCCCCCAAGAGAGGGAGGAGAGGACCTTGATGATGTTCAATGCCCGCGTGCACTTGGACCTGAGATGTCGAATATGAGATAAAAAGGTCAATTTCCGGTCGAAGATGAGACCGAGAAACTTGGTCTCCGCCACAACTGGAATGATGTTACCCCCGATGTTGTTGTTTGAGGTTTATTGGCGCATCGGCAACTAAGGCCATAATGCGCCAGACAAAGACAAATAGAAAAATAAGAGATAAAAATCGTGGAAACCTACAACCAATGTTAAAAGCAATATATAAAGATGATAAAATACACTACAAAAATTGCAACAAGTGTAAAACAAGTAAAGACAAAACCAACAAATATATATAACAAAAAAACCATGATAAAAATTTGTGTAAAAGAACAAATATTTATATATATATACAGTATATACAATGGATAAAACTAACCTAGGTGTAAATGACCTAGGTCAGATGCTGAATAAATAACAAAGCCGTAAAATCATAACCTGTTAAAATAACCTGTAAATTTCAAAAATGCAAAAAGTGGAGGTAAAAAGCAATGATCAGTTAAAAGATGTCCGAGTGTAAGGGGCTCGGACGTAAAATCATGAAATCTAAAAAACAAACGTCGTTCGAGATTAAAACATGGGCAAAGAATTAAAATATGTTTGATAGTTAAAATGGTGTCACAAAACTCACACTTAGGTACGTCGTCCGCCCGAAGAAGAAACGAATGAGTAATATACGAGTGACCTAAGCGGAGCCGAGCAAGTACAACTTCCTCCTTGCGATTCCTGCGGTAACAAGACTGCCATGGTTTGAGGATAGGTTTGATCTCAAAGAGCTTGTTTGTAAGCTGTTCTGACCAAGATCTCTGCCACTGTGCCCGGAGCTCGGTGGTAACACGCTGCCGGAAATCGCTGCCGGTTGTGGAACGCTGCCGGTTGCCGGTTGTGGCACGCTGCCGGTTGTGGAACGAGAAACACGAAACTTTTTATTGGTCCTCTCTAAAATGCGAAATATCCAAGTATGGACTATTTAATTCTGTGTTGATATGTCTCATGCCCACCGCAACGACCAGTCAAATATTGGGAAATAACGAATCTTTTGAACCACATACATCAGCAACATTTACGTGAAACGTGTATTTTCAGGAGAATTTCAAATGGTCAATCGCCATTTAGTCAGAGATTTGGAGGCTTTTAAACCTGTGGACCGAAGATGTCAGACAACAAATAATTGCCCAAAACGGTTCTATACAAGATTTGGAACAGGTTCCCCCAGAAATTAAACTCTTGTACAGAACAGTTTGGGAAATTCCACAGAAACACTTGATTCAGATGGCGGCAGATCGCGGAATCTATGTAGATCAAAGCCAATCCATGAACATTTACATGTCGGATCCCAACTACGAAAAGTTAACTAGCATGCATTTTTACGGTTGGCAAAAGGGATTAAAGACTGGTTTGTACTATCTCAGAACAAAACCATTAGCTCAACCCACAAAATTTACATGTACTGCATGTAATTAAAGATACAATTAAAAACATTTATTATCTTTTGTCTCTATTTTACATAGATTTAACAAATACAATTGAAAACTGCAAAGTCACTTACCATTGAAAACTGCAGAGTCAAACTGCAAAGTCACTTACCATTGAAAACTGCAGAGTCAAACATTGTAAAAAGAGTCACTTTGCAGAGTCAAACATTGTAAAAAGAGTCACTTTGCAGGCTTACATTGCGGGCTCACCCAATTTTACTTTGCAGGTTTACATTGCAGAGTCATTTTGCATGCTCACCCAACGTTACAGGCTTACTTTCCAGAGTCATTTTGCATGCTCACCCAACGTTGCAGGCTTACTTTACAGGCTTACTTTGCAGGCTCATCCAACGTTGCAGGCTTACTTTGCGGGCTTACATTGCAGGCTTACTTTGCGGGCTCATCCAACGTTGCAGGCTTACTTTGCGGGCTCATCCAATGTTGCAGGGTTACTTTGCGGGCTTACTTTGCAGGCTCCTCCAATGCGAACTCCTCCAACGTTGCGAGCTCCCCCAATGCGAACTTCTCCAACGTTGCGAGCTCCCCCAATGCGAACTTCTCCAACGTTGCGAGCTCCTCCAACGTTATGGGTTCATCCAATGCAAGCTCCTCCAACGTTATGGGCTCATTCAACGTTTCGAGATCCCCCAACGTTATGGGTTCATTCAATGTTATAAACTCATCCAACATTTCGAGCTCATCCAACGTTGGGGAATTTAAAATTCCCGTTAATACAGGAAAAACGTCACTCGTATCTAGTGAACAATCATCCCCAGAATCAATATTCACTATTATAGAATCATCCGAAGAATAATTATCCTCTGGCATTGGGATAAAATCAGCCCCAAAACCAAATTTAATTAAGAAATCTAATTGCATAGTTGAAGTTTTTCAGACTGTTAACATTTAAACTCAACGCAAAGCTTTTATATAGTTTACAAGATGCGTCCTTGTGTTAAAAATATGCATACTTCTTTGTGTTAAAATATACAAAATCTTGACAATTTTACAAAGTACTTGAAATGTCAATTGGTTTTGTGCCAAGACGCCATCTGTTGAGCCTTGATAAATGCGCAGTATTTAAAATTACATTTGCAAGGAATATACTTTGAAATGTTCTCACTCCAAGGATATCTCTTTTCGATTCTCTCCACGTTCAAAAGGGGAAAATAATACTGTAGAAATATTTTTTCGTATTTGCCAAGACAATAAAGTCTTATCACGTTGTGTTTCTCTATATGATGAGTCAATAAATCAAACCAGTCTTGGTTCTCAGAAACTGGTTGTACATAAAAGTTGTCATAGTTTAGAAAAATACAAAATTTTCTAACTCTGAAATTAAACATATTTCGGTTAAAGTTAAAGGCCACATAAGCGTCATTTTTCGCTATTTGAGCCATTATTTATTATGTCCTTAATGGCTATTGGTTGCTCTTTATATACACTTGAATTGAAAAACTTTCAACTTGGGTTTAAAAATTACAGCTTAAGTTTTAAACGTTTGATGAGTGTTTATATATGTTTACTTCATACTTCAAAGTATTTAAATATCGCGCATCGCTAAATTGATGTATCTAAATATCTTGCAAAGTCGCAAACTTCAATGTGCTTCCCCCATGATCACGCTCAATTGTAACTATCAGATATTTTCCTTCGTAAAACTCTCTCATTTTTTCTTTCTAACAAAACCCCATGTATTTTCTCGACCCTCCAAATACTTACGACAAAAATAACTTGGCACATTACATAATTAATGAGATTTTTAGAAAACCCGGGTCAAATGGCCACATGAACCCTTCTCCTTCCACATCCAAAAGTTTAAAAGTAGGAAGAATCAATTAGAACAGTTGTGGGGAAAACGCGGCAAGATTATCCAGCATTTAACATGCATATTCTTTATCCCCCTCCACACACAAACAAGGCTATGGCATCACAGACAAACGACTCTCTACATGTCTTTTAAAGGGGGAAGGCATCTCAATCGATAGCACGCTAATTTCCCGCTAAGTTGGCGTAAAAAACTCTCTCTACCTAAGGTTAGTAACACCATTGACAGACTTTTTTACATCTGTAGCAAAAACCCACAACTCGATTAATTTACTTAGCTAGGGCAGTTGAGAAGTTAAAGCAATTCGAAATGACTTAAAACATTCAGCCAAAATTATTGCAAGTAAAAATCAGTGACATTTATTCCGAAAAGAGACAAAGGGTGGTGGTTCAGTTGTTGCAAGCTTCCAGCTGGCTTGCAAAGTGTACACAGTCAAAAACACCGATAGATGAAACCGTGTTGTCACATACAAGTTAAACACACTGAGTGGCCTAGATCGTGTTTTAATAAGTTTCCACTTTCTATAAACCTTTAAGGGGTTCATGTAACCTAGCCATTTAGCCCAAGATATACGCCTAAAAGAAATTACTCCAGTTGACTAAGGAATTTTCTCCGGCAAAAGTGTAACAATTAATACTTCTAAGGTAAATAACAGTTTCCTGTTTATTTCCCGTTAAAGCTGATTCAAATTTTCAGATGATGAGTCATCTCATTTTGAGTATATATATTGTTCTCTTTTCAATGTTGGCTAAAGAGTTGCCACAGTCCTACAAAATGAGATCGTTAATAAGCCTTTGTTTGAGCAACATTGCTGAAAATATAAGAATGCATGATAAATTATATAAACATATGAATCAGGAAGAAAAAATTGCCTATCTGTTATTACGTGAGTATTACTTTTTAAGTGGGTTATAAATGAATTTTAAAAATTGCCTTACTTTTGATGCTTATAATTTTTATTTTTTATTTTAGAAAGGACATATACAAATGAATTATATCAATACATTAGCTTACAGAATCAGTTTGAAGAGAAGAAGTATGTTGACTACATACCCGATTTAATCTTAAATAAATTTCTAATAACATTAGATGCATGTAATTTTCGTCGCAAGTTTTTTGACAAAATTCCCAAGTGTACCATCAACAATTTAAAACGCAAGTGCGGGGTAAGTTACAAAATTTATATTTTATCAATTGTATGCGTATTTTACCAATGCATGTCAATTGTATGCATCATGTCAATTGTATGCATATTTTATCAATACATGTCAATTTTAACCATGATTTAATTTTTTTCCAGGTATTGAAATATAAATGGGAATTGTTAACGGTAAGTTTTTTAATGTATTTCTTTTATGTAAGTAAATTTTAGTGGGTTACCTTCAAGTGGCAGTGTATATCGTGAGTGACTAGGTCACAGTGACTCCCCCTTCGAAGGCTGAAAGAAAAAGTTAGAGAACCTACCAGCTATTGGAAAACGTAGTTTCCTGTCAAGCCACATGTTCTGTGACACAGAGTATGAATTTCCTGCACAAAAGTATCACGGTTTAAATCCAACGGACATACTCATTAGTGTCTCTCCCCTACTGAATGTGGGCAAGGTCCAAACCTAGCTGAGACTTAAACCTAAGAGCTATAGATTACGAGCCTAATGCATTACCAATTGAACCACTCTTGTGAAATTCACAATTATGTAGTTTTTAAAAAGTTACCCTATGTAGTTTCTAATTATGTCCTTATGTAATTTTTAATTATGTTAGTTTCTAGAAAGTTACCTTATATAGTTTCTAAGTAATTTTAATTACTAAAGATTTCAATTTTTCTTACAGGGATTGAAAACGTTGAAATTAGAATGCTGGACTTTTCAAGATAGAAGCATATATAATTATAGTATTGTTCATTTAAATATGGGATACTCTAATTTTAATAACTCCCTCTTGATGAGCATGAAATGTCCTAATTTAAAAGAACTAATAGTAAATTGGACTTTAATCACAGATAAAGGTGTAAGATTTCTACCTAAAACATTAACATATTTAGACATAACACAGACTGAAATTACTACAATGGGAATAATATACATATTGTCGAATTTAACTGAGTTACAATATTTTCACTGCGAAAATTGGTACCGCAAAAGTATAAATATTGAACTTAGTGACATAATAATTAAAGTGGGTAAAACCCTTACAACACTTGACATTTGATATTTCAGATGAATCAACATTGCCCCAAGTATTAAAATTTTGTCCTAATTTAAAAGAACTATATTTTAAACGTGTAGTCAATGATTATACTCAGT
The DNA here is from genome assembly GCA_038380435.1 of Ryuthela nishihirai. NCBI lineage: Eukaryota > Metazoa > Arthropoda > Arachnida > Araneae > Heptathelidae > Ryuthela > Ryuthela nishihirai. The sequence goes on from JAWZYU010000006.1 coordinate 70,717,319, forward strand.
TGATTCCAAATTTGAAAAGAATACATTTTAGTATTCCCGATTTAAATAGTTTAAAAAACTTTTATACTTTTTATTCTTGTCAGAATCTGAAAAAAATTAAATTATATGGAACTACAAAGATACACCTACATATCAATACATTGTGCGACTTACTGGAACAATGTCCTCAATTAGCATCATTATCTTTACATTATTTTTATTTTTATGGATCAAGCAAAAAATCTTTTGCAATTAAAAACTTAAAATATGTAGTATTCGATGAAACCAACGCCGGGGAAACTGAACACAGCATTCATCAAGTACTTAATATAACTAAAGACTTGTATATTTTAAAATTATACATGCCATTCTGTCAATTGAGAATGTTATCATTACCTTTAACTATTAAAAAATTACGATTAAGCAATTGTAATATTGATACTAAATTTTTAATAGATATCGTTAAAAAATATAATTTAACTTTAACAGTTACTCCTATTTAATCAAATGTCCAATTGAAAAAAAAGCCCTAAATTCCAAGCCCTAAATTCCAACACCCTTCATCAATTAGTCTAGTGTTGGGGGGACTACTTTTAAGCCAGTCAATACCCCTCATTCAAAACTTGCCACGGAAGTCTGGCAAGAGCCTAAAAAATGACAAAAAACTAACTTATTCAGAGCTCGAAAACCCTAAATTAGTAGCCAAATGTGTTAACCACTACCAATGATTCACTTCTAAAGCTTAAAGGTTAGAAAGCTGTTGAAAGACATCATTCAGCAAACAATTACCCTTCTACTGTTACTATAATTGTATATTCACCAACTATATGGTTCAAATGTAAATATTAACTGTAAATTATAACCACGCAGCAGGCAAGTGTCCTTCTACTACTCGCGTTATTATGCTATAATTGTCATCAACTGATTGTCCATTTGTCAACTGTAAATTACATGGAATCATTTCATCCAGCAGACAATTACTTTTACTGCTTATATTGTTTGTATATTTATACTCTGATTAATTTGTACTCTGACTTGTAATTACTTGTTAAAATAAAAAATTATTAATTGTCGAGCAATTTCGCAGGCCTGTACTCTATCATTGTTAGCCGAGGTAATAATGGGGAAGCTCTTCACCTATTTTCGTTCACTCAAGACACGTCACGTGCGCGTATATTTGGCATGTAGCAGCAGAGTATACTATATTCATGTTATATGCTTCAGATTTTTTTCATTTGCAACACTCAGGAAAGAAAGGGATCCTAGGGACTATTCCTACTTTTACCGCATATTTCTATTTTTACATTGCTTGATTTTTTTCTCTAATAATATTTCCTTTATTAGGTTTTATTTTCCCCCTCGGTGTGAGCGCCTGTACGTGGTGAGGGGGACCACCCTGTGAAGGTTCCCGCTGGCTCGGTTACCTTCGCAGGGTCCTAAACGCTCGCCCGCGTGTTTGCCGTGCGCGGAGACCCGTGTCCCGGGAAAGGAGGATCCTGGTAGTTGCTCGGGGGTCCCCGTCTTCTCTCCTCAGCTCATGACTGGCGTGGTCCCCATTGGCCGTCTTGCCATTGGGGAGCCTGTCTGTCGCGGGGCTGGGCAGCGGATTCCGGGGCCTCTGCTATACACTGCTTTGGCCTCTGCTTCCGGTAAACGGGAGCTCCTGGGGTGGCCCCCCCAGGAGCAATCGGCTGGTGGGCAGGTCCTGCTAGGGTCAACCGTGCAGAGCGGTGAGTAACCTTGCCCACGGTCCGGGTACAGGTTTACAAGTTTCCTCACAACTTATTTTCATTTTGTCGTTATCTTTTCTTTGTGAGGCCAGTTTGGCCATTCACAATTTTCTTATTTTACGCTTTGTTTAATTTGTGTAGAACGTTTTTGTTCTGCACATTTCTCTTTTTATTTTCCTTCTATTTATTTGTGAGGGCTTGGCTCACTGTCTGTGTGGGTATAGTGCCTGCGTAGCCCTGGCGCCCGACTGGGCGTCCCCTTGTTGGGCTCCGTGGAGGGTGGGGACAGCGGGCACTGAACCACACAAAACAAACCATGAGAGAGAATGATGATAATAATTCGATCGCCGCCAACAAGAGGGCTCGACATGAGCCCCCATCTTCCTCTTTGTCTCAGTTATCTCTGCCGTCGTCTTCTGTGTCTGTGTCTTCGTTCCCGAAGTTCCTGATCATCCACTCCACGGGTGATCAGGTGCTCGGGGACATGTCCCCTTTTTTTGTTAACAAAGGTTTACAAGGTCTTGCGGGAGAGCCGAAATCCGTCAAGCGCTTACGATCTGGCGACTTGCAGGTTGAGACCGCTTGTTCAAAACATTCTGAACTACTCCTGAAAGTTAAAGCAATTGGTGGGGTGGCTGTCGAAGTCACTCCCCATAAAACTTTGAATTCCTCTCGGGGTGTGATCACCGAGTGGGGCCTCCTCAAAGTCACTGAGGAGGAAATCCTCTCAGAGCTCACACCTCAAGGAGTAACAGCGGTCCACCGGGTTTCGACACGCCGTGATGGGAAATTAACACCCACCCGGGTGTTAATTGTTACATTCAACACGCCACGCCTGCCTACTTCCATCAAGGCAGGTTATTTACATTGTGAGGTTCGGCCGTATATCCCAAACCCTCTGCGCTGTTTTCAGTGTCAGATATACGGTCATGCCCGCACAGCATGCAGGGGCAAGCCCACCTGTGCTCGCTGTGGCAGTAAGGATCATCTCGATCCTGACTGCACAGCAGAAAAGGCATGCTGTGTGAACTGCAGTGGCGAACATCCGGCGTACTCCCGCGACTGTCCGAAGTGGAAGGAGGAAAAGGAGGTACAACGCCTCAAAGTCGTGAATAACATCTCGTATGCTGAAGCGAGAAAGCTTGCTGCACCGCCCGCCCCACCTGGCAAGGTTTCCTATGCCAGTGCAGTCATTGGAAAGCCCATCGTTCCAATGACTTCGGTTGCGGTGCAGACTGACATCAGTGTACCACCTACTGAGTCTTTCTCGCCAGCTGCGAAGTACCTCCTTACGCAGGCGAGACCGAGGGTGGTGTCGACTTCGACATCAACCCCGGTTTCCATTCCTGCAGGTCAGCCTTCCACCTCCACCGGAAGGCCTCCTCCTTCCCGTCCTCAGACAGCAAGACCTTCAAAACCGAAGGGGCCCCCACCAGGGCCTAAAAAGAAAATCATCACTCCTCCTCAAAGGGCGGTCACCGATCCATGCCCCTCGGACGATTCCGAGGACATGGATACCGACCGCCCCCTATTCACTAAACCGTCCTCTGCGGCGGTGAAGTTGAATAGGAATTCGTCGTCCGCCCACTCTTCTAAGTCCTGAGATGGCCACACTCCTACAATGGAATTGTCGTGGATTCCAGAGGAATCTTGACGACATCAAGGCCCTCCTTCAGGCACACCAGCCCATCTGTGTGTGCCTGCAGGAGACATACTTGCAGCCAGTCACAGATCCCACGATCCGGCACTTTTCACTAGTTCGCCGGGACCGGGATGGAGATGGTCCAGCTCGCGGGGGTGTCGCCATCCTCGTGAGCAACCATTCTCCATTCCAGGTCGTAACCCTTACCACCAACTTAGAGGCGGTAGCCATCCGTCTCTTCGTGGGGTTCTCGCTGACTGTCTGCTCTGTATATCTTCCACCTGGGAGCATCGTCTTCCAGGAAGACCTTGATGATCTCGTCTCGCAGCTGCCGTCCCCCTTCCTCATTATGGGGGATCTCAACGGACACAGTCCACTTTGGGGCAGTGCTGACACCAACGGGAGGGGCGGGGTCCTAGAGCAGTGGCTCCTGGATCCTTCTCTCTCCCTGTTGAACACCGGTGTCAGCACTTACTTTCACTCCCCAACCCGCACTTTCACTGCCATTGATCTCACCATCTGCTCCTCCTCGATCCTTCCACTCTTTACATGGGATGTCGAGGACAACCCTTACGGAAGCGATCACCTCCCCGTGGTGTGCACCATCTCGCGTGGGGGGCCTTGCAGCCCTTCCCGCGTCTCGCGGTGGAGGCTCGATCGGGCTGACTGGGGTGGTTTCGAGCTGCTCTCTGAGCTCGACGACCACTCTGTCAGCCAGGAGCCAATCAATGTGGCAGTAGCGGAGATAACGGACTGTATCGTAGATGCAGCTGCATCAACGATTCCTCAAACTTCTACACGGTTTCCTCGCTTTCCGAAACCGTGGTGGAATCCAGAATGCACCGCAGCTCGTAAGGCTCAGAACAAGGCTTGGGGGGTGTTTCGGAGATATCCGACAACCCCCAACCTCGAGAACTTCAAACGCGCCAGGGCGAAAGCTCGTTTCGTCCGACGCCAGAGCCAGAAGGAATCTTGGATCAAGTATACGTCATCCATAACCCGCACGACTAGTTCCAAGGTCGTGTGGGATAAAGTCCGGAAGATGAGTGGGAACTACACGTCCCACTCGTTATCGATCCTGGAGCACAATGGACAGGCAATTGCTGATCCCAAAGCAATTGCCGACACTCTGGGGGAGTCGTTCTCCTCCATTTCTTCTTCTTCTTCTTACTCCCCCGAGTTTCTGGCCCAGAAGGGCAGGGCGGAACGCTCTCCGCTGTCTTTCCACTCGAATGGCCTGGAGCCTTACAACAGGCCATTCACAGCGGAGGAGCTTCGCCTTGCTCTGCACTCTTCTCGTGCCTCTGCTGTTGGGCCGGACAATGTCCATTATGCCATGCTCCAACATCTTTCACCATCGAGTAAGGATCGGCTGCTCCATCTCTTCAATCGCATTTTTCTCGAGGAGCAGTTTCCGGACTCCTGGCGGGAGGCCATCGTCTTGGCCTTCCCCAAGCCAGGCAAAGATCCCAAGATTCCTTCCAATTATCGCCCAATCGCATTGACGAGCTGCGTGTGCAAGGTGTTGGAAAGAATGGTAAATGCCAGACTAGTCTGGTATTTAGAACATCACGGCCTTCTTTCCAACACCCAGTGTGGCTTTCGCAGGCAACGGTCAACTCTTGACCATCTGATACGCCTCGAATCGGCTATCAGAAATTCATTTTTAAGAAGAGAGCACCTGGTGTCAATTTTCTTCGACATCGAAAAAGCGTACGACACAGCTTGGAGATTCGGCATTCTTCGTGACCTCCACAGCTTCGGCTTGAGAGGTCACATGCCGATCTTCATCTCCAACTTTTTATCGACACGCTCTTTTCGTGTCCGTGTCGGTAACACTCTGTCGCGGCCGTACCCCCAAGAACAGGGGGTGCCACAAGGCTGCGTTCTGAGTGTTACGCTTTTCGCTGTCAAGGTTAATTCTATAACTAGACAACTTCCTCCATCAGTAGGCAATGCCCTCTATGTTGATGACTTTAGCATCTTTTGCTCATCTTCCAGCATGAGGGTCATTGAAAGACAACTGCAAATTGCCCTGAACAATCTTTCGGTTTGGGCGACGGCAAACGGGTTTCGGTTCTCCCCACAGAAGACCGCTTGTGTGCACTTTTGCCACAAGCGTAATCTTCACCTGGATCCCGAGCTGCGGCTCGGGGGTAACATCATTCCAGTTGTGGCGGAGACCAAGTTTCTCGGTCTCATATTCGATCGGAAATTGACCTTTTTACCACACATACGTCATCTCAGGTCCAAGTGCACGCGAGCATTGAACATCGTCAAGGTCCTCTCCTCCCTTTCTTGGGGGGCGGACCGATGTTCTTTGCTCCGCCTGTACCGTGCACTTGTCCGATCGAAACTGGACTACGGATCCCAGGTGTACGACTCGGCCCGGGATTCGGTGGTGAAGGTGCTGGACCCCCTCCATCATCAGGCTCTCCGTGTTTGCACGGGAGCCTTCCGCACCTCACCGGTCCAGAGTCTTTACGTTGAGACCGACGAACCGTCTTTATCTGTTCGCCGTCAGCAGTTGTCCCTACAATATGCGTCTAAATTGCGATCCCTGCCTGGCCATCCCACTTGGGACTGCGTTTACAGTCCGAAGTGGGAAATGCTTTACAATAATCGGCCGACTGCCATTCGTCCTTTTGGTTTGCGTGTCCGAGGCTACCTCAGAGACATCAACACCAGTCTTGATAGCGTTGCACAGTCGACAGCTGAGCCACTTCCACCTTGGCTCGCTGTTTCCCCTTCCTGCGATTTTTCCCTGTGCAGGACCGGGAAGGCCTTTACACCCGACTGTGTGTACCGGCAACTCTTTGCCAGCCATCGTGCTGAGCACCCGGACTTCTTGCCTGTCTTTACAGATGGCTCGAAGTCCGGCATTTCAGTGGGATCAGCCATGGTCTGCTGTGATGTAATCATTGCAGACCAGATCCCACTGCAGTGTTCCATCTTCACTGCAGAGTTGCACGCTATCAGTCTCGCCTTGGACCACGTAGCGTCTAAGCATCATCGTCGGTGTGTGCTTTACACCGACTCGCTTAGCTCGCTACAGGCTTTGATCTCGGTGAGGCATCGGCCTCACCCTGTTCTTACTAAGATCCGCCAGCAACTACATCGTCTGGCAGCCACCACCACCATCCATTTCTGTTGGGTGCCCGGTCACGTCGGTATCAGGGGCAATGACTTGGCAGATGCTGCTGCCAAGTCAGCCACGCCCCTGTCCGACTCTCCGTTGCCGGTTCCATATCTGGATTTCCGGCAGCGTTTTACCATCGAGCTCTGGGCACGGTGGCAGAGATCTTGGTCGGAACAGCTTACGAACAAGCTCTTTGAGATCAAGCCTATCATCAAACCATGGCAGTCTTGTTACCGCAGGAATCGCAAGGAGGAAGTTGTACTTGCTCGGCTCCGCTTAGGTCACTCGTATATTACTCATTCGTTTCTTCTTCGGGCGGACGACGTACCTAAGTGTGAGTTTTGTGACACCATTTTAACTATCAAACATATTTTAATTCTTTGCCCATGTTTTAATCTCGAACGACGTTTGTTTTTTAGATTTCATGATTTTACGTCCGAGCCCCTTACACTCGGACATCTTTTAACTGATCATTGCTTTTTACCTCCACTTTTTGCATTTTTGAAATTTACAAGTTATTTTAACAGGTTATGATTTTACGGCTTTGTTATTTATTCAGCATCTGACCTAGGTCATTTACACCTAGGTTAGTTTTATCCATTGTATATACTGTATATATATATAAATATTTGTTCTTTTACACATATTTTTATCATGTTTTTTTGTTATATATATTTGTTGGTTTTGTCTTTACTTGTTTTACACTTGTTGCAATTTTTGTAGTGTATTTTATCATCTTTATATATTGCTTTTAACATTGGTTGTAGGTTTCCACGATTTTTATCTCTTATTTTTCTATTTGTCTTTGTCTGGCGCATTATGGCCTTAGTTGCCGATGCGCCACTAAACCTCAAACAACAACAACAACAACAACCTATTTAATCAAATGTCCAATTGAAAAAAAAGCCCTAAATTCCAAGCCCTAAATTCCAACACCCTTCATCAATTAGTCTAGTGTTGGGGGGACTACTTTTAAGCCAGTCAATACCCCTCATTCAAAACTTGCCACGGAAGTCTGGCAAGAGCCTAAAAAATGACAAAAAACTAACTTATTCAGAGCTCGAAAACCCTAAATTAGTAGCCAAATGTGTTAACCACTACCAATGATTCACTTCTAAAGCTTAAAGGTTAGAAAGCTGTTGAAAGACATCATTCAGCAAACAATTACCCTTCTACTGTTACTATAATTGTATATTCACCAACTATATGGTTCAAATGTAAATATTAACTGTAAATTATAACCACGCAGCAGGCAAGTGTCCTTCTACTACTCGCGTTATTATGCTATAATTGTCATCAACTGATTGTCCATTTGTCAACTGTAAATTACATGGAATCATTTCATCCAGCAGACAATTACTTTTACTGCTTATATTGTTTGTATATTTATACTCTGATTAATTTGTACTCTGACTTGTAATTACTTGTTAAAATAAAAAATTATTAATTGTCGAGCAATTTCGCAGGCCTGTACTCTATCATTGTTAGCCGAGGTAATAATGGGGAAGCTCTTCACCTATTTTCGTTCACTCAAGACACGTCACGTGCGCGTATATTTGGCATGTAGCAGCAGAGTATACTATATTCATGTTATATGCTTCAGATTTTTTTCATTTGCAACACTCAGGAAAGAAAGGGATCCTAGGGACTATTCCTACTTTTACCGCATATTTCTATTTTTACATTGCTTGATTTTTTTCTCTAATAATATTTCCTTTATTAGGTTTTATTTTCCCCCTCGGTGTGAGCGCCTGTACGTGGTGAGGGGGACCACCCTGTGAAGGTTCCCGCTGGCTCGGTTACCTTCGCAGGGTCCTAAACGCTCGCCCGCGTGTTTGCCGTGCGCGGAGACCCGTGTCCCGGGAAAGGAGGATCCTGGTAGTTGCTCGGAGGTCCCCGTCTTCTCTCCTCAGCTCATGACTGGCGTGGTCCCCATTGGCCGTCTTGCCATTGGGGAGCCTGTCCGTCGCGGGGCCCCCTCGGTGTGAGCGCCTGTACGCGGTGAGGGGGACCACCCTGTGAAGGTTCCGCTGGCTCGGCTACCTTCGCAGGGTCCTAAACGCTCGCCCACGTGTTTGCCGTGCGTGGAGACCCGTGTCCCGGGAAAGGAGGATCCTGGCAGTTGCTCGGGGGTCCCCGTCTTCTCTCCTCAGCTCATGACTGGCGTGGTCCCCATTGGCCGTCTTGCCATTGGGGAGCCTGTCTGTCGCGGGGCTGGGCAGCGGATTCCGGGGCCTCTGCTATACACTGCTTTGGCCTCTGCTTCCGGTAAACGGGAGCTCCTGGGGTGGCCCCCCCAGGAGCAATCGGCTGGTGGGCAGGTCCTGCTAGGGTCAACCGTGCAGAGCGGTGAGTAACCTTGCCCACGGTCCGGGTACAGGTTTACAAGTCTCCTCACAGATTATTTTCCTTTTGTCGTTATCCTTTCTTTGTGCTGCCAGTTTGGCAGTCACAATATTCTTATTTTTGCGCTTTGTTTCATTTGTGTAGAACGTTTTTGTTCTGCACATTTCTCTTTTTATTTTCCTTCTATTTATTTGTGAGGGCTTGGCTCACTGTCTGTGTGGGTATAGTGCCTGCGTAGCCCTGGCGCCCGACTGGGCGTCCCCTTGTTGGGCTCCGTGGAGGGTGGGGACAGCGGGCACTGAACCACACAAAAACAAACATGCGAGAGAATGAAGAAAATAATGCGATCGCCGCCAACAAGAGGGCTCGACGTGAGCCCCCATCTTCCTCGTCTACGTTATCTCTGCCGTCGTCTTCTGTGTCTGTGTCTTCGTTCCCAAAGTTCCTGATCATCCACTCCACGGGTGATCAGGTACTTGGGGACGTGTCCCCTTTTTTCGTCAACATAGGTTTAAAAGGTCTTGCGGGAGAGCCGAAATCTGTCAAGCGCTTACGATCTGGCGACTTGCAGGTTGAGACCGCTTGTTCAAAACACTCCGAACTGCTCCTGAAAGTAAAAGATATTGGTGGGGTGGCTGTCGAAGTCACTCCCCATAAAACTTTGAATTCCTCTCGGGGTGTGATCACCGAGTGGGGCCTCCTCAAAGTCACTGAGGAGGAAATCCTCTCGGAGCTCGCATCTCAAGGAGTAACAGCGGTCCACCGGGTTTCGACACGCCGTGATGGGAAATTGACACCCACCAGGGTGTTGATTGTGACATTTAACACGCCACGCCTGCCTTCTTCCATCAAGGCAGGTTACTTACATTGTGAGGTTCGGCCGTATATCCCAAACCCTCTGCGCTGTTTTCAGTGTCAGATATACGGTCATGCGCGCACAGCATGCAGGGGCAAGCCCACCTGTGCTCGCTGTGGCAGTAAGGATCATCTCGATCCTGGCTGCACAGCAGAAAAGGCATGCTGTGTGAACTGTAGTGGCGAACATCCGGCGTACTCCCGCGACTGTCCGAAGTGGAAGGAGGAAAAGGAGGTACAACGCCTCAAAGTAATGAACAACATCTCATATGCTGAAGCGAGAAAGCTTGCTGCACCGCCCGCCCCGCCTGGCAAGGTTTCCTATGCCAGTGCAGTCATTGGAAAGCCCATTATTCCAATGACTTCGGTTGCGGTGCAGACAGACATCAGTGTACCACCTACTGAGTCTTTCTCGCCAGCTGCGAAGTACCTCCTCACGCAGGCGAGACCGAGGGTGGTGTCGACTTCGACATCAACCCCGGTTTCCATTCCTGCAGCTCAGCCTTCCACCTCCACCGGAAGGCCTCCTCCTTCTCGACCTCAGACAGCAAGACCTTCCAAACCAAAGGGGCCCCCACCGGGGCCTAAAAAGAAAATAACAGCACCACAAAGGGCGGTCACCGATCCATGCCCCTCGGACGATTCCGAGGACATGGATACCGACCGCCCCCTATTCACTAAACCGTCCTCTGCGACGGTTAAGTTGAATAGGAACACGTCGTCCGCCCACTCTTCTAAGTCCTGAGATGGCCACACTCCTACAATGGAATTGTCGTGGATTCCAGAGGAATCTAGATGACATCAAGGCCCTCCTTCAGGCACACCAGCCCATCTGTGTGTGCCTGCAGGAGACATACTTGCAGCCAGTCACAGATCCCACGATCCGGCACTTTTCACTGGTTCGCCGGGACCGGGATGGAGATGGTCCAGCTCGCGGGGGTGTCGCCATCCTCGTGAGCAACCATTCTCCATTCCAGGTCGTAAACCTCACCACCAACTTAGAGGCGGTAGCCATCCGTCTCTTCGTGGGGTTCTCGCTGACTGTCTGCTCTGTATATCTTCCCCCTGGGAGCATCGTCTTCCAGGAAGACCTTGATGATCTCGTCTCGCAGCTGCCGTCCCCCTTCCTCATTATGGGGGACCTCAACGGACACAGTCCACTTTGGGGCAGTGCTGACACCAACGGGAGGGGTGGGGTCCTGGAGCAGTGGCTCCTGGATCCTTCTCTCTCCCTGTTGAACACCGGTGTCAGCACTTACTTTCACTCCCCAACCCGCACTTTCACTGCCATTGATCTCACCATCTGCTCCTCCTCGATCCTTCCACTCTTTACATGGGAGGTCGAGGACAACCCGTACGGAAGCGATCACCTCCCCGTGGTGTGCACCATCTCCCGTGGGGGGCCTTGCAGCCCTTCACGCGTCTCACGGTGGAGGCTGGATCGGGCTGACTGGGGTGGTTTCGAGCTGCTCTCTGAGCTCGACGACCACTCCGTCAGCCAGGAGCCAATCAATGTGGCAGTAGCGGAGATAACGGACTGTATCGTAGATGCAGCTGCATCAACAATTCCTCAAACTTCTACACGGTTTCCTCGCTTTCCGAAACCGTGGTGGAATCCAGATTGCACCGCAGCTCGTAAGGCTCAGAACAAGGCTTGGGGGGTGTTTCGGAGATATCCGACAACCCCCAACCTCGAGAACTTCAAACGCGCCAGGGCGAAAGCTCGTTTCGTCCGACGCCAGAGCCAGAAGGAATCTTGGATCAAGTATACGTCATCCATAACCCGCACGACTAGTTCCAAGGTCGTGTGGGATAAAGTCCGGAAGATGAGTGGGAACTACACGTCCCACTCGTTATCGATCCTGGAGCACAATGGACAGGCAATTGCTGATCCCAAAGCAATTGCCGACACTCTGGGGGAGTCGTTCTCCTCCATCTCTTCTTCTTCTTCTTACTCCCCCGAGTTTCTGGCCCAGAAGGGCAGGGCGGAACGATCTCCGCTGTCTTTCCACTCGAATGGCCTGGAGCCTTACAACAGGCCATTCACAGCGGAGGAGCTTCGCCTTGCTCTGCACTCTTCTCGTGCCTCTGCTGTTGGGCCGGACAATGTCCATTATGCCATGCTCCAACATCTTTCACCATCGAGTAAGGATCGGCTGCTCCATCTCTTCAATCGCATTTTTCTCGAGGAGCAGTTTCCGGACTCCTGGCGGGAGGCCATCGTCTTGGCCTTCCCCAAGCCAGGCAAAGATCCCAAGATTCCTTCCAATTATCGTCCAATCGCATTGACGAGCTGCGTGTGCAAGGTGTTGGAAAGAATGGTAAATGCCAGACTCGTCTGGTATTTAGAACATCACGGCCTTCTTTCCAACACCCAGTGTGGCTTTCGCAGGCAACGGTCAACTCTTGACCATCTGATACGCCTCGAATCGGCTATCAGAAATTCTTTTTTAAGAAGAGAGCACCTGGTGTCAATTTTCTTCGACATCGAAAAAGCGTACGACACGGCTTGGAGATTCGGCATTCTTCGTGACCTCCACAGTTTCGGCTTAAGAGGTCACATGCCGATCTTCATCTCCAACTTCTTATCGACACGCTCTTTTCGTGTCCGTGTCGGTAACACTCTGTCGCAGCCGTACCCCCAAGAACAGGGGGTGCCACAAGGCTGCGTTCTGAGTGTTACGCTTTTCGCTGTCAAGATTAATTCTATAACTAGACAACTTCCTCCATCAGTAGGCAATGCCCTCTATGTTGATGACTTTAGCATCTTTTGCTCATCTTCCAGCATGAGGGTCATTGAAAGACAACTGCAAATTGCCCTGAACAATCTTTCGGTTTGGGCGACGGCAAACGGGTTTCGGTTCTCCCCACAGAAGACCGCTTGTGTGCACTTTTGCCACAAGCGTAATCTTCATCTGGATCCCGAGCTGCGGCTCGGGGGTAACATCATTCCAGTTGTGGCAGAGACCAAGTTTCTCGGTCTCATATTCGATCGGAAATTGACCTTTTTATCTCACATACGTCATCTCAGGTCCAAGTGCACGCGGGCATTGAACATCGTCAAGGTCCTCTCCTCCCTCTCTTGGGGGGCGGACCGATGTTCTTTGCTCCGCCTTTACCGTGCACTTGTCCGGTCGAAACTGGACTACGGATCCCAGGTGTATGACTCCGCCCGTGATTCGGTGGTGAAGGTGCTGGACCCCCTCCATCATCAGGCCCTCCGTGTGTGCACGGGGGCCTTCCGCACTTCACCGGTCCAGAGTCTCTACGTTGAGACCGATGAACCATCTTTATCTATTCGCCGTCAGCAGTTGTCCCTGCAGTATGCTTCAAAATTGCGATCCCTGCCAGGCCATCCCACTTGGGACTGCGTTTTCAGTCCCAGGTGGGAAATGTTATACCAGAATCGGCCGACTGCCATTCGTCCTTTCGGTTTGCGTGTCCGAGGTTACCTGCGAGACATTAACACCAGTCTCGATAGCATCGCACAGTCGACAGCTGAGCCACTTCCACCTTGGCTCGCTGTTTCCCCTTCCTGCGATTTTTCCCTGTGCAGGACGGGGAAGGCCTTTACACCCGACTGTGTGTACCGGCAACTCTTTGCCAGCCATCGTGCTGTGCACCCGGACTTCTTGCCTGTCTTCACAGATGGCTCGAAGTCCGGCACTTCAGTGGGATCAGCCATGGTCTGCTGTGATGTAATCATTGCAGACCAGATCCCACAGCAGTGTTCCATCTTCACTGCTGAGTTGCATGCTATCAGCATTGCCTTGGACCATATAGGAGCTAAGCATCATCGTCGGTGTGTGCTTTACACCGACTCGCTTAGCTCGCTACAGGCTTTGATCTCAGTGAGGCATCGGCCTCACCCTGTTCTCTCCAAGATCCGCCAGCAGCTCCATCGTCTGGCAGCCACCACCACGATTCTCTTCTGTTGGGTGCCCGGTCATGTCGGGATCAGGGGCAACGACTTGGCAGATGCTGCTGCCAAGTCAGCCACGCCCCTGTCCGACTCTCCGTTGCCGGTTCCATATGTGGATTTCCGGCAGCGTTTCACCATCGAGCTCCGGGCACAGTGGCAGAGATCTTGGTCTGAACAGGTTGGTAACAAGCTCTTCGAGATCAAGCCCATTGTCAAACCGTGGCAGTCTTGTTTTCGCAGGAATCGTAAGGAGGAAGTTGTCCTTGCTCGGCTCCGCTTAGGTCACTCGTTTTTAACACACTCTTTTCTTCTTAAGGCGGACGCAGTACCTAAGTGCGAGTTTTGTGACACCGTTTTAACTGTGAAGCATATTTTAATTGACTGTGTTTGTTTTAACCTTGAAAGACGTCTGTTTTTTAACTTTCACGATTTTACGTCCGAGCCCCTTACACTCGGACATCTTTTATCAGATCATTGCTATTTTAACACTGTTTTCGAATTTTTACGCTTTACCGGATATTTTACTCGTTTATGAATTTTCTCTTCACTGGTTTTTTAGCTGTGTTTTACCTGTTGTTTTTTACATGGGTCCTATACACCCATTGTTATTGCTGATTTTATACTTATTGATTTTACACTTGTTGCTCTCTTTTACTCTTTTCCTACATCTCGTTTTTATTATGTGTTATTTGTGTCTCTTTTAACTTTGGTTGTGGGTTTTCATGTCTTTTACCCTTTTTATCGTTTGTTTGGCGCAATATAGCCTTAGTTGCTATTGCGCCAAAAAACCCCAAACAACCAACCAACCAACAGCCTCAGTAGCTCATGCGCCATAAAACTCCAAACAACCAAACCAAACCGAACGTGGGATTTTATTGTTTTACATTTTTCTTGTTATATTTGTAATTTATCTTTTAACATATTGGTTCAGGGTTTCATGATTTTTATCTTTTTACTTTTTGGACTTTCGTTTGGCGCATTATAGCCGTAGATGCTGATGCGCCATAAAACCCTAAACAACCAACCAACCAACCAACCGTCGCGGGGCTGGGCAGCGGATTCCGGGGCCTCTGCTATACACTGCTTTGGCCTCTGCTTCCGGTAAACGGGAGCTCCTGGGGTGGCCCCCCCAGGAGCAATCGGCTGGTGGGCAGGTCCTGCTAGGGTCAACCGTGCAGAGCGGTGAGTAACCTTGCCCACGGTCCGGGTACAGGTTTACAAGTTTCCTCACAGATTATTTTCGTTTTGTAGTTATCCTTTCTTTGTGCGGCCAGTTTGGCCAGTAACAATTTTCTTATTTTACGCTTTGTTTGATTTGTGTAGAATGTTTTATTCTGCACATTTCTCTTTTTATTTTCCTTATATTTCTTTGTGAGGGCTTGGCTCACTGTCTGTGTGGGTATAGTGCCTGCGTAGCCCTGGCGCCCGAATGGGCGTCCCCTTGTTGGGCTCCGTGGAGGGTGGGGACAGCGGGCACTGAACCACACAAAACCAAACATGCGAGTGAATGATGAAAATGCGATCACCGCCAACAAGAGGGCTCGACATGAACCCCCGTCTTCGTCCTTGTCTCCGTTATCTCTGCCATCGTCTTCTGTGTCTGTGTCTTCGTTCCCAAAGTTCTTGATCATCCACTCCACGGGTGATCAGGTGCTTGGGGACATGTCCCCTTTTTTCGTCAACAAAGGTTTAAAAGGTCTTGCGGAAGAGCCGAAATCTGTCAAGCGCTTACGATCTGGCGACTTGCAGGTTGAGACCGCTTGTTCAAAACACTCCGAACTGCTCCTGAAAGTAAAAGATATTGGTGGGGTGGCTGTCGAAGTCACTCCCCATAAAACTTTGAATTCCTCTCGGGGTGTGATCACCGAGTGGGGCCTCCTCAAAGTTACTGAGGAGGAGATCCTCTCGGAGCTCACACCTCAAGGAGTAACAGCGGTCCACCGGGTTTCGACACGCCGTGATGGAAAATTAACACCCACCCGGGTGTTGATTGTGACATTCAATACGCCACGCCTGCCTTCTTACATCAAGGCAGGTTATTTACATTGTGAGGTTCGGCCGTATATCCCAAATCCTCTGCGCTGTTTTCAGTGTCAGATATACGGTCATGCCCGCACAGCATGCAGGGGCAAGCCCACCTGTGCTCGCTGTGGCAGTAAGGATCATCTCGATCCTGACTGCACAGCTGAAAAGGCATGCTGTGTGAACTGCAGTGGCGAACATCCGGCGTACTCCCGCGACTGTCCGAAGTGGAAGGAGGAAAAGGAGGTACAACGCCTCAAAGTCATCAACAACATCTCGTATGCTGAAGCGAGAAAGCTTGCTGCACCGCCCGCCCCGCCTGGCAAGGTTTCCTATGCCAGTGCAGTCATTGGAAAGCCCATCGTTCCAATGACTTCGGTTGCGGTGCAGACTGACATCAGTGTACCACCTACTGAGTCTTTCTCGCCAGCTGCGAAATACCTCCTTACGCAGGCGAGACCGAGGGTGGTGTCGACTTCGACATCAACCCCGGTTTCCATTCCTGCAGTTCAGCCTTCCACCTCCACCGGAAGGCCTCCTCCTTCCCGTCCTCAGACAGCAAGACCTTCCAAACCGAAGGGGCCCCCACCGGGGCCTAAAAAGAAAATCATCACTCCTCAAAGGGCGGTCACCGATCCATGCCCCTCGGACGATTCCGAGGACATGGATACCGACCGCCCCCTATTCACTAAACCGTCCTCCGCGGCGGTTAAGTTGAATAGGAATTCGTCGTCCGCCCACTCTTCTAAGTCCTGAGATGGCCACACTCCTACAATGGAATTGTCGTGGATTCCAGAGGAATCTTGACGACATCAAGGCCCTCCTTCAGGCACACCAGCCCATCTGTGTGTGCCTGCAGGAGACATACTTGCAGCCAGTCACAGATCCCACGATCCGGCACTTTTCACTGGTTCGCCGGGACCGGGATGGAGATGGTCCAGCTCGCGGGGGTGTCGCCATCCTCGTGAGCAACCATTCTCCATTCCAGGTCGTAAACCTCATCACCAACTTAGAGGCGGTAGCCATCCGTCTCTTCGTGGGGTTCTCGCTGACTGTCTGCTCTGTATATCTTCCACCTGGGAGCATCGTCTTCCAGGAAGACCTTGATGATCTCGTCTCGCAGCTGCCGTCCCCCTTCCTCATTATGGGGGACCTCAACGGACACAGTCCACTTTGGGGCAGTGCTGACACCAACGGGAGGGGTGGGGTCCTGGAGCAGTGGCTCCTGGATCCTTCTCTCTCCCTGTTGAACACCGGTGTCAGCACTTACTTTCACTCCCCAACCCGCACTTTCACTGCCATTGATCTCACCATCTGCTCCTCCTCGATCCTTCCACTCTTTACATGGGAGGTCGAGGACAACCCGTACGGAAGCGATCACCTCCCCGTGGTGTGCACCATCTCCCGTGGGGGGCCTTGCAGCCCTTCACGCGTCTCACGGTGGAGGCTGGATCGGGCTGACTGGGGTGGTTTCGAGCTGCTCTCTGAGCTCGACGACCACTCCGTCAGCCAGGAGCCAATCAATGTGGCAGTAGCGGAGATAACGGACTGTATCGTAGATGCAGCTGCATCAACAATTCCTCAAACTTCTACACGGTTTCCTCGCTTTCCGAAACCGTGGTGGAATCCAGATTGCACTGCAGCTCGTAAGGCTCAGAACAAGGCTTGGGGGGTGTTTCGGAGATATCCGACGTCCCCCAACCTCGAGAACTTCAAACGCGCCAGGGCGAAAGCTCGTTTCGTCCGACGCCAGAGCCAGAAGGAATCTTGGATCAAGTATACGTCATCCATAACCCGCACGACTAGTTCCAAGGTCGTGTGGGATAAAGTCCGGAAGATGAGTGGGAACTACACGTCCCACTCGTTATCGATCCTGGAGCACAATGGACAGGCAATTGCTGATCCCAAAGCAATTGCCGACACTCTGGGGGAGTCGTTCTCCTCCATCTCTTCTTCTTCTTCTTACTCCCCCGAGTTTCTGGCCCAGAAGGGCAGGGCGGAACGCTCTCCGCTGTCTTTCCACTCGAATGGCCTGGAGCCTTACAACAGGCCATTCACAGCGGAGGAGTTTCGCCTTGCTCTGCACTCTTCTCGTGCCTCTGCTGTTGGGCCGGACAATGTCCATTATGCCATGCTCCAACATCTTTCACCATCGAGTAAGGATCGGCTGCTCCATCTCTTCAATCGCATTTTTCTCGAGGAGCAGTTTCCGGACTCCTGGCGGGAGGCCATCGTCTTGGCCTTCCCCAAGCCAGGCAAAGATCCCAAGATTCCTTCCAATTATCGTCCAATCGCATTGACGAGCTGCGTGTGCAAGGTGTTGGAAAGAATGGTAAATGCCAGACTCGTCTGGTATTTAGAACATCACGGCCTTCTTTCCAACACCCAGTGTGGCTTTCGCAGGCAACGGTCAACTCTTGACCACCTGATACGCCTCGAATCGGCTATCAGAAATTCTTTTTTAAGAAGAGAGCACCTGGTGTCAATTTTCTTCGACATCGAAAAAGCGTACGACACGGCTTGGAGATTCGGCATTCTTCGTGACCTCCACAGCTACGGCTTGAGAGGTCACATGCCGATCTTCATCTCCAACTTCTTATCGACACGCTCTTTTCGTGTCCGTGTCGGTAACACTCTGTCGCGGCCGTACCCCCAAGAACAGGGGGTGCCACAAGGCTGCGTTCTGAGTGTTACGCTTTTCGCTGTCAAGATTAATTCCATAACAAGACAACTTCCTCCATCCGTAGGCAATGCCCTCTATGTTGATGACTTTAGCATCTTTTGCTCATCTTCCAGCATGAGGGTCATTGAAAGACAACTGCAAATTGCCCTGAACAATCTTTCGGTTTGGGCGACGGCAAACGGGTTTCGGTTCTCCCCACAGAAGACCGCTTGTGTGCACTTTTGCCACAAGCGTAATCTTCACCTGGATCCCGAGCTGCGGCTCGGGGGTAACATCATTCCAGTTGTGGCGGAGACCAAGTTTCTCGGTCTCATATTCGATCGGAAATTGACCTTTTTACCACACATACGTCATCTCAGGTCCAAGTGCACGCGGGCATTGAACATCGTCAAGGTCCTCTCCTCCCTTTCTTGGGGGGCGGACCGATGTTCTTTGCTCCGCCTGTACCGTGCACTTGTCCGATCGAAACTGGACTACGGATCCCAGGTGTACGACTCGGCCCGGGATTCGGTGGTGAAGGTGCTGGACCCCCTCCATCATCAGGCTCTCCGTGTTTGCACGGGAGCCTTCCGCACCTCACCGGTCCAGAGTCTTTACGTTGAGACCGACGAACCGTCTTTATCTGTTCGCCGTCAGCAGTTGTCCCTACAATATGCTTCTAAATTGCGATCCCTGCCTGGCCATCCCACTTGGGACTGCGTTTTCAGTCCGAAGTGGGAAATGCTTTATAATAATCGGCCGACTGCCATTCGTCCTTTTGGTTTGCGAGTCCGAGGCTACCTCAGAGACATCAACACCAGTCTCGATAGCGTTGCACAGTCGACAGCTGAGCCACTTCCACCATGGCTCGCTGTTTCCCCTACCTGCGATTTTTCCCTGTGCAGGCCCCTCGATGCGAGAGCCTGTCCGTGGTGAGGGGACCACCCTGTGAAGGTTCCGCTGGCTCGGTTACCTTCACAGGGTCCTAAACGCTCGCCCGCGTGTTTGCCGTGCGCGGAGACCCGTGTCCCTGGAAAGGAGGATCCTGGCAGTTGCTCAGGGGTCCCCGTCTTCTCTCCCCAGCTCATGACTGGTGGGGTCCCCTTTGGCCGTTTTGCCATTGGGGAGCCTGTCTGTCGCGGGGCTGGGCAGCGAATTCCGGGGCCGCTGCTATACACTGCTTTGGCCTCTGCTTCAGGTAAACGGGAGGTCCTGGGGTGGCCCCCTCAGGATCAATCGGCTGGTGGGCTGGTCCTGCTAGGGTCAACTATGCTGTTCGGTGAGTAACCTTGTCCACCGTCCGGACAACGGTTTGCGAGTTTCCCCACACATTTACTAATTTTGTAGTTTTCTTTCTTTTGTGAGGCCAGCTCTTGCCTCACACTTTATTGCTTTGTTGCTTCTTTTCTTTTGTGGGAACTCCGACGAGTTTCCCACCGTTTCTCTTTTACTTTTCCTTTTTGTTTTGTAGTGAGGGCTTGGCTCACTGGCTGTGTGGGTATGGTGCCCGGGCAGCCCTGGCGCCCAACTGGGCGTCCCCTTGTTGGACTCCATGGTGGGTGGGGACAACGGGCACTGAATTTTTTCAAAACAACCATGAGTACAACTACTCATAATTCTTCGAGCAATGCCGCAAAGAGGGCTCGCCATGAACCCCCAACTTCTCTGTCTTTGCCTTCGTCTTCGTGTGTGTCTCCGTCTCCGAAGTTCCTGATCATCCACTCTACGGGTGATCAGGTTCTTGGGGACATGTCCCCGTTTTTTATACATAAGGGTATTCAAGGTCTTGCGGGAGAGCCGAAATCTGTCAAGCGCCTAAGATCTGGTGACTTGCAGGTGGAGACTGCGTGCTCCAAGCACTCGGAGCTTTTATTAAAGGTTACAGCGATTGGTGGAGTGGCAGTCGAAGTCACTCCACACAAAACGCTCAATTCCTCCCGGGGCGTGATCTCCGAGTGGGGCCTCCTCAAGGTTTCTGAGGAGGAAATCCTCTCGGAGCTTTCGGCCCAGGGAGTGATAGCAGTCCACCGGGTTTCTTCACGCCGTAATGGAAAGTTAGAGCCCACCAGGGTACTTATTCTAACTTTCAATACACCACACCTGCCTACTTCCATCAAGGCAGGCTACTTACACTGTGAGGTGCGGCCATTTATCCCCAACCCTCTGCGTTGCTTTCAATGCCAGAGGTTTGGTCATGCCCGCACCGCATGCCGGGGCAAGCCCACCTGTGCTCGTTGTGGCAGTCAGGATCATCTCGAACCTGACTGCACAGCCGAAAAGGCATGCTGTGTAAACTGCCGTGGTGAACATCCGGCGTACTCCCGCGACTGTCCGAAGTGGCTGGAGGAGAAAGAGGTACAGCGCCTCAAGACCCTTCATAACATCAGTTATCCAGAGGCGAGAAAGCTCGCTGCACCGCCTGCCCCACCTGGCAAGGTCTCCTATGCCGGTGCGGTTGCCGGAAAGCCCATCGTTAAGATGGCTTCTGTGGCGGTGCAGACCGACATCAGCGTTCCACCTGCTGAATCTTTCTCGCCTGCTGCCAAGTACCTCTTGACGCAGGCGAAGCCGACGTCGGTGTCAATCTCGACATCGACACCGGTTTCTATTCCTGTGTCTGTGCCTTCCTCTTCCACCTCTGGAAGGCCCCCTCCACCCCGCCCACAGACAGCAAGACCTACGAAACCCAAGGGGCCCCCGCCGGGGCCCAAAAAGAAAATTTTACCTCCACGTTCGGCGGTCTCTGATCCGTGTTGCTCGGACGACTCCGAGGACATGGACACCGACCGCCCCAATTTTCCAAAACCGTCGCTGGCGACGGTTAAAATAAATCGTAAGTCGTCCGCCACTTCTAAGACCTGAGATGGCCACACTCCTTCAATGGAACTGTCGTGGATTCCAGAGGAATATTGACGACATCAAGGTCCTCCTGAGGGCACACCAACCCCTTTGCGTGTGCCTTCAGGAGACATTCTTGCAGACAGCCAACAATCCCACTATCCGGCACTTTTCTCTCATTCGCCGGGACCGGGATGGAGATGGTCCAGCTCACGGGGGTGTTGCCATCCTCGTGAGCAACCATTCTCCATTCCAGGTCATTCCCATCACGACAAATTTAGAGGCGGTTGCCATCCGCCTCTTTGTGGGATTTTCGTTGACTGTCTGTTCTGTCTATCTCCCACCCGGAAGCATCGTTTTCCGGGATGACCTTGATGACCTCGTATCGCAGCTGCCGTCCCCCTTCCTCATCATGGGGGACTTCAACGGCCACAGTCCGCTCTGGGGCAGTGCTGACACCAACGGGAGGGGCCGGGTCTTGGAGCAGTGTCTCCTGGATCCATCGCTCTCCCTGTTGAACACCGGTGTCAGTACCTACTTTCACACCCCAACCCGCACATTCACTGCCATTGACCTCACCATCTGCTCCTCCTCGATCCTTCCACTCTTTACATGGGAGGTCGAGGACAATCCCTATGGAAGCGATCACCTCCCCGTGGTGTGTACCATCTCTCGTGGGGGGCCTTGCAGCCCTTCGCGTGTCTCCCGGTGGAGGCTTGATCGGGCTGATTGGAGTGGCTTCGAGCTCTTGTCTGAGCTCGATGAGCACTCTGTCAGCCAGGAGCCCATCAATGTCGCAGTGGCGGAGTTGACGGACTGTATCGTCCATGCAGCTGCCTCTACTATTCCTCAGACCTCGACTCGGTTTCCACGGTTCCCAAAACCGTGGTGGAATCCCGACTGCACCGCAGCTCGTAAGGCTCAGAACAAGGCTTGGGGGGTGTTTCGGAGATATCCGACGTCCCCCAACCTCGAAGCATTCAAACGCGCCAGGGCGAAAGCCCGTTTCGTCCGGCGCCAGAGCCAGAAGGAATCTTGGATGAAATATACATCTTCTATCACCCGCACGACCAGTTCTAAGGTTGTGTGGGATAAGGTCCGGAAGATGGGTGGGAAGTACACGTCCCACTCATTTTCGATCCTGGAGCACAATGGACAGGCAATTGCTGATCCTCGTGCAATTGCCGACACTCTGGGGGAGTCATTCTCCTCCATCTCCTCATCTTCCTCGTACTCCCCCGAGTTTCTGGCCCAGAAGAGCAGGGCTGAACGCTCTCCGCTGTCCTTCCATTCGAATGGCCTGGAGTCTTACAACAGGCCATTCACAGCGGAGGAGCTTCGCCGTGCTCTGCACACTTCTCGTGCATCTGCTGTGGGGCCAGACAATGTCCATTATGCCATGCTCCAACATCTCTCACCATCGAGTAAGGATCGACTGCTCCGCCTCTTCAACCGTATTTTCATCGAGGAGCAGTTTCCGGACTCCTGGCGGGAGGCCATCGTCTTGGCCTTCCCTAAGCCAGGAAAAGATCCCAAGATTCCTTCGAATTATCGTCCAATTGCGTTGACGAGCTGCGTCTGCAAGGTGTTGGAAAGGATGGTAAATACCAGGCTGGCCTGGTATTTGGAGCATCACGGCCTTCTTTCCAACACCCAGTGTGGCTTTCGCAGGCACCGGTCTACTTTAGACCACCTGATCCGCCTCGAATCGGCGATCAGGAATTCTTTTTTACGTCGAGAGCACCTGGTGTCAATTTTCTTCGACATCGAAAAAGCGTACGACACGGCATGGAGATTCGGCATTCTTCGTGACCTTCACAGCTTCGGCTTGCGAGGTCACATGCCGATCTTCATTGCACACTTTTTATCTTCTCGTATTTTTCGAGTTCGTGTCGGCAACACTCTATCGCGGCCTTTCCCCCAAGAACAGGGGGTGCCACAAGGCTGCGTCCTGAGTGTTACGCTTTTCGCTGTCAAGATAAATTCCATTACACGGCAACTTCCTCCGACTGTAGGCAATGCCCTCTATGTTGATGACTTTAGCATCTTTTGCTCATCGTCCAGCATGAGGGTCATTGAACGACAACTGCAAACTGCCCTGAACAATCTCTCGGTTTGGGCGACGGCCAATGGGTTCCGGTTCTCCCCACAGAAGACCGCTTGCGTGCACTTTTGCCGCAAGCGTAATCTTCATCTGGACCCCGAGCTGCGGCTCGGGGGTAACATCATTCCAGTTGTGGCGGAGACCAAGTTTCTCGGTCTCATCTTCGACCGGAAATTGACCTTTTTACCACATATTCGACATCTCAGGTCCAAGTGCACGCGGGCATTGAACATCATCAAGGTCCTCTCCTCCCTCTCTTGGGGGGCGGACCGATGTTCTTTGCTCCGCCTTTACCGTGCACTTGTCCGGTCGAAACTGGACTACGGATCCCAGGTGTATGACTCCGCCCGGGATTCGGTGGTGAAGGTGCTGGACCCCCTCCATCATCAGGCCCTCCGTGTGTGCACGGGGGCCTTCCGCACTTCACCGGTCCAGAGTCTCTACGTTGAGACCGACGAACCATCTTTATCTCTTCGCCGTCAGCAGTTGTCCCTACAATATGCGTCTAAATTGCGATCCCTGCCTGGCCATCCCACTTGGGACTGCGTTTTCAGTCCGAAGTGGGAAATGCTTTACAATAATCGGCCGACTGCCATTCGTCCTTTTGGTTTGCGTGTCCGAGGCTACCTCAGAGACATCAACACCAGTCTCGATAGCGTTGCACAGTCGACAGCTGAGCCACTTCCACCTTGGCTCGCTGTTTCCCCTTCCTGCGATTTTTCCCTGTGCAGGACGGGGAAGGCCTTTACACCCGACTGTGTGTACCGGCAACTCTTTGCCAGCCATCGTGCTGAGCACCCGGACTTCTTGCCTGTCTTTACAGATGGCTCGAAGTCCGGCACTTCGGTGGGATCAGCCATGGTCTGCTGTGATGTAATCATTGCAGACCAGATCCCACTGCAGTGTTCCATCTTCACCGCAGAGTTGCACGCTATCAGCCTCGCCTTGGACCACGTGGCGACTAAGCATCATCGTCGGTGTGTGCTTTACACCGACTCGCTTAGCTCGCTACAGGCTTTGATCTCGGTGAGGCATCGGCCTCACCCTGTTCTTACTAAGATCCGCCAGCAGCTACATCGTCTGGCAGCCACCACCACAATCCATTTCTGTTGGGTGCCCGGTCACGTCGGAATCAGGGGTAATGATCTGGCAGATTCTGCTGCCAGGTCAGCCCCGCCCCTGTCCGACTCTCCGTTGCCGGTTCCATATCTGGATTTCCGGCAGCGTTTTACCACTGAGCTCCGGGCACAGTGGCAGAGGTCTTGGTCAGAACAGCTTACAAACAAGCTCTTTGAGATCAAACCTATCGTCAAACCATGGCAGTCTTGTTACCGCAGGAATCGCAAGGAGGAAGTTGTACTTGCTCGGCTCCGCTTGGGTCATTCGTTTATTACTCATTCATTTCTTTTACGGGCGGACGACGAACCCAAGTGCGAGTTTTGTGACACCATTTTAACAATCAAACACATTTTAATCTCATGTCCATGTTTTCATTTTGAACGGCGTTTGTTTTTTAATTTTCACGATTTTATGTCCGAGCCCCTTACACTCGGACATCTTTTATCCGACTACTGTACTTTTACCTCTCTCTTTCAATTTTTACGATTTACTGGATATTTTAATCGAATTTGATCTACTATTTATACTGGATATTTTAATCACATTATTTACCCCAGGTCTCTTACACCTGGGATTTTTTTATATAATATTTCTACAGTTGTTTTACTCTGTTTATATGCACCTGATTTTGTTATTTTACCCATTTATAATGTTGAAAATATATTTTTAATTTTGGTTGCGGGTTTCTATATCTTTTATCTTTTATATTGTCTTTTGTTTGGCGCATTATGGCCTTGTTGCCAATGCGCCATTAAACCCCAAACAACCAAACCAAACCAAACCAATTTCCCTGTGCAGGACGGGGAAGGCCTTTACACCCGACTGTGTGTACCGGCAACTCTTTGCCAGCCATCGTGCTGAGCACCCGGACTTCTTGCCTGTCTTTACAGATGGCTCGAAGTCCGGCACTTCGGTGGGATCAGCCATGGTCTGCTGTGATGTAATCATTGCAGACCAGATCCCACTGCAGTGTTCCATCTTCACTGCAGAGTTGCACGCTATCAGCCTCGCCTTGGACCACGTGGCGACTAAGCATCATCGTCGGTGTGTGCTTTACACCGACTCGCTTAGCTCGCTACAGGCTTTGATCTCAGTGAGGCATCGGCCTCACCCTGTTCTCTCCAAGATCCGCCAGCAGCTCCATCGTCTGGCAGCCACCACCACGATTCTCTTCTGTTGGGTGCCCGGTCACGTCGGAATCAGGGGTAATGATTTGGCAGATTCTGCTGCCAGGTCAGCCACGCCCCTCTCCGACTCTCCGTTGCCGGTTCCCTATCTGGATTTCCGGCAGCGTTTTACCATCGAGCTCCGGGCACAGTGGCAGAGATCTTGGTCAGAACAGCTTACGAACAAGCTCTTTGAGATCAAACCTATCGTCAAACCATGGCAGTCTTGTTACCGCAGGAATCGCAAGGAGGAAGTTGTACTTGCTCGGCTCCGCTTAGGTCACTCGTTTATTACTCATTCGTTTCTTTTACGGGCGGACGACGTACCTAAGTGCGAGTTTTGTGACACCATTTTAACTATTAAACATATTTTAATCGAATGTCCGTGTTTTAATTTCGAACGTCAATGTTATTTTAGCTTTCATAATTTTATGTCCGAGCCTCTTACACTCAGACATCTTTTATCTGATCATTGCATTTTATCTCCAGTTTTTAACTTTTTGAAATATTGTGGATATTTTAAACGAATTTGATTTTACCGTAATTTATGCATTATTTACCCCAGGTCTCTTACACCTGGGATTATATTATTTAATATTTCTACACTTGTTTTACTCTGTTCCTATACACTTGTTTTCTGTTGTTTTACCACTTTTCAATGTTGAAACTGTATTTTAACTTTTGGTTACGGGGTTCGATGTCTTTTATCTTTTATATTATCTTTTGTTTGGCGCATTATGGCCTTGTAGCCGATGCGCCATTAAACCCCAACCAACCAACCAACCAACCAAGGTTTTATTTCTTGGGATAGTTTAAACGCGAAAGTTTGTTGTGCCAGAAATCATTTCAGGTTGGGTTGTTTCACTTCTGAGTGGCACTTTTTCACAAAATGAGCTAAATGGTCAGAGTCACAACGACTCCAAAGGCTTACAGAAGGTTAGACGAAAGGGATGGAACTCTTCCACCAAGGACATCCATTATGTACTTTAACGTGCAAAGGGTATGGCTCTTTTGCATAACCGTGTCCGGGAGAGCCATACCCTGTGCCAGTTAAAGAACGCGCTGGATGGCCTTGATGGGAGGATACCACCTGTCTCTCAACAGCTGTTCGAGTGGGTCCTCAACCTTCGGGGTCCATGTGACCTGGCCATTTAGCTCGTGATGTGCCCAAAAGTGCTGCTCAGAGGTAAAACAACCCAACTCTCTTGCACACGGAGCAACAGCATAATGCTCCACTAGCTACCCGACAGCACAGAAGACGACACTACCGACAGCACAGAAGGGGTAGATTCATTGAGACTATAACATCCTTAGTTTCATTTTTCAATAATAGGCATATTTGACAGCGAAAATAAATCTTAATACCGGCATATTTCGAACTCGGGAACTATAGATTATGGGGGAGGGAGAGGTTCTTTTGGTGGTGTGCCAGGCTTGCAATCTGCAGTTCCTAGGTTCCAGTCCTACCTGGGTAAGTGTCGAGATTTATCTCTGCAAATCCCCCGCGGTGTGAGCGCCTGTACGTGGTGAGGGGGACCACCCTGTGAAGGTTCCGCTGGCTCGGCTACCTTCGCAGGGTCCTAAACGCTCGCCCGCGTGTTTGCCGTGCGCGGAGACCCGTGTCCCGGGAAAGGAGGATCCTGGTAGTTGCTCGGGGGTCCCCGTCTTCTCTCCTCAGCTCATGACTGGCGTGGTCCCCATTGGCTGTCTTGCCATTGGGGAGCCTGTCGGTCGCGGGGCTGGGCAGCGGATTCCGGGGCCTCTGCTATACACTGCTTTGGCCTCTGCTTCCGGTAAACGGGAGCTCCTGGGGGAGCCCCCCCAGGAGCAATCGGCTGGTGGGCAGGTCCTGCTAGGGTCAACCGTGCAGAGCGGTGAGTAACCTTGCCCACGGTCCGGGTACAGGTTTACAAGTTTCCTCACAGATTATTTTCCTTTTGTAGTTATTCTTTCTTTGTGAGGCCAGTTTGGCCATTCACAATTTTTCTTATTTTACGCTTTGTTTGATTTGTGTAGAACGTTTTTGTTCTGCACATTTCTCTTTTTATTTTCCTTATATTTATTTGTGAGGGCTTGTCTCACTGTCTGTGTGGGTATAGTGCCTGCGTAGCCCTGGCGCCCGAATGGGCGTCCCCTTGTTGGGCTCCGTGGAGGGTGGGGACAGCGGGCACTGAACCACACAAAACCAAACATGCGAGTGAATGAGGAAAATGCGATCACCGCCAACAAGAGGGCTCGACATGAACCCCCGTCTTCGTCCTTGTCTCCGTTATCTCTGCCATCGTCTTCTGTGTCTGTGTCTTCGTTCCCAAAGTTCTTGATCATCCACTCCACGGGTGATCAGATGCTTGGGGACATGTCCCCTTTTTTCGTCAACAAAGGTTTAAAAGGTCTTGCGGGAGAGCCGAAATCTGTCAAGCGCTTACGATCTGGCGACTTGCAGGTTGAGACCGCTTGTTCAAAACACTCCGAACTACTCCTGAAAGTAAAAGATATTGGTGGGGTGGCTGTCGAAGTCACTCCCCATAAAACTTTGAATTCCTCTCGGGGTGTGATCACCGTGTGGTGCCTCCTCAAAGTCACTGAGGAGGAAATCCTCTCGGAGCTCGCATCTCAAGGAGTAACAGCGGTCCACCGAGTTTCGACACGCCGTGATGGGAAATTGACACCCACCAGGGTGTTGATTGTGACATTTAACACGCCACGCCTGCCTTCTTCCATCAAGGCAGGATACTTACATTGTGAGGTTCGGCCGTATATCCCAAACCCTCTGCGCTGTTTTCAGTGTTAGATATACGGTCACGCCCGCACAGCATGCAGGGGCAAGCCCACCTGTGCTCGCTGTGGCAGTAAGGATCATCTCGATCCTGACTGCACAGCAGAAAAGGCATGCTGTGTGAACTGTAGTGGCGAACATCCGGCGTACTCCCGCAACTGTCCAAAGTGGAAGGAGGAAAAGGAGGTACAACGCCTCAAAGTCATCGACAATGTCTCATACGCTGAAGCGAGAAAGCTTGCTGCACCGCCTGGCAAGGTTTCCTATGCCAGTGCAGTCATTGGAAAGCCCATCGTTCCAATGACTTCGGTTGCGGTGCAGACTGATATCAGTGTACCACCTACTGAGTCTTTGCGAGTACCTCCTCATGCAGGCGAGACCGAGGGTGGTGTCGACCTCGACATCAACCCCGGTTTCCATTCCTGTAGCTCAGCCTTCCACCTCCACCGGAAGGCATCCTGCTTCCCGTCCTCAGACAGCTAGACCTTCAAAACCGAAGGGGCCCCCACCGGGGCCAAAAAGAAAATAACAGCGCCACAAAGGGCGGTCACCGATCCATGCCCCTCGGACGATTCCGAGGACATGGATACCGACCGCCCCCTATTCACTAAACCGTCCTCTGCGGCGGTTAAGTTGAATAGGAACACGTCGTCCGCCCACTCTTCTAAGTCCTGAGATGGCCACACTCCTACAATGGAATTGTCGTGGATTCCAGAGGAATCTTGACGACATCAAGGCCCTCCTTCAGGCACACCAGCCCATCTGTGTGTGCTTGCAGGAGACATACTTGCAGCCAGTCACAGATCCCACGATCGGCACTTTTCACTAGTTCGCCGGGATGGAGATGGTCCAGCTCGCGGAGGTCTCACCATCCTCGTGAGCAACCATTCTCCATTCCAGGTCGTACCACTCACCACCAACTTAGAGGCGGTAGCCATCTGTCTCTTCGTGGGGTTCTCGCTGACTGTCTGCTCTGTATATCTTCCACCTGGGAGCATCGTCTTCCAGGAAGACCTTGATGATCTCGTCTCGCAGCTGCCGTCCCCCTTCCTCATTATGGGGGACCTCAACGGACACAGTCCACTTTGGGGCAGTGCTGACACCAACGGGAGGGGTGGGGTCCTGGAGCAGTGGCTCTTGGATCCTTCTCTCTCCCTGTTGAACACTGGTGTCAGTACTTACTCTCACTCCCCAACACGCACTTTCACTGCCATTGACCTCACCATCTGCTCCTCCTCGATCCTTCCACTTTTTACACTGGAGGTCGAGGACAACCCGTACGGAAGCGATCACCTCCCCGTGGTGTGCACCATCTCCCGTGGGGGGACTTGCAGCCCTTCACGCGTCTCACGGTGGAGGCTGGATCGGGCCGACTGGGGTGGTTTCGAGCTGCTCTCTGAGCTCGACGACCACTCCGTCAGCCAGGAGCCAATCAATGTGGCAGTAGCGGAGATAACGGACTGTATCGTAGATGCAGCTGCATCAACAATTCCTCAAACTTCTACACGGTTTCATCGCTTTCCGAAACCGTGGTGGAATCCAGCATGCACCGCAGTTCGTAAGGCTCAGAACAAGGCTTGGGGGGTGTTTCGGAGATATCCGACGTCCCCCAACCTTGAAAATTTCAAACGCGCCAGGGCAAATGCACGTTTCGTCCGACGCCAGAGCCAGAAGGAATCTTGGATCAAGTATACGTCATCCATCACCCGCATGACTAGTTCTAAGGTCGTGTGGGATAAAGTCCGGAAGATGAGTGGGAACTACACGTCCCACTCGTTATCGATCCTGGAGCACAATGGACAGGCAATTGCTGATCCCAAAGCAATTGCCAACACTCTGGGTGAGTCCTTCTCTTCCATCTCTTCGTCTTCCTCTTACTCCCCCGAGTTTCTGGCCCAGAAGGGCAGGGCGGAGCGCTCTCCGCTGTCTTTCCACTCGAATGGCCTGGAGCCTTACAACAGGCCATTCACAGCGGAGGAGCTTCGCCTTGCTCTGCACTCTTCTCGTGCCTCTGCTGTCGGGCCGGACAATGTCCATTATGCCATGCTCCAACATCTTTCACCATCGAGTAAGGATCGGCTGCTCCATCTCTTCAATCGCATTTTTCTCGAGGAGCAGTTTCCAGACTCCTGGCGGGAGGCCATCGTCTTGGCCTTCCAAAAGCCAGGCAAAGATCCCAAGATTCCTTCCAATTATCGTCCCATCGCATTGACGAGCTGCGTGTGCAAGATGTTGGAAAGAATGGTAAATGCCATATTCATCTGGTATTTAAAACATCACAACCTTCTTTCCAAAACCCAGTGTGGCTTTCGCAGGCAACGGTCAACTCTTGACCATCCGATATGCCTCGAATCGGCTATCAGAAATTCGTTTTTAAGAACAGAGCACCTGGTGTCAATTTTCTTCGACATCGAAAAAGCGTACGACACGGCTTGGAGATTCGGCATTCTTCGTGACCTCCACAGCTTCGGCTTGAGAGGTCACATGCCGATCTTCATCTCCAACTTCTTATCGACACGCTCTTTTCGTGTCCGTGTCGGTAACACTCTGTCGCGGCCGTACCCCCAAGAACAGGGGGTGCACAAGGCTGCGTTCTGAGTGTAACGCTTTTCGCTGTCAAGATTAATTCAATTACTAGACAACTTCCTCCATCTGTAGGCAATGCCCTCTATGTTGATGACTTTAGCATCTTTTGCTCTTCGTCAAGCATGAGGGTCATTGAAAGACAACTGTAAATTGCCCTGAACAATCTATCTTTTTGGGCGACGGCAAACGGGTTTCGGTTCTCCCCACAGAAGACTGCTTGTGTGCACTTTTTCCACAAGCGTAATCTTCATCTGGATCCCGAGCTGCGGCTCGGGGGTAACATCATTCCTGTTGTGGCGGAGACCAAGTTTCTCGGTCTCATATTCGATCGGAAATTGACCTTTTTACCACACATACGTCATCTCAGGTCCAAGTGTACGCGGGCATTGAACATCGTGAAGGTCCTCCCTCTCTTGGGGGGCGGACCGATGTTCTTTGCTCCGCCTGTACCGTGCACTTGTCCGATCGAAACTGGACTACGGATCCCAGGTGTACGACTCGGCCCGGGATACGGTGGTGAACGTGCTGGACCCCCTCCATCATCAGGCCCTCCGTGTTTGCACGGGAGCCTTCCGCACTTCACCGGTCCAGAGTCTTTACGTTGAGACCGACGAACCTTCTTTATCTCTTCGCCGTCAGCAGTTGTCCCTACAGTATGCTTCTAAATTGCGATCCCTGCCTGGCCATCCCACTTGGGACTGCGTTTTCAGTCCGAAGTGGGAAATGCTTTACAATAATCGGCCGACTGCCATTCGTCCTTTTGGTTTGCGTGTCCGAGGCTACCTCGGAGACATCAACACCAGTCTCGATCCCCCTCGGTGTGAGCGCCTGTACGTGGTGAGGGGGACCACCCTGTGAAGGTTCCCGCTGGCTCGGTTACCTTCGCAGGGTCCTAAACGCTCGCCCGCGTGTTTGCCGTGCGCGGAGACCCGTGTCCCGGGAAAGGAGGATCCTGGCAGTTGCTCGGGGGTCCCCGTCTTCTCTCCTCAGCTCATGACTGGCGTGGTCCCCATTGGCCGTCTTGCCATTGGGGAGCCTGTCTGTCGCGGGGCTGGGCAGCGGATTCCGGGGCCTCTGCTATACACTGCTTTGGCCTCTGCTTCCGGTAAACGGGAGCTCCTGGGGTGGCCCCCCCAGGAGCAATCGGCTGGTGGGCAGGTCCTGCTAGGGTCAACCGTGCAGAGCGGTGAGTAACCTTGCCCACGGTCCGGGTACAGGTTTACAAGTTTCCTCACAACTTATTTTCATTTTGTCGTTATCTTTTCTTTGTGAGGCCAGTTTGGCCATTCACAATTTTCTTATTTTACGCTTTGTTTCATTTGTGTAGAACGTTTTTGTTCTGCACATTTCTCTTTTTATTTTCCTTCTATTTATTTGTGAGGGCTTGGCTCACTGTCTGTTTGGGTATAGTGCCTGCGTAGCCCTGGCGCCCGACTGGGCGTCCCCTTGTTGGGCTCCGTGGAGGGTGGGGACAGCGGGCACTGAACCACACAAAACAAACCATGAGAGAGAATGATGATAATAATGCGATCGCCGCCAACAAGAGGGCTCGACATGAGCCCCCATCTTCCTCTTTGTCTAAGTTATCTCTGCCGTCGTCTTCTGTGTCTGTGTCTTCGTTCCCGAAGTTCCTGATCATCCACTCCACGGGTGATCAGGTGCTCGGGGACATGTCCCCTTTTTTTGTTAACAAAGGTTTACAAGGTCTTGCGGGAGAGCCGAAATCCGTCAAGCGCTTACGATCTGGCGACTTGCAGGTTGAGACCGCTTGTTCAAAACATTCTGAACTACTCTTGAAAGTTAAAGCAATTGGTGGGGTGGCTGTCGAAGTCACTCCCCATAAAACTTTGAATTCCTCTCGGGGTGTGATCACCGAGTGGGGCCTCCTCAAAGTCACTGAGGAGGAAATCCTCTCAGAGCTCACACCTCAAGGAGTAACAGCGGTCCACCGGGTTTCGACACGCCGTGATGGGAAATTAACACCCACCCGGGATTTAATTGTTACATTCAACACGCCACGCCTGCCTACTTCCATCAAGGCAGGTTATTTACATTGTGAGGTTCGGCCGTATATCCCAAACCCTCTGCGCTGTTTTCAGTGTCAGATATACGGTCATGCCCGCACAGCATGCAGGGGCAAGCCCACCTGTGCTCGCTGTGGCAGTAAGGATCATCTCGATCCTGACTGCACAGCAGAAAAGGCATGCTGTGTGAACTGTAGTGGCGAACATCCGGCGTACTCCCGCGACTGTCCGAAGTGGAAGGAGGAAAAGGAGGTGCAACGCTTGAAAGTAGTAAACAACATTTCTTATGCTGAGGCAAGAAAGCTTGCTGCACCGCCCGCCCTGCCTGGCAAGGTTTCCTATGCCAGTGCAGTCATTGGGAAGCCCATCGTTCCAATGACTTCGGTGGCGGTGCAGACTGACATCAGTGTACCACCTACTGAGTCTTTCTCGCTCGCAGCCAAGTACCTCCTCACGCAGGCGAGACCGAGGGTGGTGTCGACTTCGACATCAACCCCGGTTTCCATTCCTGCAACACAGCCTTCCACCTCCACCGGAAGGCCTCCTCCTTCCCGTCCTCAGACAGCAAGACCTTCAAAACCGAAGGGGCCCCCACCGGGGCCAAAAAAGAAAATTACAGCGCCACAAAGGGCGGTCACCGATCCATGCCCCTCGGACGATTCTGAGGACATGGATACGGACCGCCCCCTATTCACTAAACCGTCCTCCGCGGCGGTTAAGTTGAGTAGGAATTCGTCGTCCGCCCACTCTTCTAAGTCCTGAGATGGCCACACTCCTACAATGGAATTGTCGTGGATTCCAGAGGAATCTTGACGACATCAAGGCCCTCCTTCAGGCACACCAGCCCATCTGTGTGTGCCTGCAGGAGACATACTTGCAGCCAGTCACAGATCCCACGATCCGGCACTTTTCACTAGTTCGCCGGGACCGGGATGGAGATGGTCCAGCTCGCGGGGGTGTCGCCATCCTCGTGAGCAACCACTCTCCATTCCAGGTCGTACCCCTCACCACCAACTTGGAGGCGATAGCCATCCGTCTCTTCGTGGGGTTCTCGCTGACTGTCTGCTCTGTATATCTTCCACCTGGGAGCATCGTCTTCCAGGAAGACCTTGATGATCTCGTCTCGCAGCTGCCGTCCCCCTTCCTCATAATGGGGGACCTCAACGGACACAGTCCACTTTGGGGCAGTGCTGACACCAACGGGAGGGGCGGGGTCCTGGAGCAGTGGCTCCTGGATCCTTCTCTCTCCCTGTTGAACACCGGTGTCAGTACTTACTTTCACTCCCCAACCTGCTCTTTCACTGCCATTGATCTCACCATCTGCTCCTCCTCGATCCTTCCACTCTTTACATGGGAGGTCGAGGACAACCCTTATGGAAGCGATCACCTCCCCGTGGTGTGCACCATCTCGCGTGGGGGGCCTTGCAGCCCTTCACGTGTCTCGCGGTGGAGGCTCGATCGGGCTGACTGGGGTGGTTTCGAGCTGCTCTCTGAGCTCGATGACCACTCAGTCAGCCAGGAGCCAATCAATGTGGCAGTAGCGGAGATAACGGACTGTATCGTAGATGCAGCTGCATCAACAATTCCTCAAACTTCTACACGGTTTCCTCGCTTTCCGAAACCGTGGTGGAATCCAGAATGCACCGCAGCTCGTAAGGCTCAGAACAAGGCTTGGGGGGTGTTTCGGAGATATCCGACAACCCCCAACCTCGAAAATTTCAAACGCGCCAGGGCGAAAGCTCGTTTCGTCCGACGCCAGAGCCAGAAGGAATCTTGGATCAAGTATACATCTTCTATTACCCGCACGACTACTTCTAAGGTCGTGTGGGATAAAGTCTGGAAGATGAGTGGGAACTACACGTCCCACTCGTTATCGATCCTGGAGCACAATGGACAGGCAATTGCTGATCCCAAAGCAATTGCCGACACTTTGGGGGAGTCATTCTCTTCCATCTCTTCGTCTTCCTCTTACTCCCCCGAGTTTCTGGCCCAGAAGGGCAGGGCAGAGCGCTCTCCGCTGTCTTTCCACTCGAATGGCCTGGAGCCTTACAACAGGCCATTCACAGCGGAGGAGCTTCGCCTTGCTCTGCACTCTTCTCGTGCCTCTGCTGTTGGGCCGGACAATGTCCATTATGCCATGCTCCAACATCTTTCACCATCGAGTAAGGATCGACTGCTCCATCTCTTCAATCGCATTTTTCTCGAGGAGCAGTTTCCGGACTCCTGGCGGGAGGCCGTCGTCTTGGCCTTCCCCAAGCCAGGCAAAGATCCAAAGATTCCTTCCAATTATCGTCCCATCGCATTGACGAGCTGCGTGTGCAAGGTGTTGGAAAGAATGGTAAATGCCAGACTCATCTGGTATTTAGAACATCACAACCTTCTTTCCAACACCCAGTGTGGCTTTCGCAGGCAACGGTCAACTCTTGACCATCTGATACGCCTCGAATCGGCTATCAGAAACTCATTTTTACGTAGAGAGCACCTGGTGTCAATTTTCTTCGACATCGAAAAAGCGTACGACACGGCTTGGAGATTCGGCATTCTTCGTGACCTCCACAGTTTCGGCTTAAGAGGTCACATGCCGATCTTCATCTCCAACTTCTTATCGACACGCTCTTTTCGTGTCCGTGTCGGTAACACTCTGTCGCGGCCGTACCCCCAAGAACAGGGGGTGCCACAAGGCTGCGTTCTGAGTGTTACGCTTTTCGCTGTCAAGATTAATTCCATAACTAGACAACTTCCTCCATCAGTAGGCAATGCCCTCTATGTTGATGACTTTAGCATCTTTTGCTCTTCATCAAGCATGAGGGTCATTGAAAGACAACTGCAAATTGCCCTGAACAATCTATCGGTTTGGGCGACGGCAAACGGGTTTCGGTTCTCCCCACAGAAGACCGCTTGTGTGCACTTTTGCCACAAGCGTAATCTTCACCTGGATCCCGAGCTGCGGCTCGGGGGTAACATCATTCCAGTTGTGGCGGAGACCAAGTTTCTCGGTCTCATATTCGATCGGAAATTGACCTTTTTACCACACATACGTCATCTCAGGTCCAAGTGCACGCGGGCATTGAACATCGTCAAGGTCCTCTCCTCCCTCTCTTGGGGGGCGGACCGATGTTCTTTGCTCCGCCTGTACCGTGCGCTTGTCCGATCGAAACTGGACTACGGATCCCAGGTGTACGACTCGGCCCGGGATTCGGTGGTGAAGGTGCTGGACCCTCTCCATCACCAGGCCCTCCGTGTTTGCACGGGAGCCTTCCGCACCTCACCGGTCCAGAGTCTTTACGTTGAGACCGACGAACCTTCTTTATCTCTTCGCCGTCAGCAGTTGTCCCTACAATATGCGTCTAAATTGCGATCCCTGCCTGGCCATCCCACTTGGGACTGCGTTTTCAGTCCGAAGTGGGAAATGCTTTACAATAATCGGCCGACTGCCATTCGTCCTTTTGGTTTGCGTGTCCGAGGCTACCTCAGAGACATCAACACCAGTCTCGATAGCGTTGCACAGTCGACAGCTGAGCCACTTCCACCTTGGCTCGCTGTTTCCCCTTCCTGCGATTTTTCCCTGTGCAGGACGGGGAAGGCCTTTACACCCGACTGTGTGTACCGGCAACTCTTTGCCAGCCATCGTGCTGAGTACCCGGACTTCTTGCCTGTCTTCACAGATGGCTCGAAGTCCGGCACATCGGTGGGATCGGCCATGGTCTGCTGTGATGTAATCATTGCAGACCAGATCCCACTGCAGTGTTCCATCTTCACTGCAGAGTTGCACGCTATCAGCCTCGCCTTGGACCACGTGGCGACTAAGCATCATCGTCGGTGTGTGCTTTACACCGACTCGCTTAGCTCGCTACAGGCTTTGATCTCAGTGAGGCATCGGCCTCACCCTGTTCTCTCCAAGATCCGCCAGCAGCTCCACCGTCTGGCAGCCACCACCACGATTCTCTTCCGTTGGGTGCCCGGTCACGTCGGAATCAGGGGTAATGATTTGGCAGATTCTGCTGCCAGGTCAGCCACGCCCCTGTCCGACTCTCCGTTGCCGGTTCCCTATCTGGATTTCCGGCAGCGTTTTTCCACCGAGCTCCGGGCACAGTGGCAGAGATCTTGGTCGGAACAGCTTACCAACAAGCTCTTCGAGATCAAACCTATCATCAAACCATGGCAGTCTTGTTACCGTAGGAATCGCAAGGAGGAAGTTGTACTTGCTCGGCTCCGCTTAGGTCATTCGTTTATTACTCATTCGTTTCTTCTTCGGGCGGACGACGTACCTAAGTGCGAGTTTTGTGACACCATTTTAACCATCAAACACATTTTAATATCATGTCAATGTTTTCACATGGAACGCCATATGTTTTTTAACTTTCACAATTTTACGTCCGAGCCCCTTACACTCGGACATCTTTTATCAGATCATTGTTGTTTTAAATCTGTATTTCAATTTTTAAAATTTACTGGATATTTTAATCGCTTGTAGTTTTACTCACTCTATATTTTTAACCCAGTCTGCTTACAGCTGTGTTATTTTTCTATTTTTATTCATTTAACATATTTTTACATTTGTTCCTTGTTGCTCTACATGTTTTATTTTAATGACATCTATTATTTTGTTGTCCTTTGTCGTTTATTTTTAACTTTGGTTACGGGGTTACGTGATTTTTATACTTTTACCTTTTGGACATATGTTTGGCGCATTATAGCCTTAGTTGCTAATGCGCCAATAAACCCCAACTAACCAACCAACCAACCAGTCTCGATAGCATTGCACAGTCGACAGCTGAGCCACTTACACCATGGCTCGCTGTTTCCCCTTCCTGCGATTTTTCCCTGTGCAGGACGGGGAAGGCCTTTACACTCGCCCCTCGATGCGAGAGCCTGTCCGTGGTGAGGGGACCACCCTGTGAAGGTTCCGCTGGCTCGGTTACCTTCACAGGGTCCTAAACGCTCGCCCGCGTGTTTGCCGTGTGCGGAGACCCGTGTCCCTGGAAAGGAGGATCCTGGCAGTTGCTCAGGGGTCCCCGTCTTCTCTCCCCAGCTCATGACTGGTGGGGTCCCCTTTGGCCGTTTTGCCATTGGGGAGCCTGTCTGTCGCGGGGCTGGGCAGCGACTTCCGGGGCCGCTGCTATACACTGCTTTGGCTTCTGCTTCAGGTAAACGGGAGGTCCTGGGGTGGCCCCCTCAGGATGAATCGGCTGGTGGGCTGGTCCTGCTAGGGTCAACTATGCAGATCGGTGAGTAACCTTGTCCACCGTCCGGACAACGGTTTGCGAGTTTCCACACACATTTATTAATTTTGTAGTTTTCTTTCTTTTGTGTGGCCAGCTCTTGCCTCACACTTTATTGCTTTGTTGCTTCTTCTCTTTTGTGGGAACTCCGACGAGTTTCCCGCCACTTCTCTTTTTCTTTTCTTTTTGTTTTGTTGTGCGGGCTTGGCTCACTGCCTGTATGGGTATGGTGCCCGGGCAGCCCTGGCGCCCGACTGGGCGTCCCCTTGTTGGACTCCATGGTGGGTGGGGACAACGGGCACTGAATTTTTTAAAAACTACCATGAGTTCTCCAACTCATAAAAATACGAACAATGCCGCAAAGAGGGCTCGCCATGAACCCCCTACTTCTCTGTCTTTGCCTTCGTCTTCGTGTGTGTCTCCGTCTCCAAAGTTCCTGATCATCCACTCTACGGGTGATCAGGTACTTGGGGACATGTCCCCCTTTTTTATCAACAAGGGTTTACAAGGTCTTGCGGGAGAGCCGAAATCTGTCAAGCGCCTAAGATCCGGTGACTTGCAGGTGGAGACTGCATGCTCCAAACATTCGGAGCTTCTGTTAAAGGTTACAGCGATTGGTGGAGTGGCAGTCGAAGTCACTCCACACAAGACGCTCAATTCCTCCCGGGGCGTGATCTCCGAGTGGGGCCTCCTCAAGGTTTCTGAGGAGGAAATCCTCTCGGAGCTTTCAGCCCAGGGAGTGATAGCAGTCCACCGGGTTTCGTCACGCCGTAATGGAAAGTTAGAGCCCAGCCGGGTACTCATTCTAACTTTCAACTCACCACACCTGCCTACTTCTATCAAGGCAGGATACTTAAAGTGCGAGGTGCAGCCATTTATACCAAACCCTCTGCGTTGCTTCCAATACCAGAGGTTTGGCCATGCCCACACCGCATGCCGGGGCAAGCCCACCTGTGCTCGTTGTGGCAGTCAGGATCATCTTGAACCTGACTGCACAGCAGATAAGGCATGCTGTGTCAACTGCCGTGGTGAGCATCCGGCTTACTCCCGCGACTGTCCGAAGTGGCTGGAGGAGAAAGAGGTACAGCGCCTGAAGACCCTCCACAACATCAGCTATCCAGAGGCGAGAAAGCTCGCTGCACCGCCTGCCCCACCTGGCAAGGTCTCCTATGCCGGTGCGGTGGTCGGAAAGCCCGTCGTTAAGATGGCTTCCGTGGCGGTGCAGACCGACATCAGCGTTCCACCAGCTGAATCTTTCTCGCCTGCTGCTAAGTACCTCTTGACGCAGGCGAAGCCGACGTCGGTGTCAATCTCGACATCGACACCGGTTTCTATTCCTGTGTCTGTGCCTTCCACTTCCACCTCCGGAAGGCCCCCTCCACCTCGCCCACAGACAGCAAGACCTACAAAACCCAAGGGGCCCCCGCCGGGGCCCAAAAAGAAAATTTTACCTCCTTCGCGTTTGGCGGTCTCTGATCCATGTTGCTCGGACGACTCCGAGGACATGGACACCGACCGCCCTAATTTTCCTAAACCGTCGCTGGCGACGGTTAAAATAAATCGAAAGACGTCCGCCAATTCTTCAAAGACCTGAGATGGCCACACTCCTTCAATGGAACTGTCGTGGATTCCAGAGGAATATTGACGACATCAAGGTCCTCCTGAGGGCACACGAACCCCTCTGCGTGTGCCTTCAGGAGTCATTCTTACAGACAGCCAACAATCCCACTATCCGGCACTTTTCTCTCGTTCGCCGGGACCGGGATGGAGATGGTCCAGCCCACGGAGGTGTTGCCATCCTCGTGAGCAACCATTCTCCATTCCAGGTCATTCCCCTTACTACGAACTTAGAGGCGGTAGCCCTAATCCCAAAGCAATTGCCGACACTCTGGGGGAGTCATTCTCTTCCATCTCTTCGTCTTCCTCTTACTCCCCCGAGTTTCTGGCCCAGAAGGGCAGGGCGGAGCGCTCTCCGCTGTCTTTCCACTCGAATGGCCTGGAGCCTTATAACAGGCCATTCACAGCGGAGGAGCTTCGCCTTGCTCTAAGGCGGACGCAGTACCTAAGTGCGAGTTTTGTGACACCATTTTAACAGTTAAACATATTTTAATTTATTGTCCAGCTTTTAACCTCGACCGACGTTTGTTTTTTACCTTTCACGATTTTACGTCCGAGCCCCTTACACTCGGACATCTTTTATCCGATGATTCACTTTTAACTACTGTTTTCGAATTTTTACGCTTTACCGGATATTATACTCGTTTATAAATTTTCTCTTTTTTAGTGGATTTTTACCTGTTTTTTCCATGGGTCCTATACACCCCTTGTTATTGTTGATTTTACACTTGTTGTTTTCTTTTATTCTTTTTCTATATATCGTTTTTATGCTGTGTTGTTTGTGTCTCTTTTAAATTTGGTTGTGGGTTTCATATCTTTTACCCTTTTAATCGTTTGTTTGGCGCAATATAGCCTTAGTTGCTATTGCGCCAAAAAACCCCAAACAACCAACAACCAATCGCCTTGCTCTGCACTCTTCTCGTGCCTCTGCTGTAGGGCCGGACAATGTCCATTATGCCATGCTCCAACATCTTTCACCATTGAGTAAGGATCGGCTGCTCCATCTCTTCAATCGCATTTTTCTCGAGGAGCAGTTTCCGGACTCCTGGCGGGAGGCCATCGTCTTGGCCTTCCCCAAGCCAGGCAAAGATCCCAAGATTCCTTCCAATTATCGTCCCATTGCATTGACGAGCTGCGTGTGCAAGGTGTTGGAAAGAATGGTAAATGCCAGACTCATCTGGTATTTAGAACATTACAACCTTCTTTCCAACACCCAGTGTGGCTTTCGCAGGCAACGGTCAACGCTTGACCATCTGATACGCCTCGAATCGGCTATCAGAAATTCATTTTTAAGAAGAGAGCACCTGGTGTCAATTTTCTTCGACATCGAAAAAGCGTACGACACTGCTTGGAGATTCGGCATTCTTCGTGACCTCCACAGCTTCGGCTTGAGAGGTCACATGCCGATCTTCATCTCCAACCTCTTATCGACACGCTCTTTTCGTGTCCGTGTCGGTAACACTCTGTCGCGGCCGTACCCCCAAGAACAGGGGGTGCCACAAGGCTGCGTTCTGAGTGTTACGCTTTTCGCTGTCAAGATTAATTCCATAACTAGACAACTTCCTCCATCAGTAGGCAATGCCCTCTATGTTGATGACTTTAGCATCTTTTGCTCATCTTCCAGCATGAGGGTCATTGAAAGACAACTGCAAATTGCCCTGAACAATCTTTCGGTTTGGGCGACGGCAAACGGGTTTCGGTTCTCCCCACAGAAGACCGCTTGTGTGCACTTTTGCCACAAGCGTAATCTTCACCTGGATCCCGAGCTGCGGCTCGGGGGTAACATCATTCCAGTTGTGGCGGAGACCAAGTTTCTCGGTCTCATATTCGATCGGAAATTGACCTTTTTACCACACATACGTCATCTCAGGTCCAAGTGCACGCGGGCATTGAACATCGTGAAGGTCCTCCCTCTCTTGGGGGGCGGACCGATGTTCTTTGCTCCGCCTGTACCGTGCACTTGTCCGATCGAAACTGGACTACGGATCCCAGGTGTACGACTCGGCCCGGGATACGGTGGTGAACGTGCTGGACCCCCTCCATCATCAGGCCCTCCGTGTTTGCACGGGAGCCTTCCGCACTTCACCGGTCCAGAGTCTTTACGTTGAGACCGACGAACCTTCTTTATCTCTTCGCCGTCAGCAGTTGTCCCTACAGTATGCTTCTAAATTGCGATCCCTGCCTGGCCATCCCACTTGGGACTGCGTTTTCAGTCCGAAGTGGGAAATGCTTTACAATAATCGGCCGACTGCCATTCGCCCTTTTGGTTTGCGTGTCCGAGGCTACCTCGGAGACATCAACACCAGTCTCGATAGCATTGCACAGTCGACAGCTGAGCCACTTACACCATGGCTCGCTGTTTCCCCTTCCTGCGATTTTTCCCTGTGCAGGACGGGGAAGGCCTTTACACTCGCCCCTCGATGCGAGAGCCTGTCCGTGGTGAGGGGACCACCCTGTGAAGGTTCCGCTGGCTCGGTTACCTTCACAGGGTCCTAAACGCTCGCCCGCGTGTTTGCCGTGCGCGGAGACCCGTGTCCCTGGAAAGGAGGATCCTGGCAGTTGCTCAGGGGTCCCCGTCTTCTCTCCCCAGCTCATGACTGGTGGGGTCCCCTTTGGCCGTATTGCCATTGGGGAGCCTGTCTGTCGCGGGGCTGGGCAGCGACTTCCGGGGCCGCTGCTATACACTGCTTTGGCCTCTGCTTCAGGTAAACGGGAGGTCCTGGGGCGGCCCCCTCAGGATCAATCGGCTGGTGGGCTGGTCCTGCTAGGGTCAACTATGCTGATCAGTGAGTAACCTTGTCCACCGTCCGGACAACGGTTTGCGAGTTTCCCCACACATTTACTAGTTTTGTAGTTTTCTTTCTTTTGTGAGGCCAGCTCTTGCCTCACACTTTATTGCTTTGTTGCTTCTTTTCTTTTGTGGGAACTCCGACGAGTTTCCCACCATTTCTCTTTTACTTTTCCTTTTTGTTTTGTGGTGAGGGCTTGGCTCAGTGGCTGTGTGGGTATGGTGCCCGGGCAGCCCTGGCGCCCAACTGGGCGTCCCCTTGTTGGACTCCATGGTGGGTGGGGACAATGGGCACTGAATTTTCTAAAACAAACATGAGTTCCACAACTCAAAATTCATCGGCCAATGCCGCCAAGAGCCCCCTCGGTGTGAGCGCCTGTACGTGGTGAGGGGGACCACCCTGTGAAGGTTCCCGCTGGCTCGGTTACCTTCGCAGGGTCCTAAACGCTCGCCCGCGTGTTTGCCGTGCGCGGAGACCCGTGTCCCGGGAAAGGAGGATCCTGGTAGTTGCTCCGGGGTCCCCGTCTTCTCTCCTCAGCTCATGACTGGCGTGGTCCCCATTGGCCGTCTTGCCATTGGGGAGCCTGTCCGTCGCGGGGCTGGGCAGCGGATTCCGGGGCCTCTGCTATACACTGCTTTGGCCTCTGCTTCCGGTAAACGGGAGCTCCTGGGGTGGCCCCCCCAGGAGCAATCGGCTGGTGGGCAGGTCCTGCTAGGGTCAACCGTGCAGAGCGGTGAGTAACCTTGCCCACGGTCCGGGTACAGGTTTACAAGTTTCCTCACAACTTCTTTTCCTTTTGTAGTTATCCTTTCTTTGTGAGGCCAGTTTGGCCATTCACAATTTTTATTATTTTACGCTTTGTTTGATTTGTGTAGAATGTTTTGTTCTGCACATTTCTCTTTTTATTTTCCTTATATTTATTTGTGAGGGCTTGGCTCACTGTCTGTGTGGGTATAGTGCCTGCGTAGCCCTGGCGCCCGACTGGGCGTCCCCTTGTTGGGCTCCGTGGAGGGTGGGGACAGCGGGCACTGAACCACACAACAAAAATCATGAGAGAGAGTGAAGAAATTAATATGATCGCCGCCAACAAGAGGGCTCGACATGAGCCCCCATCTTCCTCGTTGTCTAAGTTATCTCTGCCGTCGTCTTCTTTGTCTGTGTCTTCGTTCCCAAAGTTCCTGATCATCCACTGCACGGGTGATCAGGTGCTTGGGGACATGTCCCCTTTTTTTGTGAATAAAGGTTTGAAAGGTCTTGCGGGAGAACCGAAATCCGTAAAGCGCTTACGATCTGGCGACTTACAAGTTGAGACCGCTTGTTCCAAACACTCGGAACTGCTCCTGAAAGTCAAAGAAATTGGTGGGGTGGCTGTCGAAGTCACTCCCCATAAAACTTTGAATTCCTCTCGGGGTGTGATCACCGAGTGGGGCCTCCTCAAAGTCACTGAGGAGGAAATCCTCTCAGAGCTCACACCTCAAGGAGTAACAGCGGTCCACCGGGTTTCGACACGCCGTGATGGGAAATTGACACCCACCAGGGTGCTGATTGTTACATTCAACACGCCACGCCTGCCTTCTTCCATCAAGGCA
The DNA here is from genome assembly GCA_038380435.1 of Ryuthela nishihirai. NCBI lineage: Eukaryota > Metazoa > Arthropoda > Arachnida > Araneae > Heptathelidae > Ryuthela > Ryuthela nishihirai. The sequence goes on from JAWZYU010000006.1 coordinate 70,761,446, forward strand.
GGTTATTTACATTGTGAGGTACGGCCGTATATACCGAACCCTCTGCGCTGTTTTCAGTGTCAGATATACGGTCATGCCCGCACAGCATGCAGGGGCAAGCCCACCTGTGCTCGCTGTGGCAGTAAGGATCATCTCGATCCTGACTGCACAGCTGAAAAGGCATGCTGTGTGAACTGCAGTGGCGAACATCCGGCGTACTCCCGCGACTGTCCGAAGTGGAAAGAGGAAAAGGAGGTACAACGCCTCAAAGTCGTGAATAACATCTCGTATGCTGAGGCGAGAAAGCTTGCTGCACCGCCCGCCCCACCTGGCAAGGTTTCCTATGCCAGTGCAGTCATTGGAAAGCCCATCGTTCCAATGACTTCGGTTGTGGTGCAGACAGACATCAGTGTACCACCTACTGAGTCTTTCTCGCCAGCTGCGAAATACCTCCTTACGCAGGCGAGACCGAGGGTGGTGTCGACTTCGACATCAACCCCGGTTTCCATTCCTGCAGGTCAGCCTTCCACCTCCACCGGAAGGCCTCCTCCTTCCCGTCCTCAGACAGCAAGACCTTCAAAACCGAAGGGGCCCCCACCGGGGCCTAAAAAGAAAATCATCACTCCTCCTCAAAGGGCGGTCACCGATCCATGCCCCTCGGACGATTCCGAGGACATGGATACCGACCGCCCCCTATTCAGTAAGCCGTCCTCCGCGGCGGTTAAACTGAATAGAAATTTGTCGTCCGCCCACTCTTCTAAGTCCTGAGATGGCCACACTCCTACAATGGAATTGTCGTGGATTCCAGAGGAATCTAGACGACATCAAGGCCCTCCTTCAGGCACACCAGCCCATCTGTGTGTGCCTGCAGGAGACATACTTGCAGCCAGTCACAGATCCCACGATCCGGCACTTTTCACTAGTTCGCCGGGACCGGGATGGAGATGGTCCAGCTCGCGGGGGTGTCGCCATCCTCGTGAGCAACCATTCTCCATTCCAGGTCGTAAACCTCACCACCAACTTAGAGGCGGTAGCCATCCGTCTCTTCGTGGGGTTCTCGCTGACTGTCTGCTCTGTATATCTTCCCCCTGGGAGCATCGTCTTCCAGGAAGACCTTGATGATCTCGTCTCGCAGCTGCCGTCCCCCTTCCTCATTATGGGGGACCTCAACGGACACAGTCCACTTTGGGGCAGTGCTGACACCAACGGGAGGGGTGGGGTCCTGGAGCAGTGGCTCCTGGATCCTTCTCTCTCCCTGTTGAACACCGGTGTCAGCACTTACTTTCACTCCCCAACCCGCACTTTCACTGCCATTGATCTCACCATCTGCTCCTCCTCGATCCTTCCACTCTTTACATGGGAGGTCGAGGACAACCCATACGGAAGCGATCACCTCCCCGTGGTGTGCACCATCTCCCGTGGGGGGCCTTGCAGCCCTTCACGCGTCTCACGGTGGAGGCTGGATCGGGCTGACTGGGGTGGTTTTGAGCTGCTCTCTGAGCTCGACGACCACTCCGTCAGCCAGGAGCCAATCAATGTGGCAGTAGCGGAGATAACGGACTGTATCGTAGATGCAGCTGCATCAACGATTCCTCAAACTTCTACACGGTTTCCTCGCTTTCCGAAACCGTGGTGGAATCCAGATTGCACCGCAGCTCGTAAGGCTCAGAACAAGGCTTGGGGGGTGTTTCGGAGATATCCGACAACCCCCAACCTCGAGAACTTCAAACGCGCCAGGGCGAAAGCTCGTTTCGTCCGACGCCAGAGCCAGAAGGAATCTTGGATCAAGTATACATCCTCTATCACCCGCACGACTAGTTCCAAGGTCGTGTGGGATAAAGTCCGGAAGATGAGTGGGAACTACACGTCCCACTCGTTATCGATCCTGGAGCACAATGGACAGGCAATTGCTGATCCCAAAGCAATTGCCGACACTCTGGGGGAGTCATTCTCTTCCATCTCTTCGTCTTCCTCTTACTCCCCCGAGTTTCTGGCCCAGAAGGGCAGGGCGGAGCGTTCTCCGCTGTCTTTCCACTCGAATGGCCTGGAGCCTTACAACAGGCCATTCACAGCGGAGGAGCTTCGCTTTGCTCTGCACTCTTCTCGTGCCTCTGCTGTAGGGCCGGACAATGTCCATTATGCCATGCTCCAACATCTTTCACCATCGAGTAAGGATCGGCTGCTCCATCTCTTCAATCGCATTTTTCTCGAGGAGCAGTTTCCGGACTCCTGGCGGGAGGCCATCGTCTTGGCCTTCCCCAAGCCAGGCAAAGATCCCAAGATTCCTTCCAATTATCGTCCAATCGCATTGACGAGCTGCGTGTGCAAGGTGTTGGAAAGAATGGTAAATGCCAGACTCATCTGGTATTTAGAACATCACGGCCATCTTTCCAACACCCAGTGTGGCTTTCGCAGGCACCGGTCTACTTTAGACCACCTGATCCGCCTCGAATCGGCGATCAGGAATTCCTTTTTACGTAGAGAGCACCTGGTGTCCATTTTCTTCGACATCGAAAAAGCGTACGACACGGCTTGGAGATTCGGCATTCTTCGTGACCTCCACAGTTTCGGCTTGAGAGGTCACATGCCGATCTTCATCTCCAACTTCTTATCGACACGCTCTTTTCGTGTCCGTGTCGGTAACACTCTGTCGCAGCCGTACCCCCAAGAACAGGGGGTGCCACAAGGCTGCGTTCTGAGTGTTACGCTTTTCGCTGTCAAGATTAATTCTATAACTAGACAACTTCCTCCATCAGTAGGCAATGCCCTCTATGTTGATGACTTTAGCATCTTTTGCTCATCTTCCAGCATGAGGGTCATTGAAAGACAACTGCAAATTGCCCTGAACAATCTTTCGGTTTGGGCGACGGCAAACGGGTTTCGGTTCTCCCCACAGAAGACCGCTTGTGTGCACTTTTGCCACAAGCGTAATCTTCATCTGGATCCCGAGCTGCGGCTCGGGGGTAACATCATTCCAGTTGTGGCGGAGACCAAGTTTCTCGGTCTCATATTCGATCGGAAATTGACCTTTTTCCCACACATACGTCATCTCAGGTCCAAGTGCACGCGGGCATTGAACATCGTCAAGGTCCTCTCCTCCCTCTCTTGGGGGGCGGACCGATGTTCTTTGCTCCGCCTGTACCATGCACTTGTCCGATCGAAACTGGACTACGGATCCCAGGTGTACGACTCGGCCCGGGATTCGGTGGTGAAGGTGCTGGACCCCCTCCATCATCAGGCCCTCCGTGTTTGCACGGGAGCCTTCCGCACCTCACCGGTCCAGAGTCTTTACGTTGAGACCGACGAACCGTCTTTATCTGTTCGCCGTCAGCAGTTGTCCCTACAATATGCTTCTAAATTGCGATCCCTGCCTGGCCATCCCACTTGGGACTGCGTTTTCAGTCCGAAGTGGGAAATTCTTTACACTAATCGGCCGACTGCCATTCGTCCTTTTGGTTTGCGTGTCCGAGGCTTCCTCAGAGACATCAACACCAGTCTCGATAGCGTTGCACAGTCGACAGCTGAGCCACTTCCACCATGGCTCGCTGTTTCCCCTTCCTGTGATTTTTCCTTGTGCAGGACGGGGAAGGCCTTTACACCCGACTGTGTGTACCAGCAACTCTTTGCCAGCCATCGTGCTGAGCACCCGGACTTCTTGCCTGTCTTTACAGATGGCTCGAAGTCCGGCACTTCGGTGGGATCGGCCATGGTCTGCTGTGATGTAATCATTGCAGACCAGATCCCACTGCAGTGTTCCATCTTCACTGCAGAGTTGCACGCTATCAGCCTCGCCTTGGACCACGTGGCGACTAAGCATCATCGTCGGTGTGTGCTTTACACCGACTCGCTTAGCTCGCTACAGGCTTTGATCTCGGTGAGGCATCGGCCTCACCCTGTTCTTACTAAGATCCGCCAGCAACTACATCGTCTGGCAGCCACCACCACCATCCATTTCTGTTGGGTGCCCGGTCACGTCGGGATTAGGGGCAACGACTTGGCAGATGCTGCTGCCAAGTCAGCCACGCCCCTGTCCGACTCTCCGTTGCCGGTTCCATATCTGGATTTCCGGCAGCGTTTTACCACTGAGCTCCGGGCACAGTGGCAGAGATCTTGGTCAGAACAGCTTACAAACAAGCTCTTTGAGATCAAACCTATCGTCAAACCATGGCAGTCTTGTTACCGCAGGAATCGCAAGGAGGAAGTTGTACTTGCTCGGCTCCGCTTGGGTCATTCGTTTATTACTCATTCGTTTCTTTTACGGGCGGACGACGAACCCAAGTGCGAGTTTTGTGACACCATTTTAACAATTAAACACATTTTAATTAATTGCTGTTGTTTTACCTTTGAAAGACGTATGTTTTTTAACTTTCATGATTTTACGTCCGAGCCCCTTACACTCGGACATCTTTTATCGGACCATTGTACTTTTACCTCTCTCTTTCAATTTTTACGATTTACTGGATATTTTAATCGCATATAGTTTTTACTCTTCAGCTTTTTACATCTATGATTATACCACCTTATACATTGTTTGTGTATCCCAGGTCATTTACACCTGGTATTCTATTGTTTTCTGTTGTATTTTTACACTTGTTCTTTGTTGTTTTACCTTTTTACAATTTTGCTAATTTCTTTTAACTATGGTTGCGGGTTTACATGTCTTTTATCTTTTATATTGTCTTTTGTTTGGCGCATTATGGCCTAGTCGCCGATGCGCCATAAAACCCAAAACAACCAACCAACCCACTGCAGTGTTCCATCTTCACTGCAGAGTTGCATGCTACCAGCCTCGCCTTGGACCACGTGGCGACTAAGCATCATCGTCGGTGTGTGCTTTACACCGACTCGCTTAGCTCGCTACAGGCTTTGATCTCGGTGAGTCATCGGCCTCACCCAGTTCTTACTAAGATCCGCCAGCAACTATATCGTCTGGCAGCCACAACCACCATCCATATCTGTTGGGTGCCCGGTCATGTCGGGATTAGGGGCAATGACTTGGCAGATGCTGCTGCCAAGTCAGCCACGCCCCTGTCCGACTCTCCGTTGCCGGTTCCCTATCTGGATTTCCGGCAGCGTTTTACCACCGAGCTCCGGGCACAGTGGCAGAGATCTTGGTCGGAACAGCTTACGAACAAGCTCTTTGAGATCAAGCCTATCATCAAACCATGGCAGTCTTGTTACCGCAGGAATCGCAAGGAGGAAGTTGTACTTGCTCGGCTCCGCTTAGGTCACTCGTATATTACTCATTCGTTTCTTCTACGGGCGGACGACGTACCTAAGTGCGAGTTTTGTGACACCATTTTATCAATCAAACATATTTTAATTGAATGTCCATGTTTTAACCTTGACCGTCGTTTGTATTTTACATTTCACAAATTTACGTCCGAGCCACTTACACTCGGACATCTTTTAACTGATCATTGCTTTTTACCTCCAATTTTTGCCTTTTTGAAGTTTACAGGTTATGATTTTACGGATTTGTTATTTATTCCTCTTCTGACCTAGGTCATTTACACCTGGGTTAGTTTTATCCATTGTATATACTGTATATATATCTATAAATATTTGTTCTTTTACAGTAATTTTTATCACGGTTTTTTGTTATATATTTTTGTTGGTTTTGGCTTTACTTGTTTTACACTTGTTGTTTTTGGCTTTACTTGTTTTACACTTGTTGTTTTTGTATTGTATTTTATCACCTTTAGATGTTGCTTTTAACTTTGGTTGTAGGTTTACACGATTTTTAATATTTTATTTACTACTTGTCTTTGTCTGGCGCATTATGGCCTTAGTTGCCGATGCGCCAATAAACCTCAAATAACCAAACAACCAACCAACCGCCAAGAGGGCTCGCCATGAACCCCCAACTTCTTTGTCTTTGCCTTCGTCTTCGTGTGTGTCTCCGTCTCCGAAGTTCCTGGTCATCCACTCTACGGGTGACCAGGTTCTTGGGGACATGTCCCCCTTTTTTATAAACAACGGTTTGCAAGGTCTTGCGGGAGAGCCGAAATCTGTCAAGCGCCTAAGATCTGGTGACTTGCAGGTGGAGACTGCGTGCTCCCCCCCTCGGTGTGAGCGCCTGTACGTGGTGAGGGGGACCACCCTGTGAAGGTTCCCGCTGGCTCGGTTACCTTCGCAGGGTCCTAAACGCTCGCCCGCGTGTTTGCCGTGCGCGGAGACCCGTGTCCCGGGAAAGGAGGATCCTGGTAGTTGCTCGGAGGTCCCCGTCTTCTCTCCTCAGCTCATGACTGGCGTGGTCCCCATTGGCCGTCTTGCCATTGGGGAGCCTGTCCGTCGCGGGGCTGGGCAGCGGATTCCGGGGCCTCTGCTATACACTGCTTTGGCCTCTGCTTCCGGTAAACGGGAGCTCCTGGGGTGGCCCCCCCAGGAGCAATCGGCTGGTGGGCAGGTCCTGCTAGGGTCAACCGTGCAGAGCGGTGAGTAACCTTGCCCACGGTCCGGGTACAGGTTTACAAGTTTCCTCACAGATTATTTTCCTTTTGTAGTTATCCTTTCTTTGTGCGGCCAGTTTGGCCAGTCACAATTTTCTTATTTTACGCTTTGTTTGATTTGTGTAGAATGTTTTATTCTGCACATTTCTCTTTTTATTTTCCTTATATTTCTTTGTGAGGGCTTGGCTCACTGTCTGTGTGGGTATAGTGCCTGCGTAGCCCTGGCGCCCGACTGGGCGTCCCCTTGTTGGGCTCCGTGGAGGGTGGGGACAGCGGGCACTGAACCACACAAAAAAATCATGAGAGAGAGTGATGAAATTAATGCGATCGCCGCCAACAAGAGGGCTCGACATGAGCCCCCATCTTCCTCGTTGTCAAAGTTATCTCTGCCGTTGTCTTCTGTGTCTGTGTCTTCGTTCCCAAAGTTCCTGATCATCCACTCCACGGGTGATCAGGTACTTGGGGACATGTCCCCTTTTTTCGTTAATAAAGGTTTGAAAGGTCTTGCGGGAGAGCCAAAATCCGTCAAGCGCTTAAGATCTGGCGACTTGCAGGTTGAGACCGCTTGTTCGAAACATTCCGAATTGCTCCTGAAAGTAAAAGATATTGGTGGGGTGGCTGTCGAAGTCACTCCCCATAAAACTTTGAATTCTTCTCGGGGTGTGATCACCGAGTGGGGCCTCCTCAAAGTCACTGAGGAGGAAATCCTCTCGGAGCTCACACCACAAGGAGTAACAGCGGTCCACCGGGTTTCGACACGCCGTGATGGAAAATTAACACCCACCCGGGTGTTGATTGTGACATTTAATACGCCACGCCTGCCTTCTTACATCAAGGCAGGTTATTTACATTGTGAGGTTCGGCCGTATATCCCAAATCCTCTGCGCTGTTTTCAGTGTCAGATATACGGTCATGCCCGCACAGCATGCAGGGGCAAGCCCACCTGTGCTCGCTGTGGCAGTAAGGATCATCTCGATCCTGACTGCACAGCAGAAAAGGCATGCTGTGTGAACTGCAGTGGCGAACATCCGGCGTACTCCCGCGACTGTCCGAAGTGGAAAGAGGAAAAGGAGGTACAACGCCTCAAAGTCGTCAATAACATCTCGTACGCTGAGGCGAGAAAGCTTGCTGCACCGCCCGCCCCGCCTGGCAAGGTTTCCTATGCCAGTGCAGTCATTGGAAAGCCCATCGTTCCAATGACTTCGGTTGCGGTGCAGACTGACATCAGTGTACCACCTACTGAGTCTTTCTCGCCAGCTGCGAAATACCTCCTTACGCAGGCGAGACCGAGGGTGGTGTCGACTTCGACATCAACCCCGGTTTCCATTCCTGCAGTTCAGCCTTCCACCTCCACCGGAAGGCCTCCTCCTTCCCGTCCTCAGACAGCAAGACCTTCGAAACCTAAGGGGCCCCCGCCGGGACCCAAAAAGAAAATCACTGCACCTCAAAGGGCGGTCACCGATCCATGCCCCTCGGACGATTCCGAGGACATGGATACCGACCGCCCCCTATTCACTAAACCGTCCTCTGCGGCGGTTAAGTTGAATAGAAACACGTCGTCCGCCCACTGTTCTAAGTCCTGAGATGGCCACACTCCTACAATGGAATTGTCGTGGATTCCAGAGGAATCTTGACGACATCAAGGCCCTCCTTCAGGCACACCAGCCCATCTGTGTGTGCCTGCAGGAGACATACTTGCAGCCAGTCACAGATCCCACGATCCGGCACTTTTCACTGGTTCGCCGGGACCGGGATGGAGATGGTCCAGCTCGCGGGGGTGTCGCCATCCTCGTGAGCAACCATTCTCCATTCCAGGTCGTATCCCTCACCACCACCTTGGAGGCGGTAGCTATCCGTCTCTTCGTGGGGTTCTCGCTGACTGTCTGCTCTGTATATCTTCCACCTGGGAGCATCGTCTTCCAGGAAGACCTTGATGATCTCGTCTCGCAGCTGCCGTCCCCCTTCCTCATTATGGGGGACCTCAACGGACACAGTCCACTTTGGGGCAGTGCTGACACCAACGGGAGGGGCGGGGTCCTGGAGCAGTGGCTCCTGGATCCTTCTCTCTCCCTGTTGAACACCGGTGCCAGCACTTACTTTCACTCCCCAACCCGCACTTTCACTGCCATTGATCTCACCATCTGCTCCTCCTCGATCCTTCCACTCTTTACATGGGAGGTCGAGGACAACCCGTACGGAAGCGATCACCTCCCCGTGGTGTGCACCATCTCCCGTGGGGGGCCTTGCAGCCCTTCACGCGTCTCACGGTGGAGGCTCGATCGGGCTGACTGGGGTGGTTTCGAGCTGCTCTCTGAGCTCGACGACCACTCTGTCAGCCAGGAGCCAATCAATGTGGCAGTAGCGGAGATAACGGACTGTATCGTAGATGCAGCTGCATCAACGATTCCTCAAACTTCTACACGGTTTCCTCGCTTTCCGAAACCGTGGTGGAATCCAGAATGCACCGCAGCTCGTAAGGCTCAGAACAAGGCTTGGGGGGTGTTTCGGAGATATCCGACGTCCCCCAACCTTGAAAATTTCAAACGCGCCAGGGCGAAAGCTCGTTTCGTCCGACGCCAGAGCCAGAAGGAATCTTGGATCAAGTATACGTCTTCCATCACCCGCACGACTAGTTCTAAGGTCGTGTGGGATAAAGTCCGGAAGATGAGTGGGAACTACACCTCCCACTCGTTATCGATCCTGGAGCAAAATGGACAGGCAATTGCTGATCCCAAAGCAATTGCCGACACTCTGGGGGAGTCCTTCTCTTCCATCTCTTCGTCTTCCTCTTACTCCCCCGAGTTTCTGGCCCAGAAGGGCAGGGCGGAGCGCTCTCCGCTGTCTTTCCACTCGAATGGCCTGGAGCCTTACAACAGGCCATTCACAGCGGAGGAGCTTCGCCTTGCTCTGCACTCTTCTCGTGCCTCTGCTGTTGGGCCGGACAATGTCCATTATGCCATGCTCCAACATCTTTCACCATCGAGTAAGGATCGGCTGCTCCATCTCTTCAATCGCATTTTTCTCGAGGAGCAGTTTCCGGACTCCTGGCGGGAGGCCATCGTCTTGGCCTTCCCTTTCCGCTGGCTCGGCTACCTTCGCAGGGTCCTAAACGCTCGCCCACGTGTTTGCCGTGCGTGGAGACCCGTGTCCCGGGAAAGGAGGATCCTGGTAGTTGCTCGGGGGTCCCCGTCTTCTCTCCTCAGCTCATGACTGGCGTGGTCCCCATTGGCCGTCTTGCCATTGGGGAGCCTGTCCGTCGCGGGGCTGGGCAGCGGATTCCGGGGCCTCTGCTATACACTGCTTTGGCCTCTGCTTCCGGTAAACGGGAGCTCCTGGGGTGGCCCCCCCAGGAGCAATCGGCTGGTGGGCAGGTCCTGCTAGGGTCAACCGTGCAGAGCGGTGAGTAACCTTGCCCACGGTCCGGGTACAGGTTTACAAGTCTCCTCACATATTATTTTCCTTTTGTCGTTATCCTTTCTTTGTGCTGCCAGTTTGGCAGTCACAATATTCTTATTTTTGCGCTTTGTTTCATTTGTGTAGAACGTTTTTGTTCTGCACATTTCTCTTTTTATTTTCCTTCTATTTATTTGTGAGGGCTTGGCTCACTGTCTGTGTGGGTATAGTGCCTGCGTAGCCCTGGCGCCCGACTGGGCGTCCCCTTGTTGGGCTCCGTGGAGGGTGGGGACAGCGGGCACTGAACCACACAAAACAAACCATGAGAGAGAGTGAAGAAAATAATGCGATCGTCGCCAACAAGAGGGCTCGACATGAGCCCCCATCTTCCTCTTTGTCAAAGTTATCTCTGCCGTCGTCTTCTGTGTCTGTGTCTTCGTTCCCAAAGTTCCTGATCATCCACTCCACGGGTGATCAGGTACTTGGGGACATGTCCCCTTTTTTCGTTAATAAAGGTTTGAAAGGTCTTGCGGGAGAACCGAAATCCGTCAAGCGCCTACGATCTGGTGACTTACAAGTTGAGACCGCTTGTTCAAAACACTCAGAACTACTCCTGAAAGTAAAAGATATTGGTGGGGTGGCTGTCGAAGTCACTCCCCATAAAACTTTGAATTCCTCTCGGGGTGTGATCACCGAGTGGGGCCTCCTCAAAGTCACTGAGGAGGAAATCCTCTCGGAGCTCGCACCTCAAGGAGTAACAGCGGTCCACCGGGTTTCGACACGCCGTGATGGGAAATTAACACCCACCCGGGTGTTAATTGTTACCTTCAACACGCCACGCCTGCCTACTTCCATCAAGGCAGGTTATTTACATTGTGAGGTTCGGCCGTATATCCCAAACCCTCTGCGCTGTTTTCAGTGTCAGATATACGGTCATGCCCGCACAGCATGCAGGGGCAAGCCCACCTGTGCTCGCTGTGGCAGTAGGGATCATCTCGATCCTGACTGCACAGCAGAAAAGGCATGCTGTGTGAACTGTAGTGGCGAACATCCGGCGTACTCCCGCGACTGTCCGAAGTGGAAGGAGGAAAAGGAGGTGCAACGCTTGAAAGTAGTAAACAACATTTCTTATGCTGAGGCGAGAAAGCTTGCTGCACCGCCCGCCCCGCCTGGCAAGGTTTCCTATGCCAGTGCAGTCATTGGGAAGCCCATCGTTCCAATGACTTCAGTGGCGGTGCAGACTGACATCAGTGTACCACCTACTGAGTCTTTCTCGCTCGCAGCCAAGTACCTCCTCACGCAGGCGAGACCGAGGGTGGTGTCGACTTCGACATCAACCCCGGTTTCCATTCCTGCAACACAGCCTTCCACCTCCACCGGAAGGCCTCCTCCTTCCCGTCCTCAGACAGCAAGACCTTCAAAACCGAAGGGGCCCCCACCGGGGCCAAAAAAGAAAATTACAGCGCCACAAAGGGCGGTCACCGATCCATGCCCCTCGGACGATTCCGAGGACATGGATACCGACCGCCCCCTATTCACTAAACCGTCCTCTGCGGCGGTTAAGTTGAATAGGAACACGTCGTCCGCCCACTCTTCTAAGTCCTGAGATGGCCACACTCCTACAATGGAATTGTCGTGGATTCCAGAGGAATCTTGACGACATCAAGGCCCTCCTTCAGGCACACCAGCCCATCTGTGTGTGCCTGCAGGAGACATACTTGCAGCCAGTCACAGATCCCACGATCCGGCACTTTTCACTGGTTCGCCGGGACCGGGATGGAGATGGTCCAGCTCGCGGGGGTGTCGCCATCCTCGTGAGCAACCATTCTCCATTCCAGGTCGTAAACATCATCACCAACTTAGAGGCGGTAGCCATCCGTCTCTTCGTGGGGTTCTCACTGACTGTCTGCTCTGTATATCTTCCACCTGGGAGCATCGTCTTCCAGGAAGACCTTGATGATCTCGTCTCGCAGCTGCCGTCCCCCTTCCTCATTATGGGGGACCTCAACGGACACAGTCCACTTTGGGGCAGTGCTGACACCAACGGGAGGGGTGGGGTCCTGGAGCAGTGGCTCCTGGATCCTTCTCTCTCCCTGTTGAACACCGGTGTCAGCACTTACTTTCACTCCCCAACCCGCACTTTCACTGCCATTGATCTCACCATCTGCTCCTCCTCGATCCTTCCACTCTTTACATGGGAGGTCGAGGACAACCCGTACGGGAGCGATCACCTCCCCGTGGTGTGCACCATCTCCCGTGGGGGGCCTTGCAGCCCTTCACGCGTCTCACGGTGGAGGCTGGATCGGGCTGACTGGGGTGGTTTCGAGCTGCTCTCTGAGCTCGACGACCACTCCGTCAGCCAGGAGCCAATCAATGTGGCAGTAGCGGAGATAACGGACTGTATCGTAGATGCAGCTGCATCAACAATTCCTCAAACTTCTACACGGTTTCCTCGCTTTCCGAAACCGTGGTGGAATCCAGATTGCACCGCAGCTCGTAAGGCTCAGAACAAGGCTTGGGGGGTGTTTCGGAGATATCCGACTACCCCCAACCTTGAAAATTTCAAACGCGCCAGGGCGAAAGCACGTTTCGTCCGACGCCAGAGCCAGAAGGAATCTTGGATGAAGTATACGTCTTCCATCACCCGCACGACTAGTTCTAAGGTCGTGTGGGATAAAGTCCGGAAGATGAGTGGGAACTACACGTCCCACTCGTTATCGATCCTGGAGCACAATGGACAGGCAATTGCTGATCCCAAAGCAATTGCCGACACTCTGGGGGAGTCCTTCTCCTCCATCTCTTCGTCTTCCTCTTACTCCCCCGAGTTTCTGGCCCAGAAGGGCAGGGCGGAGCGCTCTCCGCTGTCTTTCCACTCGAATGGCCTGGAGCCTTACAACAGGCCATTCACAGCGGAGGAACTTCGCCTTGCTCTGCACTCTTCTCGTGCCTCTGCTGTAGGGCCGGACAATGTCCATTATGCCATGCTCCAACATCTTTCACCATCGAGTAAGGATCGGCTGCTCCATCTCTTCAATCGCATTTTTCTCGAGGAGCAGTTTCCGGACTCCTGGCGGGAGGCCATCGTCTTGGCCTTCCCCAAGCCAGGCAAAGATCCCAAGATTCCTTCCAATTATCGTCCTATCGCATTGACGAGCTGCGTGTGCAAGGTGTTGGAAAGAATGGTAAATGCCAGACTCATCTGGTATTTAGAACATCACAACCTTCTTTCCAACACCCAGTGTGGCTTTCGCAGGCACCGGTCTACTTTAGACCACCTGATCCGCCTCGAATCGGCGATCAGGAATTCCTTTTTACGTAGAGAGCACCTGGTGTCCATTTTCTTCGACATCGAAAAAGCGTACGACACGGCTTGGAGATTCGGCATTCTTCGTGACCTCCACAGTTTCGGCTTGAGAGGTCACATGCCGATCTTCATCTCCAACTTCTTATCGACACGCTCTTTTCGTGTCCGTGTCGGTAACACTCTGTCGCGGCCGTACCCCCAAGAACAGGGGGTGCCACAAGGCTGCGTTCTGAGTGTTACGCTTTTCGCTGTCAAGATTAATTCTATTACTAGACAACTTCCTCCATCAGTAGGCAATGCCCTCTATGTTGATGACTTTAGCATCTTTTGCTCTTCGTCCAGCATGAGGGTCATTGAAAGACAACTGCAAATTGCCCTGAACAATCTTTCGGTTTGGGCGACGGCAAACGGGTTTCGGTTCTCCCCACAGAAGACCGCTTGTGTGCACTTTTGCCACAAGCGTAATCTTCATCTGGATCCCGAGCTGCGGCTCGGGGGTAACATCATTCCAGTTGTGGCGGAGACCAAGTTTCTCGGTCTCATATTCGATCGGAAATTGACCTTTTTACCACACATACGTCATCTCAGGTCCAAGTGCACGCGGGCATTGAACATCGTCAAGGTCCTCTCCTCCCTCTCTTGGGGGGCGGACCGATGTTCTTTGCTCCGCCTGTACCGTGCACTTGTCCGATCGAAACTGGACTACGGATCCCAGGTGTACGACTCGGCCCGGGATTCGGTGGTGAAGGTGCTGGATCCCCTCCATCACCAGGCTCTCCGTGTTTGCACGGGAGCCTTCCGCACCTCACCGGTCCAGAGTCTTTACGTTGAGACCGACGAACCTTCTTTATCTCTTCGCCGTCAGCAGTTGTCCCTACAGTATGCTTCTAAATTGCGATCCCTGCCTGGCCATCCCACTTGGGACTGCGTTTTCAGTCCGAAGTGGGAAATGCTTTACAATAATCGGCCGACTGCCATTCGTCCTTTTGGTTTGCGAGTCCGAGGCTACCTCAGAGAGATCAACACCAGTCTCGATAGCGTTGCACAGTCGACAGCTGAGCCACTTCCACCTTGGCTCGCTGTTTCCCCTTCCTGCGATTTTTTCCCCCTCGGTGTGAGCGCCTGTACGCGGTGAGGGGGACCACCCTGTGAAGGTTCCGCTGGCTCGGCTACCTTCGCAGGGTCCTAAACGCTCGCCCACGTGTTTGCCGTGCGTGGAGACCCGTGTCCCGGGAAAGGAGGATCCTGGTAGTTGCTCGGGGGTCCCCGTCTTCTCTCCTCAGCTCATGACTGGCGTGGTCCCCATTGGCCGTCTTGCCATTGGGGAGCCTGTCCGTCGCGGGGCTGGGCAGCGGATTCCGGGGCCTCTGCTATACACTGCTTTGGCCTCTGCTTCCGGTAAACGGGAGCTCCTGGGGTGGCCCCCCCAGGAGCAATCGGCTGGTGGGCAGGTCCTGCTAGGGTCAACCGTGCAGAGCGGTGAGTAACCTTGCCCACGGTCCGGGTACAGGTTTACAAGTCTCCTCACATATTATTTTCCTTTTGTCGTTATCCTTTCTTTGTGCTGCCAGTTTGGCAGTCACAATATTCTTATTTTTGCGCTTTGTTTCATTTGTGTAGAACGTTTTTGTTCTGCACATTTCTCTTTTTATTTTCCTTCTATTTATTTGTGAGGGCTTGGCTCACTGTCTGTGTGGGTATAGTGCCTGCGTAGCCCTGGCGCCCGACTGGGCGTCCCCTTGTTGGGCTCCGTGGAGGGTGGGGACAGCGGGCACTGAACCACACAAAACAAACCATGAGAGAGAGTGAAGAAAATAATGCGATCGTCGCCAACAAGAGGGCTCGACATGAGCCCCCATCTTCCTCTTTGTCAAAGTTATCTCTGCCGTCGTCTTCTGTGTCTGTGTCTTCGTTCCCAAAGTTCCTGATCATCCACTCCACGGGTGATCAGGTACTTGGGGACATGTCCCCTTTTTTCGTTAATAAAGGTTTGAAAGGTCTTGCGGGAGAACCGAAATCCGTCAAGCGCCTACGATCTGGTGACTTACAAGTTGAGACCGCTTGTTCAAAACACTCAGAACTACTCCTGAAAGTAAAAGATATTGGTGGGGTGGCTGTCGAAGTCACTCCCCATAAAACTTTGAATTCCTCTCGGGGTGTGATCACCGAGTGGGGCCTCCTCAAAGTCACTGAGGAGGAAATCCTCTCGGAGCTCGCACCTCAAGGAGTAACAGCGGTCCACCGGGTTTCGACACGCCGTGATGGGAAATTAACACCCACCCGGGTGTTAATTGTTACCTTCAACACGCCACGCCTGCCTACTTCCATCAAGGCAGGTTATTTACATTGTGAGGTTCGGCCGTATATCCCAAACCCTCTGCGCTGTTTTCAGTGTCAGATATACGGTCATGCCCGCACAGCATGCAGGGGCAAGCCCACCTGTGCTCGCTGTGGCAGTAAGGATCATCTCGATCCTGACTGCACAGCAGAAAAGGCATGCTGTGTGAACTGTAGTGGCGAACATCCGGCGTACTCCCGCGACTGTCCGAAGTGGAAGGAGGAAAAGGAGGTGCAACGCTTGAAAGTAGTAAACAACATTTCTTATGCTGAGGCGAGAAAGCTTGCTGCACCGCCCGCCCCGCCTGGCAAGGTTTCCTATGCCAGTGCAGTCATTGGGAAGCCCATCGTTCCAATGACTTCAGTGGCGGTGCAGACTGACATCAGTGTACCACCTACTGAGTCTTTCTCGCTCGCAGCCAAGTACCTCCTCACGCAGGCGAGACCGAGGGTGGTGTCGACTTCGACATCAACCCCGGTTTCCATTCCTGCAACACAGCCTTCCACCTCCACCGGAAGGCCTCCTCCTTCCCGTCCTCAGACAGCAAGACCTTCAAAACCGAAGGGGCCCCCACCGGGGCCAAAAAAGAAAATTACAGCGCCACAAAGGGCGGTCACCGATCCATGCCCCTCGGACGATTCCGAGGACATGGATACCGACCGCCCCCTATTCACTAAACCGTCCTCTGCGGCGGTTAAGTTGAATAGGAACACGTCGTCCGCCCACTCTTCTAAGTCCTGAGATGGCCACACTCCTACAATGGAATTGTCGTGGATTCCAGAGGAATCTTGACGACATCAAGGCCCTCCTTCAGGCACACCAGCCCATCTGTGTGTGCCTGCAGGAGACATACTTGCAGCCAGTCACAGATCCCACGATCCGGCACTTTTCACTGGTTCGCCGGGACCGGGATGGAGATGGTCCAGCTCGCGGGGGTGTCGCCATCCTCGTGAGCAACCATTCTCCATTCCAGGTCGTAAACATCATCACCAACTTAGAGGCGGTAGCCATCCGTCTCTTCGTGGGGTTCTCACTGACTGTCTGCTCTGTATATCTTCCACCTGGGAGCATCGTCTTCCAGGAAGACCTTGATGATCTCGTCTCGCAGCTGCCGTCCCCCTTCCTCATTATGGGGGACCTCAACGGACACAGTCCACTTTGGGGCAGTGCTGACACCAACGGGAGGGGTGGGGTCCTGGAGCAGTGGCTCCTGGATCCTTCTCTCTCCCTGTTGAACACCGGTGTCAGCACTTACTTTCACTCCCCAACCCGCACTTTCACTGCCATTGATCTCACCATCTGCTCCTCCTCGATCCTTCCACTCTTTACATGGGAGGTCGAGGACAACCCGTACGGGAGCGATCACCTCCCCGTGGTGTGCACCATCTCCCGTGGGGGGCCTTGCAGCCCTTCACGCGTCTCACGGTGGAGGCTGGATCGGGCTGACTGGGGTGGTTTCGAGCTGCTCTCTGAGCTCGACGACCACTCCGTCAGCCAGGAGCCAATCAATGTGGCAGTAGCGGAGATAACGGACTGTATCGTAGATGCAGCTGCATCAACAATTCCTCAAACTTCTACACGGTTTCCTCGCTTTCCGAAACCGTGGTGGAATCCAGATTGCACCGCAGCTCGTAAGGCTCAGAACAAGGCTTGGGGGGTGTTTCGGAGATATCCGACTACCCCCAACCTTGAAAATTTCAAACGCGCCAGGGCGAAAGCACGTTTCGTCCGACGCCAGAGCCAGAAGGAATCTTGGATGAAGTATACGTCTTCCATCACCCGCACGACTAGTTCTAAGGTCGTGTGGGATAAAGTCCGGAAGATGAGTGGGAACTACACGTCCCACTCGTTATCGATCCTGGAGCACAATGGACAGGCAATTGCTGATCCCAAAGCAATTGCCGACACTCTGGGGGAGTCCTTCTCCTCCATCTCTTCGTCTTCCTCTTACTCCCCCGAGTTTCTGGCCCAGAAGGGCAGGGCGGAGCGCTCTCCGCTGTCTTTCCACTCGAATGGCCTGGAGCCTTACAACAGGCCATTCACAGCGGAGGAACTTCGCCTTGCTCTGCACTCTTCTCGTGCCTCTGCTGTAGGGCCGGACAATGTCCATTATGCCATGCTCCAACATCTTTCACCATCGAGTAAGGATCGGCTGCTCCATCTCTTCAATCGCATTTTTCTCGAGGAGCAGTTTCCGGACTCCTGGCGGGAGGCCATCGTCTTGGCCTTCCCCAAGCCAGGCAAAGATCCCAAGATTCCTTCCAATTATCGTCCCATCGCATTGACGAGCTGCGTGTGCAAGGTGTTGGAAAGAATGGTAAATGCCAGACTCATCTGGTATTTAGAACATCACAACCTTCTTTCCAACACCCAGTGTGGCTTTCGCAGGCACCGGTCTACTTTAGACCACCTGATCCGCCTCGAATCGGCGATCAGGAATTCCTTTTTACGTAGAGAGCACCTGGTGTCCATTTTCTTCGACATCGAAAAAGCGTACGACACGGCTTGGAGATTCGGCATTCTTCGTGACCTCCACAGTTTCGGCTTGCGAGGTCACATGCCGATCTTCATCTCCAACTTCTTATCGACACGCTCTTTTCGTGTCCGTGTCGGTAACACTCTGTCGCGGCCGTACCCCCAAGAACAGGGGGTGCCACAAGGCTGCGTTCTGAGTGTTACGCTTTTCGCTGTCAAGATTAATTCTATTACTAGACAACTTCCTCCATCAGTAGGCAATGCCCTCTATGTTGATGACTTTAGCATCTTTTGCTCTTCGTCCAGCATGAGGGTCATTGAAAGACAACTGCAAATTGCCCTGAACAATCTTTCGGTTTGGGCGACGGCAAACGGGTTTCGGTTCTCCCCACAGAAGACCGCTTGTGTGCACTTTTGCCACAAGCGTAATCTTCATCTGGATCCCGAGCTGCGGCTCGGGGGTAACATCATTCCAGTTGTGGCGGAGACCAAGTTTCTCGGTCTCATATTCGATCGGAAATTGACCTTTTTATCTCACATACGTCATCTCAGGTCCAAGTGCACGCGGGCATTGAACATCGTCAAGGTCCTCTCCTCCCTTTCTTGGGGGGCGGACCGATGTTCTTTGCTCCGCCTGTACCGTGCACTTGTCCGATCGAAACTGGACTACGGATCCCAGGTGTACGACTCGGCCCGGGATTCGGTGGTGAAGGTGCTGGACCCCCTCCATCATCAGGCTCTCCGTGTTTGCACGGGAGCCTTCCGCACCTCACCGGTCCAGAGTCTTTACGTTGAGACCGACGAACCTTCTTTATCTCTTCGCCGTCAGCAGTTGTCCCTACAATATGCTTCTAAATTGCGATCCCTGCCTGGCCATCCCACTTGGGACTGCGTTTTCAGTCCGAAGTGGGAAATGCTTTACAATAATCGGCCGACTGCCATTCGTCCTTTTGGTTTGCGAGTCCGAGGCTACCTCAGAGACATCAACACCAGTCTCGATAGCGTTGCACAGTCGACAGCTGAGCCACTTCCACCATGGCTCGCTGTTTCCCCTACCTGCGATTTTTCCCTGTGCAGGACGGGGAAGGCCTTTACACCCGACTGTGTGTACCGGCAACTCTTTGCCAGCCATCGTGCTGAGCACCCGGACTTCTTGCCTGTCTTTACAGATGGCTCGAAGTCCGGCACTTCGGTGGGATCAGCCATGGTCTGCTGTGATGTAATCATTGCAGACCAGATCCCACTGCAGTGTTCCATCTTCACTGCAGAGTTGCACGCTATCAGCCTCGCCTTGGACCACGTGGCGACTAAGCATCATCGTCGGTGTGTGCTTTACACCGACTCGCTTAGCTCGCTACAGGCTTTGATCTCGGTGAGGCATCGGCCTCACCCAGTTCTTACTAAGATCCGCCAGCAACTACATCGTCTGGCAGCCACAACCACCATCCATTTCTGTTGGGTGCCCGGTCATGTCGGGATTAGGGGCAATGACTTGGCAGATGCTGCTGCCAAGTCAGCCACGCCCCTGTCCGACTCTCCGTTGCCGGTTCCCTATCTGGATTTCCGGCAGCGTTTTTCCACCGAGCTCCGGGCACAGTGGCAGAGATCTTGGTCGGAACAGCTTACCAACAAGCTCTTCGAGATCAAACCCATCATCAAACCATGGCAGTCTTGTTACCGCAGGAATCGCAAGGAGGAAGTTGTACTTGCTCGGCTCCGCTTAGGGCATTCGTTTATTACTCATTCGTTTCTTTTACGGGCGGACGACGAACCTAAGTGTGAGTTTTGTGACACCTCTTTAACTATCAAACACATTTTAATATCATGTCCATGTTTTAACTTTGAACGGCGTTTGTTTTTTAATTTTCATGATTTTACGTCCGAGCCCCTTACACTCGGACGTTTGTTATCTGATAACTGTTCTTTTACCTCTGTATTTAGATTTTTAAGACATACTGGTTATTTTACTCGCATATAGTTTTTACTCTTTATATTTATATATATATTTATCCCAGATTGCTTTACCTTAGTTACTTTTATCTCTTTTTATAACATATTTCTACATTTGTTAACTGTTATTCCCAACGTGGTATTTTATTGTTTTACATTTTTCTTGTTACATTTGTATTTTATCTTTTAACATACTGGTTCAGGGTTTCATGATTTTTATCTTTTTACTTTTTGGACTTTTGTTTGGCGCATTATAGCCGTAGATGCTGATGCGCCATAAAACCCTAAACAACCAACCAACCAATCCTGCGATTTTTCCCTGTGCAGGACGGGGAAGGCCTTTACACCCGACTGTGTGTACCGGCAACTCTTTGCCAGCCATCGTGCTGAGCACCCGGACTTCTTGCCTGTCTTTACAGATGGCTCGAAGTCCGGCACTTCGGTGGGATCAGCCATGGTCTGCTGTGATGTAATCATTGCAGACCAGATCCCACTGCAGTGTTCCATCTTCACCGCAGAGTTGCACGCTATCAGCCTCGCCTTGGACCACGTGGCGACTAAGCATCATCGTCGGTGTGTGCTTTACACCGACTCGCTTAGCTCGCTACAGGCTTTGATCTCGGTGAGGCATCGGCCTCACCCTGTTCTTACTAAGATCCGCCAGCAACTACATCGTCTGGCAGCCACCACCACCATCCATTTCTGTTGGGTGCCCGGTCACGTCGGGATTAGGGGCAACGACTTGGCAGATGCTGCTGCCAAGTCAGCCACGCCCCTGTCCGACTCTCCGTTGCCGGTTCCCTATCTGGATTTCCGGCAACGTTTTACCACCGAGCTCCGGGCACAGTGGCAGAGATCTTGGTCAGAACAGCTTACAAACAAGCTCTTTGAGATCAAACCTATCGTCAAACCATGGCAGTCTTGTTACCGCAGGAATCGCAAGGAGGAAGTTGTACTTGCTCGGCTCCGCTTGGGTCATTCGTTTATTACTCATTCGTTTCTTTTACGGGCGGACGACGAACCCAAGTGCGAGTTTTGTGACACCATTTTAACAATTAAACACATTTTAATTGATTGCTGTTGTTTTACCTTTGAAAGACGTATGTTTTTTAACTTTCATGATTTTACGTCCGAGCCCCTTACACTCGGACATCTTTTATCCGACCATTGTACTTTTACCTCTCTCTTTCAATTTTTACGATTTACTGGATATTTTAATCGCATATAGTTTTTACTCTTCAGCTTTTTACATCTATGATTATACTACCTTATACATTGTTTGTGTATCCCAGGTCATTTACACCTGGTATTCTATTGTTTTCTGTTGTATTTTTACACTTGTTCTTTGTTGTTTTACCTTTTTACAATTTTGCTAATTTCTTTTAAATGTGGTTGCGGGTTTACATGTCTTTTATCTTTTATATTGTCTTTTGTTTGGCGCATTATGGCCTAGTCGCCGATGCGCCATAAAACCCAAAACAACCAACCAACCAACCTTGGCCTTCCCCAAGCCAGGCAAAGATCCCAAGATTCCTTCCAATTATCGTCCAATCGCATTGACGAGCTGCGTGTGCAAGGTGTTGGAAAGAATGGTAAATGCCAGACTCATCTGGTATTTAGAACACCACAACCTTCTTTCCAACACCCAGTGTGGCTTTCGCAGGCAACGGTCAACTCTTGACCACCTGATACGCCTCGAATCGGCTATCAGGAATTCTTTTTTACGTAGAGAGCACCTGGTGTCAATTTTCTTCGACATCGAAAAAGCGTACGACACGGCTTGGAGATTCGGCATTCTTCGTGACCTCCACAGCTTCGGCTTGAGAGGTCACATGCCGATCTTCATCTCCAACTTCTTATCGACACGCTCTTTTCGTGTCCGTGTCGGTAACACTCTGTCGCGGCCGTACCCCCAAGAACAGGGGGTGCCACAAGGCTGCGTTCTGAGTGTTACGCTTTTCGCTGTCAAGATTAATTCCATAACTAGACAACTTCCTCCATCCGTAGGCAATGCCCTCTATGTTGATGACTTTAGCATCTTTTGCTCTTCTTCCAGCATGAGGGTCATTGAAAGACAACTGCAAATTGCCCTGAACAATCTTTCAGTTTGGGCGACGGCAAACGGGTTTCGGTTCTCCCCACAGAAGACCGCTTGTGTGCACTTTTGCCACAAGCGTAATCTTCATCTGGATCCCGAGCTGCGGCTCGGGGGTAACATCATTCCAGTTGTGGCGGAGACCAAGTTTCTCGGTCTCATATTCGATCGGAAATTGACCTTTTTACCACACATACGTCATCTCAGGTCCAAGTGCACGCGGGCATTGAACATCGTCAAGGTCCTTTCCTCCCTCTCTTGGGGGGCGGACCGATGTTCTTTGCTCCGCCTGTACCGTGCACTTGTCCGATCGAAACTGGACTACGGATCCCAGGTGTACGACTCGGCCCGGGATTCGGTGGTGAAGGTGCTGGACCCCCTCCATCATCAGGCTCTCCGTGTTTGCACGGGAGCCTTCCGCACCTCACCGGTCCAGAGTCTTTACGTTGAGACCGATGAACCTTCTTTATCTCTTCGCCGTCAGCAGTTGTCCCTACAATATGCGTCTAAATTGCGATCCCTGCCTGGCCATCCCACTTGGGACTGCGTTTTCAGTCCGAAGTGGGAAATGCTTTACAATAATCGGCCGACTGCCATTCGTCCTTTTGGTTTGCGTGTCCGAGGCTACCTCAGAGACATCAACACCAGTCTCGATAGCGTTGCACAGTCGACAGCTGAGCCACTTCCACCTTGGCTCGCTGTTTCCCCTTCCTGCGATTTTTCCCTGTGCAGGACCGGGAAGGCCTTTACACCCGACTGTGTGTACCGGCAACTCTTTGCCAGCCATCGTGCTGAGCGCCCGGACTTCTTGCCTGTCTTTACAGATGGCTCGAAGTCCGGCACATCGGTGGGATCAGCCATGGTCTGCTGTGATGTAATCATTGCAGACCAGATCCCACTGCAGTGTTCTATCTTCACTGCAGAGTTGCACGCTATCAGCCTTGCCTTGGACCACGTGGCGACTAAGCATCATCGTCGGTGTGTGCTTTACACCGACTCGCTTAGCTCGCTACAGGCTTTGATCTCGGTGAGGCATCGACCTCACCCTGTTCTTACTAAGATCCGCCAGCAGCTACATCGTCTGGCAGCCACCACCACCATCCATTTCTGTTGGGTGCCCGGTCACGTCGGTATCAGGGGCAATGACTTGGCAGATGCTGCTGCCAAGTCAGCCACGCCCCTGTCCGACTCTCCGTTGCCGGTTCCATATCTGGATTTCCGGCAGCGTTTTACCACCGAGCTCCGGGCACAGTGGCAGAGATCTTGGTCGGAACAGCTTACCAACAAGCTCTTCGAGATCAAACCTATCATCAAACCATGGCAGTCTTGTTACCACAGGAATCGCAAGGAGGAAGTTGTACTTGCTCGGCTCCGCTTGGGTCATTCGTTTATTACTCATTCGTTTCTTTTACGGGCGGACGACGTACCCAAGTGCGAGTTTTGTGACACCATTTTAACAATCAAACACATTTTAATCTCATGTCCATGTTTTAATTTTGAACGGCGTTTGTTTTTTAATTTTCACGATTTTATGTCCGAGCCCCTTACACTCGGACATTTGTTATCTGATAACTGTTCTTTTACCTCTGTATTTAGATTTTTAAGATTTACTGGATATTTTACTCGCCTATAGTTTTTTACTCTCCAATTTTATATATATATATTTAACCTAGATTGCTTTTACCTGGGTTACTTTTATTTCTTTTTTAACATATTTCTACATTTGTTTACTGTTAATCCGAACGTGGGATTTTATTGTTTTACATTTTTCTTGTTATATTTGTAATTTATCTTTTAACATATTGGTTCAGGGTTTCATGATTTTTATCTTTTTACTTTTTGGACTTTCGTTTGGCGCATTATAGCCGTAGATGCTGATGCGCCATAAAACCCTAAACAACCAGCCTGTCTTTACAGATGGCTCGAAGTCCGGCACTTCAGTGGGATCGGCCATGGTCTGCTGTGATGTAATCATTGCAGACCAGATCCCACTGCAGTGTTCCATCTTCACTGCAGAGTTGCACGCTATCAGCCTCGCCTTGGACCACGTGGCGACTAAGCATCATCGTCGGTGTGTGCTTTACACCGACTCGCTTAGCTCGCTACAGGCTTTGATCTCGGTGAGGCATCGGCCTCACCCTGTTCTTACTAAGATCCGCCAGCAGCTACATCGTCTGGCAGCCACCACCACCATCCATTTCTGTTGGGTGCCCGGTCACGTCGGTATCAGGGGCAATGACTTGGCAGATGCTGCTGCCAAGTCAGCCACGCCTCTGTCCGACTCTCCGTTGCCGGTTCCATATCTGGATTTCCGGCAGCGTTTTACCATCGAGCTCCGGGTACGGTGGCAGAGATCTTGGTCGGAACAGCTTACAAACAAGCTCTTTGAGATCAAACCTCTCATCAAACCATGGCAGTCTTGTTACCGCAGGAATCGCAAGGAGGAAGTTGTACTTGCTCGGCTCCGCTTAGGTCACTCGTATGTTACTCATTCGTTTCTTCTTCGGGCGGACGACGTACCTAAGTGCGAGTTTTGTGACACCATTTTAACAATCAAACATATTTTAATTGAATGTCCATGTTTTAACCTAGAACGTCGTTTGTATTTTAATTTTCACAATTTTACGTCCGAGCCACTTACACTCGGACATCTTTTATCTGATAGTGCCATTTTATCTCCAATTTTTGCCTTTTTACAGTTTACAGGATATTTTACCAGATTATAATTTTAATCATTTGTAATTTATTCACCGTCTGCCTAGGTCATTTACACCTGGGCTAGTTTTATCCTTTGTCTGTACTGTATTTATTTATCTACACATTTGTTGTTTTACACCTTACTTTTTATTTCTGTTATATATATATCTTGTTGGTTTTAATTTTTACCCTTTCGAGCATTTGTTTTTTTTTTTTTTTTTTTTTAATTTTGGTTGAGGAGTATTTGTTTTTTTTTAGCATATTTTTACCTTGTCTGGTGTCGGGCCCCCTCGGTGTGAGCGCCTGTACGTGGTGAGGGGGACCACCCTGTGAAGGTTCCCGCTGGCTCGGTTACCTTCGCAGGGTCCTAAACGCTCGCCCGCGTGTTTGCCGTGCGCGGAGACCCGTGTCCCGGGAAAGGAGGATCCTGGCAGTTGCTCGGGGGTCCCCGTCTTCTCTCCTCAGCTCATGACTGGCGTGGTCCCCATTGGCCGTCTTGCCATTGGGGAGCCTGTCCGTCGCGGGGCTGGGCAGCGGATTCCGGGGCCTCTGCTATACACTGCTTTGGCCTCTGCTTCCGGTAAACGGGAGCTCCTGGGGTGGCCCCCCCAGGAGCAATCGGCTGGTGGGCAGGTCCTGCTAGGGTCAACCGTGCAGAGCGGTGAGTAACCTTGCCCACGGTCCGGGTACAGGTTTACAAGTTTCCTCACAGATTATTTTCGTTTTGTAGTTATCCTTTCTTTGTGCGGCCAGTTTGGCCAGTCACAATTTTCTTATTTTACGCTTTGTTTGATTTGTGTAGAATGTTTTATTCTCCACATTTCTCTTTTTATTTTCCTTATATTTCTTTGTGAGGGCTTGGCTCACTGTCTGTGTGGGTATAGTGCCTGCGTAGCCCTGGCGCCCGACTGGGCGTCCCCTTGTTGGGCTCCGTGGAGGGTGGGGACAGCGGGCACTGAACCACACAAAACCAAACATGCGAGTGAATGATGAAAATGCGATCACCGCCAACAAGAGGGCTCGACATGAACCCCCGTCTTCGTCCTTGTCTCCGTTATCTCTGCCATCGTCTTCTGTGTCTGTGTCTTCGTTCCCAAAGTTCTTGATCATCCACTCCACGGGTGATCAGGTGCTTGGGGACATGTCCCCTTTTTTCGTCAACAAAGGTTTAAAAGGTCTTGCGGGAGAGCCGAAATCTGTCAAGCGCTTACGATCTGGCGACTTGCAGGTTGAGACCGCTTGTTCAAAACACTCCGAACTGCTCCTGAAAGTAAAAGATATTGGTGGGGTGGCTGTCGAAGTCACTCCCCATAAAACTTTGAATTCCTCTCGGGGTGTGATCACCGAGTGGGGCCTCCTCAAAGTCACTGAGGAGGAAATCCTCTCGGAGCTCGCATCTCAAGGAGTAACAGCGGTCCACCGGGTTTCGACACGCCGTGATGGAAAATTGACACCCACCAGGGTGTTGATTGTGACATTTAACACGCCACGCCTGCCTTCTTCCATCAAGGCAGGTTACTTACATTGTGAGGTTCGGCCGTATATCCCAAACCCTCTGCGCTGTTTTCAGTGTCAGATATACGGTCATGCCCGCACAGCATGCAGGGGCAAGCCCACCTGTGCTCGCTGTGGCAGTAAGGATCATCTCGATCCTGACTGCACAGCAGAAAAGGCATGCTGTGTGAACTGTAGTGGCGAACATCCGGCGTACTCCCGTGACTGTCCGAAGTGGAAGGAGGAAAAGGAGGTACAACGCCTCAAAGTCGTGAACAACATCTCGTATGCTGAAGCGAGAAAGCTGGCTGCACCGCCCGCCCCACCTGGCAAGGTTTCCTATGCCAGTGCAGTCATTGGAAAGCCCATCGTTCCAATGACTTCGGTTGCGGTGCAGACTGACATCAGTGTACCACCTACTGAGTCTTTCTCGCCAGCTGCGAAATACCTCCTCACGCAGGCGAGACCGAGGGTGGTGTCGACTTCGACATCAACCCCGGTTTCCATTCCTGCAGCTCAGCCTTCCACCTCCACCGGAAGGCCTCCTCCTCCCCGTCCTCAGACAGCAAGACCTTCAAAACCTAAGGGGCCCCCACCGGGGCCCAAAAAGAAAATCACTGCACCTCAAAGGGCGGTCACCGATCCATGCCCCTCGGACGATTCCGAGGACATGGATACCGACCGCCCCCTATTCACTAAACCGTCCTCTGCGGCGGTGAAGTTGAATAGGAATTCGTCGTCCGCCCACTCTTCTAAGTCCTGAGATGGCCACACTCTTACAATGGAATTGTCGTGGATTCCAGAGGAATCTTGACGACATCAAGGCCCTCCTTCAGGCACACCAGCCCATCTGTGTGTGCCTGCAGGAGACATACTTGCAGCCAGTCACAGATCCCACGATCCGGCACTTTTCACTAGTTCGCCGGGACCGGGATGGAGATGGTCCAGCTCGCGGGGGTGTCGCCATCCTCGTGAGCTACCATTCTCCATTCCAGGTCGTACCCCTCACCATCAACTTAGAGGCGGTAGCCATCCGTCTCTTCGTGGGGTTCTCGCTGACTGTCTGCTCTGTATATCTTCCACCTGGGAGCATCGTCTTCCAGGAAGACCTTGATGATCTCGTCTCGCAGCTGCCGTCCCCCTTCCTCATTATGGGGGACCTCAACGGACACAGTCCACTTTGGGGCAGTGCTGACACCAACGGGAGGGGTGGGGTCCTGGAGCAGTGGCTCCTGGATCCTTCTCTCTCCCTGTTGAACACCGGTGTCAGTACTTACTTTCACTCCCCAACCCGCACTTTCACTGCCATTGACCTCACCATCTGCTCCTCCTCGATCCTTCCACTCTTTACATGGGAGGTCGAGGACAACCCGTACGGAAGCGATCACCTCCCCGTGGTGTGCACCATCTCGCGTGGGGGGCCTTGCAGCCCTTCACGCGTCTCACGGTGGAGGCTCGATCGGGCTGACTGGGGTGGGTTCGAGCTGCTCTCTGAGCTCGACGACCACTCTGTCAGCCAGGAGCCAATCAATGTGGCAGTAGCGGAGATAACGGACTGTATCGTAGATGCAGCTGCATCAACGATTCCTCAAACTTCTACACGGTTTCCTCGCTTTCCGAAACCGTGGTGGAATCCAGAATGCACCGCAGCTCGTAAGGCTCAGAACAAGGCTTGGGGGGTGTTTCGGAGATATCCGACGTCCCCCAACCTTGAACTTTTCAAACGCGCCAGGGCGAAAGCACGTTTCGTCCGACGCCAGAGCCAGAAGGAATCTTGGATCAAGTATACGTCATCCATAACCCGCACGACTAGTTCCAAGGTCGTGTGGGATAAAGTCCGGAAGATGAGTGGGAACTACACGTCCCACTCGTTATCGATCCTGGAGCACAATGGACAGGCAATTGCTGATCCCAAAGCAATTGCCGACACTCTGGGGGAGTCGTTCTCCTCCATCTCTTCTTCTTCTTCTTACTCCCCCGAGTTTCTGGCCCAGAAGGGCAGGGCGGAACGCTCTCCGCTGTCCTTCCACTCGAATGGCCTGGAGCCTTACAACAGGCCATTCACAGCGGAGGAGCTTCGCCTTGCTCTGCACTCTTCTCGTGCCTCTGCTGTCGGGCCGGACAATGTCCATTATGCCATGCTCCAACATCTCTCACCATCGAGTAAGGATCGGCTGCTCCATCTCTTCAATCGCATTTTTCTCGAGGAGCAGTTTCCGGACTCCTGGCGGGAGGCCATCGTCTTGGCCTTCCCTAAGCCAGGCAAAGATCCCAAGATTCCTTCCAATTATCGTCCAATCGCATTGACGAGCTGCGTGTGCAAGGTGTTGGAAAGAATGGTAAATGCCAGACTCGTCTGGTATTTAGAACATCACGGCCTTCTTTCCAACACCCAGTGTGGCTTTCGCAGGCAACGGTCAACTCTTGACCATCTGATACGCCTCGAATCGGCTATCAGAAATTCTTTTTTAAGAAGAGAGCACCTGGTGTCAATTTTCTTCGACATCGAAAAAGCGTACGACACGGCTTGGAGATTCGGCATTCTTCGTGACCTCCACAGTTTCGGCTTAAGAGGTCACATGCCGATCTTCATCTCCAACTTCTTATCGACACGCTCTTTTCGTGTCCGTGTCGGTAACACTCTGTCGCAGCCGTACCCCCAAGAACAGGGGGTGCCACAAGGCTGCGTTCTGAGTGTTACGCTTTTCGCTGTCAAGATTAATTCTATAACTAGACAACTTCCTCCATCAGTAGGCAATGCCCTCTATGTTGACGACTTTAGCATCTTTTGCTCTTCGTCCAGCATGAGGGTCATTGAAAGACAACTGCAAATTGCCCTGAACAATCTTTCGGTTTGGGCGACGGCAAACGGGTTTCGGTTCTCCCCACAGAAGACCGCTTGTGTGCACTTTTGCCACAAGCGTAATCTTCACCTGGATCCCGAGCTGCGGCTCGGGGGTAACATCATTCCAGTTGTGGCGGAGACCAAGTTTCTCGGTCTCATATTCGATCGGAAATTGACCTTTTTACCACACATACGTCATCTCAGGTCCAAGTGCACGCGGGCATTGAACATCATCAAGGTCCTCTCCTCCCTCTCTTGGGGGGCGGA
Source organism: Ryuthela nishihirai (assembly GCA_038380435.1). Classification (NCBI taxonomy): domain Eukaryota; kingdom Metazoa; phylum Arthropoda; class Arachnida; order Araneae; family Heptathelidae; genus Ryuthela; species Ryuthela nishihirai. The sequence goes on from JAWZYU010000006.1 coordinate 70,790,735, forward strand.
CCGATGTTCTTTGCTCCGCCTGTACCGTGCGCTTGTCCGATCGAAACTGGACTACGGATCCCAGGTGTACGACTCGGCCCGGGATTCGGTGGTGAAGGTGCTGGACCCTCTCCATCACCAGGCCCTCCGTGTTTGCACGGGAGCCTTCCGCACCTCACCGGTCCAGAGTCTTTACGTTGAGACCGACGAACCTTCCTTATCTCTTCGCCGTCAGCAGTTGTCCCTACAATACGCTTCTAAATTGCGATCCCTGCCTGGCCATCCCACTTGGGACTGCGTTTTCAGTCCGAAGTGGGAAATGCTTTACAATAATCGGCCGACTGCCATCCGTCCTTTTGGTTTGCGTGTCCGAGGCTACCTCAGAGACATCAACACCAGTCTCGATAGCATTGCACAGTCGACAGCTGAGCCACTTCCACCATGGCTCGCTGTTTCCCCTTCCTGCGATTTTTCCCTGTGCAGGACGGGGAAGGCCTTTACACCCGACTGTGTGTACCGGCAACTCTTTGCCAGCCATCGTGCTGAGCACCCGGACTTCTTGCCTGTCTTTACAGATGGCTCGAAGTCCGGCACATCGGTGGGATCGGCCATGGTCTGCTGTGATGTAATCATTGCAGACCAGATCCCACTGCAGTGTTCCATCTTCACTGCAGAGTTGCACGCTATCAGCCTCGCCTTGGACCACGTGGCGACTAAGCATCATCGTCGGTGTGTGCTTTACACCGACTCGCTTAGCTCGCTACAGGCTTTGATCTCGGTGAGGCATCGGCCTCACCCTGTTCTTACTAAGATCCGCCAGCAGCTACATCGTCTGGCAGCCACCACCACCATCCATTTCTGTTGGGTGCCCGGTCACGTCGGTATCAGGGGCAATGACTTGGCAGATGCTGCTGCCAAGTCAGCCACGCCCCTGTCCGACTCTCCGTTGCCGGTTCCATATCTGGATTTCCGGCAGCGTTTTACCATCGAGCTCCGGGCACAGTGGCAGAGATCTTGGTCGGAACAGCTCACTAACAAACTCTTTGAGATCAAACCTATCATCAAACCATGGCAGTCTTGTTACCGCAGGAATCGCAAGGAGGAAGTTGTACTTGCTCGGCTCCGCTTAGGTCACTCCTATATTACTCATTCGTTTCTTCTACGGGCGGACGATGTACCTAAGTGCGAGTTTTGTGACACCATTTTAACAATCGAACATATTTTAATCTCATGCTCTGCTTTTAACTTTGAACGGCGTGTGATTTTTAATTTCCATACTTTTATGTCCGAGCCTCTTACACTCGGACATCTTTTATCTGATCATTGCATTTTATCTTCAGTTTTTACCTTTTTGAAATATTGTGGATATTTTAACCGAATTTGATTTTACCTTGCCTTTATGTATTATTTACCCCAGGTCTCTTACACCTGGGATTGTTTTATTTAATAATTCTACAGTTGTTTTACTCTGTTCATATACACTTGTTTTTTGTTATTTTATCACTTTACAATGTTGAAAATGTATTTTAACTTTTGGTTATGGGGATCTATGATTTTTATCTTTTATATTGTCTTTTGTTTGGCGCATTATGGCCTTGTTGCCGATGCGCCATTAAACCCCAAACAACCAACCAACCAACCAACCTTGTCTGGCGCATTATAGCCTTAGTAGCTCATGCGCCATAAAACTCCAAACAACCAACCAACTGCGTGCTCCAAGCATTCGGAGCTTCTTTTAAAGGTTACAGCGATTGGTGGAGTGGCTGTCGAAGTCACTCCGCACAAGACGCTCAATTCCTCCCGGGATGTGATCTCCGAGTGGGGCCTCCTCAAGGTTTCTGAGGAGGAAATCCTCTCGGAGCTTTCGGCCCAGGGAGTGATCGCAGTCCACCGGGTTTCGTCACGCCGTAATGGAAAGTTAGAACCCAGCCGGGTACTTATTCTAACTTTCAATACACCACGCCTGCCTACTTCCATCAAGGCAGGATATTTACACTGTGAGGTGCAGCCATTTATCCCCAACCCTCTGCGTTGCTTTCAATGCCAGAGGTTTGGCCATGCCCGCACCGCATGCCGGGGCAAGCCCACCTGTGCTCGTTGTGGCAGTCAGGATCACCTTGACCCTGACTGCACAGCAGAAAAGGCATGCTGTGTTAACTGCCGTGGTGAACATGCAGCGTACTCCCGCGACTGTCCGAAGTGGCTGGAGGAGAAAGAGGTACAACGCCTGAAGACCCTCCACAACATCAGCTATCCAGAGGCGAGAAAGCTCGCTGCACCGCCTGCCCCACCTGGCAAGGTCTCCTATGCCGGTGCGGTGGTTGGAAAGCCTGTCATTAAGATGGCTTCCGTGGCGGTGCAGACCGACATCAGCGTTCCACCAGCTGAATCTTTCTCGCCTGCTGCCAAGTACCTCTTGACGCAGGCGAAGCCGACGTCGGTGTCAACCTCGACATCGACACCGGTTTCTATTCCTGTGTCTGTGCCTTCCACATCCACCTCCGGAAGGCCCCCTCCACCCCGCCCACAGACAGCAAGACCTTCGAAACCCAAGGGGCCCCCGCCGGGGCCAAAAAGAAAATTTTACCTCCTCGTTCGGCGGTCTCAGATCCATGTTGCTCGGACGACTCCGAGGACATGGACACCGACCGCCCTACTTTTCCTAAACCGTCGCTGGCGACGGTTAAAATAAATCGAAAGACGTCCGCCAATTCTTCCAAGACCTGAGATGGCCACACTCGTTCAATGGAATTGTCGTGGATTCCAGAGGAATATTGACGACATCAAGGTCCTCCTGAGGGCACACCAACCCCTTTGCGTGTGCCTTCAGGAGACATTCTTGCATACAGCCAACAATCCCACTATCCGGCACTTTTCTCTCGTTCGCCGGGACCGGGACGGAGATGGTCCAGCTCACGGGGGTGTTGCCATCCTCGTGAGCAACCATTCTCCATTCCAGGTCATTCCCCTCACCTCACATTTAGAGGCGGTTGCCATCCGCCTCTTTGTGGGATTTTCGTTGACTGTCTGTTCTGTCTATCTCCCACCCGGAAGCATCGTTTTCCGGGATGACCTTGATGACCTCGTCTCGCAGCTGCCGTCCCCCTTCCTCATCATGGGGGACTTCAACGGACACAGTCCACTTTGGGGCAGTGCTGACACCAACGGGAGGGGCCGGGTCTTGGAGCAGTGTCTCCTGGATCCCTCGCTCTCCCTGTTGAACACCGGTGTCAGTACCTACTTTCACACCCCAACCCGCACATTCACTGCCATTGACCTCACCATCTGCTCCTCCTCGATCCTTCCACTCTTTACATGGGAGGTCGAGGACAATCCCTACGGAAGCGATCACCTCCCCGTGGTGTGTACCATCTCTCGTGGGGGGCCTTGCAGCCCTTCGCGTACCCAAGAACAGGGGCTGCCACAAGGCTGCGTTCTGAGTGTTACGCTTTTCGCTGTCAAGATTAATTCAATTACTAGACAACTTCCTCCATCAGTAGGCAATGCCCTCTATGTTGATGACTTTAGCATCTTTTGCTCATCATCCAGCATGAGGGTCATTGAAAGACAACTGCAAATTGCCCTGAACAATCTATCGGTTTGGGCGACGGCAAACGGGTTTCGGTTCTCCCCACAGAAGACCGCTTGTGTGCACTTTTGCCACAAGCGTAATCTTCACCTGGATCCCGAGCTGCGGCTCGGGGGTAACATCATTCCAGTTGTGGCGGAGACCAAGTTTCTCGGTCTCATATTCGATCGGAAATTGACCTTTTTATCTCACATACGTCATCTCAGGTCCAAGTGCATGCGGGCATTGAACATCGTCAAGGTCCTCTCCTCCCTCTCTTGGGGGGCGGACCGATGTTCTTTGCTCCGCCTGTACCGTGCACTTGTCCGATCGAAACTGGACTACGGATCCCAGGTGTACGACTCGGCCCGGGATTCGGTGGTGAAGGTGCTGGACCCCCTCCATCATCAGGCCCTCCGTGTTTGCACGGGAGCCTTCCGCACCTCACCGGTTCAGAGTCTTTACGTTGAGACCGACGAACCTTCTTTATCTCTTCGCCGTCAGCAGTTGTCCCTACAATATGCGTCTAAATTGCGATCCCTGCCTGGCCATCCCACTTGGGACTGCGTTTTCAGTCCGAAGTGGGAAATGCTTTACACTAATCGGCCGACTGCCATTCGTCCTTTTGGTTTGCGTGTCCGAGGCTACCTCAGAGACATCAACACCAGTCTCGATAGCGTTGCACAGTCGACAGCTGAGCCACTTCCACCTTGGCTCGCTGTTTCCCCTTCCTGCGATTTTTCCCTGTGCAGGACAGGGAAGGCCTTTACACCCGACTGTGTGTACCGGCAACTCTTTGCCAGCCATCGTGCTGAGCACCCGGACTTCTTGCCTGTCTTTACAGATGGCTCGAAGTCCGGCACTTCGGTGGGATCAGCCATGGTCTGCTGTGATGTAATCATTGCAGACCAGATCCCACTGCAGTGTTCCATCTTCACCGCAGAGTTGCACGCTATCAGCCTCGCCTTGGACCACGTGGCGACTAAGCATCATCGTCGGTGTGTGCTTTACACCGACTCGCTTAGCTCGCTACAGGCTTTGATCTCGGTGAGGCATCGACCTCACCCTGTTCTTACTCAGATCCGCCAGCAGCTACATCGTCTGGCAGCCACCACCACCATCCATTTCTGTTGGGTGCCCGGTCACGTCGGTATCAGGGGCAATGACTTGGCAGATGCTGCTGCCAAGTCAGCCACGCCCCTGTCCGACTCTCCGTTGCCGGTTCCATATCTGGATTTCCGGCAGCGTTTTACCACCGAGCTCCGGGCACAGTGGCAGAGATCTTGGTCGGAACAGCTTACCAACAAACTCTTCGAGATCAAACCTATCATCAAACCATGGCAGTCTTGTTACCGCAGGAATCGCAAGGAGGAAGTTGTACTTGCTCGGCTCCGCTTGGGTCATTCGTTTATTACTCATTCGTTTCTTTTACGGGCGGACGACGTACCCAAGTGCGAGTTTTGTGACACCATTTTAACAATCAAACACATTTTAATCTCATGTCCATGTTTTAATTTTGAACGGCGTTTGTTTTTTAATTTTCACGATTTTATGTCCTAGCCCCTTACACTCGGACATTTGTTATCTGATAACTGTTCTTTTACCTCTGTATTTAGATTTTTAAGATTTACTGGATATTTTACTCGCCTATAGTTTTTTACTCTTCAATTTTATATATATATATTTAACCTAGATTGCTTTTACCTGGGTTACTTTTATTTCTTTTTTAACATATTTCTACATTTGTTTACTGTTAATCCGAACGTGGGATTTTATTGTTTTACATTTTTCTTGTTATATTTGTAATTTATCTTTTAACATATTGGTTCAGGGTTTCATGATTTTTATCTTTTTACTTTTTGGACTTTCGTTTGGCGCATTATAGCCGTAGATGCTGATGCGCCATAAAACCCTAAACAACCAACCAACCAACCAACCAAAGCCCTTCGCGTATCTCCCGGTGGAGGCTTGATCTGGCTGATTGGAGTGGCTTCGAGCTCTTGTCTGAGCTCGATGAGCACTCTGTCAGCCAGGAGCCCATCAATGTCGCAGTGGCAGAGTTGACGGACTGTATCGTCCATGCAGCTGCCTCTACTATTCCTCAGACCTCGACTCGGTTTCCACGGTTCCCAAAACCGTGGTGGAATCCCGACTGCACCGCAGCTCGTAAGGCTCAGAACAAGGCTTGGGGGGTGTTTCGGAGATATCCGACGTCCCCCAACCTCGAAGCATTCAAACGCGCCAGGGCGAAAGCCCGTTTCGTCCGGCGCCAGAGCCAGAAGGAATCTTGGATGAAATATACATCTTCTATCACCCGCACGACCAGTTCTAAGGTTGTGTGGGATAAGGTCCGGAAGATGGGTGGGAAGTACACGTCCCACTCATTTTCGATCCTGGAGCACAATGGACAGGCAATTGCTGATCCTCGTGCAATTGCCGACACTCTGGGGGAGTCATTCTCCTCCATCTCCTCATCTTCCTCGTACTCCCCCGAGTTTCTGGCCCAGAAGAGCAGGGCTGAACGCTCTCCGCTGTCCTTCCATTCGAATGGCCTGGAGTCTTACAACAGGCCATTCACAGCGGAGGAGCTTCGCCGTGCTCTGCACACTTCTCGTGCATCTGCTGTGGGGCCAGACATTGTCCATTATGCCATGCTCCAACATCTCTCACCATCGAGTAAGGATCGACTGCTCCGCCTCTTCAACCGCATTTTCATCGAGGAGCAGTTTCCGGACTCCTGGCGGGAGGCCATCGTCTTGGCCTTCCCTAAGCCAGGAAAAGATCCCAAGATTCCTTCGAATTATCGTCCAATTGCGTTGACGAGCTGCGTCTGCAAGGTGTTGGAAAGGATGGTAAATACCAGGCTGGCCTGGTATTTGGAGCATCACGGCCTTCTTTCCAACACCCAGTGTGGCTTTCGCAGGCACCGGTCTACTTTAGACCACCTGATCCGCCTCGAATCGGCGATCAGGAATTCCTTTTTACGTAGAGAGCACCTGGTGTCCATTTTCTTCGACATCGAAAAAGCGTACGACACGGCATGGAGATTCGGCATTCTTCGTGACCTTCACAGCTTCGGCTTGCGAGGTCACATGCCGATCTTCATTGCACACTTTTTATCTTCTCGTATTTTTCGAGTTCGTGTCGGCAACACTCTATCGCGGCCTTTCTCCCAAGAACAGGGGGTGCCACAAGGCTGCGTCCTGAGTGTTACGCTTTTCGCTGTCAAGATAAATTCCATTACACGGCAACTTCCTCCGACTGTAGGCAATGCCCTCTATGTTGATGACTTTAGCATCTTTTGCTCATCGTCCAGCATGAGGGTCATTGAACGACAACTGCAAACTGCCCTGAACAATCTCTCGGTTTGGGCGACGGCCAATGGGTTCCGGTTCTCCCCACAGAAGACCGCTTGCGTGCACTTTTGCCGCAAGCGTAATCTTCATCTGGACCCCGAGCTGCGGCTCGGGGGTAACATCATTCCAGTTGTGGCGGAGACCAAGTTTCTCGGTCTCATCTTCGACCGGAAATTGACCTTTTTACCACATATTCGACATCTCAGGTCCAAGTGCACGCGGGCATTGAACATCATCAAGGTCCTCTCCTCCCTCTCTTGGGGGGCGGACCGATGTTCTTTGCTCCGCCTTTACCGTGCACTTGTCCGGTCGAAACTGGACTACGGATCCCAGGTGTATGACTCCGCCCGGGATTCGGTGGTGAAGGTGCTGGACCCCCTCCATCATCAGGCCCTCCGTGTGTGCACGGGGGCCTTCCGCACTTCACCGGTCCAGAGTCTCTACGTTGAGACCGATGAACCATCTTTATCTATTCGCCGTCAGCAGTTGTCCCTGCAGTATGCTTCAAAATTGCGATCCCTGCCAGGCCATCCCACTTGGGACTGCGTTTTCAGTCCCAGGTGGGAAATGTTATACCAGAATCGGCCGACTGCCATTCGTCCTTTCGGTTTGCGTGTCCGAGGTTACCTGCGAGACATCAACACCAGTCTCGATAGCATCGCACAGTCGACAGCTGAGCCACTTCCACCTTGGCTCGCTGTTTCCCCTTCCTGCGATTTTTCCCTGTGCAGGACGGGGAAGGCCTTTACACCCGACTGTGTGTACCGGCAACTTTTTGCCAGCCATCGTGCTGTGCACCCGGACTTCTTGCCTGTCTTCACAGATGGCTCGAAGTCCGGCACTTCAGTGGGATCAGCCATGGTCTGCTGTGATGTAATCATTGCAGACCAGATCCCACAGCAGTGTTCCATCTTCACTGCTGAGTTGCATGCTATCAGCATTGCCTTGGACCATATAGCAGCTAAGCTTCATCGTCGGTGTGTGCTTTACACCGACTCGCTTAGCTCGCTACAGGCTTTGATCTCAGTGAGGCATCGGCCTCACCCTGTTCTCTCCAAGATCCGCCAGCAGCTCCATCGTCTGGCAGCCACCACCACCATTCTCTTCTGTTGGGTGCCCGGTCATGTCGGGATCAGGGGCAACGACTTGGCAGATGCTGCTGCCAAGTCAGCCACGCCCCTGTCCGACTCTCCGTTGCCGGTTCCATTTGTGGATTTCCGGCAGCGTTTCACCATCGAGCTCCGGGCACAGTGGCAGAGATCTTGGTCTGAACAGGTTGGTAACAAGCTCTTCGAGATCAAGCCCATTGTCAAACCGTGGCAGTCTTGTTTTCGCAGGAATCGTAAGGAGGAAGTTGTCCTTGCTCGGCTCCGCTTAGGTCACTCGTTTTTAACACACTCTTTTCTTCTTAAGGCGGACGCAGTACCTAAGTGCGAGTTTTGTGACACCGTTTTAACTGTGAAGCATATTTTAATTGACTGTGTTTGTTTTAACCTTGAAAGACGTCTGTTTTTTAACTTTCACGATTTTACGTCCGAGCCCCTTACACTCGGACATCTTTTATCAGATCATTGCTATTTTAACACTGTTTTCGACTTTTTACGCTTTACCGGTTATTTTACTCGTTTATGAATTTTCTCTTTACTGGTTTTTTAGCTGTGTTTTACCTGTTGTTTTTTACATGGGTCCTATACACCCATTGTTATTGTTGATTTTATACTTATTGATTTTACACTTGTTGCTCTCTTTTACTCTTTTCCTACATCTCGTTTTTATTATGTGTTATTTGTGTCTCTTTTAACTTTGGTTGTGGGTTTTCATGTCTTTTACCCTTTTTATCGTTTGTTTGGCGCAATATAGCCTTAGTTGCTATTGCGCCAAAAAACCCCAAACAACCAAACCAATCAAACGCGCCAGGGCGAAAGCCCGTTTCGTCCGGCGCCAGAGCCAGAAGGAATCTTGGATGAAATATACATCTTCTATCACCCGCACGACCAGTTCTAAGGTTGTGTGGGATAAGGTCCGGAAGATGGGTGGGAAGTACACGTCCCACTCATTTTCGATCCTGGAGCACAATGGACAGGCAATTGCTGATCCTCGTGCAATTGCCGACACTCTGGGGGAGTCATTCTCCTCCATCTCCTCATCTTCCTCGTACTCCCCCGAGTTTCTGGCCCAGAAGAGCAGGGCTGAACGCTCTCCGCTGTCCTTCCATTCGAATGGCCTGGAGTCTTACAACAGGCCATTCACAGCGGAGGAGCTTCGCCGTGCTCTGCACACTTCTCGTGCATCTGCTGTGGGGCCAGACAATGTCCATTATGCCATGCTCCAACATCTCTCACCATCGAGTAAGGATCGACTGCTCCGCCTCTTCAACCGTATTTTCATCGAGGAGCAGTTTCCGGACACCTGGCGGGAGGCTATCGTCTTGGCCTTCCCTAAGCCAGGAAAAGATCCCAAGATTCCTTCGAATTATCGTCCAATTGCGTTGACGAGCTGCGTCTGCAAGGTGTTGGAAAGGATGGTAAATACCAGGCTGGCCTGGTATTTGGAGCATCACGGCCTTCTTTCCAACACCCAGTGTGGCTTTCGCAGGCACCGGTCTACTTTAGACCACCTGATCCGCCTCGAATCGGCGATCAGGAATTCTTTTTTACGTCGAGAGCACCTGGTGTCCATTTTCTTCGACATCGAAAAAGCGTACAACACGGCATGGAGATTCGGCATTCTTCGTGACCTTCACAGCTTCGGCTTGCGAGGTCACATGCCGATCTTCATTGCAAACTTTTTATCTTCTCGTATTTTTCGAGTTCGTGTCGGCAACACTCTATCGCGGCCTTTCCCCCAAGAACAGGGGGTGCCACAAGGCTGCGTCCTGAGTGTTACGCTTTTCGCTGTCAAGATAAATTCCATTACACGGCAACTTCCTCCGACTGTAGGCAATGCCCTCTATGTTGATGACTTTAGCATCTTTTGCTCATCGTCCAGCATGAGGGTAATTGAACGACAATTGCAAACTGCCCTGAACAATCTCTCGGTTTGGGCGACGGCCAATGGGTTCCGGTTCTCCCCACAGAAGACCGCTTGCGTGCACTTTTGCCGCAAGCGTAATCTTCATCTGGACCCCGAGCTGCGGCTCGGGGGTAACATCATTCCAGTTGTGGCGGAGACCAAGTTTCTCGGTCTCATCTTCGACCGGAAATTGACCTTTTTATCCCATATTCGACATCTCAGGTCCAAGTGCACGCGAGCATTGAACATCATCAAGGTCCTCTCCTCCCTCTCTTGGGGGGCGGACCGATGTTCTTTGCTCCGCCTTTACCGTGCACTTGTCCGGTCGAAACTGGACTACGGATCCCAGGTGTATGACTCCGCCCGGGATTCGGTGGTGAAAGTGCTGGACCCACTCCATCATCAGGCCCTCCGTGTGTGCACGGGGGCCTTCCGCACTTCACCGGTCCAGAGTCTCTACGTTGAGACCGATGAACCATCTTTATCTATTCGCCGTCAGCAGTTGTCCCTGCAGTATGCTTCAAAATTGCGATCCCTGCCAGGCCATCCCACTTGGGACTGCGTTTTCAGTCCCAGGTGGGAAATGTTATACCAGAATCGGCCGACTGCCATTCGTCCTTTCGGTTTGCGTGTCCGAGGTTACCTGCGAGACATCAACACCAGTCTCGATAGCGTTGCACAGTCGACAGCTGAGCCACTTCCACCTTGGCTCGCTGTTTCCCCTTCCTGCGATTTTTCCCTGTGCAGGACGGGGAAGGCCTTTACACCCGACTGTGTGTACCGGCAACTCTTTGCCAGCCATCGTGCTGCGCACCCGGACTTCTTGCCTGTCTTCACAGATGGCTCGAAGTCCGGCACTTCTGTGGGATCAGCCATGGTCTGCTGTGATGTAATCATTGCAGACCAGATCCCACAGCAGTGTTCCATCTTCACTGCTGAGTTGCATGCTATCAGCATTGCCTTGGACCATATAGCAGCTAAGCATCATCGTCGGTGTGTGCTTTACACCGACTCGCTTAGCTCGCTACAGGCTTTGATCTCAGTGAGGCATCGGCCTCACCCTGTTCTCTCCAAGATCCGCCAGCAGCTCCATCGTCTGGCAGCCACCACCACAATTCTCTTCTGTTGGGTGCCCGGTCATGTCGGAATCAGGGGCAATGATTTGGCAGATTCTGCTGCCAGGTCAGCCACGCCCCTGTCCGACTCTCCGTTGCCGGTTCCATATGTGGATTTCCGGCAGCGTTTCACCATCGAGCTCCGGGCACAGTGGCAGAGATCTTGGTCTGAACAGGTTGCTAACAAGCTCTTCGAGATCAAGCCCATTGTCAAACCGTGGCAGTCTTGTTTTCGCAGGAATCGTAAGGAGGAAGTTGTCCTTGCTCGGCTCCGCTTAGGTCACTCGTTTTTAACCCACTCTTTTCTTCTTAAGGCGGACGCAGTACCTAAGTGCGAGTTTTGTGACACCATTTTAACAGTTAAACATATTTTAATTTCTTGTCCAGCTTTTAACCTTGAACGACGTTTGTTTTTTACCTTTCACGATTTTACGTCCGAGCCCCTTACACTCGGACATCTTTTATCCGATGATTCACTTTTAACTACTGTTTTCGACTTTTTACGCTTTACCGGTTATTTTAGTCGTTTATGAATTTTCTCTTTTTTACTGGGTTTTTACCTGTGTTTTACCTGTTGTATTTTACATGGGTCCTATACACCCGTTGCTATTGTTGATTTTATACTTGTTGATTTTACACTTGTTGCTCTCTTTTACTCTTTTTCTACATCTCGTTTTTATTATGCGTTATTTGTGTCTGTTTTAAAATTCGGTTGTGGGTTTTCATGTCTTTTACCCTTTTTATCGTTTGTTTGGCGCAAGCCTTAGTTGCTGTTGCGCCAAAAAACCCCAAACAACCAACCAACCTACAATGGAATTGTCGTGGATTCCAGAGGAATCTAGACGACATCAAGGCCCTCCTTCAGGCACTGCAGCCCATCTGTGTGTGCCTGCAGAAGACATACTTGCAGCCAGTCACAGATCCCACGATCCGGCACTTTTCACTAGTTCGCCGGGACCGGGATGGAGATGGTCCAGCTCGCGGGGGTGTCGCCATCCTCGTGAGGAACCATTCTCCATTCCAGGTCGTACCCCTCACCACCAACTTGGAGGCGGTAGCCATCCGTCTCTTCGTGGGGTTCTCGCTGACTGTCTGCTCTGTATATCTTCCACCTGGGAGCATCGTCTTCCAGGAAGACCTTGATGATCTCGTCTCGCAGCTGCCATCCCCCTTCCTTATTATGGGGGACTTCAACGGACACAGTCCACTTTGGAGCAGTGCTGACACCAACGGGAGGGGTGGAGTCCTGGAGCAGTGGCTCCTGGATCCTTCTCTCTCCCTGTTGAACACTGGTGTCAGTACTTACTTTCACTCCCCAACCCGCACTTTCACTGCCATTGACCTCACCATCTGCTCCCCCTCGATTCTTCCACTCTTTACATGGGAGGTCGAGGACAACCCTTACGGAAGCGATCACCTCCCCGTGGTGTGCACCATCTCCCGTGGGGGGCCTTGCAGCCCTTCACGCTTTTCACGGTGGAGGCTTGATCGGGCTGACTGGGGTGGTTTCGAGCTGCTCTCTGAGCTCGACGACCACTCCGTCAGCCAGGAGCCAATCAATGTGGCAGTAGCGGAGATAACGGACTGTATCGTAGATGCAGCTGCATCAACTATTCCTCAAACTTCTACACGGTTTCCTCGCTTTCCGAAACCGTGGTGGAATCCAGATTGCACCGCAGCTCGTAAGGCTCAGAACAAGGCTTGGGGGGTGTTTTGGAGATATCCGACAACCCCCAACCTCGAGAACTTCAAACGCGCCAGGGTGAAAGCTCGTTTCGTCTGACGCCAGAGCCAGAAGGAATCTTGGATGAAGTATATGTCATCCATAACCCGCACGACTAGTTCCAAGGTCGTGTGGGATAAAGTCCGGAAGATGAGTGGGAACTACACGTCCGACTCGTTATCGATCCTGGAGCACAATGGACAGGCAATTGCTGATCCCAAAGCAATTGCCGACACTCTGGAGGAGTCGTTCTCCTCCATCTCTTCTTCTTCTTCTTACTCCCCCGAGTTTCTGGCCCAGAAGGGCAGGGCGGAACGCTCTCTGCTGTCTTTCCACTCGAATGGCCTGGGGCCTTACAACAGGCCATTCACAGTGGAGGAGCTTCGCCTTGCTCTGCACTCTTCTCGTGCCTCTGCTGTGCCTCTGCTGTAGGGCCGGACAATGTCCATTATGCCATGCTCCAACATCTTTCACCATCGAGTAAGGATCGGCTGCTCCATCTCTTCAATCGCATTTTTCTCGAGGAGCAGTTTCCGGACGCCAGGGAAATATCGCAAGATTCCTTCTAATTATCGTCCCATCGCATTGACGAGCTGCGTGTGCAAGGTGTTGGAAAGAATGGTAAATGCCAGACTCATCTGGTATTTAGAACACCACAACCTTCTTTCCAACACCCAGTGTGGCTTTCGCAGGCAACGGTCAACTCTTGACCACCTGATACGCCTCAAATCGGCTATCAGAAATTCTTTTTTACGTAGAGAGCACCTGGTGTCAATTTTCTTCGACATCGAAAAAGCGTACAGCACGGCTTGGAGATTCGGGCATTCTTCGTGACCTCCACAGTTTCGGCTTAAGAGGTCACATGCTGATCTTCATCTCCAACTTCTTATCGACATGCTCTTTTCGTGTCCGTGTCGGTAACACTCTTTCGCGGCCGTACCCCCAAGAACAGGGGGTGCCACAAGGCTGCGTTCTGAGTGTTACGCTTTTCGCTGTCAAGATTAATTCAATTACTAGACAACTTCCTCCATCTGTAGGCAATGCCCTCTATGTTGATAACTTTAGCATCTTTTGCTCATCTTCCAGCATGAGGGTCATTGAAAGACAACTGCAAATTGCCCTGAACAATCTTTCGGTTTGGGCGACGGCAAACGGGTTTCGGTTCTCCCCACAGAAGACCGCTTGTGTGCACTTTTGCCACAAGCGTAATCTTCACCTGGATCCCGAGCTGCGGCTCGGGGGTAACATCATTCCAGTTGTGGCGGAGACCAAGTTTCTCAGTCTCATATTCAATCGGAAATTGACCTTTTTACCACACATACGTCATCTCAGGTCCAAGTGCACGCGTTGAACATCGTCAAGGTCCTCTCCTCCCTCTCTTGGGGGGTGGACCGATGTTCTTTGTTCCGCCTGTACCGTGCACTTGTCCGATCGAAACTGGACTACGGATCCCAGGTGTACGACTCGGCACTTGATTCGGTGGTGAAAGTGTTGGACCCCATCCATCACCAGGCTCTCCGTGTTTGCACGGGAGCCTTCCGCACTTCACCGGTCCAGAGTCTTTACGTTGAGACCGATGAACCATCTTTATCTCTTCGCCGTCAGCAGTTGTCCCTACAATATGCTTCTAAATTGCGATCCCTGCCTGGCCATCCCACTTGGGACTGCGTTTTCAGTTCGAAGTGGGAAATGCTTTACACAAATCGGCCGACTGCCATTCGTCCTTTTGGTTTGCGTGTCCGAGGCTACCTGAGAGACATCAACACCAGTCTCGATAGCATTGCACAGTCGACAGCTGAGCCACTTCCACCATGGCTCGCTGTTTCCCCTTCCTGCGATTTTTCCCTGTGCAGGACAGGGAAGGCCTTTACACCCGACTGTGTGTACCGGCAACTCTTTGCCAGCCATCGTGCTGAGCACCCGGACTTCTTGCCTGTCTTTACAGATGGCTCGAAGTCCGGCACTTCCGTGGGATCGGCCATGGTCTGCTGTGATGTAATCATTGGAGACCAGATCCCACTGCAGTGTTCCATCTTCACTGCAGAGTTGCACGCTATCAGCCTCGCCTTGGACCACGTGGCGACTAAGCATCATCGTCGGTGTGTGCTTTACACCGACTCGCTTAGCTCGCTACAGGCTTTGATGTCGGTGAGACATCGGCCTCACCCTGTTCTTACTAAGATCCGCCAGCAACTATATCGTCTGGCAGCCACCACCACCATCCATTTCTGTTGGGTGCCCGGTCACGTCGGTATCAGGGGCAATGTCTTGGCAGATTCTGTTGCCAAGTCAGCCACGCCCCTTTCCGACTCTCCGTTGCCGGTTCCCTATCTGGATTTCCGGCAGCATTTTACCACCGAGCTCCTGGCACAGTGGCAGAGATCTTGGTCGGAACAGCTTATGAACAAGCTCTTTGAGATCAAACCTATCGTCAAACCATGGCAGTCTTGTTACCGCAGGAATCGCAAGGAGGAAGTTGTACTTGCTCGGCTCCGCTTTGGTCAGTCGTTTATTACTCATTCGTTTCTCTTACGGGTGGACGACGTACCTAAGTGTGAGTTTTGTGACACCATTTTAACTGTGAAGCATATTTTAATTGAATGTCCCGCTTTTACCTTTGAAAGACAAATTATTTTTAACTTTCATAATTTTATGTCCGAGCCCCTTACACTCGGACACTTGTTATCTGATGATTATTGTTTTAACTCTGTCTTTAAATTTTTACATTACACTGGATATTTTACTAGATTTTGATTTTACCCCCTTTAAGCGTTGTGTATATAACCCAGGTCGCTTACACCTTGATTATTTTTATATTGAGCATATTTATACATTTGTTTTTGTTGTCATGAAAATTTCTTTTATTGTTTTACATTGTTTTTGGTGACTTTTTGGTTTATTTTTAAACTTGGTTGAGGGTTAAACATTACTTTTATCTCTTTTCCTTTTGGACATTCGTTTGGCGCATTATAGCTTTAGTTGCTAATGCACCAATAAACCCCAATCAACCAACCAACCAACCAACCAACCCAAATTTACTAGTAAGGGAAGAAGTTATTTGCATAAATTAGCGGGTATAGCTGATAAAGATGTGGAAGTGTATTCCTACGGAATCGAAGAATATGTCCCCGATTTCATTACAGATAAAGTCGTACAAAAAATCAAATCTTAAAGTGTTCTTGAGCTAGAGCATTTAATATGTGAGTAACATACTCACCGCAGTCATTTGATTAGTCATTGAATAATACATGGGGTTGGGAATTTGTAAAGGACTCTGTTTATTAATTTCTTCTTGAACCAGATAGGCTATGCATTGTAATTCATCGGGCCCAGAATCTAAATTAGACTGGTAAACTGCAAATGCCTTTTGTAAAGACTCGTCCGATATTAATTTCAAGAGATAGGGAGATACTATCGTGGAATGCAAAAGTTTACCAATCACACTAGTTATCATGTTGAAAACGGAATTAAAGGCCAAGTATGATTTCTTTTGTAGTTCGCAATGAATGCAAGTTTTCACTATGCTATAAGCTTTTAAAAATCCTTCTCTATTGTCGGGAATGTTTATGTCGCTAATTATCTTCTTACTGAGTGGCAATTGTTCCAAAACTTTTTTGAAGTAACAACAATAATATTTCAGTTTTGTTTCTTCTAAGTCCTGTTGTAAATTTGCATTTGATTGATTACACTTGTTTGTAATTTCCTTTAACAGTTGAATATTTGGATGTATTATTCCAAATACGTTCTCATGGCCTTGGTTCTGGCCTTCATAGCTTCTGCTCTCATGGCCTTCATAGCTTTTGCTCTCATGGCCTTCATAGCTTTGAATTTCATTTTGTTCTTCAATTTGTTCAACATTTTGCTGTTGGTCATGTTCAACGTGTTGACTCTGTTGGCCTTGTGGGCCCGGTTCAACATATTGGCCTTGTGGGCCCGGTTTAACATATTGGCCTTGTGGGCCCGGTTTAACATATTGGCCTTGTGGGCCCGGTTCAACATGTTGGCCTTGTGTAACATGCTGGCCTTGTTCAATTTCCTCAATTCCTGTATTATTTTGTTCAATTTCCCATTTAACTTTTTCATCATAGTTTTGGTCATCACAGCTTGATTCATCGTCATCACTTTTCTCGTAATCAGTTGTTACGTAATTCTTAAACGTATATAATGGTGTAGTGTCTGGCCATAGTTTAAGTAATTTTGCTCTCTTGTTAGACCTTGAACTGTTTTTAAGTTCACGTTTCATATTGCTTTTATTACTTTGGATGATTTTAAAATTTATATTACTTTCTAAAAATGCTATTCCACCCAAGAAATTTAGCAAACATGCAGCGGGCTATGATCTTTACAGTGCCTCAGAAGAAGACGTTGAAATATTAGCCAATGGTAAAGCACTCATTCCCACCGATATTGCATTGTTAATACCAACTGGTTACTACGGTCGCATCGCACCAAAGTCTTCTCTTGCCATGAAATATTTTATATACATTGGAGCTGGCGTAATAGACAGTAATTACACCGGAAACGTCCAAATTTTAATTTTTAACTTTGGAAGTGAATCATTTGTGGTGACAAAGGGACAGAGAATAGCGCAACTGATTATTGAAAAGATTGCTCATCCCGTGACCTTACAACAAGTGACGTCTTTCAAGACAAAAAAGGTCACATTTGATGACATAAACGTAACATTTTACACGCCTCACGAAAAAAGAGATTGGTACTCTGTTCACGAGTTAAGCAAGCATGGTGAAGAGAAAGCGATTAGCAGCAATGAGGTGTAATTATAAAAATAGAAAAATTGCAAAAACGCTCTTGAAAGAAAGTAGTTCAGATGAAGAGGAAAAGGTAATCCATTATTTATCGAGTAACAGGTATAGTGGAAGTTCTGAGTCAGAAGATGAAACATTTGACTCTTCCAATTGTTCGGAAGAAAGTTTTGAACGCCTTAGTTTTTGCAGTGATGATGAACTTTTGCCCTCGACAAGTGCAGAAAACAATGTACCTTTGACAAGTGCAAAAAACAATGTGCCTTTGACAAGTGCAAAAAACAATGTGCCTTTGACAAGTGCAAAAAACAATGTGCCTTTGACAAGTGCAAAAAACAATGTGCCTTTGACAAGTGCAAAAAACAATGTGCCTTTGCCCCCTCGGTGTGAGCGCCTGTACGTGGTGAGGGGGACCACCCTGTGAAGGTTCCCGCTGGCTCGGTTACCTTCGCAGGGTCCTAAACGCTCGCCCGCGTGTTTGCCGTGCGCGGAGACCCGTGTCCCGGGAAAGGAGGATCCTGGTAGTTGCTCGGGGGTCCCCGTCTTCTCTCCTCAGCTCATGACTGGCGTGGTCCCCATTGGCCGTCTTGCCATTGGGGAGCCTGTCTGTCGCGGGGCTGGGCAGCGGATTCCGGGGCCTCTGCTATACACTGCTTTGGCCTCTGCTTCCGGTAAACGGGAGCTCCTGGGGTGGCCCCCCCAGGAGCAATCGGCTGGTGGGCAGGTCCTGCTAGGGTCAACCGTGCAGAGCGGTGAGTAACCTTGCCCACGGTCCGGGTACAGGTTTACAAGTTTCCTCACAACTTATTTTCCTTTTGTCGTTATCTTTTCTTTGTGAGGCCAGGTTGGCCATTCACAATTTTGTTATTTTAAACTTTGTTTCTTTTGTGTAGAACGTTTTTGTTCTGCACATTTCTCTTTTTATTTTCCTTTTATTTATTTGTGAGGGCTTGGCTCACTGTCTGTGTGGGTATAGTGCCTGCGTAGCCCTGGCGCCCGACTGGGCGTCCCCTTGTTGGGCTCCGTGGAGGGTGGGGACAGCGGGCACTGAACCACACAAAAAAATCATGAGAGAGAGTGATGAAATTAATGCGATCGCCGCCAACAAGAGGGCTCGACATGAGCCCCCATCTTCCTCGTTGTCAAAGTTATCTCTGCCGTTGTCTTCTGTGTCTGTGTCTTCGTTCCCAAAGTTCCTGATCATCCACTCCACGGGTGATCAGGTACTTGGGGACATGTCCCCTTTTTTCGTTAATAAAGGTTTGAAAGGTCTTGCGGGAGAGCCAAAATCCGTCAAGCGCTTAAGATCTGGCGACTTGCAGGTTGAGACCGCTTGTTCGAAACATTCCGAATTGCTCCTGAAAGTAAAAGATATTGGTGGGGTGGCTGTCGAAGTCACTCCCCATAAAACTTTGAATTCTTCTCGGGGTGTGATCACCGAGTGGGGCCTCCTCAAAGTCACTGAGGAGGAAATCCTCTCGGAGCTCACACCACAAGGAGTAACAGCGGTCCACCGGGTTTCGACACGCCGTGATGGAAAATTAACACCCACCCGGGTGTTGATTGTGACATTCAATACGCCACGCCTGCCTTCTTACATCAAGGCAGGTTATTTACATTGTGAGGTTCGGCCGTATATCCCAAATCCTCTGCGCTGTTTTCAGTGTCAGATATACGGTCATGCCCGCACAGCATGCAGGGGCAAGCCCACCTGTGCTCGCTGTGGCAGTAAGGATCATCTCGATCCTGACTGCACAGCTGAAAAGGCATGCTGTGTGAACTGCAGTGGCGAACATCCGGCGTACTCCCGCGACTGTCCGAAGTGGAAAGAGGAAAAGGAGGTACAACGCCTCAAAGTCGTCAATAACATCTCGTACGCTGAGGCGAGAAAGCTTGCTGCACCGCCCGACCCGCCTGGCAAGGTTTCCTATGCCAGTGCAGTCATTGGAAAGCCCATCGTTCCAATGACTTCGGTTGCGGTGCAGACTGACATCAGTGTACCACCTACTGAGTCTTTCTCGCCAGCTGCGAAATACCTCCTTACGCAGGCGAGACCGAGGGTGGTGTCGACTTCGACATCAACCCCGGTTTCCATTCCTGCAGTTCAGCCTTCCACCTCCACCGGAAGGCCTCCTCCTTCCCGTCCTCAGACAGCAAGACCTTCGAAACCTAAGGGGCCCCCGCCGGGGCCCAAAAAGAAAATCACTGCACCTCAAAGGGCGGTCACCGATCCATGCCCCTCGGACGATTCCGAGGACATGGATACCGACCGCCCCCTATTCACTAAACCGTCCTCTGCGGCGGTTAAGTTGAATAGAAACACGTCGTCCGCCCACTCTTCTAAGTCCTGAGATGGCCACACTCCTACAATGGAATTGTCGTGGATTCCAGAGGAATCTTGACGACATCAAGGCCCTCCTTCAGGCACACCAGCCCATCTGTGTGTGCCTGCAGGAGACGTACTTGCAGCCAGTCACAGATCCCACGATCCGGCACTTTTCACTGGTTCGCCGGGACCGGGATGGAGATGGTCCAGCTCGCGGGGGTGTCGCCATCCTCGTGAGCAACCATTCTCCATTCCAGGTCGTATCCCTCACCACCACCTTGGAGGCGGTAGCTATCCGTCTCTTCGTGGGGTTCTCGCTGACTGTCTGCTCCGTATATCTTCCACCTGGGAGCATCGTCTTCCAGGAAGACCTTGATGATCTCGTCTCGCAGCTGCCGTCCCCCTTCCTCATTATGGGGGACCTCAACGGACACAGTCCACTTTGGGGCAGTGCTGACACCAACGGGAGGGGCGGGGTCCTGGAGCAGTGGCTCCTGGATCCTTCTCTCTCCCTGTTGAACACCGGTGTCAGCACTTACTTTCACTCCCCAACCCGCACTTTCACTGCCATAGATCTCACCATCTGCTCCTCCTCGATCCTTCCACTCTTTACATGGGAGGTCGAGGACAACCCGTACGGAAGCGATCACCTCCCCGTGGTGTGCACCATCTCCCGTGGGGGGCCTTGCAGCCCTTCACGCGTCTCACGGTGGAGGCTTGATCGGGCTGACTGGGGTGGTTTCGAGCTGCTCTCTGAGCTCGACGACCACTCTGTCAGCCAGGAGCCAATCAATGTGGCAGTAGCGGAGATAACGGACTGTATCGTAGATGCAGCTGCATCAACGATTCCTCAAACTTCTACACGGTTTCCTCGCTTTCCGAAACCGTGGTGGAATCCAGAATGCACCGCAGCTCGTAAGGCTCAGAACAAGGCTTGGGGGGTGTTTCGGAGATATCCGACGTCCCCCAACCTTGAAAATTTCAAACGCGCCAGGGCGAAAGCTCGTTTCGTCCGACGCCAGAGCCAGAAGGAATCTTGGATCAAGTATACGTCTTCCATCACCCGCACGACTAGTTCTAAGGTCGTGTGGGATAAAGTCCGGAAGATGAGTGGGAACTACACCTCCCACTCGTTATCGATCCTGGAGCAAAATGGACAGGCAATTGCTGATCCCAAAGCAATTGCCGACACTCTGGGGGAGTCCTTCTCTTCCATCTCTTCGTCTTCCTCTTACTCCCCCGAGTTTCTGGCCCAGAAGGGCAGGGCGGAGCGCTCTCCGCTGTCTTTCCACTCGAATGGCCTGGAGCCTTACAACAGGCCATTCACAGCGGAGGAGCTTCGCCTTGCTCTGCACTCTTCTCGTGCCTCTGCTGTTGGGCCGGACAATGTCCATTATGCCATGCTCCAACATCTTTCACCATCGAGTAAGGATCGGCTGCTCCATCTCTTCAATCGCATTTTTCTCGAGGAGCAGTTTCCGGACTCCTGGCGGGAGGCCATCGTCTTGGCCTTCCCCAAGCCAGGGAAAGATCCCAAGATTCCTTCTAATTATCGTCCCATCGCATTGACGAGCTGCGTGTGCAAGGTGTTGGAAAGAATGGTAAATGCCAGACTCATCTGGTATTTAGAACACCACAACCTTCTTTCCAACACCCAGTGTGGCTTTCGCAGGCAACGGTCAACTATTGACCACCTGATACGCCTCGAATCGGCTATCAGGAATTCTTTTTTACGTAGAGAGCACCTGGTGTCAATTTTCTTCGACATCGAAAAAGCGTACGACACGGCTTGGAGATTCGGCATTCTTCGTGACCTCCACAGCTTCGGCTTGAGAGGTCACATGCCGATCTTCATCTCCAACTTCTTATCGACACGCTCTTTTCGTGTCCGTGTCGGTAACACTCTGTCGCGGCCGTACCTCCAAGAACAGGGGGTGCCACAAGGCTGCGTTCTGAGTGTTACGCTTTTCGCTGTCAAGATTAATTCCATAACTAGACAACTTCCTCCATCCGTAGGCAATGCCCTCTATGTTGATGACTTTAGCATCTTTTGCTCATCTTCCAGCATGAGGGTCATTGAAAGACAACTGCAAATTGCCCTGAACAATCTTTCGGTTTGGGCGACGGCAAACGGGTTTCGGTTCTCCCCACAGAAGACCGCTTGTGTGCACTTTTGCCACAAGCGTAATCTTCATCTGGATCCCGAGCTGCGGCTCGGGGGTAACATCATTCCAGTTGTGGCGGAGACCAAGTTTCTCGGTCTCATATTCGATCGGAAATTGACCTTTTTCCCACACATACGTCATCTCAGGTCCAAGTGCACGCGGGCATTGAACATCGTCAAGGTCCTCTCCTCCCTTTCTTGGGGGGCGGACCGATGTTCTTTGCTCCGCCTGTACCGTGCACTTGTCCGATCGAAACTGGACTACGGATCCCAGGTGTACGACTCGGCCCGGGATTCGGTGGTGAAGGTGCTGGACCCCCTCCATCATCAGGCTCTCCGTGTTTGCACGGGAGCCTTCCGCACCTCACCGGTCCAGAGTCTTTACGTTGAGACTGACGAACCGTCTTTATCTCTTCGCCGTCAGCAGTTGTCCCTACAATATGCTTCTAAATTGCGATCCCTGCCTGGCCATCCCACTTGGGACTGCGTTTTCAGTCCGAAGTGGGAAATGCTTTACAATAATCGGCCGACTGCCATTCGTCCTTTTGGTTTGCGAGTCCGAGGCTACCTCAGAGACATCAACACCAGTCTCGATAGCGTTGCACAGTCGACAGCTGAGCCACTTCCACCATGGCTCGCTGTTTCCCCTACCTGCGATTTTTCCCTGTGCAGGACGGGGAAGGCCTTTACACCCGACTGTGTGTACCGGCAACTCTTTGCCAGCCATCGTGCTGAGCACCCGGACTTCTTGCCTGTCTTTACAGATGGCTCGAAGTCCGGCACTTCGGTGGGATCAGCCATGGTCTGCTGTGATGTAATCATTGCAGACCAGATCCCACTGCAGTGTTCCATCTTCACTGCAGAGTTGCACGCTATCAGTCTCGCCTTGGACCACGTGGCGACTAAGCATCATCGTCGGTGTGTGCTTTACACCGACTCGCTTAGCTCGCTACAGGCTTTGATCTCGGTGAGGCATCGGCCTCACCCTGTTCTCTCCAAGATCCGCCAGCAGCTCCATCGTCTGGCAGCCACCACCACGATTCTCTTCTGTTGGGTGCCCGGTCACGTCGGAATCAGGGGTAATGATTTGGCAGATTCTGCTGCCAGGTCAGCCACGCCCCTGTCCGACTCTCCGTTGCCGGTTCCCTATCTGGATTTCCGGCAGCGTTTTTCCACCGAGCTCCGGGCACAGTGGCAGAGATCTTGGTCGGAACAGCTTACCAACAAGCTCTTCGAGATCAAACCTATCATCAAACCATGGCAGTCTTGTTACCGCAGGAATCGCAAGGAGGAAGTTGTACTTGCTCGGCTCCGCTTAGGTCACTCGTTTCTTACTCATTCGTTTCTTTTACGGGCGGACGACGTGCCTAAGTGCGAGTTTTGTGACACCATTTTAACCATCAAACATATTTTAATCTCGTGCTCCGCTTTTAACTTTGAACGACGTCTGATTTTTAATTTCCATAATTTTATGTCCGAGCCTCTTACACTCGGACATCTTTTATCTGATCATTGCATTTTATCTTCAGTTTTTACCTTTTTGAAATATTGTGGATATTTTAACCGAATTTGATTTTACCTTAAGTTTATGCATTATTTACCCCAGGTCTCTTACACCTGGGTTTATTTTATTTCATATTTCTACAGTTGTTTTACTCTGTTCATATACACTTGTTTTTGTTATTTTACCACTTTACAATGTTGCCAATGTATTTTAACTTTTGGTTATGGGGTTCTATGTCTTTTATCTTTTATATTGTCTTTTGTTTGGCGCATTATGGCCTTGTTGCCGATGCGCCATTAAACCCCAAACAACCAACCAACCAACCAATGTGCCTTTGACAAGCCCCAGTGAGCTCCTGACAAGTGCTTCCATAGAAAATAATGACCCTTTGACAAGCTCCAGTGACCCTTTGACAAGCTCTAGTGATCCTTTGACAATCTCCAGTGACCCTTTGACAAGCTCCAGTGACCCTTTGACAAGCTTCAGTGACCCTTTGACAAGCTTCAGTGACCCTTTGACAAGCTTCAGTGACCCTTTGACAAGCTCTAGTGACCCTTTGACAAATGTTTCCACAGAAAACAATGTACCTTTGACAAGCTCCAGTGAGCCCCTGACAAGTGCCTCTACCAAAATCAATGAACTTGGACCCTCTACAGAAATCATTGAACCTTTGACAAGCTCCTATGAACCTTTGACAAGCTCCTATGAACCTTTGACAAGCCCCTATGAACCTTTGACAAGCCCCTATGAACCTTTGACAAGTCCTCATGAACCCCTGATAAGTGCTTCTACAGAAAACAATGTGCCTTTGACAAGTTTTGAGCCCTTGACAAGTGATGAACTCACTACAGAACTTTTTACCCCGATTACTACAATATCTGAAACTACAGATTACACCCATATTGAAGAACCACTAGATTTGTCAGGTAAAAGTTTTGTTTATCAAACGGGATCTATTCCCATAAAGGTATCTCTTTCTCATCCTTCCGAGTACAATACTATTCACTTACTAGATATAATTACCTCTCATCCTGCAAATATCACAGTTACCAATGCAACTGTTAATGAAAATGAGAACTACAAGGCAAATATTACAATTACTGATGAAAATAATAAACTTTTGCAGGCAGAAGTGAGTGTTACGGGGGAAAAGTATCATGAGCCATTTGATTTCTATTCTTTTGCTCAAATTTTTAATATATTATTACCCGCAATTATTGTTGTTAAAGTACGTAGAGACACTGTACAATTTAAAATTTCCAATGATTGTAAAAGTATTTGAAGGGGATACACGTATTCTATTATTTAAATATTCAAGTGAATAATTTAAATAATAGAATACGTGTATCCCCTTCAAATGTTTGTGAATAAGTTTCAAACTGCTAGTGATAATTTATGAGACTTTTTTGTGAGTTACATAGGATCAAGAGTAATGAGCAATGTTTTTTTAAATATTATTATTATTCACAGAGAATGTATTTGCTAATCATTTTGTTACTTGAACAAAATTTCAAAGTTACACCTAAAAGTTCTTTGGGTGATCCGGAGAAATGTTTAATATGTTTAACGGAGAAATGTTCTTTATTGGTAAAGACAAAGTGTGTGTTAATTACACGAATGAGAGATTGATGTATTTAGAATCATTAACGTTGGGTAAATATCTAAGAATAAAATTGCTATCATTGAATGAATATATAAGATTGATGTTTTTTTATTTTCTTGTAACCAGAAAAAATATTGTTACGTTATCTTTTATTAATGTTGGCTTTTTATGTGTAAATAAAGTTTTTTAACTTTCCTTTTTTTCATTTATAATTTCCATAATTTTTGTTCATCCTTTTGGGGGGTATGGAGAGGATCATTTTGTGGGGGGGGGGTATGGAGAAAGGGGATGAAATAGGAGAGGAGACATGTATTGTACTAGATGTAAAACCAAAACGGGTACAAAAAATGTTTATTACACTTATAATAAAAATAGTAGAATATTAATAGCGGGAAACTGTGTTTCCTGCGGTGTTAAAAAACAACAATTTGTACCGCAACAATTTGTACCAAAATGAGGAAAATTTAATAGCGGCCGATTTGTATATAAGGGCTCGATAAAATTGGGGGAATAACACAATCATGTTATACTTTTTATTATTACTCGTTGGCAGTGCACTCGCTAATCCATTTTGTTGCGTGTTTGATGAGAATAAGGATTTAAGACAGAGTTGTGCTGATACTTATGCAACCAAAAGTTCTTTACAGGGTATGATTAGATCCAATATTGTCACCAGTAACGACGATGTTTTTTACACAAGCAAAGATGAAATGACTACTAAAGTATGTGTCAGTTCCCCGAATAGGGAACTGATAAAATTAAGATTGCTATCATTTTTTATTATGAACAAATATTATAATCTAAGACCAGAATTTTTAGTGAATCAAATAAGTAAAGACATGATTAAAATTTCGTATCAGAATATGGAACCTAGCTTCTTGAGACTCGAAATGGACACTCTCTGCTGTTAAAGTGTGTAAATTAGCCTCTTGAAAGCTATCGCAATTAGCCTCTTGGACGCTCTTTGCTGTGCGCAATTAGCCTCTTGGACACTCTCTACTGTTAAAGTTTAATGCCTGTGTATTTAACTTCTTGGACGCTCTCTACTGTTTCCTGTGAACTTATTGAAATGGACGCTGTTTGCTGCGCAATTAGCCTCTTGGACGCTCTTTTATGTTAAAGTTTAATGCCTGTATATTTAACTCTTAAACAGGAAGTTCGATGGTTATCATATTTAACAAACGTAGTAGAGGCTGTTGGAAATGATCGTAATTCATCTTGCGACGTAATTGTAAAAGTGCATTGTACTTTTTGAGATTTTTCTGTTCAATAAAATTGTAAAAGAAATCGTATTGGTGTTGAGTTAAACATCGTGGCATGTTATCCATAGTGTAGGGAATTCTATCTGGAGGACATTGGCAATTAATTTCTGTTAAATTAATAATTTTTAGTGTTTCCGATTCGCAAATGCTTGGGTTTTTTTCGTCACAATATTTTCCGCTAAAATATTCACAGGGTCCTAAACGCTCGCCCGCGTGTTTGCCGTGCGCGGAGACCCGTGTCCCTGGAAAGGAGGATCCTGGCAGTTGCTCAGGGGTCCCCGTCTTCTCTCCCCAGCTCATGACTGGTGGGGCCGCTGCTATACACTGCTTTGGCCTCTGCTTCAGGTAAACGGGAGGTCCTGGGGCGGCCCCCTCAGGATCAATCGGCTGGTGGGCTGGTCCTGCTAGGGTCAACTATGCAGAACGGTGAGTAACCTTGTCCACCGTCCGGACAACGGTTTGCGAGTTTCCCCACACATTCACTAATTTTGTAGTTTTCTTTCTTTTGTGAGGCCAGCTCTTACCTCACACTTTATTGATTTGTTGCTTATTTTCTTTTGTGGGAACTCAGATGAGTTTCTCACCATTTCTCTTTTCCTTTTCTTTTTGTTTTGTTGTGCGGGCTTGGCTCACTGCCTGTATGGGTATGGTGCCCTGGCGCCCAACTGGGTGTCCCCTTGTTGGACTCCATGGTGGGTGGGGACAACGGGCACTGAATTTTTAAAAAATAACCATGAGTTCTCCAACTCATAAAAATTCAATCAATGCTGCGAAGAGGGCTCGCCATGAACCCCCAACTTCTCTGTCTTTGCCTTCGTCCCCCTCGGTGTGAGCGCCTGTACGCGGTGAGGGGGACCACCCTGTGAAGGTTCCGCTGGCTCGGCTACCTTCGCAGGGTCCTAAACGCTCGCCCGCGTGTTTGCCGTGCGCGGAGACCCGTGTCCCGGGAAAGGAGGATCCTGGTAGTTGCTCGGGGGTCCCCGTCTTCTCTCCTCAGCTCATGACTGGTGGGGTCCTCTTTGGCCATTTTGCCATTGGGGAGCCTGTCGGTCGCGGGGCTGGGCAGCGGATTCCGGGGCCTCTGCTATACACTGCTTTGGCCTCTGCTTCCGGTAAACGGGAGCTCCTGGGGTGGCCCCCCCAGGAGCAATCGGCTGGTGGGCAGGTCCTGCTAGGGTCAACCGTGCAGAGCGGTGAGTAACCTTGCCCACGGTCCGGGTACAGGTTTGCAAGTTTCCTCACAACTTATTTTCCTTTTGTTGTTATCCTTTCTTTGTGAGGCCAGTTTGGCCATTCACAATTTTTCTTATTTTACGCTTTGTTTCTTTTGTGTGGAACGTTTTTGTTCTGCACATTTCTCTTTTCATTTTCCTTATATTTATTTGTGAGGGCTTGGCTCACTGTCTGTGTGGGTATAGTGCCTGCGTAGCCCTGGCGCCCGACTGGGCGTCCCCTTGTTGGGCTCCGTGGAGGGTGGGGACAGCGGGCACTGAACCACACTAAAATAAACATGAGAGAGAGTGAGGAAAATTCGATCATTGCAAACAAGAGGGCTCGACATGAACACCCGTCTTCTTCGTCTACGTTATCACTGCCGTCTTCTTCTGTGTCTGTGTCTTCGTTCCCAAAGTTCCTGATCATCCACTCCACGGGTGATCAGGTACTTGGGGACATGTCCCCATTTTTTGTCAATAAAGGTTTGAAAGGTGTTGCGGGAGAGCCGAAATCCGTCCAGCGCTTAAGATCTGGCGACTTGCAGGTTGAGACCGCTTGTTCGAAACATTCTGAACTGCTCCTGAAAGTCAAAGAAATTGGTGGGGTGGCTGTCGAAGTCACTCCCCATAAAACTTTGAATTCCTCTCGGGGTGTGATCACCGAGTGGGGCCTCCTCAAAGTCACTGAGGAGGAAATCCTCTCGGAGCTCACACCTCAAGGAGTAACAGCGGTCCACCGGGTTTCGACACGCCGTGATGGGAAATTAACACCCACCCGGGTGTTGATTGTGACATTCAATACGCCACGCCTGCCTTCTTACATCAAGGCAGGTTATTTACATTGTGAGGTTCGGCCGTATATCCCAAACCCTCTGCGCTGTTTTCAGTGTCAGATATACGGTCATGCCCGCACAGCATGCAGGGGCAAGCCCACCTGTGCTCGCTGTGGCAGTAAGGATCATCTCGATCCTGACTGCACAGCAGAAAAGGCATGCTGTGTGAACTGCAGTGGCGAACATCCGGCGTACTCCCGCGACTGTCCAAAATGGAAAGAGGAAAAGGAGGTACAACGCCTCAAAGTAATGAACAACATCTCATATGCTGAAGCGAGAAAGCTTGCTGCACCGCCCGCCCCGCCTGGCAAGGTTTCCTATGCCAGTGCAGTCATTGGAAAGCCCATCGTTCCAATGACTTCGGTTGCGGTGCAGACTGACATCAGTGTACCACCTACTGAGTCTTTCTCGCCAGCTGCGAAGTACCTCCTCACGCAGGCGAGACCGAGGGTGGTGTCGACTTCGACATCAACCCCAGTTTCCATTCCTGCAGCTCAGCCTTCCACCTCTACCGGAAGGCCTCCTCCTTCCCGTCCTCAGACAGCAAGACCTTCCAAACCGAAGGGGCCCCCACCGGGGCCTAAAAAGAAAATCATCACTCCTCCTCAAAGGGCGGTCACCGATCCATGCCCCTCGGACGATTCCGAGGACATGGATACCGACCGCCCCCTATTCAGTAAACCGTCCTCCGCGGCGGTTAAACTGAATAGAAATTTGTCGTCCGCCCACTCTTCTAAGTCCTGAGATGGCCACACTCCTACAATGGAATTGTCGTGGATTCCAGAGGAATCTTGACGACATCAAGGCCCTCCTTCAGGCACACCTGCCCATCTGTGTGTGCCTGCAGGAGACATACTTGCAGCCAGTCACAGATCCCACGATCCGGCACTTTTCACTGGTTCGCCGGGACCGGGATGGAGATGGTCCAGCTCGCGGGGGTGTCGCCATCCTCGTGAGCAACCATTCTCCATTCCAGGTCGTAAACATCATCACCAACTTAGAGGCGGTAGCCATCCGTCTCTTCGTGGGGTTCTCACTGACTGTCTGCTCTGTATATCTTCCACCTGGGAGCATCGTCTTCCAGGAAGACCTTGATGATCTCGTCTCGCAGCTGCCGTCCCCCTTCCTCATTATGGGGGACCTCAACGGACACAGTCCACTTTGGGGCAGTGCTGACACCAACGGGAGGGGTGGGGTCCTGGAGCAGTGGCTCCTGGATCCTTCTCTCTCCCTGTTGAACACCGGTGTCAGCACTTACTTTCACTCCCCAACCCGCACTTTCACTGCCATTGATCTCACCATCTGCTCCTCCTCGATCCTTCCACTCTTTACATGGGAGGTCGAGGACAACCCGTACGGAAGCGATCACCTCCCCGTGGTGTGCACCATCTCCCGTGGGGGGCCTTGCAGCCCTTCACGCGTCTCACGGTGGAGGCTGGATCGGGCTGACTGGGGTGGTTTTGAGCTGCTCTCTGAGCTCGACGACCACTCCGTCAGCCAGGAGCCAATCAATGTGGCAGTAGCGGAGATAACGGACTGTATCGTAGATGCAGCTGCATCAACAATTCCTCAAACTTCTACATGGTTTCCTCGCTTTCCGAAACCGTGGTGGAATCCAGATTGCACCGCAGCTCGTAAGGCTCAGAACAAGGCTTGGGGGGTGTTTCGGAGATATCCGACAACCCCCAACCTCGAGAACTTCAAACGCGCCAGGGCGAAAGCTCGTTTCGTCCGACGCCAGAGCCAGAAGGAATCTTGGATCAAGTATACGTCATCCATAACCCGCACGACTAGTTCCAAGGTCGTGTGGGATAAAGTCCGGAAGATGAGTGGGAACTACACGTCCCGCTCGTTATCGATCCTGGAGCACAATGGACAGGCAATTGCTGATCCCAAAGCAATTGCCGACACTCTGGGGGAGTCGTTCTCCTCCATCTCTTCTTCTTCTTCTTACTCCCCCGAGTTTCTGGCCCAGAAGGGCAGGGCGGAACGCTCTCCGCTGTCTTTCCACTCGAATGGCATGGAGCCTTACAACAGGCCATTCACAGCGGAGGAGCTTCGCCTTGCTCTGCACTCTTCTCGTGCCTCTGCTGTCGGGCCGGACAATGTCCATTATGCCATGCTCCAACATCTTTCACCATCGAGTAAGGATCGGCTGCTCCATCTCTTCAATCGCATTTTTCTCGAGGAGCAGTTTCCGGACTCCTGGCGGGAGGCCATCGTCTTGGCCTTCCCCAAGCCAGGCAAAGATCCCAAGATTCCTTCCAATTATCGTCCAATCGCATTGACGAGCTGCGTGTGCAAGGTGTTGGAAAGAATGGTAAATGCCAGACTCGTCTGGTATTTAGAACATCACAACCTTCTTTCCAACACCCAGTGTGGCTTTCGCAGGCAACGGTCAACTCTTGACCATCTGATACGCCTCGAATCGGCTATCAGAAACTCATTTTTACGTAGAGAGCACCTGGTGTCAATTTTCTTCGACATCGAAAAAGCGTACGACACGGCTTGGAGATTCGGCATTCTTCGTGACCTCCACAGCTACGGCTTAAGAGGTCACATGCCGATCTTCATCTCCAACTTCTTATCGACACGCTCTTTTCGTGTCCGTGTCGGTAACACTCTGTCGCGGCCGTACCCCCAAGAACAGGGGGTGCCACAAGGCTGCGTTCTGAGTGTTACGCTTTTCGCTGTCAAGATTAATTCAATTACTAGACAACTTCCTCCATCAGTAGGCAATGCCCTCTATGTTGATGACTTTAGCATCTTTTGCTCATCTTCCAGCATGAGGGTCATTGAAAGACAACTGCAAATTGCCCTGAACAATCTTTCGGTTTGGGCGACGGCAAACGGGTTTCGGTTCTCCCCACAGAAGACCGCTTGTGTGCACTTTTGCCACAAGCGTAATCTTCATCTGGATCCCGAGCTGCGGCTCGGGGGTAACATCATTCCAGTTGTGGCGGAGACCAAGTTTCTCGGTCTCATATTCGATCGGAAATTGACCTTTTTACCACACATACGTCATCTCAGGTCCAAGTGCACGCGGGCATTGAACATCGTCAAGGTCCTCTCCTCCCTTTCTTGGGGGGCGGACCGATGTTCTTTGCTCCGCCTGTACCGTGCACTTGTCCGATCGAAACTGGACTACGGATCCCAGGTGTACGACTCGGCCCGGGATTCGGTGGTGAAGGTGCTGGACCCCCTCCATCATCAGGCTCTCCGTGTTTGCACGGGAGCCTTCCGCACCTCACCGGTCCAGAGTCTTTACGTTGAGACCGACGAACCGTCTTTATCTGTTCGCCGTCAGCAGTTGTCCCTACAATATGCTTCTAAATTGCGATCCCTGCCTGGCCATCCCACTTGGGACTGCGTTTTCAGTCCGAAGTGGGAAATGCTTTTCAATAATCGGCCGACTGCCATTCGTCCTTTTGGTTTGCGAGTCCGAGGCTACCTCAGAGACATCAACACCAGTCTCGATAGCGTTGCACAGTCGACAGCTGAGCCACTTCCACCATGGCTCGCTGTTTCCCCTACCTGCGATTTTTCCCTGTGCAGGACGGGGAAGGCCTTTACACCCGACTGTGTGTACCGGCAACTCTTTGCCAGCCATCGTGCTGAGCACCCGGACTTCTTGCCTGTCTTTACAGATGGCTCGAAGTCCGGCACTTCGGTGGGATCAGCCATGGTCTGCTGTGATGTAATCATTGCAGACCAGATCCCACTGCAGTGTTCCATCTTCACTGCAGAGTTGCACGCTATCAGTCTCGCCTTGGACCACGTGGCGACTAAGCATCATCGTCGGTGTGTGCTTTACACCGACTCGCTTAGCTCGCTACAGGCTTTGATCTCAGTGAGGCATCGGCCTCACCCTGTTCTCTCCAAGATCCGCCAGCAGCTCCATCGTCTGGCAGCCACCACCACGATTCTCTTCTGTTGGGTGCCCGGTCACGTCGGAATCAGGGGTAATGATTTGGCAGATTCTGCTGCCAGGTCAGCCACGCCCCTGTCCGTCTCTCCGTTGCCGGTTCCCTATCTGGATTTCCGGCAGCGTTTTTCCACCGAGCTCCGGGCACAGTGGCAGAGATCTTGGTCGGAACAGCTTACCAACAAGCTCTTCGAGATCAAACCTATTATCAAACCATGGCAGTCTTGTTACCGCAGGAATCGCAAGGAGGAAGTTGTACTTGCTCGGCTCCGCTTAGGTCACTCGTTTCTTACTCATTCGTTTCTTTTACGGGCGGACGACGTGCCTAAGTGCGAGTTTTGTGACACCATTTTAACCATCAAACATATTTTAATCTCGTGCTCCGCTTTTAACTTTGCCCCCTCGGTGTGAGCGCCTGTCCGTGGTGAGGGGGACCACCCTGTGAAGGTTCCGCTGGCTCGGTTACCTTCGCAGGGTCCTAAACGCTCGCCCGCGTGTTTGCCGTGCGCGGAGACCCGTGTCCCGGGAAAGGAGGATCCTGGTAGTTGCTCGGGGGTCCCCGTCTTCTCTCCTCAGCTCATGACTGGCGTGGTCCCCATTGGCCGTCTTGCCATTGGGGAGCCTGTCCGTCGCGGGGCTGGGCAGCGGATTCCGGGGCCTCTGCTATACACTGCTTTGGCCTCTGCTTCCGGTAAACGGGAGCTCCTGGGGTGGCCCCCCCAGGAGCAATCGGCTGGTGGGCAGGTCCTGCTAGGGTCAACTATGCTGTTCAGTGAGTAACCTTGTCCACCGTCCGGACAACGGTTTGCGAGTTTCCCCACACATTTACTAATTTTGTAGTTTTCTTTCTTTTGTGAGGCCAGCTCTTGCCTCACACTTTATTGTTTTGTTGCTTCTTTTCTTTTGTGGGAACTCCGACGAGTTTCCCACCATTTCTCTTTTACTTTTCCTTTTCGTTTTGTAGTGAGGGCTTGGCTCACTGGCTGTGTGGGTATGGTGCCCGGGCAGCCCTGGCGCCCAACTGGGCGTCCCCTTGTTGGACTCCATGGTGGGTGGGGACAACGGGCACTGAATTTTATAAAAACAACCATGAGTTCTCCAACTCATATAAATCCGATCAATGCCGCGAAGAGGGCGCGCCATGAACCCCCAACTTCTCTGTCTTTGCCTTCGTCTTCGTGTGTGTCTCCGTCTCCGAAGTTCCTGATCATCCACTCTACGGGTGATCAGGTTCTTGGGGACATGTCCCCGTTTTTTATACACAAGGGTATTCAAGGTCTTGCGGGAGAACCGAAATCTGTCAAGCGCCTAAGATCCGGTGACTTGCAGGTGGAGACTGCATGCTCCAAACATTCGGAGCTTCTGTTAAAGGTTACAGCGATTGGTGGAGTGGCAGTCGAAGTCACTCCACACAAGACGCTCAATTCCTCCCGGGGCGTGATCTCCGAGTGGGGCCTCCTCAAGGTTTCTGAGGAGGAAATCCTCTCGGAGCTTTCGGCCCAGGGAGTGATAGCAGTCCACCGGGTTTCTTCACGCCGTAATGGAAAGTTAGAGCCCACCAGGGTACTTATTCTAACTTTCAATACACCACACCTGCCTACTTCCATCAAGGCAGGCTACTTACACTGCGAGGTGCGGCCATTTATCCCCAACCCTCTGCGTTGCTTTCAATGCCAGAGGTTTGGTCATGCCCGCACCGCATGCCGGGGCAAGCCCACCTGTGCTCGTTGTGGCAGTCAGGATCATCTCGAACCTGACTGCACAGCAGAAAAGGCATGCTGTGTAAACTGCCGTGGTGAACATCCGGCGTACTCCCGCGACTGTCCGAAGTGGCTGGAGGAGAAAGAGGTACAGCGCCTCAAGACCCTTCATAACATCAGTTATCCAGAGGCGAGAAAGCTCGCTGCACCGCCTGCCCCACCTGGCAAGGTCTCATATGCCGGTGCGGTTGCCGCAAAGCCCATCGTTAAGATGGCTTCCGTGGCGGTGCAGACCGACATCAGCGTTCCACCTGCTGAATCTTTCTCGCCTGCTGCCAAGTACCTCTTGACGCAGGCGAAGCCGACGTCGGTGTCAACCTCGACATCGACACCGGTTTCTATTCCTGTGTCTGTGCCTTCCACATCCACCTCTGGAAGGCCCCCTCCTCCCCGCCCACAGACAGCAAGACCTTCGAAACCCAAGGGGCCCCCGCCGGGGCCCAAAAAGAAAATTTTACCTCCTCGTTCGGCGGTCTCAGATCCATGTTGCTCGGACGACTCCGAGGACATGGACACCGACCGCCCTAAATTTCCTAAACCGTCGCTGGCGACGGTTAAAATAAATCGAAAGACGTCCGCCAATTCTTCCAAGACCTGAGATGGCCACACTAATTCAATGGAATTGTCGTGGATTCCAGAGGAATATTGACGACATCAAGGACCTCCTGAGGGCGCACCAACCCCTCTGCGTGTGCCTTCAAGAGACATTTTTGCAGACAGCCAACAATCCCACTATCCGGCACTTTTCTCTCGTTCGCCGGGACCGGGATGGAGATGGTCCAGCTCACAGGGGTGTTGCCATCCTCGTGAGCAACCATTCTCCATTTCAGGTCATTCCCCTCACCACCGACTTAGAGGCGGTCGCCATCCGCCTCTTTGTGGGATTTTCGTTGACTGTCTGTTCTGTCTATCTCCCGCCCGGAAGCGTCATTTTCCAGGATGACCTTGATGACCTCGTCTCGCAGCTGCCGCCCCTCGATGCGAGAGCCTGTCCGTGGTGAGGGGACCACCCTGTGAAGGTTCCGCTGGCTCGGTTACCTTCACAGGGTCCTAAACGCTCGCCCGCGTGTTTGCCGTGCGCGGAGACCCGTGTCCCTGGAAAGGAGGATCCTGGCAGTTGCTCAGGGGTCCCCGTCTTCTCTCCCCAGCTCATGACTGGTGGGGTCCCCTTTGGCCGTTTTGCCATTGGGGAGCCTGTCTGTCGCGGGGCTGGGCAGCGAATTCCGGGGCCGCTGCTATACACTGCTTTGGCCTCTGCTTCAGGTAAACGGGAGGTCCTGGGGTGGCCCCCTCAGGATCAATCGGCTGGTGGGCTGGTCCTGCTAGGGTCAACTATGCTGTTCGGTGAGTAACCTTGTCCACCGTCCGGACAACGGTTTGCGAGTTTCCCCACACATTTACTAATTTTGTAGTTTTCTTTCTTTTGTGAGGCCAGCTCTTGCCTCACACTTTATTGCTTTGTTGCTTCTTTTCTTTTGTGGGAACTCCGACGAGTTTCCCACCGTTTCTCTTTTACTTTTCCTTTTTGTTTTGTAGTGAGGGCTTGGCTCACTGGCTGTGTGGGTATGGTGCCCGGGCAGCCCTGGCGCCCAACTGGGCGTCCCCTTGTTGGACTCCATGGTGGGTGGGGACAACGGGCACTGAATTTTTTCAAAACAACCATGAGTACAACTACTCATAATTCTTCGAGCAATGCCGCAAAGAGGGCTCGCCATGAACCCCCAACTTCTCTGTCTTTGCCTTCGTCTTCGTGTGTGTCTCCGTCTCCGAAGTTCCTGATCATCCACTCTACGGGTGATCAGGTTCTTGGGGACATGTCCCCGTTTTTTATACATAAGGGTATTCAAGGTCTTGCGGGAGAGCCGAAATCTGTCAAGCGCCTAAGATCTGGTGACTTGCAGGTGGAGACTGCGTGCTCCAAGCACTCGGAGCTTTTATTAAAGGTTACAGCGATTGGTGGAGTGGCAGTCGAAGTCACTCCACACAAAACGCTCAATTCCTCCCGGGGCGTGATCTCCGAGTGGGGCCTCCTCAAGGTTTCTGAGGAGGAAATCCTCTCGGAGCTTTCGGCCCAGGGAGTGATAGCAGTCCACCGGGTTTCTTCACGCCGTAATGGAAAGTTAGAGCCCACCAGGGTACTTATTCTAACTTTCAATACACCACACCTGCCTACTTCCATCAAGGCAGGCTACTTACACTGTGAGGTGCGGCCATTTATCCCCAACCCTCTGCGTTGCTTTCAATGCCAGAGGTTTGGTCATGCCCGCACCGCATGCCGGGGCAAGCCCACCTGTGCTCGTTGTGGCAGTCAGGATCATCTCGAACCTGACTGCACAGCCGAAAAGGCATGCTGTGTAAACTGCCGTGGTGAACATCCGGCGTACTCCCGCGACTGTCCGAAGTGGCTGGAGGAGAAAGAGGTACAGCGCCTCAAGACCCTTCATAACATCAGTTATCCAGAGGCGAGAAAGCTCGCTGCACCGCCTGCCCCACCTGGCAAGGTCTCCTATGCCGGTGCGGTTGCCGGAAAGCCCATCGTTAAGATGGCTTCTGTGGCGGTGCAGACCGACATCAGCGTTCCACCTGCTGAATCTTTCTCGCCTGCTGCCAAGTACCTCTTGACGCAGGCGAAGCCGACGTCGGTGTCAATCTCGACATCGACACCGGTTTCTATTCCTGTGTCTGTGCCTTCCTCTTCCACCTCTGGAAGGCCCCCTCCACCCCGCCCACAGACAGCAAGACCTACGAAACCCAAGGGGCCCCCGCCGGGGCCCAAAAAGAAAATTTTACCTCCACGTTCGGCGGTCTCTGATCCGTGTTGCTCGGACGACTCCGAGGACATGGACACCGACCGCCCCAATTTTCCAAAACCGTCGCTGGCGACGGTTAAAATAAATCGTAAGTCGTCCGCCACTTCTAAGACCTGAGATGGCCACACTCCTTCAATGGAACTGTCGTGGATTCCAGAGGAATATTGACGACATCAAGGTCCTCCTGAGGGCACACCAACCCCTTTGCGTGTGCCTTCAGGAGACATTCTTGCAGACAGCCAACAATCCCACTATCCGGCACTTTTCTCTCATTCGCCGGGACCGGGATGGAGATGGTCCAGCTCACGGGGGTGTTGCCATCCTCGTGAGCAACCATTCTCCATTCCAGGTCATTCCCATCACGACAAATTTAGAGGCGGTTGCCATCCGCCTCTTTGTGGGATTTTCGTTGACTGTCTGTTCTGTCTATCTCCCACCCGGAAGCATCGTTTTCCGGGATGACCTTGATGACCTCGTATCGCAGCTGCCGTCCCCCTTCCTCATCATGGGGGACTTCAACGGCCACAGTCCGCTCTGGGGCAGTGCTGACACCAACGGGAGGGGCCGGGTCTTGGAGCAGTGTCTCCTGGATCCATCGCTCTCCCTGTTGAACACCGGTGTCAGTACCTACTTTCACACCCCAACCCGCACATTCACTGCCATTGACCTCACCATCTGCTCCTCCTCGATCCTTCCACTCTTTACATGGGAGGTCGAGGACAATCCCTATGGAAGCGATCACCTCCCCGTGGTGTGTACCATCTCTCGTGGGGGGCCTTGCAGCCCTTCGCGTGTCTCCCGGTGGAGGCTTGATCGGGCTGATTGGAGTGGCTTCGAGCTCTTGTCTGAGCTCGATGAGCACTCTGTCAGCCAGGAGCCCATCAATGTCGCAGTGGCGGAGTTGACGGACTGTATCGTCCATGCAGCTGCCTCTACTATTCCTCAGACCTCGACTCGGTTTCCACGGTTCCCAAAACCGTGGTGGAATCCCGACTGCACCGCAGCTCGTAAGGCTCAGAACAAGGCTTGGGGGGTGTTTCGGAGATATCCGACGTCCCCCAACCTCGAAGCATTCAAACGCGCCAGGGCGAAAGCCCGTTTCGTCCGGCGCCAGAGCCAGAAGGAATCTTGGATGAAATATACATCTTCTATCACCCGCACGACCAGTTCTAAGGTTGTGTGGGATAAGGTCCGGAAGATGGGTGGGAAGTACACGTCCCACTCATTTTCGATCCTGGAGCACAATGGACAGGCAATTGCTGATCCTCGTGCAATTGCCGACACTCTGGGGGAGTCATTCTCCTCCATCTCCTCATCTTCCTCGTACTCCCCCGAGTTTCTGGCCCAGAAGAGCAGGGCTGAACGCTCTCCGCTGTCCTTCCATTCGAATGGCCTGGAGTCTTACAACAGGCCATTCACAGCGGAGGAGCTTCGCCGTGCTCTGCACACTTCTCGTGCATCTGCTGTGGGGCCAGACAATGTCCATTATGCCATGCTCCAACATCTCTCACCATCGAGTAAGGATCGACTGCTCCGCCTCTTCAACCGTATTTTCATCGAGGAGCAGTTTCCGGACTCCTGGCGGGAGGCCATCGTCTTGGCCTTCCCTAAGCCAGGAAAAGATCCCAAGATTCCTTCGAATTATCGTCCAATTGCGTTGACGAGCTGCGTCTGCAAGGTGTTGGAAAGGATGGTAAATACCAGGCTGGCCTGGTATTTGGAGCATCACGGCCTTCTTTCCAACACCCAGTGTGGCTTTCGCAGGCACCGGTCTACTTTAGACCACCTGATCCGCCTCGAATCGGCGATCAGGAATTCTTTTTTACGTCGAGAGCACCTGGTGTCAATTTTCTTCGACATCGAAAAAGCGTACGACACGGCATGGAGATTCGGCATTCTTCGTGACCTTCACAGCTTCGGCTTGCGAGGTCACATGCCGATCTTCATTGCACACTTTTTATCTTCTCGTATTTTTCGAGTTCGTGTCGGCAACACTCTATCGCGGCCTTTCCCCCAAGAACAGGGGGTGCCACAAGGCTGCGTCCTGAGTGTTACGCTTTTCGCTGTCAAGATAAATTCCATTACACGGCAACTTCCTCCGACTGTAGGCAATGCCCTCTATGTTGATGACTTTAGCATCTTTTGCTCATCGTCCAGCATGAGGGTCATTGAACGACAACTGCAAACTGCCCTGAACAATCTCTCGGTTTGGGCGACGGCCAATGGGTTCCGGTTCTCCCCACAGAAGACCGCTTGCGTGCACTTTTGCCGCAAGCGTAATCTTCATCTGGACCCCGAGCTGCGGCTCGGGGGTAACATCATTCCAGTTGTGGCGGAGACCAAGTTTCTCGGTCTCATCTTCGACCGGAAATTGACCTTTTTACCACATATTCGACATCTCAGGTCCAAGTGCACGCGGGCATTGAACATCATCAAGGTCCTCTCCTCCCTCTCTTGGGGGGCGGACCGATGTTCTTTGCTCCGCCTTTACCGTGCACTTGTCCGGTCGAAACTGGACTACGGATCCCAGGTGTATGACTCCGCCCGGGATTCGGTGGTGAAGGTGCTGGACCCCCTCCATCATCAGGCCCTCCGTGTGTGCACGGGGGCCTTCCGCACTTCACCGGTCCAGAGTCTCTACGTTGAGACCGACGAACCATCTTTATCTCTTCGCCGTCAGCAGTTGTCCCTACAATATGCGTCTAAATTGCGATCCCTGCCTGGCCATCCCACTTGGGACTGCGTTTTCAGTCCGAAGTGGGAAATGCTTTACAATAATCGGCCGACTGCCATTCGTCCTTTTGGTTTGCGTGTCCGAGGCTACCTCAGAGACATCAACACCAGTCTCGATAGCGTTGCACAGTCGACAGCTGAGCCACTTCCACCTTGGCTCGCTGTTTCCCCTTCCTGCGATTTTTCCCTGTGCAGGACGGGGAAGGCCTTTACACCCGACTGTGTGTACCGGCAACTCTTTGCCAGCCATCGTGCTGAGCACCCGGACTTCTTGCCTGTCTTTACAGATGGCTCGAAGTCCGGCACTTCGGTGGGATCAGCCATGGTCTGCTGTGATGTAATCATTGCAGACCAGATCCCACTGCAGTGTTCCATCTTCACCGCAGAGTTGCACGCTATCAGCCTCGCCTTGGACCACGTGGCGACTAAGCATCATCGTCGGTGTGTGCTTTACACCGACTCGCTTAGCTCGCTACAGGCTTTGATCTCGGTGAGGCATCGGCCTCACCCTGTTCTTACTAAGATCCGCCAGCAGCTACATCGTCTGGCAGCCACCACCACAATCCATTTCTGTTGGGTGCCCGGTCACGTCGGAATCAGGGGTAATGATCTGGCAGATTCTGCTGCCAGGTCAGCCCCGCCCCTGTCCGACTCTCCGTTGCCGGTTCCATATCTGGATTTCCGGCAGCGTTTTACCACTGAGCTCCGGGCACAGTGGCAGAGGTCTTGGTCAGAACAGCTTACAAACAAGCTCTTTGAGATCAAACCTATCGTCAAACCATGGCAGTCTTGTTACCGCAGGAATCGCAAGGAGGAAGTTGTACTTGCTCGGCTCCGCTTGGGTCATTCGTTTATTACTCATTCATTTCTTTTACGGGCGGACGACGAACCCAAGTGCGAGTTTTGTGACACCATTTTAACAATCAAACACATTTTAATCTCATGTCCATGTTTTCATTTTGAACGGCGTTTGTTTTTTAATTTTCACGATTTTATGTCCGAGCCCCTTACACTCGGACATCTTTTATCCGACTACTGTACTTTTACCTCTCTCTTTCAATTTTTACGATTTACTGGATATTTTAATCGAATTTGATCTACTATTTATACTGGATATTTTAATCACATTATTTACCCCAGGTCTCTTACACCTGGGATTTTTTTATATAATATTTCTACAGTTGTTTTACTCTGTTTATATGCACCTGATTTTGTTATTTTACCCATTTATAATGTTGAAAATATATTTTTAATTTTGGTTGC
Source organism: Ryuthela nishihirai (assembly GCA_038380435.1). Taxonomy (NCBI): domain Eukaryota; kingdom Metazoa; phylum Arthropoda; class Arachnida; order Araneae; family Heptathelidae; genus Ryuthela; species Ryuthela nishihirai. Next base: position 70,831,648 of record JAWZYU010000006.1, read on the forward strand.
GGGTTTCTATATCTTTTATCTTTTATATTGTCTTTTGTTTGGCGCATTATGGCCTTGTTGCCAATGCGCCATTAAACCCCAAACAACCAAACAACCAACGGCCGACTGCCATTCGTCCTTTCGGTTTGCGTGTCCGAGGTTACCTGCGAGACATTAACACCAGTCTCGATAGCATCGCACAGTCGACAGCTGAGCCACTTCCACCTTGGCTCGCTGTTTCCCCTTCCTGCGATTTTTCCCTGTGCAGGACGGGGAAGGCCTTTACACCCGACTGTGTGTACCGGCAACTCTTTGCCAGCCATCGTGCTGTGCACCCGGACTTCTTGCCTGTCTTCACAGATGGCTCGAAGTCCGGCACTTCAGTGGGATCAGCCATGGTCTGCTGTGATGTAATCATTGCAGACCAGATCCCACAGCAGTGTTCCATCTTCACTGCTGAGTTGCATGCTATCAGCATTGCCTTGGACCATATAGGAGCTAAGCATCATCGTCGGTGTGTGCTTTACACCGACTCGCTTAGCTCGCTACAGGCTTTGATCTCAGTGAGGCATCGGCCTCACCCTGTTCTCTCCAAGATCCGCCAGCAGCTCCATCGTCTGGCAGCCACCACCACGATTCTCTTCTGTTGGGTGCCCGGTCATGTCGGGATCAGGGGCAACGACTTGGCAGATGCTGCTGCCAAGTCAGCCACGCCCCTGTCCGACTCTCCGTTGCCGGTTCCATATGTGGATTTCCGGCAGCGTTTCACCATCGAGCTCCGGGCACAGTGGCAGAGATCTTGGTCTGAACAGGTTGGTAACAAGCTCTTCGAGATCAAGCCCATTGTCAAACCGTGGCAGTCTTGTTTTCGCAGGAATCGTAAGGAGGAAGTTGTCCTTGCTCGGCTCCGCTTAGGTCACTCGTTTTTAACACACTCTTTTCTTCTTAAGGCGGACGCAGTACCTAAGTGCGAGTTTTGTGACACCGTTTTAACTGTGAAGCATATTTTAATTGACTGTGTTTGTTTTAACCTTGAAAGACGTCTGTTTTTTAACTTTCACGATTTTACGTCCGAGCCCCTTACACTCGGACATCTTTTATCAGATCATTGCTATTTTAACACTGTTTTCGAATTTTTACGCTTTACCGGTTATTTTACTCGTTTATGAATTTTCTCTTTACTGGTTTTTTAGCTGTGTTTTACCTGTTGTTTTTTACATGGGTCCTATACACCCATTGTTATTGCTGATTTTATACTTATTGATTTTACACTTGTTGCTCTCTTTTACTCTTTTCCTACATCTCGTTTTTATTATGTGTTATTTGTGTCTCTTTTAACTTTGGTTGTGGGTTTTCATGTCTTTTACCCTTTTTATCGTTTGTTTGGCGCAATATAGCCTTAGTTGCTATTGCGCCAAAAAACCCCAAACAACCAACCAACTCGCAGCTGCCGTCCCCCTTCCTCATCATGGGGGACTTCAACGGCCACAGTCCGCTCTGGGGCAGTGCTGACACCAACGGGAGGGGCCGGGTCTTGGAGCAGTGGCTCCTGGATCCATCGCTCTCCCTGTTGAACACCGGTGTCAGTACCTACTTTCACACCCCAACCCGCACATTCACTGCCATTGACCTCACCATCTGCTCCTCCTCGATCCTTCCACTCTTTACATGGGAGGTCGAGGACAATCCCTACGGAAGCGATCACCTCCCCGTGGTGTGTACCATCTCTCGTGGGGGGCCTTGCAGCCCTTCACGTGTCTCCCGGTGGAGGCTTGATCGGGCTGATTGGAGTGGCTTCGAGCTCTTGTCTGAGCTCGATGAGCACTCTGTCAGCCAGGAGCCCATCAATGTTGCAGTGGCGGAGTTGACGGACTGCATCGTCCATGCAGCTGCCTCTACTATTCCTCAGACCTCGACTCGGTTTCCACGGTTCCCAAAACCGTGGTGGAATCCCGACTGCACCGCAGCTCGTAAGGCTCAGAACAAGGCTTGGGGGGTGTTTCGGAGATATCCGACGTCCCCCAACCTCGAAGCATTCAAACGCGCCAGGGCGAAAGCCCGTTTCGTCCGGCGCCAGAGCCAGAAGGAATCTTGGAAGAAATATACATCTTCCATCACACGCACGACCAGTTCTAAGGTCGTGTGGGATAAGGTCCGGAAGATGGGTGGGAAGTACACGTCCCACTCATTATCGATCCTGGAGCACAATGGACAGGCAATTGCTGAGCCTCGAGCAATTGCCGACATACTGGGGGAGTCATTCTCCACCATCTCTTCTCTGTCCTCCTACTCCCCCGAGTTTCTGGCCCAGAAGAGCAGGGCCGAACGCTCTCCGCTGTCCTTCCATTCGAATGGCCTGGAGTCTTACAACAGGCCATTCACAGCGGAGGAGCTTCGCCGTGCTCTGCACATTTCTCGTGCATCTGCTGTGGGGCCAGACAATGTCCATTATGCCATGCTCCAACATCTCTCACCATCGAGTAAGGATCGACTGCTCCGACTCTTCAACCGTATTTTCATCGAGGAGCAGTTTCCGGACTCCTGGCGGGAGGCCATCGTCTTGGCCTTCCCTAAGCCAGGAAAAGATCCCAAGATTCCTTCGAATTATCGTCCAATTGCGTTGACGAGCTGCGTCTGCAAGGTGTTGGAAAGGATGGTAAATACCAGGCTGGCCTGGTATTTGGAACATCACGGCCTTCTTTCCAACACCCAGTGTGGCTTTCGCAGGCACCGGTCTACTTTAGACCACCTGATCCGCCTCGAATCGGCGATCAGGAATTCTTTTTTACGACGAGAGCACCTGGTGTCAGTTTTCTTCGACATCGAAAAAGCGTACGACACGGCATGGAGATTCGGCATTCTTCGTGACCTTCACAGCTTCGGCTTGCGAGGTCACATGCCGATCTTCATTGCGAACTTTTTATCTTCTCGTATTTTTCGAGTTCGTGTCGGCAACACTCTGTCGCGGCCTTTCCCCCAAGAACAGGGGGTGCCTCAAGGCTGCGTCCTGAGTGTTACGCTTTTCGCTGTCAAGATCAATTCCATTACACGGCAACTTCCTCCGACTGTAGGCAATGCCCTCTATGTTGATGACTTTAGCATCTTTTGCTCATCGTCCAGCATGAGGGTCATTGAACGACAACTGCAAACTGCCCTGAACAATCTCTCGGTTTGGGCGACGGCGAATGGGTTCCGGATCTCCCCACAGAAGACCGCTTGTGTGCACTTTTGCCCCAAGCGTAATCTTCATCTGGACCCCGAGCTGCGGCTCGGGGGTAACATCATTCCAGTTGTGGCGGAGACCAAGTTTCTCGGTCTCATCTTCGACCGGAAATTGACCTTTTTACCACATATTCGACATCTCAGGTCCAAGTGCACGCGGGCATTGAACATCATCAAGGTCCTCTCCTCCCTCTCTTGGGGGGCGGACCGATGTTCTTTGCTCCGCCTTTACCGTGCACTTGTCCGGTCGAAACTGGACTACGGATCCCAGGTGTATGACTCCGCCCGGGATTCGGTGGTGAAAGTGCTGGACCCACTCCATCATCAGGCCCTCCGTGTGTGCACGGGGGCCTTCCGCACTTCGCCGGTCCAGAGTCTCTACGTTGAGACCGATGAACCATCTTTATCTATTCGCCGTCAGCAGTTGTCCCTGCAGTATGCATCAAAATTGCGATCCCTGCCAGGCCATCCCACTTGGGACTGCGTTTTTAGTCCCAGGTGGGAAATGTTATACCAGAATCGGCCGACTGCCATTCGTCCTTTCGGTTTGCGTGTCCGAGGTTACCTGCGAGACATCAACACCAGTCTCGATAGCATCGCACAGTCGACAGCTGAGCCACTTCCACCTTGGCTCGCTGTTTCCCCTTCCTGCGATTTTTCCCTGTGCAGGACGGGGAAGGCCTTTACACCCGACTGTGTGTACCGGCAACTCTTTGCCAGCCATCGTGCTGCGCACCCGGACTTCTTCCCTGTCTTCACAGATGGCTCGAAGTCCGGCACTTCAGTGGGATCGGCCATGGTCTGCTGTGATGTAATCATTGCAGACCAGATCCCACAGCAGTGTTCCATCTTCACTGCTGAGTTGCATGCTATCAGCATTGCCTTGGACCATATAGCAGCTAAGCATCATCGTCGGTGTGTGCTTTACACCGACTCGCTTAGCTCGCTACAGGCTTTGATCTCAGTGAGGCATCGGCCTCACCCTGTTCTCTCGAAGATCCGCCAGCAGCTCCATCGTCTGTCAGCCACCACCACGATTCTTTTCTGTTGGGTGCCCGGTCATGTCGGAATCAGGGGCAATGATTTGGCAGATTCTGCTGCCAGGTCAGCCACGCCCCTATCCGACTCTCCGTTGCCGGTTCCATATGTGGATTTCCGGCAGCGTTTCACCATCGAGCTCCGGGCACAGTGGCAGAGATCTTGGTCTGAACAGGTTGCTAACAAGCTCTTCGAGATCAAGCCCATTGTCAAACCGTGGCAGTCTTGTTTTCGCAGGAATCGTAAGGAGGAAGTTGTCCTTGCTCGGCTCCGCTTAGGTCACTCGTTTTTAACACACTCTTTTCTACTTAAGGCGGACGCAGTACCTAAGTGCGAGTTTTGTGACACCGTTTTAACTGTGAAACATATTTTAATTCAGTGTCCAGCTTTTAACCTTGAACGTAAATTGTATTTTACTTTCCACAATTTTATGGCTGAGCCTCTTACACTCGGCCGTCTTTTATCAGATGAATCGTTTTTAACTCCTGTTTTTGACTTTTTACGTTTTACTGGTTATTTTACACGTCTCTGATTTTTACTATATTTTCTAGTTTTACTCTTGTTTGCAATTTTACATAGGTCCTATACACCCATTTTTATTGTTAATTTCTACTCTTGTTGTTTCTTTTTAGTCTTTTTTACTTGTCGTTTTGTTGTGTTCGTTTTAACTTTGGTTGTGGGTTCTGAGACTTTTATCCCTTTTTATCGTTTGTTTGGCGCAATATAGCCTTAGTTGCTGTTGCGCCACTAAACCCTGTACGTGGTGAGGGGGACCACCCTGTGAAGGTTCCCGCTGGCTCGGTTACCTTCGCAGGGTCCTAAACGCTCGCCCGCGTGTTTGCCGTGCGCGGAGACCCGTGTCCCGGGAAAGGAGGATCCTGGTAGTTGCTCGGGGGTCCCCGTCTTCTCTCCTCAGCTCATGACTGGCGTGGTCCCCATTGGCCGTCTTGCCATTGGGGAGCCTGTCTGTCGCGGGGCTGGGCAGCGGATTCCGGGGCCTCTGCTATACACTGCTTTGGCCTCTGCTTCCGGTAAACGGGAGCTCCTGGGGTGGCCCCCCCAGGAGCAATCGGCTGGTGGGCAGGTCCTGCTAGGGTCAACCGTGCAGAGCGGTGAGTAACCTTGCCCACGGTCCGGGTACAGGTTTACAAGTTTCCTCACAACTTATTTTCCTTTTGTCGTTATCTTTTCTTTGTGAGGCCAGGTTGGCCATTCACAATTTTGTTATTTTAAACTTTGTTTCTTTTGTGTAGAACGTTTTTGTTCTGCACATTTCTCTTTTTATTTTCCTTTTATTTATTTGTGAGGGCTTGGCTCACTGTCTGTGTGGGTATAGTGCCTGCGTAGCCCTGGCGCCCGACTGGGCGTCCCCTTGTTGGGCTCCGTGGAGGGTGGGGACAGCGGGCACTGAACCACACAAAAAAATCATGAGAGAGAGTGATGAAATTAATGCGATCGCCGCCAACAAGAGGGCTCGACATGAGCCCCCATCTTCCTCGTTGTCAAAGTTATCTCTGCCGTTGTCTTCTGTGTCTGTGTCTTCGTTCCCAAAGTTCCTGATCATCCACTCCACGGGTGATCAGGTACTTGGGGACATGTCCCCTTTTTTCGTTAATAAAGGTTTGAAAGGTCTTGCGGGAGAGCCAAAATCCGTCAAGCGCTTAAGATCTGGCGACTTGCAGGTTGAGACCGCTTGTTCGAAACATTCCGAATTGCTCCTGAAAGTAAAAGATATTGGTGGGGTGGCTGTCGAAGTCACTCCCCATAAAACTTTGAATTCTTCTCGGGGTGTTATCACCGAGTGGGGCCTCCTCAAAGTCACTGAGGAGGAAATCCTCTCGGAGCTCACACCACAAGGAGTAACAGCGGTCCACCGGGTTTCGACACGCCGTGATGGAAAATTAACACCCACCCGGGTGTTGATTGTGACATTCAATACGCCACGCCTGCCTTCTTACATCAAGGCAGGTTATTTACATTGTGAGGTTCGGCCGTATATCCCAAATCCTCTGCGCTGTTTTCAGTGTCAGATATACGGTCATGCCCGCACAGCATGCAGGGGCAAGCCCACCTGTGCTCGCTGTGGCAGTAAGGATCATCTCGATCCTGACTGCACAGCTGAAAAGGCATGCTGTGTGAACTGCAGTGGCGAACATCCGGCGTACTCCCGCGACTGTCCGAAGTGGAAAGAGGAAAAGGAGGTACAACGCCTCAAAGTCGTCAATAACATCTCGTACGCTGAGGCGAGAAAGCTTGCTGCACCGCCCGCCCCGCCTGGCAAGGTTTCCTATGCCAGTGCAGTCATTGGAAAGCCCATCGTTCCAATGACTTCGGTTGCGGTGCAGACTGACATCAGTGTACCACCTACTGAGTCTTTCTCGCCAGCTGCGAAATACCTCCTTACGCAGGCGAGACCGAGGGTGGTGTCGACTTCGACATCAACCCCGGTTTCCATTCCTGCAGTTCAGCCTTCCACCTCCACCGGAAGGCCTCCTCCTTCCCGTCCTCAGACAGCAAGACCTTCGAAACCTAAGGGGCCCCCGCCGGGGCCCAAAAAGAAAATCACTGCACCTCAAAGGGCGGTCACCGATCCATGCCCCTCGGACGATTCCGAGGACATGGATACCGACCGCCCCCTATTCACTAAACCGTCCTCTGCGGCGGTTAAGTTGAATAGAAACACGTCGTCCGCCCACTCTTCTAAGTCCTGAGATGGCCACACTCCTACAATGGAATTGTCGTGGATTCCAGAGGAATCTTGACGACATCAAGGCCCTCCTTCAGGCACACCAGCCCATCTGTGTGTGCCTGCAGGAGACATACTTGCAGCCAGTCACAGATCCCACGATCCGGCACTTTTCACTGGTTCGCCGGGACCGGGATGGAGATGGTCCAGCTCGCGGGGGTGTCGCCATCCTCGTGAGCAACCATTCTCCATTCCAGGTCGTATCCCTCACCACCACCTTGGAGGCGGTAGCTATCCGTCTCTTCGTGGGGTTCTCGCTGACTGTCTGCTCTGTATATCTTCCACCTGGGAGCATCGTCTTCCAGGAAGACCTTGATGATCTCGTCTCGCAGCTGCCGTCCCCCTTCCTCATTATGGGGGACCTCAACGGACACAGTCCACTTTGGGGCAGTGCTGACACCAACGGGAGGGGCGGGGTCCTGGAGCAGTGGCTCCTGGATCCTTCTCTCTCCCTGTTGAACACCGGTGTCAGCACTTACTTTCACTCCCCAACCCGCACTTTCACTGCCATTGATCTCACCATCTGCTCCTCCTCGATCCTTCCACTCTTTACATGGGAGGTCGAGGACAACCCATACGGAAGCGATCACCTCCCCGTGGTGTGCACCATCTCCCGTGGGGGGCCTTGCAGCCCTTCACGCGTCTCACGGTGGAGGCTTGATCGGGCTGACTGGGGTGGTTTCGAGCTGCTCTCTGAGCTCGACGACCACTCTGTCAGCCAGGAGCCAATCAATGTGGCAGTAGCGGAGATAACGGACTGTATCGTAGATGCAGCTGCATCAACGATTCCTCAAACTTCTACACGGTTTCCTCGCTTTCCGAAACCGTGGTGGAATCCAGAATGCACCGCAGCTCGTAAGGCTCAGAACAAGGCTTGGGGGGTGTTTCGGAGATATCCGACGTCCCCCAACCTTGAAAATTTCAAACGCGCCAGGGCGAAAGCTCGTTTCGTCCGACGCCAGAGCCAGAAGGAATCTTGGATCAAGTATACGTCTTCCATCACCCGCACGACTAGTTCTAAGGTCGTGTGGGATAAAGTCCGGAAGATGAGTGGGAACTACACCTCCCACTCGTTATCGATCCTGGAGCAAAATGGACAGGCAATTGCTGATCCCAAAGCAATTGCCGACACTCTGGGGGAGTCCTTCTCTTCCATCTCTTCGTCTTCCTCTTACTCCCCCGAGTTTCTGGCCCAGAAGGGCAGGGCGGAGCGCTCTCCGCTGTCTTTCCACTCGAATGGCCTGGAGCCTTACAACAGGCCATTCACAGCGGAGGAGCTTCGCCTTGCTCTGCACTCTTCTCGTGCCTCTGCTGTTGGGCCGGACAATGTCCATTATGCCATGCTCCAACATCTTTCACCATCGAGTAAGGATCGGCTGCTCCATCTCTTCAATCGCATTTTTCTCGAGGAGCAGTTTCCGGACTCCTGGCGGGAGGCCATCGTCTTGGCCTTCCCCAAGCCAGGGAAAGATCCCAAGATTCCTTCTAATTATCGTCCCATCGCATTGACGAGCTGCGTGTGCAAGGTGTTGGAAAGAATGGTAAATGCCAGACTCATCTGGTATTTAGAACACCACAACCTTCTTTCCAACACCCAGTGTGGCTTTCGCAGGCAACGGTCAACTATTGACCACCTGATACGCCTCGAATCGGCTATCAGGAATTCTTTTTTACGTAGAGAGCACCTGGTGTCAATTTTCTTCGACATCGAAAAAGCGTACGACACGGCTTGGAGATTCGGCATTCTTCGTGACCTCCACAGCTTCGGCTTGAGAGGTCACATGCCGATCTTCATCTCCAACTTCTTATCGACACGCTCTTTTCGTGTCCGTGTCGGTAACACTCTGTCGCGGCCGTACCCCCAAGAACAGGGGGTGCCACAAGGCTGCGTTCTGAGTGTTACGCTTTTCGCTGTCAAGATTAATTCCATAACTAGACAACTTCCTCCATCCGTAGGCAATGCCCTCTATGTTGATGACTTTAGCATCTTTTGCTCATCTTCCAGCATGAGGGTCATTGAAAGACAACTGCAAATTGCCCTGAACAATCTTTCGGTTTGGGCGACGGCAAACGGGTTTCGGTTCTCCCCACAGAAGACCGCTTGTGTGCACTTTTGCCACAAGCGTAATCTTCATCTGGATCCCGAGCTGCGGCTCGGGGGTAACATCATTCCAGTTGTGGCGGAGACCAAGTTTCTCGGTCTCATATTCGATCGGAAATTGACCTTTTTACCACACATACGTCATCTCAGGTCCAAGTGCACGCGGGCATTGAACATCGTCAAGGTCCTCTCCTCCCTTTCTTGGGGGGCAGACCGATGTTCTTTGCTCCGCCTGTACCGTGCACTTGTCCGATCGAAACTGGACTACGGATCCCAGGTGTACGACTCGGCCCGGGATTCGGTGGTGAAGGTGCTGGACCCCCTCCATCATCAGGCTCTCCGTGTTTGCACGGGAGCCTTCCGCACCTCACCGGTCCAGAGTCTTTACGTTGAGACCGACGAACCGTCTTTATCTCTTCGCCGTCAGCAGTTGTCCCTACAATATGCTTCTAAATTGCGATCCCTGCCTGGCCATCCCACTTGGGACTGCGTTTTCAGTCCGAAGTGGGAAATGCTTTACAATAATCGGCCGACTGCCATTCGTCCTTTTGGTTTGCGAGTCCGAGGCTACCTCAGAGACATCAACACCAGTCTCGATAGCGTTGCACAGTCGACAGCTGAGCCACTTCCACCATGGCTCGCTGTTTCCCCTACCTGCGATTTTTCCCTGTGCAGGACGGGGAAGACCTTTACACCCGACTGTGTGTACCGGCAACTCTTTGCCAGCCATCGTGCTGAGCACCCGGATTTCTTGCCTGTCTTTACAGATGGCTCGAAGTCCGGCACTTCGGTGGGATCAGCCATGGTCTGCTGTGATGTAATCATTGCAGACCAGATCCCACTGCAGTGTTCCATCTTCACTGCAGAGTTGCACGCTATCAGTCTCGCCTTGGACCACGTGGCGACTAAGCATCATCGTCGGTGTGTGCTTTACACCGACTCGCTTAGCTCGCTACAGGCTTTGATCTCAGTGAGGCATCGGCCTCACCCTGTTCTCTCCAAGATCCGCCAGCAGCTCCATCGTCTGGCAGCCACCACCACGATTCTCTTCTGTTGGGTGCCCGGTCACGTCGGAATCAGGGGTAATGATTTGGCAGATTCTGCTGCCAGGTCAGCCACGCCCCTGTCCGACTCTCCGTTGCCGGTTCCCTATCTGGATTTCCGGCAGCGTTTTTCCACCGAGCTCCGGGCACAGTGGCAGAGATCTTGGTCGGAACAGCTTACCAACAAGCTCTTCGAGATCAAACCTATCATCAAACCATGGCAGTCTTGTTACCGCAGGAATCGCAAGGAGGAAGTTGTACTTGCTCGGCTCCGCTTAGGTCACTCGTTTCTTACTCATTCGTTTCTTTTACGGGCGGACGACGTGCCTAAGTGCGAGTTTTGTGACACCATTTTAACCATCAAACATATTTTAATCTCGTGCTCCGCTTTTAACTTTGAACGACGTCTGATTTTTAATTTCCATAATTTTATGTCCGAGCCTCTTACACTCGGACATCTTTTATCTGATCATTGCATTTTATCTTCAGTTTTTACCTTTTTGAAATATTGTGGATATTTTAACCGAATTTGATTTTACCTTAAGTTTATGCATTATTTACCCCAGGTCTCTTACACCTGGGTTTATTTTATTTCATATTTCTACACTTGTTTTACTCTGTTCATATACACTTGTTTTTGTTATTTTACCACTTTACAATGTTGCCAATGTATTTTAACTTTTGGTTATGGGGTTCTATGTCTTTTATCTTTTATATTGTCTTTTGTTTGGCGCATTATGGCCTTGTTGCCGATGCGCCATTAAACCCCAAACAACCAACCAACCAACCAGCCACTAAACCCCAAACAACCAAACAACCAAACCGCTAAAATATTGTGGTAAAGTGCAGACACAGGACCAATAGGGAATGTCTTGGAAATGAGTCAACATGATGGCACCTCCGTTTTCCTTGTGACAATCGATATTTGGTTCGTGTTTGGAACAGACGTTATTAGTGCAAATGTAATATTTGTTTGGGGCGGGGGTGGCTCAGTCGGTAGCGCGCCAGGCTCGTAATCTATAGTTCCCAGGTTCGAGTCCCAGCTGGGTCAGCGTTGAGATTTATCTCCGCAAAATTCCCCGCCCTGCCCACGGTCAGTAGGGGACACCGATGGGCTTGGAAAGGCCGCCGTCCGTCGGATGGGACGTTAAGCCGTGGCCCCGTGTACGGGAGAGCCATACCCTGTACACGTTAAAGAACACGCTGGATGGCCTTGACGGGAGGCTACCATCTGTCTCCCAACAGCTGTTCCAGTGGGTCCCCTCCCCCAACCTTCTCTGAGCCTTCGGGGTCCTTGTGACCTGGCCATTTAGCCCATGGTGTGCAAAAAAGTGCCGCTCAGAGGTAAAACAACCCAACCCGTAATATTTGTCTGTGCACAGCTTTTTACAATCGTTTAAACACAGAACCATTTCGGTAGCGCAGTCCTTTTTCATTTGTCTTTCCACATCATAATTATGAAAGACCTTCTCTTCTTTGGGAAAGTACAAAAACAATAATCCTAGTAAAAAACATAAAAACAAGATTACATACATTAATCCTTTAGTATAATAAATGGAAAGAGAAATTGATAATATTTACGAAAAAAAAGTGGTTGCTACTCCTATAAGAAGAAAAAGAGGTACCTTAGATGTTGCCACGTGGAAAAATGCATGGATGTATTGTTGTCATGTTCTGTCCAACGTTTCGGAACTTGAACAATTTCACTGCATCTTAGAACAATGGATTCCTGCCATAGACAGAGCTCACGGCAGAATATTAAACTTAAAAAGATATCACACTCAATTTTATTATTCCCAGGAAAATACAAAAAGTACAGAAATTTTGCAAGCATTTTTTGACATGACTACTGTTAATGACGGACTTATACCCCTACATATTGTTTTTAACTTTCATCTGTTCAAAAAAATATTCGATAGGTATTGCACCATGTTTAAAAATAACAGTAACTCGTTTCTGGCGGATATGGATCGTGGAACTGTTAATTTACAGATTAACGCTAATTTGCAAATAGACACCTCTGAACTATTTAAAAGTTCAAACATGTGGTATCTGCTATTTTTGGCAACTTGTCATTTAATGGCCCATATTGAATGCTTTGAAAAATACAATACGTGTAGTTACAAAACACACGATTATATCAGGAGCAGTACTTTTTCAAAGTTTTATTTCTTTGGAGAAATAAAATCTAATAAGTTATTTTAATCACGGTACGTTTAAAAGCAGCCGAAAAGGAATAACGTGATTGGGCTATTAACAGGAAGTAGGTCATTTAAAATAAAGCATTTATGCATGACTCATACCGAACACGTGATTAGTGAAGGTATAAAAATGCTGTCCGAAGAGAAACGAAGCAGGTTTCAAACTGTTACTCTTTGTTCTGAAATGACTGGCACAAAGATAAATAAGTTTTATTTTTCTGTTGGTTTGATCGTTAGTGATGAAAATGACGACATAGTGTTAATTAAAAGACTGTTACCCTACTGCTACGAAAATTATCTGATAAAAAGAAAAATCCCCTTAAATAAGGAAAATCGTGTGAAATACCAAAGTGAATTCGAAAAGAAATATACTTTTCAAAACAGAAAAGAGTTGATGGATTATTGTAATTATCAAAAGGGTAAAATTTTCGAAGATTTCTTAGATTTTCCTCACGGCCAAATAGAAAACAAGTATAGGTACATTAATGAGAGAAACGCATTTCAGAGACAACATCGGAAAGTTTTATTTGACAGTGCTTACAGAGAGTTTAAAGAAGAAACGGGCCTAGATTTCAATTACACCTGGAGTGAAATGTATAGAGCCCTCTTGTGAAAGTTAAATTCATCGGCAGTGATGGATATAAATATTGTCAAATGTGTTTTATAGTGAAACACGTTTATTTAAGATTTGGTATTCAAATGGAAAAGGGTTACAAGACTGTAAGAATTAATAGAAACAAGGCAAAAGAATTTCTAACCAAGCAACAATTGATAAAATACGACAAGAAGCATTTGTTGATTTAAAAAAAATAAATAACTTGTATACTATTGTTTGTGTGTCTTACTATCATTACTAAAGGACCTAGGTTCGAGCCCTCATCCCCAAGGTTCTGTACTGTAAGCTTCCATCTCTTGTGGTAGCTACTTGAAGGAGGTACTTGTGTTTTTTTACTTGAGGGTGCTAGCTTTAGGGCTTGTTTTTTTACTTGAGGGTGCTTGCTTTAGGGCTTGTTTTTTTACTTGAGGGTACCTTTTTTTTACTTGAGGGTGCTTGCTTTTAAGCTTGCTTTTTTTACTTAGGGTGCTTGCTTTGGTGCTTGCTTTAGGGCTTGGGGGCATTTTACTTGAAAGGAGGTACTTACATCTCACAAATATATTTTTTTGCGTAAATTTTTGCGTGAATCTGAACAAACGTTGGTGTCACTGATGAGATTAGTTATTCTAAAATTATCGGGCAGAGCTTTTGACGTAAATTGATTGCTCGTTGCCTTCTTTGGTTCTTTAGAAATTTTAAAGGAAAGATAGTGTCTATCTATTATGTATTCTCCAGCAGTGACTAAATGCAGGGGGTTTATGAGCATGTGAGTGGTCACGAAACCAACGTTAGGAACGTAAATTAGGTTAAAGTTTAATGTTTTAGGATTCGAGTTTGAAAATTTCGATATTGTGCTAAAATCGGGGAAACAGGTAAACGTAAAAAACTGTTCAAACGGAGAAAGTTTGGCAACGCTCAGTTCTGGCTCATTCGCATCTGTCGTAATGATTCGCATTTTAGTTGTCATGTATTCATAATAGGGTTCGTTTATGATAAATGTTCTTAATTCACTAAGATTGTTTTGTACCAAATTCCTAAGTGCTACTGTAACTGAATCTGTATTCTGATACATACTAATCTTATCGGTTTTAGCCACCGTCAGATTTCTTAAAATTTCGAACTGATAGTTAAATGTCAAATTGTCTTTACTTCGCATATTTATCAAGTGTTTTATATAAGTGTCCATCTCGGGATTCAATATGCAATCTGAATTTTGAGGAGTTGACGAATAATAGTCGTCTAGAAATTCTTTGGTGGGTAAAATTACAGTGTTCATTGCAAAGTGAACATTGGGGGCCACTATGAAATATGGGCCGCAAACACCATCCTCGGAAGGGGGCTTAAATAGTTGTAATTTAACGTTCAAGCCAAATATTTTTTCTAAATGTTCCCTGCATATGATACGATTTAATATTAAATTACCATCTTTGGGACACTGAACGTTTCCGCATTGAAATATACAATTGTATGAAGATATCCTTATTTTTATATACAAAAAAACAAGATGGCTAAATTTCCAACCCGTTTGTTAAAAGTGGTAAATAACGTTCAACTTTCGAGATATTTAAAGATACTTTTTCCGAAAAAGGCCTTTAAGGTAACAAAAATTGGTGATAAGACGTTTATTAATAATATTAAGGCTCAAGACTTTTTAAAAAAGGCGGTTGGTAAACTAGATTCGAGGGTAGTTAAAACTATGGACGATTTTAATTTTCCTATAAAAAATGTAAATGATTATAATACTTTAATTCGAACCAACCCCAAGTTCAGAGGCATTGCGAAGAACGTAATGAAATACGCTCCCCAAGTCTTGGTGGCTGGTGGAGTTGCAGGCTTTCTCTCAGATTATATCTTGAAATATCTCGATAAAAACACTGGCTGTTTCGTAATAACCGATAATGTTAAATGTAAGATATCCGATCTGAGTTGCTGCAACAATTGGTTGGTTGGTTGTTTGGGGTTTAATGGCGCATCGGCAACAAGGCCATAATGCGCCAAACAAAAGACAATATAAAAGATAAAAGACATAGAAACCCGCAACCATAATTAAAATATATTTTCAACGTTATAAAAGGGTAAAATAACAAAAAAACAGGTGCATAGAAACAGAGTAAAACAACTGTAGAAATACTAAATAAAATAATCCCAGGTGTAAGAGACCTGGGATAAATAATGCGATTAAAATATCCAGTATAATTAGTATATCAAATTCGATTAAAATATCCAGTAAATTTTAAAAATTGAAAAACAGCGGTAAAATGACAATGATCTGATAAAAGATGTCCGAGTGTAAGGGGCTCGGACGTAAAATCATGGAAGTTAAAAAACATACGTCTTTCAAGGTTAAAACAATGACATTCAATTAAAATATGTTTAACTGTTAAAACGGTGTCACAAAACTCGCACTTAGGTACTGCGTCCGCCTTAAGAAGAAAAGAGTGGGTTAAAAACGAGTGACCTAAGCGGAGCCGAGCAAGAACAACTTCCTCCTTACGATTCCTGCGAAAACAAGACTGCCACGGTTTGACAATGGGCTTGATCTCGAAGAGCTTGTTAGCAACCTGTTCAGACCAAGATCTCTGCCACCGTGCCCGGAGCTCGATGGTGAAACGCTGCCGGAAATCCACATATGGAACCGGCAACGGAGAGTCGGACAGGGGCGTGGCTGACCTGGCAGCAGAATCTGCCAAATCATTGCCCCTGATTCCGACATGACCAGGCACCCAACAGAAGAGAATTGTGGTGGTGGCTGCCAGACGATGGAGCTGCTGGCGGATCTTGGAGAGAACAGGGTGAGGCCGATGCCTCACCGAGATCAAAGCCTGTAGCGAGCTAAGCGAGTCGGTGTAAAGCACACACCGACGATGATGCTTAGCTGCTATATGGTCCAAGGCAATGCTGATAGCATGCAACTCAGCAGTGAAGATGGAACACTGCTGTGGGATCTGGTCTGCAATGATTACATCACAGCAGACCATGGCTGATCCCACCGAAGTGCCGGACTTCGAGCCATCTGTGAAGACAGGCAAGAAGTCCGGGTGCTCAGCACGATGGCTGGCAAAGAGTTGCCGGTACACACAGTCAGGTGTAAAGGCCTTCCCCGTCCTGCACAAGGAAAAATCGCAGGAAGGGGAAACAGCGAGCCAAGGTGGAAGTGGCTCAGCTGTCGACTGTGCGATGCTATCGAGACTGGTGTTGATGTCTCTGAGGTAGCCTCGGACACGCAAACCGAAAGGACGAATGGCAGTCGGCCGATTCTGGTATAACATTTCCCACCTGGGACTGAAAACGCAGTCCCAAGTGGGATGGCCTGGCAGGGATCGCAATTTTGATGCATACTGTAGGGACAACTGCTGACGGCGAATAGATAAAGAAGGTTCATCGGTCTCAACGTAGAGACTGTGGACCGGCGAAGTGCGGAAGGCCCCCGTGCACACACGGAGGGCCTGATGATGGAGTGGGTCCAGCACTTTCACCACCGAATCCCGGGCGGAGTCATACACCTGGGATCCGTAGTCCAGTTTCGACCGGACAAGTGCACGGTAAAGGCGGAGCAAAGAACATCGGTCCGCCCCCCAAGAGAGGGAGGAGAGGACCTTGATGATGTTCAATGCCCGCGTGCACTTGGACCTGAGATGTCGAATATGAGATAAAAAGGTCAATTTCCGGTCGAAGATGAGACCGAGAAACTTGGTCTCCGCCACAACTGGAATGATGTTACCCCCGAGCCGCAGCTCGGGGTCCAGATGAAGATTACGCTTGCGGCAAAAGTGCACACAAGCTGTCTTCTGTGGGGAGAACCGGAACCCATTGGCCGTCGCCCAAACCGAGAGATTGTTCAGGGCAGTTTGCAGTTGTCGTTCAATGACCCTCATGCTGGACGATGAGCAAAAGATGCTAAAGTCATCAACATAAAGGGCATTGCCTACAGTTGGAGGAAGTTGCCGTGTAATGGAATTTATCTTGACAGCGAAAAGCGTAACACTCAGGACGCAGCCTTGTGGCACCCCCTGTTCTTGGGGGAAAGGCCGCGACAGAGTGTTGCCGACACGAACTCGAAAAAGACGAGAAGATAAAAAGTTTGCAATGAAGATCGGCATGTGACCTCGCAAGCCGAAGCTGTGAAGGTCACGAAGAATGCCGAATCTCCATGCCGTGTCGTACGCTTTTTCGATGTCGAAGAAAATGGACACCAGGTGCTCTCTACGTAAAAAGGAATTCCTGATCGCCGATTCGAGGCGGATCAGGTGGTCTAAGGTAGACCGGTGCCTGCGAAAGCCACACTGGGTGCCCCTCGATGCGAGAGCCTGTCCGTGGTGAGGGGACCACCCTGTGAAGGTTCCGCTGGCTCGGTTACCTTCACAGGGTCCTAAACGCTCGCCCGCGTGTTTGCCGTGCGCGGAGACCCGTGTCCCTGGAAAGGAGGATCCTGGCAGTTGCTCAGGGGTCCCCGTCTTCTCTCCCCAGCTCATGACTGGTGGGGTCCCCTTTGGCCGTTTTGCCATTGGGGAGCCTGTCTGTCGCGGGGCTGGGCAGCGACTTCCGGGGCCGCTGCTATACACTGCTTTGGCCTCTGCTTCAGGTAAACGGGAGGTCCTGGGGCGGCCCCCTCAGGATCAATCGGCTGGTGGGCTGGTCCTGCTAGGGTCAACTATGCTGATCAGTGAGTAACCTTGTCCACCGTCCGGACAACGGTTTGCGAGTTTCCCCACACATTTACTAATTTTGTAGTTTTCTTTCTTTTGTGAGGCCAGCTCTTGCCTCGCACTTTATTGTTTTGTTGCTTCTTTTCTTTTGTGGGAACTCCGACGAGTTTCCCACCGTTTCTCTTTTCCTTTTCCTTTTTGTTTTGTAGTGAGGGCTTGGCTCACTGGCTGTGTGGGTATGGTGCCCGGGCAGCCCTGGCGCCCAACTGGGCGTCCCCTTGTTGGACTCCATGGTGGGTGGGGACAACGGGCACTGAAATTTTTAAAAACAACCATGAGTTCTCCAACTCCTAAAAATTCGAGCAATGCCGCAAAGAGGGCTCGCCATGAACCCCCAACTTCTCTGTCTTTGCCTTCGTCTTCGTGTGTGTCTCCGTCTCCGAAGTTCCTGATCATCCACTCTACGGGTGATCAGGTACTTGGGGACATGTCCCCCTTTTTTATAAATAAGGGTTTACAAGGTCTTGCGGGAGAGCCGAAATCTGTCAAGCGCCTAAGATCCGGTGACTTGCAGGTGGAGACTGCATGCTCCAAACATTCGGAGCTTCTGTTAAAGGTTACAGCGATTGGTGGAGTGGCAGTCGAAGTCACTCCACACAAGACGCTCAATTCCTCCCGTGGCGTGATCTCCGAGTGGGGCCTCCTCAAGGTTTCTGAGGAGGAAATCCTCTCGGAGCTTTCAGCCCAGGGAGTGATAGCAGTCCACCGGGTTTCGTCACGCCGTAATGGAAAGTTAGAGCCCAGCCGGGTACTCATTCTAACTTTCAACTCACCACACCTGCCTACTTCTATCAAGGCAGGATACTTAAAGTGCGAGGTGCGGCCATTTATACCAAACCCTCTGCGTTGTTTCCAATGCCAGAGGTTTGGCCATGCCCGCACTGCATGCCGGGGCAAGCCCACCTGTGCTCGTTGTGGCAGTCAGGATCATCTTGAACCTGACTGCACAGCAGATAAGGCATGCTGTGTCAACTGCCGTGGTGAGCATCCGGCGTACTCCCGCGACTGTCCGAAGTGGCTGGAGGAGAAAGAGGTACAGCGCCTGAAGACCCTCCACAACATCAGCTATCCAGAGGCGAGAAAGCTCGCTGCACCGCCTGCCCCACCTGGCAAGGTCTCCTATGCCAGTGCGGTGGTCGGAAAGCCCGTCGTTAAGATGGCTTCCGTGGCGGTGCAGACCGACATCAGCGTTCCACCAGCTGAATCTTTCTCGCCTGCTGCTAAGTACCTCTTGACGCAGGCGAAGCCGACGTCGGTGTCCATCTCGACATCGACACCGGTTTCTATTCCTGTGTCTGTGCCTTCCACCTCTGGAAGGCCCCCTCCTCCCCGCCCACAGACAGCAAGACCTACAAAACCTAAGGGGCCCCCGCCGGGGCCCAAAAAGAAGATTTTACCTCCTCGTTCGGCGGTCTCGGATCCATGTTGCTCGGACGACTCCGAGGACATGGACACCGACCGCCCTCATTTTCCTAAACCGTCGCTGGCGACGGTTAAAATAAATCGAAAGACGTCCGCCAATTCTTCCAAGACCTGAGATGGCCACACTCCTTCAATGGAACTGTCGTGGATTCCAGAGGAATATTGACGACATCAAGGTCCTCCTGAGGGCACACCAACCCCTTTGCGTGTGCCTTCAGGAGACATTCTTGCAGACAGCCAACAATCCCACTATCCGGCACTTTTCTCTGGTTCGCCGGGACCGGGATGGAGATGGTCCAGCTCACGGGGGTGTTGCCATCCTCGTGAGCAACCATTCTCCATTTCAGGTCATTCCCCTCACCACCGACTTAGAGGCGGTCGCCATCCGCCTCTTTGTGGGATTTTCGTTGACTGTCTGTTCTGTCTATCTCCCGCCCGGAAGCGTCATTTTCCGGGATGACCTTGATGACCTCGTCTCGCAGCTGCCGTCCCCCTTCCTCATCATGGGGGACTTCAACGGCCACAGTCCGCTCTGGGGCAGTGCTGACACCAACGGGAGGGGCCGGGTCTTGGAGCAGTGGCTCCTGGATCCATCGCTCTCCCTGTTGAACACCGGTGTCAGTACCTACTTTCATACCCCAACCCGCACATTCACTGCCATTGACCTCACCATCTGCTCCTCCTCGATCCTTCCACTCTTTACATGGGAGGTCGAGGACAATCCATATGGAAGCGATCACCTCCCCGTGGTGTGTACCATCTCTCGTGGGGGGCCTTGCAGCCCTTCGCGTGTCTCCCGGTGGAGGCTTGATCGGGCTGATTGGAGTGGCTTCGAGCTCTTGTCTGAGCTCGATGAGCACTCTGTCAACCAGGAGCCCATCAATGTCGCAGTGGCGGAGTTGACGGACTGTATCGTCCATGCAGCTGCCTCTACTATTCCTCAGACCTCGACTCGGTTTCCACGGTTCCCAAAACCGTGGTGGAATCCCGACTGCACCGCAGCTCGTAAGGCTCAGAACAAGGCTTGGGGGGTGTTTCGGAGATATCCGACGTCCCCCAACCTCGAAGCATTCAAACGCGCCAGGGCGAAAGCCCGTTTCGTCCGGCGCCAGAGCCAGAAGGAATCTTGGATGAAATATACATCTTCCATCACCCGCACGACCAGTTCTAAGGTCGTGTGGGATAAGGTCCGGAAGATGGGTGGGAAGTACACGTCCCACTCATTATCGATCCTGGAGCACAATGGACAGGCAATTGCTGCGCCTCGAGCAATTGCCGACACTCTGGGGGAGTCATTCTCCTCCATCTCCTCCTCTTCCTCGTACTCCCCCGAGTTTCTGGCCCAGAAGAGCAGGGCCGAACGCTCTCCGCTGTCCTTCCATTCGAATGGCCTGGAGTCTTACAACAGGCCATTCACAGCGGAGGAGCTTCGCCTTGCTCTGCACACTTCTCGTGCATCTGCTGTGGGGCCAGACAATGTCCATTATGCCATGCTCCAACATCTCTCACCATCGAGTAAGGATCGACTGCTCCGACTCTTCAACCGTATTTTCATCGAGGAGCAGTTTCCGGACTCCTGGCGGGAGGCCATCGTCTTGGCCTTCCCTAAGCCAGGAAAAGATCCCAAGATTCCTTCGAATTATCGTCCAATTGCGTTGACGAGCTGCGTCTGCAAGGTGTTGGAAAGGATGGTAAATACCAGGCTGGCCTGGTATTTGGAACATCACGGCCTTCTTTCCAACACCCAGTGTGGCTTTCGCAGGCACCGGTCTACTTTAGACCACCTGATCCGCCTCGAATCGGCGATCAGGAATTCTTTTTTACGTCGAGAGCACCTGGTGTCAGTTTTCTTCGACATCGAAAAAGCGTACGACACGGCATGGAGATTCGGCATTCTTTGTGACCTTCACAGCTTCGGCTTGCGAGGTCACATGCCGATCTTCATTGCAAACTTTTTATCTTCTCGTATTTTTCGAGTTCGTGTCGGCAACACTCTATCGCGGCCTTTCCCCCAAGAACAGGGGGTGCCACAAGGCTGCGTCCTGAGTGTTACGCTTTTCGCTGTCAAGATAAATTCCATTACACGGCAACTTCCTCCGACTGTAGGCAATGCCCTTTATGTTGATGACTTTAGCATCTTTTGCTCATCGTCCAGCATGAGGGTCATTGAACGACAACTGCAAACTGCCCTGAACAATCTCTCAGTTTGGGCGACGGCCAATGGATTCCGGTTCTCCCCACAGAAGACCGCTTGCGTGCACTTTTGCCGCAAGCGTAATCTTCATCTGGACCCCGAGCTGCGGCTCGGGGGTAACATCATTCCAGTTGTGGCGGAGACCAAGTTTCTCGGTCTCATCTTCGACCGGAAATTGACCTTTTTATCTCATATTCGACATCTCAGGTCCAAGTGCACGCGGGCATTGAACATCATCAAGGTCCTCTCCTCCCTCTCTTGGGGGGCGGACCGATGTTCTTTGCTCCGCCTTTACCGTGCACTTGTCCGGTCGAAACTGGACTACGGATCCCAGGTGTATGACTCCGCCCGGGATTCCGTGGTGAAGGTGCTGGACCCACTCCATCATCAGGCCCTCCGTGTGTGTACGGGGGCCTTCCGCACTTCACCGGTCCAGAGTCTCTATGTTGAGACCGATGAACCATCTTTATCTCTTCGCCGTCAGCAGTTGTCCCTGCAGTATGCATCAAAATTGCGATCCCTGCCAGGCCATCCCACTTGGGACTGCGTTTTCAGTCCCAGGTGGGAAATGTTATACCAGAATCGGCCGACTGCCATTCGTCCTTTCGGTTTGCGTGTCCGAGGTTACCTGCGAGACATCAACACCAGTCTCGATAGCATCGCACAGTCGACAGCTGAGCCACTTCCACCTTGGCTCGCTGTTTCCCCTTCCTGCGATTTTTCCCTGTGCAGGACGGGGAAGGCCTTTACACCCGACTGTGTGTACCGGCAACTCTTTGCCAGCCATCGTGCTGAGCACCCGGACTTCTTGCCTGTCTTCACAGATGGCTCGAAGTCCGGCACTTCGGTGGGATCAGCCATGGTCTGCTGTGATGTAATCATTGCAGACCAGATCCCACAGCAGTGTTCCATCTTCACTGCTGAGTTGCATGCTATCAGCATTGCCTTGGACCATATAGCAGCTAAGCATCATCGTCGGTGTGTGATTTACACCGACTCGCTTAGCTCGCTACAGGCTTTGATCTCGGTGAGGCATCGGCCTCACCCTGTTCTCTCCAAGATCCGCCAGCAGCTCCATCGTCTGGCAGCCACCACCACGATTCTCTTCTGTTGGGTGCCCGGTCATGTCGGAATCAGGGGCAATGATTTGGCAGATTTTGCTGCCAGGTCAGCAACGCCCCTGTCCGACTCTCCGTTGCCGGTTCCATATGTGGATTTCCGGCAGCGTTTTACCATCGAGCTCCGGGCACAGTGGCAGAGATCTTGGTCAGAACAGCTTACCAACAAGCTCTTTGAGATCAAACCTATCATCAAACCATGGCAGTCTTGTTACCGCAGGAATCGTAAGGAGGAAGTTGTCCTTGCTCGGCTCCGCTTAGGTCACTCGTTTTTAACCCACTCTTTTCTTCTTAAGGCGGACGCAGTACCTAAGTGCGAGTTTTGTGACACCGTTTTAACTGTGAAGCATATTTTAATTGACTGTGTTTGTTTTAACGTTGAAAGAAGAATGTTTTTTACCTCTCATGATTTTACGTCCGAGCCCCTTACACTCGGACATCTTTTATCTGATGAATCGTTTTTAACTCCTGTTTTTGACTTCTTACGTTTTACTGGATATTTTATGCGTTTATGAACCTTTTTACTTTGTTACTTTGATTTTACGCTTGTTTCTGTTTTTTACTGGGTCCTATACACCCATTTTATTGTCGATTTTACACGTGTTGTTATTTTTGCCATTTTTACTTATCTTTATTGTTCTGGTTATGTTTTTGTGTGTTTTTAACTTTGGTTGTGGGTTCAATGACTTTTAGCAATTTATATCTTTTTGTTTGGCGCAATATAGCCCTGTTGCTCTTGCGCCAAAAAACCCCAAACAACCAACCAACCACACTGGGTGTTGGAAAGAAGGCCGTGATGTTCCAAATACCAGGCCAGCCTGGTATTTACCATCCTTTCCAACACCTTGCAGACGCAGCTCGTCAACGCAATTGGACGATAATTGGAAGGAATCTTGGGATCTTTCCCTGGCTTAGGGAAGGCCAAGACGATGGCCTCCCGCCAGGAGTCCGGAAACTGCTCCTCGATATAAAGACGGTTGAAGAGTCGGAGCAGTCGATCCTTACTCGATGGTGAGAGATGTTGGAGCATGGCATAATGGACATTGTCTGGCCCAACAGCAGATGCACGAGAAGTGTGCAGAGCATGGCGAAGCTCCTCCGCTGTGAATGGCCTGTTGTAAGACTCCAGGCCATTCGAATGGAAGGACAGCGGAGAGCGTTTGGCCCTGCTCTGCTGGGCCAGAAACTCGGGGGAGTACGAGGAAGAGGAGGAGATGGAGGAGAATGACTCCCCCAGAGTGTCGGCAATTGCACGAGGATCAGCAATTGCCTGTCCATTGTGCTCCAGGATCGATAATGAGTGGGACGTGTACTTCCCACCCATCTTCCGGACCTTATCCCACACGACCTTAGAACTGGTCGTGCGGGTGATAGAAGAAGTATATTTCATCCAAGATTCCTTCTGGCTCTGGCGCCGGACGAAACGGGCTTTCGCCCTGGCGCGTTTGAAAGCTTCGAGGTTGGGGGACGTCGGATATCTCCGAAACACCCCCCAAGCCTTGTTCTGAGCCTTACGAGCTGCGGTGCAGTCGGGATTCCACCACGGTTTTGGGAACCGTGGAAACCGAGTCGAGGTCTGAGGAATAGTAGAGGCAGCTGCATGGACGATGCAGTCCGTCAACTCCGCCACTGCGACATTGATGGGCTCCTGGCTGACAGAGTGATCATCAAGCTCAGACAAGAGCTCGAAGCCACTCCAGTCAGCCCGATCAAGCCTCCACCGGGAGACACGCGAAGGGCTGCAGGGCCCCCCACGAGAGATGGTGCACACCACGGGGAGGTGATCGCTTCCATATGGATTGTCCTCGACCTCCCATGTAAAGAGTGGAAGGATCGAGGAGGAGCAGATGGTGAGGTCAATGGCAGTGAATGTGCGGGTTGGGGTGTGAAAGTAGGTACTGACACCGGTGTTCAACAGGGAGAGCGATGGATCCAGGAGCCACTGCTCCAAGACCCGGCCCCTCCCGTTGGTGTCAGCACTGCCCCAGAGCGGACTGTGGCCGTTGAAGTCCCCCATGATGAGGAAGGGGGACGGCAGCTGCGAGACGAGGTCATCAAGGTCATCCCGGAAAATGACGCTTCCGGGCGGGAGATAGACAGAACAGACAGTCAACGAAAATCCCACAAAGAGGCGGATGGCGACCGCCTCTAAGTCGGTGGTGAGGGGAATGACCTGAAATGGAGAATGGTTGCTCACGAGGATGGCAACACCCCCGTGAGCTGGACCATCTCCATCCCGGTCCCGGCGAACCAGAGAAAAGTGCCGGATAGTGGGATTGTTGGCTGTCTGCAAGAATGTCTCCTGAAGGCACACGCAAAGGGGTTGGTGTGCCCTCAGGAGGACCTTGATGTCGTCAATATTCCTCTGGAATCCACGACAGTTCCATTGAAGGAGTGTGGCCATCTCAGGTCTTGGAAGAATTGGCGGACGTCTTTCGATTTATTTTAACCGTCGCCAGCGACGGTTTAGGAAAATTAGGGCGGTCGGTGTCCATGTCCTCGGAGTCGTCCGAGCAACATGGATCCGAGACCGCCGAACGAGGAGGTAAAATTTTCTTTTTGGGCCCCGGCGGGGGCCCCTTGGGTTTCGTAGGTCTTGCTGTCTGTGGGTTCCTCCGACTGTAGGCAATGCCCTTTATGTTGATGACTTTAGCATCTTTTGCTCATCGTCCAGCATGAGGGTCATTGAACGACAACTGCAAACTGCCCTGAACAATCTCTCGGTTTGGGCGACGGCCAATGGGTTCCGGTTCTCCCCACAGAAGACCGCTTGTGTGCACTTTTGCCGCAAGCGTAATCTTCATCTGGACCCCGAGCTGCGGCTCGGGGGTAACATCATTCCAGTTGTGGCGGAGACCAAGTTTCTCGGTCTCATCTTCGACCGGAAATTGACCTTTTTACCACATATTCGACATCTCAGGTCCAAGTGCACGCGGGCATTGAACATCATCAAGGTCCTCTCCTCCCTCTCTTGGGGGGCGGACCGATGTTCTTTGCTCCGCCTTTACCGTGCACTTGTCCGGTCGAAACTGGACTACGGATCCCAGGTGTATGACTCCGCCCGGGATTCGGTGGTGAAGGTGCTGGACCCCCTCCATCATCAGGCCCTCCGTGTGTGCACGGGGGCCTTCCGCACTTCACCGGTCCAGAGTCTCTACGTTGAGACCGATGAACCATCTTTATCTATTCGCCGTCAGCAGTTGTCCCTGCAGTATGCTTCAAAATTGCGATCCCTGCCAGGCCATCCCACTTGGGACTGCGTTTTCAGTCCCAGGTGGGAAATGTTATACCAGAATCGGCCGACTGCCATTCGTCCTTTCGGTTTGCGTGTCCGAGGTTACCTGCGAGACATCAACACCAGTCTCGATAGCATCGCACAGTCGACAGCTGAGCCACTTCCACCTTGGCTCGCTGTTTCCCCTTCCTGCGATTTTTCCCTGTGCAGGACGGGGAAGGCCTTTACACCCGACTGTGTGTACCGGCAACTCTTTGCCAGCCATCGTGCTGCGCACCCGGACTTCTTGCCTGTCTTCACAGATGGCTCGAAGTCCGGCACTTCAGTGGGATCAGCCATGGTCTGCTGTGATGTAATCATTGCAGACCAGATCCCACAGCAGTGTTCCATCTTCACTGCTGAGTTGCATGCTATCAGCATTGCCTTGGACCATATAGCAGCTAAGCATCATCGTCGGTGTGTGCTTTACACCGACTCGCTTAGCTCGCTACAGGCTTTGATCTCAGTGAGGCATCGGCCTCACCCTGTTCTCTCCAAGATCCGCCAGCAGCTCCATCGTCTGGCAGCCACCACCACGATTCTCTTCTGTTGGGTGCCCGGTCATGTCGGGATCAGGGGCAATGACTTGGCAGATGCTGCTGCCAAGTCCGCCACGCCCCTGTCCGACTCTCCGTTGCCGGTTCCATATGTGGATTTCCGGCAGCGTTTCACCATCGAGCTCCGGGCACAGTGGCAGAGATCTTGGTCTGAACAGGTTGCTAACAAGCTCTTCGAGATCAAGCCCATTGTCAAACCGTGGCAGTCTTGTTTTCGCAGGAATCGTAAGGAGGAAGTTGTCCTTGCTCGGCTCCGCTTAGGTCACTCGTTTTTAACCCACTCTTTTCTTCTTAAGGCGGACGCAGTACCTAAGTGCGAGTTTTGTGACACCGTTTTAACGATAAAACATATTTTACTTTCATGTCCTGCTTTTAACTTTGAACGTCGACTCTATTTTAACTTTCACGATTTTATGTCCGAGCCCCTTACACTCGGACATCTTTTATCAGAGCATTGTTGTTTTAACGCTGTTTTCCAATTTTTAAAATATTCTGGATATTTTACTCGTCTCTAGTTTTATTGCAATGTATAACCCAGGTCGCTTACACCTGGGTGCTTTTTATATTTATTATACATTTCTACCTTTGTTTCTTGTTAACTATGTTTCCTTTTATAGTTTTACATTGTTTTCTCTTTATATATATAGTAAATTTTTAAATTTGGTTGTGGGTGTGATGACTTTTAGCTTTTATTTAGACATTCGTTTGGCGCATTATAGCCTGAGTTGCTAATGCGCCATTAAACCCAAAACAACCAACCAACCAACTGTCTGTGGGCGGGGTGGAGGGGGCCTTCCGGAGGTGGATGTGGAAGGCACAGACACAGGAATAGAAACCGGTGTCGATGTCGAGGTTGACACCAACGTCGGCTTCGCCTGCGTCAAGAGGTACTTAGCAGCAGGCGAGAAAGATTCAGCTGGTGGAACGCTGATGTCGGTCTGCACCGCCACGGAAGCCATCTTAACGATGGGCTTTCCGGCAACCGCACCGGCATAGGAGACCTTGCCAGGTGGGGCAGGCGGTGCAGCGAGCTTTCTCGCCTCTGGATAGCTGATGTTATGTAGGGTCTTGAGGCGCTGTACCTCTTTCTCCTCCAGCCACTTCGGACAGTCGCGGGAGTACGCCGGATGTTCACCACGGCAGTTTACACAGCATGCCTTATCTGCTGTGCAGTCAGGTTCGAGATGATCCTGACTGCCACAACGAGCACAGGTTGTTTTGTACCAAATTCCTAAGTGCTACTGTAACTGAATCTGTATTCTGATACATACTAATCTTATCGGTTTTAGCCACCGTCAGATTTCTTAAAATTTCGAACTGATAGTTAAATGTCAAATTGTCTTTACTTCGCATATTTATCAAGTGTTTTATATAAGTGTCCATCTCGGGATTCAATATGCAATCTGAATTTTGAGGAGTTGACGAATAATAGTCGTCTAGAAATTCTTTGGTGGGTAAAATTACAGTGTTCATTGCAAAGTGAACATTGGGGGCCACTATGAAATATGGGCCGCAAACACCATCCTCGGAAGGGGGCTTAAATAGTTGTAATTTAACGTTCAAGCCAAATATTTTTTCTAAATGTTCCCTGCATATGATACGATTTAATATTAAATTACCATCTTTGGGACACTGAACGTTTCCGCATTGAAATATACAATTGTATGAAGATATCCTTATTTTTATATACAAAAAAACAAGATGGCTAAATTTCCAACCCGTTTGTTAAAAGTGGTAAATAACGTTCAACTTTCGAGATATTTAAAGATACTTTTTCCGAAAAAGGCCTTTAAGGTAACAAAAATTGGTGATAAGACGTTTATTAATAATATTAAGGCTCAAGACTTTTTAAAAAAGGCGGTTGGTAAACTAGATTCGAGGGTAGTTAAAACTATGGACGATTTTAATTTTCCTATAAAAAATGTAAATGATTATAATACTTTAATTCGAACCAACCCCAAGTTCAGAGGCATTGCGAAGAACGTAATGAAATACGCTCCCCAAGTCTTGGTGGCTGGTGGAGTTGCAGGCTTTCTCTCAGATTATATCTTGAAATATCTCGATAAAAACACTGGCTGTTTCGTAATAACCGATAATGTTAAATGTAAGATATCCGATCTGAGTTGCTGCAACAAAGCAACGACCAGAAACAATAGATGCGCATTTAATTTTGGCGAAAACATTTGTCTGGGTTACGACGAATCCAAGGAGGAATCCTGTTGTAGAAATTGTACTCGCGAATTTTTAGGCAATAAAATATCTGATAAACAAAACCTCGAGTGTGACAGAGCAACCGTGGGAGAAGCCTTGGGCAATTTAGCAAACACCATTGGACACGAAATATTTAATGTGGGATCCAATTTTTTAAGTGGTTTACTGGGAAAAGGATTAATGACTTTTGTAATCGCATTTTTCGTTTCAATCGCAATCTTAATATTAATAAAGTAATCGCATTTTTCGTTTCAATCGCAATCTTAATATTAATAAAGTAATGTGTTGTAATAATCAAACTTTTCACTTAAAAAAATATTTCGATATTACTACGACTTTGGAGAGTTACACACTCACCGATCTCCTGATTAGAGAAATTCGAGGTTCGATTATTGTAGACGACAAGAAAATACCCAATATACCATTTGCCAATTACTTAACTAAACAATTAGTGTACGATTACGAAATTCCACAATTGGTGCAAAAATGCATTAGCATTCTGATTCGAAACAAGAAAAGATACGGCGTGTTATACGATTTAGCAGATAATAAGGTGATTAATAAATTATCCATCTGCACTTCTAATTTATTGTTGATCGATCCAGCTCATTACAACGAGATCGTGTTTAAAATTCAGTCCATGGCTAAGAATTTTTTCAATCATCTAACTAAACCCACTTATTACGAAATAACATTCTTGGAAATTTTATATTTTTTGATACTTTTAGCTAATCCCAATCTAAATTGGGTAACGGTAGATTACCTGTTACAATGCAATAAGAATCATCAATATTTAATCGTTACACCTGATCGTTTGGTGTAGCAACGGGTGGCAGGATGGAGGGAACGGTTACTGAAAAACCCATCAAATTTCCTATGTAAACAAAGATCCATAATATTATCTGTTTAAAAATGCAGATACATCTTTGGAAAAAAACGCAAATGATAGAGGTGCAAGAGACTAGCTTTTTATTATACGTTTTTACCTCATTTCTTATTTAACACACAAAGTAATTAAAGTTCATCAACAACCCCAGCACTATTAAGACCGTCCCATGGCCGAATGGTTAGCACGCTACTGTTCTAAGGAATGCTGGTTTCGAACCCCCCAGGAGGTAAAGCATAGCTGTATGTTTTTCTGGTCTTGCCATCCTCTCAGCTACTGCGGCAATTAACAGGCTCCTGTTAGACCTCTGTGGCAAGCAGTTGTTTTGAAAGGGGGTATTTATTTACTAAAGACAAAGTATAGTTTAAAAGGCTTTTTATTATACGTTTTTACCTAATACAAAACATTTTTAACTTGGAAGAAAATTCTTGTAGTACACAATGCAACTAAAAACAATAACTCTTGTAGTACACAATGCAGCTGACTCTTGTAGCACAGCAGCTGACTCTTGTAGCACAAATGCTACTAAAAAAAATAACTCTTGTAGCACACAATGCACCTGACTCTTGTAGCACAGCAGCTGACTCTTGTAGCACACAATGTAATAGACTCTAGCACCAATGCAGCAAACTCTTGTAGCACACAATGTAATAGACTCTAGCACCAATGCAACTAACTCTTGTAGCATACAATGTAATAGACTCTAGCACCAATGCAGCTAAAAACAACTCTTGTAGCACCAATAAAACTCTTGTAGCACACAAATATTACCTTGCAGCATACATTTTTAAAAAATTTATAAAATTAATCTTAGAAATATCTTCAACATGTTCAGTATCCATATATATTTTGCAACATTTTTTATGTAAAATGAAGTAGTGTATTATATCAAAATACATCTCATATTTTAAAATTTTATCTGTGGGAATTTCTAAAAATTTTTTAAATAAATATTTACACGTTCCCGTACATCTGGGACTATTTTCACTAGAATTATAATAATTATAGATATAGTGAAGCACATAAATAAAATCTTCGTAAACTCCAAATTTAGTAGCATAAAAACCCAATATTTGCATGGCAGTGGACCATTTTAAACCGTGATTTAAATGGTCCACTAAATTTTTTACATTGCTGGTTTTTACGTGCGATTTGCAAAAGCGACAATAAAAAAGAATTATAATACCATCACCATCTTTCCTAACTGCAACCCCTCGATGCGAGAGCCTGTCCGTGGTGAGGGGACCACCCTGTGAAGGTTCCGCTGGCACGGTTACCTTCACAGGGTCCTAAACGCTCGCCCGCGTGTTTGCCGTGCGCGGAGACCCGTGTCCCTGGAAAGGAGGATCCTGGCAGTTGCTTAGGGGTCCCCTCTTCTCTCCCCAGCTCATGACTGGTGGGGTCCCCTTTGGTCGTTTTGCCATTGGGGAGCCTGTCTGTCGCGGGGCTGGGCAGCGAATTCCGGGGCCACTGCTATACACTGCTTTGGCCTCTGCTTCAGGTAAACGGGAGGTCCTGGGGCGGCCCCCTCAGGATCAATCGGCTGGTGGGCTTGTCCTGCTAGGGTCAACTATGCAGAACGGTGAGTAACCTTGTCCACCGTCCGGACAACGGTTTGCGAGTTTCCCCACACATTAACTAATTTTGTAGTTTTCTTTCTTTTGTGAGGCCAGCTCTTACCTCACACTTTATTGATTTGTTGCTTATTTTCTTTTGTGGGAACTCAGATGAGTTTCTCACCATTTCTCTTTTTCTTTTCTTTTTGTTTTGTTGTGCGGGCTTGGCTCACTGCCTGTATGGGTACCCCCTCGGTGTGAGCGCCTGTACGTGGTGAGGGGGACCACCCTGTGAAGGTTCCGCTGGCTCGGCTACCTTCGCAGGGACCTAAACGCCCGCCCGCGTGTTTGCCGTGCGCGGAGACCCGTGTCCCGGGAAAGGAGGATCCTGGTAGTTGCTCGGGGGTCCCCGTCTTCTCTCCTCAGCTCATGACTGGGGTGGTCCCCATTGGCCGTTTTGCCATTGGGGAGCCTGTCCGTCGCGGGGCTGGGCAGCGGATTCTGGGGCCTCTGCTATACACTGCTTTGGCCTCTGCTTCCGGTAAACGGGAGCTCCTGGGGTGGGCCCCCCAGGAGCAATCGGCTGGTGGGCAGGTCCTGCTAGGGTCAACCGTGCAGAGCGGTGAGTAACCTTGCCCACGGTCCGGGTACAGGTTTACAAGTTTCCTCACAACTTATTTTCCTTTTGTAGTTATCCTTTCTTTGTGAGGCCAGTTTGGCCATTCATAATTTTATTATTTTACGCTTTGTTTGATTTGTGTAGAATGTTTTGTTCTGTACGTTTCTCTTTTTATTTTCCTTATATTTCTTTGTGAGGGCTTGGCTCACTGTCTGTGTGGGTATAGTGCCTGCGTAGCCCTGGCGCCCTACTGGGCGTCCCCTTGTTGGGCTCCGTGGAGGGTGGGGACAGCGGGCACTGAACCACACAAAACAAACCATGAGAGAGAGTGAAGTAAATAATGCGATCGTCGCCAACAAGAGGGCTCGACATGAGCCCCCATCTTCCTCGTTGTCTGCGTTATCTCTGCCGTCGTCTTCTGTGTCTGTGTCTTCGTTCCCAAAGTTTCTGATCATCCACTCCACGGGTGATCAGGTGCTTGGGGACATGTCCCCTTTTTTCGTCAACAAAGGTTTAAAAGGTCTTGCGGGAGAGCCGAAATCTGTCAAGCGCTTACGATCTGGTGACTTGCAGGTTGAGACCGCTTGTTCCAAACACTCGGAACTACTCCTGAAAGTCAAGGAAATTGGTGGGGTGGCTGTCGAAGTCACTCCCCATAAAACTTTGAATTCCTCTCGGGGTGTGATCACCGAGTGGGGCCTCCTCAAAGTCCCTGAGGAGGAGATCCTCTCGGAGCTCACGCCTCAAGGAGTAACAGCGGTCCACCGGGTTTCGACACGCCGTGATGGGAAATTGACACCCACCCGGGTGTTGATTGTTACATTCAACACGCCACGCCTGCCTTCTTCCATCAAGGCAGGTTATTTACATTGTGAGGTAAGGCCGTATATACCGAACGAACCCTCTGCGCTGTTTTCAGTGTCAGGTATACGGTCATGCCCGCACAGCATGCAGGGGCAAGCCCACCTGTGCTCGCTGTGGCAGTAAGGATCATCTCGATCCTGACTGCACAGCAGAAAAGGCATGCTGTGTGAACTGCAGTGGCGAACATCCGGCGTACTCCCGCGACTGTCCGAAGTGGAAGGAGGAAAAAGAGGTACAACGCCTCAAAGTCATGAACAACATCTCGTATCCTGAAGCGAGAAAGCTTGCTGCACCGCCCGCCCCACCTGGCAAGGTTTCCTATGCCAGTGCAGTCATTGGAAAGCCCATCGTTCCAATGACCCCCTCGGTGTGAGCGCCTGTACGCGGTGAGGGGGACCACCCTGTGAAGGTTCCGCTGGCTCGGCTACCTTCGCAGGGTCCTAAACGCTCGCCCACGTGTTTGCCGTGCGTGGAGACCCGTGTCCCGGGAAAGGAGGATCCTGGTAGTTGCTCGGGGGTCCCCGTCTTCTCTCCTCAGCTCATGACTGGCGTGGTCCCCATTGGCCGTCTTGCCATTGGGGAGCCTGTCTGTCGCGGGGCTGAGCAGTGGATTCCGGGGCCTCTGCTATACACTGCTTTGGTCTCTGCTTCCGGTAAACGGGAGCTCCTGGGGTGGCCCCCCCAGGAGCAATCGGCTGGTGGGCAGGTCCTGCTAGGGTCAACCGTGCAGAGCGGTGAGTAACCTTGCCCACGGTCCGGGTACAGGTTTACAAGTTTCCTCACAGATTATTTTCCTTTTGTCGTTATCCTTTCTTTGTGCTGCCAGTTTGGCAGTCACAATATTCTTATTTTTGCGCTTTGTTTCATTTGTGTAGAACGTTTTTGTTCTGCGCATTTCTCTTTTTATTTTCTTTCTATTTATTTGTGAGGGCTTGGCTCACTGTCTGTGTGGGTATAGTGCCTGCGTAGCCCTGGCGCCCGACTGGGCGTCCCCTTGTTGGGCTCCGTGGAGGGTGGGGACAGCGGGCACTGAACCACACATAACAAACCATGAGAGAGAATGAAGAAATTAATACGATCGCCGCCAACAAGAGGGCTCGACATGAGCCCCCATCTTCCTCGTTGTCAAAGTTATCTCTGCCGTCGTCTTCTTTGTCTGTGTCTTCGTTCCCAAAGTTCCTGATCATCCACTCCACGGGTGATCAGGTGCTTGGGGACATGTCCCCTTTTTTCGTTAATAAAGGTTTGAAAGGTCTTGCGGGAGAACCGAAATCCGTAAAGCGCTTACGATCTGGCGACTTACAAGTTGAGACCGCTTGTTCCAAACACTCGGAACTACTCCTGAAAGTCAAGGAAATTGGTGGGGTGGCTGTCGAAGTCACTCCCCATAAAACTTTGAATTCCTCTCGGGGTGTGATTACCGAGTGGGGCCTCCTCAAAGTCACTGAGGAGGAGATCCTCTCGGAGCTCACACCTCAAGGAGTAACAGCGGTCCACCGGGTTTCTACACGCCGTGATGGGAAATTAACACCCACCCGGGTGCTAATCGTGACATTCAACACGCCACGCCTACCTTCTTCCATCAAGGCAGGTTACTTACATTGTGAGGTACGGCCATATATACCGAACCCTCTGCGCTGTTTTCAGTGTCAGATATACGGTCATGCCCGCACAGCATGCAGGGGCAAGCCCACCTGTGCTCGCTGTGGCAGTAAGGATCATCTCGATCCTGACTGCACAGCAGAAAAGGCATGCTGTGTGAACTGTAGTGGCGAACATCCGGCGTACAGTCTATCAAATAAATATCCGAACATAATGGTTGATTAGAGAATCAACTTATCTGAATCCTCAAAGTTGAAATTAAAATCTTAAACTTTTATTGAAGCCCTATAGAAAACGCATGAAACAGCGTAATAGCCATGCAGCGTAAGCATCATTTCCTTTCCACAGGGAAAGCGCGTTAGGGCGTCCTTATTTTCCTACCTCCATGTCTGAACTCAATTTATCACACATAAGCCGACGTTCTAAGTTGAGATCTCAGCCGACGTTCTAAGTTGAGATCTCAGCCGACGTTCTAAGTTGAGATCTCAGCCGACGTTCTAAGTTGAGATCTCAGCCGACGTTGAGATCTCAGCCGACGTTGAGATCTCAGCCGACGTTGAGATCTCAGCCGACGTTGAGATCTCAGCCGACGTTGAGATCTCAGCCGACGTTGAGATCTCAGCCGACGTTGAGATCTCAGCCGACGTTGAGATCTCAGCCGATGTTGAGATCTCAGCCGACGTTGAGATCTCAGCCGACGTTGAGATCTCAACCGACGTTGAGATCTCAGCCGACGTTGAGATCTCAGACGACGTTCTAAGCTTGAAGCACTCAATACCATTTTATGTTTCTTTATTACAGAATTAGGTTTTAAAGATTACTGAAATATCTGGTGATCATTGAATATTATTGTTTCTGAAGTGTTGTAAATAATTCCTCGATTGAACTTTAACGCCTGAAAAATATTTTCATGCATACATAAATTTATTGACTGCTCTGAGACCAGTCAGGTCTCGATTGAAATCGAGGACCAATAGATATATGAAATGTTCCTGTAGCCCTGAGGATTACAATATTATCATCAAAATGGCACCTTAGGCCCAAGGATGACAATTTCAAAAATTATTATCTTAAATTAGAAGACCCACCCAAGAGAAATTCTTGGGAAAAACGTGAAGTGCGATCAATTGAACTTTCTCGTGAAAATGGAAAATATTTTCCTGCTTTTTTGAACTTTCTCGTGAAAATGGACTTGATGACTCAGAAATAACGCCAGAAAAATATTTTAACATAAATTTATTGATGGCTCTTACATAAATTTATCTCTGTGTTGTGAGTTAAGGTAGCAGGCTCAGGCAGGCTCAGGCAGGCTCACGTAGACTCACGTAGGCTCACGTAGGTTCAGGTAGGCTCACGTAGGTTCAGGTAGGCTCACGTAAGTTTAGGTAGGCTCACGTAGGCTCAGGTAGGCAGGCTCAGGTAGGCTCACGTAGGCTCAGGTAGGTAGGCTCACGTAGGCTCAGGTAGGCTCACGTAGGCTCAGGTAGGCAGGCTCAGGTAGGCTCACGTAGCCACGTAGGCTCAGGTAGGCAGGCTCAGGTAGGCTCACGTAGCCACGTAGGCTCACGTAGGCTCAGGTAGGCAGGCTCAGGTAGGCTCACGTAGGCTCAGGTAGGCAGGCTCACGTAGGCAGGCTCACGTAGGCTCAGGTAGGCAGGCTCACGTAGGCAGGCTCAGGTAGGCTCACGTAGGCAGGCTCAGGTAGGCTCAGACTGAAGCTTACCTGACTTGTAGGCAGGCTCAGGCAGGCTCAGACTGAAGCCTACCTGACTTGTAGGCAGGCTCAGACTGAAGCCTACCTGACTTGTAGGCAGGCTCAGGTAGGCTAGGAATTAGTCATCTTCCTCATCATCTTCCACCTCATCATCTTCCACATCATCTACTATATGTTTTAATGCATCTTCTATATTTGCCAAAAATATTTCTGTTTTTGCTGCCGTTATATAGACATCCATTTTCCGTATAAGTTTTCTCAAACGAATTTTTAACTTTTCGTCGTTTATTGCTTCTATTTTTTTCGAACATTTCTTTATGTTTGAAGATAAAATTTTAAAACTTTTCTTCACGGAATTATTTCTAACTTTCGCCATTTGAAATCACTAATTGAAGCTCACTCACTGAATAGTTTGGCTCTCTCTGTTTAAGCTCACTCACTGAATAGTTTGGCTCTCTGTTTGCTTTTATATACAAAATGTTTATAGTTACGTCACCAAATGATTAGGATTGGTCGTCATCTGATAACTGAAAGATAGATTTTGACTGGTTATTAAATTAAGACGTCATCTGAAAACTGAAAAGATTGGTTCTTAAATTAAGACGTCATCTGAAAACTGAAAGATAGTTTATTGGATAATTTTATACAAATTTTTTATAGTAATTTCTGAGCGTGAGCTCTTCTTTAATAAAAAATGTTTAAAATAGAAATGAAATCATATCTTTCAGATTAAAATGAAAGTAGATAAAAAAATTAAGATGAAAAATATATTGAAATATTGTGTCATCGATTTAATAAATTGTTAAAATAAAATATATCGATATACAATATTCTGAAAACATTAGAAGTTCTTTGATCCTCGTTAGCCTCTTTTTTATTCTTTTAATATCATAACTCATTATCCAAATTAAGGAAATTTGAGATTAAAATCTTTAAATTCATCACATAATAAAAGTTTTAGGTCCTTCGAATATTTTTTCCTCCCTAATAAAAAAATTAATACAGATATCAGAATGGATAAAATTTTATTTACAAAGATTTACATGCCAAATCCATCTATTTCCATCTTCTTTTACAGAATTATTTTGATTTAACAAACTCATCGTTTCGTTCTACAAAAAATGTATAGATGGTCTCCAAAAATTCATATTTGTCATTTGATTTCTAGAGATTTGTACATAGGTGACATAGGTGAATTGAGGAGAAATGGTGTTGGTGGTACATAATTAAGATTCATAATTAATTCTTTCATATCTCTGTCCTCGTACTCGTAACTGAATGGTATTGGAGATGGAATGGGTGAATTTGGTGATAGAAGGGGTGAATTTAGGGATGGAAGGGATGATGGAATGGGTGAATTTGGGGATGAAATGGGTAAATGCGAAGATGGAAGGGGTAAATTTGGAGATGAAAGGGATGAATGTGAAGATGGAATGAATGAAGAATATTTTTTGGAAAGATCTAGGGGATATTTTGAATAATTTTTGGAAAAATTTAGGGGATATCTTGAATACTTTTTGGAAAGATCTAGGGGATATCTTGTAGAAAGTAGATTGGAAGTGGGATAAGCGTTTAAAGTGGAATAAGGGTTGGAAATATGATTAGGATAAGAGTTAGCAAAAAGATGATATGGAAAAGGAAGATGAGGGGGAGGTAAATATGAGTCACTAAGAGGATTAAATGGAAAAGAAAAATATTGAGATGGTGATAATTTTTTTCCCTTTTGCAAATTTCCCAGATCTTTTCGAGCTCTCTTAATTAATTTATATAATGAAGAATTATCAGACACAGTCGAAGGATCAGACACAGTCGACGAAGGTTCAGGTGCAATGTCTAGCAAGTTTGGAATCAAAGGATTAAACCCAGTCGAAGAATCCAGTGATGGTGTAGAAGGTTCAAGCACAGGTTCCGGTGATAGTGTAGAAGGTTCAATCACAGTCGAATCCGATGATGTAGAAGGATCAAGCGGCAAGTCTAGTGGAATTAAAGGATTAGACCTAGTCGAAAGATCTAGTGATGGTGACCTCGAAAGATCTGTTGATGATGTAGAAGGTTCAAACGAAGTCGAAGGAGACGCAATCGAAGGGTCAGGCAGGTCTAGCAAGTTTGGAATCAAAGGATCAGACCCAATCGAAGGTTCCAGCACAGTCGAAGGTTCCAGCACAGTCGAAGGTTCCAGCACAGTCGAAGGTTCAAGCGCATTCGTAGGAGACGCATTCGTAGGAGACGCATTCGTAGGAGTCGTAGGAGACGCATTCGTAGGAGTCGTAGGAGTCGTAGGAGACGCATTCGTAGGAGTCGTAGGAGACGCATTCATAGGAGTCATAGGAGACGCATTCGTAGGAGTCGTAGGAGACGCATTCGTAGGAG
Organism: Ryuthela nishihirai; assembly: GCA_038380435.1. Lineage (NCBI taxonomy): Eukaryota > Metazoa > Arthropoda > Arachnida > Araneae > Heptathelidae > Ryuthela > Ryuthela nishihirai. The sequence continues at coordinate 70,869,666 of JAWZYU010000006.1, forward strand.
TCGTAGGAGACGCATTCGTAGGAGTCGTAGGAGACGCATTCATAGGAGTCGTAGGAGACGCATTCGTAGGATTCGTAGGAGACGCATTCGTAGGATTCGTAGGAGACGCATTCGTAGGATTCGTAGGAGACTCATTCGTAGGAGAATCTGGTGCAGTCGAAGGATGCAAGTCTAACAAGTTTGGCATCGAAAGATTAGGCACAGTCGAATGATCCTTCGACTGATCAGGTAGCAAGTCTAGCAAGTTTGATACCGGTGAAGGATCTGGTGATAGTGGATCCAGTGGTGTAGAAGGAATTTCAACTTCTTTGATCGAAAATATGCAGTGCGTGGGAACCACTACGAAATATATTTGTGGACCATTTAACATTGCTGTCTGATTAGGTTCGATTCGCTGTTCATAAAAGTACGATTTCACGACTGTTTCGTCATCGAACATGAAGTGTTCGTTTGGATGGTGACTTATGGTCATAAACTTTGACACGCATTTTTGGTCCACAATGCAGTAATAAAAATATATCGGAGCAAAATAAGCACTTACTTGTATGGTGAAACCTTCTGGAAGGATCTTTACACCTGTCGTAAATCCTTTGTTAACGAGCCACCATTCCAGGGATTGAATGCCGTATATCCTATTACATTCTTTTATAGTTTTAATAAAAGCTTTGAAATTATATCTTGGTACTACACCGGTCTTTTTTAAAACTTGTTGTATTAAATACTTTTTCTTTTGTTCACTCTCTCCAATCACTATCATATTGAAAAACTTGCTATCAGATGCATTAACTAACCTGTAACATTTACAGTTCTCACTATTGAATATAGATCTGACTAAGGTTTTATCCATGGCTGTTGCCAAGTTTGACTCAACTCTGATCTTGACTCGGTTGGAACTCTTTTATATAGCTGCTCAAGTATTTGCCTTATCAGCTAAATTGATATGTTTATATCTCAAGAACTTGCATCATCAACTGATGATAGATATGTTTTCATAACTCAAGAACTTGCATCATCAACTGATGATAGATATGTTTTCATAACTCCTTCTGATCTTGGAACTCGTTTAAGTGGTGGCCTTCAAATTGTTTTAAATGACCTGCAAATAAAAAAGATTATTTTGCTATGGCAATAAATATAATCTGTCAAGGATGAAATAATAAAAAATAATAAATTCAAGGATATTAGTAATAGGGACGTAAATGAAGTAGGGTGTTGACAGTTTGAGATAGTATTATCAGCTTTCTAATCTTGACTCGGTTATAATAATCTTTAGTTTTTAGATTAATAACAGAAGTGCTTATCAATTTTCAAGTTTATGATTTTTTTCTTTCATCATAAATAATTGAGTCTAAAATTAGAATAAGCATTTTTTTCTTTCATCAATAGTTTTTTCTTCCTAATTTTGTCGGTTTAGAAACATAATATGGAATCGCTTAAAAAGTTTCGAAGGTTTTGAGAATAAATAGTCAGCAAAATTTACTGTCACACGATTTGACTGAAGTTGGATTTTTTAATTTGAAAGTATGTGACAAAGTTAAATGTGCTTTTTGTATTGGGATATCTTGGTAATTGTAAAAAAAGGGGATAACCCGTTCTCACAATCAACCACTTATGACAATCAACCACTTATGACGATCAACCACTTATGACGATCAACAGAGTCTATTTTGTCCCTAGTGAATTCAGAAGTGGTAGGGGGGGGTGTCTGTCTGTCTGAAATGTTTTGCAAATTTATCTTCACAAACAACGTTCACAGGATATATTAATCATTTAGGATATATTAATCATTTATTAATTTAGAACGAAAACAAGCATACCAAACAACCAGGTTCAGCGGCTCCAGTCAGACAGTCAAGTTCCAAACAGTCCAAACAGCCAGGTTCCAAATAGCCAAGCTCCAAACAGCCCCAGCTCCAACGATAAACCTTCCACGATAAACATCCTACGATAAACTGCTGAGTTTGAACTGAATAGTTTTGATGGGGCAGATACCATGCAGAGAGAGGTTAAAGAACCAAGAGGGATCAATGTATCTCTGATGAGTGGTTATCGACAAAACACTATTAATTTTTTACTCAAGTTATTCTCAAGTTATTCGTATAACTTGAATAAAAATTATCTATTGAATAAAAATTACCAATATCATACGGTCGATATTTCGAAAACCACTCGTACATTTCATTATATAGTTCTTTATTATCTGTGATGCAAGACATAATATATATCATATTTCGATTAGGATATATTCTGTCTAGCATCCATTCTTTAAATGCTTTCACCTCGATACGAGGGCAGTGAAACGAACCCCAGAGATGATGACCACATCCCTTGAAGTCATCATCTTTATTTAGGAGTTCGGTAATTTTTGGACAACCGAATGTTTCTAAATTTAATGACGGGATGTGTAATGACATTAGGGCATCTCTTTCTAAATGTCCACCCTTATATCCGACAATCGGTTTTTCCGACGTCAAATGAGTGTCGCATATGCCCTTCAAAATTTCATAAAATGTATCTTGAGATACAGAATTTTCTCTGCGACGAGGATACAAGGGTAATCCGTGGACAAATTTTATACAATATTTAATAGTTTTCATGTCTTTATCCGAAATATTTTCACATCCCTTCATATCGAAGTGAATAGAATTAGCTATACCAAGAATAGACACATATCCCATCTCTCTAACATAGTACTTACCTTGAACATTAAATCCATCGAAATCTATGATTAGTCCAACACTCAGCAATTTATCTCTATCGGACAGAGATAGCATGGCGGTTTTCGCTGAATACATCGTGGGAGGAGGGATGAAAGGCATCGGTGTAATTTTCTACAAAATCAGTAAAGCAGTTCTTCTGAATGCTGAATTTCTAGTGTTCAAGTTTATATAGCAAATTTTCTTTTGCACACGAGATTATTATAACAGATAAATGTTTGGGTAACGAATCAGAATCCTTGTAGATAAGTGAAATAAATAATGATAACATGAGATATTGACATATTTCAACTTTCAACACTATTACAGGGTTATTGCACAAATTCTTTTTTATTTTTACATTTTGGACAAACATTTCTGCTATATTTATAACAAATACACGTGAAAAAAATTCTCTCGAAAGTTGATATCACAATGGTAACAATGAGCTAAATGAACAATGAGCTAAATAGACTCATAAGGAATATAGAATACTTGGAGGGGGAAGAAGGACAATTGTATAGAGGAACTGAGGCTTCAATATCTCGAACTGAAGTGGTTGAAGATATGTGGGGTGACTTTAACTATTTTTTTTCAAAAACCTCCTTTTTGACAATGGTTTTTTGAAAATGTCTTCCTGACTGTCTTCCACGTAGGAAGACATTCTTTCCAATATTTTTTCTGTTTCCTCTGGATCAAAATCATATATCGTTGTCACCATGCAGCAGGAAATTTTTCTCTGGATTGTTTTTGAATTATTATTCTTCATAATTGGTTTTTTAACTGCTTCAACCATTCTTTTCATAATTTTATCCATTTTGTCCTAAATAACAGATTGATATGGAATTAGTAAAACAATTTGGTTGCTTTTTTATCAAAGATTTTATGAAAAAACCGTGCAAATATTTCAGCAACACTTTCATTAAGAGAAGCTTTCTTTTTTGCACAAATTACAGGCAACTTTTTGGTGTACAATTAATATCCGGAAGGCAGTTGGTAATTTTGTATAACACCAAGAACAATTAATATTCGGATGCAGGCAAGTTCAGTTTTCGTGAGAACAGTTAATATTCGGATGTTAGGCAATGGTTAGCTAGGCGTAAACTACCAATCCTCAGTGATGATGCACAGAACCTGCCAGGTCTAGCACCTAATGTCCGACCCCGCCTTCTCGTGGTGCAGGCCGTTAGTACCTTCCAAAAGAGCTCTTTTGGAAGGGAACGGAAGGGCTGCCAGTTCACTACTGATCTGGTCAGGCCACTTTTTTCTTTTCAGTTGAGGAGTGGTCAACTGGTCCTGGTGCTGACCATTTATACCTACTGGGACTTGTTTATGGATTTGAGCTTGATTATGGATCCTGGACTTGCTTCACTGGTGGGCCTCTGTTGAGGGTGCCGCTGTGTTTTCTGGTTGCTTCTGCCAGCTCTAAGCCCCCTCGGTGTGAGCGCCTGTACGTGGTGAGGGGGACCACCCTGTGAAGGTTCCCGCTGGATCGGTTACCTTCGCAGGGTCCTAAACGCTCGCCCGCGTGTTTGCCGTGCGCGGAGACCCGTGTCCCGGGAAAGGAGGATCCTGGCAGTTGCTCGGGGGTCCCCGTCTTCTCTCCTCAGCTCATGACTGGCGTGGTCCCCATTGGCCGTCTTGCCATTGGGGAGCCTGTCTGTCGCGGGGCTGGGCAGCGGATTCCGGGGCCTCTGCTATACACTGCTTTGGCCTCTGCTTCCGGTAAACGGGAGCTCCTGGGGTGGCCCCCCCAGGAGCAATCGGCTGGTGGGCAGGTCCTGCTAGGGTCAACCGTGCAGAGCGGTGAGTAACCTTGCCCACGGTCCGGGTACAGGTTTGCAAGTTTCCTCACAGATTATTTTCCTTTTGTAATTATTCTTTCTTTGTGAGGCCAGTTTGGCCATTCACAATTTTTCTTATTTTACGCTTTGTTTGATTTGTGTAGAATGTTTTGTTCTGCACATTTCTCTTTTTATTTTCCTTATATTTATTTGTGAGGGCTTGGCTCACTGTCTGTGTGGGTATAGTGCCTGCGTAGCCCTGGCGCCCGAATGGGCGTCCCCTTGTTGGGCTCCGTGGAGGGTGGGGACAGCGGGCACTGAACCACACAAAAATAAACATGAGAGAGAGTGAGGAAAATTCGATCACTGCCAACAAGAGGGCTCGACATGAACCCCCGTCTTCTTCTTCGTCTACGTTATCTCTGCCATCGTCTTCTGTGTCTGTGTCTTCGTTCCCAAAGTTCTTGATCATCCACTCCACGGGTGATCAGGTGCTTGGGGACATGTCCCCTTTTTTCGTCAACAAAGGTTTAAAAGGTCTTGCGGGAGAGCCGAAATCTGTCAAGCGCTTACGATCTGGCGACTTGCAGGTTGAGACCGCTTGTTCAAAACACTCCGAACTGCTCCTGAAAGTAAAAGATATTGGTGGGGTGGCTGTCGAAGTCACTCCCCATAAAACTTTGAATTCCTCTCGGGGTGTGATCACCGAGTGGGGCCTCCTCAAAGTCACTGAGGAGGAAATCCTCTCGGAGCTCGCATCTCAAGGAGTAACAGCGGTCCACCGGGTTTCGACACGCCGTGATGGGAAATTGACACCCACCAGGGTGTTGATTGTGACATTTAACACGCCACGCCTGCCTTCTTCCATCAAGGCAGGTTACTTACATTGTGAGGTTCGGCCGTATATCCCCAACCCTCTGCGCTGTTTTCAGTGTCAGATATACGGTCATGCCCGCACAGCATGCAGGGGCAAGCCCACCTGTGCTCGCTGTGGCAGTAAGGATCATCTCGATCCTGACTGCACAGCAGAAAAGGCATGCTGTGTGAACTGTAGTGGCGAACATCCGGCGTACTCCCGTGACTGTCCGAAGTGGAAGGAGGAAAAGGAGGTACAACGCCTCAAAGTCGTGAACAACATCTCGTATGCTGAAGCGAGAAAGCTGGCTGCACCGCCCGCCCCACCTGGCAAGGTTTCCTATGCCAGTGCGGTCATTGGAAAGCCCATCGTTCCAATGACTTCGGTTGCGGTGCAGACTGACATCAGTGTACCACCTACTGAGTCTTTCTCGCCAGCTGCGAAGTACCTCCTGACGCAGGCGAGACCGAGGGTGGTGTCGACTTCGACATCAACCCCGGTTTCCATTCCTGCAGCTCAGCCTTCCACCTCCACCGGAAGGCCTCCTCCTCCCCGTCCTCAGACAGCAAGACCTTCAAAACCTAAGGGGCCCCCACCTGGGCCCAAAAAGAAAATCACAGCGCCACAAAGGGCGGTCACCGATCCATGCCCCTCGGACGATTCCGAGGACATGGATACCGACCGCCCCCTATTCACTAAACCGTCCTCTGCGGCGGTGAAGTTGAATAGGAATTCGTCGTCCGCCCACTCTTCTAAGTCCTGAGATGGCCACACTCCTACAATGGAATTGTCGTGGATTCCAGAGGAATCTTGACGACATCAAGGCCCTCCTTCAGGCACACCAGCCCATCTGTGTGTGCCTGCAGGAGACATACTTGCAGCCAGTCACAGATCCCACGATCCGGCACTTTTCACTAGTTCGCCGGGACCGGGATGGAGATGGTCCAGCTCGCGGGGGTGTCGCCATCCTCGTGAGCAACCATTCTCCATTCCAGGTCGTAAACCTCACCACCAACTTAGAGGCGGTAGCCATCCGTCTCTTCGTGGGGTTCTCGCTGACTGTCTGCTCTGTATATCTTCCCCCTGGGAGCATCGTCTTCCAGGAAGACCTTGATGATCTCGTCTCGCAGCTGCCGTCCCCCTTCCTCATTATGGGGGACCTCAACGGACACAGTCCACTATGGGGCAGTGCTGACACCAACGGGAGGGGTGGGGTCCTGGAGCAGTGGCTCCTGGATCCTTCTCTCTCCCTGTTGAACACCGGTGTCAGTACTTACTTTCACTCCCCAACCCGCACTTTCACTGCCATTGACCTCACCATCTGCTCCTCCTCGATCCTTCCACTCTTTACATGGGAGGTCGAGGACAACCCGTACGGAAGCGATCACCTCCCCGTGGTGTGCACCATCTCCCGTGGGGGGCCTTGCAGCCCTTCACGCGTCTCGCGGTGGAGGCTCGATCGGGCTGACTGGGGTGGTTTCGAGCTGCTCTCTGAGCTCGACGACCACTCTGTCAGCCAGGAGCCAATCAATGTGGCAGTAGCGGAGATAACGGACTGTATCGTAGATGCAGCTGCATCAACGATTCCTCAAACTTCTACACGGTTTCCTCGCTTTCCGAAACCGTGGTGGAATCCAGAATGCACCGCAGCTCGTAAGGCTCAGAACAAGGCTTGGGGGGTGTTTCGGAGATATCCGACGTCCCCCAACCTTGAAAATTTCAAACGCGCCAGGGCGAAAGCACGTTTCGTCCGACGCCAGAGCCAGAAGGAATCTTGGATCAAGTATACGTCATCCATCACCCGCACGACTAGTTCTAAGGTCGTGTGGGATAAAGTCCGGAAGATGAGTGGGAACTACACGTCCCACTCGTTATCGATCCTGGAGCACAATGGACAGGCAATTGCTGATCCCAAAGCAATTGCCGACACTCTGGGGGAGTCGTTCTCCTCCATCTCTTCGTCTTCCTCTTACTCCCCCGAGTTTCTGGCCCAGAAGGGCAGGGCGGAGCGCTCTCCGCTGTCTTTCCACCCGAATGGCCTGGAGCCTTACAACAGGCCATTCACAGCGGAGGAGCTTCGCCTTGCTCTGCACTCTTCTCGTGCCTCTGCTGTAGGGCCGGACAATGTCCATTATGCCATGCTCCAACATCTTTCACCATCGAGTACGGATCGGCTGCTCCATCTCTTCAATCGCATTTTTCTCGAGGAGCAGTTTCCGGACTCCTGGCGGGAGGCCATCGTCTTGGCCTTCCCCAAGCCAGGCAAAGATCCCAAGATTCCTTCTAATTATCGTCCCATCGCATTGACGAGCTGCGTGTGCAAGGTGTTGGAAAGAATGGTAAATGCCAGACTCATCTGGTATTTAGAACACCACAACCTTCTTTCCAACACCCAGTGTGGCTTTCGCAGGCAACGGTCAACTCTTGACCACCTGATACGCCTCGAATCGGCTATCAGGAATTCTTTTTTACGTAGAGAGCACCTGGTGTCAATTTTCTTCGACATCGAAAAAGCGTACGACACGGCTTGGAGATTCGGCATTCTTCGTGACCTCCACAGCTTCGGCTTGAGAGGTCACATGCCGATCTTCATCTCCAACTTCTTATCGACACGCTCTTTTCGTGTCCGTGTCGGTAACACTCTGTCGCGGCCGTACCCCCAAGAACAGGGGGTGCCACAAGGCTGCGTTCTGAGTGTTACGCTTTTCGCTGTCAAGATTAATTCCATAACTAGACAACTTCCTCCATCTGTAGGCAATGCCCTCTATGTTGATGACTTTAGCATCTTTTCCTCATCTTCCAGCATGAGGGTCATTGAAAGACAACTGCAAATTGCCCTGAACAATCTTTCGGTTTGGGCGACGGCAAACGGGTTTCGGTTCTCCCCACAGAAGACCGCTTGTGTGCACTTTTGCCACAAGCGTAATCTTCATCTGGATCCCGAGCTGCGGCTCGGGGGTAACATCATTCCAGTTGTGGCGGAGACCAAGTTTCTCGGTCTCATATTCGATCGGAAATTGACCTTTTTATCTCACATACGTCATCTCAGGTCCAAGTGCACGCGGGCATTGAACATCGTCAAGGTCCTCTCCTCCCTTTCTTGGGGGGCGGACCGATGTTCTTTGCTCCGCCTGTACCGTGCACTTGTCCGATCGAAACTGGACTACGGATCCCAGGTGTACGACTCGGCCCGGGATTCGGTGGTGAAGGTGCTGGACCCCCTCCATCATCAGGCTCTCCGTGTTTGCACGGGAGCCTTCCGCACCTCACCGGTCCAGAGTCTTTACGTTGAGACCGACGAACCTTCTTTATCTCTTCGCCGTCAGCAGTTGTCCCTACAATATGCTTCTAAATTGCGATCCCTGCCTGGCCATCCCACTTGGGACTGCGTTTTCAGTCCGAAGTGGGAAATGCTTTACAATAATCGGCCGACTGCCATTCGTCCTTTTGGTTTGCGAGTCCGAGGCTACCTCAGAGACATCAACACCAGTCTCGATAGCGTTGCACAGTCGACAGCTGAGCCACTTCCACCATGGCTCGCTGTTTCCCCTACCTGCGATTTTTCCCTGTGCAGGACGGGGAAGGCCTTTACACCCGACTGTGTGTACCGGCAACTCTTTGCCAGCCATCGTGCTGAGCACCCGGACTTCTTGCCTGTCTTTACAGATGGCTCGAAGTCCGGCACTTCGGTGGGATCAGCCATGGTCTGCTGTGATGTAATCATTGCAGACCAGATCCCACTGCAGTGTTCCATCTTCACTGCAGAGTTGCACGCTATCAGCCTCGCCTTGGACCACGTGGCGACTAAGCATCATCGTCGGTGTGTGCTTTACACCGACTCGCTTAGCTCGCTACAGGCTTTGATCTCGGTGAGGCATCGGCCTCACCCAGTTCTTACTAAGATCCGCCAGCAACTACATCGTCTGGCAGCCACAACCACCATCCATTTCTGTTGGGTGCCCGGTCATGTCGGGATTAGGGGCAATGACTTGGCAGATGCTGCTGCCAAGTCAGCCACGCCCCTGTCCGACTCTCCGTTGCCGGTTCCCTATCTGGATTTCCGGCAGCGTTTTTCCACCGAGCTCCGGGCACAGTGGCAGAGATCTTGGTCGGAACAGCTTACCAACAAGCTCTTCGAGATCAAACCCATCATCAAACCATGGCAGTCTTGTTACCGCAGGAATCGCAAGGAGGAAGTTGTACTTGCTCGGCTCCGCTTAGGGCATTCGTTTATTACTCATTCGTTTCTTTTACGGGCGGACGACGAACCTAAGTGTGAGTTTTGTGACACCTTTTTAACTATCAAACACATTTTAATATCATGTCCATGTTTTAACTTTGAACGGCGTTTGTTTTTTAATTTTCATGATTTTACGTCCGAGCCCCTTACACTCGGACGTTTGTTATCTGATAACTGTTCTTTTACCTCTGTATTTAGATTTTTAAGACATACTGGTTATTTTACTCGCATATAGTTTTTACTCTTTATATTTATATATATATTTATCCCAGATTGCTTTACCTTAGTTACTTTTATCTCTTTTTATAACATATTTCTACATTTGTTAACTGTTATTCCCAACGTGGTATTTTATTGTTTTACATTTTTCTTGTTACATTTGTATTTTATCTTTTAACATACTGGTTCAGGGTTTCATGATTTTTATCTTTTTACTTTTTGGACTTTTGTTTGGCGCATTATAGCCGTAGATGCTGATGCGCCATAAAACCCTAAACAACCAACCAACCAACCAACCAGCTCTAAGTGAACAGAGGCATGGGATACCTTATATCAGCTGGTATCCTAATCAGAGGCCATCGCAGGTACCTGAACCTCACTTTGCTAGTTGTGCATCACCTGTGTCTCAGGCAGGCCATGTGATTCTTGAAAAAGCCCACTTGAAAAGGCCTGAAGTTCCTACAAGCATCGGTGACTTCAACCTTTAGCTGAGGAGGAACGGGTCTTTGCCCCATGCCTGCGATCAGGGGAGTTGATATTGTTGGCCAATTAAAAATCCTACTAATCATTTTATCTCTGCAGGAACGTGAGGATATTACATAGATTCTCTTGATGTCCTCATGCAGGAATTCCAGCGCTATAACCTAGATAGGCTTGCAAGAGACCAGATGGACAGGTAAAGGTGAGATACTTAAAAATAACTTTAAATTTCTCTTTACAGGGAGGGAGGATAGAAAGCATCACCAAGGCGTGGGTCTGCTGCTCAGCAGACATGCTAGTGATGCTCTTCTAGGATACGAGTGCATTAATGAAAGGTGGTTTAGATTTGATGTTATCTGCTGTTATGCCCCCACTGAGGATTCTGATGAGAAGGATAGGTAGACAACTTCGGGATATTTTGAATTCTGCTAAGTGATAAGGAACTTGAGCTTATTTCAGAAAGAAGGAACTGCAGGAATGTCCTTAATCAGTATACTAGTTCTAATTGAAAGGATTACAGAGAACTTACGTGTAAAGGATCAGTTTGCTGCTGATAAGAATCTTTGGCTTGATGGTTTGGCTGACAAACCTGAGAAAGCAGTCAGGCAGATAGTTAATGTGTGGTAGAAAACGGACAGGCATACATGGATTGAAGGATAAACAAGGTAAGATTATGGAAGGTGAGGATTCTGTCATGGCTAGGTGGGCTGAGCATGTGATGTTCTAAACAATGTGGTTAGTTCTACTCCCATTGTTTGCAATGATGATAGATTTTGTTGGCTTTAATGTTGACCCCTATAACACAATCTGAAGTTGGTTAAAAACTTAAACTTCATAAATCCCCAGGGGTGGATGAAATTACTATTCTGTTGATGTTCATAATTTGTGGTTGATTGTGAAATCATAATTATGGTATACAAGTTATTTAACATGATGAAAGCTCTCTATAATAACACTGAGTAGTGTGTGAGAGTTGGTAAGGCTTGTAGCAATTGGTTTAGCATTACTTCTAGTGTTCGACAAGGGTGCATTTTGTCTCCTTTTCTCTTTAGCTTGGTTATTGATTACGTTATGCGAAATTCACTTCGAGGGAAAGATTTTGGCCTTAAATGGGCTGGAAAATTTCTGATTTAGATTATGCTGGGTCACTGGAAGGAGAGCTATGCACCAATCCCCTGTGATGATGCACAGAACCGGCCAAACCTAGCACCTAATGTCCGACCCTGCCTTCTCATGGTGCGGACCGTTAGTAACTTTCAAAAGAGATACTCTCTTGTGGAAGTGAACGGAAGGGCTGCCAGATTAGTGTGGCCTACTGATCTGGACAAATATGGCTATTTTCTACCCTGCTGAGGAGTGGTCAACCACACAGGGTGCTGACCATATAAACCTACTGAATTATAGCTCTGAGCTTGATTATGAATCCTGATTTTGCTGCACTGGTGGGCTTCTGTGGAGGTCTTCCGCTGTGTGTTTGTTTGTGGGTTGACAACCCCAAGTGAATAGATTCACAGGTTTATCAGCTGGTGGATAATCCTGAGCAGAAGTCATCGCAGGCACCTGAACTCTTTTCTTTCTATTGGCATCCATATAAACGAATTATAGCTCTGAGCTTGATTATGAATCCTGCACTGGTGGGCTTCTGTGGAGGTCTTCCGCTGTGTGTTTGTTTGTGGGTTGACAACCCCAAGTGAATAGATTCACAGGTTTATCAGCTGGTGGATAATCCTGAGCAGAAGTCATCGCAGGCACCTGAACTCTTTGCTTCTATTGGCATCGTCAAATTCTACATTGGAGGAAGTCTTCTAGTGTCTTCAGCCTTTAGCAGTGGGGGGACGGGTCTTTGCCCCATGTCTGCGATTAGGGGGCTGTTTGATATTGTCGGCATTCCCTCTCTCAATAAACATAGTTTCTCATCCCACTAACCATTTTCTCTGGTAGTTGGAATGTGAGGACTCTGCACAGAGCTTTTTCTCTTGATGTCCTCACACAAGAATTCCACCGTTATAATTTAGATATTCTCGGCTTGCAAGAGACCAGATGGACAGATAAATGTCAAATTCTTAAAAATAATCTTTAAATTTCTCTTTTCAGGGAGGAACGACAATAAGCATCACCAAGGCGTGTGTCTGCTTCTCAGCAGACCCACGCCTTGGTGATGCTCTTCTAGGATATGAGTGCATTAATGAAAGGTTTCTTACAGCAAAATTTCAGCGTAAAAGACTTGAACTGCTGTTATGCCCCCACTGAGGATGCCGATGAGGATGAGAAGGATAGGTTTTATGAACAACTTCAGGATATTTTGAATTCTGTCAAGAAAGGAGATATTACCCTTGTTCTTGGTGACTTCAATGCCAAAGTTGGTACTGACTCTGACCTTTGGGGAGGAGTAATAGACCCTTTTGGTATTGGTAGCTGCAATGGGCAACGTCTCCTACAGGTAAGTAACGGATTCAGAATAACTTACAAACACCGCGACATACATAAGTACACATGGGTTTCACCTGATGGGCTGCATAAGAATATGATTGATTACGTATTAATTAACAGCAAATGGGCCAGTTCTGTTAGGAATACCAGGGCATATAGGGGAGCTGAAATTGGATCTGACCATTACTTTGTTAAAAGTGTGTTGCAACTTAAACTGTGCTAGGGTTAAAAAATTTTACTTTTAATACTGAAGCTCTGAAAGATCCAGTTATAGCCAAAGCTTACCATGATAGGCTACTTAGTCATTATGACGGTCATGGTTTGCTTAATAGTAAAGTTGAGGAAGAATGGGGCCATTTTAAACAGGTTTTTTTGGAACAGTACTCTTCTTTCCATGATTGTGCTTAATAGAATTAAGAATCTGGTTGACAGTCAATTGCGTGAAGAGCAATGTGGATTCAGAAGTGGTAAGGGATGTGTGGATCAGATATTTTCACTTAGACAGATTCTTGAGAAATGTTTAGAGTTTCAGAAACCTTCAGAAGTGGTAGGGGACGTGTGGATCAGATATTTTCACTTAGACAGATTCTTGAGAAATGTTTAGAGTTTCAGAAACCTTTGGTTGATAGCTTTGTTGATTTCAAAAAGGCTTTCGACTCTGTTGATCGTCATAATTTGTGGTTGATTGTGAGATCATATGGTAGACAAGTTAGTAAACATTACGAAAGCTCTCTATAATAACACTGAGTCGTGTGTGAGAGTTGGTAAGGCTTGTAGCAATTGGTTTAGCATTACTTCTGGTGTTCGACAAGGGTGCATCTTGTCTCTTTTTCTCTTTAGCTTGGTTGTTGATTATGTTATGCGAAATTCACTTCGAGGGAAAGATTTTGGCCTTAAATGGGCTGGAGATACGAAAATTTCTGATTTAGATTATGCTGATTTAGCCCTTTTGGCAAATGATGTTGATGAGATGAACTCTTTCATTCGAGCTGTTGATGAGACTGGTAGAGGTTTGATTATAAACAGAGAGAAAACTAAAGTGATGAAAATTGGTCAAGCAGGTTGTGATTCAGTTAATCTGAATGGTTGCAGTCTCGAGCTGGTGCCCCTCGATGCGAGAGCCTGTCCGTGGTGAGGGGACCACCCTGTGAAGGTTCCGCTGGCTCGGTTACCTTCACAGGGTCCTAAACGCTCGCCCGCGTGTTTGCCGTGCGCGGAGACCCGTGTCCCTGGAAAGGAGGATCCTGGCAGTTGCTCAGGGGTCCCCGTCTTCTCTCCCCAGCTCATGACTGGTGGGGTCCCCTTTGGCCGTTTTGCCATTGGGGAGCCTGTCTGTCGCGGGGCTGGGCAGCGACTTCCGGGGCCTCTGCTATACACTGCTTTGGCCTCTGCTTCAGGTAAACGGGAGGTCCTGGGGCGGCCCCCTCAGGATCAATCGGCTGGTGGGCTGGTCCTGCTAGGGTCAACTATGCTGTTCAGTGAGTAACCTTGTCCACCGTCCGGACAACGGTTTGCGAGTTTCCCCACACATTTACTAATTTTGTAGTTTTCTTTCTTTTGTGAGGCCAGCTCTTGCCTCACACTTTATTGCTTTGTTGCTTCTTTTATTTTGTGGGAACTCCGACGAGTTTCCCACCGTTTCTCTTTTCCTTTCCCTTTTTGTTTTGTAGTGAGGGCTTGGCTCACTGGCTGTGTGGGTATGGTGCCCGGGCAGCCCTGGCGCCCAACTGGGCGTCCCCTTGTTGGACTCCATGGTGGGTGGGGACAACGGGCACTGAAATTTTTAAAAACAAACATGAGTTCTCCAACTCCTATAAATCCGATCAATGCCGCCAAGAGGGCTCGCCATGAACCCCCAACTTCTCTGTCTTTGCCTTCGTCTTCGTGTGTGTCTCCGTCTCCGAAGTTCCTGATCATCCACTCTACGGGTGATCAGGTTCTTGGGGACATGTCTCCGTTTTTTATACACAAGGGTATTCAAGGTCTTGCGGGAGAACCGAAATCTGTCAAGCGCCTACGATCCGGTGACTTGCAGGTGGAGACTGCATGCTCCAAACATTCGGAGCTTCTATTAAAGGTTACAGCGATTGGTGGAGTGGCAGTCGAAGTCACTCCACACAAGACGCTCAATTCCTCCCGGGGCGTGATCTCCGAGTGGGGCCTCCTCAAGGTTTCTGAGGAGGAAATCCTCTCGGAGCTTTCGGCCCAGGGAGTGATCGCAGTCCACCGGGTTTCGTCACGCCGTAATGGAAAGTTAGAACCCAGCCGGGTACTAATTCTAACTTTCAACACACCACGCCTGCCTACTTCCATCAAGGCAGGATACTTACACTGCGAGGTGCGGCCATTTATACCCAACCCTCTGCGTTGCTTTCAATGCCAGAGGTTTGGTCATGCCCGCACCGCATGCCGGGGCAAGCCCACCTGTGCTCGTTGTGGCAGTCAGGATCATCTCGAACCTGACTGCACAGCCGAAAAGGCATGCTGTGTAAACTGCCGTGGTGAACATCCGGCGTACTCCCGCGACTGTCCGAAGTGGCTGGAGGAGAAAGAGGTACAGCGCCTCAAGACCCTTCATAACATCAGTTATCCAGAGGCGAGAAAGCTCGCTGCACCGCCTGCCCCACCTGGCAAGGTCTCCTATGCCGGTGCGGTTGCCGGAAAGCCCATCGTTAAGATGGCTTCTGTGGCGGTGCAGACCGACATCAGCGTTCCACCTGCTGAATCTTTCTCGCCTGCTGCCAAGTACCTCTTGACGCAGGCGAAGCCGACGTCGGTGTCCATCTCGACATCGACACCGGTTTCTATTCCTGTGTCTGTGCCTTCCACGTCCACCTCTGGAAGGCCCCCTCCACCCCGCCCACAGACAGCAAGACCTACGAAACCCAAGGGGCCCCCGCCGGGGCCCAAAAAGAAAATTTTACCTCCACGTTCGGCGGTCTCTGATCCGTGTTGCTCGGACGACTCCGAGGACATGGACACCGACCGCCCCAATTTTCCAAAACCGTCGCTGGCGACGGTTAAAATAAATCGTAAGTCGTCCGCCACTTCTAAGACCTGAGATGGCCACACTCCTTCAATGGAACTGTCGTGGATTCCAGAGGAATATTGACGACATCAAGGTCCTCCTGATGGCACACCAACCCCTTTGCGTGTGCCTTCAGGAGACATTCTTGCAGACAGCCAACAATCCCACTATCCGGCACTTTTCTCTCATTCGCCGGGACCGGGATGGAGATGGTCCAGCTCACGGGGGTGTTGCCATCCTCGTGAGCAACCATTCTCCATTCCAGGTCATTCCCATCACGACAAATTTAGAGGCGGTTGCCATCCGCCTCTTTGTGGGATTTTCGTTGACTGTCTGTTCTGTCTATCTCCCACCCGGAAGCATCGTTTTCCGGGATGACCTTGATGACCTCGTATCGCAGCTGCCGTCCCCCTTCCTCATCATGGGGGACTTCAACGGCCACAGTCCGCTCTGGGGCAGTGCTGACACCAACGGGAGGGGCCGGGTCTTGGAGCAGTGTCTCCTGGATCCATCGCTCTCCCTGTTGAACACCGGTGTCAGTACCTACTTTCACACCCCAACCCGCACATTCACTGCCATTGACCTCACCATCTGCTCCTCCTCGATCCTTCCACTCTTTACATGGGAGGTCGAGGACAATCCCTATGGAAGCGATCACCTCCCCGTGGTGTGTACCATCTCTCGTGGGGGGCCTTGCAGCCCTTCGCGTGTCTCCCGGTGGAGGCTTGATCGGGCTGATTGGAGTGGCTTCGAGCTCTTGTCTGAGCTCGATGAGCACTCTGTCAGCCAGGAGCCCATCAATGTCGCAGTGGCGGAGTTGACGGACTGTATCGTCCATGCAGCTGCCTCTACTATTCCTCAGACCTCGACTCGGTTTCCACGGTTCCCAAAACCGTGGTGGAATCCCGACTGCACCGCAGCTCGTAAGGCTCAGAACAAGGCTTGGGGGGTGTTTCGGAGATATCCGACGTCCCCCAACCTCGAAGCATTCAAACGCGCCAGGGCGAAAGCCCGTTTCGTCCGGCGCCAGAGCCAGAAGGAATCTTGGATGAAATATACATCTTCTATCACCCGCACGACCAGTTCTAAGGTTGTGTGGGATAAGGTCCGGAAGATGGGTGGGAAGTACACGTCCCACTCATTTTCGATCCTGGAGCACAATGGACAGGCAATTGCTGATCCTCGTGCAATTGCCGACACTCTGGGGGAGTCATTCTCCTCCATCTCCTCATCTTCCTCGTACTCCCCCGAGTTTCTGGCCCAGAAGAGCAGGGCTGAACGCTCTCCGCTGTCCTTCCATTCGAATGGCCTGGAGTCTTACAACAGGCCATTCACAGCGGAGGAGCTTCGCCGTGCTCTGCACACTTCTCGTGCATCTGCTGTGGGGCCAGACAATGTCCATTATGCCATGCTCCAACATCTCTCACCATCGAGTAAGGATCGACTGCTCCGCCTCTTCAACCGTATTTTCATCGAGGAGCAGTTTCCGGACTCCTGGCGGGAGGCCATCGTCTTGGCCTTCCCTAAGCCAGGAAAAGATCCCAAGATTCCTTCGAATTATCGTCCAATTGCGTTGACGAGCTGCGTCTGCAAGGTGTTGGAAAGGATGGTAAATACCAGGCTGGCCTGGTATTTGGAGCATCACGGCCTTCTTTCCAACACCCAGTGTGGCTTTCGCAGGCACCGGTCTACTTTAGACCACCTGATCCGCCTCGAATCGGCGATCAGGAATTCTTTTTTACGTCGAGAGCACCTGGTGTCAATTTTCTTCGACATCGAAAAAGCGTACGACACGGCATGGAGATTCGGCATTCTTCGTGACCTTCACAGCTTCGGCTTGCGAGGTCACATGCCGATCTTCATTGCAAACTTTTTATCTTCTCGTATTTTTCGAGTTCGTGTCGGCAACACTCTATCGCGGCCTTTCCCCCAAGAACAGGGGGTGCCACAAGGCTGCGTCCTGAGTGTTACGCTTTTCGCTGTCAAGATAAATTCCATTACACGGCAACTTCCTCCGACTGTAGGCAATGCCCTCTATGTTGATGACTTTAGCATCTTTTGCTCATCGTCCAGCATGAGGGTCATTGAACGACAACTGCAAACTGCCCTGAACAATCTCTCGGTTTGGGCGACGGCCAATGGGTTCCGGTTCTCCCCACAGAAGACCGCTTGCGTGCACTTTTGCCGCAAGCGTAATCTTCATCTGGACCCCGAGCTGCGGCTCGGGGGTAACATCATTCCAGTTGTGGCGGAGACCAAGTTTCTCGGTCTCATCTTCGACCGGAAATTGACCTTTTTACCACATATTCGACATCTCAGGTCCAAGTGCACGCGGGCATTGAACATCATCAAGGTCCTCTCCTCCCTCTCTTGGGGGGCGGACCGATGTTCTTTGCTCCGCCTTTACCGTGCACTTGTCCGGTCGAAACTGGACTACGGATCCCAGGTGTATGACTCCGCCCGGGATTCGGTGGTGAAGGTGCTGGACCCCCTCCATCATCAGGCCCTCCGTGTGTGCACGGGGGCCTTCCGCACTTCACCGGTCCAGAGTCTCTACGTTGAGACCGATGAACCATCTTTATCTATTCGCCGTCAGCAGTTGTCCCTGCAGTATGCTTCAAAATTGCGATCCCTGCCAGGCCATCCCACTTGGGACTGCGTTTTCAGTCCCAGGTGGGAAATGTTATACCAGAATCGGCCGACTGCCATTCGTCCTTTCGGTTTGCGTGTCCGAGGTTACCTGCGAGACATTAACACCAGTCTCGATAGCATCGCACAGTCGACAGCTGAGCCACTTCCACCTTGGCTCGCTGTTTCCCCTTCCTGCGATTTTTCCCTGTGCAGGACGGGGAAGGCCTTTACACCCGACTGTGTGTACCGGCAACTCTTTGCCAGCCATCGTGCTGTGCACCCGGACTTCTTGCCTGTCTTCACAGATGGCTCGAAGTCCGGCACTTCAGTGGGATCAGCCATGGTCTGCTGTGATGTAATCATTGCAGACCAGATCCCACAGCAGTGTTCCATCTTCACTGCTGAGTTGCATGCTATCAGCATTGCCTTGGACCATATAGGAGCTAAGCATCATCGTCGGTGTGTGCTTTACACCGACTCGCTTAGCTCGCTACAGGCTTTGATCTCAGTGAGGCATCGGCCTCACCCTGTTCTCTCCAAGATCCGCCAGCAGCTCCATCGTCTGGCAGCCACCACCACGATTCTCTTCTGTTGGGTGCCCGGTCATGTCGGGATCAGGGGCAACGACTTGGCAGATGCTGCTGCCAAGTCAGCCACGCCCCTGTCCGACTCTCCGTTGCCGGTTCCATATGTGGATTTCCGGCAGCGTTTCACCATCGAGCTCCGGGCACAGTGGCAGAGATCTTGGTCTGAACAGGTTGGTAACAAGCTCTTCGAGATCAAGCCCATTGTCAAACCGTGGCAGTCTTGTTTTCGCAGGAATCGTAAGGAGGAAGTTGTCCTTGCTCGGCTCCGCTTAGGTCACTCGTTTTTAACACACTCTTTTCTTCTTAAGGCGGACGCAGTACCTAAGTGCGAGTTTTGTGACACCGTTTTAACTGTGAAGCATATTTTAATTGACTGTGTTTGTTTTAACCTTGAAAGACGTCTGTTTTTTAACTTTCACGATTTTACGTCCGAGCCCCTTACACTCGGACATCTTTTATCAGATCATTGCTATTTTAACACTGTTTTCGAATTTTTACGCTTTACCGGTTATTTTACTCGTTTATGAATTTTCTCTTTACTGGTTTTTTAGCTGTGTTTTACCTGTTGTTTTTTACATGGGTCCTATACACCCATTGTTATTGCTGATTTTATACTTATTGATTTTACACTTGTTGCTCTCTTTTACTCTTTTCCTACATCTCGTTTTTATTATGTGTTATTTGTGTCTCTTTTAACTTTGGTTGTGGGTTTTCATGTCTTTTACCCTTTTTATCGTTTGTTTGGCGCAATATAGCCTTAGTTGCTATTGCGCCAAAAAACCCCAAACAACCAACCAACCAACTCGAGCTGGTGTCACAGTATGGTAGTGAAACTTGGACGCTGTGTAAACAAGATAACAGGAAACTAGCTTTTGATTCCAGATGCTTATGCAGTATCTTGGGCAAACAGGACCTTGTTAGAATTGGTGTATAGTGGCCGGATGCAGCAGATGTAGCTCAGGACAGATATGCTTGGAGAATTAAACTGCGCGGTCTGGTTGGACTTCCGTAGCCCATGGCTGTTAGAAGATCTAATGCCACAGTTAGAAGAAGATCTATATGCCACAGTTAGTTAGAATATCTATATGCCACAGTTAGAAGTCTATATGCCACAGTTATATGCCACAGTTAGAAGATCTCACACTGCCTGCTGTAACATTTGTTAGCTTCCTAACTAATATATTCTAGTATTTTACAATCAAAATCATAATTATGATGAAAATAGTTAAGATGAGAAATACAATCAGTTTAAATCTAATTTATCTATCTCAAATTAAAAGAAGAAAATTTTATTTATATTTGCCAATAATTTTATATTACGCCACAATTTTGAGAGATTTTATATAATTTCATTTTTATTATATGTAACATTAATTTTAAACTTTCTAAAGAAATATTAAGTTTTTTTACAATTTTAAAATTTTGAACATTTTTTGTGTTTATATTATTTACAAAGTTAAAACAATCTTGTAAATTTATAAATATATATTTAAAATTTAATTTGTTAATTTTTTTACTATTTAATTTCAAATTGTTTGTAAAAATAAATTTAAACTATCTAAAACAATTTTAATGTTTTCAGAATATTGTATATCGATATATTTTATAAATTTATAACAATTTATTAAATCGATGAAACAATACTTCAATATATTTTTCACCTTATTAATTTTTTTATTTTGCTCCAGAAGAAGTCTGCTGGAAGTTTCTGCTGGAGGTCTTTGCTTGAAGTCTCTGTAGTTATTCATTCAAAAGTAGTCTGTGGAAAAAAATTAATTTTAAATCATTATCCAACATCTTCAACTTAAATAATACAGTTAAGGAATGTTGAGCATTATAGCATAGAGCAGTGCATCCTAATTGCAGCAGCAACATGACACTAACTAAGATGTACTGATGGCAAAAATATATCAAAATATTGTTCAATAAAAATATTATTTGATTGCAATCTAAAAAATCAAAATTTTGTAAAGAAATGTTAACTATTTCAAGAATCCCACTTATAATATGAGATCATGGGAGGGGGTGGGGGTATATAGTTCTTGCAAGTCCATGAAAATATTTTCAGCGGCTTATGAAAACCAGGAAACACTGGAGTATACAGTAATCTGACATCTTTTTTTCACACCAAGTCTTGCACCATCAAAAAATGCAGACAAAGTCCTAACAAAACATTATCAACAATGTAATTTTCATTGCTTAAAACTACCAGTTAACAGAAAAAAATTTGCTTCTTAAAGTAATGTACAAAACATTATCAACAATGTAATTTTCATTGCTTAAAACTACCAGTACTGCACCATTTTTGGAGAAATAACAGAAAAAATTTGCTTCTTAAAGTAATGTGCAAAGTCTTCACTCCTTCCTTCCTCCCTTCTGCTCTCTATGCTTTTCTCACTGTACCATGTTTACCCACATTTTCTATCACTTCCAAACACATTCGTTCCTTCATTTGTTGTGTAGACAGTGGTGTGTGAAGGTGGTGGGCAAGGTGGGTTTTTGTGTTTCTTGCTTAACTTTTGAGCACTCTAAAATCATCTAAAATTGGTAAGGTAGGTAAGGTAAAAGGTGAGATAATTAGACCTCGGTGTGAGATAAACTCAATCACCACATCTGAACTTTCATTAGCACACTTATTTGTTAAATCAAAGCACATTACCAATTAGGTCATAAACCGGTACAACTCAGATGTGCATCTCATTACTATGTGTTTAACCTAAAATTCTGGTCATTCAGCTATTTTTAAATAATCACAGTGTATATTTCTAATATTTACACAGTGTGGGCCATTGTGTTTTAATAAGGTATTTGCAGAACATATGCAGTTCATTTTGGAATTTGGGGAAATCAATGAATGAAATTTGAGACCATTCATATATTTAAAATTATACAAATCTGTTTTACTTTTATATAAAATACCCATTTGGAAACGGTCAAGGTGAACATGTAATGAGGAAGGTATCTGACACCATTTCAGTTCTGTTCAGCTCATTTTTTGGATAAAAAAGGCTTCTGGGAAATATGTGAACTTTTTTGAAAATCTTTAAATAGTAGTCTAATCCATGGTTAAATTTTAAAACAATTAGTGCTAAAATTATTATCCTAGCACTTATATTTTCTGAGATCTTGAGCTACAAAGTATAGATCAACCTACTAAATATACATACAAAGTCAAGAATTTGTATAATATAAAAAGAATGGACAAATTATTATATACACCCTGACAATATGCAAAACAGAAGTATCGCATCCAGTCAAGTGGGACACTGAAACTGACAATACATATAAAAATAGAGCAGGTCTCTATGCATTGGAAATCAGTCATGGAAAAGTAATCATGGGTAAAAGCAGCGATGCGAGTTTGACTGTGGCCAGATAGTAAGTGCGAGAAAGGCCGGTTGTTCAATCAACGCAACTGCTGAACTCTTGGGATTTCCATGTCAGACCGTCACATGTATATATCAAGACTGCATGAAATACGGCAAAACTTCCAACCAGTGGGTGTGGATGTAAACATGCAACTGCCTCTCAAGGTGAGCGTAAACTGTCCACAATGAATCGCACAGCTACTGTGGAGCAGATAACATCGGAATTGAATGAGGTCTGCCGTTCACAAGCTTATGCACAGACCATGGAAAAAATAGACTATGGCAGCTGGTCTCCACATTGTGTCGCCAACCCCCACCAGCAACTGTGGATGCTCTATGACAAGTGATCCTTGCTTCACGGATGGAAATACACCTCCGTGTTTTCAATACCTTGGGTAGGTAATAATTTGTCCATTCAGCGTAAATCAGTATTTTTAGCATCAGATTAATCCTGCAATGCAAAAAATTAAAAATCCACCTTTGCGTACTTTCTTTTGTAGCCTCAAAGTATCAGATGATTTCTTCTTGATGTCTTGTCGCAAATACATAAGTTTAAAAATTGAAGTATGAAACTATAAGATTAAAAAATTTAAAAAATAGCACTGTAATTTATGCATACAAAATGAAATTCAAAATTGCACTTCTAATTTAGTTAGAATGAAATCCTATCTTAGTATTTTCTTTGAACCACTGTTTGAAGTGACACACATATTATAGAGATAAAATTTAACTGTATGCATCAAAAATTGCTTGAAAACAATTTGAACTGGGAAAATCAAACAATTTAAATTGGCAAACCATTTGAATTTGGAATTCTTAAGCAACAAATGCTGTGGATCCAAAAGCAGCAAAAACGCATTCTCAGTATTATTAAAATGAAAGGCAAATTTTTATAATATTGAGTTTTACACTGCGATTTTAAAATGACTTCCTGACACTTTTACAAGCTTAAAATTTTTCTCTGCTACACTGCATGCAATTTGGGAAACCAAAGTAAAAACAATCTTCACAGATCTCATAATTACTCCCCAAAATCCCAATACAGAGGGTGTACAATTCCAATATAGTACCTACAATTCCAATATAGTACCTGTATGTATCTGAAGGTCAAAGGAATGCCTGCAACAGGTCAAAGAGCATACAGTCCAGCCTTGTGAAGCCTTCTGGTCTCAGTTGAGACCTTGTCTTCCTGTGGCTGAAATATGGTCTGAAGGCAAAAATGATGTTGCTGCTATCCTGTTCTGTAGAAACAATAACCATTATAGTGACCATCTTGAGGGGGAGAAGCCCTGAAACAGCTCTTCTAATAATCATTAAGGTTCTTTGGAATTGATGCAAAAGCTTTGAGATAACAGACTGGTGGGCACTAAAAAACATGTAATAGAGGTAAGTTATCTACAAAAAATCAATTGGTGCGACTTACTTCTATTAGTCATGGCCATCTTCGTGATCTTTTTGACCAGCTTTCAACATTTCAATGGTTACCATTTGTTTACAATAATTTTTAGGCATTTTTTGAGGTTATTCCAGACTGGGTAGCATTTTCAATTTGAAATTATTGACTAGGGCATCTATTGAAATTATTGATTCCTTTTATAGGGCATCTGCTTATCTGTGATAATGGATTTACATATTGACACCAAACATTAAATTATCCAATTTTTTTTTATTTTACCTCCTTGGAAGCCAACGATGCTGGTTAACGTTCTTGAATGCTGAAAGCCACTGATGCTGGTTAACGTTCTTGAATGCTGAAAGCCACTGATGCTGGTTAACGTTCTTGAATGCTGAAAGCCACTGATGCTGGTTAACGTTCTTGAATGCTAGTTAATGAACAAATCTAGCTGGGTATTTTATACCTCAAATGTGAAAAATATTGCTTCAGAGTGAAAAATAATATTGCTTCAGAGTGAAAAATAATATTGATTCAGAGTGAAAAAATAATATTGCTTCAGAGTGAAAAATAATAAAAATAATATTGCTTCAGAGTGAAAAATAATATTGCTTCAGAGTGAAAAATGATATTGCTTCAGAGTGAAAAAATAATATTGCTTCAGAGTGAAAAAATAATATTGAAAAATAATATTGCTTCAGAGTGAAAAATAATATTGCTTCAGAGTGAAAAATAATATTGAAAAATAATATTGCTTCTGAGTGAAAAATAATATTGCTTCAGAGTGAAAAATAATATTGCTTCAGAGTGAAAAATAATATTGCTTCAGAGTGAAAAATAATATTGAAAAATAATATTGCTTCAGAGTGAAAAATAATATTGCTTCAGAGTGAAAAATAATATTGAAAAATAATATTGCTTCAGAGTGAAAAATAATATTGCTTCAGAGTGAAAAATAATATTGCTTCAGAGTGAAAAATAATATTGCTTCAGAGTGAAAAATAATATTGAAAAATAATATTGCTTCAGAGTGAAAAATAATATTGCTTCAGAGTGAAAAATATTGCTTCAGAGTGAAAAAATAATATTGAAAAATAATATTGCTTCAGAGTGAAAAATAATATTGCTTCAGAGTGAAAAATAATATTGCTTCAGAGTGAAAAATAATATTGCTTCAGAGTGAAAAATAATATTGAAAAATAATATTGCTTCAGAGTGAAAAATAATATTGCTTCAGAGTGAAAAATAATATTGCTTCAGAGTGAAAAATAATATTGCTTCAGAGTGAAAAATAATATTGCTTCAGAGTGAAAAATAATATTGCTTCAGAGTGAAAAATAATATTGCTTCAGAGTGAAAAATAATATTGCTTCAGAGTGAAAAATAATTTGAAAAATAATATTGCTTCAGAGTGAAAAATAATTTGAAAAATAATATTGCTTCAGAGTGAAAAATAATATTGCTTCAGAGTGAAAAATAATATTGCTTCAGAGTGAAAAATAATATTGCTTCAGAGTGAAAAATAATATTGCTTCAGAGTGAAAAATAATATTGCTTCAGAGTGAAAAATAATATTGCTTCAGAGTGAAAAATAATATTGCTTCAGAGTGAAAAATAATATTGCTTCAGAGTGAAAAATAATATTGCTTCAGAGTGAAAAATAATATTGCTTCAGAGTGAAAAATAATAAAAATAATATTGCTTCATTACACATGATATGGGCAACTGCCCAGTGTGCCCATTCCTTAAGACACCCCTGTTTACAGAGAAGTTAATAGCCATTCCAACAGTTAACAAGCTTTGAGTGTGGAAGAATCATCATCCTTAGAAAAGTGTTGTACAGAGATGTGGCCAACCATGTTGGCTGCAATCCTACCACAATCGTACATATATGACACCAGTGAGTTTAAGAAGGCACATGCTGACAAGCATCAAGGAAGACTAACTATGACCACAGAGTGACAGGACTGCTATTTGGGACCCATGGCTTTGTGTGACAGATTCATGAATACAACGCAACTGCAAAGGGACTGCAACAGGTAACACATCAAATACCTACCAGATGGATGAATAGGCTTTTACAATCTTCATTGCATACCTATCGTCCAACCCCTTACATCTGCCCATATGCAAGCATGTCTTCAGTAGTGTTGCCTTATACAGAACAGGAACGAACAAGATTGGAGTACATGGTGTTTAGTGACAAATCTCTGTCTTGGTCAGCATGATTGTTGACAGCGTGTTCGCTGTCATGAAGGAGAAAGGAATGCCACCCAGTGTATGTGACGTCGTCACATAGCTCCAGCACCTGGTGTCTTGGTGTGGGGTGCCATTAGTTGGACATTTTGTTCAGAAATGGTCATCATAAGGGGATCTCTAACTGATCAATGATATGTTACCAACATTTTGCAGCCAGTGGCTGTCCCATTTGTTCAGCAGCATGGAAACTTTTACTAGTAATGCCCATAGCCCGCATTAGTGTACAGTTACAAGCAAAATGTTCAAGTACTACCATGACCAGCATGCTCACCGAGCCTTTCACCTATTGAACATGTCTGGGTCATAATGGACCAACAGCTCCAACAATACCCAAGAGGTGTGCCAACCACTGTCACTTAAATGGAACAGCAACTTCACGTTATTTGGCGTTCTATCCCTCAGGAGGACATTCAGAGAGCTGTCCCCTCGATGCGAGAGCCTGTCCGTGGTGAGGGGACCACCCTGTGAAGGTTCCGCTGGCTCGGTTACCTTCACAGGGTCCTAAACGCTCGCCCGCGTGTTTGCCGTGCGCGGAGACCCGTGTCCCTGGAAAGGAGGATCCTGGCAGTTGCTCAGGGGTCCCCGTCTTCTCTCCCCAGCTCATGACTGGTGGGGTCCCCTTTGGCCGTTTTGCCATTGGGGAGCCTGTCTGTCGCGGGGCTGGGCAGCGACTTCCGGGGCCGCTGCTATACACTGCTTTGGCCTCTGCTTCAGGTAAACGGGAGGTCCTGGGGCGGCCCCCTCAGGATCAATCGGCTGGTGGGCTGGTCCTGCTAGGGTCAACTATGCTGATCAGTGAGTCACCTTGTCCACCGTCCGGACAACGGTTTGCGAGTTTCCCCACACATTTACTAATTTTGTAGTTTTCTTTCTTTTGTGAGGCCAGCTCTTGCCTCGCACTTTATTGTTTTGTTGCTTCTTTTCTTTTGTGGGAACTCTGACGAGTTTCCCACCGTTTCTCTTTTCCTTTTCCTTTTTGTTTTGTAGTGAGGGCTTGGCTCACTGGCTGTGTGGGTATGGTGCCCGGGCAGCCCTGGCGCCCAACTGGGCGTCCCCTTGTTGGACTCCATGGTGGGTGGGGACAACGGGCACTGAAATTTTTAAAAACAACCATGAGTTCTCCAACTCCTAAAAATTCGAGCAATGCCGCAAAGAGGGCTCGCCATGAACCCCCAACTTCTCTGTCTTTGCCTTCGTCTTCGTGTGTGTCTCCGTCTCCGAAGTTCCTGATCATCCACTCTACGGGTGATCAGGTACTTGGGGACTTGTCCCCCTTTTTTATAAATAAGGGTTTACAAGGTCTTGCGGGAGAGCCGAAATCTGTCAAGCGCCTAAGATCCGGTGACTTGCAGGTGGAGACTGCATGCTCCAAACATTCGGAGCTTCTGTTAAAGGTTACAGCGATTGGTGGAGTGGCAGTCGAAGTCACTCCACACAAGACGCTCAATTCCTCCCGGGGCGTGATCTCCGAGTGGGGCCTCCTCAAGGTTTCTGAGGAGGAAATCCTCTCGGAGCTTTCAGCCCAGGGAGTGATAGCAGTCCACCGGGTTTCGTCACGCCGTAATGGAAAGTTAGAGCCCAGCCGGGTACTCATTCTAACTTTCAACTCACCACACCTGCCTACTTCTATCAAGGCAGGATACTTAAAGTGCGAGGTGCGGCCATTTATACCAAACCCTCTGCGTTGTTTCCAATGCCAGAGGTTTGGCCATGCCCGCACTGCATGCCGGGGCAAGCCCACCTGTGCTCGTTGTGGCAGTCAGGATCATCTCGAACCTGACTGCACAGCAGATAAGGCATGCTGTGTCAACTGCCGTGGTGAGCATCCGGCGTACTCCCGCGACTGTCCGAAGTGGCTGGAGGAGAAAGAGGTACAGCGCCTGAAGACCCTCCACAACATCAGCTATCCAGAGGCGAGAAAGCTCGCTGCACCGCCTGCCCCACCTGGCAAGGTCTCCTATGCCAGTGCGGTGGTCGGAAAGCCCGTCGTTAAGATGGCTTCCGTGGCGGTGCAGACCGACATCAGCGTTCCACCAGCTGAATCTTTCTCGCCTGCTGCTAAGTACCTCTTGACGCAGGCGAAGCCGACGTTGGTGTCAACCTCGACATCGACACCGGTTTCTATTCCTGTGTCTGTGCCTTCCACTTCCACCTCTGGAAGGCCCCCTCCACCCCGCCCACAGACAGCAAGACCTACGAAACCCAAGGGGCCCCCGCCGGGGCCCAAAAAGAAAATTTTACCTCCTCGTTCGGCGGTCTCGGATCCATGTTGCTCGGACGACTCCGAGGACATGGACACCGACCGCCCTAATTTTCCTAAACCGTCGCTGGCGACGGTTAAAATAAATCGTAAGACGTCCGCCAATTCTCCCAAGACCTGAGATGGCCACACTCCTTCAATGGAACTGTCGTGGATTCCAGAGGAATATTGACGACATCAAGGTCCTCCTGAGGGCACACCAACCCCTTTGCGTGTGCCTTCAGGAGACATTCTTGCAGACAGCCAACAATCCCACTATCCGGCACTTTTCTCTCGTTCGCCGGGACCGGGATGGAGATGGTCCAGCTCACGGGGGTGTTGCCATCCTCGTGAGCAACCATTCTCCATTCCAGGTCATTCCCCTTACTACAAACTTAGAGGCGGTCGCCATCCGCCTCTTTGTGGGATTTTCGTTGACTGTCTGTTCTGTCTATATCCCACCTGGAAGCATCGTTTTCCGGGATGACCTTGATGACCTCGTCTCGCAGCTGCCGTCCCCCTTCCTCATCATGGGGGACTTCAACGGCCACAGTCCGCTCTGGGGCAGTGCTGACACCAACGGGAGGGGCCGGGTCTTGGAGCAGTGTCTCCTGGATCCATCGCTCTCCCTGTTGAACACCGGTGTCAGTACCTACTTTCACACCCCAACCCGCACATTCACTGCCATTGACCTCACCATCTGCTCCTCCTCGATCCTTCCACTCTTTACATGGGAGGTCGAGGACAATCCCTACGGAAGCGATCACCTCCCCGTGGTGTGTACCATCTCTCGTGGGGGGCCTTGCAGCCCTTCGCGTGTCTCCCGGTGGAGGCTTGATCGGGCTGATTGGAGTGGCTTCGAGCTCTTGTCTGAGCTCGATGAGCACTCTGTCAGCCAGGAGCCCATCAATGTCGCAGTGGCGGAGTTGACGGACTGTATCGTCCATGCAGCTGCCTCTACTATTCCTCAGACCTCGACTCGGTTTCCACGGTTCCCAAAACCGTGGTGGAATCCCGACTGCACCGCAGCTCGTAAGGCTCAGAACAAGGCTTGGGGGGTGTTTCGGAGATATCCGACGTCCCCCAACCTCGAAGCATTCAAACGCGCCAGGGCGAAAGCCCGTTTCGTCCGGCGCCAGAGCCAGAAGGAATCTTGGTTGAAATATACATCTTCCATCACCCGCACGACCAGTTCTAAGGTCGTGTGGGATAAGGTCCGGAAGATGGGTGGGAAGTACACGTCCCACTCATTATCGATCCTGGAGCACAATGGACAGGCAATTGCTGCGCCTCGAGCAATTGCCGACATACTGGGGGAGTCATTCTCCACCATCTCTTCTCTGTCCTCCTACTCCCCCGAGTTTCTGGCCCAGAAGAGCAGGGCCGAACGCTCTCCGCTGTCCTTCCATTCGAATGGCCTGGAGTCTTACAACAGGCCATTCACAGCGGAGGAGCTTCGCCTTGCTCTGCACACTTCTCGTGCTTCTGCTGTGGGGCCAGACAATGTCCATTATGCCATGCTCCAACATCTCTCACCATCGAGTAAGGATCGACTGCTCCGACTCTTCAACCGTATTTTCATCGAGGAGCAGTTTCCGGACTCCTGGCGGGAGGCCATCGTCTTGGCCTTCCCTAAGCCAGGAAAAGATCCCAAGATTCCTTCGAATTATCGTCCAATTGCGTTGACGAGCTGCGTCTGCAAGGTGTTGGAAAGGATGGTAAATACCAGGCTGGCCTGGTATTTGGAACATCACGGCCTTCTTTCCAACACCCAGTGTGGCTTTCGCAGGCACCGGTCTACTTTAGACCACCTGATCCGCCTCGAATCGGCGATCAGGAATTCTTTTTTACGTCGAGAGCACCTGGTGTCAGTTTTCTTCGACATCGAAAAAGCGTACGACACGGCATGGAGATTCGGCATTCTTCGTGACCTTCACAGCTTCGGCTTGCGAGGTCACATGCCGATCTTAATTGCAAACTTTTTATCTTCTCGTATTTTTCGAGTTCGTGTCGGCAACACTCTATCGCGGCCTTTCCCCCGAGAACAGGGGGTGCCACAAGGCTGCGTCCTGAGTGTTACGCTTTTCGCTGTCAAGATAAATTCCATTACACGGCAACTTCCTCCAACTGTAGGCAATGCCCTTTATGTTGATGACTTTAGCATCTTTTGCTCATCGTCCAGCATGAGGGTCATTGAACGACAACTGCAAACTGCCCTGAACAATCTCTCGGTTTGGGCGACGGCCAATGGGTTTCGGTTCTCCCCACAGAAGACCGCTTGTGTGCACTTTTGCCGCAAGCGTAATCTTCATCTGGACCCCGAGCTGCGGCTCGGGGGTACCATCATTCCAGTTGTGGCGGAGACCAAGTTTCTCGGTCTCATCTTCGACCGGAAATTGACCTTTTTACCACATATTCGACATCTCAGGTCCAAGTGCACGCGGGCATTGAACATCATCAAGGTCCTCTCCTCCCTCTCTTGGGGGGCGGACCGATGTTCTTTGCTCCGCCTTTACCGTGCACTTGTCCGGTCGAAACTGGACTACGGATCCCAGGTGTATGACTCCGCCCGGGATTCGGTGGTGAAGGTGCTGGACCCCCTCCATCATCAGGCCCTCCGTGTGTGCACGGGGGCCTTCCGCACTTCACCGGTCCAGAGTCTCTACGTTGAGACCGATGAACCATCTTTATCTATTCGCCGTCAGCAGTTGTCCCTGCAGTATGCTTCAAAATTGCGATCCCTGCCAGGCCATCCCACTTGGGACTGCGTTTTCAGTTCCAGGTGGGAAATGTTATACCAGAATCGGCCGACTGCCATTCGTCCTTTCGGTTTGCGTGTCCGAGGTTACCTGCGAGACATCAACACCAGTCTCGATAGCATCGCACAGTCGACAGCTGAGCCACTTCCACCTTGGCTCGCTGTTTCCCCTACCTGCGATTTTTCCCTGTGCAGGACGGGGAAGGCCTTTACACCCGACTGTGTGTACCGGCAACTCTTTGCCAGCCATCGTGCTGTGCACCCGGACTTCTTGCCTGTCTTCACAGATGGCTCGAAGTCCGGCACTTCAGTGGGATCAGCCATGGTCTGCTGTGATGTAATCATTGCAGACCAGATCCCACAGCAGTGTTCCATCTTCACTGCTGAGTTGCATGCTATCAGCATTGCCTTGGACCATATAGCAGCTAAGCATCATCGTCGGTGTGTGCTTTACACCGACTCGCTTAGCTCGCTACAGGCTTTGATCTCAGTGAGGCATCGGCCTCACCCTGTTCTCTCCAAGATCCGCCAGCAGCTCCATCGTCTGGCAGCCACCACCACGATTCTCTTCTGTTGGGTGCCCGGTCATGTCGGGATCAGGGGCAATGACTTGGCAGATGCTGCTGCCAAGTCCGCCACGCCCCTGTCCGACTCTCCGTTGCCGGTTCCATATGTGGATTTCCGGCAGCGTTTCACCATCGAGCTCCGGGCACAGTGGCAGAGATCTTGGTCTGAACAGGTTGCTAACAAGCTCTTCGAGATCAAGCCCATTGTCAAACCGTGGCAGTCTTCTTTTCGCAGGAATCGTAAGGAGGAAATTGTCCTTGCTCGGCTCCGCTTAGGTCACTCGTTTTTAACTCACTCTTTTCTACTTAAGGCGGACGCAGTACCTAAGTGCGAGTTTTGTGACACCATTTTAACAGTTAAACATATTTTAATTTCTTGTCCAGCTTTTAACCTTGAACGACGTTTGTTTTTTACCTTTCACGATTTTACGTCCGAGCCCCTTACACTCGGACATCTTTTATCCGATGATTCACTTTTAACTACTGTTTTCGAATTTTTACGCTTTACCGGATATTATACACGTTTATGAATTTTCTCTTTTTAGTGGATTTTTACCTGTTTTTTACATGGGTCCTATACACCCCTTGTTATTGTTGACTTTTTACGTTTTACTGGATATTTTATGCGTTTATTAACCTTTTTACTTTGTTACTTTGATTTTACGCTTGTTTCTGTTTTTTACTGGGTCCTATACACCCATTTTATTGTCGATTTTACACGTGCTTTTACTTATCTTTCTTGTTATGATTCTGTGTGTTTTTAACTTTGGTTGTGGGTTCAAATGACTTTTATCAATTTATATCCTTTTGTTTGGCGCAATATAGCCCTGTTGCTCTTGCGCCAAAAAACCCCAAACAACCAACCAACCAACCATCTATGATTATACCACCTTATACATTGTTTGTGTATCCCAGGTCATTTACACCTGGTATTCTATTGTTTTCTGTTGTATTTTTACACTTGTTCTTTGTTGTTTTACCTTTTTACAATTTTGCTAATTTCTTTTAACTATGGTTGCGGGTTTACATGTCTTTTATCTTTTATATTGTCTTTTGTTTGGCGCATTATGGCCTAGTCGCCGATGCGCCATAAAACCCAAAACAACCAACCAACCAAATCAGAGAGCTGTACGATAGTCTTCCCCACTGTGTTCATGAATGCATTGGCTACTTGCCAGGGGCAGTTCAACATCATACTAATTACTTTACCAAGTAGGTACAGTGGTAATTTTCCATGTTTTATAAAGGAATCACCAAAACGTGAATAAAAAAATATTTTTCACTCTGAAGCAATATTATTTTTCACTCTGAAGCAATATTATTTTTCACTTTGAAGCAATATTATTTTTCACTCTGAAGCAATATTATTTTTCACTCTGAAGCAATATTATTTTTCACTCTGAAGCTCTGAAGCAATATTATTTTTCACTCTGAAGCAATATTATTTTTCACTCTGAAGCAATATTATTTTTCACTCTGAAGCAATATTATTTTTCACTCTGAAGCAATATTATTTTTATTATTTTTCACTCTGAAGCAATATTATTTTTCACTCTGAAGCAATATTATTTTTCACTCTGAAGCAATATTATTTTTCACTCTGAAGCAATATTATTTTTCACTCTGAAGCAATATTATTTTTCACTTTGAAGCAATATTATTTTTCACTCTGAAGCAATATTATTTTTCACTCTGAAGCAATATTATTTTTCACTCTGAAGCAATATTATTTTTCACTAGCAATATTATTTTTCACTCTGAAGCAATATTATTTTTCACTCTGAAGCAATATTATTTTTCACTCTGAAGCAATATTATTTTTCACTCTGAAGCAATATTATTTTTCACTCTGAAGCAATATTATTTTTCACTCTGAGCAATATTATTTTTCACTCTGAAGCAATATTATTTTTCACTCTGAAGCAATATTATTTTTCACTCTGAAGCAATATTATTTTTCAATATTATTTTTCACTCTGAAGCAATATTATTTTTCACTCTGAAGCAATATTATTTTTCACTCTGAAGCAATATTATTTTTCACTCTGAAGCAATATTATTTTTCACTCTGAAGCAATATTATTTTTCACTCTGAAGCAATATTATTTTTCACTCTGAAGCAATATTATTTTTCACTCTGAAGCAATATTATTTTTCAATATTATTTTTTCACTCTGAAGCAATATTATTTTTCAATATTATTTTTTCACTCTGAAGCAATATTATTTTTTTACTCTGAAGCAATATTATTTTTTCACTCTGAAGCAATATCATTTTTCACTCTGAAGCAATATTATTTTTCACTCTGAAGCAATATTATTTTTCACTCTGAAGCTCTGAAGCAATATTATTTTTCACTCTGAAGCAATATTATTTTTCACTCTGAAGCAATATTATTTTTCACTCTGAAGCAATATTATTTTTATTATTTTTCACTCTGAAGCAATATTATTTTTCACTCTGAAGCAATATTATTTTTCACTCTGAAGCAATATTATTTTTCACTCTGAAGCAATATTATTTTTCACTCTGAAGCAATATTATTTTTCACTCTGAAGCAATATTATTTTTCACTCTGAAGCAATATTATTTTTCACTCTGAAGCAATATTATTTTTCACTCTGAAGCAATATTATTTTTCACTCTGAAGCAATATTATTTTTCACTCTGAAGCAATATTATTTTTCACTCTGAAGCAATATTATTTTTCAAATTATTTTTCACTCTGAAGCAATATTATTTTTCACTCTGAAGCAATATTATTTTTCACTCTGAAGCAATATTATTTTTCACTCTGAAGCAATATTATTTTTCACTCTGAAGCAATATTATTTTTCACTCTGAAGCAATATTATTTTTCACTCTGAAGCAATATTATTTTTCACTCTGAAGCAATATTATTTTTCACTCTGAAGCAATATTATTTTTCAATATTATTTTTCACTCTGAAGCAATATTATTTTTCACTCTGAAGCAATATTATTTTTCACTCTGAAGCAATATTATTTTTCACTCTGAAGCAATATTATTTTTCAATATTATTTTTTCACTCTGAAGCAATATTTTTCACTCTGAAGCAATATTATTTTTCACTCTGAAGCAATATTATTTTTCAATATTATTTTTCACTCTGAAGCAATATTATTTTTCACTCTGAAGCAATATTATTTTTCACTCTGAAGCAATATTATTTTTCACTCTGAAGCAATATTATTTTTCAATATTATTTTTCACTCTGAAGCAATATTATTTTTCACTCTGAAGCAATATTATTTTTCAATATTATTTTTCACTCTGAAGCAATATTATTTTTCACTCTGAAGCAATATTATTTTTCACTCTGAAGCAATATTATTTTTCACTCTGAAGCAATATTATTTTTCAATATTATTTTTCACTCTGAAGCAATATTATTTTTCACTCTGAAGCAATATTATTTTTCAATATTATTTTTTCACTCTGAAGCAATATTATTTTTTCACTCTGAAGCAATATCATTTTTCACTC
Organism: Ryuthela nishihirai; assembly: GCA_038380435.1. Taxonomy (NCBI): domain Eukaryota; kingdom Metazoa; phylum Arthropoda; class Arachnida; order Araneae; family Heptathelidae; genus Ryuthela; species Ryuthela nishihirai. The sequence continues at coordinate 70,904,707 of JAWZYU010000006.1, forward strand.
TGAAGCAATATTATTTTTCACTCTGAAGCAATATTATTTTTCACTCTGAAGCAATATTATTTTTCACTCTGAAGCAATATTATTTTTCACTCTGAAGCAATATTATTTTTCACTCTGAAGCAATATTATTTTTATTATTTTTCACTCTGAAGCAATATTATTTTTTCACTCTGAAGCAATATTATTTTTCACTCTGAAGCAATATTATTTTTCACTCTGAAGCAATATTTTTCACATTTGAGGTATAAAATACCCAGCTAGATTTGTTCATTAACTAGCATTCAAGAACGTTAACCAGCATCAGTGGCTTTCAGCATTCAAGAACGTTAACCAGCATCAGTGGCTTTCAGCATTCAAGAACGTTAACCAGCATCAGTGGCTTTCAGCATTCAAGAACGTTAACCAGCATCGTTGGCTTCCAAGGAGGTAAAATAAAAAAAAATTGGATAATTTAATGTTTGGTGTCAATATGTAAATCCATTATCACAGATAAGCAGATGCCCTATAAAAGGAATCAATAATTTCAATAGATGCCCTAGTCAATAATTTCAAATTGAAAATGCTACCCAGTCTGGAATAACCTCAAAAAATGCCTAAAAATTATTGTAAACAAATGGTAACCATTGAAATGTTGAAAGCTGGTCAAAAAGATCACGAAGATGGCCATGACTAATAGAAGTAAGTCGCACCAATTGATTTTTTGTAGATAACTTACCTCTATTACATGTTTTTTAGTGCCCACCAGTCTGTTATCTCAAAGCTTTTGCATCAATTCCAAAGAACCTTAATGATTATTAGAAGAGCTGTTTCAGGGCTTCTCCCCCTCAAGATGGTCACTATAATGGTTATTGTTTCTACAGAACAGGATAGCAGCAACATCATTTTTGCCTTCAGACCATATTTCAGCCACAGGAAGACAAGGTCTCAACTGAGACCAGAAGGCTTCACAAGGCTGGACTGTATGCTCTTTGACCTGTTGCAGGCATTCCTTTGACCTTCAGATACATACAGGTACTATATTGGAATTGTAGGTACTATATTGGAATTGTACACCCTCTGTATTGGGATTTTGGGGAGTAATTATGAGATCTGTGAAGATTGTTTTTACTTTGGTTTCCCAAATTGCATGCAGTGTAGCAGAGAAAAATTTTAAGCTTGTAAAAGTGTCAGGAAGTCATTTTAAAATCGCAGTGTAAAACTCAATATTATAAAAATTTGCCTTTCATTTTAATAATACTGAGAATGCGTTTTTGCTGCTTTTGGATCCACAGCATTTGTTGCTTAAGAATTCCAAATTCAAATGGTTTGCCAATTTAAATTGTTTGATTTTCCCAGTTCAAATTGTTTTCAAGCAATTTTTGATGCATACAGTTAAATTTTATCTCTATAATATGTGTGTCACTTCAAACAGTGGTTCAAAGAAAATACTAAGATAGGATTTCATTCTAACTAAATTAGAAGTGCAATTTTGAATTTCATTTTGTATGCATAAATTACAGTGCTATTTTTTAAATTTTTTAATCTTATAGTTTCATACTTCAATTTTTAAACTTATGTATTTGCGACAAGACATCAAGAAGAAATCATCTGATACTTTGAGGCTACAAAAGAAAGTACGCAAAGGTGGATTTTTAATTTTTTGCATTGCAGGATTAATCTGATGCTAAAAATACTGATTTACGCTGAATGGACAAATTATTACCTACCCAAGGTATTGAAAACACGGAGGTGTATTTCCATCCGTGAAGCAAGGATCACTTGTCATAGAGCATCCACAGTTGCTGGTGGGGGTTGGCGACACAATGTGGAGACCAGCTGCCATAGTCTATTTTTTCCATGGTCTGTGCATAAGCTTGTGAACGGCAGACCTCATTCAATTCCGATGTTATCTGCTCCACAGTAGCTGTGCGATTCATTGTGGACAGTTTACGCTCACCTTGAGAGGCAGTTGCATGTTTACATCCACACCCACTGGTTGGAAGTTTTGCCGTATTTCATGCAGTCTTGATATATACATGTGACGGTCTGACATGGAAATCCCAAGAGTTCAGCAGTTGCGTTGATTGAACAACCGGCCTTTCTCGCACTTACTATCTGGCCACAGTCAAACTCGCATCGCTGCTTTTACCCATGATTACTTTTCCATGACTGATTTCCAATGCATAGAGACCTGCTCTATTTTTATATGTATTGTCAGTTTCAGTGTCCCACTTGACTGGATGCGATACTTCTGTTTTGCATATTGTCAGGGTGTATATAATAATTTGTCCATTCTTTTTATATTATACAAATTCTTGACTTTGTATGTATATTTAGTAGGTTGATCTATACTTTGTAGCTCAAGATCTCAGAAAATATAAGTGCTAGGATAATAATTTTAGCACTAATTGTTTTAAAATTTAACCATGGATTAGACTACTATTTAAAGATTTTCAAAAAAGTTCACATATTTCCCAGAAGCCTTTTTTATCCAAAAAATGAGCTGAACAGAACTGAAATGGTGTCAGATACCTTCCTCATTACATGTTCACCTTGACCGTTTCCAAATGGGTATTTTATATAAAAGTAAAACAGATTTGTATAATTTTAAATATATGAATGGTCTCAAATTTCATTCATTGATTTCCCCAAATTCCAAAATGAACTGCATATGTTCTGCAAATACCTTATTAAAACACAATGGCCCACACTGTGTAAATATTAGAAATATACACTGTGATTATTTAAAAATAGCTGAATGACCAGAATTTTAGGTTAAACACATAGTAATGAGATGCACATCTGAGTTGTACCGGTTTATGACCTAATTGGTAATGTGCTTTGATTTAACAAATAAGTGTGCTAATGAAAGTTCAGATGTGGTGATTGAGTTTATCTCACACCGAGGTCTAATTATCTCACCTTTTACCTTACCTACCTTACCAATTTTAGATGATTTTAGAGTGCTCAAAAGTTAAGCAAGAAACACAAAAACCCACCTTGCCCACCACCTTCACACACCACTGTCTACACAACAAATGAAGGAACGAATGTGTTTGGAAGTGATAGAAAATGTGGGTAAACATGGTACAGTGAGAAAAGCATAGAGAGCAGAAGGGAGGAAGGAAGGAGTGAAGACTTTGCACATTACTTTAAGAAGCAAATTTTTTCTGTTATTTCTCCAAAAATGGTGCAGTACTGGTAGTTTTAAGCAATGAAAATTACATTGTTGATAATGTTTTGTACATTACTTTAAGAAGCAAATTTTTTTCTGTTAACTGGTAGTTTTAAGCAATGAAAATTACATTGTTGATAATGTTTTGTTAGGACTTTGTCTGCATTTTTTGATGGTGCAAGACTTGGTGTGAAAAAAAGATGTCAGATTACTGTATACTCCAGTGTTTCCTGGTTTTCATAAGCCGCTGAAAATATTTTCATGGACTTGCAAGAACTATATACCCCCACCCCCTCCCATGATCTCATATTATAAGTGGGATTCTTGAAATAGTTAACATTTCTTTACAAAATTTTGATTTTTTAGATTGCAATCAAATAATATTTTTATTGAACAATATTTTGATATATTTTTGCCATCAGTACATCTTAGTTAGTGTCATGTTGCTGCTGCAATTAGGATGCACTGCTCTATGCTATAATGCTCAACATTCCTTAACTGTATTATTTAAGTTGAAGATGTTGGATAATGATTTAAAATTAATTTTTTTCCACAGACTACTTTTGAATGAATAACTACAGAGACTTCAAGCAAAGACCTCCAGCAGAAACTTCCAGCAGACTTCTTCTGGAGCAAAATAAAAAAATTAATAAGGTGAAAAATATATTGAAGTATTGTTTCATCGATTTAATAAATTGTTATAAATTTATAAAATATATCGATATACAATATTCTGAAAACATTAAAATTGTTTTAGATAGTTTAAATTTATTTTTACAAACAATTTGAAATTAAATAGTAAAAAAATTAACAAATTAAATTTTAAATATATATTTATAAATTTACAAGATTGTTTTAACTTTGTAAATAATATAAACACAAAAAATGTTCAAAATTTTAAAATTGTAAAAAAACTTAATATTTCTTTAGAAAGTTTAAAATTAATGTTACATATAATAAAAATGAAATTATATAAAATCTCTCAAAATTGTGGCGTAATATAAAATTATTGGCAAATATAAATAAAATTTTCTTCTTTTAATTTGAGATAGATAAATTAGATTTAAACTGATTGTATTTCTCATCTTAACTATTTTCATCATAATTATGATTTTGATTGTAAAATACTAGAATATATTAGTTAGGAAGCTAACAAATGTTACAGCAGGCAGTGTGAGATCTTCTAACTGTGGCATATAACTGTGGCATATAGACTTCTAACTGTGGCATATAGATATTCTAACTAACTGTGGCATATAGATCTTCTTCTAACTGTGGCATTAGATCTTCTAACAGCCATGGGCTACGGAAGTCCAACCAGACCGCGCAGTTTAATTCTCCAAGCATATCTGTCCTGAGCTACATCTGCTGCATCCGGCCACTATACACCAATTCTAACAAGGTCCTGTTTGCCCAAGATACTGCATAAGCATCTGGAATCAAAAGCTAGTTTCCTGTTATCTTGTTTACACAGCGTCCAAGTTTCACTACCATACTGTGACACCAGCTCGAGACTGCAACCATTCAGATTAACTGAATCACAACCTGCTTGACCAATTTTCATCACTTTAGTTTTCTCTCTGTTTATAATCAAACCTCTACCAGTCTCATCAACAGCTCGAATGAAAGAGTTCATCTCATCAACATCATTTGCCAAAAGGGCTAAATCAGCATAATCTAAATCAGAAATTTTCGTATCTCCAGCCCATTTAAGGCCAAAATCTTTCCCTCGAAGTGAATTTCGCATAACATAATCAACAACCAAGCTAAAGAGAAAAAGAGACAAGATGCACCCTTGTCGAACACCAGAAGTAATGCTAAACCAATTGCTACAAGCCTTACCAACTCTCACACACGACTCAGTGTTATTATAGAGAGCTTTCGTAATGTTTACTAACTTGTCTACCATATGATCTCACAATCAACCACAAATTATGACGATCAACAGAGTCGAAAGCCTTTTTGAAATCAACAAAGCTATCAACCAAAGGTTTCTGAAACTCTAAACATTTCTCAAGAATCTGTCTAAGTGAAAATATCTGATCCACACGTCCCCTACCACTTCTGAAGGTTTCTGAAACTCTAAACATTTCTCAAGAATCTGTCTAAGTGAAAATATCTGATCCACACATCCCTTACCACTTCTGAATCCACATTGCTCTTCACGCAATTGACTGTCAACCAGATTCTTAATTCTATTAAGCACAATCATGGAAAGAAGAGTACTGTTCCAAAAAAACCTGTTTAAAATGGCCCCATTCTTCCTCAACTTTACTATTAAGCAAACCATGACCGTCATAATGACTAAGTAGCCTATCATGGTAAGCTTTGGCTATAACTGGATCTTTCAGAGCTTCAGTATTAAAAGTAAAATTTTTTAACCCTAGCACAGTTTAAGTTGCAACACACTTTTAACAAAGTAATGGTCAGATCCAATTTCAGCTCCCCTATATGCCCTGGTATTCCTAACAGAACTGGCCCATTTGCTGTTAATTAATACGTAATCAATCATATTCTTATGCAGCCCATCAGGTGAAACCCATGTGTACTTATGTATGTCGCGGTGTTTGTAAGTTATTCTGAATCCGTTACTTACCTGTAGGAGACGTTGCCCATTGCAGCTACCAATACCAAAAGGGTCTATTACTCCTCCCCAAAGGTCAGAGTCAGTACCAACTTTGGCATTGAAGTCACCAAGAACAAGGGTAATATCTCCTTTCTTGACAGAATTCAAAATATCCTGAAGTTGTTCATAAAACCTATCCTTCTCATCCTCATCGGCATCCTCAGTGGGGGCATAACAGCAGTTCAAGTCTTTTACGCTGAAATTTTGCTGTAAGAAACCTTTCATTAATGCACTCATATCCTAGAAGAGCATCACCAAGGCGTGGGTCTGCTGAGAAGCAGACACACGCCTTGGTGATGCTTATTGTCGTTCCTCCCTGAAAAGAGAAATTTAAAGATTATTTTTAAGAATTTGACATTTATCTGTCCATCTGGTCTCTTGCAAGCCGAGAATATCTAAATTATAACGGTGGAATTCTTGTGTGAGGACATCAAGAGAAAAAGCTCTGTGCAGAGTCCTCACATTCCAACTACCAGAGAAAATGGTTAGTGGGATGAGAAACTATGTTTATTGAGAGAGGGAATGCCGACAATATCAAACAGCCCCCTAATCGCAGACATGGGGCAAAGACCCGTCCCCCCACTGCTAAAGGCTGAAGACACTAGAAGACTTCCTCCAATGTAGAATTTGACGATGCCAATAGAAGCAAAGAGTTCAGGTGCCTGCGATGACTTCTGCTCAGGATTATCCACCAGCTGATAAACCTGTGAATCTATTCACTTGGGGTTGTCAACCCACAAACAAACACACAGCGGAAGACCTCCACAGAAGCCCACCAGTGCAGGATTCATAATCAAGCTCAGAGCTATAATTCGTTTATATGGATGCCAATAGAAAGAAAAGAGTTCAGGTGCCTGCGATGACTTCTGCTCAGGATTATCCACCAGCTGATAAACCTGTGAATCTATTCACTTGGGGTTGTCAACCCACAAACAAACACACAGCGGAAGACCTCCACAGAAGCCCACCAGTGCAGCAAAATCAGGATTCATAATCAAGCTCAGAGCTATAATTCAGTAGGTTTATATGGTCAGCACCCTGTGTGGTTGACCACTCCTCAGCAGGGTAGAAAATAGCCATATTTGTCCAGATCAGTAGGCCACACTAATCTGGCAGCCCTTCCGTTCACTTCCACAAGAGAGTATCTCTTTTGAAAGTTACTAACGGTCCGCACCATGAGAAGGCAGGGTCGGACATTAGGTGCTAGGTTTGGCCGGTTCTGTGCATCATCACAGGGGATTGGTGCATAGCTCTCCTTCCAGTGACCCAGCATAATCTAAATCAGAAATTTTCCAGCCCATTTAAGGCCAAAATCTTTCCCTCGAAGTGAATTTCGCATAACGTAATCAATAACCAAGCTAAAGAGAAAAGGAGACAAAATGCACCCTTGTCGAACACTAGAAGTAATGCTAAACCAATTGCTACAAGCCTTACCAACTCTCACACACTACTCAGTGTTATTATAGAGAGCTTTCATCATGTTAAATAACTTGTATACCATAATTATGCCCCCTCGGTGTGAGCGCCTGTACGCGGTGAGGGGGACCACCCTGTGAAGGTTCCGCTGGCTCGGCTACCTTCGCAGGGTCCTAAACGCTCGCCCACGTGTTTGCCGTGCGTGGAGACCCGTGTCCCGGGAAAGGAGGATCCTGGTAGTTGCTCGGGGGTCCCCGTCTTCTCTCCTCAGCTCATGACTGGCGTGGTCCCCATTGGCCGTCTTGCCATTGGGGAGCCTGTCCGTCGCGGGGCTGGGCAGCGGATTCCGGGGCCTCTGCTATACACTGCTTTGGCCTCTGCTTCCGGTAAACGGGAGCTCCTGGGGTGGCCCCCCCAGGAGCAATCGGCTGGTGGGCAGGTCCTGCTAGGGTCAACCGTGCAGAGCGGTGAGTAACCTTGCCCACGGTCCGGGTACAGGTTTACAAGTCTCCTCACATATTATTTTCCTTTTGTCGTTATCCTTTCTTTGTGCTGCCAGTTTGGCAGTCACAATATTCTTATTTTTGCGCTTTGTTTCATTTGTGTAGAACGTTTTTGTTCTGCACATTTCTCTTTTTATTTTCCTTCTATTTATTTGTGAGGGCTTGGCTCACTGTCTGTGTGGGTATAGTGCCTGCGTAGCCCTGGCGCCCGACTGGGCGTCCCCTTGTTGGGCTCCGTGGAGGGTGGGGACAGCGGGCACTGAACCACACAAATACAAACATGCGAGAGAATGAAGAAAATAATGCGATCGCCGCCAACAAGAGGGCTCGACGTGAGCCCCCATCTTCCTCGTCTACGTTATCTCTGCCGTCGTCTTCTGTGTCTGTGTCTTCGTTCCCAAAGTTCCTGATCATCCACTCCACGGGTGATCAGGTACTTGGGGACATGTCCCCTTTTTTCGTTAATAAAGGTTTGAAAGGTCTTGCGGGAGAACCGAAATCCGTAAAGCGCTTACGATCTGGCGACTTACAAGTTGAGACCGCTTGTTCAAAACACTCCGAACTACTCCTGAAAGTCAAAGAAATTGGTGGGGTGGCTGTCGAAGTCACTCCCCATAAAACTTTGAATTCCTCTCGGGGTGTGATCACCGAGTGGGGCCTCCTCAAAGTCACTGAGGAGGAGATCCTCTCGGAGCTCACACCTCAAGGAGTAACAGCGGTCCACCGGGTTTCAACACGCCGTGATGGGAAATTAACACCCACCCGGGTGCTAATCGTGACATTCAACACGCCACGCCTGCCTTCTTCCATCAAGGCAGGTTACTTACATTGTGAGGTTCGGCCGTATATCCCAAACCCTCTGCGCTGTTTTCAGTGTCAGATATACGGTCATGCCCGCACAGCATGCAGGGGCAAGCCCACCTGTGCTCGCTGTGGCAGTAAGGATCATCTCGATCCTGACTGCACAGCAGAAAAGGCATGCTGTGTGAACTGTAGTGGCGAACATCCGGCGTACTCCCGTGACTGTCCGAAGTGGAAGGAGGAAAAGGAGGTACAACGCCTCAAAGTCGTGAACAACATCTCGTATGCTGAAGCGAGAAAGCTGGCTGCACCGCCCGCCCCACCTGGCAAGGTTTCCTATGCCAGTGCAGTCATTGGAAAGCCCATCGTTCCAATGACTTCGGTTGCGGTGCAGACTGACATCAGTGTACCACCTACTGAGTCTTTCTCGCCAGCTGCGAAATACCTCCTCACGCAGGCGAGACCGAGGGTGGTGTCGACTTCGACATCAACCCCGGTTTCCATTCCTGCAGCTCAGCCTTCCACCTCCACCGGAAGGCCTCCTCCTCCCCGTCCTCAGACAGCAAGACCTTCAAAACCTAAGGGGCCCCCACCGGGGCCCAAAAAGAAAATCACTGCACCTCAAAGGGCGGTCACCGATCCATGCCCCTCGGACGATTCCGAGGACATGGATACCGACCGCCCCCTATTCACTAAACCGTCCTCTGCGGCGGTGAAGTTGAATAGGATTTCGTCGTCCGCCCACTCTTCTAAGTCCTGAGATGGCCACACTCTTACAATGGAATTGTCGTGGATTCCAGAGGAATCTTGACGACATCAAGGCCCTCCTTCAGGCACACCAGCCCATCTGTGTGTGCCTGCAGGAGACATACTTGCAGCCAGTCACAGATCCCACGATCCGGCACTTTTCACTAGTTCGCCGGGACCGGGATGGAGATGGTCCAGCTCGCGGGGGTGTCGCCATCCTCGTGAGCAACCATTCTCCATTCCAGGTCGTACCCCTCACCATCAACTTAGAGGCGGTAGCCATCCGTCTCTTCGTGGGGTTCTCGCTGACTGTCTGCTCTGTATATCTTCCACCTGGGAGCATCGTCTTCCAGGAAGACCTTGATGATCTCGTCTCGCAGCTGCCGTCCCCCTTCCTCATTATGGGGGACCTCAACGGACACAGTCCACTTTGGGGCAGTGCTGACACCAACGGGAGGGGTGGGGTCCTGGAGCAGTGGCTCCTGGATCCTTCTCTCTCCCTGTTGAACACCGGTGTCAGTACTTACTTTCACTCCCCAACCCGCACTTTCACTGCCATTGACCTCACCATCTGCTCCTCCTCGATCCTTCCACTCTTTACATGGGAGGTCGAGGACAACCCGTACGGAAGCGATCACCTCCCCGTGGTGTGCACCATCTCGCGTGGGGGGCCTTGCAGCCCTTCACGCGTCTCACGGTGGAGGCTCGATCGGGCTGACTGGGGTGGGTTCGAGCTGCTCTCTGAGCTCGACGACCACTCTGTCAGCCAGGAGCCAATCAATGTGGCAGTAGCGGAGATAACGGACTGTATCGTAGATGCAGCTGCATCAACGATTCCTCAAACTTCTACACGGTTTCCTCGCTTTCCGAAACCGTGGTGGAATCCAGAATGCACCGCAGCTCGTAAGGCTCAGAACAAGGCTTGGGGGGTGTTTCGGAGATATCCGACGTCCCCCAACCTTGAACTTTTCAAACGCGCCAGGGCGAAAGCACGTTTCGTCCGACGCCAGAGCCAGAAGGAATCTTGGATCAAGTATACGTCATCCATAACCCGCACGACTAGTTCCAAGGTCGTGTGGGATAAAGTCCGGAAGATGAGTGGGAACTACACGTCCCACTCGTTATCGATCCTGGAGCACAATGGACAGGCAATTGCTGATCCCAAAGCAATTGCCGACACTCTGGGGGAGTCGTTCTCCTCCATCTCTTCTTCTTCTTCTTACTCCCCCGAGTTTCTGGCCCAGAAGGGCAGGGCGGAACGCTCTCCGCTGTCCTTCCACTCGAATGGCCTGGAGCCTTACAACAGGCCATTCACAGCGGAGGAGCTTCGCCTTGCTCTGCACTCTTCTCGTGCCTCTGCTGTCGGGCCGGACAATGTCCATTATGCCATGCTCCAACATCTCTCACCATCGAGTAAGGATCGGCTGCTCCATCTCTTCAATCGCATTTTTCTCGAGGAGCAGTTTCCGGACTCCTGGCGGGAGGCCATCGTCTTGGCCTTCCCTAAGCCAGGCAAAGATCCCAAGATTCCTTCCAATTATCGTCCAATCGCATTGACGAGTTGCGTGTGCAAGGTGTTGGAAAGAATGGTAAATGCCAGACTCGTCTGGTATTTAGAACATCACGGCCTTCTTTCCAACACCCAGTGTGGCTTTCGCAGGCAACGGTCAACTCTTGACCATCTGATACGCCTCGAATCGGCTATCAGAAATTCTTTTTTAAGAAGAGAGCACCTGGTGTCAATTTTCTTCGACATCGAAAAAGCGTACGACACGGCTTGGAGATTCGGCATTCTTCGTGACCTCCACAGTTTCGGCTTAAGAGGTCACATGCCGATCTTCATCTCCAACTTCTTATCGACACGCTCTTTTCGTGTCCGTGTCGGTAACACTCTGTCGCAGCCGTACCCCCAAGAACAGGGGGTGCCACAAGGCTGCGTTCTGAGTGTTACGCTTTTCGCTGTCAAGATTAATTCTATAACTAGACAACTTCCTCCATCAGTAGGCAATGCCCTCTATGTTGACGACTTTAGCATCTTTTGCTCTTCGTCCAGCATGAGGGTCATTGAAAGACAACTGCAAATTGCCCTGAACAATCTTTCGGTTTGGGCGACGGCAAACGGGTTTCGGTTCTCCCCACAGAAGACCGCTTGTGTGCACTTTTGCCACAAGCGTAATCTTCACCTGGATCCCGAGCTGCGGCTCGGGGGTAACATCATTCCAGTTGTGGCGGAGACCAAGTTTCTCGGTCTCATATTCGATCGGAAATTGACCTTTTTACCACACATACGTCATCTCAGGTCCAAGTGCACGCGGGCATTGAACATCGTCAAGGTCCTCTCCTCCCTCTCTTGGGGGGCGGACCGATGTTCTTTGCTCCGCCTGTACCGTGCGCTTGTCCGATCGAAACTGGACTACGGATCCCAGGTGTACGACTCGGCCCGGGATTCGGTGGTGAAGGTGCTGGACCCTCTCCATCACCAGGCCCTCCGTGTTTGCACGGGAGCCTTCCGCACCTCACCGGTCCAGAGTCTTTACGTTGAGACCGACGAACCTTCCTTATCTCTTCGCCGTCAGCAGTTGTCCCTACAATACGCTTCTAAATTGCGATCCCTGCCTGGCCATCCCACTTGGGACTGCGTTTTCAGTCCGAAGTGGGAAATGCTTTACAATAATCGGCCGACTGCCATCCGTCCTTTTGGTTTGCGTGTCCGAGGCTACCTCAGAGACATCAACACCAGTCTCGATAGCGTTGCACAGTCGACAGCTGAGCCACTTCCACCATGGCTCGCTGTTTCCCCTTCCTGCGATTTTTCCCTGTGCAGGACGGGGAAGGCCTTTACACCCGACTGTGTGTACCGGCAACTCTTTGCCAGCCATCGTGCTGAGCACCCGGACTTCTTGCCTGTCTTTACAGATGGCTCGAAGTCCGGCACATCGGTGGGATCGGCCATGGTCTGCTGTGATGTAATCATTGCAGACCAGATCCCACTGCAGTGTTCCATCTTCACTGCAGAGTTGCACGCTATCAGCCTCGCCTTGGACCACGTGGCGACTAAGCATCATCGTCGGTGTGTGCTTTACACCGACTCGCTTAGCTCGCTACAGGCTTTGATCTCGGTGAGGCATCGGCCTCACCCTGTTCTTACTAAGATCCGCCAGCAGCTACATCGTCTGGCAGCCACCACCACCATCCATTTCTGTTGGGTGCCCGGTCACGTCGGTATCAGGGGCAATGACTTGGCAGATGCTGCTGCCAAGTCAGCCACGCCCCTGTCCGACTCTCCGTTGCCGGTTCCATATCTGGATTTCCGGCAGCGTTTTACCATCGAGCTCCGGGCACAGTGGCAGAGATCTTGGTCGGAACAGCTCACTAACAAACTCTTTGAGATCAAACCTATCATCAAACCATGGCAGTCTTGTTACCGCAGGAATCGCAAGGAGGAAGTTGTACTTGCTCGGCTCCGCTTAGGTCACTCCTATATTACTCATTCGTTTCTTCTACGGGCGGACGATGTACCTAAGTGCGAGTTTTGTGACACCATTTTAACAATCGAACATATTTTAATCTCATGCTCTGCTTTTAACTTTGAACGGCGTGTGATTTTTAATTTCCATAATTTTATGTCCGAGCCTCTTACACTCGGACATCTTTTATCTGATCATTGCATTTTATCTTCAGTTTTTACCTTTTTGAAATATTGTGGATATTTTAACCGAATTTGATTTTACCTTGCCTTTATGTATTATTTACCCCAGGTCTCTTACACCTGGGATTGTTTTATTTAATAATTCTACAGTTGTTTTACTCTGTTCATATACACTTGTTTTTTGTTATTTTATCACTTTACAATGTTGAAAATGTATTTTAACTTTTGGTTATGGGGATCTATGATTTTTATCTTTTATATTGTCTTTTGTTTGGCGCATTATGGCCTTGTTGCCGATGCGCCATTAAACCCCAAACAACCAACCAACCATAATTATGATTTCACAATCAACCACAAATTATGAACATCAACAGAATAGTAATTTCATCCACCCCTGGGGATTTATGAAGTTTAAGTTTTTAACCAACTTCAGATTGTGTTATAGGGGTCAACATTAAAGCCAACAAAATCTATCATCATTGCAAACAATGGGAGTAGAACTAACCACATTGTTTAGAACATCACATGCTCAGCCCACCTAGCCATGACAGAATCCTCACCTTCCATAATCTTACCTTGTTTATCCTTCAATCCATGTATGCCTGTCCGTTTTCTACCACACATTAACTATCTGCCTGACTGCTTTCTCAGGTTTGTCAGCCAAACCATCAAGCCAAAGATTCTTATCAGCAGCAAACTGATCCTTTACACGTAAGTTCTCTGTAATCCTTTCAATTAGAACTAGTATACTGATTAAGGACATTCCTGCAGTTCCTTCTTTCTGAAATAAGCTCAAGTTCCTTATCACTTAGCAGAATTCAAAATATCCCGAAGTTGTCTACCTATCCTTCTCATCAGAATCCTCAGTGGGGGCATAACAGCAGATAACATCAAATCTAAACCACCTTTCATTAATGCACTCGTATCCTAGAAGAGCATCACTAGCATGTCTGCTGAGCAGCAGACCCACGCCTTGGTGATGCTTTCTATCCTCCCTCCCTGTAAAGAGAAATTTAAAGTTATTTTTAAGTATCTCACCTTTACCTGTCCATCTGGTCTCTTGCAAGCCTATCTAGGTTATAGCGCTGGAATTCCTGCATGAGGACATCAAGAGAATCTATGTAATATCCTCACGTTCCTGCAGAGATAAAATGATTAGTAGGATTTTTAATTGGCCAACAATATCAACTCCCCTGATCGCAGGCATGGGGCAAAGACCCGTTCCTCCTCAGCTAAAGGTTGAAGTCACCGATGCTTGTAGGAACTTCAGGCCTTTTCAAGTGGGCTTTTTCAAGAATCACATGGCCTGCCTGAGACACAGGTGATGCACAACTAGCAAAGTGAGGTTCAGGTACCTGCGATGGCCTCTGATTAGGATACCAGCTGATATAAGGTATCCCATGCCTCTGTTCACTTAGAGCTGGCAGAAGCAACCAGAAAACACAGCGGCACCCTCAACAGAGGCCCACCAGTGAAGCAAGTCCAGGATCCATAATCAAGCTCAAATCCATAAACAAGTCCCAGTAGGTATAAATGGTCAGCACCAGGACCAGTTGACCACTCCTCAACTGAAAAGAAAAAAGTGGCCTGACCAGATCAGTAGTGAACTGGCAGCCCTTCCGTTCCCTTCCAAAAGAGCTCTTTTGGAAGGTACTAACGGCCTGCACCACGAGAAGGCGGGGTCGGACATTAGGTGCTAGACCTGGCAGGTTCTGTGCATCATCACTGAGGATTGGTAGTTTACGCCTAGCTAACCATTGCCTAACATCCGAATATTAACTGTTCTCACGAAAACTGAACTTGCCTGCATCCGAATATTAATTGTTCTTGGTGTTATACAAAATTACCAACTGCCTTCCGGATATTAATTGTACACCAAAAAGTTGCCTGTAATTTGTGCAAAAAAGAAAGCTTCTCTTAATGAAAGTGTTGCTGAAATATTTGCACGGTTTTTTCATAAAATCTTTGATAAAAAAGCAACCAAATTGTTTTACTAATTCCATATCAATCTGTTATTTAGGACAAAATGGATAAAATTATGAAAAGAATGGTTGAAGCAGTTAAAAAACCAATTATGAAGAATAATAATTCAAAAACAATCCAGAGAAAAATTTCCTGCTGCATGGTGACAACGATATATGATTTTGATCCAGAGGAAACAGAAAAAATATTGGAAAGAATGTCTTCCTACGTGGAAGACAGTCAGGAAGACATTTTCAAAAAACCATTGTCAAAAAGGAGGTTTTTGAAAAAAAATAGTTAAAGTCACCCCACATATCTTCAACCACTTCAGTTCGAGATATTGAAGCCTCAGTTCCTCTATACAATTGTCCTTCTTCCCCCTCCAAGTATTCTATATTCCTTATGAGTCTATTTAGCTCATTGTTCATTTAGCTCATTGTTACCATTGTGATATCAACTTTCGAGAGAATTTTTTTCACGTGTATTTGTTATAAATATAGCAGAAATGTTTGTCCAAAATGTAAAAATAAAAAAGAATTTGTGCAATAACCCTGTAATAGTGTTGAAAGTTGAAATATGTCAATATCTCATGTTATCATTATTTATTTCACTTATCTACAAGGATTCTGATTCGTTACCCAAACATTTATCTGTTATAATAATCTCGTGTGCAAAAGAAAATTTGCTATATAAACTTGAACACTAGAAATTCAGCATTCAGAAGAACTGCTTTACTGATTTTGTAGAAAATTACACCGATGCCTTTCATCCCTCCTCCCACGATGTATTCAGCGAAAACCGCCATGCTATCTCTGTCCGATAGAGATAAATTGCTGAGTGTTGGACTAATCATAGATTTCGATGGATTTAATGTTCAAGGTAAGTACTATGTTAGAGAGATGGGATATGTGTCTATTCTTGGTATAGCTAATTCTATTCACTTCGATATGAAGGGATGTGAAAATATTTCGGATAAAGACATGAAAACTATTAAATATTGTATAAAATTTGTCCACGGATTACCCTTGTATCCTCGTCGCAGAGAAAATTCTGTATCTCAAGATACATTTTATGAAATTTTGAAGGGCATATGCGACACTCATTTGACGTCGGAAAAACCGATTGTCGGATATAAGGGTGGACATTTAGAAAGAGATGCCCTAATGTCATTACACATCCCGTCATTAAATTTAGAAACATTCGGTTGTCCAAAAATTACCGAACTCCTAAATAAAGATGATGACTTCAAGGGATGTGGTCATCATCTCTGGGGTTCGTTTCACTGCCCTCGTATCGAGGTGAAAGCATTTAAAGAATGGATGCTAGACAGAATATATCCTAATCGAAATATGATATATATTATGTCTTGCATCACAGATAATAAAGAACTATATAATGAAATGTACGAGTGGTTTTCGAAATATCGACCGTATGATATTGGTAATTTTTATTCAATAGATAATTTTTATTCAAGTTATACGAATAACTTGAGAATAACTTGAGTAAAAAATTAATAGTGTTTTGTCGATAACCACTCATCAGAGATACATTGATCCCTCTTGGTTCTTTAACCTCTCTCTGCATGGTATCTGCCCCATCAAAACTATTCAGTTCAAACTCAGCAGTTTATCGTAGGATGTTTATCGTGGAAGGTTTATCGTTGGAGCTGGGGCTGTTTGGAGCTTGGCTATTTGGAACCTGGCTGTTTGGACTGTTTGGAACTTGACTGTCTGACTGGAGCCGCTGAACCTGGTTGTTTGGTATGCTTGTTTTCGTTCTAAATTAATAAATGATTAATATATCCTAAATGATTAATATATCCTGTGAACGTTGTTTGTGAAGATAAATTTGCAAAACATTTCAGACAGACAGACACCCCCCCCTACCACTTCTGAATTCACTAGGGACAAAATAGACTCTGTTGATCGTCATAAGTGGTTGATCGTCATAAGTGGTTGATTGTCATAAGTGGTTGATTGTGAGAACGGGTTATCCCCTTTTTTTACAATTACCAAGATATCCCAATACAAAAAGCACATTTAACTTTGTCACATACTTTCAAATTAAAAAATCCAACTTCAGTCAAATCGTGTGACAGTAAATTTTGCTGACTATTTATTCTCAAAACCTTCGAAACTTTTTAAGCGATTCCATATTATGTTTCTAAACCGACAAAATTAGGAAGAAAAAACTATTGATGAAAGAAAAAAATGCTTATTCTAATTTTAGACTCAATTATTTATGATGAAAGAAAAAAATCATAAACTTGAAAATTGATAAGCACTTCTGTTATTAATCTAAAAACTAAAGATTATTATAACCGAGTCAAGATTAGAAAGCTGATAATACTATCTCAAACTGTCAACACCCTACTTCATTTACGTCCCTATTACTAATATCCTTGAATTTATTATTTTTTATTATTTCATCCTTGACAGATTATATTTATTGCCATAGCAAAATAATCTTTTTTATTTGCAGGTCATTTAAAACAATTTGAAGGCCACCACTTAAACGAGTTCCAAGATCAGAAGGAGTTATGAAAACATATCTATCATCAGTTGATGATGCAAGTTCTTGAGTTATGAAAACATATCTATCATCAGTTGATGATGCAAGTTCTTGAGATATAAACATATCAATTTAGCTGATAAGGCAAATACTTGAGCAGCTATATAAAAGAGTTCCAACCGAGTCAAGATCAGAGTTGAGTCAAACTTGGCAACAGCCATGGATAAAACCTTAGTCAGATCTATATTCAATAGTGAGAACTGTAAATGTTACAGGTTAGTTAATGCATCTGATAGCAAGTTTTTCAATATGATAGTGATTGGAGAGAGTGAACAAAAGAAAAAGTATTTAATACAACAAGTTTTAAAAAAGACCGGTGTAGTACCAAGATATAATTTCAAAGCTTTTATTAAAACTATAAAAGAATGTAATAGGATATACGGCATTCAATCCCTGGAATGGTGGCTCGTTAACAAAGGATTTACGACAGGTGTAAAGATCCTTCCAGAAGGTTTCACCATACAAGTAAGTGCTTATTTTGCTCCGATATATTTTTATTACTGCATTGTGGACCAAAAATGCGTGTCAAAGTTTATGACCATAAGTCACCATCCAAACGAACACTTCATGTTCGATGACGAAACAGTCGTGAAATCGTACTTTTATGAACAGCGAATCGAACCTAATCAGACAGCAATGTTAAATGGTCCACAAATATATTTCGTAGTGGTTCCCACGCACTGCATATTTTCGATCAAAGAAGTTGAAATTCCTTCTACACCACTGGATCCACTATCACCAGATCCTTCACCGGTATCAAACTTGCTAGACTTGCTACCTGATCAGTCGAAGGATCATTCGACTGTGCCTAATCTTTCGATGCCAAACTTGTTAGACTTGCATCCTTCGACTGCACCAGATTCTCCTACGAATGAGTCTCCTACGAATCCTACGAATGCGTCTCCTACGAATCCTACGAATGCGTCTCCTACGAATCCTACGAATGCGTCTCCTACGACTCCTATGAATGCGTCTCCTACGACTCCTACGAATGCGTCTCCTACGACTCCTACGAATGCGTCTCCTACGACTCCTACGAATGCGTCTCCTATGACTCCTATGAATGCGTCTCCTACGACTCCTACGAATGCGTCTCCTACGACTCCTACGACTCCTACGAATGCGTCTCCTACGACTCCTACGAATGCGTCTCCTACGAATGCGTCTCCTACGAATGCGCTTGAACCTTCGACTGTGCTGGAACCTTCGACTGTGCTGGAACCTTCGACTGTGCTGGAACCTTCGATTGGGTCTGATCCTTTGATTCCAAACTTGCTAGACCTGCCTGACCCTTCGATTGCGTCTCCTTCGACTTCGTTTGAACCTTCTACATCATCAACAGATCTTTCGAGGTCACCATCACTAGATCTTTCGACTAGGTCTAATCCTTTAATTCCACTAGACTTGCCGCTTGATCCTTCTACATCATCGGATTCGACTGTGATTGAACCTTCTACACTATCACCGGAACCTGTGCTTGAACCTTCTACACCATCACTGGATTCTTCGACTGGGTTTAATCCTTTGATTCCAAACTTGCTAGACATTGCACCTGAACCTTCGTCGACTGTGTCTGATCCTTCGACTGTGTCTGATAATTCTTCATTATATAAATTAATTAAGAGAGCTCGAAAAGATCTGGGAAATTTGCAAAAGGGAAAAAAATTATCACCATCTCAATATTTTTCTTTTCCATTTAATCCTCTTAGTGACTCATATTTACCTCCCCCTCATCTTCCTTTTCCATATCATCTTTTTGCTAACTCTTATCCTAATCATATTTCCAACCCTTATTCCACTTTAAACGCTTATCCCACTTCCAATCTACTTTCTACAAGATATCCCCTAGATCTTTCCAAAAAGTATTCAAGATATCCCCTAAATTTTTCCAAAAATTATTCAAAATATCCCCTAGATCTTTCCAAAAAATATTCTTCATTCATTCCATCTTCACATTCATCCCTTTCATCTCCAAATTTACCCCTTCCATCTTCGCATTTACCCATTTCATCCCCAAATTCACCCATTCCATCATCCCTTCCATCCCTAAATTCACCCCTTCTATCACCAAATTCACCCATTCCATCTCCAATACCATTCAGTTACGAGTACGAGGACAGAGATATGAAAGAATTAATTATGAATCTTAATTATGTACCACCAACACCATTTCTCCTCAATTCACCTATGTCACCTATGTACAAATCTCTAGAAATCAAATGACAAATATGAATTTTTGGAGACCATCTATACATTTTTTGTAGAACGAAACGATGAGTTTGTTAAATCAAAATAATTCTGTAAAAGAAGATGGAAATAGATGGATTTGGCATGTAAATCTTTGTAAATAAAATTTTATCCATTCTGATATCTGTATTAATTTTTTTATTAGGGAGGAAAAAATATTCGAAGGACCTAAAACTTTTATTATGTGATGAATTTAAAGATTTTAATCTCAAATTTCCTTAATTTGGATAATGAGTTATGATATTAAAAGAATAAAAAAGAGGCTAACGAGGATCAAAGAACTTCTAATGTTTTCAGAATATTGTATATCGATATATTTTATTTTAACAATTTATTAAATCGATGACACAATATTTCAATATATTTTTCATCTTAATTTTTTTATCTACTTTCATTTTAATCTGAAAGATATGATTTCATTTCTATTTTAAACATTTTTTATTAAAGAAGAGCTCACGCTCAGAAATTACTATAAAAAATTTGTATAAAATTATCCAATAAACTATCTTTCAGTTTTCAGATGACGTCTTAATTTAAGAACCAATCTTTTCAGTTTTCAGATGACGTCTTAATTTAATAACCAGTCAAAATCTATCTTTCAGTTATCAGATGACGACCAATCCTAATCATTTGGTGACGTAACTATAAACATTTTGTATATAAAAGCAAACAGAGAGCCAAACTATTCAGTGAGTGAGCTTAAACAGAGAGAGCCAAACTATTCAGTGAGTGAGCTTCAATTAGTGATTTCAAATGGCGAAAGTTAGAAATAATTCCGTGAAGAAAAGTTTTAAAATTTTATCTTCAAACATAAAGAAATGTTCGAAAAAAATAGAAGCAATAAACGACGAAAAGTTAAAAATTCGTTTGAGAAAACTTATACGGAAAATGGATGTCTATATAACGGCAGCAAAAACAGAAATATTTTTGGCAAATATAGAAGATGCATTAAAACATATAGTAGATGATGTGGAAGATGATGAGGTGGAAGATGATGAGGAAGATGACTAATTCCTAGCCTACCTGAGCCTGCCTACAAGTCAGGTAGGCTTCAGTCTGAGCCTGCCTGAGCCTGCCTACAAGTCAGGTAGGCTTCAGTCTGAGCCTGCCTGAGCCTGCCTACAAGTCAGGTAGGCTTCAGTCTGAGCCTACCTGAGCCTGCCTACGTGAGCCTACCTGAGCCTGCCTACGTGAGCCTACCTGAGCCTGCCTACGTGAGCCTGCCTACCTGAGCCTACGTGAGCCTACCTACCTGAGCCTACGTGAGCCTACCTGAGCCTGCCTACCTGAGCCTACGTGAGCCTACGTGAGCCTACGTGAGCCTACCTGAGCCTACGTGAGCCTACGTGGCTACGTGAGCCTACCTGAGCCTGCCTACCTGAGCCTACGTGAGCCTACGTGGCTACGTGAGCCTACCTGAGCCTGCCTACCTGAGCCTGCCTACCTGAGCCTACGTGAGCCTACGTGAGCCTACCTGAGCCTACGTGGCTACGTGAGCCTACCTGAGCCTGCCTACCTGAGCCTACGTGAGCCTACGTGGCTACGTGAGCCTACCTGAGCCTGCCTACCTGAGCCTGCCTACCTGAGCCTACGTGAGCCTACCTGAGCCTGCCTACCTGAGCCTACGTGAGCCTACCTAAACTTACGTGAGCCTACCTGAACCTACGTGAGCCTACCTGAACCTACGTGAGCCTACGTGAGTCTACGTGAGCCTGCCTGAGCCTGCCTGAGCCTGCTACCTCAACTCACAACACAGAGATAAATTTATGTAAGAGCCATCAATAAATTTATGTTAAAATATTTTTCTGGCGTTATTTCTGAGTCATCAAGTCCATTTTCACGAGAAAGTTCAAAAAAGCAGGAAAATATTTTCCATTTTCACGAGAAAGTTCAATTGATCGCACTTCACGTTTTTCCCAAGAATTTCTCTTGGGTGGGTCTTCTAATTTAAGATAATAATTTTTGAAATTGTCATCCTTGGGCCTAAGGTGCCATTTTGATGATAATATTGTAATCCTCAGGGCTACAGGAACATTTCATATATCTATTGGTCCTCGATTTCAATCGAGACCTGACTGGTCTCAGAGCAGTCAATAAATTTATGTATGCATGAAAATATTTTTCAGGCGTTAAAGTTCAATCGAGGAATTATTTACAACACTTCAGAAACAATAATATTCAATGATCACCAGATATTTCAGTAATCTTTAAAACCTAATTCTGTAATAAAGAAACATAAAATGGTATTGAGTGCTTCAAGCTTAGAACGTCGTCTGAGATCTCAACGTCGGCTGAGATCTCAACGTCGGTTGAGATCTCAACGTCGGCTGAGATCTCAACGTCGGCTGAGATCTCAACGTCGGCTGAGATCTCAACGTCGGCTGAGATCTCAACGTCGGCTGAGATCTCAACGTCGGCTGAGATCTCAACGTCGGCTGAGATCTCAACGTCGGCTGAGATCTCAACGTCGGCTGAGATCTCAACTTAGAACGTCGGCTGAGATCTCAACTTAGAACGTCGGCTGAGATCTCAACTTAGAACGTCGGCTGAGATCTCAACTTAGAACGTCGGCTTATGTGTGATAAATTGAGTTCAGACATGGAGGTAGGAAAATAAGGACGCCCTAACGCGCTTTCCCTGTGGAAAGGAAATGATGCTTACGCTGCATGGCTATTACGCTGTTTCATGCGTTTTCTATAGGGCTTCAATAAAAGTTTAAGATTTTAATTTCAACTTTGAGGATTCAGATAAGTTGATTCTCTAATCAACCATTATGTTCGGATATTTATTTGATAGACTGTACTCCCGCGACTGTCCGAAGTGGAAAGAGGAAAAGGAGGTACAACGCCTCAAAGTCGTGAATAACATCTCGTATGCTGAGGCGAGAAAGCTTGCTGCACCGCCCGCCCCACCTGGCAAGGTTTCCTATGCCAGTGCAGTCATTGGAAAGCCCATCGTTCCGATGACTTCGGTTGCGGTGCAGACAGACATCAGTGTACCACCTACTGAGTCTTTCTCGCCAGCTGCGAAATACCTCCTGACGCAGGCGAGACCGAGGGTGGTGTCGACTTCGACATCAACCCCGGTTTCCATTCCTGCAGTTCAGCCTTCCACCTCCACCGGAAGGCCTCCTCCTTCCCGTCCTCAGACAGCAAGACCTTCCAAACCGAAGGGGCCCCCACCAGGGCCTAAAAAGAAAATCATCACTCCTCCTCAAAGGGCGGTCACCGATCCATGCCCCTCGGACGATTCCGAGGACATGGATACCGACCGCCCCCTATTCACTAAACCGTCCTCCGCGGCGGTTAAGTTGAATAGGAATTCGTCGTCCGCCCACTCTTCTAAGTCCTGAGATGGCCACACTCCTACAATGGAATTGTCGTGGATTCCAGAGGAATCTTGACGACATCAAGGCCCTCCTTCAGGCACACCAGCCCATCTGTGTGTGCCTGCAGGAGACATACTTGCAGCCAGTCACAGATCCCACGATCCGGCCCCCTCGGTGTGAGCGCCTGTACGTGGTGAGGGGGACCACCCTGTGAAGGTTCCCGCTGGCTCGGTTACCTTCGCAGGGTCCTAAACGCTCGCCCGCGTGTTTGCCGTGCGCGGAGACCCGTGTCCCGGGAAAGGAGGATCCTGGTAGTTGCTCGGGGGTCCCCGTCTTCTCTCCTCAGCTCATGACTGGCGTGGTCCCCATTGGCCGTCTTGCCATTGGGGAGCCTGTCCGTCGCGGGGCTGGGCAGCGGATTCCGGGGCCTCTGCTATACACTGCTTTGGCCTCTGCTTCCGGTAAACGGGAGCTCCTGGGGTGGCCCCCCCAGGAGCAATCGGCTGGTGGGCAGGTCCTGCTAGGGTCAACCGTGCAGAGCGGTGAGTAACCTTGCCCACGGTCCGGGTACAGGTTTACAAGTTTCCTCACAACTTCTTTTCCTTTTGTAGTTATCCTTTCTTTGTGCGGCCAGTTTGGCCAGTCACAATTTTCTTATTTTACGCTTTGTTTGATTTGTGTAGAATGTTTTATTCTGCACATTTCTCTTTTTATTTTCCTTATATTTCTTTGTGAGGGCTTGGCTCACTGTCTGTGTGGGTATAGTGCCTGCGTAGCCCTGGCGCCCGACTGGGCGTCCCCTTGTTGGGCTCCGTGGAGGGTGGGGACAGCGGGCACTGAACCACACAAACCCAAACATGCGAGTGAATGATGAAAATGCGATCACCGCCAACAAGAGGGCTCGACATGAACCCCCGTCTTCGTCCTTGTCTCTGTTATCTCTGCCATCGTCTTCTGTGTCTGTGTCTTCGTTCCCAAAGTTCTTGATCATCCACTCCACGGGTGATCAGGTGCTTGGGGACATGTCCCCTTTTTTCGTCAACAAAGGTTTAAAAGGTCTTGCGGGAGAGCCGAAATCTGTCAAGCGCTTACGATCTGGCGACTTGCAGGTTGAGACCGCTTGTTCAAAACACTCCGAACTGCTCCTGAAAGTAAAAGATATTGGTGGGGTGGCTGTCGAAGTCACTCCCCATAAAACTTTGAATTCCTCTCGGGGTGTGATCACCGAGTGGGGCCTCCTCAAAGTCACTGAGGAGGAAATCCTCTCGGAGCTCGCATCTCAAGGAGTAACAGCGGTCCACCGGGTTTCGACACGCCGTGATGGGAAATTGACACCCACCAGGGTGTTGATCGTGACATTTAACACGCCACGCCTGCCTTCTTCCATCAAGGCAGGTTACTTACATTGTGAGGTTCGGCCGTATATCCCAAACCCTCTGCGCTGTTTTCAGTGTCAGATATACGGTCATGCCCGCACAGCATGCAGGGGCAAGCCCACCTGTGCTCGCTGTGGCAGTAAGGATCATCTCGATCCTGACTGCACAGCAGAAAAGGCATGCTGTGTGAACTGTAGTGGCGAACATCCGGCGTACTCCCGTGACTGTCCGAAGTGGAAGGAGGAAAAGGAGGTACAACGCCTCAAAGTCGTGAACAACATCTCGTATGCTGAAGCGAGAAAGCTGGCTGCACCGCCCGCCCCACCTGGCAAGGTTTCCTATGCCAGTGCAGTCATTGGAAAGCCCATCGTTCCAATGACTTCGGTTGCGGTGCAGACTGACATCAGTGTACCACCTACTGAGTCTTTCTCGCCAGCTGCGAAGTACCTCCTCACGCAGGCGAGACCGAGGGTGGTGTCGACTTCGACATCAACCCCGGTTTCCATTCCTGCAGCTCAGCCTTCCACCTCCACCGGAAGGCCTCCTCCTTCCCGTCCTCAGACAGCAAGACCTTCCAAACCGAAGGGGCCCCCACCAGGGCCTAAAAAGAAAACCATCACTCCTCCTCAAAGGGCGGTCACCGATCCATGCCCCTCGGACGATTCCGAGGACATGGATACCGACCGCCCCCTATTCAGTAAACCGTCCTCCGCGGCGGTTAAACTGAATAGAAATTTGTCGTCCGCCCACTCTTCTAAGTCCTGAGATGGCCACACTCCTACAATGGAATTGTCGTGGATTCCAGAGGAATCTAGACGACATCAAGGCCCTCCTTCAGGCACACCAGCCCATCTGTGTGTGCCTACAGGAGACATACTTGCAGCCAGTCACAGATCCCACGATCCGGCACTTTTCACTAGTTCGCCGGGACCGGGATGGAGATGGTCCAGCTCACGGGGGTGTCGCCATCCTCGTGAGCAACCATTCTCCATTCCAGGTCGTCCCCCTCACTACCGACTTAGAGGCGGTAGCCATCCGTCTCTTCGTGGGGTTCTCACTGACTGTCTGCTCTGTATATCTTCCACCTGGGAGCATCGTCTTCCAGGAAGACCTTGATGATCTTGTCTCGCAGCTGCCGTCCCCCTTCCTCATTATGGGGGACCTCAACGGACACAGTCCACTTTGGGGCAATGCTGACACCAACGGGAGGGGTGGGGTCCTGGAGCAGTGGCTCCTGGATCCTTCTCTCTCCCTGTTGAACACCGGTGTCAGCACTTACTTTCACTCCCCAACCCGCACTTTCACTGCCATTGATCTCACCATCTGCTCCTCCTCGATCCTTCCACTCTTTACATGGGAGGTCGAGGACAACCCGTACGGAAGCGATCACCTCCCCGTGGTGTGCACCATCTCCCGTGGGGGGCCTTGCAGCCCTTCACGCGTCTCACGGTGGAGGCTGGATCGGGCTGACTGGGGTGGTTTTGAGCTGCTCTCTGAGCTCGACGACCACTCCGTCAGCCAGGAGCCAATCAATGTGGCAGTAGCGGAGATAACGGACTGTATCGTAGATGCAGCTGCATCAACAATTCCTCAAACTTCTACACGGTTTCCTCGCTTTCCAAAACCGTGGTGGAATCCAGATTGCACCGCAGCTCGTAAGGCTCAGAACAAGGCTTGGGGGGTGTTTCGGAGATATCCGACAACCCCCAACCTGGAGAACTTCAAACGCGCCAGGGCGAAAGCTCGTTTCGTCCGACGCCAGAGCCAGAAGGAATCTTGGATCAAGTATACATCATCCATAACCCGCACGACTAGTTCCAAGGTCGTGTGGGATAAAGTCCGGAAGATGAGTGGGAACTACACGTCCCACTCGTTATCGATCCTGGAGCACAATGGACAGGCAATTGCTGATCCCAAAGCAATTGCCGACACTCTGGGGGAGTCGTTCTCCTCCATCTCTTCGTCTTCCTCTTACTCCCCCGAGTTTCTGGCCCAGAAGGGCAGGGCGGAACGCTCTCCGCTGTCTTTCCACTCGAATGGCCTGGAGCCTTACAACAGGCCATTCACAGCGGAGGAGCTTCGCCTTGCTCTGCACTCTTCTCGTGACTCTGCTGTCGGGCCGGACAATGTCCATTATGCCATGCTCCAACATCTTTCACCATCGAGTAAGGATCGGCTGCTCCATCTCTTCAATCGCATTTTTCTCGAGGAGCAGTTTCCGGACTCCTGGCGGGAGGCCATCGTCTTGGCCTTCCCCAAGCCAGGCAAAGATCCCAAGATTCCTTCCAATTATCGTCCAATCGCATTGACGAGCTGCGTGTGCAAGGTGTTGGAAAGAATGGTAAATGCCAGACTCGTCTGGTATTTAGAACATCACGGCCTTCTTTCCAACACCCAGTGTGGCTTTCGCAGGCAACGGTCAACTCTTGACCATCTGATACGCCTCGAATCGGCTATCAGAAATTCTTTTTTAAGAAGAGAGCACCTGGTGTCAATTTTCTTCGACATCGAAAAAGCGTACGACACGGCTTGGAGATTCGGCATTCTTCGTGACCTCCACAGCTTCAGCTTGAGAGGTCACATGCCGATCTTCATCTCCAACTTCTTATCGACACGCTCTTTTCGTGTCCGTGTCGGTAACACTCTCTCGCGGCCGTACCCCCAAGAACAGGGGGTGCCACAAGGCTGCGTTCTGAGTGTTACGCTTTTCGCTGTCAAGATTAATTCTATAACTAGACAACTTCCTCCATCAGTAGGCAATGCCCTCTATGTTGATGACTTTAGCATCTTTTGCTCATCGTCCAGCATGAGGGTCATTGAAAGACAACTGCAAATTGCCCTGAACAATCTTTCGGTTTGGGCGACGGCAAACGGGTTTCGATTCTCCCCACAGAAGACCGCTTGTGTGCACTTTTGCCACAAGCGTAATCTTCACCTGGATCCCGAGCTGCGGCTCGGGGGTAACATCATTCCAGTTGTGGCGGAGACCAAGTTTCTCGGTCTCATATTCGATCGGAAATTGACCTTTTTACCTCACATACGTCATCTCAGGTCCAAGTGCACGCGGGCATTGAACATCGTCAAGGTCCTCTCCTCCCTCTCTTGGGGGGCGGACCGATGTTCTTTGCTCCGCCTGTACCGTGCACTTGTCCGGTCGAAACTGGACTACGGATCCCAGGTGTACAACTCGGCACGGGATTCGGTGGTGAAGGTGCTGGACCCCCTCCATCATCAGGCCCTCTGTGTTTCCACGGGAGCCTTCCGCACCTCACCGGTCCAGAGTCTTTACGTTGAGACCGACGAACCATCTTTATCTGTTCGCCGTCAGCAGTTGTCCCTACAATATGCTTCTAAATTGCGATCCCTGCCTGGCCATCCCACTTGGGACTGCGTTTTCAGTCCGAAGTGGGAAATGCTTTACAATAATCGGCCGACTGCCATTCGTCCTTTTGGTTTGCGAGTCCGAGGCTACCTCAGAGACATCAACACCAGTCTCGATAGCGTTGCACAGTCGACAGCTGAGCCAATTCCACCATGGCTCGCTGTTTCCCCTACCTGCGATTTTTCCCTGTGCAGGACGGGGAAGGCCTTTACACCCGACTGTGTGTACCGGCAACTCTTTGCCAGCCATCGTGCTGAGCACCCGGACTTCTTGCCTGTCTTTACAGATGGCTCGAAGTCCGGCACATCGGTGGGATCAGCCATGGTGTGCTGTGATGTAATCATTGCAGACCAGATCCCACTGCAGTGTTCCATCTTCACTGCAGAGTTGCACGCTATCAGCCTTGCCTTGGACCACGTGGCGACTAAGCATCATCGTCGGTGTGTGCTTTACACCGACTCGCTTAGCTCGCTACAGGCTTTGATCTCGGTGAGGCATCGGCCTCACCCTGTTCTTACTAAGATCCGCCAGCAACTACATCATCTGGCAGCCACCACCACCATCCATTTCTGTTGGGTGCCCGGTCACGTCGGTATCAGGGGCAACGACTTGGCAGATGCTGCTGCCAAGTCAGCCACGCCCCTGTCCGACTCCCCGTTGCCGGTTCCCTATCTGGATTTCCGGCAGCGTTTTACCACCGAGCTCCGGGCACAGTGGCAGAGATCTTGGTCAGAACAGCTTACAAACAAGCTCTTTGAGATCAAACCTATCGTCAAACCATGGCAGTCTTGTTACCGCAGGAATCGCAAGGAGGAAGTTGTACTTGCTCGGCTCCGCTTGGGTCATTCGTTTATTACTCATTCGTTTCTTTTACGGGCGGACGACGAACCCAAGTGCGAGTTTTGTGACACCATTTTAACAATTAGACACATTTTAATTGATTGCTGTTGCTTTACCTTTGAAAGACGTATGTTTTTTAACTTTCATGATTTTACGTCCGAGCCCCTTACACTCGGACATCTTTTATCCGACCATTGTACTTTTACCTCTCTCTTTCAATTTTTACGATTTACTGGATATTTTAATCGCATATAGTTTTTACTCTTCAGCTTTTTACATCTATGATTATACTACCTTATACATTGTTTGTGTATCCCAGGTCATTTACACCTGGTATTCTATTGTTTTCTTTTGTATTTTTACACTTGTTCTTTGTTGTTTTAAATTTTTACAATTTTGCTAATTTCTTTTAAATGTGGTTGCGGGTTTACATGTCTTTTATCTTTTGTTTGGCGCATTATGGCCTAGTCGCCGATGCGCCATAAAACCCAAAACAACCAACCAACCAAACCAAACCACGATCCGGCACTTTTCACTAGTTCGCCGGGACCGGGATGGAGATGGTCCAGCTCGCGGGGGTGTCGCCATCCTCGTGAGCAACCATTCTCCATTCCAGGTCGTACCCCTCACTACCAACTTAGAGGCGGTAGCCATCCGTCTCTTCGTGGGGTTCTCGCTGACTGTCTGCTCTGTATATCTTCCACCTGGGAGCATCGTCTTCCAGGAAGACCTTGATGATCTCGTCTCGCAGCTGTCGTCCCCCTTCCTCATTATGGGGGACCTCAACGGACACAGTCCACTTTGGGGCAGTGCTGACACCAACGGGAGGGGCGGGGTCCTGGAGCAGTGGCTCCTGGATCCTTCTCTCTCCCTGTTGAACACCGGTGTCAGTACTTACTTTCACTCCCCAACCCGCTCTTTCACTGCCATTGATCTCACCATCTGCTCCTCCTCGATCCTTCCACTCTTTACATGGGAGGTCGAGGACAACCCTTAAGGAAGCGATCACCTCCCCGTGGTGTGCACCATCTCGCGTGGGGGGCCTTGCAGCCCTTCACGCGTCTCGCGGTGGAGGCTTGATCGGGCTGACTGGGGTGGTTTCGAGCTGCTCTCTGAGCTCGACGACCACTCTGTCAGCCAGGAGCCAATCAATGTGGCAGTAGCGGAGATAACGGACTGTATCGTAGATGCAGCTGCATCAACGATTCCTCAAACTTCTACACGGTTTCCTCGCTTTCCGAAACCGTGGTGGAATCCAGAATGCACCGCAGCTCGTAAGGCTCAGAACAAGGCTTGGGGGGTGTTTCGGAGATATCCGACGTCCCCCAACCTTGAAAATTTCAAACGCGCCAGGGCGAAAGCTCGTTTCGTCCGACGCCAGAGCCAGAAGGAATCTTGGATCAAGTATACGTCTTCCATCACCCGCACGACTAGTTCTAAGGTCGTGTGGGATAAAGTCCGGAAGATGAGTGGGAACTACACCTCCCACTCGTTATCGATCCTGGAGCAAAATGGACAGGCAATTGCTGATCCCAAAGCAATTGCCGACACTCTGGGGGAGTCATTCTCTTCCATCTCTTCGTCTTCCTCTTACTCCCCCGAGTTTCTGGCCCAGAAAGGCAGAGCGGAGCGCTCTCCGCTGTCTTTCCACTCGAATGGCCTGGAACCTTACAACAGGCCATTCACAGCGGAGGAGCTTCGCCTTGCTCTGCACTCTTCTCGTGCCTCTGCTGTCGGGCCGGACAATGTCCATTATGCCATGCTCCAACATCTTTCACCATCGAGTAAGGATCGGCTGCTCCATCTCTTCAATCGCATTTTTCTCGAGGAGCAGTTTCCGGACTCCTGGCGGGAGGCCATCGTCTTGGCCTTCCCCAAGCCAGGCAAAGATCCCAAGATTCCTTCCAATTATCGTCCAATCGCATTGACGAGCTGCGTGTGCAAGGTGTTGGAAAGAATGGTAAATGCCAGACTCATCTGGTATTTAGAACATCACAACCTTCTTTCCAACACCCAGTGTGGCTTTCGCAGGCAACGGTCAACTCTTGACCATCTGATACGCCTCGAATCGGCTATCAGAAATTCTTTTTTACGTAGAGAGCACCTGGTGTCAATTTTCTTCGACATCGAAAAAGCGTACGACACGGCTTGGAGATTCGGCATTCTTCGTGACCTCCACAGCTTCGGCTTGAGAGGTCACATGCCGATCTTCATCTCCAACTTCTTATCGACACGCTCTTTTCGTGTCCGTGTCGGTAACACTCTGTCGCAGCCGTACCCCCAAGAACAGGGGGTGCCACAAGGCTGCGTTCTGAGTGTTACGCTTTTCGCTGTCAAGATTAATTCTATAACTAGACAACTTCCTCCATCAGTAGGCAATGCCCTCTATGTTGATGACTTTAGCATCTTTTGCTTTTCGTCCAGCATGAGGGTCATTGAAAGACAACTGCAAATTGCCCTGAACAATCTTTCGGTTTGGGCGACGGCAAACGGGTTTCGGTTCTCCCCACAGAAGACCGCTTGTGTGCACTTTTGCCACAAGCGTAATCTTCACCTGGATCCCGAGCTGCGGCTCGGGGGTAACATCATTCCAGTTGTGGCGGAGACCAAGTTTCTCGGTCTCATATTCGATCGGAAATTGACCTTTTTACCACACATACGTCATCTCAGGTCCAAGTGCACGCGGGCATTGAACATCGTCAAGGTCCTCTCCTCTCTTTCTTGGGGGGCGGACCGATGTTCTTTGCTCCGCCTGTACCGTGCACTTGTCCGATCGAAACTGGACTACGGATCCCAGGTGTACGACTCGGCCCGGGATTCGGTGGTGAAGGTGCTGGACCCCCTCCATCATCAGGCTCTCCGTGATTGCACGGGAGCCTTCCGCACCTCACCGGTCCAGAGTCTTTACGTTGAGACCGACGAACCTTCTTTATCTCTTCGCCGTCAGCAGTTGTCCGTACAATATGCTTCTAAATTGCGATCCCTGCCTGGCCATCCCACTTGGGACTGCGTTTTCAGTCCGAAGTGGGAAATGCTTTACAATAATCGGCCGACGGCCATTCGTCCTTTTGGTTTGCGAGTCCGAGGCTACCTCAGAGACATGAACACCAGTCTCGATAGCGTTGCACAGTCGACAGCTGAGCCACTTCCACCATGGCTCGCTGTTTCCCCTACCTGCGATTTTTCCCTGTGCAGGACGGGGAAGGCCTTTACACCCGACTGTGTGTACCGGCAACTCTTTGCCAGCCATCGTGCTGAGCACCCGGACTTCTTGCCTGTCTTTACAGATGGCTCGAAGTCCGGCACTTCGGTGGGATCGGCCATGGTCTGCTGTGATGTAATCATTGCAGACCAGATCCCACTGCAGTGTTCCATCTTCACTGCAGAGTTGCACGCTATCAGCCTCGCCTTGGACCACGTGGCGACTAAGCATCATCGTCGGTGTGTGCTTTACACCGACTCGCTTAGCTCGCTACAGGCTTTGATCTCGGTGAGGCATCGGCCTCACCCTGTTCTTACTAAGATCCGCCAGCAGCTACATCGTCTGGCAGCCACCACCACCATCCATTTCTGTTGGGTGCCCGGTCACGTCGGTATCAGGGGCAATGACTTGGCAGATGCTGCTGCCAAGTCAGCCACGCCCCTGTCCGACTCTCCGTTGCCGGTTCCATATCTGGATTTCCGGCAGCGTTTTACCATCGAGCTCCGGGCACGGTGGCAGAGATCTTGGTCGGAACAGCTTACGAACAAGCTCTTTGAGATCAAACCTATCATCAAACCATGGCAGTCTTGGTACCGCAGGAATCGCAAGGAGGAAGTTGTACTTGCTCGGCTCCGCTTAGGTCATTCGTTTATTACACATTCGTTTCTCTTACGGGCGGACGACGTACCTAAGTGTGAGTTTTGTGACACCATTTTAACCATCAAACACATTTTAATATCGTGTCCATGTTTTAACTTTGAAAGGCGTTTGTTTTTTAATTTTCATGATTTTACGTCCGAGCCTCTTACACTCGGACATTTGTTAGCAGATCATTGTTGTTTTAACGCTGTATTTGAATTTTTACTTTTTACAGGATATTTTACTCGAATATAGTTTTATTCCAATATTTAACCCAGGTTGCTTACACCTGGGTTACATTTATATTTATAACTTATTTATACATTTGTTTCTTGTTATCAATTATGTTTCTTTTATTGCTTTACATTCTTAGTATATGTTTGTGATTTCTTTTAAAATTCGGTTAAGGGTTACACGACTTTTATCTTTTTTTCTTCTGGACATTCGTATGGCGCATTATAGCCTTAGTTGCTAATGCGCCATTAAAACCCAAACAACCAACCAACCAACCGCAGCTCGTAAGGCTCAGAACAAGGCTTGGGGGGTGTTTCGGAGATATCCGACGTCCCCCAACCTCGAAGCATTCAAACGCGCCAGGGCGAAAGCCCGTTTCGTCCGGCGCCAGAGCCAGAAGGAATCTTGGAAGAAATATACATCTTCCATCACACGCACGACCAGTTCTAAGGTCGTGTGGGATAAGGTCCGGAAGATGGGTGGGAAGTACACGTCCCACTCATTATCGATCCTGGAGCACAATGGACAGGCAATTGCTGAGCATCGAGCAATTGCCGACATACTGGGGGAGTCATTCTCCACCATCTCTTCTCTGTCCTCCTACTCCCCCGAGTTTCTGGCCCAGAAGAGCAGGGCCGAACGCTCTCCGCTGTCCTTCCATTCGAATGGCCTGGAGTCTTACAACAGGCCATTCACAGCGGAGGAGCTTCGCCGTGCTCTGCACACTTCTCGTGCATCTGCTGTGGGGCCAGACAATGTCCATTATGCCATGCTCCAACATCTCTCACCATCGAGTAAGGATCGACTGCTCCGACTCTTCAACCGTATTTTCATCGAGGAGCAGTTTCCGGACTCCTGGCGGGAGGCCATCGTCTTGGCCTTCCCTGAGCCAGGAAAAGATCCCAAGATTCCTTCGAATTATCGTCCAATTGCGTTGACGAGCTGCGTCTGCAAGGTGTTGGAAAGGATGGTGAATACCAGGCTGGCCTGGTATTTGGAACATCACGGCCTTCTTTCCAACACCCAGTGTGGCTTTCGCAGGCACCGGTCTACTTTAGACCACCTGATCCGCCTCGAATCGGCGATCAGGAATTCTTTTTTACGACGAGAGCACCTGGTGTCAGTTTTCTTCGACATCGAAAAAGCATACGACACGGCATGGAGATTCGGCATTCTTCGTGACCTTCACAGCTTCGGCTTGCGAGGTCACATGCCGATCTTCATCACGAACTTTTTATCTTCTCATGTTTTTCAAGTCCGTGTCGGCAACACTCTATCGCGGCCTTTCCCCCAAGAACAGGGGGTGCCTCAAGGCTGCGTCCTGAGTGTTACGCTTTTCGCTGTCAAGATAAATTCCATTACACGGCAACTGCCTCCGACTGTAGGCAATGCCCTCTATGTTGACGACTTTAGCATCTTTTGCTCATCGTCCAGCATGAGGGTCATTGAACGACAACTGCAAACTGCCCTGAACAATCTCTCGGTTTGGGCGACGGCCAATGGGTTCCGGTTCTCCCCACAGAAGACCGCTTGTGTGCACTTTTGCCGCAAGCGTAATCTTCATCTGGACCCCGAGCTGCGGCTCGGGGGTACCATCATTCCAGTTGTGGCGGAGACCAAGTTTCTCGGTCTCATCTTCGACCGGAAATTGACCTTTTTATCACATATCCGACATCTCAGGTCCAAGTGCACGCGGGCATTGAACATCATCAAGGTCCTCTCCTCCCTATCTTGGGGGGCGGACCGATGTTCTTTGCTCCGCCTTTACCGTGCACTTGTCCGGTCGAAACTGGACTACGGATCCCAGGTGTATGACTCCGCCCGGGATTCGGTGGTGAAGGTGCTGGACCCACTCCACCATCAGGCCCTCCGTGTGTGCACGGGGGCCTTCCGCACTTCGCCGGTCCAGAGTCTCTACGTTGAGACCGATGAACCATCTTTATCTATTCGCCGTCAGCAGTTGTCCCTGCAGTATGCATCAAAATTGCGATCCCTGCCAGGCCATCCCACTTGGGACTGCGTTTTCAGTCCCAGGTGGGAAATGTTATACCAGAATCGGCCGACTGCCATTCGTCCTTTCGGTTTGCGTGTCCGAGGCTACCTCAGAGACATCAACACCAGTCTCGATAGCATCGCACAGTCGACAGCTGAGCCACTTCCACCTTGGCTCGCTGTTTCCCCTTCCTGCGATTTTTCCCTGTGCAGGACGGGGAAGGCCTTTACACCTGACTGTGTGTACCGGCAACTCTTTGCCAGCCATCGTGCTGAGCACCCGGACTTCTTGCCTGTCTTCACAGATGGCTCGAAGTCCGGCACTTTGGTGGGATCAGCCATGGTCTGCTGTGATGTAATCATTGCAGACCAGATCCCACAGCAGTGTTCCATCTTCACTGCTGAGTTGCATGCTATCAGCATTGCCTTGGACCATATAGCAGCTAAGCATCATCGTCGGTGTGTGCTTTACACCGACTCGCTTAGCTCGCTACAGGCTTTGATCTCAGTGAGGCATCGGCCTCACCCTGTTCTCTCCAAGATCCGCCAGCAGCTCCATCGTCTGGCAGCCACCACCACAATTCTCTTCTGTTGGGTGCCCGGTGATGTCGGAATCAGGGGCAATGATTTGGCAGATTCTGCTGCCAGGTCAGCCACGCCCCTGTCCGACTCTCCGTTGCCGGTTCCATATGTGGATTTCCGGCAGCGTTTCACCATCGAGCTCCGGGCACAGTGGCAGAGATCTTGGTCTGAACAGGTTGCTAACAAGCTCTTCGAGATCAAGCCCATTGTCAAACCGTGGCAGTCTTGTTTTCGCAGGAATCGTAAGGAGGAAGTTGTCCTTGCTCGGCTCCGCTTAGGTCACTCGTTTTTAACCCACTCTTTTCTTCTTAAGGCGGACGCAGTACCTAAGTGCGAGTTTTGTGACACCATTTTAACAGTTAAACATATTTTAATTTCTTGTCCAGCTTTTAACCTTGAACGACGTTTGTTTTTTACCTTTCACGATTTTACGTCCGAGCCCATTACACTCGGACATCTTTTATCCGATGATTCACTTTTAACTACTGTTTTCGACTTTTTACGCTTTACCGGTTATTTTACTCGTTTATGAATTTTCTCTTTTTTTACTGGGTTTTTACCTGTGTTTTACCTGTTGTATTTTACATGGGTCCTATACACCCGTTGCAATCCTGTACGTGGTGAGGGGGACCACCCTGTGAAGGTTCCCGCTGGCTCGGTTACCTTCGCAGGGTCCTAAACGCTCGCCCGCGTGTTTGCCGTGCGCGGAGACCCGTGTCCCGGGAAAGGAGGATCCTGGTAGTTGCTCGGGGGTCCCCGTCTTCTCTCCTCAGCTCATGACTGGCGTGATCCCCATTGGTCGTCTTGCCATTGGGGAGCCTGTCCGTCGCGGGGCTGGGCAGCGGATTCCGGGGCCTCTGCTATACACTGCTTTGGCCTCTGCTTCCGGTAAACGGGAGCTCCTGGGGTGGCCCCCCCAGGAGCAATCGGCTGCTGGGCAGGTCCTGCTAGGGTCAACCGTGCAGAGCGGTGAGTAACCTTGCCCACGGTCCGGGTACAGGTTTACAAGTTTCCTCACAGATTATTTTCGTTTTGTAGTTATCCTTTCTTTGTGCGGCCAGTTTGGCCAGTCACAATTTTCTTATTTTACGCTTTGTTTGATTTGTGTAGAATGTTTTATTCTGCACATTTCTCTTTTTATTTTCCTTATATTTCTTTGTGAGGGCTTGGCTCACTGTCTGTGTGGGTATAGTGCCTGCGTAGCCCTGGCGCCCGACTGGGCGTCCCCTTGTTGGGCTCCGTGGAGGGTGGGGACAGCGGGCACTGAACCACACATAAACAACCATGAGAGAGAATGATGAAATTAATGCGATCGCCGCCAACAAGAGGGCTCGACATGAGCCTCCATCTTCCTCGTCGTCACTGTTATCTCTGCCGTCGTCTTCTGTGTCTGTGTCTTCGTTCCCAAAGTTCCTGATCATCCACTCCACGGGTGATCAGGTACTTGGGGACATGTCCCCTTTTTTCGTTAACAAAGGTTTGAAAGGTCTTGCGGGAGAACCGAAATCCGTTAAGCGCCTACGATCTGGTGACTTACAAGTTGAGACCGCTTGTTCCAAACACTCGGAACTGCTCCTGAAAGTCAAAGAAATTGGTGGGGTGGCTGTCGAAGTCACTCCCCATAAAACTTTGAATTCCTCTCGGGGTGTGATCACCGAGTGGGGCCTCCTCAAAGTCCCTGAGGAGGAGATCCTCTCGGAGCTCACACCTCAAGGAGTAACAGCGGTCCACCGGGTTTCGACACGCCGTGATGGGAAATTGACACCCACCCGGGTGTTGATTGTTACATTCAACACGCCACGCCTGCCTTCTTCCATCAAGGCAGGTTATTTACATTGTGAGGTAAGGCCGTATATACCGAACCCTCTGCGCTGTTTTCAGTGTCAGGTATACGGTCACGCCCGCACAGCATGCAGGGGCAAGCCCACCTGTGCTCGCTGTGGCAGTAAGGATCATCTCGATCCTGACTGCACAGCAGAAAAGGCATGCTGTGTGAACTGCAGTGGCGAACATCCGGCGTACTCCCGCGACTGTCCGAAGTGGAAGGAGGAAAAGGAGGTACAACGCCTCAAAGTCATCAACAACATCTCGTATCCTGAAGCGAGAAAGCTTGCTGCACCGCCCGCCCCTCCTGGCAAGGTTTCCTATGCCAGTGCAGTCATTGGAAAGCCCATCGTTCCAATGACTTCGGTTGCGGTGCAGACAGACATCAGTGTACCACCTACTGAGTCTTTCTCGCCAGCTGCGAAATACCTCCTTACGCAGGCGAGACCGAGGGTGGTGTCGACTTCGACATCAACCCCGGTTTCCATTCCTGCAGGTCAGCCTTCCACCTCCACCGGAAGGCCTCCTCCTTCCCGTCCTCAGACAGCAAGACCTTCAAAACCGAAGGGGCCCCCACCGGGGCCTAAAAAGAAAATCATCACTCCTCCTCAAAGGGCGGTCACCGATCCATGCCCCTCGGACGATTCCGAGGACATGGATACCGACCGCCCCCTATTCAGTAAGCCGTCCTCCGCGGCGGTTAAACTGAATAGAAATTTGTCGTCCGCCCACTCTTCTAAGTCCTGAGATGGCCACACTCCTACAATGGAATTGTCGTGGATTCCAGAGGAATCTTGACGACATCAAGGCCCTCCTTCAGGCACACCAGCCCATCTGTGTGTGCCTGCAGGAGACGTACTTGCAGCCAGTCACAGATCCCACGATCCGGCACTTTTCACTAGTTCGCCGGGACCGGGATGGAGATGGTCCAGCTCGCGGGGGTGTCGCCATCCTCGTGAGCAACCATTCTCCATTCCAGGTCGTACCCCTCACTACCACCTTAGAGGCGGTAGCCATCCGTCTCTTCGTGGGGTTCTCGCTGACTGTCTGCTCTGTATATCTTCCACCTGGGAGCATCGTCTTCCAGGAAGACCTTGATGATCTCGTCTCGCAGCTGCCGTCCCCCTTCCTCATTATGGGGGACCTCAACGGACACAGTCCACTTTGGGGCAGTGCTGACACCAACGGGAGGGGTGGGGTCTTGGAGCAGTGGCTCCTGGATCCTTCTCTCTCCCTGTTGAACACCGGTGTCAGTACTTACTTTCACTCCCCAACCCGCTCTTTCACTGCCATTGACCTCACCATCTGCTCCTCCTCGATCCTTCCACTCTTTACATGGGAGGTCGAGGACAACCCTTACGGAAGCGATCACCTCCCCGTGGTGTGCACCATCTCGCGTGGGGGGCCTTGCAGCCCTTCACGCGTCTCGCGGTGGAGGCTCGATCGGGCTGACTGGGGTGGTTTCGAGCTGCTCTCTGAGCTCGACGACCACTCTGTCAGCCAGGAGCCAATCAATGTGGCAGTAGCGGAGATAACGGACTGTATCGTAGATGCAGCTGCATCAACAATTCCTCAAACTTCTACACGGTTTCCTCGCTTTCCGAAACCGTGGTGGAATCCAGATTGCACTGCAGCTCGTAAGGCTCAGAACAAGGCTTGGGGGGTGTTTCGGAGATATCCGACAACCCCCAACCTTGAAAACTTCAAACGCGCCAGGGCGAAAGCTCGTTTCGTCCGACGCCAGAGCCAGAAGGAATCTTGGATCAAGTATACTTCTTCTATCACCCGCACGACTAGTTCTAAGGTCGTGTGGGATAAAGTCCGGAAGATGAGTGGGAACTACAC
Source organism: Ryuthela nishihirai (assembly GCA_038380435.1). Classification (NCBI taxonomy): domain Eukaryota; kingdom Metazoa; phylum Arthropoda; class Arachnida; order Araneae; family Heptathelidae; genus Ryuthela; species Ryuthela nishihirai. Next base: position 70,943,627 of record JAWZYU010000006.1, read on the forward strand.
GTCCCACTCGCTCTCGATCCTGGAGCACAATGGACAGGCAATTGCTGATCCCAAAGCAATTGCCGACACTCTGGGGGAGTCTTTCTCTTCCATCTCTTCGTCTTCCTCTTACTCCCCCGAGTTTCTGGCCCAGAAGGGCAGGGCGGAGCGCTCTCCGCTGTCTTTCCACTCGAATGGCCTGGAGCCTTACAACAGGCCATTCACAGCGGAGGAACTTCGCCTTGCTCTGCACTCTTCTCGTGCTTCTGCTGTAGGGCCGGACAATGTCCATTATGCCATGCTCCAACATCTTTCACCATCGAGTAAGGATCGGCTGCTCCATCTCTTCAATCGTATTTTTCTCGAGGAGCAGTTTCCGGACTCCTGGCGGGAGGCCATCGTCTTGGCCTTCCCCAAGCCAGGCAAAGATCCCAAGATTCCTTCCAATTATCGTCCCATCGCGTTGACGAGCTGCGTGTGCAAGGTGTTGGAAAGAATGGTAAATGCCAGACTCATCTGGTATTTAGAACATCACAACCTTCTTTCCAACACCCAGTGTGGCTTTCGCAGGCAACGGTCAACTCTTGACCATCTGATACGCCTGGAATCGGCTATCAGAAACTCTTTTTTACGTAGAGAGCACCTGGTGTCAATTTTCTTCGACATCGAAAAAGCGTACGACACGGCTTGGAGATTCGGCATTCTTCGTGACCTCCACAGTTTCGGCTTGCGAGGTCACATGCCGATCTTCATCTCCAACTTCTTATCGACACGCTCTTTTCGTGTCCGTGTCGGTAACACTCTGTCGCGGCCGTACCCCCAAGAACAGGGGGTGCCACAAGGCTGCGTTCTGAGTGTTACGCTTTTCGCTGTCAAGATTAATTCTATTACTAGACAACTTCCTCCATCAGTAGGCAATGCCCTCTATGTTGATGACTTTAGCATCTTTTGCTCTTCGTCCAGCATGAGGGTCATTGAAAGACAACTGCAAATTGCCCTGAACAATCTTTCGGTTTGGGCGACGGCAAACGGGTTTCGGTTCTCCCCACAGAAGACCGCTTGTGTGCACTTTTGCCACAAGCGTAATCTTCATCTGGATCCCGAGCTGCGGCTCGGGGGTAACATCATTCCAGTTGTGGCGGAGACCAAGTTTCTCGGTCTCATATTCGATCGGAAATTGACCTTTTTATCTCACATACGTCATCTCAGGTCCAAGTGCACGCGGGCATTGAACATCGTCAAGGTCCTCTCCTCCCTTTCTTGGGGGGCGGACCGATGTTCTTTGCTCCGCCTGTACCGTGCACTTGTCCGATCGAAACTGGACTACGGATCCCAGGTGTACGACTCGGCCCGGGATTCGGTGGTGAAGGTGCTGGACCCCCTCCATCATCAGGCTCTCCGTGTTTGCACGGGAGCCTTCCGCACCTCACCGGTCCAGAGTCTTTACGTTGAGACCGACGAACCTTCTTTATCTCTTCGCCGTCAGCAGTTGTCCCTACAATATGCTTCTAAATTGCGATCCCTGCCTGGCCATCCCACTTGGGACTGCGTTTTCAGTCCGAAGTGGGAAATGCTTTACAATAATCGGCCGACTGCCATTCGTCCTTTTGGTTTGCGAGTCCGAGGCTACCTCAGAGACATCAACACCAGTCTCGATAGCGTTGCACAGTCGACAGCTGAGCCACTTCCACCATGGCTCGCTGTTTCCCCTACCTGCGATTTTTCCCTGTGCAGGACGGGGAAGGCCTTTACACCCGACTGTGTGTACCGGCAACTCTTTGCCAGCCATCGTGCTGAGCACCCGGACTTCTTGCCTGTCTTTACAGATGGCTCGAAGTCCGGCACTTCGGTGGGATCAGCCATGGTCTGCTGTGATGTAATCATTGCAGACCAGATCCCACTGCAGTGTTCCATCTTCACTGCAGAGTTGCACGCTATCAGCCTCGCCTTGGACCACGTGGCGACTAAGCATCATCGTCGGTGTGTGCTTTACACCGACTCGCTTAGCTCGCTACAGGCTTTGATCTCGGTGAGGCATCGGCCTCACCCAGTTCTTACTAAGATCCGCCAGCAACTACATCGTCTGGCAGCCACAACCACCATCCATTTCTGTTGGGTGCCCGGTCATGTCGGGATTAGGGGCAATGACTTGGCAGATGCTGCTGCCAAGTCAGCCACGCCCCTGTCCGACTCTCCGTTGCCGGTTCCCTATCTGGATTTCCGGCAGCGTTTTTCCACCGAGCTCCGGGCACAGTGGCAGAGATCTTGGTCGGAACAGCTTACCAACAAGCTCTTCGAGATCAAACCCATCATCAAACCATGGCAGTCTTGTTACCGCAGGAATCGCAAGGAGGAAGTTGTACTTGCTCGGCTCCGCTTAGGGCATTCGTTTATTACTCATTCGTTTCTTTTACGGGCGGACGACGAACCTAAGTGTGAGTTTTGTGACACCTCTTTAACTATCAAACACATTTTAATATCATGTCCATGTTTTAACTTTGAACGGCGTTTGTTTTTTAATTTTCATGATTTTACGTCCGAGCCCCTTACACTCGGACGTTTGTTATCTGATAACTGTTCTTTTACCTCTGTATTTAGATTTTTAAGACATACTGGTTATTTTACTCGCATATAGTTTTTACTCTTTATATTTATATATATATTTATCCCAGATTGCTTTACCTTAGTTACTTTTATCTCTTTTTATAACATATTTCTACATTTGTTAACTGTTATTCCCAACGTGGTATTTTATTGTTTTACATTTTTCTTGTTACATTTGTATTTTATCTTTTAACATACTGGTTCAGGGTTTCATGATTTTTATCTTTTTACTTTTTGGACTTTTGTTTGGCGCATTATAGCCGTAGATGCTGATGCGCCATAAAACCCTAAACAACCAACCAACCAAGTTGTCCCTACAATATGCGTCTAAATTGCGATCCCTGCCTGGCCATCCCACTTGGGACTGCGTTTTCAGTCCGAAGTGGGAAATGCTTTACACTAATCGGCCGACTGCCATTCGTCCTTTTGGTTTGCGTGTCCGAGGCTACCTCAGAGACATCAACACCAGTCTCGATAGCGTTGCACAGTCGACAGCTGAGCCACTTCCACCATGGCTCGCTGTTTCCCCTACCTGCGATTTTTCCCTGTGCAGGACGGGGAAGGCCTTTACACCCGACTGTGTGTACCGGCAACTCTTTGCCAGCCATCGTGCTGAGCACCCGGACTTCTTGCCTGTCTTTACAGATGGCTCGAAGTCCGGCACTTCGGTGGGATCAGCCATGGTCTGCTGTGATGTAATCATTGCAGACCAGATCCCACTGCAGTGTTCCATCTTCACCGCAGAGTTGCACGCTATCAGCCTCGCCTTGGACCACGTGGCGACTAAGCATCATCGTCGGTGTGTGCTTTACACCGACTCGCTTAGCTCGCTACAGGCTTTGATCTCGGTGAGGCATCGACCTCACCCTGTTCTTACTAAGATCCGCCAGCAGCTACATCGTCTGGCAGCCACAACCACCATCCATTTCTGTTGGGTGCCCGGTCACGTCGGTATCAGGGGCAATGACTTGGCAGATGCTGCTGCCAAGTCAGCCACGCCCCTGTCCGACTCTCCGTTGCCGGTTCCATATCTGGATTTCCGGCAGCGTTTTACCACCGAGCTCCGGGCACAGTGGCAGAGATCTTGGTCGGAACAGCTTACCAACAAGCTCTTCGAGATCAAACCTATCATCACACCATGGCAGTCTTGTTACCGCAGGAATCGCAAGGAGGAAGTTGTACTTGCTCGGCTCCGCTTGGGTCATTCGTTTATTACTCATTCGTTTCTTTTACGGGCGGACGACGTACCCAAGTGCGAGTTTTGTGACACCATTTTAACAATCAAACACATTTTAATCTCATGTCCATGTTTTAATTTTGAACGGCGTTTGTTTTTTAATTTTCACGATTTTATGTCCGAGCCCCTTACACTCGGACATTTATTATCTGATAACTGTTCTTTTACCTCTGTATTTAGATTTTTAAGATTTACTGGATATTTTACTCGCCTATAGTTTTTTACTCTTCAATTTTATATATATATATTTAACCTAGATTGCTTTTACCTGGGTTACTTTTATTTCTTTTTTAACATATTTCTACATTTGTTTACTGTTAATCCGAACGTGGGATTTTATTGTTTTACATTTTTCTTGTTATATTTGTAATTTATCTTTTAACATATTGGTTCAGGGTTTCATGATTTTTATCTTTTTACTTTTTGGACTTTCGTTTGGCGCATTATAGCCGTAGATGCTGATGCGCCATAAAACCCTAAACAACCAACCAACCAACCCGTTGCTATTGTTGATTTTATACTTGTTGATTTTACACTTGTTGCTCTCTTTTACTCTTTTTCTACATCTCGTTTTTATTATGCGTTATTTGTGTCTGTTTTAAATTCGGTTGTGGGTTTTCATGTCTTTTATCCTTTTTATCGTTTGTTTGGCGCAATATAGCCTTAGTTGCTGTTGCGCCAAAAAACCCCAAACAACCAACCAACCAACCACCTCCGGAAGGCCCCCTCCACCCCGCCCACAGATAGCAAGACCTACAAAACCCAAGGGGCCCCCGCCGGGGCCCAAAAAGAAAATTTTACCTTCTCGTTCGGCGGTCTCTGATCCATGTTGCTCGGACGACTCCGAGGACATGGACACCGACCGCCCCAATTTTCCTAAACCGTCGCTGGCGACGGTTAAAATAAATCGAAAGTCGTCCGCCAATCCTTCAAAGACCTGAGATGGCCACACTCCTTCAATGGAACTGTCGTGGATTCCAGAGGAATATTGACGACATCAAGGTCCTCCTGAGGGCACACGAACCACTCTGCGTGTGCCTTCAAGAGACATTTTTACAGACAGCCAACAATCCCACTATCCGGCACTTTTCTCTCGTTCGCCGGGACCGGGATGGAGATGGTCCAGCCCACGGAGGTGTTGCCATCCTCGTGAGCAACCATTCTCCATTCCAGGTCATTCCCCTCACCACAAATTTAGAGGCGGTAGCCATCCGCCTCTTTGTGGGATTTTCGTTGGCTGTCTGTTCTGTCTATCTCCCACCCGGAAGCATCGTTTTCCGGGACGACCTTGATGACCTCGTCTCGCAGCTGCCATCCCCCTTCCTCATCATGGGGGATTTCAATGGACACAGTCCACTTTGGGGCAGTGCTGACACCAACGGGAGGGGCCGGGTCCTGGAGCAGTGTCTCCTGGATCCATCGCTCTCCCTGTTGAACACCGGTGTCAGTACCTACTTTCACACCCCAACCCGCACATTCACTGCCATTGACCTCACCATCTGCTCCTCCTCGATCCTTCCACTCTTTACATGGGAGGTCGAGGACAATCCCTACGGAAGCGATCACCTCCCCGTGGTGTGTACCATCTCTCGTGGGGGGCCTTGCAGCCCTTCGCGTGTCTCCCGGTGGAGGCTTGATCGGGCTGATTGGTTGGTTGGTTGGTTGGTTGTTTAGGGTTTAATGGCGCATTAGCAACTATGGCTATAATGCGCCAAACGAATGTCCAAGATGTAAAAAGATAAAAGTCATGGAACCCTCAACCAATTATTAAAAATAAACTAGGAATTGAACGAGACAAATGTAGAATAATAAAATAACAAGCAGTGAATAACAATAAACAGATGTAGAAATATTTTGTAAAAATAAAAGTAATCAGGTGTAAACAATCAGTAGAGTAAAATTATAGACGAGTAAAATAACCTGTAAATTGTAAAAATTTAAAGACAGCGTTAAAACAACAATGATCAGCTAACAAATGTCCGAGTGTAAGGGGCTCGGACGTAAAATCATGAAAATTAAAAAACAAACGCCGTTCAAAGTTAAAACATGGACACGATACTAAAATGTGTTTGATGGTTAAAATGGTGTCACAAAACTCACACTTAGGTACGTCGTCCGCCCGTAAGAGAAACGAATGAGTAATAAACGAATGACCTAAGCGGAGCCGAGCAAGTACAACTTCCTCCTTGCGATTCCTGCTGTAACAAGACTGCCATGGTTTGACGATAGGTTTGATCTCAAAGAGCTTGTTCGTAAGCTGTTCCGACCAAGATCTCTGCCACTGTGCCCGGAGCTCGGTGGTAAAACGCTGCCGGAAATCCAGATAGGGAACCGGCAACGGAGAGTCGGCCAGGGGCGTGGCTGACTTGGCAGCAGGGGCTGATTGGAGTGGCTTCGAGCTCTTGTCTGAGCTCGATGAGCACTCTGTCAGCCAGGAGCCCATCAATGTCGCAGTGGCGCAGTTGACGGACTGTATCGTCCATGCAGCTGCCTCTACTATTCCTCAGACCTCGACTCGGTTTCCATGGTTCCCAAAACCGTGGTGGAATCCCGACTGCACCGCAGCTCGTAAGGCTCAGAACAAGGCTTGGGGGGTGTTTCGGAGATATCCGACGTCCCCCAACCTCGAAGCATTCAAACGCGCCAGGGCGAAAGCCCGTTTCGTCCGGCGCCAGAGCCAGAAGGAATCTTGGATGAAATATACATCTTCTATCAGCCGCACGACCAGTTCTAAGGTTGTGTGGGATAAGGTCCGGAAGACCCCTCGATGCGAGAGCCTGTACGTGGTGAGGGGGACCACCCTGTGAAGGTTCCGCTGGCTCGGTTACCTTCACAGGGTCCTAAACGCTCGCCCGCGTGTTTGCCGTGCGCGGAGACCCGTGTCCCGGGAAAGGAGGATCCTGGTAGTTGCTCGGGGGTCCCCGTCTCCTCTCCTCAGCTCATGACTGGCGTGGTCCCCATTGGCCGTCTTGCCATTGGGGAGCCTGTCGGTCGCGGGGCTGGGCAGCGGATTCCGGGGCCTCTGCTATACACTGCTTTGGCCTCTGCTTCCGGTAAACGGGAGCTCCTGGGGTGGCCCCCCAGGAGCAATCGGCTGGTGGGCAGGTCCTGCTAGGGTCAACCGTGCAGTGCGGTGAGTAACCTTGCCCACGGTCCGGGTACAGGTTCACAAGTTTCCTCACAACTTATTTTCCTTTTGCAGTTATCATTTCTTTGTGAGGCCAGTTTGGCCATTCACAATTTTTCTTATTTTACGCTTTGTTTGATTTGTGTAGAATGTTTTGTTCTGCACATTTCTCTTTTTATTTTCCTTATATTTGTTTGTGAGGGCTTGGCTCACTGTCTGTGTGGGTATAGTGCCTGCGTAGCCCTGGCGCCCGAATGGGCGTCCCCTTGTTGGGCTCCGTGGAGGGTGGGGACAGCGGGCACTGAACCACACAAAAATAAACATGAGAGAGAGTGAGGATAATTCGATCACTGCCAACAAGAGGGCTCGACATGAACCCCCGTCTTCTTCGTCTACGTTATCACTCCCCCTCGGTGTGAGCGCCTGTACGTGGTGAGGGGGACCACCCTGTGAAGGTTCCGCTGGCTCGGCTACCTTCGCAGGGTCCTAAACGCTCGCCCGCGTGTTTGCCGTGCGCGGAGACCCGTGTCCCGGGAAAGGAGGATCCTGGTAGTTGCCCGGGGGTCCCCGTCTTCTCTCCTCAGCTCATGACTGGCGTGGTCCCCATTGGCCGTCTTGCCATTGGGGAGCCTGTCCGTCGCGGGGCTGGGCAGCGGATTCCGGGGCCTCTGCTATACACTGCTTTGGCCTCTGCTTCCGGTAAACGGGAGCTCCTGGGGTGGCCCCCCCAGGAGCAATCGGCTGGTGGGCAGGTCCTGCTAGGGTCAACCGTGCAGAGCGGTGAGTAACCTTGCCCACGGTCCGGGTACAGGTTTACAAGTTTCCTCACAGATTATTTTCGTTTTGTAGTTATCCTTTCTTTGTGCGGCCAGTTTGGCCAGTCACAATTTTCTTATTTTACGCTTTGTTTGATTTGTGTAGAATGTTTTATTCTGCACATTTCTCTTTTTATTTTCCTTATATTTCTTTGTGAGGGCTTGGCTCACTGTCTGTGTGGGTATAGTGCCTGCGTAGCCCTGGCGCCCGACTGGGCGTCCCCTTGTTGGGCTCCGTGGAGGGTGGGGACAGCGGGCACTGAACCACACAAAACCAAACATGCGAGTGAATGATGAAAATGCGATCACCGCCAACAAGAGGGCTCGACATGAACCCCCGTCTTCGTCCTTGTCTCCGTTATCTCTGCCATCGTCTTCTGTGTCTGTGTCTTCGTTCCCAAAGTTCTTGATCATCCACTCCACGGGTGATCAGGTGCTTGGGGACATGTCCCCTTTTTTCGTCAACAAAGGTTTAAAAGGTCTTGCGGGAGAGCCGAAATCTGTCAAGCGCTTACGATCTGGCGACTTGCAGGTTGAGACCGCTTGTTCAAAACACTCCGAACTGCTCCTGAAAGTAAAAGATATTGGTGGGGTGGCTGTCGAAGTCACTCCCCATAAAACTTTGAATTCCTCTCGGGGTGTGATCACCGAGTGGGGCCTCCTCAAAGTCACTGAGGAGGAAATCCTCTCGGAGCTCGCATCTCAAGGAGTAACAGCGGTCCACCGGGTTTCGACACGCCGTGATGGGAAATTGACACCCACCAGGGTGTTGATTGTGACATTTAACACGCCACGCCTGCCTTCTTCCATCAAGGCAGGTTACTTACATTGTGAGGTTCGGCCGTATATCCCAAACCCTCTGCGCTGTTTTCAGTGTCAGATATACGGTCATGCCCGCACAGCATGCAGGGGCAAGCCCACCTGTGCTCGCTGTGGCAGTAAGGATCATCTCGATCCTGACTGCACAGCAGAAAAGGCATGCTGTGTGAACTGTAGTGGCGAACATCCGGCGTACTCCCGTGACTGTCCGAAGTGGAAGGAGGAAAAGGAGGTACAACGCCTCAAAGTAATCAACAACATCTCGTATGCTGAAGCGAGAAAGCTGGCTGCACCGCCCGCCCCACCTGGCAAGGTTTCCTATGCCAGTGCGGTCATTGGAAAGCCCATCGTTCCAATGACTTCGGTTGCGGTGCAGACTGACATCAGTGTACCACCTACTGAGTCTTTCTCGCCAGCTGCGAAGTACCTCCTGACGCAGGCGAGACCGAGGGTGGTGTCGACTTCGACATCAACCCCGGTTTCCATTCCTGCAGCTCAGCCTTCCACCTCCACCGGAAGGCCTCCTCCTCCCCGTCCTCAGACAGCAAGACCTTCAAAACCTAAGGGGCCCCCACCTGGGCCCAAAAAGAAAATCACAGCGCCACAAAGGGCGGTCACCGATCCATGCCCCTCGGACGATTCCGAGGACATGGATACCGACCGCCCCCTATTCACTAAACCGTCCTCTGCGGCGGTGAAGTTGAATAGGAATTCGTCGTCCGCCCACTCTTCTAAGTCCTGAGATGGCCACACTCCTACAATGGAATTGTCGTGGATTCCAGAGGAATCTTGACGACATCAAGGCCCTCCTTCAGGCACACCAGCCCATCTGTGTGTGCCTGCAGGAGACATACTTGCAGCCAGTCACAGATCCCACGATCCGGCACTTTTCACTAGTTCGCCGGGACCGGGATGGAGATGGTCCAGCTCGCGGGGGTGTCGCCATCCTCGTGAGCAACCATTCTCCATTCCAGCTCGTAAACCTCACCACCAACTTAGAGGCGGTAGCCATCCGTCTCTTCGTGGGGTTCTCGCTGACTGTCTGCTCTGTATATCTTCCCCCTGGGAGCATCGTCTTCCAGGAAGACCTTGATGATCTCGTCTCGCAGCTGCCGTCCCCCTTCCTCATTATGGGGGACCTCAACGGACACAGTCCACTATGGGGCAGTGCTGACACCAACGGGAGGGGTGGGGTCCTGGAGCAGTGGCTCCTGGATCCTTCTCTCTCCCTGTTGAACACCGGTGTCAGTACTTACTTTCACTCCCCAACCCGCACTTTCACTGCCATTGACCTCACCATCTGCTCCTCCTCGATCCTTCCACTCTTTACATGGGAGGTCGAGGACAACCCGTACGGAAGCGATCACCTCCCCGTGGTGTGCACCATCTCCCGTGGGGGGCCTTGCAGCCCTTCACGCGTCTCGCGGTGGAGGCTCGATCGGGCTGACTGGGGTGGTTTCGAGCTGCACTCTGAGCTCGACGACCACTCTGTCAGCCAGGAGCCAATCAATGTGGCAGTAGCGGAGATAACGGACTGTATCGTAGATGCAGCTGCATCAACGATTCCTCAAACTTCTACACGGTTTCCTCGCTTTCCGAAACCGTGGTGGAATCCAGAATGCACCGCAGCTCGTAAGGCTCAGAACAAGGCTTGGGGGGTGTTTCGGAGATATCCGACGTCCCCCAACCTTGAAAATTTCAAACGCGCCAGGGCGAAAGCACGTTTCGTCCGACGCCAGAGCCAGAAGGAATCTTGGATCAAGTATACGTCATCCATCACCCGCACGACTAGTTCTAAGGTCGTGTGGGATAAAGTCCGGAAGATGAGTGGGAACTACACGTCCCACTCGTTATCGATCCTGGAGCACAATGGACAGGCAATTGCTGATCCCAAAGCAATTGCCGACACTTTGGGGGAGTCATTCTCTTCCATCTCTTCGTCTTCCTCTTACTCCCCCGAGTTTCTGGCCCAGAAGGGCAGGGCAGAGCGCTCTCCGCTGTCTTTCCACTCGAATGGCCTGGAGCCTTACAACAGGCCATTCACAGCGGAGGAGCTTCGCCTTGCTCTGCACTCTTCTCGTGCCTCTGCTGTTGGGCCGGACAATGTCCATTATGCCATGCTCCAACATCTTTCACCATCGAGTAAGGATCGACTGCTCCATCTCTTCAATCGCATTTTTCTCGAGGAGCAGTTTCCGGACTCCTGGCGGGAGGCCATCGTCTTGGCCTTCCCCAAGCCAGGCAAAGATCCAAAGATTCCTTCCAATTATCGTCCCATCGCATTGACGAGCTGCGTGTGCAAGGTGTTGGAAAGAATGGTAAATGCCAGACTCATCTGGTATTTAGAACATCAGAACCTTCTTTCCAACACCCAGTGTGGCTTTCGCAGGCAACGGTCAACTCTTGACCATCTGATACGCCTCGAATCGGCTATCAGAAACTCATTTTTACGTAGAGAGCACCTGGTGTCAATTTTCTTCGACATCGAAAAAGCGTACGACACGGCTTGGAGATTCGGCATTCTTCGTGACCTCCACAGCTTCGGCTTAAGAGGTCACATGCCGATCTTCATCTCCAACTTCTTATCGACACGCTCTTTTCGTGTCCGTGTCGGTAACACTCTGTCGCGGCCGTACCCCCAAGAACAGGGGGTGCCACAAGGCTGCGTTCTGAGTGTTACGCTTTTCGCTGTCAAGATTAATTCCATAACTAGACAACTTCCTCCATCCGTAGGCAATGCCCTCTATGTTGATGACTTTAGCATCTTTTGCTCATCTTCCAGCATGAGGGTCATTGAAAGACAACTGCAAATTGCCCTGAACAATCTTTCGGTTTGGGCGACGGCAAACGGGTTTCGGTTCTCCCCACAGAAGACCACTTGTGTGCACTTTTGCCACAAGCGAAATCTTCATCTGGATCCCGAGCTGCGGCTCGGGGGTAACATCATTCCAGTTGTGGCGGAGACCAAGTTTCTCGGTCTCATATTCGATCGGAAATTGACCTTTTTACCACACATACGTCATCTCAGGTCCAAGTGCACGCGGGCATTGAACATCGTCAAGGTCCTCTCCTCCCTTTCTTGGGGGGCGGACCGATGTTCTTTGCTCCGCCTGTACCGTGCACTTGTCCGATCGAAACTGGACTACGGATCCCAGGTGTACGACTCGGCCCGGGATTCGGTGGTGAAGGTGCTGGACCCCCTCCATCATCAGGCTCTCCGTGTTTGCACGGGAGCCTTCCGCACCTCACCGGTCCAGAGTCTTTACGTTGAGACCGACGAACCTTCTTTATCTCTTCGCCGTCAGCAGTTGTCCCTACAATATGCGTCTAAATTGCGATCCCTGCCTGGCCATCCCACTTGGGACTGCGTTTTCAGTCCGAAGTGGGAAATGCTTTACACTAATCGGCCGACTGCCATTCGTCCTTTTGGTTTGCGTGTCCGAGGCTACCTCAGAGACATCAACACCAGTCTCGATAGCGTAGCACAGTCGACAGCTGAGCCACTTCCACCTTGGCTCGCTGTTTCCCCTTCCTGCGATTTTTCCCTGTGCAGGACGGGGAAGGCCTTTACACCCGACTGTGTGTACCGGCAACTCTTTGCCAGCCATCGTGCTGAGCACCCGGACTTCTTGCCTGTCTTTACAGATGGCTCGAAGTCCGGCACTTCGGTGGGATCAGCCATGGTCTGCTGTGATGTAATCATTGCAGACCAGATCCCACTGCAGTGTTCCATCTTCACCGCAGAGTTGCACGCTATCAGCCTCGCCTTGGACCACGTGGCGACTAAGCATCATCGTCGGTGTGTGCTTTACACCGACTCGCTTAGCTCGCTACAGGCTTTGATCTCGGTGAGGCATCGACCTCACCCTGTTCTTACTAAGATCCGCCAGCAGCTACATCGTCTGGCAGCCACCACCACCATCCATTTCTGTTGGGTGCCCGGTCACGTCGGTATCAGGGGCAATGACTTGGCAGATGCTGCTGCCAAGTCAGCCACGCCCCTGTCCGACTCTCCGTTGCCGGTTCCATATCTGGATTTCCGGCAGCGTTTTACCACCGAGCTCCGGGCACAGTGGCAGAGATCTTGGTCGGAACAGCTTACCAACAAACTCTTCGAGATCAAACCTATCATCAAACCATGGCAGTCTTGTTACCGCAGGAATCGCAAGGAGGAAGTTGTACTTGCTCGGCTCCGCTTGGGTCATTCGTTTATTACTCATTCGTTTCTCTTACGGGCGGACGACGAACCCAAGTGTGAGTTTTGTGACACCTTTTTAACGATCAAACATATTTTAATTTCATGTCATTGTTTTAACATCGAACGTCGTATGTTTTTTAACTTTCACGATTTTACGTCCGAGCCCCTTACACTCGGACATCTTTTATCGGATCATTGTTGTTTTAACGCTGTTTTTCAATTTTTAAAATTTACTGGATATTTTAATCGCTTGTAGTTTTACTCCCTTTTTATTTCTCTACATCTTTAACCCAGTTTGCTTACAGCTGGGTTATTTTTTTTTATTCGTATAACATATTTTTACTTTTGTTCATTGTTGCTCTGCATGTTCTTTTTTACTGCAATTTCTATTTTTGTTGGTCTTTGTAGTTTACTTTTAACTTTGGTTAAGGGGTAACGTGATTTTTATCCTTTTACCTATTGGACATATGTTTGGCGCATTATAGCCGTAGTTGCTAATGCGCCATTAAACCCCAACCAACCACAACCACCACCACTACGTTATCACTGCCGTCGTCTTCTGTGTCTGTGTGTTCGTTCCCAAAGTTCCTGATCATCCACTCCACGGGTGATCAGGTGCTTGGGGACATGTCCCCTTTTTTCGTCAACAAAGGTTTAAAAGGTCTTGCGGGAGAGCCGAAATCTGTCAAGCGCTTACGATCTGGCGACTTGCAGGTTGAGACCGCTTGTTCGAAACACCCTGAACTACTCCTGAAAGTAAAAGATATTGGTGGGGTGGCTGTCGAAGTCACTCCCCATAAAACTTTGAATTCCTCTCGGGGTGTGATCACCGAGTGAGGCCTCCTCAAAGTCACTGAGGAGGAAATCCTCTCAGAGCTCACACCTCAAGGAGTAACAGCGGTCCACCGGGTTTCGACACGCCGTGATGGGAAATTGACACCCACCCGGGTGCTGATTGTCACCTTTAATTCGCCACGCCTGCCTTCTTACATCAAGATAGGATACTTACATTGTGAGGTTCGGCCGTATATCCCAAACCCTCTGCGCTGTTTTCAGTGTCAGATATACGGTCATGCCCGCACAGCATGCAGGGGCAAGCCCACCTGTGCTCGCTGTGGCAGTAGGGATCATCTCGATCCTGACTGCACAGCAGAAAAGGCATGCTGTGTGAACTGCAGTGACGAACATCCGGCGTACTCCCGCGATTGTCCGAAGTGGAAGGAGGAAAAGGAGGTGCAACGCTTGAAAGTAGTAAACAACATTTCTTATGCTGAGGCGAGAAAGCTTGCTGCACCGCCCGCCCCGCCTGGCAAGGTTTCCTATGCAAGTGCAGTCATTGGGAAGCCCATCGTTCCAATGACTTCAGTGGCGGTGCAGACTGACATCAGTGTACCACCTACTGAGTCTTTCTCGCTCGCAGCCAAGTACCTGCTCACGCAGGCGAGACCGAGGGTGGTGTCGACTTCGACATCAACCCCAGTTTCTATTCCTGCAACACAGCCTTCCACCTCCACCGGAAGGCCTCCTCCTTCCCGTCCTCAGACAGCACGACCTTCAAAACCGAAGGGGCCCCCACCGGGGCCAAAAAAGAAAATAACAGCGCCACAAAGGGCGGTCACCGATCCATGCCCCTCGGACGATTCCGAGGACATGGATACCGACCGCCCCCTATTCACTAAACCGTCCTCTGCGGCGGTTAAGTTGAATAGGAATTCGTCGTCCGCCCACTCTTCCAAGTCCTGAGATGGCCACACTCCTACAATGGAATTGTCGTGGATTCCAGAGGAATCTAGACGACATCAAGGCCCTCCTTCAGGCACACCAGCCCATCTGTGTGTGTCTGCAGGAGACGTACTTGCAGCCAGTCACAGATCCCACGATCCGGCACTTTTCACTGGTTCGCCGGGACCGGGATGGAGATGGTCCAGCTCGCGGGGGTGTCGCCATCCTCGTGAGCAACCATTCTCCATTACAGGTCGTACCCCTCACCACCAACTTGGAGGCGGTAGCCATCCGTCTCTTCGTGGGGTTCTCGCTGACTGTCTGCTCTGTATATCTTCCACCTGGGAGCATCGTCTTCCAGGAAGACCTTGATGATCTCGTCTCGCAGCTGCCGTCCCCCTTCCTCATTATGGGGGACCTCAACGGACACAGTCCACTTTGGGGCAGTGCTGATACCAACGGGAGGGGTGGGGTCCTGGAGCAGTGGCTCCTGGATCCTTCTCTCTCCCTGTTGAACACCGGTGTCAGTACTTACTTTCACTCCCCAACCCGCACTTTCACTGCCATTGACCTCACCATCTGCTCCTCCTCGATTCTTCCACTCTTTACATGGGAGGTCGAGGACAACCCTTACGGAAGCGACCACCTCCCCGTGGTGTGCACCATCTCCCGTGGGGGGCCTTGCAGCCCTTCACGCGTCTCACGGTGGAGGCTGGATCGGGCTGACTGGGGTGGTTTTGAGCTGCTCTCTGAGCTCGACGACCACTCCGTCAGCCAGGAGCCAATCAATGTGGCAGTAGCGGAGATAACGGACTGTATCGTAGATGCAGCTGCATCAACAATTCCTCAAACTTCTACACGGTTTCCTCGCTTTCCGAAACCGTGGTGGAATCCAGAATGCACCGCAGCTCGTAAGGCTCAGAACAAGCCTTGGGGGGTGTTTCGGAGATATCCGACAACCCCCAACCTCGAGAACTTCAAACGCGCCAGGGCGAAAGCTCGTTTCGTCCGACGCCAGAGCCAGAAGGAATCTTGGATCAAGTATACGTCATCCATAACCCGCACGACTAGTTCCAGGGTCGTGTGGGATAAAGTCCGGAAGATGAGTGGGAACTACACGTCCCACTCGTTATCGATCCTGGAGCAAAATGGACAGGCAATTGCTGATCCCAAAGCAATTGCCGACACTCTGGGGGAGTCGTTCTCCTCCATCTCTTCTTCTTCTTCTTACTCCCCCGAGTTTCTGGCCCAGAACGGCAGGGCGGAACGCTCTCCGCTGTCTTTCCACTCGAATGGCCTGGAGCCTTACAACAGGCCATTCACAGCGGAGGAACTTCGCCTTGCTCTGCACTTTTCTCGTGCCTCTGCTGTCGGGCCGGACAATGTCCATTATGCCATGCTCCAACATCTTTCACCATCGAGTATAGATCGGCTGCTCCATCTCTTCAATCGCATTTTTCTCGAGGAGCAGTTTCCGGACTCCTGGTGGGAGGCCATCGTCTTGGCCTTCCCCAAGCCGGGGAAAGATCCCAAGATTCCTTCGAATTATCGTCCCATCGCATTGACGAGCTGCGTGTGCAAGGTGTTGGAAAGAATGGTAAATGCCACACTCATCTGGTATTTAGAACACCACAACCTTCTTTCCAACACCCAGTGTGGCTTTCGCAGGCAACGGTCAACTCTTGACCACCTGATACACCTCGAATCGGCTATCAGAAATTCTTTTTTACGTAGAGAGCACCTGGTGTCAATTTTCTTCGACATCGAAAAAGCGTACGACACGGCTTGGAGATTCGGCATTCTTCGTGACCTCCACAGCTTCGGCTTGAGAGGTCACATGCCGATCTTCATCTCCAACTTCTTATCGACACGTTCTTTTCGTGTCCGTGTCGGTAACACTCTGTCGCGGCCTTACCCCCAAGAACAGGGGGTGCCACAAGGCTGCATTCTGAGTGTTACGCTTTTCGCTGTCAAGATTAATTCTATAACTAGACAACTTCCTCCATCAGTAGGCAATGCCCTCTATGTTGATGACTTTAGCATCTTTTGCTCTTCGTCCAGCATGAGGGTCATGGAAAGACAACTGCAAATTGCCCTGAACAATCTTTCGGTTTGGGCGACGGCAAACGGGTTTAGGTTCTCCCCACAGAAGACCGCTTGTGTGCACTTTTGCCACAAGCGTAATCTTCATCTGGATCCCGAGCTGCGGCTCGGGGGTAACATCATTCCAGTTGTGGCGGAGACCGAGTTTCTCGGTCTCATATTCGATCGGAAATTGACCTTTTTTCCACACATACGTCATCTCAGGTCCAAGTGCACGCGTACATTGAATATCGTCAAGGTCCTCTCCTCCCTCTCTTGGGGGGTGGACCGATGTTCTTTGCTCCGCCTGTACCGTGCACTTGTCCGATCGAAACTGGACTACGGATCCCAGGTGTACGACTCGGCCCGGGATTCGGTGGTGAAGGTGCTGGATCCCCTCCATCATCAGGCTCTCCGTGTTTGCACGGGAGCCTTCCGCACCTCACCGGTCTAGAGTCTTTACGTTGAGACCGACGAACCATCTTTATCTCTTCGCCATCAGCAGTTGTCCCTACAATATGCATCTAAATTGCGATCCCTGCCTGGCCATCCCACTTGGGACTGCGTTTTCAGTCCGAAGTGGGAAATGCTTTACAATAATCGGCCGACTGCCATTCGTCCTTTTGGTTTGCGTGTCCGAGGCTACCTCAGAGACATCAACACCAGTCTCGATAGCGTTGCACAGTCGACAGCTGAGCCACTTCCACCTTGGCTCGCTGTTTCCCCTTCCTGCGATTTTTCCCTGTGCAGGACCGGGAAGGCCTTTACACCCGACTGTGTGTACCGGCAACTCTTTGCCAGCCATTGTGCTGAGCACCCTGACTTCTTGCCTGTCTTTACAGATGGCTCGAAGTCCGGCACTTCAGTGGGATCAGCCATGGTCTGCTGTGATGTAATCATTGCAGACCAGATCCCACTGCAGTGTTCCATCTTCACTGCAGAGTTGCACGCTATCAGTCTCGCCTTGGACCACGTAGCGACTAAGCATCATCGTCGGTGTGTGCTTTACACCGACTCGCTTAGCTCGCTACAGGCTTTGATCTCGGTGAGGCATCGGGCTCACCCTGTTCTTACTAAGATCCGCCAGCAACTACATCGTCTGGCAGCCACCACCACCATCCATTTCTGTTGGGTGCCCGGTCACGTCGGGATTAGGGGCAACGACTTGGCAGATGCTGCTGCCAAGTCAGCCATGCCCCTATCCGCTCTCCGTTGCCGGTTCCCTATCTGGATTTCCGGCAGCGTTTTACCACTGAGCTCCGGGCACAGTGGCAGAGAACTTGGTCAGAACAGCTTACAAACAAACTCTTTGAGATCAAACCTATCATCAAACCATGGCAGTCTTGTTACCGCAGGAATCGCAAGGAGGAAGTTGTACTTGCTCGGCTCCGCTTGGGTCATTCGTTTATTACACATTCATTTCTTTTACGGGCGGACGACGAACCCAAGTGCGAGTTTTGTGACACCATTTTAACAATCAAACACATTTTAGTCGAATGCGAAGCTTTTAATAATGAACGAAAATTGTATTTTACCTTTCATGATTTTGCGTCCGAGCCTCTTACACTCGGACATCTTTTAACCGATCATAGCTTTTTACCCTCAGTTTTTTCCTTTTTAAAATATTGTGGTTATTTTAATAGATTTTGATTTTACCTAATATTTTGTATAGCCCAGGTCTTTTACACCTGGGATTGATTTAACTTATATTTTTGACGTCGATATTTTACTGGATTTTGATTTTACCACCTTATACATTGTATATATTTTCCAGGTCACTTACACCTGATATTCTATTGTTTTAGTTTGTATTTTTACACTTGTTCTTTTTGTTTTACTTTTTTACAATTAGCTCATTTGTTTTTAAATCTGGTTGAGGGTTGCACTTCTTTTATCTTTTATGTTGTCTTTTGTTTGGCGCATTATGGCCCAGTTGCCAATGCGCCATAAAACCCAAAACAACCAACCAACCAACCCTCTATGTTGATGACTTTAGCATCTTTTGCTCATCGTCCAGCATGAGGGTCATTGAAAGACAACTGCAAATTGCCCTGAACAATCTTTCGGTTTGGGCGACGGCAAACAGGTTTCGGTTCTCCCCACAGAAGACCGCTTGTGTGCACTTTTGCCACAAGTGTAATCTTCATCTGGATCCTGAGCTGCGGCTCGGGGGTAACATCATTCCAGTTGTGGCGGAGACCAAGTTTCTAGGTCTCATATTCGATCGGAAATTGACCTTTTTACCACACATACGTCATCTCAGGTCCAAGTGTACGCAGGCATTGAACATCGTCAAGGTCCTCTCCTCCCTTTCTTGGGGGGCGGACCGATGTTCTTTGCTCCGCCTATACCGTGCACTTGTCCGATCGAAACTGGACTACGGATCCCAGGTGTACGACTCGGCCCGGGATTCGGTGGTGAAGGTGCTGGACCCCCTCCATCACCAGGCTCTCCGTGTTTGCACGGGAGCCTTCCGCACCTCACCGGTCCAGAGTCTTTACGTTGAGACCGATGAACCATCTTTATCTCTTCGCCGTCAGCATTTGTCCCTACAATATGCAACTAAATTGCGATCCCTGCCCGGCCATCCCACTTGGGACTGCGTTTCCAGTCCAAAGTGGGAACTACTTTACACTAATCGGCCGACTGCCATTCGTCCTTTCGGTTTGCGTGTCCGAGGTTACCTGCGAGACATCAACACCAGACTCGATAGCGTTGCACAGTCGACAGCTGAGCCTCTACCACCTTGGCTCGCTGTTTCCCCTTCCTGCGATTTTTCCCTGTGCAGGACGGGGAAGGCCTTTACACCCGACTGTGTGTACCGGCAACTCTTTGCCAGCCATCGTGCTGAGCACCCGGACTTCTTGCCTGTCTTTACAGATGGCTCGAAGTCCAGCACTTCAGTGGGATCAGCCATGGTCTGCTGTGATGTAATCATTGCAGACCAGATCCCACTGCAGTGTTCCATCTTCACTGCAGAGTTGCACGCTATCAGCCTCGCCTTGGACCACGTGGCGACTAATCATCATCGTCGGTGTGTGCTTTACACCGACTCGCTTAGCTCGCTACAGGCTTTGATCTCGGTGAGGCATCGTCCTCACCCAGTTCTTACTAAGATCCACCAGCAGCTACATCGTGTGGCAGCCACCACCACCATCCATTTCTGTTGGGTGCCCGGTCACGTCAGAATCAGGGGAAATGATTTGGCAGATTCTGCTGCTAGGTCAGCCACGCCCCTGTTCGACTCTCCGTTGCCGGTTCCCTATCTGGATTTCCGGCAGCGTTTTACCATCGAGCTCCGGGCACAGTGGCAGATATCTTGGTCAGAACAGCTTACGAACAAGCTCTTTGAGATCAAACCTATCATCAAACCATGGCAGTCTTGTTACCGCAGGAATCGCAAGGAGGAAGTTGTACTTGCTCGGCTCCGCTTAGGTCACTCGTTTATTACTCATTCGTTTCTTAATGGGCGGACGACGTACCTAAGTGCGAGTTTTGTGACACCATTTTAACTATTAAACATATTTTAATCGAATGTCCGTGTTTTAATTTCGAACGTCAATGTTATTTTAGCTTTCATAATTTTATGTCCGAGCCTCTTACACTCGGACATCTTTTATCTGATCATTGCATTTTATCTCCAGTTTTTAACTTTTTGAAATATTGTGGATATTTTAAACGAATTTGATTTTACCGTAATTAATGCATTATTTACCCCAGGTCTCTTACACCTGGGATTATATTATTTAATATTTCTACACTTGTTTTACTCTGTTCCTATACACTTGTTTTCTGTTGTTTTACCACTTTACAATGTTGAAACTGTATTTTAACTTTTGGTTACGGGGTTCGATGTCTTTTATCTTTTATATTGTCTTTTGTTTGGCGCATTATGGCCTTGTTGCCGATGCGCCATTAAACCCCAAACAACCAACCAACCTTCCTGTGTTGAACCAATTTTCTTATGCAGCCCATCAGGTGTTAATCAGATCTGCAATGTTTCCTTGGTGTAATGTGATGTTAGTCATGAAGTATTAATATCATGAAGTATTAATATTGAGTTACTAATTTTTCTTTCCATTGTCATATCCTGTGTTGAACCAATTTTCTTATGCAGCTCATCAGGTGCATGTGTACTTGCACAATGAAAAATGAGGATATTAATCATGAATCTTATAATTTAGCTCTATCATAGAACAGTTGGCCTTAAATTGTACTTGACATATATATTAATATCTAGTTTAAATGGAAAACACTTCAGAAGGACTTTTCAAAAATAAATCATAATTTATATATGGTGGTAAACTTTTTGTACAATAAGCATTTTTGAATTTTTCAAAAATACTTTTTTCTTGATGATTCTGAGGTTTGTTGCGTATTAAAAAATTTATATATGGATGATTGATGATCCATTCGTGTAGTTTCTCTTTAAAAGTATAAGGTAAGGTTTTAGTGTCGACGAGGGCTTCTTCCCAATTATACCCATACAATATTTTTTCAATGTCATTAATTTTCACACATCCAGTATACTTGTAAATTAACAATAATTCACATAAAATGTATACCATTTTTTCGCATAAAGTACTAGAATGCAATAAATACAATATTATCCTAACTAAAATATTTTGATTGCTCATATAATCCAGAAAGAACAAGTAACGTCCGTTTTTTAACCAAATGTCCTTATTTGTATATATGGGAAGCCAGACATTACATATTTTCTTACTATAGTCTGTAAATTCTACAATACTACCAGATTTCGTTGCTTTTATAATCTCTTTGTAAAATTCAAACGTGATTATCATTGTCGATACATAAGTCACTTGATTATTTTTCATATTACACATAATACCGAAACAATCACCATTTCCCAGTTCTTCCAACCCTTTAAATGACAACCCCTCGATGCGAGAGCCTGTCCGTGGTGAGGGGACCACCCTGTGAAGGTTCCGCAGGTTCGGTTACCTTCACAGGGTCCTAAACGCTCGCCCGCGTGTTTGCCGTGCGCGGAGACCCGTGTCCCTGGAAACGAGGATCCTGGCAGTTGCTCAGGGGTCCCCGTCTTCTCTCCCCAGCTCATGACTGGTGGGGTCCCCTTTGGCCGTATTGCCATTGGGGAGCCTGTCTGTCGCGGGGCTGGGCAGCGACTTCCGGGGCCGCTGCTATACACTGCTTTGGCCTCTGCTTCAGGTAAACGGGAGGTCCTGGGGCGGCCCCCTCAGGATCAATCGGCTGGTGGGCTGGTCCTGCTAGGGTCAACTATGCTGTTCAGTGAGTAACCTTGTCCACCGTCCGGACAACGGTTTGCGAGTTTCCCCACACATTTACTAGTTTTGTAGTTTTCTTTCTTTTGTGAGGCCAGCTCTTGCCTCACACTTTATTGCTTTGTTGCTTCTTTTCTTTTGTGGGAACTCCGTCGAGTTTCCCACCATTTCTCTTTTACTTTTCCTTTTTGTTTTGTAGTGAGGGCTTGGCTCACTGGCTGTGTGGGTATGGTGCCCGGGCAGCCCTGGCGCCCAACTGGGCGTCCCCTTGTTGGACTCCATGGTGGGTGGGGACAACGGGCACTGAATTTTTTAACCACAACCATGAGTACACCTACTCATAATTCTTCGAACAATGCCGCGAAGAGGGCGCGCCATGAACCCCCAACTTCTCTGTCTTTGCCTTCGTCTTCGTGTGTGTCTCCGTCTCCGAAGTTCCTGATCATCCACTCTACGGGTGACCAGGTTCTTGGGGACATGTCCCCCTTTTTTATCAACAAGGGTTTACAAGGTCTTGCGGGAGAGCCGAAATCTGTCAAGCGCCTACGATCTGGTGACTTGCAGGTGGAGACTGCGTGCTCCAAGCATTCGGAGCTTCTATTAAAGGTTACAGCGATTGGTGGAGTGGCTGTCGAAGTCACTCCGCACAAGACGCTCAATTCCTCCCGGGGTGTGATCTCCGAGTGGGGCCTCCTCAAGGTTTCTGAGGAGGAAATCCTCTCGGAGCTTTCGGCCCAGGGAGTGATCGCAGTCCACCGGGTTTCGTCACGCCGTAATGGAAAGTTAGAACCGAGCCGGGTACTTATTCTAACTTTCAACACACCACGCCTGCCTACTTCCATCAAGGCAGGATACTTACACTGCGAGGTGCGGCCATTTATCCCCAATCCTCTGCGTTGCTTTCAATGCCAGAGGTTTGGCCATGCCCGCACCGCATGCCGGGGCAAGCCCACCTGTGCTCGTTGTGGCAGTCAGGATCATCTCGAACCTGACTGCACAGCAGATAAGGCATGCTGTGTCAACTGCCGTGGTGAACATCCGGCGTACTCCCGCGACTGTCCGAAGTGGCTGGAGGAGAAAGAGGTACAGCGCCTCAAGACCCTACATAACATCAGCTATCCAGAGGCGAGAAAGCTCGCTGCACCGCCTGCCCCACCTGGCAAGGTCTCCTATGCCGGTGCGGTTGCCGGAAAGCCCATCGTTAAGATGGCTTCCGTGGCGGTGCAGACCGACATCAGCGTTCCACCAGCTGAATCTTTCTCGCCTGCTGCAAAGTACCTCTTGACGCAGGCGAAGCCGACGTCGGTGTCAATCTCGACATCGACACCGGTTTCTATTCCTGTGTCTGTGCCTTCCACTTCCACCTCCGGAAGGCCCCCTCCACCCCGCCCACAGACAGCAAGACCTACTAAACCCAAGGGTCCCCCGCCGGGGCCCAAAAAGAAGATTTTACCTCCTCGTTCGGCGGTCTCTGATCCGTGTTGCTCGGACGACTCCGAGGACATGGACACCGACCGCCCCAATTTTCCAAAACCGTCGCTGGCGACGGTTAAAATAAATCGTAAGTCGTCCGCCAATTCTTCCAAGACCTGAGATGGCCACACTCCTTCAATGGAACTGTCGTGGATTCCAGAGGAATATTGACGACATCAAGGTCCTCCTGAGGGCACACGAACCGCTTTGCGTGTGCCTTCAGGAGACATTCTTGCAGACAGCCAACAATCCCACTATCCGGCACTTTTCTCTCGTTCGCCGGGACCGGGATGGAGATGGTCCAGCTCACGGAGGTGTTGCCATCCTCGTGAGCAACCATTCTCCATTCCAGGTCATTCCCATCACCACAAATTTAGAGGCGGTCGCCATCCGCCTCTTTGTGGGATTTTCGTTGACTGTCTGTTCTGTCTATCTCCCGCCCGGAAGCGTCATTTTCCGGGATGACCTTGATGACCTCGTCTCGCAGCTGCCGTCCCCCTTCCTCATCATGGGGGACTTCAACGGCCACAGTCCGCTCTGGGGCAGTGCTGACACCAACGGGAGGGGCCGGGTCTTGGAGCAGTGGCTCCTGGATCCATCGCTCTCCCTGTTGAACACCGGTGTCAGTACCTACTTTCATACCCCAACCCGCACATTCACTGCCATTGACCTCACCATCTGCTCCTCCTCGATCCTTCCACTCTTTACATGGGAGGTCGAGGACAATCCATATGGAAGCGATCACCTCCCCGTGGTGTGTACCATCTCTCGTGGGGGGCCTTGCAGCCCTTCGCGTGTCTCCCGGTGGAGGCTTGATCGGGCTGATTGGAGTGGCTTCGAGCTCTTGTCTGAGCTCGATGAGCACTCTGTCAGCCAGGAGCCCATCAATGTCGCAGTGGCGGAGTTGACGGACTGTATCGTCCATGCAGCTGCCTCTACTATTCCTCAGACCTCGACTCGGTTTCCACGGTTCCCAAAACCGTGGTGGAATCCCGACTGCACCGCAGCTCGTAAGGCTCAGAACAAGGCTTGGGGGGTGTTTCGGAGATATCCGACGTCCCCCAACCTCGAAGCATTCAAACGCGCCAGGGCGAAAGCCCGTTTCGTCCGGCGCCAGAGCCAGAAGGAATCTTGGATGAAATATACATCTTCCATCACCCGCACGACCAGTTCTAAGGTCGTGTGGGATAAGGTCCGGAAGATGGGTGGGAAGTACACGTCCCACTCATTATCGATCCTGGAGCACAATGGACAGGCAATTGCTGCGCCTCGAGCAATTGCCGACATACTGGGGGAGTCATTCTCCACCATCTCTTCTCTGTCCTCCTACTCCCCCGAGTTTCTGGCCCAGAAGAGCAGGGCCGAACGCTCTCCGCTGTCCTTCCATTCGAATGGCCTGGAGTCTTACAACAGGCCATTCACAGCGGAGGAGCTTCGCCTTGCTCTGCACACTTCTCGTGCATCTGCTGTGGGGCCAGACAATGTCCATTATGCCATGCTCCAACATCTCTCACCATCGAGTAAGGATCGACTGCTCCGACTCTTCAACCGTATTTTCATCGAGGAGCAGTTTCCGGACTCCTGGCGGGAGGCCATCGTCTTGGCCTTCCCTAAGCCAGGAAAAGATCCCAAGATTCCTTCGAATTATCGTCCAATTGCGTTGACGAGCTGCGTCTGCAAGGTGTTGGAAAGGATGGTAAATACCAGGCTGGCCTGGTATTTGGAACATCACGGCCTTCTTTCCAACACCCAGTGTGGCTTTCGCAGGCACCGGTCTACTTTAGACCACCTGATCCGCCTCGAATCGGCGATCAGGAATTCTTTTTTACGTCGAGAGCACCTGGTGTCAGTTTTCTTCGACATCGAAAAAGCGTACGACACGGCATGGAGATTCGGCATTCTTCGTGACCTTCACAGCTTCGGCTTGCGAGGTCACATGCCGATCTTCATTGCAAACTTTTTATCTTCTCGTATTTTTCGAGTTCGTGTCGGCAACACTCTGTCGCGGCCTTTCCCCCAAGAACAGGGGGTGCCACAAGGCTGCGTCCTGAGTGTTACGCTTTTCGCTGTCAAGATAAATTCCATTACACGGCAACTTCCTCCGACTGTAGGCAATGCCCTTTATGTTGATGACTTTAGCATCTTTTGCTCATCGTCCAGCATGAGGGTCATTGAACGACAACTGCAAACTGCCCTGAACAATCTCTCGGTTTGGGCGACGGCCAATGGGTTCCGGTTCTCCCCACAGAAGACCGCTTGTGTGCACTTTTGCCGCAAGCGTAATCTTCATCTGGACCCCGAGCTGCGGCTCGGGGGTAACATCATTCCAGTTGTGGCGGAGACCAAGTTTCTCGGTCTCATCTTCGACCGGAAATTGACCTTTTTACCACATATTCGACATCTCAGGTCCAAGTGCACGCGGGCATTGAACATCATCAAGGTCCTCTCCTCCTTCTCTTGGGGGGCGGACCGATGTTCTTTGCTCCGCCTGTACCGTGCACTTGTCCGGTCGAAACTGGACTACGGATCCCAGGTGTATGACTCTGCCCGGGAGACGGTGGTGAAGGTGCTGGACCCACTCCATCATCAGGCCCTCCGTGTGTGCACGGGGGCCTTCCGCACTTCACCGGTCCAGAGTCTCTACGTTGAGACCGATGAACCATCTTTATCTATTCGCCGTCAGCAGTTGTCCCTACAGTATGCATCAAAATTGCGATCCCTGCCAGGCCATCCCACTTGGGACTGCGTTTTCAGTCCCAGGTGGGAAATGTTATACCAGAATCGGCCGACTGCCATTCGTCCTTTCGGTTTGCGTGTCCGAGGCTACCTCAGAGACATCAACACCAGTCTCGATAGCATCGCACAGTCGACAGCTGAGCCACTTCCACCTTGGCTCGCTGTTTCCCCTTCCTGCGATTTTTCCCTGTGCAGGACGGGGAAGGCCTTTACACCTGACTGTGTGTACCGGCAACTCTTTGCCAGCCATCGTGCTGAGCACCCGGACTTCTTGCCTGTCTTCACAGATGGCTCGAAGTCCGGCACTTCAGTGGGATCAGCCATGGTCTGCTGTGATGTAATCATTGCAGACCAGATCCCACAGCAGTGTTCCATCTTCACTGCTGAGTTGCATGCTATCAGCATTGCCTTGGACCATATAGCAGCTAAGCATCATCGTCGGTGTGTGCTTTACACCGACTCGCTTAGCTCGCTACAGGCTTTGATCTCGGTGAGGCATCGGCCTCACCCTGTTCTCTCCAAGATCCGCCAGCAGCTCCATCGTCTGACAGCCACCACCACGATTCTCTTCTGTTGGGTGCCCGGTCATGTCGGAATCAGGGGCAATGATTTGGCAGATTCTGCTGCCAGGTCAGCAACGCCCCTGTCCGACTCTCCGTTGCCGGTTCCATATGTGGATTTCCGGCAGCGTTTCACCATCGAGCTCCGGGCACAGTGGCAGAGATCTTGGTCAGAACAGCTTACCAACAAGCTCTTTGAGATCAAACCTATCGTCAAACCATGGCAGTCTTGTTACCGCAGGAATCGTAAGGAGGAAGTTGTCCTTGCTCGGCTCCGCTTAGGTCACTCGTTTTTAACCCACTCTTTTCTACTTAAGGCGGACGCAGTACCTAAGTGCGAGTTTTGTGACACCGTTTTAACTGTGAAGCATATTTTAATTGACTGTGTTTGTTTTAACCTTGAACGAAGAATGTTTTTTAACTTTCACGATTTTCCGTCCGAGCCCCTTACACTCGGACATCTTTTATCAGATAATTGCTGTTTTAACACTGTTTTCGACTTTTTAAAATATACTGGATATTTTACTCGTCTATAGTTTTATTCACATGTATAACCCAGGTCACTTACACCTGGGTTCTTTTTATATTTATTACATATTTATACATTTGTTTCTTGTTACCAATGTTTCCTTTTATTGTTTTACCTTTTTTGTGTATGTGTATTGTACTTTTTAAATTTGGTTGTGGGCCTTATGATTTTTAGCATTTATTTTGACATTTGTTTGGCGCATTATAGCCTGAGATGCTAATGCGCCATTAAACCCAAAACAACCAACCAAAAATTTAAATGACAACTCGCACTGTAAATAATTTGATTCATAATCAAAAGATGGATTATTTTCTTGATTACAAAACAAGTTTTTTGAAATTATAGAGATCTCGCTAGGAAAAAACAATCTGTTACTATAAACACATTTGTTAAATTCAAATCTCTTCATTGTATCCTCATGAATTATTTTTTCCATTTCATCTAGGATTAAATCAACAATATCATTCCACACGATACCTCTGTTATATTTCACTAAACTTTTTTCATATTCTATCAAGAGTCTATAAAGTTCACAAATATTTGAAAAATTATCCAGATTTACATTCTCGTCGTAAATGGATAAGGCTATATCTTCCCAATAGATAATAAACAATGGTTCTAGTTTTATTAACAAATGATGTTTAGGGAAATTCGTTTTTTTTATAATTAAAAATAACCAACTTTGGTGATTATAGTATACAGGAACGCACGTAGCATTTTTCTTAATCTTGAATATAGATAGCAGAATGGCATCTTTTATATCCTCGACATATACAAAAGTTTCTTCAAAAACACACATTCCAAATTTCAAAAATGTTGCGGGTTTATACTTGTTAAGCTTGTTGCTACACACAATTATGGGAACTGGTGAAATCCAATCTTCTCCCTTGTCGTAAAGCACTGTTTGTTCAGTTTCGTAAATGATGATATCTCTACAGGCCGGATTGATCAAACTTTTTAGACTTGTCACAATGGACTCGGAACTATTCAATCTTTTTACATAAGTAAACGTAACATTAGTTTTAAAACGACAAGTGACAAAAGCAAAGTTTTCAGATTCATACCCATAAGTTTCAATATATGGAGCAAACATTATGGCGCACACTATCGGGCCAGCTTACCCTTTTATATCGAATGTCATAACAAAGCGTCTGGCAGATTGCCCAATGTTGAAGGTTAGTGGTGTCAAATGTGAAATATTGTTGTGGAAGATTGCCAAGTGTATGCGTGATGGGTAATTTGTGGCAGTTTGCCAAGTGTTGGAAATTGTTGTTGAAGGTTGTCAAGTGTATGCATGATGGGTAATTTGTGGGCTGTTTGCCAAGTGTGGCATTTGTCTGTTGAAGGTTATGGCAAATGGTCAAGTGCAGAAGGTTATGGCAAATTGCCAAGTGCAGAAGGTTATGGCAAATTGCCAAGTGCAGAAGGTTATGGCATATTGCCCAGTGCAGAAGGTTATGGCAAATTGCCCAGTGTAAACGGTTGTTGTATGTTGGTAATTTGTAGGCTGGTGTTGCAATTGCATGCAGAAATGGTGTAACTTCCTCTTCTCTCACTATAAAAGGGAACAGTTGAAGTGAATATGAACCAGCAGTTAAGTAACATGGATCGCTGCATTCGTTGTAATCATTATTGCAACAAAATTATTAACATAAGGGAAAACGTTGAATATATTAAAAATATATTCAAGAATTATGCTTTAAAAACACCAAAAACGGATCATGAATCCGTTATGGAGATAATATTCGGACTAAATTTAATCCATGAAGAGCTAAAATGTTATTCTGACGTGCATATTATCGACTATAATGCACGAGAAATACGTAAGTTCATAGAAAAACTGAAAAGAGTGCAACCTACAATAACTCACCAAGGGTGAGCATCAGAAGCGCATATAATTCAGCAAATTCAGCAAGCACTCCGATTTTCGGAAGTTCGTTCATCTCCTTGCCCAAGTACAACGGGGACTCAACCAAGTACATCGGGGGTTCAACCAAGTATATCAGAGGCCCCAAGTACATCAGAGGCTCAACCAAGTATATCAGAGGCCCCAAGTACATTGGGAGTTTACCCAAGTCCAAATCATTTAATCAAACAAGCTAAAGGAAATCTCCAGATAACTTTTGGGGGAGAAAAAAGGAAAAGGGTATGTTTTAATTTTTTAATCATTATTTACTTTAAGACTTTTGTGTGTTCTTTTGAAATGGGTAATTGGTCAGGCATTTAATGTTACCTTTGAGCTGTGTTAACGTCCTTATGAGATTTATCCTTTAAATCTATAACCCTTTACCTGTATACAGATTTTGTTAAGCTAGATGATGAATTGGCGTGTAAGACCGTGCTTTTAAAAGATAACACTGACCTAGTTGGGAACTGTCACTGACCGAGTCCCTTATCTCCTCTTAGTTATAACCTTAACTCGTAACGGGGCCCCTCGGTGTGAGCGCCTGTACGCGGTGAGGGGGACCACCCTGTGAAGGTTCCACTGGCTCGGTTACCTTCGCAGGGTCCTAAACGCTCGCCCACGTGTTTGCCGTGCGCGGAGACCCGTGTCCCTGGAAAGGAGGATCCTGGCAGTTGCTAAGGGGTCCCCGTCTTCTCTCCCCAGCTCATGACTGGTGGGGTCCCCTTTGGCCGTTTTGCCATTGGGGAGCCTGTCTGTCGCGGGGCTGGGCAGCGACTTCCGGGGCCTCTGCTATACACTGCTTTGGCCTCTGCTTCAGGTAAACGGGAGGTCCTGGGGCGGCCCCCTCAGGATCAATCGGCTGGTGGGCTGGTCCTGCTAGGGTCAACTATGCTGTTCAGTGAGTAACCTTGTCCACCGTCCGGACAACGGTTTGCGAGTTTCCCCACACATTTACTAGTTTTGTAGTTTTCTTTCTTTTGTGAGGCCAGTTCTTGCCTCACACTTTATTGCTTTGTTGGTTCTTTTCTTTTGTGGGAACTCCGACGAGTTTCCCACCATTTCTCTTTTACTTTTCCTTTTTGTTTTGTAGTGAGGGCTTGGCTCACTGGCTGTGTGGGTATGGTGCCCGGGCAGCCCTGGCGCCCAACTGGGCGTCCCCTTGTTGGACTCCATGGTGGGTGGGGACAACGGGCACTGAAATTTTTAAAAACAAACATGAGTTCTCCAACTCCTATAAATCCGATCAATGCCGCCAAGAGGGCTCGCCATGAATCCCCAACTTCTTTGTCTTTGCCTTCGTCTTCGTGTGTGTCTCCGTCTCCGAAGTTCCTGATCATCCACTCTACGGGTGATCAGGTACTTGGGGACATGTCCCCCTTTTTTATACACAAGGGTATTCAAGGTCTTGCGGGAGAACCGAAATCTGTCAAGCGCCTAAGATCCGGTGACTTGCAGGTGGAGACTGCATGCTCCAAACATTCGGAGCTTCTATTAAAGGTTACAGCGATTGGTGGAGTGGCTGTCGAAGTCACTCCGCACAAGACGCTCAATTCCTCCCGGGGTGTGATCTCCGAGTGGGGCCTCCTCAAGGTTTCTGAGGAGGAAATCCTCTCGGAGCTTTCCGCCCAGGGAGTGATCGCAGTCCACCGGGTTTCATCACGCCGTAATGGAAAGTTAGAACCCAGCCGGGTACTTATTCTAACTTTCAATACACCACGCCTGCCTACTTCCATCAAGGCAGGATACTTACACTGCGAGGTGCGGCCATTTATCCCCAACCCTCTGCGTTGCTTTCAATGCCAGAGGTTTGGCCATGCCCGCACCGCATGCCGGGGCAAGCCCACCTGTGCTCGTTGTGGCAGTCAGGATCATCTTGAACCTGACTGCACAGCAGAAAAGGCATGCTGTGTAAACTGCCGTGGTGAACATCCGGCGTACTCCCGCGACTGTCCGAGGTGGCTGGAGGAGAAAGAGGTACAGCGCCTGAAGACCCTCCACAACATCAGCTATCCAGAGGCAAGAAAGCTCGCTGCACCGCCTGCCCCTCCTGGCAAGGTCTCCTATGCCGGTGCGGTGGTCGGAAAGCCCGTCATTAAGATGGCTTCCGTGGCGGTGCAGACCGACATCAGCGTTCCACCAGCTGAATCTTTCTCGCCTGCTGCTAAGTACCTCTTGACGCAGGCGAAGCCGACGTCGGTGTCAATCTCGACATCGACACCGGTTTCTATTCCTGTGTCTGTGCCTTCCACTTCCACCTCCGGAAGGCCCCCTCCACCCCGCCCACAGACAGCAAGACCTACAAAACCCAAGGGGCCCCCGCCGGGGCCAAAAAAGAAAATTTTACCTCCTCGTTCGGCGGTCTCTGATCCGTGTTGCTCGGACGACTCCGAGGACATGGACACCGACCGCCCCAATTTTCCAAAACCGTCGCTGGCGACGGTCAAAATAAATCGTAAGTCGTCCGCCACTTCTAAGACCTAAGATGGCCACACTCCTTCAATGGAACTGTCGTGGATTCCAGAGGAATATTGACGACATCAAGGTCCTCATGAGGGCACACGTACCCCTCTGCGTGTGCCTTCAGGAGACATTCTTACAGACGGCCAACAATCCCACTATCCGGCACTTTTCTCTCGTTCGCCGGGACCGGGATGGAGATGGTCCAGCCCACAGGGGTGTTGCCATCCTCGTGAGCAACCATTCTCCATTCCAGGTCATTCCCCTCACCACAAATTTAGAGGCGGTAGCCATCCGCCTCTTTGTGGGATTTTCGTTGACTGTCTGTTCTGTCTATCTCCCACCCGGTAGCATCGTTTTCCGGGATGACCTTGATGACCTCGTCTCGCAGCTGCCGTCCCCCTTCCTCATCATGGGGGACTTCAACGGCCACAGTCCGCTCTGGGGCAGTGCTGACACCAACGGGAGGGGCCGGGTCTTGGAGCAGTGTCTACTGGATCCATCGCTCTCCCTGTTGAACACCGGTGTCAGTACCTACTTTCACACCCCAACCCGCACATTCACTGCCATTGACCTCACCATCTGCTCCTCCTCGGTCCTTCCACTCTTTACATGGGAGGTCGAGGACAATCCCTACGGAAGCGATCACCTCCCCGTGGTGTGTACCATCTCTCGTGGGGGGCCTTGCAGCCCTTCGCGTGTCTCCCGGTGGAGGCTTGATCGGGCTGATTGGAGTGGCTTCGAGCTCTTGTCTGAGCTCGATGAGTACTCTGTCAGCCAGGAGCCCATCAATGTCGCAGTGGCGGAGTTGACGGACTGTATTGTCCATGCAGCTGCCTCTACTATTCCTCAGACCTCGACTCGGTTTCCACGGTTCCCAAAACCGTGGTGGAATCCCAACTGCACCGCAGCTCGTAAGGCTCAGAACAAGGCTTGGGGGGTGTTTCGGAGATATCCGACGTCCCCCAACCTCGAAGCATTCAAACGCGCCAGGGCGAAAGCCCGTTTCGTCCGGCGCCAGAGCCAAAAGGAATCTTGGATGAAATATACATCTTCTATCACCCGCACGACCAGTTCTAAGGTTGTGTGGGATAAGGTCCGGAAGATGGGTGGGAAGTACACGTCCCACTCATTATCGATCCTGGAGCACAATGGACAGGCAATTGCTGATCCTCGTGCAATTGCCGACACTCTGGGGGAGTCGTTCTCCTCCATCTCCTCATCTTCCTCGTACTCCCCCGAGTTTCTGGCCCAGAAGAGCAGGGCTGAACGCTCTCCGCTGTCCTTCCATTCGAATGGCCTGGAGTCTTACAACAGGCCATTCACAGCGGAGGAGCTTCGCCGTGCTCTGCACACTTCTCGTGCATCTGCTGTGGGGCCAGACAATGTCCATTATGCCATGCTCCAACATTTCTCACCATCGAGTAAGGATCGACTGCTCCGACTCTTCAACCGTATTTTCATCGAGGAGCAGTTTCCGGACTCCTGGCGGGAGGCCATCGTCTTGGCCTTCCCTAAGCCAGGAAAAGATCCCAAGATTCCTTCGAATTATCGTCCAATTGCGTTGACGAGCTGCGTCTGCAAGGTGTTGGAAAGGATGGTAAATACCAGGCTGGTCTGGTATTTGGAACATCACGGCCTTCTTTCCAACACCCAGTGTGGCTTTCGCAGGCACCGGTCTACTTTAGACCACCTGATCCGCCTCGAATCGGCGATCAGGAATTCTTTTTTACGACGAGAGCACCTGGTGTCAGTTTTCTTCGACATCGAAAAAGCATACGACACGGCATGGAGATTCGGCATTCTTCGTGACCTTCACAGCTTCGGCTTGCGAGGTCACATGCCGATCTTCATCACGAACTTTTTATCTTCTCGTGTTTTTCGAGTCCGTGTCGGCAACACTCTATCGCGGCCTTTCCCCCAAGAACAGGGGGTGCCTCAAGGCTGCGTCCTGAGTGTTACGCTTTTCACTGTCAAGATAAATTCCATTACACGGCAACTTCCTCCGACTGTAGGCAATGCCCTCTACGTTGACGACTTCAGCATCTTTTGCTCATCGTCCAGCATGAGGGTCATTGAACGACAACTGCAAACTGCCCTGAACAATCTCTCGGTTTGGGCGACGGCCAATGGGTTCCGGTTCTCCCCACAGAAGACCGCTTGTGTGCACTTTTGCCGCAAGCGTAATCTTCATCTGGACCCCGAGCTGCGGCTCGGGGGTAACATCATTCCAGTTGTGGCGGAGACCAAGTTTCTCGGTCTCATCTTCGACCGGAAATTGACCTTTTTATCTCATATTCGACATCTCAGGTCCAAGTGCACGCGGGCATTGAACATCATCAAAGTCTTCTCCTCCCTCTCTTGGGGGGCGGACCGATGTTCTTTGCTCCGCCTTTACCGTGCACTTGTCCGGTCGAAACTGGACTACGGATCCCAGGTGTATGACTCCGCCCGGGATTCGGTGGTGAAGGTGCTGGACCCACTCCATCATCAGGCCCTCCGTGTGTGCACGGGGGCCTTCCGCACTTCACCGGTCCAGAGTCTCTACGTTGAGACCGATGAACCATCATTAT
This sequence comes from Ryuthela nishihirai, assembly GCA_038380435.1. Classification (NCBI taxonomy): domain Eukaryota; kingdom Metazoa; phylum Arthropoda; class Arachnida; order Araneae; family Heptathelidae; genus Ryuthela; species Ryuthela nishihirai. Next base: position 70,977,708 of record JAWZYU010000006.1, read on the forward strand.
CTATTCGTCGTCAGCAGTTGTCCCTACAGTATGCATCAAAATTGCGATCCCTGCCAGGCCATCCCACTTGGGACTGCGTTTTCAGTCCCAGGTGGGAAACGTTATACCAGAATCGGCCGACTGCCATTCGTGCTTTCGGTTTGCGTGTCCGAGGTTACCTGCAAGACATCAACACCAGTCTCGATAGCATCGCACAGTCGACAGCTGAGCCACTTCCACCTTGGCTCGCTGTTTCCCCTTCCTGCGATTTTTCCCTGTGCAGGACGGGGAAGGCCTTTACACCCGACTGTGTGTACCGGCAACTCTTTGCCAGCCATCATGCTGAGCACCCGGACTTCTTGCCTGTCTTCACAGATGGCTCGAAGTCCGGCGCTTCGGTGGGATCAGCCATGGTCTGCTGTGATGTAATCATTGCAGACCAGATCCCACAGCAGTGTTCCATCTTCACTGCTGAGTTGCATGCTATCAGCATTGCCTTGGACCATATAGCAGCTAAGCATCATCGTCGGTGTGTGCTTTACACCGACTCGCTTAGCTCGCTACAGGCTTTGATCTCGGTGAGGCATCGGCCTCACCCTGTTCTCTCCAAGATCTGCCAGCAGCTCCATCGTCTGGCAGCCACCACCACGATTCTCTTCTGTTGGGTGCCCGGTCATGTCGGAATCAGGGGCAATGATTTGGCAGATTCTGCTGCCAGGTCAGCAACACCCCTGTCCGACTCTCCGTTGCCGGTTCCATATGTGGATTTCCGGCAGCGTTTCACCATCGAGCTCCGGGCACAGTGGCAGAGATCTTGGTCAGAACAGCTTACCAACAAGCTCTTTGAGATCAAACCTATCGTCAAACCATGGCAGTCTTGTTACCGCAGGAATCGTAAGGAGGAAGTTGTCCTTGCTCGGCTCCGCTTAGGTCACTCGTTTTTAACCCACTCTTTTCTACTTAAGGCGGACGCAGTACCTAAGTGTGAGTTTTGTGACACTGTTTTAACTGTGAAGCATATTTTAATTGACTGTGTTTGTTTTAACCTTGAAAGAAGAATGTTTTTTAGCTCTCATGATTTTACGTCCGAGCCCCTTACACTCGGACATCTTTTATCCGATGAATCGTTTTTAACTCCTGTTTTTGACTTTTTACGTTTTACTGGATATTTTATGCGTTTATGAACCTTTTTACTTTGTTACTTTGATTTTACGCTTGTTTCTGTTTTTTACTGGGTCCTATACACCCATTTTATTGTCGATTTTACACGTGTTGTTATTTTTGCCATTTTTACTTATCTTTGTTGTTCTGGTTATGTTTCTGTGTGTTTTTAACTTTTATCAATTTATATCTTTTTGTTTGGCGCAATATAGCCCTGTTGCTCTTGCGCCAAAAAACCCCAAACAACCAAACCAAACCAAGCGAGAGCCGTCTCAAATTCCGAGAACGAGCAATATTGAATACGATAATACATTGATCCCGAGAGTAGGTGTTTATCGTCAGCTACATAAATATTGTTGTTTGAGACTGAAAGGTTATCTATGGTGTTGCAAGCACACGGCTTGTCATTTTCTATTGTCACATATTTCAGTGGTTTTTCGTCAGTAAATTCTATGACGTGCCTATAGTTATTTATCGTGGGGTCAATGCGATCGAAATATAACTTTACCATATTCGTATATTATCAAATCTGCGTAATAAAAAGAATTTTTGTGATATACTTTCGAAAGCGATAGTAATTTAAATTTGATTTTTTTGTTCTCTAACAAGTAATGGGATGCTAGCCAATATATAAATAGTTTTTTATTTAAGAATAAAATTAAATTTTTACTTTTAACCCTATAATGTTTGATCATTCTATGTACTTGATGGGATTAACTTCGATTATGGGATAGGGCAATTCTTTTAAATTATTCAAGACTAAAGCTAACTTTGCTATGTTTCTAAGTGAATATTCGATTATTGAATTGTCTTCATAATCCTCATCGGGGTAATAATCATCAATGTAAAAATCAAAGTTTAAAACGGGTTTTATATCGGTGGACGATCTTAAGAATTCTACTATGTTAAATTCCGTTTGTTTTTTCACACCCGGTGATATGTTGGGGTTAAAAAATTCTCGTTTTTTCACGTCATAAATATTTTTTATGGGAAAACAATAATCTTGTTGCTTTGATAACATGGGGTGTTCGGGTCTCACGGAATGTAGCAATTGCAGTAGATCTTTGTTTGGATACGTTTGTGTTAGGGCTTGTTCCGCTTCTAATTTTTCCTCGTCTGTGGGAATGAAATTATCTGAAAAGATTCGCTTAAATATGCTGTTTTTTTTAATTAGCTCACAAACAATTTCTAAATCCGACAGGAGAGTAGTTTCCTGTTCTTCGGTACAACGGTCTTTGAAGAAATCTGGGGTGACCGTATTACATCTCTGCATGACTTTATTTTTGGACACCATCACAAGTATAATAAATAAGGGAATTAAACCATTAAAAAAGGTATCTACACAAATTATTAATAAGAACAAAATTATTTTATTAGTTAAATTTCAAGATAATACAATATACAGAGTACAATTAAATGCTAATCTTCGCATATTTTTAAGTACATTTAAAGATATATCGATCAGGCCCTATTCTGGTGACGATTGCATAAGGGAAAAACTGAATTATTTTGCCATTTTCGGCTGTTCTGTCGGCGATAAACTCACTTTGGTTAATGAAGATGATACGTATTTCAATGTCGAGTTGATCTAGCTCGTTTTCATTTTGTTTATCAAGTCGTTAATTTTGTGATTGGCATATGTTTTGATTAAATATTTATTTAACAAGATCATGAATAGAGTCGTGGTTAAAATGAGCGTCAAAATTACTACTGACACATTAATTTCCCTAAAGAGATTTAGAATACCGTATAATATTCCTATTCCCATAGAGTATAGTGCGGTGATTTCCAAGTTCGTCATTTTTATTGATAATTTAGAGTTTCTTTATTTCTTTATTTATATAATGTGTTTTATTAAAATTTTCTGCTGGAAATTTATACTAAAAGTTCCACATTGAAAACTGATTGTGCCTTTCTTAAATTTTCAAAAAATACTTTCCAATAGTCTGGGTAGGAATTCACTGAATAAATGATAATGGGTTTTAAATCTTTAAATTCTGTAATGTTGATTATTTGAGGTAATGGGTCTGAAAGGTTAGTTTCCAACAGCCACAGTTTTAATTTTTCCTCCCAAAATGTGTTCCATTCTTTGAATAAATCGTTAAAGTGTTGCTTTAAAATAACTTTTTGATCTTCGTTTAACATGTCCATCGATAGCACCTCCATAAACTCGTATAAGCTTAAAAATATTTTATACGTAATGTCTTTTGCACTCATTATGATTTTGTCTTTATTAGCTTGCGGTATATAAACCCGTCGGCAGCTATTTGAGGGTATTTAAGGGTGATAATTCAGTTTATTAATTTCGTGATAATTTTTATAGCAATTTCTTTTTTTGTTGTAACAGAAATGTAAATTGCATTTGTTACATTTCCAATGTGATCTGAACGTGCAGACATTACATTTGATCAGGTGATTTTTATCGTAAATTAAAACACACAATGCTGGTTTTTCTACCACTAAAAGATTATCATCTTGGCTTTCTTGGAAAGAGTTTTGGGGGAAAGTGCTTGTTATAAAATTTCCAAGTTGATTAGTTATAAATTCTCCTAGATTTATTAATAAATTCATTTTCTCTTACTTTTAATCGAAAAGTAATTATATTAGCGTTTTGCAGCTGGTAAATACTATAAATTCTCGACCGTATAGTAAAGCAGAACATGGACGAAAATGAAATTTATCGGAATGCTATTAAACCCTTATACAATTACGAGAATGACAAGGCTAGTTTATACGCCACAAAGGAAGTAATCAATTATAGGGTACTTAATGGCGTAGTCGGTAACACTCTGTCGCGGCCGTACCCCCAAGAACAGGGGGTGCCACAAGGCTGCGTCCTGAGTGTTATGCTTTTCGCTGTCAAGATTAATTCTATAACTAGACAACTTCCTCCATCAGTAGGCAATGCCCTCTATGTTGATGACTTTAGCATCTTTTGCTCATCTTCCAGCATGAGGGTCATTGAAAGACAACTGCAAATTGCATTGAACAATCTTTCGGTTTGGGCGACGGCAAACGGGTTTCGGTTCTCCCCACAGAAGACCGCTTGTGTGCACTTTTGCCACAAGCGTAATCTTCACCTGGATCCCGAGCTGCGGCTCGGGGGTAACATCATTCCAGTTGTGGCGGAGACCAAGTTTCTCGGTCTCATATTCGATCGGAAATTGACCTTTTTACCACACATACGTCATCTCAGGTCCAAGTGCACGCGGGCATTGAACATCGTCAAGGTCCTCTCCTCCCTTTCTTGGGGGGCGGACCGGTGTTCTTTGCTCCGCCTGTACCGTGCACTTGTCCGATCGAAACTGGACTACGGATCCCAGGTGTACGACTCGGCCCGGGATTCGGTGGTGAAGGTGCTGGACCCCCTCCATCATCAGGCTCTCCGTGTTTGCACGGGAGCCTTCCGCACCTCACCGGTCCAGAGTCTTTACGTTGAGACCGACGAACCTTCTTTATCTCTTCGCCGTCAGCAGTTGTCCCTACAATATGCTTCTAAATTGCGATCCCTGCCTGGCCATCCCACTTGGGACTGCGTTTTCAGTCCTAAGTGGGAAATGCTTTACACTAACCGGCCGACTGCCATTCGTCCATTTGGTTTGCGAGTCCGAGGCTACCTCAGAGACATCAACACCAGTCTCGATAGCATTGCACAGTCGACAGCTGAGCCACTTCCACCATGGCTCGCTGTTTCCCCTTCCTGTGATTTTTCCTTGTGCAGGACGGGGAAGGCCTTTACACCCGACTGTGTATACCGGCAACTCTTTGCCAGCCATCGTGCTGAGCACCCGGACTTCTTGCCTGTCTTTACAGATGGCTCGAAGTCCGGCACATCGGTGGGATCGGCCATGGTCTGCTGTGATGTAATCATTGCAGACCAGATCCCACTGCAGTGTTCCATCTTCACTGCAGAGTTGCACGCTATCAGCCTCGCCTTGGACCACGTGGCGACTAAGCATCATCGTCGGTGTGTGCTTTACACCGACTCGCTTAGCTCGCTACAGGCTTTGATCTCGGTGAGGCATCGGCCTCACCCTGTTCTTACTAAGATCCGCCAGCAGCTACATCGTCTGGCAGCCACCACCACCATCCATTTCTATTGGGTGCCCGGTCACGTCGGAATCAGGGGCAATGATTTGGCAGATTCTGCTGCTAGGTCAGCCACGCCCCTGTCCAACTCTCCGTTGCCGGTTCCCTATCTGGATTTCCGGCAGCGTTTTACCACCGAGCTCCGGGCACAGTGGCAGAGATCTTGGTCGGAACAGCTCACTAACAAACTCTTTGAGATCAAACCTATCATCAAACCATGGCAGTCTTGTTACCGCAGGAATCGCAAGGAGGAAGTTGTACTTGCTCGGCTCCGCTTAGGTCACTCCTATATTACTCATTCGTTTCTTCTACGGGCGGACGATGTACCTAAGTGCGAGTTTTGTGACACCATTTTAACAATCAAACATATTTTAATTCAATGTCCCTGTTTTAACCTGGAACGTCATTTGTATTTTAATTTTCACAATTTTACGTCCGAGCCACTTACACTCGGACATCTTTTATCCGATAGTAGCATTTTATCTCCAATTTTTGCCTTTTTACAGTATACCGGATATTTTACCAGATTATGATTTTATTCATTTGTAATTTATTCACCATCTGACCTAGGTCATTTACACCTGGGCTAGTTTTATCCTTTGACGGTACTGTATTTATTTATCTACACATTTGTTGTTTTACACTTTACTTTTTATTTCTGTTATATATATATATCTTGTTGGTTTTATTTTTTACCTTTTCCAGCATTTGTTTTTTAAGTTTGGTTGAGGAGTATTTGTCTTTTAGCATATTTTTACCTTGTTTGGCGCATTATAGCCCTAGTAGCTCATGCGCCATAAAACTCCAAACAACCAACCAACCAACTTAATGGCGTAGCTAAGGCTTTGAACATTTCCCTATATCAACATAGCAATTCTCACGATAAAATATACGTTCATCCAGATATCTTTAAACTCATAGAAAATGAGTGGAATCAAAAAATTATTCCCTCTTCTAGTTCAAATGCAAATCACGACGAACTCACCAGGTTTGAAAAATTGAAATCGTGTGATTTTTTGAGCAACGGAGATTGTCAAAAGCTAATCATGTCTCTCATTAAGAGAAATCAAGGCAATAGAAAACTTGAGAGTAAAGAGAAATCAAGGCAATAGAAAACTTGAGAGTAAAGAGAAAATCTTATTGAACACGACAATCAATGTTATTTTAGCTATTGACGGTCTCTTGGGCACTCAGATCAATGATTATAAAAATTATATATCTAATTTGAGTATAGGAAATGCCCCTAGCAGCATTGAAGAACAACATGTCTTTGCAGTTAGAACCATGTATGACGAAATTCCTTCAAATATATTGGGTACTGACGCTTGTCACTTGGTTAAGATCGCCTTGCTGGAACTCTACAGATCTAACTTAATAGATTCCGATTGTCAAATAATTGTGGAAGACATCTTAAAAGATTCGAACCTATATTTGCAAAAAAATGCTTCCTATTACAAAGAAATCAACAATTGACTAACTACGCAAAGTAGATAAGTAAAGATGTTTGACAAATGTTTGTTACAAATATGTCCCGAAGCTATATGTCATCCAGAAATAAAAATTGTAAATAAAACCATTTCTTGTGTGGTGTGTAATAAAACGTTAGAAATAAACGATTTATTGGCTCAATTAGACCCTTTTCGTTCTTGCGTTGTTGCGAAATGTTTTGCGGAGACTACGGGTAATGTTGATATAATATGCAAAGTTTATCTGGACGGAATACCTGGAATACAACCTACTCAATTATTAGTTTCATACAAGACGCTTATAATGGTCATTCACCTATTAGGCGTATTAACTTCAGAATTTGTAAATTATCATACTAATTTATTCTTAAAAAATAATACGTTAAACTCAAAATTTATACAGAATTTTTTAAAACAATACGTAAGCATAGTGGAAAAAACTAATTATGGGCCCGATAAGGATATAAATACCATACTTTTAACTATTTTACAATACATTAAGGAGTTTGTTAAAGATGAAATTAATATTATAGATCATTATTTTGAAACTATATGTCCTTATGTGAAAATGCTAGTATCTGATTATGAGGTTATTCAAAATCCTATAGACCAAATATCTTTACAGTCTCCGGGTCACCTATTACAAAATTTAAATGCTTTAGCCTCTCACGTTAGACAAAAGTTTTCTCCCAATTGCATACAATTTGATATTGTATTTGTTATGGTCTACAGTTTTCTCTGTGGCGATTCAATAGACACTTTGGCTAATTTCGTTCTTGATTTCCTCAACAAATTATGCAATGGTTATTTTGAAAGACAGCATTTTTTAATCGAAAGAAGTAAGAAAATTGTTGAAAATGAATTTTCGCGCAGAAAGAATATTAATTTTCATTATGCAAAAAAGTGTATTCAAAATGGAGAGTGTAAAATGCATTTGAGCTTGGACTTTTTCGAAAAAATTTCAAAAATGAACGGTATAGTTAATAAAGAACTTGGGAAACAAATATCCTTTCCTAACGAAAATATTCTTAATTTTGCCTGTGTGCAAGTATTTCCTTATGTTTTATTTCCAAATATTCATAATTATTATGGTTACGTTTCGGCTTTTCGCATATTAGCTAGTAATTTTGATAAACAATCGAAAACTTGTAAAAAGAATACTTTTTGTAATGCTAAAATACTTTTTGAATTTATCGAGTATTATAGTAACAAGTTTAAACTTTTTAATGAAGGTATTAACGTTCCCTATTTTAATTTAGAAATATTAAAGCTTTTTATCAGTTCTGATGAAAACATGACAGCGAATTTAACTAAAATGTTGGATATACTATCTATATATATACCGTTAATTCCAAATCAAATGATTAGAAAAATGATTTTCTTAATTCTTTTGATATGTGGAGGATTTGTATCGGCAGATATAACGGGAATACGTTTTAAAATAATTAATTATGGTTATGATTCGAAAATTAAAGAAGCAACCTATTTGATTAATGAGTGTGGTAGGGCAAGACCCTTTTCATATGTAACTAGCGAAGATTTACCTCTTAATGGCGAATTTATTGCTCCTATAATAGAAAAAAAATATAAAAGGGGTGACATTGAAATTTTTGATGAACATTCTACTGATTCCACCGAACAAACAGAGCCGCCAGCAATTACCACAGTTACTGAACAAACAGTTACTAAACAAACAGAGCCGCCAGCAATTACCACAGTTACTGAACAAACAGTTACTAAACAAACAGAGCCGCCAGCAGTTACTAAACAAACAGAGCCGCCAGCAGTTACCACAGTTACTGAACAAACAGTTACTAAACAAACAGAGCCGCCAGCAGTTACCACAGTTACTAAACAAACAGAGCCGCCAGCAGTTACTAAACAAACAGAGCCGCCAGCAGTTACCACAGTTACTGAACAAACTACCACAGTTACTAAACAAACAGAGCTGCCAGCAGTTACCACAGTTACTAAACAAACAGAGCCGCCAGCAGTTACCACAGTTACTAAACAAACAGAGCCGCCAGCAGTTACCACAGTTACTAAACAAACAGAGCTGCCAGCAGTTACCACAGTTACTAAACAAACAGAGCCGCCAGCAGTTACCACAGTTACTAAACAAACAGAGCCGCCAGCAGTTACCACAGTTACTAAACAAACAGAGCCGCCAGCAGTTACTGATACGCCTGCAGTTACTGATACGCCTGCAGTTACTGATACGCCAGCAGTTACTGATACGCCAGCAGTTACTGATATGCCAGCAGTTACTGAACAAACTACCACTAAAAAACGTCCTACCCTTAAAGTTTTATTTAATCTAATACCTCGTCTGATAAAAAATTTTTAACTGAAAAATTTTTTTTTGCTTCTAAATCCGTTCCAGAATTAATGACTGGGTTGCTTATAGACGAAAATGCCACAATGCTGCACGTGATTTCAAGTAATTCGTCTAGTTCGACGGCCGCTTTTACATCGGATATTGATGAGTTCATAAATTACAGTAAAAGGATACTCGGAGGAATGTTTAATGATGCAGATTCGCACTATGAAAACTCTATTGTTTTACATTATTGTTTTATTTTGTTTTATTTTACAGTTATATTGATTTTGATTCATTAAAGTGATTAATTGGTATATTTGCACGCCTATTACTTGATTAGGTGAAGTTTTATGTCATATCCATCACAATATTTGCACACCCATCACAATATTTGCACACCCATCACATGATTAATATTTGCACACCCATCACGTGAAACTATATAAATTGACATTGTCAAGGTTGGTTTTTAAAAAATGGTTTATTCTATACCCTTTGGTGAATGTTCCATATGTAAAAAAAATGCAAAGTATTATGTGGACATTATGTCTTATTCAGATCACATTAAATTATCTGTGAAGGAGTGGTTTAAATTTGGTAGGTTAATGAAAACCTTAAGGTATTCAAGTTATGCTGAATACGTCATTTCTTGTAAAATGATGGTTATAGGTTTACCTGTAGGTTTGGTCATTAAAAGTAATAAAATTATACCATTTTCCATTTATCTAAGTGTAGAACAGGTGGACGCTTTGAAAGATATTTACAAAACAGTTTCATACGATATATTGATTTTAAAATATGAAGAGCTGCCCAGTTTACTTCTCGATGCCGACATTATTTTGGAAGAAGAAAGTGCGGGTGTGAAAATTCTAAAGGAGTACAAAAACGTTCTATACATTTGCTCCAAGATCAAGCATGCCGCAAATATTACGGCCGAAATGACTATCGAAGGAAAACTGTGGACTATTCTCAGACAGTGCTTTATAATTAACGCGTCGCGTGACATCACGCAGCTTTTACAAACTGAGTGTTACGGCTGCGAAATTAATGATCCCAGTCAATTGAATCACCCCTGTTTGATGGTCGACGAAAACGACATTCGCAAATTTTTTTTTGATGTAATGTATAATATCGATCTGGAAGTTTTTAAGGATTTTTTTTTCTCGAGCATTAATGGTGATTGGTTTTCCCATCTCTCTACTTTTATAAATAATTTAAATCTGCGAGTTTTGTTGACTCAATTGTATAAAGATTTAATTTATACTTTTGAAGATGTTTATAAAATGTGTAATTAAAAAATGTGTAATTAAAAAATGTGTGTGCTATATAAGTGTGTGTGCTATATAAGTGTTCTCTTTGACTGCTTACTAAGTGTTCTCTTTGCTTACTAAGTGTTCTCGCTTACTAAGTGTTCTCTTTGACTGTTTACTAAGTGTTCTCGCTAAGTGTTCTCTTTGACTGCTTACTAAGTGTTCTCGCTAAGTGTTCTCTTTGACTGCTTACTAAGTGTTCTCTTTGATAGCCCCATCTAGTTCTTTTAGCCCATAATGGAATATCACATACCCAATGATGGTTTAATTTCGTTTCATAACGATGAATATTATTGGGAAATTATGGTTTGTGACGGAGACGAACGTAGTAAAATCAATTTGTCAATGAAAGAATGGCTCGAGTTTCTGGGGTTATTGAAATCTTTTGATATATGCACTCAATATACTGAATTTGATATTTCTATTCACGCGTTAGTTATTGTTTTACCCTTTAAACGGGGCTTGCTCATCAGGAAAAGTAGACGTCCATTGGGAACTACAAATGCCGTCTACCTAAATGAAGAACAATTAAAGACTTTGAATGAGGGTTATGAAATTATCTTGTATGATATAATGCTCTTGAAATTCAAAGAGTTTCCAAATTTAATTACTAGATCTGATATTATTTGTGATGTTGGTTGGTTGGTTGGTTGTTTGGGGTTTTTTGGCGCAATAGCAACTAAGGCTATATTGCGCCAAACAAACGATAAAAAGGGTAAAAGACATGAAAACCCACAACCAAAGTTAAAAGAGACACAAAAAACACATAACAAAAACGAGATGTAGAAAAAGAGAGCAACAAGTGTAAAATCAACAAGTATAAAATCAACAATAACAATGGGTGTATAGGACCCATGTAAAAAACAACAGGTAAAACACAGGTAAAAAACCAGTAAAAAAGAGAAAATTCATAAACGAGTAAAATAACCGGTAAAGCGTAAAAAGTCGAAAACAGTGTTAAAATAGCAATGATCCGATAAAAGATGTCCGAGTGTAAGGGGCTCGGATGTAAAATCGTGAAAGTTAAAAAACAGACGTCTTTCAAGGTTAAAACAAACACAGTCAATTAAAATATGCTTCACAGTTAAAACGGTGTCACAAAACTCGCACTTAGGTACTGCGTCCGCCTTAAGAAGAAAAGAGTGTGTTAAAAACGAGTGACCTAAGCGGAGCCGAGCAAGGACAACTTCCTCCTTACGATTCCTGCGAAAACAAGACTGCCACGGTTTGATAATGGGCTTGATCTCGAAGAGCTTGTTACCAACCTGTTCAGACCAAGATCTCTGCCACTGTGCCCGGAGCTCGATGGTGAAACGCTGCCGGAAATCCACATATGGAACCGGCAACGGAGAGTCGGACAGGGGCGTGGCTGACCTGGCAGCAGAATCTGCCAAATCATTGCCCCTGATTCCGACATGACCGGGCACCCAACAGAAGAGAATCGTGGTGGTGGCTGCCAGACGATGGAGTTGCTGGCGGATCTTGGAGAGAACAGGGTGAGGCCGATGCCTCACCGAGATCAAAGCCTGTAGCGAGCTAAGCGAGTCGGTGTAAAGCACACACCGACGATGATGCTTAGCTGCTATATGGTCCAAGGCAATGCTGATAGCATGCAACTCAGCAGTGAAGATGGAACACTGCAGTGGGATCTGGTCTGCAATGATGACATCACAGCAGACCATGGCTGATCCCACAGAAGTGCCGGACTTCGAGCCATCTGTGAAGACAGGCAAGAAGTCCGGGTGCTCAGCACGATGGCTGGCAAAGAGTTGCCGGTACACACAGTCAGGTGTAAAGGCCTTCCCCGTCCTGCACAAGGAAAAATCGCAGGAAGGGGAAACAGCGAGCCAAGGTGGAAGTGGCTCAGCTGTCGACTGTGCGATGCTATCGAGACTGGTGTTGATGTCTCTGAGGTAGCCTCGGACACGCAAACCGAAAGGACGAATGGCAGTCGGCCGATTCTGGTATAACATTTCCCACCTGGGACTGAAAACGCAGTCCCAAGTGGGATGGCCTGGCAGGGATCGCAATTTTGATGCATACTGTAGGGACAACTGCTGACGGCGAATAGATAAAGAAGGTTCATCGGTCTCAACGTAGAGACTCTGGACCGGCGAAGTGCGGAAGGCCCCCGTGCACACACGGAGGGCCTGATGATGGAGTGGGTCCAGCACTTTCACCACCGAATCCCGGGCGGAGTCATACACCTGGGATCCGTAGTCCAGTTTCGACCGGACAAGTGCAAGGTAAAGGCGGAGCAAAGAACATCGGTCCGCCCCCCAAGAGAGGGAGGAGAGGACCTTGATGATGTTCAATGCCCGCGTGCACTTGGACCTGAGATGTCGAATATGAGATAAAAAGGTCAATTTCCGGTCGAAGATGAGACCGAGAAACTTGGTCTCCGCCACAACTGGAATGATGTTACCCCCGAGCCGCAGCTCGGGGTCCAGATGAAGATTACGCTTGCGGCAAAAGTGCACACAAGCGGTCTTCTGTGGGGAGAACCGGAACCCATTGGCCGTCGCCCAAACCGAGAGATTGTTCAGGGCAGTTTGCAGTTGTCGTTCAATGACCCTCATGCTGGACGATGAGCAAAAGATGCTAAAGTCATCAACATAAAGGGCATTGCCTACAGTTGGAGGAAGGTGCCGTGTAATAGAATTTATCTTGACAGCAAAAAGCGTAACACTCAGGACGCAGCCTTGTGGCACCCCCTGTTCTTGGGGGAAAGGCCGCGACAGAGTGTTGCCGACACGAACTCGAAAAAGACGAGAAGATAAAAAGTTTGCAATGAAGATCGGCATGTGACCTCGCAAGCCGAAGCTGTGAAGGTCACGAAGAATGCCGAATCTCCATGCCGTGTCGTACGCTTTTTCGATGTCGAAGAAAACTGACACCAGGTGCTCTCGTCGTAAAAAAGAATTCCTGATCGCCGATTCGAGGCGGATCAGGTGGTCTAAAGTAGACCGGTGCCTGCGAAAGCCACACTGGGTGTTGGAAAGAAGGCCGTGATGTTCCAAATACCAGGCCAGCCTGGTATTTACCATCCTTTCCAACACCTTGCAGACGCAGCTCGTCAACGCAATTGGACGATAATTGGAAGGAATCTTGGGATCTTTCCCTGGCTTAGGGAAGGCCAAGACGATGGCCTCCCGCCAGGAGTCCGGAAACTGCTCCTCGAGGAAAATACGGTTGAAGAGTCGGAGCAGTCGATCCTTACTCGATGGTGAGAGATGTTGGAGCATGGCATAATGGACATTGTCTGGCCCAACAGCAGATGCACGAGAAGTGTGCAGAGCATGGCGAAGCTCCTCCGCTGTGAATGGCCTGTTGTAAGACTCCAGGCCATTCGAATGGAAGGACAGCGGAGAGCGTTCAGCCCTGCTCTTCTGGGCCAGAAACTCGGGGGAGTACGAGGAAGAGGAGGAGATGGAGGAGAATGACTCCCCCAGAGTGTCGGCAATTGCACGAGGATCAGCAATTGCCTGTCCATTGTGCTCCAGGATCGATAATGAGTGGGACGTGTACTTCCCACCCATCTTCCGGACCTTATCCCACACGACCTTAGAACTGGTCGTGCGGGTGATAGAAGATGCATATTTCATCCAAGATTCCTTCTGGCTCTGGCACCGGACGAAACGGGCTTTCGCCCTGGCGCGTTTGAATGCTTCGAGGTTGGGGGACGTCGGATATCTCCGAAACACCCCCCAAGCCTTGTTCTGAGCCTTACGAGCTGCGGTGCAGTCGGGATTCCACCACGGTTTTGGGAACCGTGGAAACCGAGTCGAGGTCTGAGGAATAGTAGAGGCAGCTGCATGGACGATGCAGTCCGTCAACTCCGCCACTGCGACATTGATGGGCTCCTGGCTGACAGAGTGATCATCAAGCTCAGACAAGAGCTCGAAGCCACTCCAGTCAGCCCGATCAAGCCTCCACCGGGAGACACGCAAAGGGCTGCAGGGCCCCCCACGAGAGATGGTGCACACCACGGGGAGGTGATCACTTCCGTATGGATTGTCCTCGACCTCCCATGTAAAGAGTGGAAGGATCGAGGAGGAGCAGATGGTGAGGTCAATGGCAGTGAACGAGCGGGTTGGGGAATGAAAGTAAGTACTGACACCGGTGTTCAACAGGGAGAGAGAAGGATCCAGGAGCCACTGCTCCAGGACCCGGCCCCTCCCGTTGGTGTCAGCACTGCCCCAAAGCGGACTGTGTCCGTTGAAGTCCCCCATGATGAGGAAGGGGGACGGCAGCTGCGAGATGAGGTCATCAAGGTCGTCCCGGAAAACGATGCTTCCGGGTGGGAGGTAGACAGAACAGACAGTCAACGAAAATCCCACAAAGAGGCGGATGGCTACCGCCTCTAAGTTTGTAGTAAGGGGAATGACCTGGAATGGAGAATGGTTGCTCACGAGGATGGCAACACCCCCGTGAGCTGGACCATCTCCATCGCGGTCCCGGCGAACGAGAGAAAAGTGCCGGATAGTGGGATTGTTGGCTGTCTGCAAGAATGTCTCCTGAAGGCACACGCAAAGGGGTTGGTGTGCCCTCAGGAGGACCTTGATGTCGTCAATATTCCTCTGGAATCCACGACAGTTCCATTGAAGGAGTGTGGCCATCTCAGGTCTTGGAAGAATTGGCGGACGTCTTACGATTTATTTTAACCGTCGCCAGCGACGGTTTAGGAAAATTAGGGCGGTCGGTGTCCATGTCCTCGGAGTCGTCCGAGCAACATGGATCCGAGACCGCCGAACGAGGAGGTAAAATTTTCTTTTTGGGCCCCGGCGGGGGCCCCTTGGGTTTCGTAGGTCTTGCTGTCTGTGGGCGGGGTGGAGGGGGCCTTCCAGATTGGTTGGTTGGTTGGTTGTTTGGGGTTTTTTGGCGCAATAGCAACTAAGGCTATATTGCGCCAAACAAACGATAAAAAGGGTAAAAGACATGAAAACCCACAACCAAAGTTAAAAGAGACACAAATAACACATAATAAAAACGAGATGTAGGAAAAGAGTAAAAGAGAGCAACAAGTGTAAAATCAATAAGTATAAAATCAACAATAACAATGGGTGTATAGGACCCATGTAAAAAACAACAGGTAAAACACAGCTAAAAAACCAGTAAAGAGAAAATTCATAAACGAGTAAAATAACCGGTAAAGCGTAAAAAGTCGAAAACAGTGTTAAAATAGCAATGATCTGATAAAAGATGTCCGAGTGTAAGGGGCTCGGACGTAAAATCGTGAAAGTTAAAAAACAGACGTCTTTCAAGTTTAAAACAAACACAGTCAATTAAAATATGCTTCACAGTTAAAACGGTGTCACAAAACTCGCACTTAGGTACTGCGTCCGCCTTAAGAAGAAAAGAGTGTGTTAAAAACGAGTGACCTAAGCGGAGCCGAGCAAGGACAACTTCCTCCTTACGATTCCTGCGAAAACAAGCCTGCCACGGTTTGACAATGGGCTTGATCTCAAAGAGCTTGTTACCAACCTGTTCAGACCAAGATCTCTGCCACCGTGCCCGGAGCTCGATGGTGAAACGCTGCCGGAAATCCACATATGGAACCGGCAACGGAGAGTCGGACAGGGGCGTGGCTGACTTGGCAGCAGCATCTGCCAAGTCGTTGCCCCTGATTCCGACATGACCGGGCACCCAACAGAAGAGAATCGTGGTGGTGGCTGCCAGACGATGGAGCTGCTGGCGGATCTTGGAGAGAACAGGGTGAGGCCGATGCCTCACCGAGATCAATGCCTGTAGCGAGCTAAGCGAGTCGGTGTAAAGCACACACCGACGATGATGCTTAGCTGCTATATGGTCCAAGGCAATGCTGATAGCGTGCAACTCAGCAGTGAAGATGGAACACTGCTGTGGGATCTGGTCTGCAATGATTACATCACAGCAGACCATGGCTGATCCCACTGAAGTGCCGGACTTCGAGCCATCTGTGAAGACAGGCAAGAAGTCCGGGTGCTCAGCACGATGGCTGGCAAAGAGTTGCCGGTACACACAGTCGGGTGTAAAGGCCTTCCCCGTCCTGCACAGGGAAAAATCGCAGGAAGGGGAAACAGCGAGCCAAGGTGGAAGTGGCTCGGCTGTCGACTGTGCGATGCTATCGAGACTGGTGTTGATGTCTCGCAGGTAACCTCGGACACGCAAACCGAAAGGACGAATGGCAGTCGGCCGATTCTGGTATAACATTTCCCACCTGGGACTGAAAACGCAGTCCCAAGTGGGATGGCCTGGCAGGGATCGCAATTTTGATGCATACTGTAGGGACAACTGCTGACGGCGAATAGATAATGATGGTTCATCGGTCTCAACATAGAGACTCTGGACCGGTGAAGTGCGGAAGGCCCCCGTGCACACACGGAGGGCCTGATGATGGAGTGGGTCCAGCACCTTCACCACCGAATCCCGGGCGGAGTCATACACCTGGGATCCGTAGTCCAGTTTCGACCGGACAAGTGCACGGTAAAGGCGGAGCAAAGAACATCGGTCCGCCCCCCAAGAGAGGGAGGAGAGGACCTTGATGATGTTCAATGCCCGCGTGCACTTGGACCTGAGATGTCGAATATGAGATAAAAAGGTCAATTTCCGGTCGAAGATGAGACCGAGAAACTTGGTCTCCGCCACAACTGGAATGATGTTACCCCCGAGCCGCAGCTCGGGGTCCAGATGAAGATTACGCTTGCGGCAAAAGTGCACGCAAGCGGTCTTCTGTGGGGAGAACCGGAACCCATTGGCCGTCGCCCAAACTGAGAGATTGTTCAGGGCAGTTTGCAGTTGTCGTTCAATGACCCTCATGCTGGACGATGAGCAAAAGATGCTAAAGTCGTCAACATAGAGGGCATTGCCTACAGTCGGAGGAAGTTGCCGTGTAATGGAATTTATCTTGACAGCGAAAAGCGTAACACTCAGGACGCAGCCTTGTGGCACCCCCTGTTCTTGGGGGAAAGGCCGCGACAGAGTGTTGCCGACACGAACTCGAAAAATACGAGAAGATAAAAAGTTTGCAATGAAGATCGGCATGTGACCTCGCAAGCCGAAGCTGTGAAGGTCACGAAGAATGCCGAATCTCCATGCCGTGTCGTACGCTTTTTCGATGTCGAAGAAAATGGACACCAGGTGCTCTCGACGTAAAAAAGAATTCCTGATCGCCGATTCGAGGCGGATCAGGTGGTCTAAAGTAGACCGGTGCCTGCGAAAGCCACACTGGGTGTTGGAAAGAAGGCCGTGATGCTCCAAATACCAGGCCAGCCTGGTATTTACCATCCTTTCCAACACCTTGCAGACGCAGCTCGTCAACGCAATTGGACGATAATTCGAAGGAATCTTGGGATCTTTTCCTGGCTTAGGGAAGGCCAAGACGATAGCCTCCCGCCAGGTGTCCGGAAACTGCTCCTCGATGAAAATACGGTTGAAGAGGCGGAGCAGTCGATCCTTACTCGATGGTGAGAGATGTTGGAGCATGGCATAATGGACATTGTCTGGCCCCACAGCAGATGCACGAGAAGTGTGCAGAGCACGGCGAAGCTCCTCCGCTGTGAATGGCCTGTTGTAAGACTCCAGGCCATTCGAATGGAAGGACAGCGGAGAGCGTTCAGACCTGCTCTTCTGGGCCAGAAACTCGGGGGAGTACGAGGAAGATGAGGAGATGGAGGAGAATGACTCCCCCAGAGTGTCGGCAATTGCACGAGGATCAGCAATTGCCTGTCCATTGTGCTCCAGGATCGAAAATGAGTGGGACGTGTACTTCCCACCCATCTTCCGGACCTTATCCCACACAACCTTAGAACTGGTCGTGCGGGTGATAGAAGATGTATATTTCATCCAAGATTCCTTCTGGCTCTGGCGCCGGACGAAACGGGCTTTCGCCCTGGCGCGTTTGAATGCTTCGAGGTTGGGGGACGTCGGATATCTCCGAAACACCCCCCAAGCCTTGTTCTGAGCCTTACGAGCTGCGGTGCAGTCGGGATTCCACCACGGTTTTGGGAACCGTGGAAACCGAGTCGAGGTCTGAGGAATAGTAGAGGCAGCTGCATGGACGATACAGTCCGTCAACTCCGCCACTGCGACATTGATGGGCTCCTGGCTGACAGAGTGCTCATCGAGCTCAGACAAGAGCTCGAAGCCACTCCAATCAGCCCGATCAAGCCTCCACCGGGAGACACGCGAAGGGCTGCAAGGCCCCCCACGAGAGATGGTACACACCACGGGGAGGTGATCGCTTCCATAGGGATTGTCCTCGACCTCCCATGTAAAGAGTGGAAGGATCGAGGAGGAGCAGATGGTGAGGTCAATGGCAGTGAATGTGCGGGTTGGGGTGTGAAAGTAGGTACTGACACCGGTGTTCAACAGGGAGAGCGATGGATCCAGGAGACACTGCTCCAAGACCCGGCCCCTCTCGTTGGTGTCAGCACTGCCCCAGAGCGGACTGTGGCCGTTGAAGTCCCCCATGATGAGGAAGGGGGACGGCAGCTGCGAGACGAGGTCATCAAGGTCATCCCGGAAAACGATGCTTCCGGGTGGGAGATAGACAGAACAGACAGTCAACGAAAATCCCCCCCCCCCTCCCCCCCCCTCGATGCGAGAGCCTGTCCGTGGTGAGGGGACCACCCTGTGAAGGTTCCGCTGGCTCGGTTACCTTCACAGGGTCCTAAACGCTCGCCCACGTGTTTGCCGTGCGTGGAGACCCGTGTCCCGGGAAAGGAGGATCCTGGTAGTTGCTCGGGGGTCCCCGTCTTCTCTCCTCAGCTCATGACTGGTGGGGTCCTCTTTGGCCGTTTTGCCATTGGGGAGCCTGTCCGTCGCGGGGCTGGGCAGCGGATTCCGGGGCCTCTGCTATACACTGCTTTGGCCTCTGCTTCCGGTAAACGGGAGCTCCTGGGGTGGCCCCCCCAGGAGCAATCGGCTGGTGGGCAGGTCCTGCTAGGGTCAACCGTGCAGAGCGGTGAGTAACCTTGCCCACGGTCCGGGTACAGGTTTGCAAGTTTCCTCACAACTTATTTTCCTTTTGTTGTTATCCTTTCTTTGTGAGGCCAGTTTGGCCATTCACAATTTTTCTTATTTTACACTTTGTTTCTTTTGTGTGGAACGTTTTTGTTCTGCACATTTCTCTTTTCATTTTCCTTATATTTATTTGTGAGGGCTTGGCTCACTGTCTGTGTGGGTATAGTGCCTGCGTAGCCCTGGCGCCCGACTGGGCGTCCCCTTGTTGGGCTCCGTGGAGGGTGGGGACAGCGGGCACTGAACCACACAAAAACAAACATGCGAGAGAATGAAGAAAATAATGCGATCGCCGCCAACAAGAGGGCTCGACGTGAGCCCCCATCTTCCTCGTCTACGTTATCTCTGCCGTCGTCTTCTGTGTCTGTGTCTTCGTTCCCAAAGTTCCTGATCATCCACTCCACGGGTGATCAGGTACTTGGGGACATGTCCCCTTTTTTCGTTAATAAAGGTTTGAAAGGTCTTGCGGGAGAACCGAAATCCGTAAAGCGCTTACGATCTGGCGACTTACAAGTTGAGACCGCTTGTTCAAAACACTCCGAACTACTCCTGAAAGTCAAAGAAATTGGTGGGGTGGCTGTCGAAGTCACTCCCCATAAAACTTTGAATTCCTCTCGGGGTGTGATCACCGAGTGGGGCCTCCTCAAAGTCACTGAGGAGGAGATCCTCTCGGAGCTCACACCTCAAGGAGTAACAGCGGTCCACCGGGTTTCAACACGCCGTGATGGGAAATTAACACCCACCCGGGTGCTAATCGTGACATTCAACACGCCACGCCTGCCTTCTTCCATCAAGGCAGGTTATTTACATTGTGAGGTACGGCCGTATATACCGAACCCTCTGCGCTGTTTTCAGTGTCAGATATACGGTCATGCCCGCACAGCATGCAGGGGCAAGCCCACCTGTGCTCGCTGTGGCAGTAAGGATCATCTCGATCCTGACTGCACAGCAGAAAAGGCATGCTGTGTGAACTGTAGTGGCGAACATCCGGCGTACTCCCGCGACTGTCCGAAGTGGAAAGAGGAAAAGGAGGTACAACGCCTCAAAGTCATAAATAACATCTCTTATGCAGAGGCGAGAAAGCTTGCTGCACCGCCTGCCCCGCCTGGCAAGGTTTCCTATGCCAGTGCAGTCATTGGAAAGCCCATCGTTCCAATGACTTCGGTTGCGGTGCAGACTGACATCAGTGTACCACCTACTGAGTCTTTCTCGCCAGCTGCGAAGTACCTCCTCACGCAGGCGAGACCGAGGGTGGTGTCGACTTCGACATCAACCCCGGTTTCCATTCCTGCAGCTCAGCCTTCCACCTCCACCGGAAGGCCTCCTCCTTCCCGTCCTCAGACAGCAAGACCTTCCAAACCGAAGGGGCCCCCACCAGGGCCTAAAAAGAAAACCATCACTCCTCCTCAAAGGGCGGTCACCGATCCATGCCCCTCGGACGATTCCGAGGACATGGATACCGACCGCCCCCTATTTACTAAACCGTCCTCTGCGGCGGTTAAGTTGAATAGGAACACGTCGTCCGCCCACTCTTCTAAGTCCTGAGATGGCCACACTCCTACAATGGAATTGTCGTGGATTCCAGAGGAATCTTGACGACATCAAGGCCCTCCTTCAGGCACACCAGCCCATCTGTGTGTGCCTGCAGGAGACATACTTGCAGCCAGTCACAGATCCCACGATCCGGCACTTTTCACTGGTTCGCCGGGACCGGGATGGAGATGGTCCAGCTCGCGGGGGTGTCGCCATCCTCGTGAGCAACCATTCTCCATTCCAGGTCGTAAACATCATCACCAACTTAGAGGCGGTAGCCATCCGTCTCTTCGTGGGGTTCTCACTGACTGTCTGCTCTGTATATCTTCCACCTGGGAGCATCGTCTTCCAGGAAGACCTTGATGATCTCGTCTCGCAGCTGCCGTCCCCCTTCCTCATTATGGGGGACCTCAACGGACACAGTCCACTTTGGGGCAGTGCTGACACCAACGGGAGGGGTGGGGTCCTGGAGCAGTGGCTCCTGGATCCTTCTCTCTCCCTGTTGAACACCGGTGTCAGCACTTACTTTCACTCCCCAACCCGCACTTTCACTGCCATTGATCTCACCATCTGCTCCTCCTCGATCCTTCCACTCTTTACATGGGAGGTCGAGGACAACCCGTACGGGAGCGATCACCTCCCCGTGGTGTGCACCATCTCCCGTGGGGGGCCTTGCAGCCCTTCACGCGTCTCACGGTGGAGGCTGGATCGGGCTGACTGGGGTGGTTTCGAGCTGCTCTCTGAGCTCGACGACCACTCCGTCAGCCAGGAGCCAATCAATGTGGCAGTAGCGGAGATAACGGACTGTATCGTAGATGCAGCTGCATCAACAATTCCTCAAACTTCTACACGGTTTCCTCGCTTTCCGAAACCGTGGTGGAATCCAGATTGCACCGCAGCTCGTAAGGCTCAGAACAAGGCTTGGGGGGTGTTTCGGAGATATCCGACTACCCCCAACCTTGAAAATTTCAAACGCGCCAGGGCGAAAGCACGTTTCGTCCGACGCCAGAGCCAGAAGGAATCTTGGATGAAGTATACGTCTTCCATCACCCGCACGACTAGTTCTAAGGTCGTGTGGGATAAAGTCCGGAAGATGAGTGGGAACTACACGTCCCACTCGTTATCGATCCTGGAGCACAATGGACAGGCAATTGCTGATCCCAAAGCAATTGCCGACACTCTGGGGGAGTCCTTCTCCTCCATCTCTTCGTCTTCCTCTTACTCCCCCGAGTTTCTGGCCCAGAAGGGCAGGGCGGAGCGCTCTCCGCTGTCTTTCCACTCGAATGGCCTGGAGCCTTACAACAGGCCATTCACAGCGGAGGAACTTCGCCTTGCTCTGCACTCTTCTCGTGCCTCTGCTGTAGGGCCGGACAATGTCCATTATGCCATGCTCCAACATCTTTCACCATCGAGTAAGGATCGGCTGCTCCATCTCTTCAATCGCATTTTTCTCGAGGAGCAGTTTCCGGACTCCTGGCGGGAGGCCATCGTCTTGGCCTTCCCCAAGCCAGGCAAAGATCCCAAGATTCCTTCCAATTATCGTCCTATCGCATTGACGAGCTGCGTGTGCAAGGTGTTGGAAAGAATGGTAAATGCCAGACTCATCTGGTATTTAGAACATCACAACCTTCTTTCCAACACCCAGTGTGGCTTTCGCAGGCACCGGTCTACTTTAGACCACCTGATCCGCCTCGAATCGGCGATCAGGAATTCCTTTTTACGTAGAGAGCACCTGGTGTCCATTTTCTTCGACATCGAAAAAGCGTACGACACGGCTTGGAGATTCGGCATTCTTCGTGACCTCCACAGTTTCGGCTTGAGAGGTCACATGCCGATCTTCATCTCCAACTTCTTATCGACACGCTCTTTTCGTGTCCGTGTCGGTAACACTCTGTCGCGGCCGTACCCCCAAGAACAGGGGGTGCCACAAGGCTGCGTTCTGAGTGTTACGCTTTTCGCTGTCAAGATTAATTCTATTACTAGACAACTTCCTCCATCAGTAGGCAATGCCCTCTATGTTGATGACTTTAGCATCTTTTGCTCTTCGTCCAGCATGAGGGTCATTGAAAGACAACTGCAAATTGCCCTGAACAATCTTTCGGTTTGGGCGACGGCAAACGGGTTTCGGTTCTCCCCACAGAAGACCGCTTGTGTGCACTTTTGCCACAAGCGTAATCTTCATCTGGATCCCGAGCTGCGGCTCGGGGGTAACATCATTCCAGTTGTGGCGGAGACCAAGTTTCTCGGTCTCATATTCGATCGGAAATTGACCTTTTTACCACACATACGTCATCTCAGGTCCAAGTGCACGCGGGCATTGAACATCGTCAAGGTCCTCTCCTCCCTCTCTTGGGGGGCGGACCGATGTTCTTTGCTCCGCCTGTACCGTGCACTTGTCCGATCGAAACTGGACTACGGATCCCAGGTGTACGACTCGGCCCGGGATTCGGTGGTGAAGGTGCTGGATCCCCTCCATCACCAGGCTCTCCGTGTTTGCACGGGAGCCTTCCGCACCTCACCGGTCCAGAGTCTTTACGTTGAGACCGACGAACCTTCTTTATCTCTTCGCCGTCAGCAGTTGTCCCTACAGTATGCTTCTAAATTGCGATCCCTGCCTGGCCATCCCACTTGGGACTGCGTTTTCAGTCCGAAGTGGGAAATGCTTTACAATAATCGGCCGACTGCCATTCGTCCTTTTGGTTTGCGAGTCCGAGGCTACCTCAGAGACATCAACACCAGTCTCGATAGCGTTGCACAGTCGACAGCTGAGCCACTTCCACCTTGGCTCGCTGTTTCCCCTTCCTGCGATTTTTCCCTGTGCAGGACGGGGAAGGCCTTTACACCCGACTGTGTGTACCGGCAACTCTTTGCCAGCCATCGTGCTGAGCACCCGGACTTCTTGCCTGTCTTTACAGATGGCTCGAAGTCCGGCACTTCGGTGGGATCAGCCATGGTCTGCTGTGATGTAATCATTGCAGACCAGATCCCACTGCAGTGTTCCATCTTCACCGCAGAGTTGCACGCTATCAGCCTCGCCTTGGACCACGTGGCGACTAAGCATCATCGTCGGTGTGTGCTTTACACCGACTCGCTTAGCTCGCTACAGGCTTTGATCTCGGTGAGGCATCGGCCTCACCCTGTTCTTACTAAGATCCGCCAGCAACTACATCGTCTGGCAGCCACCACCACCATCCATTTCTGTTGGGTGCCCGGTCACGTCGGGATTAGGGGCAACGACTTGGCAGATGCTGCTGCCAAGTCAGCCACGCCCCTGTCCGACTCTCCGTTGCCGGTTCCCTATCTGGATTTCCGGCAACGTTTTACCACCGAGCTCCGGGCACAGTGGCAGAGATCTTGGTCAGAACAGCTTACAAACAAGCTCTTTGAGATCAAACCTATCGTCAAACCATGGCAGTCTTGTTACCGCAGGAATCGCAAGGAGGAAGTTGTACTTGCTCGGCTCCGCTTGGGTCATTCGTTTATTACTCATTCGTTTCTTTTACGGGCGGACGACGAACCCAAGTGCGAGTTTTGTGACACCATTTTAACAATTAAACACATTTTAATTGATTGCTGTTGTTTTACCTTTGAAAGACGTATGTTTTTTAACTTTCATGATTTTACGTCCGAGCCCCTTACACTCGGACATCTTTTATCCGACCATTGTACTTTTACCTCTCTCTTTCAATTTTTACGATTTACTGGATATTTTAATCGCATATAGTTTTTACTCTTCAGCTTTTTACTTCTATGATTATACTACCTTATACATTGTTTGTGTATCCCAGGTCATTTACACCTGGTATTCTATTGTTTTCTGTTGTATTTTTACACTTGTTCTTTGTTGTTTTACCTTTTTACAATTTTGCTAATTTCTTTTAAATGTGGTTGCGGGTTTACATGTCTTTTATCTTTTATATTGTCTTTTGTTTGGCGCATTATGGCCTAGTCGCCGATGCGCCATAAAACCCAAAACAAAACAAAAAACAAAAAACGAAAATCCCACAAAGAGGCGGATGGCAACCGCCTCTAAATTTGTGGTGATGGGAATGACCTGGAATGGAGAATGGTTGCTCACGAGGATGGCAACACCCCCGTGAGCTGGACCATCTCCATCCCGGTCCCGGCGAATGAGAGAAAAGTGCCGTATAGTGGGATTGTTGGCTGTCTGCAAGAATGTCTCCTGAAGGCACACGCAAAGGGGTTGGCGTGCCTTCAGGAGGACCTTGATGTCGTCAATATTCCTCTGGAATCCACGACAGTTCCATTGAAGGAGTGTGGCCATCTCAGGTCTTAGAAGTGGCGGACGACTTGCGATTTATTTTAACCGTCGCCAGCGACGGTTTTGGAAAATTAGGGCGGTCCGTGTCCATGTCCTCGGAGTCGTCCGAGCAACATGGATCAGAGACCGCCGAACGAGGAGGTAAAATCTTCTTTTTGGGCCCCGGCGGGGGCCCCTTAGGTTTTGTAGGTCTTGCTGTCTGTGGGCGGGGAGGAGGGGGCCTTCCAGAGGTGGAAGGCACAGACACAGGAATAGAAACCGGTGTCGATGTCGAGATTGACACCGACGTCGGCTTCGCCTGCGTCAAGAGGTACTTAGCAGCAGGTGAGAAAGATTCAGCTGGTGGAACGCTGATGTCGGTCTGCACCGCCACGGAAGCCATCTGAACGACGGGCTTTCCGGCAACCGCACCGGCATAGGAGACCTTGCCAGGTGGGGCAGGCGGTGCAGCGAGCTTTCTCGCCTCTGGATAGCTGATGTTGTGGAGGGTCTTCAGACGTTGTACCTCTTTCTCCTCCAGCCACTTCGGACAGTCGCGGGAGTACGCCGGATGCTCACCACGGCAGTTGATACAGCATGCCTTTTCTGCTGTGCAGTCAGGTTCCAGATGATCCTGACTGCCACAACGAGCACAGGTGGGCTTGCCCCGGCATGCGGTGCGGGCATGGCCAAACCTCTGGCATTGGAAACAACGCAGAGGGTTTGGTATAAATGGCCGCACCTCGCACTTTAAGTACCCTGCCTTGATAGAAGTAGGCAGTTGTGGTGAGTTGAAAGTTAGAATGAGTACCCGGCTGGGCTCTAACTTTCCATTACGGCGTGATGAAACCCGGTGGACTGCTATCACTCCCTGGGCTGAAAGCTCCGAGAGGATTTCCTCCTCAGAAACCTTGAGGAGGCCCCACTCGGAGATCACGCCCCGGGAGGAATTGAGCGTCTTGTGTGGAGTGACTTCGACTGTCACTCCACCAATCGCTGTAACCTTTAATAGAAGCTCCGAATGTTTGGAGCATGCAGTCTCCACCTGCAAGTCACCGGATCTTAGGCGCTTGACAGATTTTGGTTCTCCCGCAAGACCTTGAATACCCTTGTGTATAAAAAAGGGGGACATGTCCCCAAGTACCTGATCACCCGTAGAGTGGATGATTAGGAACTTCGGAGACGGAGACACACACGAAGACGAAGGCAAAGACAGAGAAGTTGGGGGTTCATGGCGAGCCCTCTTCGCAGCATTGATCGAATTTTTATGAGTTGGAGAACTCATGGTTGTTTTTAAAAAATTCAGTGCCCGTTGTCCCCACCCACCATGGAGTCCAACAAGGGGACGCCCAGTTGGGCGCCAGGGCTGCCCGGGCACCATACCCACACAGCCAGTGAGCCAAGCCCTCACTACAAAACAAAAAGGAAAAGTAAAAGAGAAATGGTGGGAAACTCGTCGGAGTTCCCACAAAAGAAAAGAAGCAACAAAACAATAAAGTGTGAGGCAAGAGCTGGCCTCACAAAAGAAAGAAAACTACAAAATTAGTAAATGTGTGGGGAAACTCGCAAACCGTTGTCCGGACGGTGGACAAGGTTACTCACTGATCAGCATAGTTGACCCTAGCAGGACCTGCCCACCAGCCGATTGCTCCTGGGGGGGCCACCCCAGGAGCTCCCGTTTACCGGAAGCAGAGGCCAAAGCAGTGTATAGCAGAGGCCCCGGAATCCGCTGCCCAGCCCCGCGACGGACAGGCTCCCCAATGGCAAGACGGCCAATGGGGACCACGCCAGTCATGAGCTGAGGAGAGAAGACGGGGACCCCCGAGCAACTGCCAGGGCCTTCCAGAGGTGGAAGTGGAAGGCACAGACACAGGAATAGAAACCGGTGTCGATGTCGAGGTTGACACCAACGTCGGCTTCGCCTGCGTCAAGAGGTACTTGGCAGCAGGCGAGAAAGATTCAGCTGGTGGAACGCTGATGTCGGTCTGCACCGCCACGGAAGCCATCTTAACGATGGGCTTTCCAGCAACCGCACCGGCATAGGAGACCTTGCCAGGTGGGGCAGGTGGTGCAGCGAGCTTTCTCGCCTCTGGATAGCTGATGTTATGAAGGGTCTTGAGGCGCTGTACCTCTTTCTCCTCCAGCCACTTCGGACAGTCGCGGGAGTACGCCGGATGTTCACCACGGCAGTTTACACAGCATGCCTTTTCTGCTGTGCAGTCAGGTTCGAGATGATCCTGACTGCCACAACGAGCACAGGTGGGCTTGCCCCGGCATGCGGTGCGGGCATGGCCAAACCTCTGGCATTGAAAGCAACGCAGAGGGTTGGGGATAAATGGCCGCACCTCGCAGTGTAAGTATCCTGCCTTGATGGAAGTAGGCAGGCGTGGTGTGTTGAAAGTTAGGATTAGTACCCTGGTGGGCTCTAACTTTCCATTACGGCGTGACGAAACCCGGTGGACTGCGATCACCCCCTGGGCTGAAAGCTCCGAGAGGATTTCCTCCTCAGAAACCTTGAGGAGGCCCCACTCGGAGATCACGCCCCGGGAGGAATTGAGCGTTTTGTGTGGAGTGACTTCGACTGCCACTCCACCAATCGCTGTAACCTTTAATAAAAGCTCCGAGTGCTTGGAGCATGCAGTCTCCACCTGCAAGTCACCAGATCTTAGGCGCTTGACAGATTTCGGCTCTCCCGCAAGACCTTGAATACCCTTGTTGATAAAAAAAGGGGACATGTCCCCAAGAACCTGATCACCCGTAGAGTGGATGATCAGGAACTTCGGAGACGGAGACACACACGAAGACGAAGGCAAAGACAGAGAAGTTGGGGGTTCATGGCGCGCCCTCTTCGCGGCATTGTTCGAAGAATTATGAGTAGGTGTACTCATGGTTGTGTTTAAAAAATTCAGTGCCCGTTGTCCCCACCCACCATGGAGTCCAACAAGGGGACGCCCAGTTGGGCGCCAGGGCTGCCCGGGCACCATACCCACACAGCCAGTGAGCCAAGCCCTCACTACAAAACAAAAAGTAAAAGTAAAAGAGAAATGGTGGGAAACTCGACGGAGTTCCCACAAAAGAAAAGAAGCAACAAAGCAATAAAGTGTGAGGCAAGAGCTGGCCTCACAAAAGAAAGAAAACTACAAAACTAGTAAATGTGTGGGGAAACTCGCAAACCGTTGTCCGGACGGTGGACAAGGTTACTCACTGAACAGCATAGTTGACCCTAGCAGGACCAGCCCACCAGCCGATTGATCCTGAGGGGGCCACCCCAGGACCTCCCGTTTACCTGAAGCAGAGGCCAAAGCAGTGTATAGCAGCGGCCCCGGAATTCGCTGCCCAGCCCCGCGACAGACAGGCTCCCCAATGGCAAAACGGCCAAAGGGGACCCCACCAGTCATGAGCTGGGGAGAGAAGACGGGGACCCCTGAGCAACTGCCAGGATCCTCCTTTCCAGGGACACGGGTCTCCGCGCACGGCAAACACGCGGGCGAGCGGTTAGGACCCTGTGAAGGTAACCGAGCCAGCGGAACCTTCACAGGGTGGTCCCCTCACCACGGACAGGCTCTCGCATCGAGGGGTTATTTGTGATGAAAATAGTGTCGAGCCTTTAAATAAATTTAAATATTCTTTGTTTATTCGTTATGCAAAGAATTGTCCCGCTGTAATTGATGACGAAATGTGTCCCGAAACAAAATTATGGACAATATTTAGACAATGCTTAATAATTAATGTATTACGTGATATCGCACTCCGGCAAGAAAAGTGACATAACTCAAAAATGTAGTGTTTGAGAAATAACAAATTAAAGAAATCATGATGAATGTGAAGTAGCCTAAAAGTAAAACTGACAACTGCTCCCTGGCGGTTAATTTGCGAGTTAGAGATGTGACGTTTTTCGTTCACGTAGAGGAACACAATACCTATTTATCACTGACATAACCTCAAAATACGCATTTTTTGAGTTATGCCACTTTTCTTGCCGGGGTGCGATATGTTCTTTAAGCGTGAATCACGAGATATTTCTAACGATAATTATTTGAATGTTTTAAATGTTCCGTTATATGCTAAAATAATATACGATTTAGAATTGAAAGCATTTGCAGATTGGGTTTATACGCTTGTGGTGGATATGAATTGTCTTCCCTATCTTTTTGAATTTATAAATAATAAAAATTGGAAGGCTTTGTTAGAGGAAGTTTATGAAGATATATTTTGTACTCTATATCGCACCCCGGCAAGAAAAGTGACATAACTCAAAAAATGCGTATTTTGAGGTTATGTCAGTGATAAATAGGTATTGTGTTCCTCTACGTGAACGAAAAACGTCACATCTCTAACTCGCAAATTAACCGCCAGGGAGCAGTTGTGTCAGTTTTACTTTTAGGCTACTTCACAGTTTTATTGATTTCTTTAATTTGTTATTTCTCAAATACTGCATTTTTGAGTTATGTCACTTTTCTTGCCTGGGTGCGATATGATGAATAAAGTGTTACAGGTTGGTTTAAAGGATGGATTAAGTTATTGGCAGCTGGTGCCCTCAGTAAAAGTATTCATGCTTTCAGCTGATTGTGGAGCTTTCAGCTGATTGTGGAGCTTTCAGCTGATTGTGGAGCTTTCAGCTGATTGTGGAACTATACGTCTTCAAGTAGTAATGGATGGTGTAACCGTGCATTTCGAGTTTGCGAACAAGTCTATAGAGGCTTTAGAAAGAGATGGACTTGTTAGAAGTGCCTCGTCTCCTTATAACTCTTGCCTTCCATACATCTTAAAAGTTCCGTTGCACATCACTAGTAAGACTGCAGCCGCCTGTCCAAACATCATCAACAGCTACCAAAAGGGTGCTTAGAAGCCCAGGATCTCTTAGATAAATTTCGCCAAATGCCACAAGCACACAGTATTATAGAGAGCTTATGTTTGAAATTGCTAAAGACTGAACTCTTGTAGAAAAAATTTATAGATGAGGGGTTAATATCGGATGCTATCACGTAGGAGCGTGTGCTCCATTGTCCATCAAAGTAGTTGCTACACTTTGTCCCCCCGGTTAAGCACTGTCAGATCTTTCGTCAATATATTTTTCTAATAATTTTCTTCGTTTTATCACGAAAAAAACAGCCATTGCTCTAGTATATTGATTGTTTTCTTCGAATTGTTTACTTTCGGGAAATTCTTTTAAAATGCATCTAACTAAACTAAAATTTCTATAAAAACTTAGAGTCCTAATAGTTGATAATTCTAACCATCTATAAAAAGTTTCAGAATCTTCGTAAATATGCAGATGATGTTGCAAAATAGTTGGAATATTTCCAAAATACGATTTTTAGTGCAGTAAACATTATGAGGGTAACATAAAAAATGTCTTGTTCTGTATAATGTACTAAATTGAGAAGAGCAAAAATTACAATTCCGATTAAGAACTCTTCAATTGCAGTAATTAAATATTTTAAAAATTCGAGGATTTTTCCTCTTCGAGCTGAAAGAGAAACGAAATCTCTTTTAGAGTAGATTGTGAGATGTTTTCGTTAATGAATAAAGTGTGTTTTATTTTAATCTTAATCGTCTTCAAATTTTCTTTAGGAATATTTGCTATTATCGATTCGACATTTCTCATAAATATAAAATCGTAAATTATTATGAAAAAATATAAACATAACATTAATTGTTCGTAAATATTACCAGTTGATGTTTTTAGAAAACATACTATAATAACAAACGTAAACATGAACACTTTTGCGTAATAGTTTAAATTTCCCACATTCTAAATATTTTATTTAGTGATTGAATGTTACTTTTAGTTTTATTGTCAATGTATGTGTATGACGATAAAAAATTACTTATTACTCTCGCATTCACACAAATTTCCTCGAGGATGTTTTCAAATGTTTTTAGTGTTGAATCCATTTAAAAAGATACTGTATGGATATATATATATATCGTATCCCGTATAAAGGTGAAGAAGCATGTATAGTGACGACAGTGGTTGGTTGGTTGGTTGGTTGTTTAGGGTTTAATGGCGCATTAGCAACTGAGGCTATAATGCGCCAAACGAATGTCCAAGATGTAAAAAGATAAAAGTCATGGAACCCTCAACCAATTTTTAAAAATAAACTAGAAATTTAACGAGATAAATGTAGAATAATAAAATAACAAACAGTGAGTAACAATAAACAAATGTAGAAATATTTTGTAAAAATAAAAGTAACCAGGTGTAAACAATCAATAGAGTAAAATTATAGACGAGTAAAATAACCTGTAAATTGTAAAAATTGAAAGACAGCGTTAAAACAACAATGATCAGCTAACAAATGTCCGAATGTAAGAGGCTCGGACGTAAAATCATGAAAATTAAAAAACAAACGCCGTTCAAAGTTAAAACATGGACACGATATTAAAATGTGTTTGATGGTTAAAATGGTGTCACAAAACTCACACTTAGGTACGTCGTCCGCCCGTAAGAGAAACGAATGTGTAATAAACGAATGACCTAAGCGGAGCCGAGCAAGTACAACTTCCTCCTTGCGATTCCTGCGGTAACAAGACTGCCATGGTTTGACGATAGGTTTGATCTCAAACAGCTTGTTTGTAAGCTGTTCTGACCAAGATCTCTGCCACTGTGCCCGGAGCTCGATGGTAAAACGCTGCCGGAAATCCAGATAGGGAACCGGCAACGGAGAGTGGGACAGGGGCGTGGCTGACTTGGCAGCAGCATCTGCCAAGTCGTTGCCCCTAATCCCGACGTGACCGGGCACCCAACAGAAATGGATGGTGGTGGTGGCTGCCAGACGATGTAGTTGCTGGCGGATCTTAGTAAGAATAGGGTGAGGCCGATGCCTCACCGAGATCAAAGCCTGTAGCGAGCTAAGCGAGTCGGTGTAAAGCACACACCGACGGTGATGCTTAGTCGCTACGTGGTCCAAGGCAAGACTGATAGCATGCAACTCTGCAGTGAAGATGGAACACTGCAGTGGGATCTGGTCTGCAATGATTACATCACAGCAGACCATGGCTGATCCCACCGAAGTGCCGGACTTCGAGCCATCTGTAAAGACAGGCAAGAAGTCCGGGTGCTCAGCACGATGGCTGGCAAAGAGTTGCTGGTACACACAGTCGGGTGTAAAGGCCTTCCCAGTCCTGCACAGGGAAAAATCGCAGGAAGGGGAAACAGCGAGCCAAGGTGGTAGTGGCTCAGCTGTCGACTGTGCAATGCTATCGAGACTGGTGTTGATGTCTCGCAGGTAACCTTGGACACGCAAACCGAAAGGACGAATGGCAGTCGGCCGATTAGTGTAAAGTAGTTCCCACTTCGGACTGAAAACACAGTCCCAAGTGGGATGGCCTGGCAGGGATCGCAATTTAGAAGCATATTGTAGAGACAACTGCTGACGGCGAAGAGATAAAGATGGTTCGTCGGTCTCAACGTAAAGACTCTGGACTGGTGAGGTGCGGAAGGCTCCCGTGCAAACACGGAGAGCCTGATGATGGAGGGGATCCAGCACCTTCACCACCGAATCCCGGGCCGAGTCGTACACCTGGGATCCGTAGTCCAGTTTCGATCGGACAAGTGCACGGTATAGGCGGAGCAAAGAACATCGGTCCGCCCCCCAAGAGAGGGAGGAGAGGACCTTGACGATGTTCAATGCCCGCGTGCACTTGGACCTGAGATGACGTATGTGTGGTAAAAAGGTCAATTTCCGATCGAATATGAGACCGAGAAACTTGGTCTCCGCCACAACTGGAATGATGTTACCCCCGAGCCGCAGCTCGGGATCCAGATGAAGATTACGCTTGTGGCAAAAGTGCATACAAGCGGTCTTCTGTGGGGAGAACCGAAACCCGTTTGCCGTCGCCCAAACCGAAAGATTGTTCAGGGCAATTTGCAGTTGTCTTTCAATGACCCTCATGCTGGACGAAGAGCAAAAGATGCTAAAGTCATCAACATAGAGGGCATTGCCTACTGATGGAGGAAGTTGTCTAGTTATAGAATTAATCTTGACAGCGAAAAGCGTAACACTCAGAACGCAGCCTTGTGGCACCCCCTGTTCTTGGGGGTACGGCTGCGACAGAGTGTTACCGACACGGACACGAAAAGAGCGTGTCGATAAGTAGTTGGAGATGAAGATCGGCATGTGACCTCTTAAGCCGAAACTGTGGAGGTCACGAAGAATGCCGAATCTCCAAGCCGTGTCGTACGCTTTTTCGATGTCGAAGAAAATTGACACCAGGTGCTCTCTTCTTAAAAATGAATTTCTGATAGCCGATTCGAGGCGTATCAGATGGTCAAGAGTTGACCGTTGCCTGCGAAAGCCACACTGGGTGTTGGAAAGAAGGTTGTGATGTTCTAAATACCAGATGAGTCTGGCATTTACCATTCTTTCCAACACCTTGCACACGCAGCTCGTCAATGCGATGGGACGATAATTGGAAGGAATCTTGGGATCTTTGCCTGGCTTGGGGAAGGCCAAGACGATGGCCTCCCGCCAGGAGTCCAGAAACTGCTCCTCGAGAAAAATGCGATTGAAGAGATGGAGCAGCCGATCCTTACTCGATGGTGAAAGATGTTGGAGCATGGCATAATGGACATTGTCCGGCCCTACAGCAGAGGCACGAGAAGACTACAGAGCCAGGCGAAGCTCCTCCGCTGTGAATGGCCTGTTGTAAGGCTCCAGGCCATTCGAGTGGAAAGACAGCGGAGAGCGCTCCGCCCTGCCCTTCTGGGCCAGAAACTCGGGGGAGTAAGAGGAAGACGAAGAGATGGAAGAGAAGGACTCCCCCAGAGTGTCGGCAATTGCTTTGGGATCAGCAATTGCCTGTCCATTGTGCTCCAGGATCGATAACGAGTGGGACGTGTAGTTCCCACTCATCTTCCGGACTTTATCCCACACGACCTTAGAAGTAGTCGTGCGGGAAATAGAAGATGTATACTTGATCCAAGATTCCTTCTGGCTCTGGCGTCGGACGAAACGAGCTTTCGCCCTGGCGCGTTTGAAATTTTCGAGGTTGGGGGTTGTCGGATATCTTCGAAACACCCCCCAAGCCTTGTTCTGAGCCTTACGAGCTGCGGTGCAATCTGGATTCCACCACGGTTTCGGAAAGCGAGGAAACCGTGTAGAAGTTTGAGGAATTGTTGATGCAGCTGCATCTACGATACAGTCCGTTATCTCCGCTACTGCCACATTGATTGGCTCCTGTCTGACAGAGTGGTTATCGAGCTCTGAGAGCAGCTCGAAACCACCCCAGTCAGCGCGATCGAGCCTCCACCGCGAGACGCGTGAAGGGCTGCAAGGCCCCCCACGGGAGATGGTGCACACCACGGGGAGGTGATCGCTTCCATAAGGGTTGTCCTCGACCTCCCATGTAAAGAGTGGAAGGATCGAGGAGGAGCAGATGGTGAGGTCAATGGCAGTGAAAGAGCGGGTTGGGGAGTGAAAGTAAGTACTGACACCGGTGTTCAACAGGGAGAGAGATGGATCCAGGAGCCACTGCTCCAGGACCCCGCCCCTCCCGTTGGTGTCAGCACTGCCCCAAAGTGGACTGTGTCCGTTGAGGTCCCCCATAATGAGGAAGGGGGACGGCAGCTGCGAGACGAGATCATCAAGGTCTTCCTGGAAGACGATGCTCCCAGGTGGAAGATATACAGAGCAGACAGTCAGCGAGAACCCCACGAAGAGACGGATGGCTACCGCCTCCAAGGTGGTGGTGAGGGATACGACCTGGAATGGAGAATGGTTGCTCACGAGGATGGCGACACCCCCGCGAGCTGGACCATCTCCATCCCGGTCCCGGCGAACCAGTGAAAAGTGCCGGATCGTGGGATCTGTGACTGGCTGCAAGTATGTCTCCTGCAGACACACACAGATGGGCTGGTGTGCCTGAAGGAGGGCCTTGATGTCGTCAAGATTCCTCTGGAATCCACGACAATTCCATTGTAGGAGTGTGGCCATCTCAGGACTTAGAAGAGTGGGCGGACGACGTGTTCCTATTCAACTTAACCGCCGCAGAGGACGGTTTAGTGAATAGGGGGCGGTCAGTATCCATGTCCTCGGAATCGTCCGAGGGGCATGGATCGGTGACCGCCCTTTGAGGTGCAGTGATTTTCTTTTTAGGACCCGGCGGGGGCCCCTTAGGTTTGGAAGGTCTTGCTGTCTGAGGACGGGAAGGAGGAGGCCTTCCGGTGGAGGTGGAAGGATGAACTGCAGGAATGGAAGCCGGGGTTGATGTCGAAGTCGACACCACCCTCGGTCTCGCCTGCGTAAGGAGGTATTTCGCAGCTGGAGAGAAAGACTCAGTAGGTGGTACACTGATGTCTGTCTGCACCGCAACCGAAGTCATTGGAACGATGGGCTTTCCAATGACTGCACTGGCATAGGAAACCTTGCCAGGTGGGGCGGGCGGTGCAGCAAGCTTTCTCGCCTCAGCATACGAGATGTTATTGACGACTTTGAGGCGTTGTACCTCCTTTTCCTCTTTCCACTTCGGACAGTCGCGGGAGTACGCCGGATGTTCGCCACTGCAGTTCACACAGCATGCCTTTTCAGCTGTGCAGTCAGGATCGAGATGATCCTTACTGCCACAGCGAGCACAGGTGGGCTTGCCCCTGCATGCTGTGCGGGCATGACCGTATATCTGACACTGAAAACAGCGCAGAGGATTTGGGATATACGGCCGAACCTCACAATGTAAATAACCTGCCTTGATGTAAGAAGGCAGGCGTGGCGTATTGAATGTCACAATCAACACCCGGGTGGGTGTTAATTTTCCATCACGGCGTGTCGAAACCCGGTGGACCGCTGTTACTCCTTGAGGTGTGAGCTCCGAGAGGATTTCCTCCTCAGTGACTTTGAGGAGGCCCCACTCGGTGATCACACCCCGAGAGGAATTCAAAGTTTTATGGGGAGTGACTTCGACAGCCACCCCACCAATATCTTTTACTTTCAGGAGCAGTTCGGAATGTTTCGAACAAGCGGTCTCAACCTGCAAGTCGCCAGATCTTAAGCGCTTGACGGATTTCGGCTCTCCCGCAAGACCTTTCAAACCTTTATTAACGAAAAAAGGGGACATGTCCCCAAGTACCTGATCACCCGTGGAGTGGATGATCAGGAACTTTGGGAACGAAGACACAGACACAGAAGACAACGGCAGAGATAACTTTGACAACGAGGAAGATGGGGGCTCATGTCGAGCCCTCTTGTTGGCGGCGATCGCATTAATTTCATCACTCTCTCTCATGATTTTTTTGTGTGGTTCAGTGCCCGCTGTCCCCACCCTCCACGGAGCCCAACAAGGGGACGCCCAGTCGGGCGCCAGGGCTACGCAGGCACTATACCCACACAGACAGTGAGCCAAGCCCTCACAAATAAATACAAGGAAAATGAAAAGAGAAATGTGCAGAACAAAAACGTTCTACACAAAAGAAACAAAGCTTAAAATAACAAAATTGTGAATGGCCAACCTGGCCTCACAAAGAAAAGATAACGAAAAAAGGAAAATATTGGTTGGTTGTTTGGGGTTTTTTGGCGCAATAGCAACTAAGGCTATATTGCGCCAAACAAACGATAAAAAGGGTAAAAGACATGAAAACCCACAACCAAAGTTAAAAGAGACACAAAAAACACATAACAAAAACGAGATGTAGAAAAAGAGTAAAAGAGAGCAACAAGTGTAAAATCAACAAGTATAAAATCAACAATAACAATGGGTGTATAGGACCCATGTAAAAAACAACAGGTAAAACACAGGTAAAAAACCAGTAAAAAAGAGAAAATTCATAAACGAGTAAAATAACCGGTAAAGCGTAAAAAGTCGAAAACAATGTTAAAATAGCAATGATCCGATAAAAGATGTCCGAGTGTAAGGGGCTCGGACGTAAAATCGTGAAAGTTAAAAAACAGACGTCTGTCAAGGTTAAAACAAACACAGTCAATTAAAATATGCTTCACAGTTAAAACGGTGTCACAAAACTCGCACTTAGGTACTGCGTCCGCCTTAAGAAGAAAAGAGTGTGTTAAAAACGAGTGACCTAAGCGGAGCCGAGCAAGGACAACTTCCTCCTTACGATTCCTGCGAAAACAAGACTGCCACGGTTTGACAATGGGCTTGATCTCGAAGAGCTTGTTAGCAACCTGTTCAGACCAAGATCTCTGCCACTGTGCCCGGAGCTCGATGGTGAAACGCTGCCGGAAATCCACATATGGAACCGGCAACGGAGAGTCGGACAGGGGCGTGGCTGACCTGGCAGCAGAATCTGCCAAATCATTGCCCCTGATTCCGACATGACCGGGCACCCAACAGAAGAGAATCGTGGTGGTGGCTGCCAGACGATGGAGCTGCTGGCGGATCTTGGAGAGAACAGGGTGAGGCCGATGCCTCACTGAGATCAAAGCCTGTAGCGAGCTAAGCGAGTCGGTGTAAAGCACACACCGACGATGATGCTTAGCTGCTATATGGTCCAAGGCAATGCTGATAGCATGCAACTCAGCAGTGAAGATGGAACACTGCTGTGGGATCTGGTCTGCAATGATTACATCACAGCAGACCATGGCTGATCCCACCAAAGTGCAGGACTTCGAGCCATCTGTGAAGACAGGCAAGAAGTCCGGGTGCTCAGCACGATGGCTGGCAAAGAGTTGCCGGTACACACAGTCAGGTGTAAAGGCCTTCCCCGTCCTGCACAGGGAAAAATCGCAGGAAGGGGAAACAGCGAGCCAAGGTGGAAGTGGCTCAGCTGTCGACTGTGCGATGCTATCGAGACTGGTGTTGATGTCTCTGAGGTAGCCTCGGACACGCAAACCGAAAGGACGAATGGCAGTCGGCCGATTCTGGTATAACATTTCCCACCTGGGACTGAAAACGCAGTCCCAAGTGGGATGGCCTGGCAGGGATCGCAATTTTGATGCATACTGCAGGGACAACTGCTGTCGGCGAATAGATAAAGATGGTTCATCGGTCTCAACGTAGAGACTCTGGACCAGCGAAGTGCGGAAGGCCCCCGTGCACACACGGAGGGCCTGATGGTGGAGTGGGTCCAGCACCTTCACCACCGAATCCCGGGCGGAGTCATACACCTGGGATCCGTAGTCCAGTTTCGACCGGACAAGTGCACGGTAAAGGCGGAGCAAAGAACATCGGTCCGCCCCCCAAAATAGGGAGGAGAGGACCTTGATGATGTTCAATGCCCGCGTGCACTTGGACCTGAGATGTCGGATATGTGATAAAAAGGTCAATTTCCGGTCGAAGATGAGACCGAGAAACTTGGTCTCCGCCACAACTGGAATGATGGTACCCCCGAGCCGCAGCTCGGGGTCCAGATGAAGATTACGCTTGCGGCAAAAGTGCACACAAGCGGTCTTCTGTGGGGAGAACCGGAACCCATTGGCCGTCGCCCAAACCGAGAGATTGTTCAGGGCAGTTTGCAGTTGTCGTTCAATGACCCTCATGCTGGACGATGAGCAAAAGATGCTAAAGTCGTCAACATAGAGGGCATTGCCTACAGTCGGAGGAAGTTGCCGTGTAATGGAATTTATCTTGACAGCGAAAAGCGTAACACTCAGGACGCAGCCTTGAGGCACCCCCTGTTCTTGGGGGAAAGGCCGCGATAGAGTGTTGCCGACACGGACTCGAAAAACACGAGAAGATAAAAAGTTCGCGATGAAGATCGGCATGTGACCTCGCAAGCCGAAGCTGTGAAGGTCACGAAGAATGCCGAATCTCCATGCCGTGTCGTATGCTTTTTCGATGTCGAAGAAAACTGACACCAGGTGCTCTCGTCGTAAAAAAGAATTCCTGATCGCCGATTCGAGGCGGATCAGGTGGTCTAAAGTAGACCGGTGCCTGCGAAAGCCACACTGGGTGTTGGAAAGAAGGCCGTGATGTTCCAAATACCAGGCCAGCCTGGTATTTACCATCCTTTCCAACACCTTGCAGACGCAGCTCGTCAACGCAATTGGACGATAATTGGAAGGAATCTTGGGACCTTTGCCTGGCTTAGGGAAGGCCAACACGATGGCCTCCCGCCAGGAGTCCGGAAACTGCTCCTCGATGAAAATACGGTTGAAGAGTCGGAGCAGTCGATCCTTACTCGATGGTGAGAAATGTTGGAGCATGGCATAATGGACATTGTCTGGCCCCACAGCAGATGCACGAGAAGTGTGCAGAGCAAGGCGAAGCTCCTCCGCTGTGAATGGCCTGTTGTAAGACTCCAGGCCATTCGAATGGAAGGACAGCGGAGAGCATTCGGCCCTGCTCTTCTGGGCCAGAAACTCGGGGGAGTAGGAAGACAGAGAAGAGATGGTGGAGAATGACTCCCCCAAAGCGTCGGCAATTGCTCAAGGATCAGCAATTGCCTGTCCATTGTGCTCCAGGATCGATAATGACTGGGACGTGTACTTCCCACCCATCTTCCGGACCTTATCCCACACGACCTTAGAACTGGTCGTGCGGGTGATAGAAGATGTATATTTCATCGAAGATTCCTTCTGGCTCTGGCGCCGGACGAAACGGGCTTTCGCCCTGGCGCGTTTGAATGCTTCGAGGTTGGGGGACGTCGGATATCTCCGAAACACCCCCCAAGCCTTGTTCTGAGCCTTACAAGCTGCGGTGCAGTCGGGATTCCACCACGGTTTTGGGAACCGTGGAAACCGAGTCGAGGTCTGAGGAATAGTAGAAGCAGCTGCATGGACAATGCAGTCCGTCAACTCCACCACTGCAACATTGATGGGCTCCTGGCTGACAGAGTGCTCATCGAGCTCAGACAAGAGCTCGAAGCCACTCCAATCAGCCCGATCGAGCCTCCACCGGGAGATACGCGAAGGGCTGCAAGGCCCCCCACGAGAGATGGTACACACCACGGGGAGGTGATCGCTTCCGTAGGGATTGTCCTCGACCTCCCATGTAAAGAGTGGAAGGATCGAGGAGGAGCAGATGGTGAGATCAATGGCAGTGAATGTGCGGGTTGGGGTGTGAAAGTAGGTACTGACACCGGTGTTCAACAGGGAGAGCGATGGATCCAGGAGACACTGCTCCAAGACCCGGCCCCTCCCGTTGGTGTCAGCACTGCCCCAGAGCGGACTGTGGCCGTTGAAGTCCCCCATGATGAGGAAGGGGGACGGCAGCTGCGAGACGAGGTCATCTAGGTCATCCCGGAAAACGATGCTTCCGGGTGGGAGATAGACAGAACAGACAGTCAACGAAAATCCCACAAAGAGGCGGATGGCTACCGCCTCTAAATTTGTGGTGAGGGGAATGACCTGGAATGGAGAATGGTTGCTCACGAGGATGGCAACACCTCCGTGGGCTGGACCATCTCCATCCCGGTCCCGGCGAACGAGAGAAAAGTGCCGGATAGTGGGATTGTTGGCTGTCTGTAAGAATGTCTCTTGAAGGCACACGCAAAAGGGTTCGTGTGCCCTCAGGAGGACCTTGATGTCGTCAATTTTCCTCTGGAATCCACGACAGTTCCATTGAAGGAGTGTGGCCATCTCAGGTCTTAGAAGAAGTGGCGGACGACTTCCGATTTATTTTGACCGTCGCCAGCGACGGTTTTGGAAAATTAGGGCGGTCGGTGTCCATGTCCTCGGAGTCGTCCGAGCAACATGGATCAGAGACCGCCGAACGAGGAGGTAAAATCTTCTTTTTGGGCCCCGGCGGGGGCCCCTTGGGTTTGGTAGGTCTTGCTGTCTGTGGGCGAGGAGGAGGGGGCCTTCCAGAGGTGGAAGTGGAAGGCACAGACACAGGAATAGAAACCGGTGTCGATGTCGAGATGGACACCGACGTCGGCTTCGCCTGCGTCAAGAGGTACTTAGCAGCAGGCGAGAAAGATTCAGCTGGTGGAACGCTGATGTCGGTCTGCACCGCCACGGAAGCCATCTTAACGACGGGCTTTCCGACCACCGCACCGGCATAGGAGACCTTGCCAGGAGGGGCAGGCGGTGCAGCGAGCTTTCTCGCCTCTGGATAACTGATGTTGTGGAGGGTCTTCAGGCGCTGTACCTCTTTCTCCTCCAGCCACTTCGGACAGTCGCGGGAGTACGCCGGATGTTCACCACGGCAGTTTACACAGCATGCCTTATCTGCTGTGCAGTCAGGTTCAAGGTGATCCTGACTGCCACAACGAGCACAGGTGGGCTTGCCCCGGCATGCGGTGCGGGCATGGCCAAACCTCTGGCATTGAAAGCAACGCAGAGGATTGGGGATAAATGGCCGCACCTCACAGTGTAAGTATCCTGCCTTGATGGAAGTAGGCAGGCGTGGTGTATTGAAAGTTAGAATAAGTACCCGGCTGGGTTCTAACTTTCCATTACGGCGTGATGAAACCCGGTGGACTGCGATCACTCCCTGGGCGGAAACCTCTGAGAGGATTTCCTCCTCAGAAACCTTGAGGAGGCCCCACTCGGAGATCACACCCCGGGAGGAATTGAGCGTCTTGTGCGGAGTGACTTCGACAGCCACTCCACCAATCGCTGTAACCTTTAATAGAAGCTCCGAATGTTTGGAGCATGCAGTCTCCACCTGCAAGTCACCGGATCTTAGGCGCTTGACAGATTTCGGTTCTCCCGCAAGACCTTGAATACCCTTGTGTATAAAAAAGGGGGACATGTCCCCAAGTACCTGATCACCCGTAGAGTGGATGATCAGGAACTTCGGAGACGGAGACACACACGAAGACGAAGGCAAAGACAAAGAAGTTGGGGGTTCATGGCGAGCCCTCTTGGCGGCATTGATCGGATTTATAGGAGTTGGAGAACTCATGTTTGGTTTTAAAAATTTCAGTGCCCGTTGTCCCCACCCACCATGGAGTCCAACAAGGGGACGCCCAGTTGGGCGCCAGGGCTGCCCGGGCACCATACCCACACAGCCAGTGAGCCAAGCCCTCACTACAAAACAAAAAGGAAAAGTAAAAGAGAAATGGTGGGAAACTCGTCGGAGTTCCCACAAAAGAAAAGAAGCAACAAAGCAATAAAGTGTGAGGCAAGAGCTGGCCTCACAAAAGAAAGAAAACTACAAAACTAGTAAATGTGTGGGGAAACTCGCAAACCGTTGTCCGGACGGTGGACAAGGTTACTCACTGAGCAGCATAGTTGACCCTAGCAGGACCAGCCCACCAGCCGATTGATCCTGAGGGGGCCACCCCAGGACCTCCCGTTTACCTGAAGCAGAGGCCAAAGCAGTGTATAGCAGCGGCCCCGGAAGT
This sequence comes from Ryuthela nishihirai, assembly GCA_038380435.1. Taxonomy (NCBI): domain Eukaryota; kingdom Metazoa; phylum Arthropoda; class Arachnida; order Araneae; family Heptathelidae; genus Ryuthela; species Ryuthela nishihirai. The sequence continues at coordinate 71,020,009 of JAWZYU010000006.1, forward strand.
CGCTGCCCAGCCCCGCGACAGACAGGCTCCCCAATGGCAAAACGGCCAAAGGGGACCCCACCAGTCATGAGCTGGGGAGAGAAGACGGGGACACCTGAGCAACTGCCAGGATCCTCCTTTCCAGGGACACGGGTCTCCGCGCACGGCAAACACGCGGGCGAGCGTTTAGGACCCTGTGAAGGTAACCGAGCCAGCGGAACCTTCACAGGGTGGTCCAGCCCCGCCCCTGTCCGACTCTCCGTTGCCGGTTCCATATCTGGATTTCCGGCAGCGTTTTACCACTGAGCTCCGGGCACAGTGGCAGAGGTCTTGGTCAGAACAGCTTACAAACAAGCTCTTTGAGATCAAACCTATCGTCAAACCATGGCAGTCTTGTTACCGCAGGAATCGCAAGGAGGAAGTTGTACTTGCTCGGCTCCGCTTGGGTCATTCGTTTATTACTCATTCATTTCTTTTACGGGCGGACGACGAACCCAAGTGCGAGTTTTGTGACACCATTTTAACAATCAAACACATTTTAATCTCATGTCCATGTTTTCATTTTGAACGGCGTTTGTTTTTTAATTTTCACGATTTTATGTCCGAGCCCCTTACACTCGGACATCTTTTATCCGACTACTGTACTTTTACCTCTCTCTTTCAATTTTTACGATTTACTGGATATTTTAATCGAATTTGATCTACTATTTATACTGGATATTTTAATCACATTATTTACCCCAGGTCTCTTACACCTGGGATTTTTTTATATAATATTTCTACAGTTGTTTTACTCTGTTTATATGCACCTGATTTTGTTATTTTACCCATTTATAATGTTGAAAATATATTTTTAATTTTGGTTGCGGGTTTCTATATCTTTTATCTTTTATATTGTCTTTTGTTTGGCGCATTATGGCCTTGTTGCCAATGCGCCATTAAACCCCAAACAACCAACCAACCAACCACAGGGTGGTCCCCTCACCACGGACAGGCTCTCGCATCGAGGGGTTACCGGAAGCAGAGGCCAAAGCAGTGTATAGCAGAGGCCCCGGAATCCGCTGCCCAGCCCCGCGACAGACAGGCTCCCCAATGGCAAGACGGCCAATGGGGACCACGCCAGTCATGAGCTGAGGAGAGAAGACGGGGACCCCCGAGCAACTACCAGGATCCTCCTTTCCCGGGACACGGGTCTCCACGCACGGCAAACACGTGGGCGAGCGTTTAGGACCCTGCGAAGGTAGCCGAGCCAGCAGAACCTTCACAGGGTGGTCCCCCTCACCGCGTACAGGCGCTCACACCGAGGGGGGACGACAGTGGTAGTATGGGAGAGATAATATCAACCAGTGACAGTGATTCTGATGAGGACTTATATTTCGATGATAAAAAAGAATATATATTTCCCATGATGTGTGGAATTCAGTTGGTTGGTTGTTTGGGGTTTAATGGCGCATCGGCAACAAGGCCATAATGCGCCAAACAAAAGACAATATAAAAGATAAAAGACATAGAACCTCATAACCAAAAGTTAAAATACATTGGCAACATTGTAAAGTGGTAAAATAACAAAAACAAGTGTATATGAACAGAGTAAAACAACTGTAGAAATATGAAATAAAATAAACCCAGGTGTAAGAGACCTGGGGTAAATAATGCATAAACTTAAGGTAAAATCAAATTCGGTTAAAATATCCACAATATTTCAAAAAGGTAAAAACTGAAGATAAAATGCAATGATCAGATAAAAGATGTCCGAGTGTAAGAGGCTCGGACATAAAATTATGGAAATTAAAAATCAGACGTCGTTCAAAGTTAAAAGCGGAGCACGAGATTAAAATATGTTTGATGGTTAAAATGGTGTCACAAAACTCGCACTTAGGCACGTCGTCCGCCCGTAAAAGAAACGAATGAGTAAGAAACGAGTGACCTAAGCGGAGCCGAGCAAGTACAACTTCCTCCTTGCGAGTGTGAGCGCCTGTACGCGGTGAGGGGGACCACCCTGTGAAGGTTCCGCTGGCTCGGCTACCTTCGCAGGGTCCTAAACGCTCGCCCACGTGTTTGCCGTGCGTGGAGACCCGTGTCCCGGGAAAGGAGGATCCTGGTAGTTGCTCGGGGGTCCCCGTCTTCTCTCCTCAGCTCATGACTGGCGTGGTCCCCATTGGCCGTCTTGCCATTGGGGAGCCTGTCTGTCGCGGGGCTGGGCAGCGGATTCCGGGGCCTCTGCTATACACTGCTTTGGCCTCTGCTTCCGGTAAACGGGAGCTCCTGGGGTGGCCCCCCCAGGAGCAATCGGCTGGTGGGCAGGTCCTGCTAGGGTCAACCGTGCAGAGCGGTGAGTAACCTTGCCCACGGTCCGGGTACAGGTTTACAAGTTTCCTCACAACTTATTTTCCTTTTGTCGTTATCTTTTCTTTGTGAGGCCAGGTTGGCCATTCACAATTTTGTTATTTTAAGCTTTGTTTCTTTTGTGTAGAACGTTTTTGTTCTGCACATTTCTCTTTTCATTTTCCTTGTATTTATTTGTGAGGGCTTGGCTCACTGTCTGTGTGGGTATAGTGCCTGCGTAGCCCTGGCGCCCGACTGGGCGTCCCCTTGTTGGGCTCCGTGGAGGGTGGGGACAGCGGGCACTGAACCACACCAAAAAATCATGAGAGAGAGTGATGAAATTAATGCGATCGCCGCCAACAAGAGGGCTCGACATGAGCCCCCATCTTCCTCGTTGTCAAAGTCATCTCTGCCATTGTCTTCTGTGTCTGTGTCTTCGTTCCCAAAGTTCCTGATCATCCACTCCACGGGTGATCAGGTACTTGGGGACATGTCCCCTTTTTTCGTTAATAAAGGTTTGAAAGGTCTTGCGGGAGAGCCAAAATCCGTCAAGCGCTTAAGATCTGGCGACTTGCAGGTTGAGACCGCTTGTTCGAAACATTCCGAATTGCTCCTGAAAGTAAAAGATATTGGTGGGGTGGCTGTCGAAGTCACTCCCCATAAAACTTTGAATTCTTCTCGGGGTGTGATCACTGAGTGGGGCCTCCTCAAAGTCACTGAGGAGGAAATCCTCTCGGAGCTCACACCACAAGGAGTAACAGCGGTCCACCGGGTTTCGACACGCCGTGATGGAAAATTAACACCCACCCGGGTGTTGATTGTGACATTCAATACGCCACGCCTGCCTTCTTACATCAAGGCAGGTTATTTACATTGTGAGGTTCGGCCGTATATCCCAAATCCTCTGCGCTGTTTTCAGTGTCAGATATACGGTCATGCCCGCACAGCATGCAGGGGCAAGCCCACCTGTGCTCGCTGTGGCAGTAAGGATCATCTCGATCCTGACTGCACAGCTGAAAAGGCATGCTGTGTGAACTGCAGTGGCGAACATCCGGCGTACTCCCGCGACTGTCCGAAGTGGAAAGAGGAAAAGGAGGTACAACGCCTCAAAGTCGTCAATAACATCTCGTACGCTGAGGCGAGAAAGCTTGCTGCACCGCCCGCCCCGCCTGGCAAGGTTTCCTATGCCAGTGCAGTCATTGGAAAGCCCATCGTTCCAATGACTTCGGTTGCGGTGCAGACTGACATCAGTGTACCACCTACTGAGTCTTTCTCGCCAGCTGCGAAATACCTCCTTACGCAGGCGAGACCGAGGGTGGTGTCGACTTCGACATCAACCCCGGTTTCCATTCCTGCAGTTCAGCCTTCCACCTCCACCGGAAGGCCTCCTCCTTCCCGTCCTCAGACAGCAAGACCTTCGAAACCTAAGGGGCCCCCGCCGGGGCCCAAAAAGAAAATCACTGCACCTCAAAGGGCGGTCACCGATCCATGCCCCTCGGACGATTCCGAGGACATGGATACCGACCGCCCCCTATTCACTAAACCGTCCTCTGCGGCGGTTAAGTTGAATAGAAACACGTCGTCCGCCCACTCTTCTAAGTCCTGAGATGGCCACACTCCTACAATGGAATTGTCGTGGATTCCAGAGGAATCTTGACGACATCAAGGCCCTCCTTCAGGCACACCAGCCCATCTGTGTGTGCCTGCAGGTTTGGTTTGGTTGTTTGGGGTTTAATGGCGCATCGGCAACAAGGCCATAATGCGCCAAACAAAAGACAATATAAAAGATAAAAGACATAGAACCCCATAACCAAAAGTTAAAATACATTGGCAACATTGTAAAGTGGTAAAATAACAAAAAACAAGTGTATATGAACAGAGTAAAACAACTGTAGAAATATGAAATAAAATAAACCCAGGTGTAAGAGACCTGGGGTAAATAATGCATAAACTTAAGGTAAAATCAAATTCGGTTAAAATATCCACAATATTTCAAAAAGGTAAAAACTGAAGATAAAATGCAATGATCAGATAAAAGATGTCCGAGTGTAAGAGGCTCGGACATAAAATTATGGAAATTAAAAATCAGACGTCGTTCAAAGTTAAAAGCGGAGCACGAGATTAAAATATGTTTGATGGTTAAAATGGTGTCACAAAACTCGCACTTAGGCACGTCGTCCGCCCGTAAAAGAAACGAATGAGTAAGGAACGAGTGACCTAAGCGGAGCCGAGCAAGTACAACTTCCTCCTAGCGATTCCTGCGGTAACAAGACTGCCATGGTTTGATGATAGGTTTGATCTCGAAGAGCTTGTTGGTAAGCTGTTCCGACCAAGATCTCTGCCACTGTGCCCGGAGCTCGGTGGAAAAACGCTGCCGGAAATCCAGATAGGGAACCGGCAACGGAGAGTCGGACAGGGGCGTGGCTGACCTGGCAGCAGAATCTGCCAAATCATTACCCCTGATTCCGACGTGACCGGGCACCCAACAGAAGAGAATCGTGGTGGTGGCTGCCAGACGATGGAGCTGCTGGCGGATCTTGGAGAGAACAGGGTGAGGCCGATGCCTCACTGAGATCAAAGCCTGTAGCGAGCTAAGCGAGTCGGTGTAAAGCACACACCGACGATGATGCTTAGTCGCCACGTGGTCCAAGGCGAGACTGATAGCGTGCAACTCTGCAGTGAAGATGGAACACTGCAGTGGGATCTGGTCTGCAATGATTACATCACAGCAGACCATGGCTGATCCCACCGAAGTGCCGGACTTCGAGCCATCTGTAAAGACAGGCAAGAAGTCCGGGTGCTCAGCACGATGGCTGGCAAAGAGTTGCCGGTACACACAGTCGGGTGTAAAGGCCTTCCCCGTCCTGCACAGGGAAAAATCGCAGGTAGGGGAAACAGCGAGCCATGGTGGAAGTGGCTCAGCTGTCGACTGTGCAACGCTATCGAGACTGGTGTTGATGTCTCTGAGGTAGCCTCGGACTCGCAAACCAAAAGGACGAATGGCAGTCGGCCGATTATTGTAAAGCATTTCCCACTTCGGACTGAAAACGCAGTCCCAAGTGGGATGGCCAGGCAGGGATCGCAATTTAGAAGCATATTGTAGGGACAACTGCTGACGGCGAAGAGATAAAGACGGTTCGTCGGTCTCAACGTAAAGACTCTGGACCGGTGAGGTGCGGAAGGCTCCCGTGCAAACACGGAGAGCCTGATGATGGAGGGGGTCCAGCACCTTCACCACCGAATCCCGGGCCGAGTCGTACACCTGGGATCCGTAGTCCAGTTTCGATCGGACAAGTGCACGGTACAGGCGGAGCAAAGAACATCGGTCTGCCCCCCAAGAAAGGGAGGAGAGGACCTTGACGATGTTCAATGCCCGCGTGCACTTGGACCTGAGATGACGTATGTGTGGTAAAAAGGTCAATTTCCGATCGAATATGAGACCGAGAAACTTGGTCTCCGCCACAACTGGAATGATGTTACCCCCGAGCCGCAGCTCGGGATCCAGATGAAGATTACGCTTGTGGCAAAAGTGCACACAAGCGGTCTTCTGTGGGGAGAACCGAAACCCGTTTGCCGTCGCCCAAACCGAAAGAGTGTTCAGGGCAATTTGCAGTTGTCTTTCAATGACCCTCATGCTGGAAGATGAGCAAAAGATGCTAAAGTCATCAACATAGAGGGCATTGCCTACGGATGGAGGAAGTTGTCTAGTTATGGAATTAATCTTGACAGCGAAAAGCGTAACACTCAGAACGCAGCCTTGTGGCACCCCCTGTTCTTGGGGGTACGGCCGCGACAGAGTGTTACCGACACGGACACGAAAAGAGCGTGTCGATAAGAAGTTGGAGATGAAGATCGGCATGTGACCTCTCAAGCCGAAGCTGTGGAGGTCACGAAGAATGCCGAATCTCCAAGCCGTGTCGTACGCTTTTTCGATGTCGAAGAAAATTGACACCAGGTGCTCTCTACGTAAAAAAGAATTCCTGATAGCCGATTCGAGGCGTATCAGGTGGTCAATAGTTGACCGTTGCCTGCGAAAGCCACACTGGGTGTTGGAAAGAAGGTTGTGGTGTTCTAAATACCAGATGAGTCTGGCATTTACCATTCTTTCCAACACCTTGCACACGCAGCTCGTCAATGCGATGGGACGATAATTAGAAGGAATCTTGGGATCTTTCCCTGGCTTGGGGAAGGCCAAGACGATGGCCTCCCGCCAGGAGTCCGGAAACTGCTCCTCGAGAAAAATGCGATTGAAGAGATGGAGCAGCCGATCCTTACTCGATGGTGAAAGATGTTGGAGCATGGCATAATGGACATTGTCCGGCCCAACAGCAGAGGCACGAGAAGAGTGCAGAGCAAGGCGAAGCTCCTCCGCTGTGAATGGCCTGTTGTAAGGCTCCAGGCCATTCGAGTGGAAAGACAGCGGAGAGCACTCCGCCCTGCCCTTCTGGGCCAGAAACTCGGGGGAGTAAGAGGAAGACGAAGAGATGGAAGAGAAGGACTCCCCCAGAGTGTCGGCAATTGCTTTGGGATCAGCAATTGCCTGTCCATTTTGCTCCAGGATCGATAACGAGTGGGAGGTGTAGTTCCCACTCATCTTCCGGACTTTATCCCACACGACCTTAGAACTAGTCGTGCGGGTGATGGAAGACGTATACTTGATCCAAGATTCCTTCTGGCTCTGGCGTCGGACGAAACGAGCTTTCGCCCTGGCGCGTTTGAAATTTTCAAGGTTGGGGGACGTCGGATATCTCCGAAACACCCCCCAAGCCTTGTTCTGAGCCTTACGAGCTGCGGTGCATTCTGGATTCCACCACGGTTTCGGAAAGCGAGGAAACCGTGTAGAAGTTTGAGGAATCGTTGATGCAGCTGCATCTACGATACAGTCCGTTATCTCCGCTACTGCCACATTGATTGGCTCCTGGCTGACAGAGTGGTCGTCGAGCTCAGAGAGCAGCTCGAAACCACCCCAGTCAGCCCGATCAAGCCTCCACCGTGAGACGCGTGAAGGGCTGCAAGGCCCCCCACGGGAGATGGTGCACACCACGGGGAGGTGATCGCTTCCGTACGGGTTGTCCTCGACCTCCCATGTAAAGAGTGGAAGGATCGAGGAGGAGCAGATGGTGAGATCAATGGCAGTGAAAGTGCGGGTTGGGGAGTGAAAGTAAGTGCTGACACCGGTGTTCAACAGGGAGAGAGAAGGATCCAGGAGCCACTGCTCCAGGACCCCGCCCCTCCCGTTGGTGTCAGCACTGCCCCAAAGTGGACTGTGTCCGTTGAGGTCCCCCATAATGAGGAAGGGGGACGGCAGCTGCGAGACGAGATCATCAAGGTCTTCCTGGAAGACGATGCTCCCAGGTGGAAGATATACAGAGCAGACAGTCAGCGAGAACCCCACGAAGAGACGGATAGCTACCGCCTCCAAGGTGGTGGTGAGGGATACGACCTGGAATGGAGAATGGTTGCTCACGAGGATGGCGACACCCCCGCGAGCTGGACCATCTCCATCCCGGTCCCGGCGAACCAGTGAAAAGTGCCGGATCGTGGGATCTGTGACTGGCTGCAAGTATGTCTCCTGCAGGCACACACAGATGGGCTGGTGTGCCTGAAGGAGGGCCTTGATGTTGTCAAGATTCCTCTGGAATCCACGACAATTCCATTGTAGGAGTGTGGCCATCTCAGGACTTAGAAGAGTGGGCGGACGACGTGTTTCTATTCAACTTAACCGCCGCAGAGGACGGTTTAGTGAATAGGGGGCGGTCGGTATCCATGTCCTCGGAATCGTCCGAGGGGCATGGATCGGTGACCGCCCTTTGAGGTGCAGTGATTTTCTTTTTGGGCCCCGGCGGGGGCCCCTTAGGTTTCGAAGGTCTTGCTGTCTGAGGACGGGAAGGAGGAGGCCTTCCGGTGGAGGTGGAAGGCTGAACTGCAGGAATGGAAACCGGGGTTGATGTCGAAGTCGACACCACCCTCGGTCTCGCCTGCGTGAGGAGGTACTTCGCAGCTGGCGAGAAAGACTCAGTAGGTGGTACACTGATGTCAGTCTGCACCGCAACCGAAGTCATTGGAACGATGGGCTTTCCAATGACTGCACTGGCATAGGAAACCTTGCCAGGCGGGGCGGGCGGTGCAGCAAGCTTTCTCGCTTCACCATACGAGATGTTGTTGATGACTTTGAGGCGTTGTACCTCCTTTTCCTCCTTCCACTTCGGACAGTCGCGGGAGTACGCCGGATGTTCGCCACTGCAGTTCACACAGCATGCCTTTTCAGCTGTGCAGTCAGGATCGAGATGATCCTTACTGCCACAGCGAGCACAGGTGGGCTTGCCCCTGCATGCTGTGCGGGCATGACCGTATATCTGACACTGAAAACAGCGCAGAGGGTTTGGGATATACGGCCGAACCTCACAATGTAAGTAACCTGCCTTGATGGAAGAAGGCAGGCGTGGCGTGTTAAATGTCACAATCAACACCCTGGTGGGTGTCAATTTCCCATCACGGCGTGTCGAAACCCGGTGGACCGCTGTTACTCCTTGAGATGCGAGCTCCGAGAGGATTTCCTCCTCAGTGACTTTGAGGAGGCCCCACTCGGTGATCACACCCCGAGAGGAATTCAAAGTTTTATGGGGAGTGACTTCGACAGCCACCCCACCAATATCTTTTACTTTCAGGAGCAGTTCGGAGTGTTTTGAACAAGCGGTCTCAACCTGCAAGTCGCCAGATCGTAAGCGCTTGACAGATTTCGGCTCTCCCGCAAGACCTTTTAAACCTTTGTTGACGAAAAAAGGGGACATGTCCCCAAGCACCTGATCACCCGTGGAGTGGATGATCAAGAACTTTGGGAACGAAGACACAGACACAGAAGACGATGGCAGAGATAACGGAGACAAGGACGAAGACGGGGGTTCATGTCGAGCCCTCTTGTTGGCGGTGATCGCATTTTCATCATTCACTCGCATGTTTGGTTTTGTGTGGTTCAGTGCCCGCTGTCCCCACCCTCCACGGAGCCCAACAAGGGGACGCCCAGTCGGGCGCCAGGGCTACGCAGGCACTATACCCACACAGACAGTGAGCCAAGCCCTCACAAAGAAATATAAGGAAAATAAAAAGAGAAATGTGCAGAATAAAACATTCTACACAAATCAAACAAAGCGTAAAATAAGAAAATTGTGACTAGCCAAACTGGCCGCACAAAGAAAGGATAACTACAAAACGAAAATAATCTGTGAGGAAACTTGTAAACCTGTACCCGGACCGTGGGCAAGGTTACTCACCGCTCTGCACGGTTGACCCTAGCAGGACCTGCCCACCAGCCGATTGCTCCTGGGGGGGCCACCCCAGGAGCTCCCGTTTACCGGAAGCAGAGGCCAAAGCAGTGTATAGCAGAGGCCCCGGAATCCGCTGCCCAGCCCCGCGACGGACAGGCTCCCCAATGGCAAGACGGCCAATGGGGACCACGCCAGTCATGAGCTGAGGAGAGAAGACGGGGACCTCCGAGCAACTACCAGGATCCTCCTTTCCCGGGACACGGGTCTCCGCGCACGGCAAACACGCGGGCGAGCGTTTAGGACCCTGCGAAGGTAACCGAGCCAGCGGGAACCTTCACAGGGTGGTCCCCCTCACCACGTACAGGCGCTCACACCGAGGGGGTGGAATTCAGTGTAAAATATGTAATACTTTTGTAGAGTTTGAAATATCTGAAAATAACTTTAAAATGCCAGTTAATGATTATTTTAAATTAAATAAAATACTATTAAATTACGATTCAATTGAAAGTTGCTTTGGTTATCAAAAATTTGTAATAATTAATGCATCTGGTATGTTGTTGTTATACGGGAATGAATTATGTAAGAATGAATTTAGACAGCTTATTTGCTTCGATTTAGAGCAGTTTAAAGCTTTGAAAAAAACGTGCAATGAACTTTCTTATTTCATACTTTGTAAAAGATTCGAAAACTTATTTCCTTTATATGTTGAACATTATGTTATGAAATATCATTCTATAGATGTAAACTTGAATAATTCAGAAATTTTATTCATATTAAAGGAGTTGCTTAAATTTAAAATATATGGGAGAATGACAATTGATATGAAGAGGGAATGCGAAGGTTGTATTAATAATGAACATGTGCAAGATATGCACACTTGTCATTCATTCTTCCCATGCGACATTACTAAATATTACAGGGCTGTTTATAATTTTAATTTATCTGATCTCGCACAGAAATTTTATGAAGAAGTGTCAAAATTAGAATGTATTAATCAACTTTTGAAATTTATTGCTACCATAAATTATAAACTTTTATTACAAGAAATATACGTAGAATTGAGTAATGTTTGTGAAACGGAGGAACAATTATTAGTTTGAAGTGGGGTGAAATTAGTTGAGCTTGGGGTAAGGTGGGGTGCGTAAAGTTGAGTTTGAGGTAAGGTAAAGTAGGGTGGTAAAGTTGAGTGCCCTTTGCGTAAAGTGAGGTGAATTATTGGTAAAGTTGAGTGCCCTTTGCATAAAGTAGGGTGAATTATTGGTAAAGTTGAATGCTTTTGTAGTAGTTAAAAGTTTTTTCTTGTAAAATAAAAATGTTTTGAGTGAATTTGTAAATGTTTATATAAAGAGGTGATATTTAATGAGTTTTTAGTTAAAAACATGTCCATTTCTCTAGGGTTTAATATAAATTGTAACTTTTGCGATAGTATTATATCAAGTGGTGGGGTAAAATTGTCAATTGAGGGAGGAGAATACGTTCAATTGTCAAATGATGATGGCGAATATGTCCAATTGACAACTGATGAATGGTTTAAGTTATATAGACTATTGTGTTTTGATTTAAATAACGTTCATTATCAAGAATGTAGCTCTCAAGTTATTATATATAAAACTGTTAAAGGGGATATTTTAATAATAAATAAAGAACTAAACCAAGTTATTTTTTTAACAAGTGATATTTTTAAAGATAAAATTCTTTTGAAACAAAATTGCAATCATTTTTCTAGAAATATTGGAATTTCTAATTTTAAGAAATTATGCCCCCTCGGTGTGAGCGCCTGTACGCGGTGAGGGGGACCACCCTGTGAAGGTTCCGCTGGCTCGGCTACCTTCGCAGGGTCCTAAACGCTCGCCCACGTGTTTGCCGTGCGTGGAGACCCGTGTCCCGGGAAAGGAGGATCCTGGTAGTTGCTCGGGGGTCCCCGTCTTCTCTCCTCAGCTCATGACTGGCGTGGTCCCCATTGGCCGTCTTGCCATTGGGGAGCCTGTCCGTCGCGGGGCTGGGCAGCGGATTCCGGGGCCTCTGTTATACACTGCTTTGGCCTCTGCTTCCGGTAAACGGGAGCTCCTGGGGTGGCCCCCCCAGGAGCAATCGGCTGGTGGGCAGGTCCTGCTAGGGTCAACCGTGCAGAGCGGTGAGTAACCTTGCCCACGGTCCGGGTACAGGTTTACAAGTTTCCTCACAACTTATTTTCCTTTTGTCGTTATCTTTTCTTTGTGAGGCCAGGTTGGCCATTCACAATTTTGTTATTTTAAACTTTGTTTCTTTTGTGTAGAACGTTTTTGTTCTGCACGTTTCTCTTTTTATTTTCCTTTTATTTATTTGTGAGGGCTTGGCTCACTGTCTGTGTGGGTATAGTGCCTGCGTAGCCCTGGCGCCCGACTGGGCGTCCCCTTGTCGGGCTCCGTGGAGGGTGGGGACAGCGGGCACTGAACCACACAAAAAAATCATGAGAGAGAGTGATGAAATTAATGCGATCGCCGCCAACAAGAGGGCTCGACATGAGCCCCCATCTTCCTCGTTGTCAAAGTTATCTCTGCCGTTGTCTTCTGTGTCTGTGTCTTCGTTCCCAAAGTTCCTGATCATCCACTCCACGGGTGATCAGGTACTTGGGGACATGTCCCCTTTTTTCGTTAATAAAGGTTTGAAAGGTCTTGCGGGAGAGCCAAAATCCGTCAAGCGCTTAAGATCTGGCGACTTGCAGGTTGAGACCGCTTGTTCGAAACATTCCGAATTGCTCCTGAAAGTAAAAGATATTGGTGGGGTGGCTGTCGAAGTCACTCCCCATAAAACTTTGAATTCTTCTCGGGGTGTGATCACCGAGTGGGGCCTCCTCAAAGTCACTGAGGAGGAAATCCTCTCGGAGCTCACACCACAAGGAGTAACAGCGGTCCACCGGGTTTCGACACGCCGTGATGGAAAATTAACACCCACCCGGGTGTTGATTGTGACATTCAATACGCCACGCCTGCCTTCTTACATCAAGGCAGGTTATTTACATTGTGAGGTTCGGCCGTATATCCCAAATCCTCTGCGCTGTTTTCAGTGTCAGATATACGGTCATGCCCGCACAGCATGCAGGGGCAAGCCCACCTGTGCTCGCTGTGGCAGTAAGGATCATCTCGATCCTGACTGCACAGCTGAAAAGGCATGCTGTGTGAACTGCAGTGGCGAACATCCGGCGTACTCCCGCGACTGTCCGAAGTGGAAAGAGGAAAAGGAGGTACAACGCCTCAAAGTCGTCAATAACATCTCGTACGCTGAGGCGAGAAAGCTTGCTGCACCGCCCGCCCCGCCTGGCAAGGTTTCCTATGCCAGTGCAGTCATTGGAAAGCCCATCGTTCCAATGACTTCGGTTGCGGTGCAGACTGACATCAGTGTACCACCTACTGAGTCTTTCTCGCCAGCTGCGAAATACCTCCTCACGCAGGCGAGACCGAGGGTGGTGTCGACTTCGACATCAACCCCGGTTTCCATTCCTGCAGTTCAGCCTTCCACCTCCACCGGAAGGCCTCCTCCTTCCCGTCCTCAGACAGCAAGACCTTCGAAACCTAAGGGGCCCCCGCCGGGGCCCAAAAAGAAAATCACTGCACCTCAAAGGGCGGTCACCGATCCATGCCCCTCGGACGATTCCGAGGACATGGATACCGACCGCCCCCTATTCACTAAACCGTCCTCTGCGGCGGTTAAGTTGAATAGAAACACGTCGTCCGCCCACTCTTCTAAGTCCTGAGATGGCCACACTCCTACAATGGAATTGTCGTGGATTCCAGAGGAATCTTTACGACATCAAGGCCCTCCTTCAGGCACACCAGCCCATCTGTGTGTGCCTGCAGGAGACATACTTGCAGCCAGTCACAGATCCCACGATCCGGCACTTTTCACTGGTTCGCCGGGACCGGGATGGAGATGGTCCAGCTCGCGGGGGTGTCGCCATCCTCGTGAGCAACCATTCTCCATTCCAGGTCGTATCCCTCACCACCACCTTGGAGGCGGTAGCTATCCGTCTCTTCGTGGGGTTCTCGCTGACTGTCTGCTCTGTATATCTTCCACCTGGGAGCATCGTCTTCCAGGAAGACCTTGATGATCTCGTCTCGCAGCTGCCGTCCCCCTTCCTCATTATGGGGGACCTCAACGGACACAGTCCACTTTGGGGCAGTGCTGACACCAACGGGAGGGGCGGGGTCCTGGAGCAGTGGCTCCTGGATCCTTCTCTCTCCCTGTTGAACACCGGTGTCAGCACTTACTTTCACTCCCCAACCCGCACTTTCACTGCCATTGATCTCACCATCTGCTCCTCCTCGATCCTTCCACTCTTTACATGGGAGGTCGAGGACAACCCGTACGGAAGCGATCACCTCCCCGTGGTGTGCACCATCTCCCGTGGGGGGCCTTGCAGCCCTTCACGCGTCTCACGGTGGAGGCTCGATCGGGCTGACTGGGGTGGTTTCGAGCTGCTCTCTGAGCTCGACGACCACTCTGTCAGCCAGGAGCCAATCAATGTGGCAGTAGCGGAGATAACGGACTGTATCGTAGATGCAGCTGCATCAACGATTCCTCAAACTTCTACACGGTTTCCTCGCTTTCCGAAACCGTGGTGGAATCCAGAATGTACCGCAGCTCGTAAGGCTCAGAACAAGGCTTGGGGGGTGTTTCGGAGATATCCGACGTCCCCCAACCTAGAAAATTTCAAACGCGCCAGGGCGAAAGCTCGTTTCGTCCGACGCCAGAGCCAGAAGGAATCTTGGATCAAGTATACGTCTTCCATCACCCGCACGACTAGTTCTAAGGTCGTGTGGGATAAAGTCCGGAAGATGAGTGGGAACTACACCTCCCACTCGTTATCGATCCTGGAGCAAAATGGACAGGCAATTGCTGATCCCAAAGCAATTGCCGACACTCTGGGGGAGTCCTTCTCTTCCATCTCTTCGTCTTCCTCTTACTCCCCCGAGTTTCTGGCCCAGAAGGGCAGGGCGGAGCGCTCTCCGCTGTCTTTCCACTCGAATGGCCTGGAGCCTTACAACAGGCCATTCACAGCGGAGGAGCTTTGCCTTGCTCTGCACTCTTCTCGTGCCTCTGCTGTTGGGCCGGACAATGTCCATTATGCCATGCTCCAACATCTTTCACCATCGAGTAAGGATCGGCTGCTCCATCTCTTCAATCGCATTTTTCTCGAGGAGCAGTTTCCGGACTCCTGGCGGGAGGCCATCGTCTTGGCCTTCCCCAAGCCAGGGAAAGATCCCAAGATTCCTTCTAATTATCGTCCCATCGCATTGACGAGCTGCGTGTGCAAGGTGTTGGAAAGAATGGTAAATGCCAGACTCATCTGGTATTTAGAACACCACAACCTTCTTTCCAACACCCAGTGTGGCTTTCGCAGGCAACGGTCAACTATTGACCACCTGATACGCCTCGAATCGGCTATCAGGAATTCTTTTTTACGTAGAGAGCACCTGGTGTCAATTTTCTTCGACATCGAAAAAGCGTACGACACGGCTTGGAGATTCGGCATTCTTCGTGACCTCCACAGCTTCGGCTTGAGAGGTCACATGCCGATCTTCATCTCCAACTTCTTATCGACACGCTCTTTTCGTGTCCGTGTCGGTAACACTCTGTCGCGGCCGTACCCCCAAGAACAGGGGGTGCCACAAGGCTGCGTTCTGAGTGTTACGCTTTTCGCTGTCAAGATTAATTCCATAACTAGACAACTTCCTCCATCCGTAGGCAATGCCCTCTATGTTGATGACTTTAGCATCTTTTGCTCATCTTCCAGCATGAGGGTCATTGAAAGACAACTGCAAATTGCCCTGAACAATCTTTCGGTTTGGGCGACGGCAAACGGGTTTCGGTTCTCCCCACAGAAGACCGCTTGTGTGCACTTTTGCCACAAGCGTAATCTTCACCTGGATCCCGAGCTGCGGCTCGGGGGTAACATCATTCCAGTTGTGGCGGAGACCAAGTTTCTCGGTCTCATATTCGATCGGAAATTGACCTTTTTACCACACATACGTCATCTCAGGTCCAAGTGCACGCGGGCATTGAACATCGTCAAGGTCCTCTCCTCCCTTTCTTGGGGGGCAGACCGATGTTCTTTGCTCCGCCTGTACCGTGCACTTGTCCGATCGAAACTGGACTACGGATCCCAGGTGTACGACTCGGCCCGGGATTCGGTGGTGAAGGTGCTGGACCCCCTCCATCATCAGGCTCTCCGTGTTTGCACGGGAGCCTTCCGCACCTCACCGGTCCAGAGTCTTTACGTTGAGACCGACGAACCGTCTTTATCTCTTCGCCGTCAGCAGTTGTCCCTACAATATGCTTCTAAATTGCGATCCCTGCCTGGCCATCCCACTTGCCCCTCGATGCGAGAGCCTGTCCGTGGTGAGGGGACCACCCTGTGAAGGTTCCGCTGGCTCGGTTACCTTCACAGGGTCCTAAACGCTCGCCCGCGTGTTTGCCGTGCGCGGAGACCCGTGTCCCTGGAAAGGAGGATCCTGGCAGTTGCTCAGGGGTCCCCGTCTTCTCTCCCCAGCTCATGACTGGTGGGGTCCCCTTTGGCCGTTTTGCCATTGGGGAGCCTGTCTGTCGCGGGGCTGGGCAGCGACTTCCGGGGCCGCTGCTATACACTGCTTTGGCCTCTGCTTCAGGTAAACGGGAGGTCCTGGGGTGGCCCCCTCAGGATCAATCGGCTGGTGGGCTGGTCCTGCTAGGGTCAACTATGCTGTTCAGTGAGTAACCTTGTCCACCGTCCGGACAACGGTTTGCGAGTTTCCCCACACATTTACTAATTTTGTAGTTTTCTTTCTTTTGTGAGGCCAGCTCTTGCCTCACACCTTATTGCTTTGTTGCTTCTTTTCTTTTGTGGGAACTCCGACGAGTTTCCCACCATTTCTCTTTTACTTTTCCTTTTTGTTTTGTAGTGAGGGCTTGGCTCACTGGCTGTGTGGGTATGGTGCCCGGGCAGCCCTGGCGCCCAACTGGGCGTCCCCTTGTTGGACTCCATGGTGGGTGGGGACAACGGGCACTGAATTTTTTAAAAACAACCATGAGTTCTCCAACTCATAAAAATACGAACAATGCCGCGAAGAGGGCGCGTCATGAACCCCCAACTTCTCTGTCTTTGCCTTCGTCTTCGTGTGTGTCTCCGTCTCCGAAGTTCCTGATCATCCACTCTACGGGTGATCAGGTGCTTGGAGACATGTCCCCGTTTTTTATACATAAGGGTATTCAAGGTCTTGCGGGAGAGCCGAAATCTGTCAAGCGCCTACGATCTGGTGACTTGCAGGTGGAGACTGCGTGCTCCAAGCACTCGGAGCTTTTATTAAAGGTTACAGCGATTGGTGGAGTGGCAGTCGAAGTCACTCCACACAAAACGCTCAATTCCTCCCGGGGCGTGATCTCCGAGTGGGGCCTCCTCAAGGTTTCTGAGGAGGAAATCCTCTCGGAGCTTTCGGCCCAGGGAGTGATCGCAGTCCACCGGGTTTCGTCACGCCGTAATGGAAAGTTAGAACCCAGCCGGGTACTAATTCTAACTTTCAACACACCACGCCTGCCTACTTCCATCAAGGCAGGATACTTACACTGCGAGGTGCGGCCATTTATCCCAAATCCTCTGCGTTGCTTTCAATGCCAGAGGTTTGGCCATGCCCGCACCGCATGCCGGGGCAAGCCCACCTGTGCTCGTTGTGGCAGTCAGGATCATCTCGAACCTGACTGCACAGCAGATAAGGCATGCTGTGTAAACTGCCGTGGTGAACATCCGGCGTACTCCCGCGACTGTCCGAAGTGGCTGGAGGAGAAAGAGGTACAGCGCCTCAAGACCCTACATAACATCAGCTATCCAGAGGCGAGAAAGCTCGCTGCACCGCCTGCCCCACCTGGCAAGGTCTCCTATGCCGGTGCGGTTGCCGGAAAGCCCATCGTTAAGATGGCTTCCGTGGCGGTGCAGACCGACATCAGCGTTCCACCAGCTGAATCTTTCTCGCCTGCTGCTAAGTACCTCTTGACGCAGGCGAAGCCGACGTCGGTGTCCATCTCGACATCGACACCGGTTTCTATTCCTGTGTCTGTGCCTTCCACCTCTGGAAGGCCCCCTCCTCCCCGCCCACAGACAGCAAGACCTACAAAACCTAAGGGGCCCCCGCCGGGGCCCAAAAAGAAGATTTTACCTCCTCGTTCGGCGGTCTCGGATCCATGTTGCTCGGACGACTCCGAGGACATGGACACCGACCGCCCTAATTTTCCTAAACCGTCGCTGGCGACGGTTAAAATAAATCGAAAGACGTCCGCCAATTCTTCCAAGACCTGAGATGGCCACACTCCTTCAATGGAACTGTCGTGGATTCCAGAGGAATATTGACGACATCAAGGTCCTCCTGAGGGCACACCAACCCCTTTGCGTGTGCCTTCAGGAGACATTCTTGCAGACAGCCAACAATCCCACTATCCGGCACTTTTCTCTGGTTCGCCGGGACCGGGATGGAGATGGTCCAGCTCACGGGGGTGTTGCCATCCTCGTGAGCAACCATTCTCCATTTCAGGTCATTCCCCTCACCACCGACTTAGAGGCGGTCGCCATCCGCCTCTTTGTGGGATTTTCGTTGACTGTCTGTTCTGTCTATCTCCCGCCCGGAAGCGTCATTTTCCGGGATGACCTTGATGACCTCGTCTCGCAGCTGCCGTCCCCCTTCCTCATCATGGGGGACTTCAACGGCCACAGTCCGCTCTGGGGCAGTGCTGACACCAACGGGAGGGGCCGGGTCTTGGAGCAGTGGCTCCTGGATCCATCGCTCTCCCTGTTGAACACCGGTGTCAGTACTTACTTTCACACCCCAACCCGCACATTCACTGCCATTGACCTCACCATCTGCTCCTCCTCGATCCTTCCACTCTTTACATGGGAGGTCGAGGACAATCCCTACGGAAGCGATCACCTCCCCGTGGTGTGTACCATCTCTCGTGGGGGGCCTTGCAGCCCTTCGCGTGTCTCCCGGTGGAGGCTTGATCGGGCTGATTGGAGTGGCTTCGAGCTCTTGTCTGAGCTCGATGAGCATTCTGTCAGCCAGGAGCCCATCAATGTCGCAGTGGCGGAGTTGACGGACTGTATCGTCCATGCAGCTGCCTCTACTATTCCTCAGACCTCGACTCGGTTTCCACGGTTCCCAAAACCGTGGTGGAATCCCGACTGCACCGCAGCTCGTAAGGCTCAGAACAAGGCTTGGGGGGTGTTTCGGAGATATCCGACGTCCCCCAACCTCGAAGCATTCAAACGCGCCAGGGCGAAAGCCCGTTTCGTCCGGCGCCAGAGCCAGAAGGAATCTTGGATGAAATATACATCTTCTATCACCCGCACGACCAGTTCTAAGGTTGTGTGGGATAAGGTCCGGAAGATGGGTGGGAAGTACACGTCCCACTCATTTTCGATCCTGGAGCACAATGGACAGGCAATTGCTGATCCTCGTGCAATTGCCGACACTCTGGGGAAGTCATTCTCCTCCATCTCTTCTCTGTCTTCCTACTCCCCCGAGTTTCTGGCCCAGAAGAGCAGGGCTGAACGCTCTCCGCTGTCCTTCCATTCGAATGGCCTGGAGTCTTACAACAGGCCATTCACAGCGGAGGAGCTTCGCCTTGCTCTGCACACTTCTCGTGCATCTGCTGTGGGGCCAGACAATGTCCATTATGCCATGCTCCAACATCTCTCACCATCGAGTAAGGATCGACTGCTCCGACTCTTCAACCGTATTTTCATCGAGGAGCAGTTTCCGGACTCCTGGCGGGAGGCCATCGTCTTGGCCTTCCCTAAGCCAGGAAAAGATCCCAAGATTCCTTCGAATTATCGTCCAATTGCGTTGACGAGCTGCGTCTGCAAGGTGTTGGAAAGGATGGTAAATACCAGGCTGGCCTGGTATTTGGAACATCACGGCCTTCTTTCCAACACCCAGTGTGGCTTTCGCAGGCACCGGTCTACTTTAGACCACCTGATCCGCCTCGAATCGGCGATCAGGAATTCTTTTTTACGTCGAGAGCACCTGGTGTCAGTTTTCTTCGACATCGAAAAAGCGTACGACACGGCATGGAGATTCGGCATTCTTCGTGACCTTCACAGCTTCGGCTTGCGAGGTCACATGCCGATCTTCATTGCAAACTTTTTATCTTCTCGTATTTTTCGAGTTCGTGTCGGCAACACTCTATCGCGGCCTTTCCCCCAAGAACAGGGGGTGCCACAAGGCTGCGTCCTGAGTGTTACGCTTTTCGCTGTCAAGATAAATTCCATTACACGGCAACTTCCTCCGACTGTAGGCAATGCCCTTTATGTTGATGACTTTAGCATCTTTTGCTCATCGTCCAGCATGAGGGTCATTGAACGACAACTGCAAACTGCCCTGAACAATCTCTCGGTTTGGGCGACGGCCAATGGGTTTCGGTTCTCCCCACAGAAGACCGCTTGTGTGCACTTTTGCCGCAAGCGTAATCTTCATCTGGACCCCGAGCTGCGGCTTGGGGGTACCATCATTCCAGTTGTGGCGGAGACCAAGTTTCTCGGTCTCATCTTCGACCGGAAATTGACCTTTTTACCACATATTCGACATCTCAGGTCCAAGTGCACGCGGGCATTGAACATCATCAAGGTCCTCTCCTCCCTCTCTTGGGGGGCGGACCGATGTTCTTTGCTCCGCCTTTACCGTGCACTTGTCCGGTCGAAACTGGACTACGGATCCCAGGTGTATGACTCCGCCCGGGATTCGGTGGTGAAGGTGCTGGACCCCCTCCATCATCAGGCCCTCCGTGTGTGCACGGGGGCCTTCCGCACTTCACCGGTCCAGAGTCTCTACGTTGAGACCGATGAACCATCTTTATCTATTCGCCGTCAGCAGTTGTCCCTGCAGTATGCTTCAAAATTGCGATCCCTGCCAGGCCATCCCACTTGGGACTGCGTTTTCAGTCCCAGGTGGGAAATGTTATACCAGAATCGGCCGACTGCCATTCGTCCTTTCGGTTTGCGTGTCCGAGGTTACCTGCGAGACATCAACACCAGTCTCGATAGCATCGCACAGTCGACAGCTGAGCCACTTCCACCTTGGCTCGCTGTTTCCCCTTCCTGCGATTTTTCCCTGTGCAGGACGGGGAAGGCCTTTACACCCGACTGTGTGTACCGGCAACTCTTTGCCAGCCATCGTGCTGTGCACCCGGACTTCTTGCCTGTCTTCACAGATGGCTCGAAGTCCGGCACTTCAGTGGGATCAGCCATGGTCTGCTGTGATGTAATCATTGCAGACCAGATCCCACAGCAGTGTTCCATCTTCACTGCTGAGTTGCATGCTATCAGCATTGCCTTGGACCATATAGCAGCTAAGCATCATCGTCGGTGTGTGCTTTACACCGACTCGCTTAGCTCGCTACAGGCTTTGATCTCAGTGAGGCATCGGCCTCACCCTGTTCTCTCCAAGATCCGCCAGCAGCTCCATCGTCTGGCAGCCACCACCACGATTCTCTTCTGTTGGGTGCCCGGTCATGTCGGGATCAGGGGCAATGACTTGGCAGATGCTGCTGCCAAGTCCGCCACGCCCCTGTCCGACTCTCCGTTGCCGGTTCCATATGTGGATTTCCGGCAGCGTTTCACCATCGAGCTCCGGGCACAGTGGCAGAGATCTTGGTCTGAACAGGTTGCTAACAAGCTCTTCGAGATCAAGCCCATTGTCAAACCGTGGCAGTCTTGTTTTCGCAGGAATCGTAAGGAGGAAGTTGTCCTTGCTCGGCTCCGCTTAGGTCACTCGTTTTTAACTCACTCTTTTCTACTTAAGGCGGACGCAGTACCTAAGTGCGAGTTTTGTGACACCATTTTAACAGTTAAACATATTTTAATTTCTTGTCCAGCTTTTAACCTTGAACGACGTTTGTTTTTTACCTTTCACGATTTTACGTCCGAGCCCCTTACACTCGGACATCTTTTATCCGATGATTCACTTTTAACTACTGTTTTCGAATTTTTACGCTTTACCGGATATTATACACGTTTATGAATTTTCTCTTTTTAGTGGATTTTTACCTGTTTTTTTACATGGGTCCTATACACCCCTTGTTATTGTTGACTTTTTACGTTTTACTGGATATTTTATGCGTTTATTAACCTTTTTACTTTGTTACTTTGATTTTACGCTTGTTTCTGTTTTTTACTGGGTCCTATACACCCATTTTATTGTCGATTTTACACGTGCTTTTACTTATCTTTCTTGTTATGATTCTGTGTGTTTTTAACTTTGGTTGTGGGTTCAAATGACTTTTATCAATTTATATCCTTTTGTTTGGCGCAATATAGCCCTGTTGCTCTTGCGCCAAAAAACCCCAAACAACCAACCAACCAACCAGCATGAGGGTCATTGAAAGACAACTGCAAATTGCTCTGAACAATCTTTCGGTTTGGGCGACGGCAAACGGGTTTCGGTTCTCCCCACAGAAGACCGCTTGTGTGCACTTTTGCCACAAGCGTAATCTTCATCTGGATCCCGAGCTGCGGCTCGGGGGTAACATCATTCCAGTTGTGGCGGAGACCAAGTTTCTCGGTCTCATATTCGATCGGAAATTGACCTTTTTATCTCACATACGTCATCTCAGGTCCAAGTGCACGCGGGCATTGAACATCGTCAAGGTCCTCTCCTCCCGTTCTTGGGGGGCGGACCGATGTTCTTTGCTCCGCCTGTACCGTGCACTTGTCCGATCGAAACTGGACTACGGATCCCAGGTGTACGACTCGGCCCGGGATTCGGTGGTGAAGGTGCTGGACCCCCTCCATCATCAGGTTCTCCGTGTTTGCACGGGAGCCTTCCGCACCTCACCGGTCCAGAGTCTTTACGTTGAGACCGACGAACCTTCTTTATCTCTTCGCCGTCAGCAGTTGTCCCTACAATATGCTTCTAAATTGCGATCCCTGCCTGGCCATCCCACTTGGGACTGCGTTTTCAGTCCGAAGTGGGAAATGCTTTACAATAATCGGCCGACTGCCATTCGTCCTTTTGGTTTGCGAGTCCGAGGCTACCTCAGAGACATCAACACCAGTCTCGATAGCGTTGCACAGTCGACAGCTGAGCCACTTCCACCATGGCTCGCTGTTTCCCCTACCTGCGATTTTTCCCTGTGCAGGACGGGGAAGGCCTTTACACCCGACTGTGTGTACCGGCAACTCTTTGCCAGCCATCGTGCTGAGCACCCGGACTTCTTGCCTGTCTTTACAGATGGCTCGAAGTCCGGCACTTCGGTGGGATCAGCCGTGGTCTGCTGTGATGTAATCATTGCAGACCAGATCCCACTGCAGTGTTCCATCTTCACTGCAGAGTTGCACGCTATCAGCCTCGCCTTGGACCACGTGGCGACTAAGCATCATCGTCGGTGTGTGCTTTACACCGACTCGCTTAGCTCGCTACAGGCTTTGATCTCGGTGAGGCATCGGCCTCACCCTGTTCTTACTAAGATCCGCCAGCAGCTACATCGTCTGGCAGCCACCACCACCATCCATTTCTGTTGGGTGCCCGGTCACGTCGGTATCAGGGGCAATGACTTGGCAGATGCTGCTGCCAAGTCAGCCACGCTCCTGTCCGACTCTCCGTTGCCGGTTCCATATCTGGATTTCCGGCAGCGTTTTACCATCGAGCTCCGGGCACGGTGGCAGAGATCTTGGTCGGAACAGCTTACGAACAAGCTCTTTGAGATCAAACCTATCATCAAACCATGGCAGTCTTGTTACCGCAGGAATCGCAAGGAGGAAGTTGTACTTGCTCGGCTCCGCTTAGGTCATTCGTTTATTACACATTCGTTTCTCTTACGGGCGGACGACGTACCTAAGTGTGAGTTTTGTGACACCATTTTAACCATCAAACACATTTTAATATCGTGTCCATGTTTTAACTTTGAAAGGCGTTTGTTTTTTAATTTTCATGATTTTACGTCCGAGCCTCTTACACTCGGACATTTGTTAGCAGATCATTGTTGTTTTAACGCTGTATTTGAATTTTTACTTTTTACAGGATATTTTACTCGAATATAGTTTTATTCCAATATTTAACCCAGGTTGCTTACACCTGGGTTACATTTATATTTATAACTTATTTATACATTTGTTTCTTGTTATCAATTATGTTTCTTTTATTGCTTTACATTCTTAGTATATGTTTGTGATTTCTTTTAAAATTCGGTTAAGGGTTACACGACTTTTATCATTTTTTCTTCTGGACATTCGTATGGCGCATTATAGCCTTAGTTGCTAATGCGCCATTAAAACCCAAACAACCAACCAACCATGTTTATTATACAATAGTTACATAATACATAAATTGCCAGAATCAAAAATTAAACAAATGGTACGAGAAGCCGTTGAAATCGAACAGGAATTTTTAACAGAAGCTATGCCGATTAATCTCTTGGGATTGAATGCGACTTTGATGAAAGAATATATTCAGTTCATTGCAGACGTCCTGTTGACTCAATTAAAATGTTCTAAAATGTACAATAAGAAGAATCCACTGGATTTCATGGAAAATATTTCTTTAGAATCCGTCTCCAATTTCTTTGAACGTCCAGTGAGTGAATATCACAGAGCGGGGTTCAAAAGTAAAACATTCACTTTAAATGCAGACTTTTAATTAGGTGCACTTTAGACTTTACTGCAGACTTCACTTTAAATGTTCACTTTAAATGTTCACTTTAGGTGCAGACTTCTAATTTTTTCTTGTAAGCTTGAAACACTTTCATTTTTTCCCGATCCTCTTCACTGTAACCCAAATTCTTTCTATTAAAATATTCATCATCCATACTTATTCTGTTGTTAATGAGCGATAGGAGTAGCAAATGAACGCAATCTTGATATTTCTGGTATTTTATGTGGTAATAGCCAAGCAGAGTGCGATGAAAAGTGGCAGTGATCTTATGATCGGGAAATTGCTCCATAACGTACTTGATAGTGTCCGGATTAGCCGACATGAGTCCGAGATCATACGTGTCCACAATGACGCTAAATGTTTTTTCTGCATCGCGTTCCTTGGTTTGCCCATTATTTTTACGAATTAGTCGGGCCACGTGAAACTTTCCAAAATTATACTGGCACATCAACACTATGGTTTGCTTTGAAGGCAAGTTTCCCTTGATCTTCTCATGCTTGCCTTCAAGTAAACACTTGCTATTAAAATTTAAATGCAGTTCACAACCAGTTAATTTTAAATCGTCGATATTCAGATAGGTCCAAGCATTTATCTTATTTAACCAATAAAATTTCCAGTAATCCATTGCTTGTATGAAGAGATGTGCGTGTTTAGATGTTCGTGTGTGCGAACTTGTTTATATAATACAGTTGAGGTGGGGGGGGAGAGGAAATAAGGTTGTTCTTCCCCCAAGCCGAACTTTCTAAAGGATTTCCTTTGAGTGGAAAGGGGATGTGAGTTCAGCTCTCAAAGGATGTGAGTTCATTTCCTCTAAGCAATTGGACATCCTCT
Source organism: Ryuthela nishihirai (assembly GCA_038380435.1). Lineage (NCBI taxonomy): Eukaryota > Metazoa > Arthropoda > Arachnida > Araneae > Heptathelidae > Ryuthela > Ryuthela nishihirai. The sequence continues at coordinate 71,045,054 of JAWZYU010000006.1, forward strand.
CAAATGAGCTCTCAAAAGGATGCGAGTTCCTCTAAGCAAAGCTTTGGACCCCAAATGAGCTCTCAAAAGGATGTGGGTTTATTTTCTCCAAGCAAAAATGAACTTAGAGGGGAAACTATTGTGTTAGAAATTACAAAAGTTATATATAAGCGGTACAAGACATAGCACCAAAATATAGCTGGTAATAAAATTATAAGACCCGTACAAAAACTGAATATTAATAATGTATCTATATATTTCTTATACGTTTGTGGTTTGAGGACATTTTCGTGCTTTTTAATTAATAAATCGAACCCTTTATGTTCTAAAATCCACTTTTCTAATTTATCCTTATAATATAAATGAATCATTAACAGAATGGCATTTTCATGTGTAGTACATCTTTTAGCTAAATCAATGGAAAATATTAAAAAATAAGCTATTGAATCACAGTTTATTCCCCAATATTGAAACATGTCATTCAAGACATTATTAAATGCAAAATTTAATTTTATTATGTCACAATTCGTTTGCTTTACAATAATTATACCTCGATCTATATAAAATTTAGCATCTTTACTCGTTTTCTTAGTTTCAATTAAGTTTTTCAGTATTTCAAATATTTGAATATCTTGGTAATTTTTAAGGTTATGCTTTAAACCTTTCAAATGATAATTATATATTGCATCTATTATTTCTTCTTTCATTACTTATTTACTACTTCATTTATAAATTGTCGGGTAATAGATAAAGGTTGAGGGAAGAGGCAAAAGAGCATTGTGCTGTGAACTAGAAAGAAAGGACCCGTAGATAGGATCCCCTGTGCACGTGGTTGTGGCGGGTATAAAGGGAACACTACAAACGTAATGCTAAAACAAATATTTATCATGATGGAATATATTCGTTAAGAGATGTTGGCAAGAATATTACAAGACTATTGGATGAAACTGATTGGGATGATATTAATCAAGCCATAAAAGGTTTACAAAATGTAATAAAAATTACAGAATCGGCATTTGAATTTTCAAGAGTGTGTCATGCTCAGCTTGAACAAGAAAATGTCACTATGAATAATACGGTAAATGCCATTATGGATGATACAGTAAATGCCATTCCATTATTGATGAACTAACAGAAAATGCCACTATGAATAAATCAATAGCCATTATGGATGAACCAATAGCCACTATGGATGAACCAATAGCAACTATAGATGAACCAATAGCCACTATAGATGAACCAATAGCCACTATAGATGAACCAATAGCCACTATGGATGAACCAATAGCCATTATGGATGAACCAATAGCCATTATGGATGAACCAATAGCCACTATGAATGATAAACAATTGATACAAACTACAGAAGTTATAGGTAATTTGGCAAAAGTTACTGAAAATTTAATAAATGAATTAATAGAAAAAATAACCACTGATGAGGAAATTTTGCACATGAATATTTAACATAATGATTGTATATATAATTGATTGTAACTAATAAATGTTTTAAAAAATGGATTATAATTTTAGTACAGACGAATTGGTCAGTTCAGAAGACGATGAATGGGAGACTTTTAGTTCAGTTTACCAAAGTAGATATAAAAATTATATTTTAAACAAATGTTTAAAACATCATTCGTATGGTAGTAATTCAATTTCTCAATACGAAGTAGATTTAGAGTGTCAAAATTATTTTAAAGACATTATGGTATTGACTTCAGTTTCATATAGAGGATTAATTATTCAAAGAAAATTCTTTTCGGCAAACAATAAAAATTTATTCATGTACAAGTGCATAATCGAAGAACACGAAAATTGGACTGAATCACTAAGACTACTAGCTAGTTTACCTGAATATTTTAAAGAAAAAACTCTTTCCGTTAACATCTGTGCTTTCATTTTAAACCAAGTCTTGAAACATTCTAACAACGTACTGGAATTGACTTACATGGACGACTTAATTTCGGTGTTTATTAGATTCGTTGGACTAATGGCTCTAAGACCAGATGTTTTTAGATTAAAAGATGTTTTTAATAAGTTTATAATTTACAAGCGAAAAACCTTTTTGCACATTTTCTGCGATTTAATCGCTTCTAAAAGAGATAAACTGCTGCATTTTGCATTGCTTCAAACACTCTGCTGCCTTCATGAATTTATTACTCCCCTACAAGCCAACATGCAAGACTTGGATGGAAATATTCCCGTTCAATCTTTTGATCGGAATACAAACGAAGAATTTTATTTTTTGTTACATTTAATGGGTGGCTCGGATCGAATTTTTAAGAATGTACTCGACAGACAATTGACAGAGAAATCATTTTATTGTACTTCAAAAGAAACAAAGGAATACACTTCAAAAGAATAACAAAGGAATAACAACACTTCAAAGGATGCTCGAGCTATTGTATTTCAAAATATAAAGAATAACAATCAATAGACAGTTTTTTCAACATTCTGCCTAATGCTCTTTTAAAGTTTTTGCGTGAATATATGGAACTATAGAGAATGTGCTTCTTGGCGTGTTCATTCTCGTAATTGGCAATCAGCTGAAAACTTTCTTTCACCTGGAGTTGGTTAATGATTAATTCTATATAAATATCCACATTTGGTTCCCAACAATGTTCAATAAAATGCATGTGGGGGTCTGGTTTGGTTGTTTGGGGTTTTTTGGCGCAAGAGCAACAGGGCTATATTGCGCCAAACAAAAGGATATAAATTGATAAAAGTCATTTGAACCCACAACCAAAGTTAAAAACACACAGAATCATAACAAGAAAGATTAGTAAAAGCACGTGTAAAATCGACAATAAAATGGGTGTATAGGACCCAGTAAAAAACAGAAACAAGCGTAAAATCAAAGTAACAAAGTAAAAAGGTTAATAAACGCATAAAATATCCAGTAAAACGTAAAAAGTCAACAATAACAAGGGGTGTATAGGACCCATGTAAAAAAACAGGTAAAAATCCACTAAAAAGAGAAAATTCATAAACGTGTATAATATCCGGTAAAGCGTAAAAATTCGAAAACAGTAGTTAAAAGTGAATCATCGGATAAAAGATGTCCGAGTGTAAGGGGCTCGGACGTAAAATTGTGAAAGGTAAAAAACAAACGTCGTTCAAGGTTAAAAGCTGGACAAGAAATTAAAATATGTTTAACTGTTAAAATGGTGTCACAAAACTCGCACTTAGGTACTGCGTCCGCCTTAAGTAGAAAAGAGTGAGTTAAAAACGAGTGACCTAAGCGGAGCCGAGCAAGGACAACTTCCTCCTTACGATTCCTGCGAAAACAAGACTGCCACGGTTTGACAATGGGCTTGATCTCGAAGAGCTTGTTAGCAACCTGTTCAGACCAAGATCTCTGCCACTGTGCCCGGAGCTCGATGGTGAAACGCTGCCAGAAATCCACATATGGAACCGGCAACGGAGAGTCGGACAGGGGCGTGGCGGACTTGGCAGCAGCATCTGCCAAGTCATTGCCCCTGATCCCGACATGACCGGGCACCCAACAGAAGAGAATCGTGGTGGTGGCTGCCAGATGATGGAGCTGCTGGCGGATCTTGGAGAGAACAGGGTGAGGCCGATGCCTCACTGAGATCAAAGCCTGTAGCGAGCTAAGCGAGTCGGTGTAAAGCACACACCGACGATGATGCTTAGCTGCTATATGGTCCAAGGCAATGCTGATAGCATGCAACTCAGCAGTGAAGATGGAACACTGCTGTGGGATCTGGTCTGCAATGATTACATCACAGCAGACCATGGCTGATCCCACCGAAGTGCCGGACTTCGAGCCATCTGTGAAGACAGGCAAGAAGTCCGGGTGCGCAGCACGATGGCTGGCAAAGAGTTGCCGGTACACACAGTCGGGTGTAAAGGCCTTCCCCGTCCTGCACAGGGAAAAATCGCAGGAAGGGGAAACAGCGAGCCAAGGTGGAAGTGGCTCAGCTGTCGACTGTGCGATGCTATCGAGACTGGTGTTGATGTCTCTGAGGTAGCCTCGGACACGCAAACCGAAAGGACGAATGGCAGTCGGCCGATTCTGGTATAACATTTCCCACCTGGGACTGAAAACGCAGTCCCAAGTGGGATGGCCTGGCAGGGATCGCAATTTTGACGCATACTGCAGGGACAACTGCTGACGGCGAATAGATAAAGATGGTTCGTCGGTCTCAACGTAGAGACTCTGGACCGGTGAAGTGCAGAAGGCCCCCGTGCACACACGGAGGGCCTGATGATGGAGGGGGTCCAGCACCTTCACCACCGAATCCCGGGCGGAGTCATACACCTGGGATCCGTAGTCCAGTTTCGACCGGACAAGTGCACGGTAAAGGCGGAGCAAAGAACATCGGTCTGCCCCCCAAGAGAGGGAGGAGAGGACCTTGATGATGTTCAATGCCCGCGTGCACTTGGACCTGAGATGTCGAATATGTGGTAAAAAGGTCAATTTCCGGTCGAAGATGAGACCGAGAAACTTGGTCTCCGCCACAACTGGAATGATGTTACCCCCGAGCCGCAGCTCGGGGTCCAGATGAAGATTACGCTTGCGGCAAAAGTGCACACAAGCGGTCTTCTGTGGGGAGAACCGGAACCCATTGGCCGTCGCCCAAACCGAGAGATTGTTCAGGGCAGTTTGCAGTTGTCGTTCAATGACCCTCATGCTGGACGATGAGCAAAAGATGCTAAAGTCATCAACATAGAGGGCATTGCCTACAGTCGGAGGAAGTTGCCGTGTAATGGAATTTATCTTGACAGCGAAAAGCGTAACACTCAGGACGCAGCCTTGTGGCACCCCCTGTTCTTGGGGGAAAGGCCGCGATAGAGTGTTGCCGACACGAACTCGAAAAATACGAGAAGATAAAAAGTTTGCAATGAAGATCGGCATGTGACCTCGCAAGCCGAAGCTGTGAAGGTCACGAAGAATGCCGAATCTCCATGCCGTGTCGTACGCTTTTTCGATGTCGAAGAAAACTGACACCAGGTGCTCTCGACGTAAAAAAGAATTCCTGATCGCCGATTCGAGGCGGATCAGGTGGTCTAAAGTAGACCGGTGCCTGCGAAAGCCACACTGGGTGTTGGAAAGAAGGCCGTGATGTTCCAAATACCAGGCCAGCCTGGTATTTACCATCCTTTCCAACACCTTGCAGACGCAGCTCGTCAATGCAATTGGACGATAATTCGAAGGAATCTTGGGATCTTTTCCTGGCTTAGGGAAGGCCAAGACGATGGCCTCCCGCCAGGAGTCCGGAAACTGCTCCTCGATGAAAATACGGTTGAAGAGTCGGAGCAGTCGATCCTTACTCGATGGTGAGAGATGTTGGAGCATGGCATAATGGACATTGTCTGGCCCCACAGCAGATGCACAAGAAGTGTGCAGAGCAAGGCGAAGCTCCTCCGCTGTGAATGGCCTGTTGTAAGACTCCAGGCCATTCGAATGGAAGGACAGCGGAGAGCGTTCGGCCCTGCTCTTCTGGGCCAGAAACTCGGGGGAGTAGGAGGACAGAGAAGAGATGGTGGAGAATGACTCCCCCAGTAAGTCGGCAATTGCTCGAGGCGCAGCAATTGCCTGTCCATTGTGCTCCAGGATCGATAATGAGTGGGACGTGTACTTCCCACCCATCTTCCGGACCTTATCCCACACGACCTTAGAACTGGTCGTGCGGGTGATGGAAGATGTATATTTCATCCAAGATTCCTTCTGGCTCTGGCGCCGGACGAAACGGGCTTTCGCCCTGGCGCGTTTGAATGCTTCGAGGTTGGGGGACGTCGGATATCTCCGAAACACCCCCCAAGCCTTGTTCTGAGCCTTACGAGCTGCGGTGCGGTCGGGATTCCACCACGGTTTTGGGAAATGTGGAAACCGAGTCGAGGTCTGAGGAATAGTAGAGGCAGCTGCATGGACGATACAGTCCGTCAACTCCGCCACTGCGACATTGATGGGCTCCTGGCTGACAGAGTGCTCATCGAGCTCAGAGAAGAGCTCGAAGCCACTCCAATCAGCCCGATCAAGCCTCCACCGGGAGACACGCGAAGGGCTGCAAGGCCCCCCACGAGAGATGGTACACACCACGGGGAGGTGATCGCTTCCGTAGGGATTGTCCTCGACCTCCCATGTAAAGAGTGGAAGGATCGAGGAGGAGCAGATGGTGAGGTCAATGGCAGTGAATGTGCGGGTTGGGGTGTGAAAGTAGGTACTGACACCGGTGTTCAACAGGGAGAGCGATGGATCCAGGAGCCACTGCTCCAAGACCCGGCCCCTCCCGTTGGTGTCAGCACTGCCCCAGAGCGGACTGTGGCCGTTGAAGTCCCCCATGATGAGGAAGGGGGACGGCAGCTGCGAGACGAGGTCATCAAGGTCATCCCGGAAAATGACGCTTCCGGGCGGGAGATAGACAGAACAGACAGTCAACGAAAATCCCACAAAGAGGCGGATGGCGACCGCCTCTAAGTCGGTGGTGAGGGGAATGACCTGAAATGGAGAATGGTTGCTCACGAGGATGGCAACACCCCCGTGAGCTGGACCATCTCCATCCCGGTCCCGGCGAACCAGAGAAAAGTGCCGGATAGTGGGATTGTTGGCTGTCTGCAAGAATGTCTCCTGAAGGCACACGCAAAGGGGTTGGTGTGCCCTCAGGAGGACCTTGATGTCGTCAATATTCCTCTGGAATCCACGACAGTTCCATTGAAGGAGTGTGGCCATCTCAGGTCTTGGAAGAATTGGCGGACGTCTTTCGATTTATTTTAACCGTCGCCAGCGACGGTTTAGGAAAATTTGGGCGGTCGGTGTCCATGTCCTCGGAGTCGTCCGAGCAACATGGATCCGAGACCGCCGAACGAGGAGGTAAAATTTTCTTTTTGGGCCCCGGCGGGGGCCCCTTGGGTTTCGTAGGTCTTGCTGTCTGTGGGCGGGGTGGAGGGGGCCTTCCGGAGGTGGATGTGGAAGGCACAGACACAGGAATAGAAACCGGTGTCGATGTCGAGGTTGACACCAACGTCGGCTTCGCCTGCGTCAAGAGGTACTTAGCAGCAGGCGAGAAAGATTCAGCTGGTGGAACGCTGATGTCGGTCTGCACCGCCACGGAAGCCATCGTAACGATGGGCTTTCCGGCAACCGCACCGGCATAGGAGACCTTGCCAGGTGGGGCAGGCGGTGCAGCGAGCTTTCTCGCCTCTGGATAGCTGATGTTATGTAGGGTCTTGAGGCGCTGTACCTCTTTCTCCTCCAGCCACTTCGGACAGTCGCGGGAGTACGCCGGATGTTCACCACGGCAGTTTACACAGCATGCCTTATCTGCTGTGCAGTCAGGTTCGAGATGATCCTGACTGCCACAACGAGCACAGGTGGGCTTGCCCCGGCATGCGGTGCGGGCATGGCCAAACCTCTGGCATTGAAAGCAACGCAGAGGATTGGGGATAAATGGCCGCACCTCGCAGTGTAAGTATCCTGCCTTGATGGAAGTAGGCAGGCGTGGTGTGTTGAAAGTTAGAATTAGTACCCGGCTGGGTTCTAACTTTCCATTACGGCGTGACGAAACCCGGTGGACTGCGATCACTCCCTGGGCCGAAAGCTCCGAGAGGATTTCCTCCTCAGAAACCTTGAGGAGGCCCCACTCGGAGATCACGCCCCGGGAGGAATTGAGCGTCTTGTGCGGAGTGACTTCGACAGCCACTCCACCAATCGCTGTAACCTTTAATAGAAGCTCCGAATGTTTGGAGCATGCAGTCTCCACCTGCAAGTCACCGGATCTTAGGCGCTTGACAGATTTCGGTTCTCCCGCAAGACCTTGAATACCCTTGTGTATAAAAAAGGGGGACATGTCCCCAAGTACCTGATCACCCGTAGAGTGGATGATCAGGAACTTCGGAGACGGAGACACACACGAAGACGAAGGCAAAGACAAAGAAGTTGGGGGTTCATGGCGAGCCCTCTTGGCGGCATTGATCGGATTTATAGGAGTTGGAGAACTCATGTTTGTTTTTAAAAATTTCAGTGCCCGTTGTCCCCACCCACCATGGAGTCCAACAAGGGGACGCCCAGTTGGGCGCCAGGGCTGCCCGGGCACCATACCCACACAGCCAGTGAGCCAAGCCCTCACTACAAAACAAAAAGGAAAAGTAAAAGAGAAATGGTGGGAAACTCGTCGGAGTTCCCACAAAAGAAAAGAAGCAACAAAGCAATAAAGTGTGAGGCAAGAGCTGGCCTCACAAAAGAAAGAAAACTACAAAACTAGTAAATGTGTGGGGAAACTCGCAAACCGTTGTCCGGACGGTGGACAAGGTTACTCACTGATCAGCATAGTTGACCCTAGCAGGACCAGCCCACCAGCCGATTGATCCTGAGGGGGCCGCCCCAGGACCTCCCGTTTACCTGAAGCAGAGGCCAAAGCAGTGTATAGCAGCGGCCCCGGAATTCGCTGCCCAGCCCCGCGACAGACAGGCTCCCCGATGGCAAAACGGCCAAAGGGGACCCTACCAGTCATGAGCTGGGGAGAGAAGACGGGGACCCCTGAGCAACTGCCAGGATCCTCTTTTCCAGGGACACGGGTCTCCGCGCACGGCAAACACGCGGGCGAGCGTTTAGGACCCTGTGAAGGTAACCGAGCCTGCGGAACCTTCACAGGGTGGTCCCCTCACCACGGACAGGCTCTCGCATCGAGGGGCATGTGGGGGTCATATTTAGTATCTTCCCGGCATATTACACACAATTGAGGCATCAAAAACTTTTCGTAACTGTATTGTATCAACAATGCATCGTAAACGTTACCATTAAAGTTTTTTAAAGCATATAAGGCATTGTTTTTCTCTTCTTCGCTTGGAGAAGCCTCTTGGCGACGTTGATGTGGAGGCTCATTTGAAGGCAGATGGTTGTTACTTAAAGTCACGCGCATAATTTTCATTTCCTTGGACATTAGAGAAAGTCTTTTAGCAGTTAATTCAAGAATTTTAGGCATTTCCTTAAATGATCCGGTTATCACTAATTCTAAATAATACTTATTATTGATTTTTTCAATTTGCAAATTATTAAAATAATTGTACTTGATGATCAAATCTTTGCGTTCTGGGAAAGTGGCCCAGATACGTATTTCATTTTTTAAGTCAGTTCCCAAATCATTCATCAAATGTTCCATTTTGAGATTTACAAATTTACTAAAGCCGAAAGTCATTGAATGTTTACTGAGATGGACTGAATCTTCCATGTATTCATTACAGAGACGACAGTTCCCTTCAATCCTGAAGCAACGACACAATTCTAGCATGTTAAAGTATGGTGCAACGAGTTTTCTTTTTCTTGAGTAACTCACTCGAATGATCTATGACCCACTGTTCCAAATATTTATCATAAAATGCATAGAAATATTCAAGAACTTTTACGGTTTCACCGGTATTTTTAGCCAATTGTTCCACAAAAAGAAATATAGCAGAAATCTTACTCCAATTAATGCCGCCTTCAGCGATTATTTCGTTTGTTATACTCTTGAAAAAGTCTTTCAGATCATCTCCTTTTTCTTTAAGGTAAGCGTCACAAACGTGAGTAATAACGTGAGTTTCTTCGTTTTTTTGAAGAAAAATTTCCAATCGTTCAATATCTCGTATTATTTCAAGACAGAGCTTATATTCTTTATGGGTCAATGCAGCTCTCTGATCTCTTCCAGTTAATCTATAATGATAAATATATTCAACCACTTTTGACATTTGGAAATGCAGTCACACTTATTCCTTTATATAGACCCAAACGGCAACGAGTCATTGCATTTCCACGTGTGTTCTTAGAATTAACGGCAATTGAGTTTTTGCATTTCCACGTGTGTTCTTAGAATTAACGGCAATTGAGTTTTTGCATATCATTTCCGTTGCATTTTTTAAAAATGGTAATGAGTCATTGAATTTTTGCCTTGTTGCATGTTAGATAAAACGGTAATGTGTCATTGAGTTTTTGCATTTCCTTGTTGCATATTTCCACATGTTCTTAGAATTTGCTTAAATTTTACTATATAAGCAGCAACCATTTGACTTGCTGCTTATGTTCTGCCGTTACAAAATGTGTAGAGTTATTTTAGATCCGATAACCTCAGTAGAAAGTAGTGAATTTTTACCTGGATTTGATGAAGATGATTTTTTTGACGATTTTATTGTTGATTGGTTGGTTGGTTGGTTGTTTGGGGTTTAATGGCGCATCGGCAACAAGGCCATAATGCGCCAAACAAAAGACAATATAAAAGATAAAAGAAATCGAACCCCGTAACCAAAAGTTAAAATACAGTTTCAACATTGTAAAGTGGTAAAACAACAGAAAACAAGTGTATAGGAACAGAGTAAAACAAGTGTAGAAATATTAAATAATATAATCCCAGGTGTAAGAGACCTGGGGTAAATAATGCAGAAATTACGGTAAAATCAAATTCGTTTAAAATATCCACAATATTTCAAAAAGTTAAAAACTGGAGATAAAATGCAATGATCAGATAAAAGATGTCCGAGTGTAAGAGGCTCGGACATAAAATTATGAAAGCTAAAATAACATTGACGTTCGAAATTAAAACACGTACATTCGATTAAAATATGTTTAATAGTTAAAATGGTGTCACAAAACTCGCACTTAGGTACGTCGTCCGCCCGTAAAAGAAACGAATGAGTAATAAACGAGTGACCTAAGCGGAGCCGAGCAAGTACAACTTCCTCCTTGCGATTCCTGCGGTAACAAGACTGCCATGGTTTGATGATAGGTTTGATCTCGAAGAGCTTGTTGGTAAGCTGTTCCGACCAAGATCTCTGCCACTGTGCCCGGAGCTCGGTGGAAAAACGCTGCCGGAAATCCAGATAGGGAACCGGCAACGGAGAGTCGGAGAGGGGCGTGGCTGACCTGGCAGCAGAATCTGCCAAATCATTACCCCTGATTCCGACGTGACCGGGCACCCAACAGAAGAGAATCGTGGTGGTGGCTGCCAGACGATGGAGCTGCTGGCGGATCTTGGAGAGAACAGGGTGAGGCCGATGCCTCACTGAGATCAAAGCCTGTAGCGAGCTAAGCGAGTCGGTGTAAAGCACACACCGACGATGATGCTTAGTCGCCACGTGGTCCAAGGCGAGACTGATAGCGTGCAACTCTGCAGTGAAGATGGAACACTGCAGTGGGATCTGGTCTGCAATGATTACATCACAGCAGACCATGGCTGATCCCACCGAAGTGCCGGACTTCGAGCCATCTGTAAAGACAGGCAAGAAGTCCGGGTGCTCAGCACGATGGCTGGCAAAGAGTTGCCGGTACACACAGTCGGGTGTAAAGGTCTTCCCCGTCCTGCACAGGGAAAAATCGCAGGTAGGGGAAACAGCGAGCCATGGTGGAAGTGGCTCAGCTGTCGACTGTGCAACGGTATCGAGACTGGTGTTGATGTCTCTGAGGTAGCCTCGGACTCGCAAACCAAAAGGACGAATGGCAGTCGGCCGATTATTGTAAAGCATTTCCCACTTCGGACTGAAAACGCAGTCCCAAGTGGGATGGCCAGGCAGGGATCGCAATTTAGAAGCATATTGTAGGGACAACTGCTGACGGCGAAGAGATAAAGACGGTTCGTCGGTCTCAACGTAAAGACTCTGGACCGGTGAGGTGCGGAAGGCTCCCGTGCAAACACGGAGAGCCTGATGATGGAGGGGGTCCAGCACCTTCACCACCGAATCCCGGGCCGAGTCGTACACCTGGGATCCGTAGTCCAGTTTCGATCGGACAAGTGCACGGTACAGGCGGAGCAAAGAACATCGGTCTGCCCCCCAAGAAAGGGAGGAGAGGACCTTGACGATGTTCAATGCCCGCGTGCACTTGGACCTGAGATGACGTATGTGTGGTAAAAAGGTCAATTTCCGATCGAATATGAGACCGAGAAACTTGGTCTCCGCCACAACTGGAATGATGTTACCCCCGAGCCGCAGCTCGGGATCCAGATGAAGATTACGCTTGTGGCAAAAGTGCACACAAGCGGTCTTCTGTGGGGAGAACCGAAACCCGTTTGCCGTCGCCCAAACCGAAAGATTGTTCAGGGCAATTTGCAGTTGTCTTTCAATGACCCTCATGCTGGAAGATGAGCAAAAGATGCTAAAGTCATCAACATAGAGGGCATTGCCTACGGATGGAGGAAGTTGTCTAGTTATGGAATTAATCTTGACAGCGAAAAGCGTAACACTCAGAACGCAGCCTTGTGGCACCCCCTGTTCTTGGGGGTACGGCCGCGACAGAGTGTTACCGACACGGACACGAAAAGAGCGTGTCGATAAGAAGTTGGAGATGAAGATCGGCATGTGACCTCTCAAGCCGAAGCTGTGGAGGTCACGAAGAATGCCGAATCTCCAAGCCGTGTCGTACGCTTTTTCGATGTCGAAGAAAATTGACACCAGGTGCTCTCTACGTAAAAAAGAATTCCTGATAGCCGATTCGAGGCGTATCAGGTGGTCAATAGTTGACCGTTGCCTGCGAAAGCCACACTGGGTGTTGGAAAGAAGGTTGTGGTGTTCTAAATACCAGATGAGTCTGGCATTTACCATTCTTTCCAACACCTTGCACACGCAGCTCGTCAATGCGATGGGACGATAATTAGAAGGAATCTTGGGATCTTTCCCTGGCTTGGGGAAGGCCAAGACGATGGCCTCCTGCCAGGAGTCCGGAAACTGCTCCTCGAGAAAAATGCGATTGAAGAGATGGAGCAGCCGATCCTTACTCGATGGTGAAAGATGTTGGAGCATGGCATAATGGACATTGTCCGGCCCAACAGCAGAGGCACGAGAAGAGTGCAGAGCAAGGCGAAGCTCCTCCGCTGTGAATGGCCTGTTGTAAGGCTCCAGGCCATTCGAGTGGAAAGACAGCGGAGAGCTGGGTCCCCCTCACCGACAAAGACAGCGTGGTCCCCCTCACCACCCTGTGAAGGTTCCCGCTGGCTCGGTTACCTTCGCAGGGTCCTAAACGCTCGCCCGCGTGTTTGCCGTGCGCGGAGACCCGTGTCCCGGGAAAGGAGGATCCTGGTAGTTGCTCGGAGGTCCCCGTCTTCTCTCCTCAGCTCATGACTGGCGTGGTCCCCATTGGCCGTCTTGCCATTGGGGAGCCTGTCCGTCGCGGGGCTGGGCAGCGGATTCCGGGGCCTCTGCTATACACTGCTTTGGCCTCTGCTTCCGGTAAACGGGAGCTCCTGGGGTGGCCCCCCCAGGAGCAATCGGCTGGTGGGCAGGTCCTGCTAGGGTCAACCGTGCAGAGCGGTGAGTAACCTTGCCCACGGTCCGGGTACAGGTTTACAAGTTTCCTCACAGATTATTTTCGTTTTGTAGTTATCCTTTCTTTGTGCGGCCAGTTTGGCCAGTAACAATTTTCTTATTTTACGCTTTGTTTGATTTGTGTAGAATGTTTTATTCTGCACATTTCTCTTTTTATTTTCCTTATATTTCTTTGTGAGGGCTTGGCTCACTGTCTGTGTGGGTATAGTGCCTGCGTAGCCCTGGCGCCCGAATGGGCGTCCCCTTGTTGGGCTCCGTGGAGGGTGGGGACAGCGGGCACTGAACCACACAAAACCAAACATGCGAGTGAATGATGAAAATGCGATCACCGCCAACAAGAGGGCTCGACATGAACCCCCGTCTTCGTCCTTGTCTCCGTTATCTCTGCCATCGTCTTCTGTGTCTGTGTCTTCGTTCCCAAAGTTCTTGATCATCCACTCCACGGGTGATCAGGTGCTTGGGGACATGTCCCCTTTTTTCGTCAACAAAGGTTTAAAAGGTCTTGCGGGAGAGCCGAAATCTGTCAAGCGCTTACGATCTGGCGACTTGCAGGTTGAGACCGCTTGTTCAAAACACTCCGAACTGCTCCTGAAAGTAAAAGATATTGGTGGGGTGGCTGTCGAAGTCACTCCCCATAAAACTTTGAATTCCTCTCGGGGTGTGATCACCGAGTGGGGCCTCCTCAAAGTTACTGAGGAGGAGATCCTCTCGGAGCTCACACCTCAAGGAGTAACAGCGGTCCACCGGGTTTCGACACGCCGTGATGGAAAATTAACACCCACCCGGGTGTTGATTGTGACATTCAATACGCCACGCCTGCCTTCTTACATCAAGGCAGGTTATTTACATTGTGAGGTTCGGCCGTATATCCCAAATCCTCTGCGCTGTTTTCAGTGTCAGATATACGGTCATGCCCGCACAGCATGCAGGGGCAAGCCCACCTGTGCTCGCTGTGGCAGTAAGGATCATCTCGATCCTGACTGCACAGCTGAAAAGGCATGCTGTGTGAACTGCAGTGGCGAACATCCGGCGTACTCCCGCGACTGTCCGAAGTGGAAGGAGGAAAAGGAGGTACAACGCCTCAAAGTCATCAACAACATCTCGTATGCTGAAGCGAGAAAGCTTGCTGCACCGCCCGCCCCGCCTGGCAAGGTTTCCTATGCCAGTGCAGTCATTGGAAAGCCCATCGTTCCAATGACTTCGGTTGCGGTGCAGACTGACATCAGTGTACCACCTACTGAGTCTTTCTCGCCAGCTGCGAAATACCTCCTTACGCATATAGTTCTTACTCTTCAGCTTTTTACATCTATGATTATACTACCTTATACATTGTTTGTGTATCCCAGGTCATTTACACCTGGTATTCTATTGTTTTCTGTTGTATTTTTACACTTGTTCTTTGTTGTTTTACCTTTTTACAATTTTGCTAATTTCTTTTAAATGTGGTTGCGGGTTTACATGTCTTTTATCTTTTATATTGTCTTTTGTTTGGCGCATTATGGCCTAGTCGCCGATGCGCCATAAAACCCAAAACAACCAACCAACCAACCTCCTTACGCAGGCGAGACCGAGGGTGGTGTCGACTTCGACATCAACCCCGGTTTCCATTCCTGCAGTTCAGCCTTCCACCTCCACCGGAAGGCCTCCTCCTTCCCGTCCTCAGACAGCAAGACCTTCCAAACCGAAGGGGCCCCCACCAGGGCCTAAAAAGAAAATCATCACTCCTCAAAGGGCGGTCACCGATCCATGCCCCTCGGACGATTCCGAGGACATGGATACCGACCGCCCCCTATTCACTAAACCGTCCTCCGCGGCGGTTAAGTTGAATAGGAATTCGTCGTCCGCCCACTCTTCTAAGTCCTGAGATGGCCACACTCCTACAATGGAATTGTCGTGGATTCCAGAGGAATCTTGACGACATCAAGGCCCTCCTTCAGGCACACCAGCCCATCTGTGTGTGCCTGCAGGAGACGTACTTGCAGCCAGTCACAGATCCCACGATCCGGCACTTTTCACTGGTTCGCCGGGACCGGGATGGAGATGGTCCAGCTCGCGGGGGTGTCGCCATCCTCGTGAGCAACCATTCTCCATTCCAGGTCGTAAACCTCATCACCAACTTAGAGGCGGTAGCCATCCGTCTCTTCGTGGGGTTCTCACTGACTGTCTGCTCTGTATATCTTCCACCTGGGAGCATCGTCTTCCAGGAAGACCTTGATGATCTCGTCTCGCAGCTGCCGTCCCCCTTCCTCATTATGGGGGACCTCAACGGACACAGTCCACTTTGGGGCAGTGCTGACACCAACGGGAGGGGTGGGGTCCTGGAGCAGTGGCTCCTGGATCCTTCTCTCTCCCTGTTGAACACCGGTGTCAGCACTTACTTTCACTCCCCAACCCGCACTTTCACTGCCATTGATCTCACCATCTGCTCCTCCTCGATCCTTCCACTCTTTACATGGGAGGTCGAGGACAACCCGTACGGAAGCGATCACCTCCCCGTGGTGTGCACCATCTCCCGTGGGGGGCCTTGCAGCCCTTCACGCGTCTCACGGTGGAGGCTGGATCGGGCTGACTGGGGTGGTTTCGAGCTGCTCTCTGAGCTCGACGACCACTCCGTCAGCCAGGAGCCAATCAATGTGGCAGTAGCGGAGATAACGGACTGTATCGTAGATGCAGCTGCATCAACAATTCCTCAAACTTCTACACGGTTTCCTCGCTTTCCGAAACCGTGGTGGAATCCACATTGCACCGCAGCTCGTAAGGCTCAGAACAAGGCTTGGGGGGTGTTTCGGAGATATCCGACGTCCCCCAACCTCGAGAACTTCAAACGCGCCAGGGCGAAAGCTCGTTTCGTCCGACGCCAGAGCCAGAAGTAATCTTGGATCAAGTATACGTCATCCATAACCCGCACGACTAGTTCCAAGGTCGTGTGGGATAAAGTCCGGAAGATGAGTGGGAACTACACGTCCCACTCGTTATCGATCCTGGAGCACAATGGACAGGCAATTGCTGATCCCAAAGCAATTGCCGACACTCTGGGGGAGTCGTTCTCCTCCATCTCTTCTTCTTCTTCTTACTCCCCCGAGTTTCTGGCCCAGAAGGGCAGGGCGGAACGCTCTCCGCTGTCTTTCCACTCGAATGGCCTGGAGCCTTACAACAGGCCATTCACAGCGGAGGAGTTTCGCCTTGCTCTGCACTCTTCTCGTGCCTCTGCTGTTGGGCCGGACAATGTCCATTATGCCATGCTCCAACATCTTTCAGCATCGAGTAAGGATCGGCTGCTCCATCTCTTCAATCGCATTTTTCTCGAGGAGCAGTTTCCGGACTCCTGGCGGGAGGCCATCGTCTTGGCCTTCCCCAAGCCAGGCAAAGATCCCAAGATTCCTTCCAATTATCGTCCAATCGCATTGACGAGCTGCGTGTGCAAGGTGTTGGAAAGAATGGTAAATGCCAGACTCGTCTGGTATTTAGAACATCACGGCCTTCTTTCCAACACCCAGTGTGGCTTTCGCAGGCAACGGTCAACTCTTGACCACCTGATACGCCTCGAATCGGCTATCAGAAATTCTTTTTTAAGAAGAGAGCACCTGGTGTCAATTTTCTTCGACATCGAAAAAGCGTACGACACGGCTTGGAGATTCGGCATTCTTCGTGACCTCCACAGCTACGGCTTGAGAGGTCACATGCCGATCTTCATCTCCAACTTCTTATCGACACGCTCTTTTCGTGTCCGTGTCGGTAACACTCTGTCGCGGCCGTACCCCCAAGAACAGGGGGTGCCACAAGGCTGCGTTCTGAGTGTTACGCTTTTCGCTGTCAAGATTAATTCCATAACAAGACAACTTCCTCCATCCGTAGGCAATGCCCTCTATGTTGATGACTTTAGCATCTTTTGCTCATCTTCCAGCATGAGGGTCATTGAAAGACAACTGCAAATTGCCCTGAACAATCTTTCGGTTTGGGCGACGGCAAACGGGTTTCGGTTCTCCCCACAGAAGACCGCTTGTGTGCACTTTTGCCACAAGCGTAATCTTCACCTGGATCCCGAGCTGCGGCTCGGGGGTAACATCATTCCAGTTGTGGCGGAGACCAAGTTTCTCGGTCTCATATTCGATCGGAAATTGACCTTTTTACCACACATACGTCATCTCAGGTCCAAGTGCACGCGGGCATTGAACATCGTCAAGGTCCTCTCCTCCCTTTCTTGGGGGGCGGACCGATGTTCTTTGCTCCGCCTGTACCGTGCACTTGTCCGATCGAAACTGGACTACGGATCCCAGGTGTACGACTCGGCCCGGGATTCGGTGGTGAAGGTGCTGGACCCCCTCCATCATCAGGCTCTCCGTGTTTGCACGGGAGCCTTCCGCACCTCACCGGTCCAGAGTCTTTACGTTGAGACCGACGAACCGTCTTTATCTGTTCGCCGTCAGCAGTTGTCCCTACAATATGCTTCTAAATTGCGATCCCTGCCTGGCCATCCCACTTGGGACTGCGTTTTCAGTCCGAAGTGGGAAATGCTTTACAATAATCGGCCGACTGCCATTCGTCCTTTTGGTTTGCGAGTCCGAGGCTACCTCAGAGACATCAACACCAGTCTCGATAGCGTTGCACAGTCGACAGCTGAGCCACTTCCACCATGGCTCGCTGTTTCCCCTACCTGCGATTTTTCCCTGTGCAGGACGGGGAAGGCCTTTACACCCGACTGTGTGTACCGGCAACTCTTTGCCAGCCATCGTGCTGAGCACCCGGACTTCTTGCCTGTCTTTACAGATGGCTCGAAGTCCGGCACTTCGGTGGGATCAGCCATGGTCTGCTGTGATGTAATCATTGCAGACCAGATCCCACTGCAGTGTTCCATCTTCACTGCAGAGTTGCACGCTATCAGCCTCGCCTTGGACCACGTGGCGACTAAGCATCATCGTCGGTGTGTGCTTTACACCGACTCGCTTAGCTCGCTACAGGCTTTGATCTCAGTGAGGCATCGGCCTCACCCTGTTCTCTCCAAGATCCGCCAGCAGCTCCATCGTCTGGCAGCCACCACCACGATTCTCTTCTGTTGGGTGCCCGGTCACGTCGGAATCAGGGGTAATGATTTGGCAGATTCTGCTGCCAGGTCAGCCACGCCCCTCTCCGACTCTCCGTTGCCGGTTCCCTATCTGGATTTCCGGCAGCGTTTTACCATCGAGCTCCGGGCACAGTGGCAGAGATCTTGGTCAGAACAGCTTACGAACAAGCTCTTTGAGATCAAACCTATCGTCAAACCATGGCAGTCTTGTTACCGCAGGAATCGCAAGGAGGAAGTTGTACTTGCTCGGCTCCGCTTAGGTCACTCGTTTATTACTCATTCGTTTCTTTTACGGGCGGACGACGTACCTAAGTGCGAGTTTTGTGACACCATTTTAACTATTAAACATATTTTAATCGAATGTCCGTGTTTTAATTTCGAACGTCAATGTTATTTTAGCTTTCATAATTTTATGTCCGAGCCTCTTACACTCGGACATCTTTTATCTGATCATTGCATTTTATCTCCAGTTTTTCATTGCATTTTATCTCCAGTTTTTAACTTTTTGAAATATTGTGGATATTTTAAACGAATTTGATTTTACCGTAATTTATGCATTATTTACCCCAGGTCTCTTACACCTGGGATTATATTATTTAATATTTCTACACTTGTTTTACTCTGTTCCTATACACTTGTTTTCTGTTGTTTTACCACTTTTCAATGTTGAAACTGTATTTTAACTTTTGGTTACGGGGTTCGATGTCTTTTATCTTTTATATTATCTTTTGTTTGGCGCATTATGGCCTTGTAGCCGATGCGCCATTAAACCCCAACCAACCAACCAACCTCATCCTCTCCCTCTTAATAAAAATTGGCTCGAAAATTTAAAAATTGCAATAGAAAAAATTCTTAATAGTAATTTAACTTTAATAAATTTAAATAAACTAAATGAGGAAATAGATCGAATGTTTATACAACTTGAAGTAAATATTCCTCAATTAAATATAATAGATAAATTAAATTTGGCTCATTTAAATATTACATATAAATTAATAACTATTGAGACAGATTGATTATTTAATGGGAGAGGTTTGCCATGTGCTTTTAGCCATACCTTCAGCTGTGCTTTTAGCCATACCTTCAGCTGTACTTTTACCTTTAGCTGTACTTTTACCTTTAGCTGTACTTTTACCTTCAGCTGTACTTTTAGCCATACCTTCAGCTACTTTTAGCCATACCTTCAGCTACTTTTACCTTCAGCTGTACTTTTAGCCATACCTTCAGCTACTTTTACCTTCAGCTGTACTTTTACCTTCAGCTGTACTTTTAGCCATACCTTCAGCTACTTTTAACCATACCTTCAGCCATATATCTCCATCGTGATAGCCATATATCTCCATCGTGATAGCCATGTATCTTCAGCCATGTATCTTCAGTCACGTATCTCCATCGTGATAGCCATCTATCTCCAGCCACGTATCTCCAGCCATATCGCACCCCGGCAAGAAAAGTGACATAACTCAAAAAATGCGTATTTTGAGGGTATGTCAGTGATAATAGGTATTGTGTTCCTCTACGTGAACGAAAAACGTCACATCTCTAACTCGCAAATTAACCGCCAGGGAGCAGTTGTGTCAGTTTTACTTTTAGGCTACTTCACAGTTTTATTGATTTCTTTAATTTGTTATTTCTCAAATACTGCATTTTTGAGTTATGTCACTTTTCTTGCCGGGGTGCGATATATCTCCATTGTCTGTGTCTTCAGCCATATATCTTCATCGTGATGATTCTCCATGTATCTTCATCGTGATGATTCTCTATATATCTCCATTGTCTGTGCCTTCAGCCATACCTTCAGCCATGCCTTCAGTCGTGTATCTTCATTGTTTGTGCCTTCAGCCATGTATCTTCATCGTCTGTGCCTTCAACCATGCTATAGTTCCCAGCTGGATCAGCGTTGAGATTCCGCAAAATTTACTGTTCACGGTCAGTAGGGGACACCGATGGGCTTGGAAAGGTCCGTCGGACGTTAAGCCGTGTGCAGGAGAGCTCTGTGCACGTTAAAGCACACGCCCTTGACGGGAAGCTACCATCTGTCTCCCAACAGCTGTTCCAGTGGGTCCCCTCCCGCAACCTTCGGGGTCCATGTGACCTGGCCATTTAGCCCATGGTGTGCAAAAAAGTGCTGCTCAGAGGTAAAACAACCTAACTGGAATCATGTATCTTCATCGTCTGTGCCTTCAACCATGTATCTTCATTGTCTGTGCCTTCAGCCATGTATATTTAAAAATAAAAATTGTATTTTAATTATTTTTCATATATTCAATTGATGTTTAAGAAAGAGAAAATTTAAAATGGTTAGGTATGCAAAATTTAAGTTAGAAGACATTACTTATATGAGACAAGAGGTTGAACATTTAAAAACGCACGTTTTAAAGAATTTTATTTTTAATCTAAGAACACTTCAACGAGAGGGAAGATTAAATCCATTAATACAGCCATTAATGCGCAGTTTATTAAATCTTAACTTGGGATTAAAGAGAATTAAATTAAATTTGTTAAGATATTCAGTGATAAATGAAACCGATGATGCTGAAGAAGCAATCGTAATATCTGACGATGAGGGGTTGGTTGGTTGGTTGTTTTGGGTTTTATGGCGCATTGGCAACTGGGCCATAATGCGCCAAACAAAAGACAACATAAAAGATAAAAGAAGTGCAACCCGTAACCAAATTTAAAAACAAATGAGCTAATTGTAAAAAGTCAAACTAAAACAATAGAATATCAGGTGTAAGTGACCTGGAAAATATATACAATGTATAAGGTGGTAAAATCAAAATCCAGTAAAATATCCACGTCAAAAATATAAGTTAAATCAATCCCAGGTGTAAAAGACCTGGGCTATACAAAATATTAGGTAAAATCAAAATCTATTAAAATAACCACAATATTTTAAAAAGGAAAAAACTGAGGGTAAAAAGCTATGATCGGTTAAAAGATGTCCGAGAGTAAGAGGCTCGGACGCAAAATCATGAAAGGTAAAATACAATTTTCGTTCATTATTAAAAGCTTCGCATTCGACTAAAATGTGTTTGATTGTTAAAATGGTGTCACAAAACTCGCACTTAGGTACGTCGTCCGCCCGTAAAAGAAATGAATGTGTAAGAAACGAATGACCCAAGCGGAGCCGAGCAAGTACAACTTCCTCCTTGCGATTCCTGCGGTAACAAGACTGCCATGGTTTGACGATAGGTTTGATCTCAAAGAGCTTGTTTGTAAGCTGTTCTGACCAAGATCTCTGCCACTGTGCCCGGAGCTCGATGGTAAAATGTTGCCGGAAATCCAGATATGGCACCGGCAACGGAGAGCGGGATAGGGGCGTGGCTGACTTGGCAGCAGCATCTGCCAAGTCGTTGCCCCTAATCCCGACGTGACCGGGCACCCAACAGAAATGGATGGTGGTGGTGGCTGCCAGACGATATAGTTGCTGGTGGATCTTAGTAAGAACAGGTTGGTTGGTTGTTTAGGGTTTAATGGCGCATTAGCAACTACGGCTATAATGCGCCAAACGAATGTCCAAGATGTAAAAAAAATAAAAGTCATGGAACCTTCAACCAATTTTTAAAAATAAACTAGGAATTGAACGAGACAAATGTAGAAATTTAAAATAACAAGCAGTGAATAACAATAAACAAATGTAGAAATATTTTGTAAAAATAAAAGTAATCAGGTGTAAACAATCAGTAGAGTAAAATTATAGACGAGTAAAATAACCTGTAAATCGTAAAAATTGAAAGACAGCGTTAAAACAACAATGATCAGCTAATAAATGTTCGAGTGTAAGGGGCTCGGACGTAAAATCATGAAAATTAAAAAACAAACGCCGTTCAAAGTTAAAACATGGACACGATATTAAAATGTGTTTGATGGTTAAAATGGTGTCACAAAACTCACACTTAGGTATGTCGTCCGCCCGTAAGAGAAACGAATGAGTAATGAACGAATGACCTAAGCGGAGCCGAGCAAGTACAACTTCCTCCTTGCGATTCCTGCGGTAACAAGACTGCCATGGTTTGACGATAGGTTTGATCTCAAAGAGCTTGTTCGTAAGCTGTTCTGACCAAGACCTCTGCCACTGTGCCCGGAGCTCGATGGTAAAACGCTGCCGGAAATCCAGATAGGGAACCGGCAACGGAGAGTCGGACAGGGGCGTGGCTGACCTAGCAGCAGAATCTGCCAAATCATTGCCCCTGATTCCGACGTGACCGGGCACCCAACAGAAATGGATGGTGGTGGTGGCTGCCAGACGATGTAGCTGCTGGCGGATCTTAGTAAGAACTGGGTGAGGACGATGCCTCACCGAGATCAAAGCCTGTAGCGAGCTAAGCGAGTCGGTGTAAAGCACACACCGACGATGATGCTTAGTCGCCACGTGGTCCAAGGCGAGGCTGATAGCGTGCAACTCTGCAGTGAAGATGGAACACTGCAGTGGGATCTGGTCTGCAATGATTACATCACAGCAGACCATGGCTGATCCCACTGAAGTGCCGGACTTCGAGCCATCTGTGAAGACAGGCAAGAAGTCCGGGTGCTCAGCACGATGGCTGGCAAAGAGTTGCCGGTACACACAGTCGGGTGTAAAGGCCTTCCCCGTCCTGCACAGGGAAAAATCGCAGGAAGGGGAAACAGCGAGCCAAGGTGGTAGAGGCTCAGCTGTCGACTGTGCAACGCTATCGAGACTGGTGTTGATGTCTCGCAGGTAACCTCGGACACGCAAACCGAAAGGACGAATGGCAGTCGGCCGATTAGTGTAAAGTAGTTCCCACTTTGGACTGAAAACGCAGTCCCAAGTGGGATGGCCAGGCAGGGATCGCAATTTAGTTGCATATTGTAGGGACAACTGCTGACGGCGAAGAGATAAAGATGGTTCGTCGGTCTCAACGTAAAGACTCTGGACCGGTGAGGTGCGGAAGGCTCCCGTGCAAACACGGAGGGCCTGGTGATGGAGGGGGTCCAGCACCTTCACCACCGAATCCCGGGCCGAGTCGTACACCTGGGATCCGTAGTCCAGTTTCGATCGGACAAGTGCACGGTACAGGCGGAGCAAAGAACATCGGTCCGCCCCCCAAGAGAGGGAGGAGAGGACCTTGACGATGTTCAATGCCCGCGTGCACTTGGACCTGAGATGACGTATGTGTGGTAAAAAGGTCAATTTCCGATCGAATATGAGACCGAGAAACTTGGTCTCCGCCACAACTGGAATGATGTTACCCCCGAGCCGCAGCTCGGGATCCAGATGAAGATTACGCTTGTGGCAAAAGTGCACACAAGCGGTCTTCTGTGGGGAGAACCGAAACCCGTTTGCCGTCGCCCAAACCGAAAGATTGTTCAGGGCAATTTGCAGTTGTCTTTCAATGACCCTCATGCTGGACGAAGAGCAAAAGATGCTAAAGTCATCAACATAGAGGGCATTGCCTACTGATGGAGGAAGTTGTCTAGTTATAGAATTAATCTTGACAGCGAAAAGCGTAACACTCAGAACGCAGCCTTGTGGCACCCCCTGTTCTTGGGGGTACGGCTGCGACAGAGTGTTACCGACACGGACACGAAAAGAGCGTGTCGATAAGAAGTTGGAGATGAAGATCGGCATGTGACCTCTTAAGCCGAAACTGTGGAGGTCACGAAGAATGCCGAATCTCCAAGCCGTGTCGTACGCTTTTTCGATGTCGAAGAAAATTGACACCAGGTGCTCTCTTCTTAAAAATGAATTTCTGATAGCCGATTCGAGGCGTATCAGATGGTCAAGAGTTGACCGTTGCCTGCGAAAGCCACACTGGGTGTTGGAAAGAAGGTTGTGATGTTCTAAATACCAGATGAGTCTGGCATTTACCATTCTTTCCAACACCTTGCACACGCAGCTCGTCAATGCGATGGGACGATAATTGGAAGGAATCTTGGGATCTTTGCCTGGCTTGGGGAAGGCCAAGACGATGGCCTCCCGCCAGGAGTCCGGAAACTGCTCCTCGAGAAAAATGCGATTGAAGAGATGGAGCAGCCGATCCTTACTCGATGGTGAAAGATGTTGGAGCATGGCATAATGGACATTGTCCGGCCCTACAGCAGAGGCACGAGAAGAGTGCAGAGCAAGGCGAAGCTCCTCCGCCGTGAATGGCCTGTTGTAAGGCTCCAGGCCATTCGAGTGGAAAGACAGCGGAGAGCGCTCCGCCCTGCCCTTCTGGGCCAGAAACTCGGGGGAGTAAGAAGAAGAAGAAGAGATGGAGGAGAACGACTCCCCCAGAGTGTCGGCAATTGCTTTGGGATCAGCAATTGCCTGTCCATTTTGCTCCAGGATCGATAACGAGTGGGACGTGTAGTTCCCACTCATCTTCCGGACTTTATCCCACACGACCTTGGAACTAGTCGTGCGGGTTATGGATGACGTATACTTGATCCAAGATTCCTTCTGGCTCTGGCGTCGGACGAAACGAGCTTTCGCCCTGGCGCGTTTGAAGTTCTCGAGGTTGGGGGTTGTCGGATATCTCCGAAACACCCCCCAAGCCTTGTTCTGAGCCTTACGAGCTGCGGTGCAATCTGGATTCCACCACGGTTTCGGAAAGCGAGGAAACCGTGTAGAAGTTTGAGGAATTGTTGATGCAGCTGCATCTACGATACAGTCCGTTATCTCCGCTACTGCAACATTGATTGGCTCCTGGCTGACGGAGTGGTCGTCGAGCTCAGAGAGCAGCTCGAAACCACCCCAGTCAGCCCGATCCAGCCTCCACCGTGAAACGCGTGAAGGGCTGCAAGGCCCCCCACGGGAGATGGTGCACACCACGGGGAGGTGATCGCTTCCGTAAGGGTTGTCCTCGACCTCCCATGTAAAGAGTGGAAGGATCGAGGAGGAGCAGATGGTGAGGTCAATGGCAGTGAAAGTGCGGGTTGGGGAGTGAAAGTAAGTACTGACACCGGTGTTCAACAGGGAGAGAGAAGGATCCAGGAGCCACTGCTCCAGGACCCCACCCCTCCCGTTGGTGTCAGCACTGCCCCATAGTGGACTGTGTCCGTTGAGGTCCCCCATAATGAGGAAGGGGGACGGCAGCTGCGAGACGAGATCATCAAGGTCTTCCTGGAAGACGATGCTCCCAGGTGGAAGATATACAGAGCAGACAGTCAGTGAGAACCCCACGAAGAGACGGATGGCTACCGCCTCCAAGTTGGTGGTGAGGGGTACGACCTGGAATGGAGAATGGTTGCTCACGAGGATGGCGACACCCCCGCGAGCTGGACCATCTCCATCCCGGTCCCGGCGAACTAGTGAAAAGTGCCGGATCGTGGGATCTGTGACTGGCTGCAAGTATGTCTCCTGCAGACACACACAGGTGGGCTGGTGTGCCTGAAGGAGGGCCTTGATGTCGTCAAGATTCCTCTGGAATCCACGACAATTCCATTGTAGGAGTGTGGCCATCTCAGGACTTAGAAGAGTGGGCGGACGACGAATTCCTATTCAACTTCACCGCCGCAGAGGACGGTTTAGTGAATAGGGGGCGGTCGGTATCCATGTCCTCGGAATCGTCCGAGGGGCATGGATCGGTGACCGCCCTTTGTGGTGCTGTTATTTTCTTTTTAGGCCCCGGTGGGGGCCCCTTTGGTTTGGAAGGTCTTGCTGTCTGAGGTCGGGAAGGAGGAGGCCTTCCGGTGGAGGTGGAAGGCTGAGCTGCAGGAATGGAAACCGGGGTTGATGTCGAAGTCGACACCACCCTCGGTCTCGCCTGCGTGAGGAGGTACTTCGCAGCTGGCGAGAAAGACTCAGTAGGTGGTACACTGATGTCTGTCTGCACCGCAACCGAAGTCATTGGAATAATGGGCTTTCCAATGACTGCACTGGCATAGGAAACCTTGCCAGGCGGGGCGGGCGGTGCAGCAAGCTTTCTCGCTTCAGCATATGAGATGTTGTTCATTACTTTGAGGCGTTGTACCTCCTTTTCCTCTTTCCACTTTGGACAGTCGCGGGAGTACGCCGGATGTTCGCCACTGCAGTTCACACAGCATGCCTTTTCTGCTGTGCAGTCAGGATCGAGATGATCCTTACTGCCACAGCGAGCACAGGTGGGCTTGCCCCTGCATGCTGTGCGGGCATGACCGTATATCTGACACTGAAAACAGCGCAGAGGGTTTGGGATATACGGCCGAACCTCACAATGTAAATAACCTGCCTTGATGTAAGAAGGCAGGCGTGGCGTATTGAATGTCACAATCAACACCCGGGTGGGTGTTAATTTCCCATCACGGCGTGTCGAAACCCGGTGGACCGCTGTTACTCCTTGAGGTGTGAGCTCCGAGAGGATTTCCTCCTC
Organism: Ryuthela nishihirai; assembly: GCA_038380435.1. Classification (NCBI taxonomy): domain Eukaryota; kingdom Metazoa; phylum Arthropoda; class Arachnida; order Araneae; family Heptathelidae; genus Ryuthela; species Ryuthela nishihirai. The sequence continues at coordinate 71,071,640 of JAWZYU010000006.1, forward strand.
AGTGACTTTGAGGAGGCCCCACTCGGTGATCACACCCCGAGAGGAATTCAAAGTTTTATGGGGAGTGACTTCGACAGCCACCCCACCAATTTCTTTGACTTTCAGGAGCAGTTCAGAATGTTTCGAACAAGCGGTCTCAACCTGCAAGTCGCCAGATCTTAAGCGCTTGACGGATTTCGGCTCTCCCGCAAGACCTTTCAAACCTTTATTGACAAAAAATGGGGACATGTCCCCAAGTACCTGATCACCCGTGGAGTGGATGATCAGGAACTTTGGGAACGAAGACACAGACACAGAAGAAGACGGCAGTGATAACGTAGACGAAGAAGACGGGGGTTCATGTCGAGCCCTCTTGTTTGCAATGATCGAATTTTCCTCACTCTCTCTCATGTTTATTTTAGTGTGGTTCAGTGCCCGCTGTCCCCACCCTCCACGGAGCCCAACAAGGGGACGCCCAGTCGGGCGCCAGGGCTACGCAGGCACTATACCCACACAGACAGTGAGCCAAGCCCTCACAAATAAATACAAAGAAAATAAAAAGAGAAATGTGCAGAAAAAAAAACGTTCTACACAAATGAAACAAAGCGTAAAATAAGAAAATCGTGAATGGCCAAACTGGCCTCACAAAGAAAAGATAACGACAAAATGAAAATAAGTTGTGAGGAAACTTGTAAACCTGTACCCGGACCGTGGGCAAGGTTACTCACCGCTCTGCACGGTTGACCCTAGCAGGACCTGCCCACCAGCCGATTGCTCCTGGGGGGGCCACCCCAGGAGCTCCCGTTTACCGGAAGCAGAGGCCAAAGCAGTGTATAGCAGAGGCCCCGGAATCCGCTGCCCAGCCCCGCGACGGACAGGCTCCCCAATGGCAAGACGGCCAATGGGGACCACGCCAGTCATGAGCTGAGGAGAGAAGACGGGGACCTCCGAGCAACTACCAGGATCCTCCTTTCCCGGGACACGGGTCTCCGCGCACGGCAAACACGCGGGCGAGCGTTTAGGACCCTGCGAAGGTAACCGAGCCAGCGGGAACCTTCACAGGGTGGTCCCCCTCACCACGTACAGGCGCTCACACCGAGGGGGTAGTAAGAACAGGGTGAGGCCGATGCCTCACCGAGATCAAAGCCTGTAGCGAGCTAAGCGAGTCGGTGTAAAGCACACACCGACGATGATGCTTAGTCGCTACGTGGTCCAAGGCGAGACTGATAGCGTGCAACTCTGCAGTGAAGATGGAACACTGCAGTGGGATCTGGTCTGCAATGATTACATCACAGCAGACCATGGCTGATCCCACTGAAGTGCCGGACTTCGAGCCATCTGTAAAGACAGGCAAGAAGTCCGGGTGCTCAGCACGATGGCTGGCAAAGAGTTGCCGGTACACACAGTCGGGTGTAAAGGCCTTCCCGGTCCTGCACAGGGAAAAATCGCAGGAAGGGGAAACAGCAAGCCAAGGTGGAAGTGGCTCAGCTGTCGACTGTGCAACGCTATCGAGACTGGTGTTGATGTCTCTGAGGTAGCCTCGGACACGCAAACCAAAAGGACGAATGGCAGTCTGCCGATTATTGTAAAGCATTTCCCACTTCGGACTGAAAACGCAGTCCCAAGTGGGATGGCCAGGCAGGGATCGCAATTTAGACGCATATTGTAGGGACAAATGCTGACGGCGAAGAGATAAAGAAGGTTCGTCGGTCTCAACGTAAAGACTCTGGACCGGTGAGGTGCGGAAGGCTCCCGTGCAAACACGGAGAGCCTGATGATGGAGGGGATCCAGCACCTTCACCACCGAATCCCGGGCCGAGTCGTACACCTGGGATCCGTAGTCCAGTTTCGATCGGACAAGTGCACGGTACAGGCGGAGCAAAGAACATCGGTCCGCCCCCCAAGAGAGGGAGGAGAGGACCTTGACGATGTTCAATGCCCGCGTGCACTTGGACCTGAGATGACGTATGTGTGGTAAAAAGGTCAATTTCCGATCGAATATGAGACCGAGAAACTGGGTCTCCGCCACAACTGGAATGATGTTACCCCCGAGCCGCAGCTCGGGATCCAGATGAAGATTACGCTTGTGGCAAAAGTGCACACAAGCGGTCTTCTGTGGGGAGAACCAAAACCTGTTTGCCGTCGCCCAAACCGAAAGATTGTTCAGGGCAATTTGCAGTTGTCTTTCAATGACCCTCATGCTGGAAGATGAGCAAAAGATGCTAAAGTCATCAACATAGAGGGCATTGCCTACTGATGGAGGAAGTTGTCTAGTAATAGAATTAATCTTGACAGCGAAAAGCGTAACACTCAGAACGCAGCCTTGTGGCACCCCCTGTTCTTGGGGGTAAGGTTGCGACAGAGTGTTATCGACACGGACACGAAAAGAGCGTGTCGATAAGAAGTTGGAGATGAAGATCGGCATGTGACCTCTCAAGCCGAAACTGTGGAGGTCACGAAGAATGCCGAATCTCCAAGCCGTGTCGTACGCTTTTTCGATGTCGAAGAAAATGGACACCAGGTGCTCTCTACGTAAAAAGGAATTCCTGATCGCCGATTCGAGGCGTATCAGATGGTCAAGAGTTGACCGTTGCCTGCGAAAGCCACACTGGGTGTTGGAAAGAAGGTTGTGATGTTCTAAATACCAGATCAGTCTGGCATTTACCATTCTTTCCAACACCTTGCACACGCAGCTCGTCAATGCGATGGGACGATAATTAGAAGGAATCTTGGGATCTTTGCCTGGCTTGGGGAAGGCCAAGACGATGGCCTCCCGCCAGGAGTCCGGAAACTGCTCCTCGAGAAAAATGCGATTGAAGAGATGGAGCAGCCGATACTTACTCGATGGTGAAAGATGTTGGAGCATGGCATAATGGACATTTCCGGCCCTACAGCAGAGGCACGAGAAGAGTGCAGAGCAAGGCGAAGCTCCTCCGCTGTGAATGGCCTGTTGTAAGGCTCCAGGCCATTCGAGTGGAAAGACAGCGGAGAGCGCTCCACCCTGCCCTTCTGGGCCAGAAACTCGGGGGAGTAAGAGGAAGACGAAGAGATGGAAGAGAAGGACTCCCCCAGAGTGTCGGCAATTGCTTTGGGATCAGCAATTGCCTGTCCATTGTGCTCCAGGATCGATAACGAGTGGGACGTGTAGTTCCCACTCATCTTCCGGACTTTATCCCACACGACCTTAGAACTAGTCGTGCGGGTGATGGATGACGTATACTTGATCCAAGATTCCATTTGGCTCTGGCGTCGGACGAAACGTGCTTTCGCCCTGGCGCGTTTGAAATTTTCAAGGTTGGGGGACGTCGGATATCTCCGAAACACCCCCCAAGCCTTGTTCTGAGCCTTACGAGCTGCGGTGCATTCTGGATTCCACCACGGTTTCGGAAAGCGAGGAAACCGTGTAGAAGTTTGAGGAATCGTTGATGCAGCTGCATCTACGATACAGTCCGTTATCTCCGCTACTGCCACATTGATTGGCTCCTGGCTGATAGAGTGGTCGTCGAGCTCAGAGAGCAGCTCGAAACCACCCCAGTCAGCCCGATCGAACCTCCACCGTGAGACGCGTGAAGGGCTGCAAGGCCCACCACGGGAGATGGTACACACCACGGGGAGGTGATCGCTTCCGTACGGGTTGTCCTCGACCTCCCATGTAAAGAGTGGAAGGATCGAGGAGGAGCAGATGGTGAGGTCAATGGCAGTGAAAGTGCGGGTTGGGGAGTGAAAGTAAGTACTGACACCGGTGTTCAACAGGGAGAGAGAAGGATCCAGGAGCCACTGGTTGGTTGTTTTGGGTTTTATGGCGCATTGGCAACTGGGCCATAATGCGCCAAACAAAAGACAACATAAAAGATAAAAGACGTGCAACCCGCAACCAAATTTAAAAACAAATGAGCTAATTGTAAAAAAGTAAAACAACAAAGAACAAGTGTAAAAATACAAAGTAAAACAATAGAATATCAGGTGTAAGTGACCTGGAAAATATATACAATGTATAAGGTGGTAAAATCAAAATCCAGTAAAATATCCACGTCAAAAATATAAGTTAAATCAATCCCAGGTGTAAAAGACCTGGGCTATACAAAATATTAGGTAAAATCAAAATCTATTAAAATAACCACAATATTTTAAAAAGGAAAAAACTGAGGGTAAAAAGCTATCATCGGTTAAAAGATGTCCGAGTGTAAGAGGCTCGGACGCAAAATCATGAAAGGTAAAATACAATTTTCGTTCATTATTAAAAGCTTCGCATTCGACTAAAATATGTTTGATTGTTAAAATGGTGTCACAAAACTCGCACTTGGGTTCGTCGTCCGCCCGTAAAAGAAATGAATGTGTAATAAACGAATGACCCAAGCGGAGCCGAGCAAGCACAACTTCCTCCTTGCGATTCCTGCGGTAACAAGACTGCCATGGTTTGACGATAGGTTTGATCTCAAAGAGCTTGTTTGTAAGCTGTTCTGACCAAGATCTCTGCCACTGTGCCCGGAGCTCGGTGGTAAAACGCTGCCGGAAATCCAGATATGGAACCGGCAACGGAGAGCGGGATAGGGGCGTGGCTGACTTGGCAGCATCATCTGCCAAGTCGTTGCCCCTAATCCCGACGTGACCGGGCACCCAACAGAAATGGATGGTGGTGGTGGCTGCCAGACGATGTAGTTGCTGGTGGATCTTAGTAAGAACAGGGTGAGGCCGATGCCTCACCGAGATCAAAGCCTGTAGCGAGCTAAGCGAGTCGGTGTAAAGCACACACCGACGATGATGCTTAGTCGCTACGTGGTCCAAGGCGAGACTGATAGCGTGCAACTCTGCAGTGAAGATGGAACACTGCAGTGGGATCTGGTCTGCAATGATTACATCACAGCAGACCATGGCTGATCCCACTGAAGTGCCGGACTTCGAGCCATCTGTAAAGACAGGCAAGAAGTCCGGGTGCGCAGCACGATGGCTGGCAAAGAGTTGCCGGTACACACAGTCGGGTGTAAAGGCCTTCCCGGTCCTGCACAGGGAAAAATCGCAGGAAGGGGAAACAGCGAGCCAAGGTGGAAGTGGCTCAGCTGTCGACTGTGCAACGCTATCGAGACTGGTGTTGATGTCTCTGAGGTAGCCTCGGACACGCAAACCAAAAGGACGAATGGCAGTCGGCCGATTATTGTAAAGCATTTCCCACTTCGGACTGAAAACGCAGTCCCAAGTGGGATGGCCAGGCAGGGATCGCAATTTAGACGCATATTGTAGGGACAACTGCTGACGGCGAAGAGATAAAGAAGGTTCGTCGGTCTCAACGTAAAGACTCTGGACCGGTGAGGTGCGGAAGGCTCCCGTGCAAACACGGAGAGCCTGATGATGGAGGGGATCCAGCACCTTCACCACCGAATCCCGGGCCGAGTCGTACACCTGGGATCCGTAGTCCAGTTTCGATCGGACAAGTGCACGGTACAGGCGGAGCAAAGAACATCGGTCCGCCCCCCAAGAGAGGGAGGAGAGGACCTTGACGATGTTCAATGCTCGCGTGCACTTGGACCTGAGATGACGTATGTGTGGTAAAAAGGTCAATTTCCGATCGAATATGAGACCGAGAAACTGGGTCTCCGCCACAACTGGAATGATGTTACCCCCGAGCCGCAGCTCGGGATCCAGATGAAGATTACGCTTGTGGCAAAAGTGCACACAAGCGGTCTTCTGTGGGGAGAACCAAAACCTGTTTGCCGTCGCCCAAACCGAAAGATTGTTCAGGGCAATTTGCAGTTGTCTTTCAATGACCCTCATGCTGGAAGATGAGCAAAAGATGCTAAAGTCATCAACATAGAGGGCATTGCCTACTGATGGAGGAAGTTGTCTAGTAATAGAATTAATCTTGACAGCGAAAAGCGTAACACTCAGAACGCAGCCTTGTGGCACCCCCTGTTCTTGGGGGTAAGGTTGCGACAGAGTGTTATCGACACGGACACGAAAAGAGCGTGTCGATAAGAAGTTGGAGATGAAGATCGGCATGTGACCTCTCAAGCCGAAACTGTGGAGGTCACGAAGAATGCCGAATCTCCAAGCCGTGTCGTACGCTTTTTCGATGTCGAAGAAAATGGACACCAGGTGCTCTCTACGTAAAAAGGAATTCCTGATCGCCGATTCGAGGCGTATCAGATGGTCAAGAGTTGACCGTTGCCTGCGAAAGCCACACTGGGTGTTGGAAAGAAGGTTGTGATGTTCTAAATACCAGATCAGTCTGGCATTTACCATTCTTTCCAACACCTTGCACACGCAGCTCGTCAATGCGATGGGACGATAATTAGAAGGAATCTTGGGATCTTTGCCTGGCTTGGGGAAGGCCAAGACGATGGCCTCCCGCCAGGAGTCCGGAAACTGCTCCTCGAGAAAAATGCGATTGAAGAGATGGAGCAGCCGATCCTTACTCGATGGTGAAAGATGTTGGAGCATGGCATAATGGACATTTCCGGCCCTACAGCAGAGGCACGAGAAGAGTGCAGAGCAAGGCGAAGCTCCTCCGCTGTGAATGGCCTGTTGTAAGGCTCCAGGCCATTCGAGTGGAAAGACAGCGGAGAGCGCTCCGCCCTGCCCTTCTGGGCCAGAAACTCGGGGGAGTAAGAGGAAGACGAAGAGATGGAAGAGAAGGACTCCCCCAGAGTGTCGGCAATTGCTTTGGGATCAGCAATTGCCTGTCCATTGTGCTCCAGGATCGATAACGAGTGGGACGTGTAGTTCCCACTCATCTTCCGGACTTTATCCCACACGACCTTAGAACTAGTCGTGCGGGTGATGGATGACGTATACTTGATCCAAGATTCCATTTGGCTCTGGCGTCGGACGAAACGTGCTTTCGCCCTGGCGCGTTTGAAATTTTCAAGGTTGGGGGACGTCGGATATCTCCGAAACACCCCCCAAGCCTTGTTCTGAGCCTTACGAGCTGCGGTGCATTCTGGATTCCACCACGGTTTCGGAAAGCGAGGAAACCGTGTAGAAGTTTGAGGAATCGTTGATGCAGCTGCATCTACGATACAGTCCGTTATCTCCGCTACTGCCACATTGATTGGCTCCTGGCTGATAGAGTGGTCGTCGAGCTCAGAGAGCAGCTCGAAACCACCCCAGTCAGCCCGATCGAACCTCCACCGTGAGACGCGTGAAGGGCTGCAAGGCCCACCACGGGAGATGGTACACACCACGGGGAGGTGATCGCTTCCGTACGGGTTGTCCTCGACCTCCCATGTAAAGAGTGGAAGGATCGAGGAGGAGCAGATGGTGAGGTCAATGGCTGGTTGGTTGGTTGGTTGTTTGGAGTTTTATGGCGCATGAGCTACTGAGGCTATAATGCGCCAAACCAGGTAAAAATATGCTAAAAAACAAATACTCCTCAACCAAAATTAAAAAACAAATGCTGGAAAAGGTAAAAAAATAAAACCAACAAGATATATATATATAACACAAATAAAAAGTAAAGTGTAAAACAACAAATGTGTAGATAAATAAATACAGTAGAGACTAAGGATAAAACTAGCCCAGGTGTAAATGACCTAGGCAGAAGGTGAAAAAATTACAAATGATTAAAATTATAATCTGGTAAAATATCCTGTATACTGTAAAAAGGCAAAAATTGGAGATAAAATGGTACTATCAGATAAAAGATGTCCGAGTGTAAGTGGCTCGGACGTAAAATTGTGAAAATTAAAATACAAACGACGTTCTAGGTTAAAACAGGGACATTCAATTAAAATATGTTTTATTGTTAAAATGGTGTCACAAAACTCGCACTTAGGTACGTCGTCCGCCCGAAGAAGAAACGAATGAGTAATATACGAGTGACCTAAGCGGAGCCGAGCAAGTACAACTTCCTCCTTGCGATTCCTGCGGTAACAAGACTGCCATGGTTTGATGAGAGGTTTGATCTCAAAGAGCTTGTTTGTAAGCTGTTCCGACCAAGATCTCTGCCACCGTGCCCGGAGCTCGATGGTAAAACGCTGCCGGAAATCCAGATATGGAACCGGCAACGGAGAGTCGGACAGGGGCGTGGCTGACTTGGCAGCAGCATCTGCCAAGTCATTGCCCCTGATACCGACGTGACCGGGCACCCAACAGAAATGGATGGTGGTGGTGGCTGCCAGACGATGTAGCTGCTGGCGGATCTTAGTAAGAACAGGGTGAGGCCGATGCCTCACCGAGATCAAAGCCTGTAGCGAGCTAAGCGAGTCGGTGTAAAGCACACACCGACGATGATGCTTAGTCGCCACGTGGTCCAAGGCGAGGCTGATAGCGTGCAACTCTGCAGTGAAGATGGAACACTGCAGTGGGATCTGGTCTGCAATGATTACATCACAGCAGACCATGGCCGATCCCACCGAAGTGCCGGACTTCGAGCCATCTGTAAAGACAGGCAAGAAGTCCGGGTGCTCAGCACGATGGCTGGCAAAGAGTTGCCGGTACACACAGTCGGGTGTAAAGGCCTTCCCCGTCCTGCACAGGGAAAAATCGCAGGAAGGGGAAACAGCGAGCCAAGGTGGAAGTGGCTCAGCTGTCGACTGTGCAACGCTATCGAGACTGGTGTTGATGTCTCTGAGGTAGCCTCGGACACGCAAACCAAAAGGACGAATGGCAGTCGGCCGATTAGTGTAAAGCATTTCCCACTTCGGACTGAAAACGCAGTCCCAAGTGGGATGGCCAGGCAGGGATCGCAATTTAGACGCATATTGTAGGGACAACTGCTGACGGCGAAGAGATAAAGAAGGTTCGTCGGTCTCAACGTAAAGACTCTGGACCGGTGAGGTGCGGAAGGCTCCCGTGCAAACACGGAGAGCCTGGTGATGGAGGGGGTCCAGCACCTTCACCACCGAATCCCGGGCCGAGTCGTACACCTGGGATCCGTAGTCCAGTTTCGATCGGACAAGTGCACGGTACAGGCGGAGCAAAGAACATCGGTCCGCCCCCCAAGAGAGGGAGGAGAGGACCTTGACGATGTTCAATGCCCGCGTGCACTTGGACCTGAGATGACGTATGTGAGGTAAAAAGGTCAATTTCCGATCGAATATGAGACCGAGAAACTTGGTCTCCGCCACAACTGGAATGATGTTACCCCCGAGCCGCAGCTCGGGATCCAGATGAAGATTACGCTTGTGGCAAAAGTGCACACAAGCGGTCTTCTGTGGGGAGAACCGAAACCCGTTTGCCGTCGCCCAAACCGAAAGATTGTTCAGGGCAATTTGCAGTTGTCTTTCAATGACCCTCATGCTGGACGAAGAGCAAAAGATGCTAAAGTCGTCAACATAGAGGGCATTGCCTACTGATGGAGGAAGTTGTCTAGTTATAGAATTAATCTTGACAGCGAAAAGCGTAACACTCAGAACGCAGCCTTGTGGCACCCCCTGTTCTTGGGGGTACGGCCGCGACAGAGTGTTACCGACACGGACACGAAAAGAGCGTGTCGATAAAAAGTTGGAGATGAAGATCGGCATGTGACCTCTCAAGCCGAAGCTGTGGAGGTCACGAAGAATGCCGAATCTCCAAGCCGTGTCGTACGCTTTTTCGATGTCGAAGAAAATTGACACCAGGTGCTCTCTACGTAAAAATGAATTTCTGATAGCCGATTCGAGGCGTATCAGATGGTCAAGAGTTGACCGTTGCCTGCGAAAGCCACACTGGGTGTTGGAAAGAAGGTTGTGATGTTCTAAATACCAGATGAGTCTGGCATTTACCATTCTTTCCAACACCTTGCACACGCAGCTCGTCAATGCGATTGGACGATAATTGGAAGGAATCTTGGGATCTTTGCCTGGCTTGGGGAAGGCCAAGACGATGGCCTCCCGCCAGGAGTCCGGAAACTGCTCCTCGAGAAAAATGCGATTGAAGAGATGGAGCAGCCGATCCTTACTCGATGGTGAAAGATGTTGGAGCATGGCATAATGGACATTGTCCGGCCCGACAGCAGAGGCACGAGAAGAGTGCAGAGCAAGGCGAAGCTCCTCCGCTGTGAATGGTCTGTTGTAAGGCTCCAGGCCATTCGAGTGGAAAGACAGCGGAGAGCGCTCCGCCCTGCCCTTCTGGGCCAGAAACTCGGGGGAGTAAGAGGAAGACGATGAGATGGAAGAGAAGGACTCCCCCAGAGTGTCGGCAATTGCTTTGGGATCAGCAATTGCCTGTCCATTGTGCTCCAGGATCGATAACGAGTGGGACGTGTAGTTCCCACTCATCTTCCGGACTTTATCCCACACGACCTTAGAACTAGTCGTGCGGGTGATGGAAGACGTATACTTGATCCAAGATTCCTTCTGGCTCTGGCGTCGGACGAAACGTGCTTTCGCCCTGGCGCGTTTGAAATTTTCAAGGTTGGGGGTAGTCGGATATCTCCGAAACACCCCCCAAGCCTTGTTCTGAGCCTTACGAGCTGCGGTGCAATCTGGATTCCACCACGGTTTCGGAAAGCGAGGAAACCGTGTAGAAGTTTGAGGAATTGTTGATGCAGCTGCATCTACGATACAGTCCGTTATCTCCGCTACTGCCACATTGATTGGCTCCTGGCTGACGGAGTGGTCATCGAGCTCAGAGAGCAGCTCGAAACCACCCCAGTCAGCCCGATCGAGCCTCCACCGCGAGACGCGTGAAGGGCTGCAAGGCCCCCCACGCGAGATGGTGCACACCACGGGGAGGTGATCGCTTCCATAAGGGTTGTCCTCGACCTCCCATGTAAAGAGTGGAAGGATCGAGGAGGAGCAGATGGTGAGATCAATGGCAGTGAAAGAGCGGGTTGGGGAGTGAAAGTAAGTACTGACACCGGTGTTCAACAGGGAGAGAGAAGGATCCAGGAGCCACTGCTCTAGGACCCCACCCCTCCCGTTGGTGTCAGCACTGCCCCAAAGTGGACTGTGTCCGTTGAGGTCCCCCATAATGAGGAAGGGGGACGGCAGCTGCGAGACGAGATCATCAAGGTCTTCCTGGAAGACGATGCTCCCAGGGGGAAGATATACAGAGCAGACAGTCAGCGAGAACCCCACAAAGAGACGGATGGCTACCGCCTCTAAGTTGGTGGTGAGGTTTACGACCTGGAATGGAGAATGGTTGCTCACGAGGATGGCGACACCCCCGCGAGCTGGACCATCTCCATCCCGGTCCCGGCGAACCAGTGAAAAGTGCCGGATCGTGGGATCTGTGACTGGCTGCAAGTATGTCTCCTGCAGGCACACACAGATGGGCTGGTGTGCCTGAAGGAGGGCCTTGATGTCGTCTAGATTCCTCTGGAATCCACGACAATTCCATTGTAGGAGTGTGGCCATCTCAGGACTTAGAAGAGTGGGCGGACGACAAATTTCTATTCAGTTTAACCGCCGCGGAGGACGGTTTACTGAATAGGGGGCGGTCGGTATCCATGTCCTCGGAATCGTCCGAGGGGCATGGATCGGTGACCGCCCTTTGAGGAGGAGTGATGGTTTTCTTTTTAGGCCCTGGTGGGGGCCCCTTCGGTTTGGAAGGTCTTGCTGTCTGAGGACGGGAAGGAGGAGGCCTTCCGGTGGAGGTGGAAGGCTGAGCTGCAGGAATGGAAACCGGGGTTGATGTCGAAGTCGACACCACCCTCGGTCTCGCCTGCGTGAGGAGGTACTTCGCAGCTGGCGAGAAAGACTCAGTAGGTGGTACACTGATGTCAGTCTGCACCGCAACCGAAGTCATTGGAACGATGGGCTTTCCAATGACTGCACTGGCATAGGAAACCTTGCCAGGCGGGGCAGGCGGTGCAGCAAGCTTTCTCGCCTCTGCATAAGAGATGTTATTTATGACTTTGAGGCGTTGTACCTCCTTTTCCTCTTTCCACTTCGGACAGTCGCGGGAGTACGCCGGATGTTCGCCACTACAGTTCACACAGCATGCCTTTTCAGCTGTGCAGTCAGGATCGAGATGATCCTTACTGCCACAGCGAGCACAGGTGGGCTTGCCCCTGCATGCTGTGCGGGCATGACCGTATATCTGACACTGAAAACAGCGCAGAGGATTTGGGATATACGGCCGAACCTCACAATGTAAATAACCTGCCTTGATGTAAGAAGGCAGGCGTGGCGTATTGAATGTCACAATCAACACCCGGGTGGGTGTTAATTTTCCATCACGGCGTGTCGAAACCCGGTGGACCGCTGTTACTCCTTGAGGTGTGAGCTCCGAGAGGATCTCCTCCTCAGTAACTTTGAGGAGGCCCCACTCGGTGATCACACCCCGAGAGGAATTCAAAGTTTTATGGGGAGTGACTTCGACAGCCACCCCACCAATATCTTTTACTTTCAGGAGCAGTTCCGAGTGTTTGGAACAAGCGGTCTCAACCTGTAAGTCACCAGATCGTAGGCGCTTAACGGATTTCGGTTCTCCCGCAAGACCTTTCAAACCTTTGTGAACGAAAAATGGGGACATGTCCCCAAGTACCTGATCACCCGTGGAGTGGATGATCAGGAACTTTGGGAACGAAGACACAGACATAGAAGACGATGGCAGAGATAACTGAGACAACGAGGAAGATGGGGGCTCATGTCGAGCCCTCTTGTTGGCGGCGATCGCATTATTTTCATCACTCTCTCTCATGGTTTTTTTGTGTGGTTCAGTGCCCGCTGTCCCCACCCTCCACGGAGCCCAACAAGGGGACGCCCAGTCGGGCGCCAGGGCTACGCAGGCACTATACCCACACAGACAGTGAGCCAAGCCCTCACAAATAAATACAAAGAAAATAAAAAGAGAAATGTGCAGAACAAAAACGTTCTACACAAATGAAACAAAGCGTAAAATAAGAAAATCGTGAATGGCCAAACTGGCCTCACAAAGAAAAGATAACGACAAAATGAAAATAAGTTGTGAGGAAACTTGTAAACCTGTACCCGGACCGTGGGCAAGGTTACTCACCGCTCTGCACGGTTGACCCTAGCAGGACCTGCCCACCAGCCGATTGCTCCTGGGGGGGCCACCCCAGGAGCTCCCGTTTACCGGAAGCAGAGGCCAAAGCAGTGTATAGCAGAGGCCCCGGAATCCGCTGCCCAGCCCCGCGACGGACAGGCTCCCCAATGGCAAGACGGCCAATGGGGACCACGCCAGTCATGAGCTGAGGAGAGAAGACGGGGACCCCCGAGCAACTGCCAGGATCCTCCTTTCCCGGGACACGGGTCTCCGCGCACGGCAAACACGCGGGCGAGCGTTTAGGACCCTGCGAAGGTAACCGAGCCAGCGGGAACCTTCACAGGGTGGTCCCCCTCACCACGTACAGGCGCTCACACCGAGGGGGGAGGTCAATGGCAGTGAAAGTGCGGGTTGGGGAGTGAAAGTAAGTACTGACACCGGTGTTCAACAGGGAGAGAGAAGGATCCAGGAGCCACTGCTCCAGGACCCCACCCCTCCCGTTGGTGTCAGCACTGCCCCAAAGTGGACTGTGTCCGTTGAGGTCCCCCATAATGAGGAAGGGGGACGGCAGCTGCGAGACGAGATCATCAAGGTCTTCCTGGAAGACGATGCTCCCAGGTGGAAGATATACAGAGCAGACAGTCAGCGAGAACCCCACGAAGAGACGGATGGCTACCGCCTCTAAGTTGGTGGTGAGGGGTACGACCTGGAATGGAGAATGGTTGCTCACGAGGATGGCGACACCCCCGCGAGCTGGACCATCTCCATCCCGGTCCCGGCGAACTAGTGAAAAGTGCCGGATCGTGGGATCTGTGACTGGCTGCAAGTATGTCTCCTGCAGGCACACACAGATGGGCTGGTGTGCCTGAAGGAGGGCCTTGATGTCGTCAAGATTCCTCTGGAATCCACGACAATTCCATTGTAGGAGTGTGGCCATCTCAGGACTTAGAAGAGTGGGCGGACGACGAATTCCTATTCAACTTAACCGCCGCGGAGGACGGTTTAGTGAATAGGGGGCGGTCGGTATCCATGTCCTCGGAATCGTCCGAGGGGCATGGATCGGTGACCGCCCTTTGTGGCGCTGTAATTTTCTTTTTTGGCCCCGGTGGGGGCCCCTTCGGTTTTGAAGGTCTTGCTCTCTGAGGACGGGAAGGAGGAGGCCTTCCGGTGGAGGTGGAAGGCTGTGTTGCAGGAATGGAAACCGGGGTTGATGTCGAAGTCGACACCACCCTCGGTCTCGCCTGCGTGAGGAGGTACTTGGCTGCGAGCGAGAAAGACTCAGTAGGTGGTACACTGATGTCAGTCTGCACCGCCACTGAAGTCATTGGAACGATGGGCTTCCCAATGACTGCACTGGCATAGGAAACCTTGCCAGGTGGGGCGGGCGGTGCAGCAAGCTTTCTCGCTTCAGCATACGAGATGTTATTCACGACTTTGAGGCGTTGTACCTCCTTTTCCTCCTTCCACTTCGGACAGTCGCGGGAGTACGCCGGATGTTCGCCACTGCAGTTCACACAGCATGCCTTTTCTGCTGTGCAGTCAGGATCGAGATGATCCTTACTGCCACAGCGAGCACAGGTGGGCTTGCCCCTGCATGCTGTGCGGGCATGACCGTATATCTGACACTGAAAACAGCGCAGAGGGTTTGGGATATACGGCCGAACCTCACAATGTAAATAACCTGCCTTGATGGAAGTAGGCAGGCGTGGCGTGTTGAATGTAACAATTAACACGCGGGTGGGTGTTAATTTCCCATCACGGCGTGTCGAAACCCGGTGGACCGCTGTTACTCCTTGAGGTGTGAGCTCTGAGAGGATTTCCTCCTCAGTGACTTTGAGGAGGCCCCACTCGGTGATCACACCCCACCCGGGTGGGTGTTAATTTCCCATCGCGGCGTGTCGAAACCCGGTGGACCGCTGTTACTGCTTGAGGTGTGAGCTCCGAGAGGATTTCGTCCTCAGTGACTTTGAGGAGGCCCCACTCGGTGATCACACCCCGAGAGGAATTCAAAGTTTTATGGGGAGTGACTTCGACAGCCACCCCACCAATTTCTTTGACTTTCAGGAGCAGTTCAGAATGTTTCGAACAAGCGGTCTCAACCTGCAAGTCGCCAGATCTTAAGCGCTTGACGGATTTCGGCTCTCCCGCGAGACCTTTCAAACCTTTATTGACAAAAAATGGGGACATGTCCCCAAGTACCTGATCACCCGTGGAGTGGATGATCAGGAACTTTGGGAACGAAGACACAGACACAGAAGAAGACGGCAGTGATAACATAGACGAAGAAGACGGGGGTTCATGTCGAGCCCTCTTGTTGGCAGTGATCGAATTTTCCTCACTCTCTCTCATGTTTATTTTAGTGTGGTTCAGTGCCCGCTGTCCCCACCCTCCACGGAGCCCAACAAGGGGACGCCCAGTCGGGCGCCAGGGCTACGCAGGCACTATACCCACACAGACAGTGAGCCAAGCCCTCACAAATAAATATAAGGAAAATGAAAAGAGAAATGTGCAGAACAAAAACGTTCCACACAAAAGAAACAAAGCGTAAAATAAGAAAAATTGTGAATGGCCAAACTGGCCTCACAAAGAAAGGATAACAACGAAAGGAAAATAAGTTGTGAGGAAACTTGCAAACCTGTACCCGGACCGTGGGCAAGGTTACTCACCGCTCTGCACGGTTGACCCTAGCAGGACCTGCCCACCAGCCGATTGCTCCTGGGGGGGCCACCCCAGGAGCTCCCGTTTACCGGAAGCAGAGGCCAAAGCAGTGTATAGCAGAGGCCCCGGAATCCGCTGCCCAGCCCCGCGACGGACAGGCTCCCCAATGGCAAAACGGCCAAAGAGGACCCCACCAGTCATGAGCTGAGGAGAGAAGACGGGGACCCCCGAGCAACTACCAGGATCCTCCTTTCCCGGGACACGGGTCTCCACGCACGGCAAACACGCGGGCGAGCGTTTAGGACCCTGTGAAGGTAACCGAGCCAGCGGAACCTTCACAGGGTGGTCCCCTCACCACGGACAGGCTCTCGCATCGAGGGGTACCTCCATGGATAGCAACGAGTCCTCGCTAGGGCCCAACCTCTCCATAATTACCAACTAGAGTAAACGATGCCTAGATCAAGTGGTAGCTCTAAACTCCCAGGATTACTACAGAGTTGGGGATGTTGTTCAAGGCCACCAACCCATCGAGATTGACCGTTTGTGGTTATCAGAGAAATTCCCCAAAGGTCACCCTAGAACAAAGGTGAACCCGTATCAGAGGTGATTGGTTCTTGAAACGCTAATTGGTTCTTGAAACGCTAATTGGTTCTTGAAACGTGTTTCTAATTGGTTCTTGAAACGTGTTTCTAATTGGTTAAAATTCTGTAACTCATTTTCTGGTCAGTGATTGGCTAGATTTTAAACATACACTTTTGGTCAGTGTTAGAAGGTCTGTGAGAATCTGACTTGAAGAGAAAAAAGTTATAACTATAACTATATAATTATAAATATTAATATAGCCCCTAGGCAAAATAGAACCGACTTGGAAAGCGGTTGGTCCACAATGAGCAACCAAAAAAAGTAGTCCCCTTAAATAGTCGGCTAAATAATGACGTAATTAGTAACTCGTAATTTGATTGGTTGATTAAATTAGCAACTCGAAATCTGGTTGGTTAAAAATTTAATTAAAGTTTTACAAATTTTATCATTAAAAATTATTAAGTTAAATTTAATAAGTAATTAGTGTTAATTAATAATTAACAAATCTTTAAATGAATAGTATATAATAAGCAAATCCCTCTGTTTCTTTAAATGAATAGTATATAATAAGCGAATCCTCTCTTTCTTTAAATGAATATAATAAGCAAATCCTTACTTTTTTAGATGAATATAATAAGTTGGTTGGTTGGTTGTTTTGGGTTTTATGGCGCATCGGCGACTAGGCCATAATGCGCCAAACAAAAGACAATATAAAAGATAAAAGACATGTAAACCCGCAACCACATTTAAAAGAAATTAGCAAAATTGTAAAAAGGTAAAACAACAAAGAACAAGTGTAAAAATACAACAGAAAACAATAGAATACCAGGTGTAAATGACCTGGGATACACAAACAATGTATAAGGTAGTATAATCATAGATGTAAAAAGCTGAAGAGTAAAAACTATATGCGATTAAAATATCCAGTAAATCGTAAAAATTGAAAGAGAGAGGTAAAAGTACAATGGTCGGATAAAAGATGTCCGAGTGTAAGGGGCTCGGACGTAAAATCATGAAAGTTAAAAAACATACGTCTTTCAAAGGTAAAACAACAGCAATCAATTAAAATGTGTTTAATTGTTAAAATGGTGTCACAAAACTCGCACTTGGGTTCGTCGTCCGCCCGTAAAAGAAACGAATGAGTAATAAACGAATGACCCAAGCGGAGCCGAGCAAGTACAACTTCCTCCTTGCGATTCCTGCGGTAACAAGACTGCCATGGTTTGACGATAGGTTTGATCTCAAAGAGCTTGTTTGTAAGCTGTTCTGACCAAGATCTCTGCCACTGTGCCCGGAGCTCGGTGGTAAAACGCTGCCGGAAATCCAGATAGGGAACCGGCAACGGAGAGTCGGACAGGGGCGTGGCTGACTTGGCAGCAGCATCTGCCAAGTCGTTGCCCCTAATCCCGACGTGACCGGGCACCCAACAGAAATGGATGGTGGTGGTGGCTGCCAGACGATGTAGTTGCTGGCGGATCTTAGTAAGAACAGGGTGAGGCCGATGCCTCACCGAGATCAAAGCCTGTAGCGAGCTCAGCGAGTCGGTGTAAAGCACACACCGACGATGATGCTTAGTCGCCACGTGGTCCAAGGCGAGGCTGATAGCGTGCAACTCTGCAGTGAAGATGGAACACTGCAGTGGGATCTGGTCTGCAATGATTACATCACAGCAGACCATGGCCGATCCCACCGAAGTGCCGGACTTCGAGCCATCTGTAAAGACAGGCAAGAAGTCCGGGTGCTCAGCACGATGGCTGGCAAAGAGTTGCAGGTACACACAGTCGGGTGTAAAGGCCTTCCCCGTCCTGCACAAAGAAAAATCACAGGAAGGGGAAACAGCGAGCCATGGTGGAAGTGGCTCAGCTGTCGACTGTGCAACGCTATCGAGACTGGTGTTGATGTCTCTGAGGAAGCCTCGGACACGCAAACCAAAAGGACGAATGGCAGTCGGCCGATTAGTGTAAAGAATTTCCCACTTCGGACTGAAAACGCAGTCCCAAGTGGGATGGCCAGGCAGGGATCGCAATTTAGAAGCATATTGTAGGGACAACTGCTGACGGCGAACAGATAAAGATGGTTCGTCGGTCTCAACGTAAAGACTCTGGACCGGTGAGGTGCGGAAGGCTCCCGTGCAAACACGGAGGGCCTGATGATGGAGGGGGTCCAGCACCTTCACCACCGAATCCCGGGCCGAGTCGTACACCTGGGATCCGTAGTCCAGTTTCGATCGGACAAGTGCACGGTACAGGCGGAGCAAAGAACATCGGTCCGCCCCCCAAGAGAGGGAGGAGAGGACCTTGACGATGTTCAATGCCCGCGTGCACTTGGACCTGAGATGACGTATGTGTGGGAAAAAGGTCAATTTCCGATCGAATATGAGACCGAGAAACTTGGTCTCCGCCACAACTGGAATGATGTTACCCCCGAGCCGCAGCTCGGGATCCAGATGAAGATTACGCTTGTGGCAAAAGTGCACACAAGCGGTCTTCTGTGGGGAGAACCGAAACCCGTTTGCCGTCGCCCAAACCGAAAGATTGTTCAGGGCAATTTGCAGTTGTCTTTCAATGACCCTCATGCTGGAAGATGAGCAAAAGATGCTAAAGTCATCAACATAGAGGGCATTGCCTACTGATGGAGGAAGTTGTCTAGTTATAGAATTAATCTTGACAGCGAAAAGCGTAACACTCAGAACGCAGCCTTGTGGCACCCCCTGTTCTTGGGGGTACGGCTGCGACAGAGTGTTACCGACACGGACACGAAAAGAGCGTGTCGATAAGAAGTTGGAGATGAAGATCGGCATGTGACCTCTTAAGCCGAAACTGTGGAGGTCACGAAGAATGCCGAATCTCCAAGCCGTGTCGTACGCTTTTTCGATGTCGAAGAAAATTGACACCAGGTGCTCTCTTCTTAAAAAAGAATTTCTGATAGCCGATTCGAGGCGTATCAGATGGTCAAGAGTTGACCGTTGCCTGCGAAAGCCACACTGGGTGTTGGAAAGAAGGCCGTGATGTTCTAAATACCAGACGAGTCTGGCATTTACCATTCTTTCCAACACCTTGCACACGCAGCTCGTCAATGCGATTGGACGATAATTGGAAGGAATCTTGGGATCTTTGCCTGGCTTGGGGAAGGCCAAGACGATGGCCTCCCGCCAGGAGTCCGGAAACTGCTCCTCGAGAAAAATGCGATTGAAGAGATGGAGCAGCCGATCCTTACTCGATGGTGAAAGATGTTGGAGCATGGCATAATGGACATTGTCCGGCCCGACAGCAGAGGCACGAGAAGAGTGCAGAGCAAGGCGAAGCTCCTCCGCTGTGAATGGCCTGTTGTAAGGCTCCAGGCCATTCGAGTGGAAAGACAGCGGAGAGCGTTCCGCCCTGCCCTTCTGGGCCAGAAACTCGGGGGAGTAAGAAGAAGAAGAAGAGATGGAGGAGAACGACTCCCCCAGAGTGTCGGCAATTGCTTTGGGATCAGCAATTGCCTGTCCATTGTGCTCCAGGATCGATAACGAGTGGGCCGTGTAGTTCCCACTCATCTTCCGGACTTTATCCCACACGACCTTGGAACTAGTCGTGCGGGTTATGGATGACGTATACTTGATCCAAGATTCCTTCTGGCTCTGGCGTCGGACGAAACGAGCTTTCGCCCTGGCGCGTTTGAAGTTCTCGAGGTTGGGGGTTGTCGGATATCTCCGAAACACCCCCCAAGCCTTGTTCTGAGCCTTACGAGCTGCGGTGCAAACTGGATTCCACCACGGTTTCGGAAAGCGAGGAAACCGTGTAGAAGTTTGAGGAATTGTTGATGCAGCTGCATCTACGATACAGTCCGTTATCTCCGCTACTGCCACATTGATTGGCTCCTGGCTGACGGAGTGGTCATCGAGCTCAGAGAGCAGCTCAAAACCACCCCAGTCAGCCCGATCCAGCCTCCACCGTGAGACGCGTGAAGGGCTGCAAGGCCCCCCACGGGAGATGGTGCACACCACGGGGAGGTGATCGCTTCCGTACGGGTTGTCCTCGACCTCCCATGTAAAGAGTGGAAGGATCGAGGAGGAGCAGATGGTGAGATCAATGGCAGTGAAAGTGCGGGTTGGGGAGTGAAAGTAAGTGCTGACACCGGTGTTCAACAGGGAGAGAGAAGGATCCAGGAGCCACTGCTCCAGGACCCCACCCCTCCCGTTGGTGTCAGCACTGCCCCAAAGTGGACTGTGTCCGTTGAGGTCCCCCATAATGAGGAAGGGGGACGGCAGCTGCGAGACGAGATCATCAAGGTCTTCCTGGAAGACGATGCTCCCAGGTGGAAGATATACAGAGCAGACAGTCAGTGAGAACCCCACGAAGAGACGGATGGTTACCGCCTCTAAGTTGGTGATGATGTTTACGACCTGGAATGGAGAATGGTTGCACACGAGGATGGCGACACCCCCGCGAGCTGGACCATCTCCATCCCGGTCCCGGCGAACCAGTGAAAAGTGCCGGATCGTGGGATCTGTGACTGGCTGCAAGTATGTCTCCTGCAGGCACACACAGATGGGCTGGTGTGCCTGAAGGAGGGCCTTGATGTCGTCAAGATTCCTCTGGAATCCACGACAATTCCATTGTAGGAGTGTGGCCATCTCAGGACTTAGAAGAGTGGGCGGACGACGAATTCCTATTCAACTTAACCGCCGCGGAGGACGGTTTAGTGAATAGGGGGCGGTCGGTATCCATGTCCTCGGAATCGTCCGAGGGGCATGGATCGGTGACCGCCCTTTGTGGCGCTGTAATTTTCTTTTTTGGCCCCGGTGGGGGCCCCTTCGGTTTTGAAGGTCTTGCTGTCTGAGGACGGGAAGGAGGAGGCCTTCCGGTGGAGGTGGAAGGCTGAACTGCAGGAATGGAAACCGGGGTTGATGTCGAAGTCGACACCACCCTCGGTCTCGCCTGCGTCAGGAGGTATTTCGCAGCTGGCGAGAAAGACTCAGTAGGTGGTACACTGATGTCAGTCTGCACCGCAACCGAAGTCATTGGAACGATGGGCTTTCCAATGACTGCACTGGCATAGGAAACCTTGCCAGGCGGGGCAGGCGGTGCAGCAAGCTTTCTCGCCTCAGCATAAGAGATGTTATTTATGACTTTGAGGCGTTGTACCTCCTTTTCCTCTTTCCACTTCGGACAGTCGCGGGAGTACGCCGGATGTTCGCCACTGCAGTTCACACAGCATGCCTTTTCAGCTGTGCAGTCAGGATCGAGATGATCCTTACTGCCACAGCGAGCACAGGTGGGCTTGCCCCTGCATGCTGTGCGGGCATGACCGTATATCTGACACTGAAAACAGCGCAGAGGGTTCGGTATATACGGCCGTACCTCACAATGTAAGTAACCTGCCTTGATGGAAGAAGGCAGGCGTGGCGTGTTGAATGTCACGATTAGCACCCGGGTGGGTGTTAATTTCCCATCACGGCGTGTCGAAACCCGGTGGACCGCTGTTACTCCTTGAGGTGTGAGCTCCGAGAGGATCTCCTCCTCAGTGACTTTGAGGAGGCCCCACTCGGTAATCACACCCCGAGAGGAATTCAAAGTTTTATGGGGAGTGACTTCGACAGCCACCCCACCAATTTCCTTGACTTTCAGGAGTAGTTCCGAGTGTTTGGAACAAGCGGTCTCAACTTGTAAGTCGCCAGATCGTAAGCGCTTTACGGATTTCGGTTCTCCCGCAAGACCTTTCAAACCTTTGTTCACAAAAAAAGGGGACATGTCCCCAAGCACCTGATCACCCGTGGAGTGGATGATCAGGAACTTTGGGAACGAAGACACAGACACAGAAGACGATGGCAGAGATAACGGAGACAAGGACGAAGACGGGGGTTCATGTCGAGCCCTCTTGTTGGCGGTGATCGCATTTTCATCATTCACTCGCATGTTTGGTTTTGTGTGGTTCAGTGCCCGCTGTCCCCACCCTCCACGGAGCCCAACAAGGGGACGCCCAGTCGGGCGCCAGGGCTACGCAGGCACTATACCCACACAGACAGTGAGCCAAGCCCTCACAAATAAATAGAAAGAAAATAAAAAGAGAATTGTGCAGAACAAAAACGTTCTACACAAATGAAACAAAGCGCAAAAATAAGAATATTGTGACTGCCAAACTGGCAGCACAAAGAAAGGATAACGACAAAAGGAAAATAATCTGTGAGGAGACTTGTAAACCTGTACCCGGACCGTGGGCAAGGTTACTCACCGCTCTGCACGGTTGACCCTAGCAGGACCTGCCCACCAGCCGATTGCTCCTGGGGGGGCCACCCCAGGAGCTCCCGTTTACCGGAAGCAGAGGCCAAAGCAGTGTATAGCAGAGGCCCCGGAATCCGCTGCCCAGCCCCGCGACAGACAGGCTCCCCAATGGCAAGACGGCCAATGGGGACCACGCCAGTCATGAGCTGAGGAGAGAAGACGGGGACCCCCGAGCAACTACCAGGATCCTCCTTTCCCGGGACACGGGTCTCCACGCACGGCAAACACGTGGGCGAGCGTTTAGGACCCTGCGAAGGTAGCCGAGCCAGCGGAACCTTCACAGGGTGGTCCCCCTCACCACGTACAGGCGCTCACACCGAGGGGGAAATATAATAAGCAAATCCTTTCTCTCTTTAAATGAATAGTATATAATAAGCTAATCCTTTCTCTTTAAATGAATAGTATATAATAAGCAAATCCTCTCTTTAAATGAATAGTATATAATAAGCTAATCCTTTCTCTTTAAATGAATAGTATATAATAAGCAAATCCTTTCTTTTTTAGATGAATCGTATACAATAAGCGAATCCTTTCTTTTTTAGATGAATCGTATACAATAAGCGAATCCTTTCTTTTTTAGATGAATCGTATACAATAAGCGAATCCTTTCTCTCTTTAGATGAATCGTATACAATAAGTGAATCCTTTCTTTAAATGAATAATATACAATAAGCGAATCCTTTCTCTCTTCTCTTCTTTAAATGAATAGTATACAATAAGCGAATCCTTTCTTTAAATGAATAGTATACAATAAGTGAATCCTTTCTTTAAATGAATAATATACAATAAGCGAATCCTTTCTCTCTTCTCTTTTTTAAATGAATAGTATACAATAAGCGAATCCTTTCTTTAAATGAATAGTATACAATAAGCGAATCCTTTCTTTAAATGAATAGTATACAATAAGCGAATCCTTTTTTTAAATGAATAGTATACAATAAGCGAATCCTTTCTCTCTTCTCTTTTTTTAGATGAATCGTATATAATAAGCGAATCCTTTCTTTAAATGGATAGTATACAATAAGCGAATCCTTTCTCTCTTCTCTTTTTTAGATGAATCGTATATAATAAGCGAATCCTCTCTTTAGTTAAATAGTATATAATAAGCGATTCTTTTTAGTATAATAAGCGAATCCTCTTTCTGTTGAATAGTATATTATCACTACTTAATGACTTGATAATTTTAGTAACATTATCATAAATACTAATTAATTAGTTAAATAAGTTATGCTCTTATAATCATTTGAACCGCACATGTTGGCTTTTCCCTATACGTTCTTTTAATGCAGAGAAACCTATAAAACATTATTGATACTCATCTCTCCAAAGTCAAATCTTTCAACAGTCAAGGCATTACTGTTCATTTGTGATGTCAATATCGGTAGATTTTATAAATTAAACTAAATTTTTAGTTTTACAACTGGAAATATTAATGGAGCAAATAGAATTTTTTATACTAGAACTGGAAAAATTATTACAACAACAAAATAGAATGCAAGAAGTGGAAATTTCCTTAGATTAGAATTATATATATATAATCATACAAAGTGGGTTATAAATGTCTAATTTAACTAATAATTTTACTGGTAATTATACTGATAGTTATACTACTGAAACAAATGAATATAGTATATTTATAATTTTATTAATTGTAGGAATTATTTTGGTGATGTGTATAGGATTTGTAGAATTATTCAATATCATATTACAGGAAAGACGGAATAAGAAATGATGCAATAGGAAATGATGTAGATAACCTTGGTCATGCATAACCTTGGTCATGCATAACCTTGGTCATGCATATAAAAGAAGCTTACACTCTTGTACAAGCTACCCTATTGTCCGGGAGATATTTCCGAGTACTGCAACTGGAGTAGCCCTCATTTACTACAACTTTGCTGCAGAGCAACTGGAGTAGCCCTCATTTACTACAATTGGATAGCGCTTTCTTGCTGCAGAGCAACTGGAGTAGCCCTCATTTACTACAACTGGTGATTGCTTTCTTGCTGTAGAGCAACTGGATAGCTTTCATTTACTACAACTGCGCTTTCTTTCATTTGCTGTAGAGCAACTGGATAGCTGATTGCTTTCATTTACTACAACTGGATAGCTGCTTTCTTTGCTGTAGGACTGCTTTCTTTCATTTACTGTAGGACTGCTTTCTTTCATTTGCTTCTCTCGCATCATGTTTGCAGTTAGGAAAGATGACGATGAGATTATAATTCTTTTTTATTGTCGCTTCTGTAAATCTCACGTAAAAACTAGCAACGTAAAAAATTTAGTGGACCATTTAAATCACGGTTTAAAATGGTCCACTGCCATGCAAATATTACGACTTTATGCTACTAAATTTGGAATTTATGAAGATTTTATCTATGTGCTTCACTATATTTATAACCACTATAATTCTAATGAAAATAGTCCCACATGTACGAGAACATGTAAATATTTATTTAAAAAATTCTTAGAATTCCCTACAGATAAAATTTTAAAATATGAAATGTATTTTAATATAATGCATTACTTTATTTTACACAAAAAGTGTTGTAAAATATATATGGATATAGAATATGTAGAAGATGTTTCCAAAATTAATTTTATTAATTTCTTAAAAATGTATGCTGCCAGGTGATGCGATTGTGCTATTGGTTAATTGCATGTGCTTTCTATTGGTTAACTGCATGTGCTTTCTATTGGTTAACTGCATGCAGCAAGCATCTGCTGTGTGCTACAAAAGTTGTGTGCTACAAAAGCTGTGTGTAGCAAGCATCTGCTGTGTGCTACAAAAGCTGCGTGCAGCAAGCATCTGCTGTGTGATACAAAAGCTGCGTGCAGCAAGCATCTGCTGTGTGATACAAAAGCTGTGTGCTACAAAAGCTGCGTGCAGCAAGCATCTGCTGTGTGCTACAAAAGCTGCGTGCAGCAAGCATCTGCTGTGTGCTACAAAAGCTGCGTGCAGCAAGCATCTGCTGTGTGCTACAAAAGCTGTGTGCTACAAAAGTGTGCTACAAAAGTTGTGTGCTACAAAAGCTGTGTGCAGCAAGCATCTGCTGTGTGCTACAAAAGCTGTGTGCTACGAATCAATTGTAAATTCGTCTGTTGCATTATGTGCAATTTGAAGAACTGGATGAATGCACTAATATGCTTTTAACTGTGCAAGAACTATTGCTACAAAAGCATCAGTCACGATGTTCATATGTTGCATTATGTTCAATTTGTGGGTATGTACTTTTAACTATGTAAGAGCATCTGTGCTACAAAAGCATTAGTCACGAACAAACGTATGGTTGCGTGCAATTTGAAGAACTGGATTTTTGATTCGCTTTTAACTGTATGTAAGAGTGCTACAAAATGCTACAAAATGCTATAAAAGTTGTAGAAGAAATTCGTATGTGTCTGTTGCATAATAAAAAAACTTTTTTTTAAACTTTGACTTAGTAATCCGTTATGCTAAATAAGAAATGAGTCTAGTCTCTTGTACCTCTATCATTTGCATTTTTTTTCAAAGATGTATCTGTATTTTTAAACAGATAATATTATGGGTCTTTGTTTACATAGGTAATCTGATGGGCATCAGTTTTTCAATAACCGTTCCCTCCATCCCGCCTGTTGCTACACCAAACGCTACACCAAACGCTACACCAAACGATCGGGTGTAACAATTAAATATTGATGGTTCTTGTTGCATTGTAACAGGTAATCTACAGTCACCCAATTTAGGTTGGGATTAGCCAAGAGTATCAAAAAATATAAAATTTCCAAGAATGTTATCTCGTAATAAGTAGGTTTGATTAGATGATTGAAAAAATTCTTAGCCATGGACTGAATTTTAAACACGATCTCATTGTAATGAGCTGGATCGATCAACAATAAATTAGAAGTGCAGATGGATAATTTATTAATCACCTTATTATCCACTAGATCGTATAAAACGCCGTACTTTTTCTTGTTTCGAATCAGAATGCTAATGTACTTTTGCACCAATTGTTGAATGTTATAATCGTACACTAATTGTTTAGTCAAGTAATTGGCAAATGGTATATTTGGCACTTTCTTATCGTGTACAACAATCGAGCCTCGAATTTCACTAATTAGAAGATCGGTGAGTGTGTAACTATCCAAGGTCGTAGTAATATCGAAATATTTTTTTAAGTGAAAAGTTTGATTACAAAACATAATTACTTTATTAGTATTAAGATTGCAATGGAAACGAGAAATGCGATTACAAAAGTCTTTAATCCTTTTCCCAGAAAACCACTTAAAAAATGCGATCCCACATTAAATATTTCGTGTCCGATGGTATTGGCTAAATTGCCTAAGGCTTCTCCCACAGTTGCTTTGTCGCACTCGAGGCTTTGTTTATCAGATATTCTATTTCAAAAAATTCGCGAGTACAATTTCTACAACAGGATTCCTCCTTGGATTCGTCGTAGCCCAGACAAATGTTTTCGCCAAAATTAAACGCGCATCTATTATTTTTGGTCGTTGCTTTGTTGCAGCAACTCAGATCGGATATCTTACATTTAACATTATCGGTTATTAGGAAACAGCCAGTGTTTTTATCGAGATATTTCAAGATGTAATCTGAGAGAAAGCCCGCAACTCCACCGGCCACTAAAACTTTGGGTGCGTATTTCATTACGTTTCTCGCAATGCCTCTGAATTGGGGGCTGGTTCGAATTAAAGTATTATAATCACTTACATTTTTTATGGGAAAATTAAAATCGTCCATGGTTTTAACTACCTTCGAATCTAGAACTGACCTCTTTAAAAAGTCCTGAGCCTTAATATTATTAATAAATGTCTTGTCACCAATTTTTGTTACTTTAAAGACCTTTTTCGGAAAAAGTATCTTTAAATATCTCGAAAGTTGAACGTTATTTGAAATTTTTAACAAACGAGTTGGAATTTTAGCCATCTTGTTCTTTTGTATATAAAAATAAGGATGTCTTCATATAATTGTATATTTCAATGCGGAAACGTTTAATGCCCCAAAGATGGTAATTTAATATTAAATCGTATCATATGCAGGGAACATTTAGAAAACATATTTGGCTTAAACGTTAAATTGCAAGTATTTAAGCCCCCCTCCGAGGATGGTGTTTGCGGTCCATACTTCATAGTGGCTCCTAACGTTCAATTTTTAATGAACACTGTAATTTTACCCACCAGAGAATTTCTGGACGACTATTATTCGTCAAATCCTCAAAACTCAGATTACATATTGAATCCAGAGATGGACACTTATATAAAACACTTGATAAATATGCGAAGTAAAGACAATTTAACGTTTAACTATCAGTTCGAAATTTTAAGAAATCTAACGATAGCAGAAACCGAAAAGATTAATATGTATAAAAGTACAGATTCGGTTAAAGTAGCACTCAAGAATTTGGTACAAAACAATCTCAATGAACTAAAAACATTCATCTCAAATGAACCATATCACGATTACATGACGACTAAAATGCGAATCATTACGACAGATGCGAATGAGCCAGAAATGAGTGTTGCCAAGTTATCTCCATTTGAACAGTTTTTTACGTTCACTTGTTTCCCCGATTTCAGCACAATATCGAAATTTCCAAACTCGAATCCTAAAACATTAAACTTTAACCTAATTTACGTTCCTAAAGTTGGCTTCGTAACCACTCACATGCTCATAAACCCTCTGCATTTAGTCATTGCCGGAGAATATAAAATAGACAGACACTATCTTTCCTTTAAAATTTCTAAAGAACCAAAGAAGGCAACCAGCAATCAATTTACGTCAAAAGCTCTACCCGATAATTTTAGAATAACTAATCTTATCAGTGACACCAACGTTTGTTCGGACCCACGCAAGAACCCACGCAAAAAAATATATTAAAAAAGTAAAAAAAGTAAAAAAAGCGTAAACAACCTCAAGTCTTAAAGTAAAAAAAGCGTAAACAACCTCAAGTCTTAAAGTAAAAAAAGCAAAGTCTTAAAGTAAAAAAAGTAGCAGTGACTGAGGGCTTTTAAATGAGCTAAGACAAATATAAAAGACCAAGTTATATTCAAAAGACCAAGTTTTATTCAAAAAGACCAAGTTTTATTCAAAAAGACCAAGTTATATTCAAAAGACCAAGTTATATTCAAATCAACAAATGTTTCTTGTCGTATTTTATCAATTGTTGCTTGGTTAGAAATTCTTTTGCCTTGTTTCTATTAATTCTTACGGTCTTGTATCCTTTCTCGATTTGAACACCAAGTCTTAAATAAACGTGTTTCACTATAAAATACATTTGACAATATTTATATCCATCACTGCCGATGAATTTGACTTTCACAAGAGGAGCTCTATACATTTCACTCCAGGTGTAATTGAAATCCAGGCCCGTTTCTTCTTTAAATTCTCTGTAAGCACTGTCGAATAAAACTTTTCGATGTTGTCTCTGAAATGCGTTTCTCTCATTAATGTACCTATACTTGTTTTCAATTTGACCGTGAGGAAAATCTAAGTAATCTTCAAAAATTTTACCCTTTTGATAATTACAATAGTCAATCAACTCTTTTCTGTTGGGAAAACTATATTTCTTTTCGAAGTCACTTTGGTATTTCGCACGATTTTCCATATTTAAGGGGATTTTTCTTTTTATCAAATAATTTTCGTAGCAGTATGGTAACAGTCTCTTAATTAATACGATGTCGTCATTTTCATCGCTAACGATCAAACCAACAGAAAAATAAAATTTATTTATCTTTATGCCCGTCATTTCAGAACAAAGAGTATCAATTTGAAACATGCTTCATCTCTTTTCTGATAGCATTTTTATACCTTCACTAATCACAGTCATTCATAAATGCTTTATTTTATGCCCAATCACCACTCAGCCCAACCTCCCGTTGACTCCTACTTCCCGTTGGGGTTGACAGCCCAACCTCCCGTTGTGGTTGACAGCCCAACCTCCCGTTGCACTTCCCGTTGACAACAGCGTGATTAAAATAACTTGTTAGATTTTATTTCTCCAAAGAAATAAAATTTTGAGAAAGTGCTGCTTCTGATATAATCGTGCGTTTTGTAATTACAGGTATTGTATTTTTCAAAACATTCGATGTGGGCCATTAAATGACAAGTCGCCAAAAATAGCAGATACCACATGTTTGAACTTTTAAATAATTCAGAGGTGTCTATTTGCAAATTAGCGTTAATCTGTAAATTAACAGTTCCACGATCCATATCCGCCAGGAACGAGTTACTGTTATTTTTAAACATGGTGCAATACCTATCGAATATCTTTTTGAATAGATGAACGTTAAACACAATATGTAGAGGTACAAGTCCGTCGTTAATAGTGGTCATGTCAAAAAATGCTTGCAAGATTTCTGTACTCTTTGTATTTTCCTGGGAATAATAAAATTGAGTGTGATATTTTTTTAAGTTTAATATTCTGCCGTGAGCTCTGTCTATGGCGGGAATCCATTGTTCTAAGATGCAGTGAAATTGTTCGAGTTCCGAAACATTGGACAGAACGTGACAACAATACATCCATGCATTTTTCCACGTGGCAACGTCTAAAGCGCCTTTTTTTCTTCTCGTGGGAGTAGCAACCATTTTGTTTTCGTAGATATTATCAATTTCCCTCTCCATTTCATATACTAAAGGATTAATGTATGTAATCTTGTTTTTGTGCTTTTTACTGGGATTATTGTTTTTGTGCTTTCCCAAAGAAGAGACGGTCTTTCATAATTATGATGTGGAAAGACAAATGAAAAAAGACTGCGCTACGGAAATGGTTCTGTGTCTAAACGATTGTGAAAAGTTGTGCACAGACAAATATTACATTTGCACTAATAACGTCTGTTCCAAACGGGAACCAAATATCGATTGTCACAAGGAAAACGGAGGTGCCATCATGTTGACTCATTTCCAAGAAATTCCCTATTGGTCCTGCATCTGCACTTTACCACAGTATTTTGGCGGAAAATATTGTGACGAAAAGAACCCAAGCATTTGCGAATCGGGAACACTAAAAATTGTTAGTTTAACAGAGATTAATTGCCAATGTCCACCAGATAAAATTCCCTACATTATGGACAACATGCCACGATGTTTAAACCAAGATCAATACGATTTCTTTTATAATTTTATTGAACAAAAAAATCTTAAAAAATACAATGAACATTTACAATTACGTCGCAAGATGAATTATGAGCATTTCCCTCAGCATCTACTAAATTTGTTAAGTACGATAACCATAGAATTTCCAACCATAGATGTTCAAGAAATACAAAGGTATATACAAAGGTATTAACTGTCCCAAAAGGGTGGTCAGAGAGTGTCCAAAGGCTACAACAAGCGAGGCATAGGTATTAACTGTCCCAAAAGGGAAAGCAAGTGTCCAAAAGGCTACAACGGGCTAACAGCAGAGAGTGTCCATTTCGAGTTTAACAGCAGAGAGTGTCCATTTCGAGTCTCAAGAAGCTAGGTTCCATATTCTGATACGAAATTTTAACCATATCTTTACTTATTTGATTCACCAGAAATTCTGGTCTTAGATTATAATATTTGTTCACAATAAAAAATGAAAGCAATCTTAATTTTATCAGTTCCTTATTTGGAGTACTGACGCATACTTTAGTGGTTTCTTGATCTTTGCTCGTGTAAAAAACATCTGCGTTACTGGTGACCAGATTGGATCTAATCATACCCTGTAAAGAACTTTTGGGTGTATAGGTATCCGCACAACTCTGTCTTAAATCTTTATTCTCTTCAAACACGCAACAAAATGGATTAGCGAATGCACCGCCAACAAGTAATAATAAAAAGTATAACATGATTGTGTTATTCCTCAATTATATCGGGGCCCTTATATACAAATTGTCGCGGTACGAATTGTTGTTTTTTAACACCGCAGGAAACACAATTTCCAGCTATTAATATTCTACTATTTTTATTATAAGTGTAATAAAAATTTTTTGTACTCGTTTTGGTTTTACATCTAGTACAATACATGTCTTCTTATTTTCATTCCCCCCCCAAAATGAACAAAAAGGAAATGAACATTTTACATATAAAAGGTTTTACGCAACATCATTTTTTTTTGTTTTTCTACAAGAAAATAAAAAGACATTAATCTTAATCTTATATATTCATTTAATGACAGCAATCCCAGATCCAACGTTACTAAATACATCAATCTCTCATTCGTGTAATTAACACACACTTGACCTTTATCAATAAAGAACACTTCTCCGTTAAACATATTGAGCCCTTCTCCGTTACTCAAAGAACGTGTAACTTTACAATCCTGTTCAAATGTGCAACAAAATGAATTAGCAAATACATTCCTAGTGGATAGTAATAATATTAGAAAAAACATTACTTCCCATATAACTCTTATAATATATAGCAGTCCTTTAAAAGAATCAAACAGTCGAAAGAGATACACGTATTCTATTATTTAAATTATTCACTTGAATAAACATTTGGGAATCATTGGAAATTTTAAATTGTACAGTGTCTCTACGTACCTTAACAACAATAACTGCCGGTAATAATATATTAAAAATTTGAGCAATGGAGTAGAAATCAAACGGCGCACGATATTTTTTCCCCGTAATACTTACTTCTGCCGGCAAAGGTTTATTGCTTTCATCAGTAATTGTAATATTTGCCTTGTAGTTCTCATTTTTATTAATAAGTTGATTGGTAACTGTAATTTTTGCGGGATGAGAGGTAATTATATCTACTAAGTGAATGATATTATACTCGGAAGGATGAGAAAGAGATACCTTTAAGGGAATAGATCCCGTTTGACAGACAAAACTCGATAAATCTAGTGGTTCTTCAACGTGGGTATCATCTGTAGTTTCGAATATTATAGTAAAAGGATTTGTCACAAGTTCATTGGGACTTGTCACATTGGGAATTGTCTCATTGGGAATTGTCTCATTGGGAATTGTCACAGGCCAGTTGATTTTTTTAGAGGCACTTGTCACAGGTTCATTGGGAATTGTCACAAGTTCATTGGGAATTGTCACAGGTTCATTGGGAATTGTCACAGGTTCATTGGGAATTGTCACAGGTTCATTGGGAATTGTCACAGGCCCATTGGAAATTGTCACAGGTCCATTGATTTCTGTAGAAGGCCCATTGATTTCTGTTGTCAAGGACCCGTTTGAGCTGGGCTCGCTAATTTCAGTAGAAGCATTTGGCTCTGTAGAAGCACTTGTCAGGGACTCGCTAATTTCTGTAGAAGCACTTGGCCCCGTAGAAACACTTGGCACTGTAGAAGCACTTGTCAGGGACTCGCTAATTTCCATAGAAGCACTTGGCTCTGTAGAAGCACTTGGCAAAAGTTCATCATCACTGAAAAAACTAAGATTTTCAAAACTTTCTTCCGAACAATTTGAGGAGTCAAATGTCTCATCTTCCGATTCAGAACTTCCACTATACCTGTTACTCGATAAATAACTGACCACCTCTTCGTCTGAACTACTTTCTTTCGAGAGTAGTTTTGCAATCTTCCTATTTTTATAATTACACGTCATTGCAGCTAATCGCCTTCTCTTCACCATGCTTGCTTAACTCGTGAACAGAATACCAATCTCTTTTTTCGTAAGGTGTGTAAAATATTACGTTTTTATCATCAAACGTGACCCTTTTTGTCTTGAAAGAAGTCACTTGTTGTAAGGTCACGGGAAGAGCAATCTCTTCAATAATCAGTTGCGCTATTCTCTGTCCCTTTGTCACCACAAACGATTCACTGCCAAAGTTAAAAAGTAAAATTTGAATGTTTCCGGTATAATTAGTATCTATTATATCAGATCCAATGTGTATATTCGAGGCCAGAGTGGATGCAATGCGACCGTAGTGATTAGCTGGTATTAACAATGCAATATCGGTGGGAATGAGTGCTTTACCTTTGGCTAATATTTTAACGTCTGAGGCACTGTAAAGGTCATAGCCCGCTGCATATTTGTTGAATTTCTTGGGTGGAATAGCATTTTTAGAAAGTAGAATATATTTCAAAATCATTTAAAGTAAAGAAAGTAACATGAAACGTGAACTTAAAAATAGTTCAAGGTCTAACAAAAGAACAAAGTTACTTGAAGAGTGGCCAGAAACAACACCATTATATACGTTTAAGAATTACGTTGGTTGGTTGGTTGTTTGGGGTTTATTGGCGCAACAGCAACTAGGGCTATATTGCGCCAAACAAACGATAAAAAGGGATAAAAGTCGCATAACCCACAACCAAAATTAAAATGAACACAAACAAAACGGCACAAAACGACAAGTAAAAAGACTAAAAAAGTAACAACAAGTGTAGAAGTTAACAATAAAAATGGGTGTATAGGACCTATTTAAAACCACAAACAAGAGTAAAACCAGGAAACAGGGTAAAAATCAAATACGTGTAAAATAACCAGTAAAACGTAAAAAGTCGAAAACAGGAGTTAAAAACGATGCATCAGATAAAAGATGGCTGAGTGTAAGAGGCTCAGCCATAAAATTGTGGAAGGTAAAATACATTCTGCGTTCAAGATTAAAAGCAAGACAATGAATTAAAATATGTTTAACAGTTAAAATGGTGTCACAAAACTCGCACTTAGGTACTGCGTCCGCCTTAAGTAGAAAAGAGTGAGTTAAAAACGAGTGACCTAAGCGGAGCCGAGCAAGGACAACTTCCTCCTTACGATTCCTGCGAAAACAAGACTGCCACGGTTTGACAATGGGCTTGATCTCGAAGAGCTTGTTAGCAACCTGTTCAGACCAAGATCTCTGCCACTGTGCCCGGAGCTCGATGGTGAAACGCTGCCGGAAATCCACATATGGAACCGGCAACGGAGAGTCGGACAGGGGCGTGGCTGACTTGGCAGCAGCATCTGCCAAGTCATTGCCCCTGATCCCGACATGACCGGGCACCCAACAGAAGAGAATCGTGGTGGTGGCTGCCAGACGATGGAGCTGCTGGCGGATCTTGGAGAGAACAGGGTGAGGCCGATGCCTCACTGAGATCAAAGCCTGTAGCGAGCTAAGCGAGTCGGTGTAAAGCACACACCGACGATGATGCTTAGCTGCTATATGGTCCAAGGCAATGCTGATAGCATGCAACTCAGCAGTGAAGATGGAACACTGCTGTGGGATCTGGTCTGCAATGATTACATCACAGCAGACCATGGCTGATCCCACTGAAGTGCCGGACTTCGAGCCATCTGTGAAGACAGGCAAGAAGTCCGGGTGCGCAGCACGATGGCTGGCAAAGAGTTGCCGGTACACACAGTCGGGTGTAAAGGCCTTCCCCGTCCTGCACAGGGAAAAATCGCAGGAAGGGGAAACAGCGAGCCAAGGTGGAAGTGGCTCAGCTGTCGACTGTGCGATGCTATCGAGACTGGTGTTGATGTCTCGCAGGTAACCTCGGACACGCAAACCAAAAGGACGAATGGCAGTCGGCCGATTCTGGTATAACATTTCCCACCTGGGACTGAAAACGCAGTCCCAAGTGGGATGGCCTGGCAGGGATCGCAATTTTGATGCATACTGTAGGGACAACTGCTGACGGCGAATAGATAAAGATGGTTCATCGGTCTCAACGTAGAGACTCTGGACCGGTGAAGTGCGGAAGGCCCCCGTGCACACACGGAGGGCCTGATGATGGAGTGGGTCCAGCACTTTCACCACCGAATCCCGGGCGGAGTCATACACCTGGGATCCGTAGTCCAGTTTCGACCGGACAAGTGCACGGTAAAGGCGGAGCAAAGAACATCGGTCCGCCCCCCAAGAGAGGGAGGAGAGGTCCTTGATGATGTTCAATGCCCGCGTGCACTTGGACCTGAGATGTCGAATATGAGATAAAAAGGTCAATTTCCGGTCGAAGATGAGACCGAGAAACTTGGTCTCCGCCACAACTGGAATGATGTTACCCCCGAGCCGCAGCTCGGGGTCCAGATGAAGATTACGCTTGCGGCAAAAGTGCACACAAGCGGTCTTCTGTGGGGAGAACCGGAACCCATTGGCCGTCGCCCAAACCGAGAGATTGTTCAGGGCAGTTTGCAGTTGTCGTTCAATGACCCTCATGCTGGACGATGAGCAAAAGATGCTAAAGTCATCAACATAAAGGGCATTGCCTACAGTCGGAGGAAGTTGCCGTGTAATGGAATTTATCTTGACAGCGAAAAGCGTAACACTCAGGACGCAGCCTTGTGGCACCCCCTGTTCTTGGGGGAAAGGCCGCGATAGAGTGTTGCCGACACGAACTCGAAACACACGAGAAGATAAAAAGTTTGCAATGAAGATCGGCATGTGACCTCGCAAGCCGAAGCTGTGAAGGTCACGAAGAATGCCGAATCTCCATGCCGTGTCGTACGCTTTTTCGATGTCGAAGAAAACTGACACCAGGTGCTCTCGTCGTAAAAAAGAATTCCTGATCGCCGATTCGAGGCGGATCAGGTGGTCTAAAGTAGACCGGTGCCTGCGAAAGCCACACTGGGTGTTGGAAAGAAGGCCGTGATGTTCCAAATACCAGGCCAGCCTGGTATTTACCATTCTTTCCAACACCTTGCAGACGCAGCTCGTCAATGCAATTGGACGATAATGTGAAGGAATCTTCGGATCTTTTCCTGGCTTAGGGAAGGCCAAGACGATGGCCTCCCGCCAGGAGTCCGGAAACTGCTCCTCGATGAAAATACGGTTGAAGAGTCGGAGCAGTCGATCCTTACTCGATGGTGAGAGATGTTGGAGCATGGCATAATGGACATTGTCTGGCCCCACAGCAGATGCACGAGAAGTGTGCAAAGCACGGCGAAGCTCCTCCGCTGTGAATGGCCTGTTGTAAGACTCCAGGCCATTCGAATGGAAGGACAGCGGAGAGCGTTCGGCCCTGCTCTTCTGGGCCAGAAACTCGGGGGAGTAGGAGGACAGGGAAGAGATGGTGGAGAATGACTCCCCCAGAATGTCGGCAATTGCTCGAGGCTCAGCAATTGCCTGTCCATTGTGCTCCAGGATCGATAATGAGTGGGACGTGTATTTCCCACCCATCTTCCGGACCTTATCCCACACGACCTTAGAACTGGTCGTGCGGGTGATAGAAGAAGTATATTTCATCCAAGATTCCTTCTGACTCTGGCGCCGGACGAAACGGGCTTTCGCCCTGGCACGTTTGAATGCTTCGAGGTTGGGGGACGTCGGATATCTCCGAAACACCCCCCAAGCCTTGTTCTGAGCCTTACGAGCTGCGGTGCAGTCGGGATTCCACCACGGTTTTGGGAACCGTGGAAACCGAGTCGAGGTCTGAGGAATAGTAGAGGCAGCTGCATGGACGATGCAGTCCGTCAACTCCGCCACTGCGACATTGATGGGCTCCTGGCTGACAGAGTGATCATCAAGCTCAGACAAGAGCTCGAAGCCACTCCAGTCAGCCCGATCAAGCCTCCACCGGGAGACACGCGAAGGGCTGCAGGGCCCCCCACGAGAGATGGTGCACACCACGGGGAGGTGATCACTTCCATATGGATTGTCCTCGACCTCCCATGTAAAGAGTGGAAGGATCGAGGAGGAGCAGATGGTGAGGTCAATGGCAGTGAAAGAGCGGGTTGGGGAATGAAAGTAAGTACTGACACCGGTGTTCAACAGGGAGAGAGAAGGATCCAGGAGCCACTGCTCCAGGACCCGGCCCCTCCCGTTGGTGTCAGCACTGCCCCAAAGTGGACTGTGTCCGTTGAAGTCCCCCATGATGAGGAAAGGGGACGGCAGCTGCGAGACGAGGTCATCAAGGTCGTCCCGGAAAACGATGCTTCCGGGTGGGAGGTAGACAGAACAGACAGTCAACGAAAATCCCACAAAGAGGCGGATGGCTACCGCCTCTAAGTGTGTGGAGATTGGAATGACCTGGAATGGAGAATGGTTGCTCACGAGGATGGCAACACCTCTGTGAGCTGGACAATCTCCATCCCGGTCCCGGCGAACGAGAGAAAAGTGCCGGATAGTGGGATTGTTGGCTGTCTGTAAGAATGTCTCCTGAAGGCACACGCAGAGGGGTTCGTGTGCCCTCAGGACGACCTTGATGTCGTCAATATTCCTCTGGAATCCACGACAGTTCCATTGAAGGAGTGTGGCCATCTCAGGTCTTTGAAGAATTGGCGGACGACTTTCGATTTATTTTAACCGTCGCCAGCGACGGTTTTGGAAAAATGGGGCGGTCGGTGTCCATGTCCTCGGAGTCGTCCGAGCAACACGGATCAGAGACCGCCGAACGAGGAGGTAAAATTTTCTTTTTGGGCCCCGGCGGGGGCCCCTTGGGTTTCGTAGGTCTTGCTGTCTGTGGGCGGGGTGGAGGGGGCCTTCCAGAGGTGGACGTGGAAGGCACAGACACAGGAATAGAAACCGGTGTCGATGTCGAGATGGACACCGACGTCGGCTTCGCCTGCGTCAAGAGGTACTTGGCAGCAGGCGAGAAAGATTCAGCAGGTGGAACGCTGATGTCGGTCTGCACCGCCACAGAAGCCATCTTAACGATGGGCTTTCCGGCAACCGCACCGGCATAGGAGACCTTGCCAGGTGGGTCAGGCGGTGCAGCGAGCTTTCTCGCCTCTGGATAGCTGATGTTATGAAGGGTCTTGAGGCGCTGTACCTCTTTCTCCTCCAGCCACTTCGGACAGTCGCGGGAGTACGCCGGATGGTCACCACGGCAGTTTACACAGCATGCCTTTTCTGCTGTGCAGTCAGGTTCAAGATGATCCTGACTGCCACAACGAGCACAGGTGGGCTTGCCCCGGCATGCGGTGCGGGCATGGCCAAACCTCTGGCATTGAAAGCAACGCAGAGGGTTGGGGATAAATGGCCGCACCTCGCAGTGTAAGTATCCTGCCTTGATGGAAGTAGGCAGGCGTGGTGTGTTGAAAGTTAGGATTAGTACCCTGGTGGGCTCTAACTTTCCATTACGGCGTGAAGAAACCCGGTGGACTGCTATCACTCCCTGGGCCGAAAGCTCCGAGAGGATTTCCTCCTCAGAAACCTTGAGGAGGCCCCACTCGGAGATCACGCCCCGGGAGGAATTGAGCGTTTTGTGTGGAGTGACTTCGACTGCCACTCCACCAATCGCTGTAACCTTTAATAAAAGCTCCGAGTGCTTGGAGCATGCAGTCTCCACCTGCAAGTCACCAGATCTTAGGCGCTTGACAGATTTCGGCTCTCCCGCAAGACCTTGAATACCCTTGTTGATAAAAAAAGGGGACATGTCCCCAAGAACCTGATCACCCGTAGAGTGGATGATCAGGAACTTCGGAGACGGAGACACACACGAAGACGAAGGCAAAGACAGAGAAGTTGGGGGTTCATGGCGCGCCCTCTTCGCGGCATTGTTCGAAGAATTATGAGTAGGTGTACTCATGTTTCTTTTTAAAAAATTCAGTGCCCGTTGTCCCCACCCACCATGGAGTCCAACAAGGGGACGCCCAGTTGGGCGCCAGGGCTGCCCGGGCACCATACCCACACAGCCAGTGAGCCAAGCCCTCACTACAAAACAAAAAGGAAAAGTAAAAGAGAAATGGTGGGAAACTCGTCGGAGTTCCCACAAAAGAAAAGAAGCAACAAAGCAATAAAGTGTGAGGCAAGAGCTGGCCTCACAAAAGAAAGAAAACTACAAAATCAGTAAATGTGTGGGGAAACTCGCAAACCGTTGTCCGGACGGTGGACAAGATTACTCACTGATCAGCATAGTTGACCCTAGCAGGACCAGCCCACCAGCCGATTGATCCTGAGGGGGCCGCCCCAGGACCTCCCGTTTACCTGAAGCAGAGGCCAAAGCAGTGTATAGCAGCGGCCTCGGAATTCGCTGCCCAGCCCTGCGACAGACAGGCTCCCCAATGGCAAGACGGCCAAAGGGGACCCCACCAGTCATGAGCTGGGGAGAGAAGACGGGGACCCCTGAGCAACTGCCAGGATCCTCTTTTCCAGGGACACGGGTCTCCGCACATGGCAAACACGCGGGCGAGCGTTTAGGACCCTGTGAAGGTAACCGAGCCAGCGGAACCTTCACAGGGTGGTCCCCTCACCACGGACAGGCTCTCGCATCGAGGAGTAAGAATTACGTAAAAACCGGTTACGAGAAAAGTGAGTCATACGATGAATCAAGCTGTGATGACCAAAATCACGATGAAAAAGTTAAACGGGAAATTGAACAAAATAATACGGGGATTGAGGAAATTAAACAAGGCCAACACGTTGAGCAAAGCCTACAAGACCGACAACAGGAAAATGTTGAAGAACAAAATGAAAGCCAAGGCTATGAAAGCCAAAGCCATAAAATTCAAAGCAATGAAAGCCACGAAAGTTATGAGAGCGTACTTGGGATAATACGCCCTGAGGAAAGCAAACATACCGATATTCAACTATTAAAAGAAATTACAAACAAGTGTAATCAATCAAATGCGAATTTACAACAGGATTTGGAAGAAACAAAACTGAAATATTATTGCTGTTACTTCAAAAAAGTTTTGGAACAGTTGCCTCTCAGTAAGAAGATAATTAGCGACATAAACATTCCCGATAACAGAGAGGGATTTTTAAAAGCTTATAGCATAGTTAAAACCTGCGTTCATTGTGAACTACAAAAGAAATCGTATTTGGCCTTCAATTCAGTTTTCAACATGATAAGCAGTGTGATTGGTAAACTTTTGCATTCCACGATAGTATCTCCCTATCTCTTAAAATTAATATCGGACGAGTCTTTGCAAAAAGCATTTGCGGTTTACCAGTCTAATTTGGATTCTGGGCCCGACGAATTACAATGCATAGCCTATCTGGTTCAAGAAGAAATTAATAAACAGAGTCCTTTACAAATTCCCAACCCCATGTATTATTCGATGACTAACCAAATGACCGCAATGAGTAAATATGTCACCCACATATTGAATGCTCTAGCGCAGGAACACTTTAAGATTTGATTTTTTGTACGACTTTATCGGTAATGAAATCGGGAACATATTCTTCGATTCCGTAGGAATGCACTTCCACGTCTTTATCGGTTATGCCCGCTAATTTATGCAAATAACTTCTTCCCTTACTAGTAAATTTAGGTCTATCTCCTTCGATGTAATGCGACAGTGGATTTGAAACAAAATTTTCCTTGTACACGGTGAAGGGTCTGTCTGCCTTAATCTTATTCAATATGCCCTTTTCACCCCATTTACTGCTAAGTAGATTAGCCTGAGTGAATTTCGTATCTGCAAGTAATTTGCTTTTCTTATCATTATTGGCATACACGGTCGTATCCTTTGTCATTTCAAAATAACCCAAGTCACTGAGATAATAAGTATACTCGGTGTATGGAGGTATATTTAGGGGATAAATATCGTCGACCTTATTGCACATCCACGAGTGACCATGTTTTTCTATGGAAGTCGTAGAACTGGACGGACAAAAAACGAAAGGCTGTTCTTTTTCACAGGTGGTGAAAATGGTAGAGTCTAACAGGGTGATACCTGAAAATATTTTACTGCCTGGAACGCAAGGAATGGGTTTTATTCTAAACGATTGCGAATAATAGTCTAGTGTGTAGGGTTTCGATTTCCTAACGTACTTTCTGCGCTTGATTTTGCCCTCGTGGTAATGGCACTCGAACTCATCATCTATTTTAATTGCTCCAAACTTAATTTCTGTTAGAAAGGGGTACTTGAGACATTCGTTTTCCACGCAAACGTTGTAATTACTTTTGAGAGTCTCCGTCTGGGGATTACATTGTGGTACGCTGGCAGAGAGGTAAGATCTAGGAAGGTACCAATTCTCCAATAAGTTATTAAATTTAAACACCGGTAAATTATTTATTTCGTGGCCCCATTTTATCTTGGGTAAACATTCGCGTTTCAGTATGTCAAAATATTCATTTGCGCCTTGACAACTCTTTGTAACTCTATCTATGCAATCGTAATACTTTGTAATGTCGCGAACTGGCGCAACTCTCACTCCCGTTTGACACTGATTGACGACTTTCAACGTACTTTCGTCTACTATTTCCCCCTCGGTGTGAGCGCCTGTACGCGGTGAGGGGGACCACCCTGTGAAGGTTCCGCTGGCTCGGCTACCTTCGCAGAGTCCTAAACGCTCGCCCACGTGTTTGCCGTGCGTGGAGACCCGTGTCCCGGGAAAGGAGGATCCTGGTAGTTGCTCGGGGGTCCCCGTCTTCTCTCCTCAGCTCATGACTGGCGTGGTCCCCATTGGCCGTCTTGCCATTGGGGAGCCTGTCTGTCGCGGGGCTGGGCAGCGGATTCCGGGGCCTCTGCTATACACTGCTTTGGCCTCTGCTTCCGGTAAACGGGAGCTCCTGGGGTGGCCCCCCCAGGAGCAATCGGCTGGTGGGCAGGTCCTGCTAGGGTCAACCGTGCAGAGCGGTGAGTAACCTTGCCCACGGTCCGGGTACAGGTTTACAAGTTTCCTCACAACTTATTTTCCTTTTGTCGTTATCTTTTCTTTGTGAGGCCAGGTTGGCCATTCACAATTTTGTTATTTTAAGCTTTGTTTCCTTTGTGTAGAACGTTTTTGTTCTGCACATTTCTCTTTTCATTTTCCTTGTATTTATTTGTGAGGGCTTGGCTCACTGTCTGTGTGGGTATAGTGCCTGCGTAGCCCTGGCGCCCGACTGGGCTGGTTGGTTGGTTGTTTAGGGTTTAATGGCGCATTAGCAACTGAGGCTATAATGCGCCAAACGAATGTCCAAGATGTAAAAAGATAAAAGTCATGGAACCCTCAACCAATTTTTAAAAATAAACTAGAAATTTAACGAGATAAATGTAGAATAATAAAATAACAAGTAGTGAGTAACAATAAACAAATGTAGAAATATTTTGTAAAAATAAAAGTAACCAGGTATAAACAATCAATAGAGTAAAATTATAGACGAGTAAAATAACCTGTAAATTCTAAAAATTGAAAGACAGCGTTAAAACAACAATGATCAGCTAACAAATGTCCGAGTGTAAGAGGCTCGGACGTAAAATCATGAAAATTAAAAAACAAACGCCGTTCAAAGTTAAAACATGGACACGATATTAAAATGTGTTTGATGGTTAAAATGGTGTCACAAAACTCACACTTAGGTACGTCGTCCGCCCGTAAGAGAAACGAATGTGTAATAAACGAATGACCTAAGCGGAGCCGAGCAAGTACAACTTCCTCCTTGCGATTCCTGCGGTAACAAGACTGCCATGGTTTGATGATAGGTTTGATCTCAAAGAGCTTGTTCGTAAGCTGTTCCGACCAAGATCTCTGCCACCGTGCCCGGAGCTCGATGGTAAAACGCTGCCGGAAATCCAGATATGGAACCGGCAACGGA
Organism: Ryuthela nishihirai; assembly: GCA_038380435.1. Lineage (NCBI taxonomy): Eukaryota > Metazoa > Arthropoda > Arachnida > Araneae > Heptathelidae > Ryuthela > Ryuthela nishihirai. The sequence continues at coordinate 71,114,283 of JAWZYU010000006.1, forward strand.
GAGTCGGACAGGGGCGTGGCTGACTTGGCAGCAGCATCTGCCAAGTCATTGCCCCTGATACCGACGTGACCGGGCACCCAACAGAAATGGATGGTGGTGGTGGCTGCCAGACGATGTAGCTGCTGGCGGATCTTAGTAAGAACAGGGTGAGGCCGATGCCTCACCGAGATCAAAGCCTGTAGCGAGCTAAGCGAGTCGGTGTAAAGCACACACCGACGATGATGCTTAGTCGCCACGTGGTCCAAGGCGAGGCTGATAGCGTGCAACTCTGCAGTGAAGATGGAACACTGCAGTGGGATCTGGTCTGCAATGATTACATCACAGCAGACCATGGCTGATCCCACCGAAGTGCCGGACTTCGAGCCATCTGTAAAGACAGGCAAGAAGTCCGGGTGCTCAGCACGATGGCTGGCAAAGAGTTGCCGGTACACACAGTCGGGTGTAAAGGCCTTCCCCGTCCTGCACAAGGAAAAATCACAGGAAGGGGAAACAGCGAGCCATGGTGGAAGTGGCTCAGCTGTCGACTGTGCAACGCTATCGAGACTGGTGTTGATGTCTCTGAGGTAGCCTCGGACTCGCAAACCAAAAGGACGAATGGCAGTCGGCCGATTAGTGTAAAGCATTTCCCACTTCGGACTGAAAACGCAGTCCCAAGTGGGATGGCCAGGCAGGGATCGCAATTTAGAAGCATATTGTAGGGACAACTGCTGACGGCGAACAGATAAAGATGGTTCGTCGGTCTCAACGTAAAGACTCTGGACCGGTGAGGTGCGGAAGGCTCCCGTGCAAACACGGAGGGCCTGATGATGGAGGGGGTCCAGCACCTTCACCACCGAATCCCGGGCCGAGTCGTACACCTGGGATCCGTAGTCCAGTTTCGATCGGACAAGTGCACGGTAGAGGCGGAGCAAAGAACATCGGTCCGCCCCCCAAGAGAGGGAGGAGAGGACCTTGACGATGTTCAATGCCCGCGTGCACTTGGACCTGAGATGACGTATGTGAGGTAAAAAGGTCAATTTCCGATCGAATATGAGACCGAGAAACTTGGTCTCCGCCACAACTGGAATGATGTTACCCCCGAGCCGCAGCTCGGGATCCAGATGAAGATTACGCTTGTGGCAAAAGTGCACACAAGCGGTCTTCTGTGGGGAGAACCGAAACCCGTTTGCCGTCGCCCAAACCGAAAGATTGTTCAGGGCAATTTGCAGTTGTCTTTCAATGACCCTCATGCTGGAAGATGAGCAAAAGATGCTAAAGTCATCAACATAGAGGGCATTGCCTACGGATGGAGGAAGTTGTCTAGTTATGGAATTAATCTTGACAGCGAAAAGCGTAACACTCAGAACGCAGCCTTGTGGCACCCCCTGTTCTTGGGGGTACGGCCGCGACAGAGTGTTACCGACACGGACACGAAAAGAGCGTGTCGATAAGAAGTTGGAGATGAAGATCGGCATGTGACCTCTCAAGCCGAAGCTGTGGAGGTCACGAAGAATGCCGAATCTCCAAGCCGTGTCGTACGCTTTTTCGATGTCGAAGAAAATTGACACCAGGTGCTCTCTACGTAAAAAAGAATTCCTGATAGCCGATTCGAGGCGTATCAGGTGGTCAATAGTTGACCGTTGCCTGCGAAAGCCACACTGGGTGTTGGAAAGAAGGTTGTGGTGTTCTAAATACCAGATGAGTCTGGCATTTACCATTCTTTCCAACACCTTGCACACGCAGCTCGTCAATGCGATGGGACGATAATTAGAAGGAATCTTGAGATCTTTCCCTGGCTTGGGGAAGGCCAAGACGATGGCCTCCCGCCAGGAGTCCGGAAACTGCTCCTCGAGAAAAATGCGATTGAAGAGATGGAGCAGCCGATCCTTACTCGATGGTGAAAGATGTTGGAGCATGGCATAATGGACATTGTCCGGCCCAACAGCAGAGGCACGAGAAGAGTGCAGAGCAAGGCGAAGCTCCTCCGCTGTGAATGGCCTGTTGTAAGGCTCCAGGCCATTCGAGTGGAAAGACAGCGGAGAGCGCTCCGCCCTGCCCTTCTGGGCCAGAAACTCGGGGGAGTAAGAGGAAGACGAAGAGATGGAAGAGAAGGACTCCCCCAGAGTGTCGGCAATTGCTTTGGGATCAGCAATTGCCTGTCCATTGTGCTCCAGGATCGATAACGAGTGGGACGTGTAGTTCCCACTCATCTTCCGAACTTTATCCCACACGACCTTAGAACTAGTCGTGCGGGTGATGGATGACGTATACTTGATCCAAGATTCCTTTTGGCTCTGGCGTCGGACGAAACGTGCTTTCGCCCTGGCGCGTTTGAAAAGTTCAAGGTTGGGGGACGTCGGATATCTCCGAAACACCCCCCAAGCCTTGTTCTGAGCCTTACGAGCTGCGGTGCATTCTGGATTCCACCACGGTTTCGGAAAGCGAGGAAACCGTGTAGAAGTTTGAGGAATCGTTGATGCAGCTGCATCTACGATACAGTCCGTTATCTCCGCTACTGCCACATTGATTGGCTCCTGGCTGACAGAGTGGTCGTCGAGCTCAGAGAGCAGCTCGAAACCACCCCAGTCAGCCCGATCGAGCCTCCACCGTGAGACGCGTGAAGGGCTGCAAGGCCCCCCACGGGAGATGGTGCACACCACGGGGAGGTGATTGCTTCCGTACGGGTTGTCCTCGACCTCCCATGTAAAGAGTGGAAGGATCGAGGAGGAGCAGATGGTGAGGTCAATGGCAGTGAAAGTGCGGGTTGGGGAGTGAAAGTAAGTACTGACACCGGTGTTCAACAGGGAGAGAGAAGGATCCAGGAGCCACTGCTCCAGGACCCCACCCCTCCCGTTGGTGTCAGCACTGCCCCAAAGTGGACTGTGTCCGTTGAGGTCCCCCATAATGAGGAAGGGGGACGGCAGCTGCGAGACGAGATCATCAAGGTCTTCCTGGAAGACGATGCTTCCAGGTGGAAGATATACAGAGCAGACAGTCAGTGAGAACCCCACGAAGAGACGGATGGCTACCGCCTCTAAGGTGGTAGTGAGGGGTACGACCTGGAATGGAGAATGGTTGCTCACGAGGATGGCGACACCCCCGCGAGCTGGACCATCTCCATCCCGGTCCCGGCGAACTAGTGAAAAGTGCCGGATCGTGGGATCTGTGACTGGCTGCAAGTACGTCTCCTGCAGGCACACACAGATGGGCTGGTGTGCCTGAAGGAGGGCCTTGATGTCGTCAAGATTCCTCTGGAATCCACGACAATTCCATTGTAGGAGTGTGGCCATCTCAGGACTTAGAAGAGTGGGCGGACGACGTGTTCCTATTCAACTTAACCGCCGCAGAGGACGGTTTAGTGAATAGGGGGCGGTCGGTATCCATGTCCTCGGAATCGTCCGAGGGACATGGATCGGTGACCGCCCTTTGAGGTGCGGTTATTTTCTTCTTAGGACCCGGCGGGGGCCCCTTAGGTTTGGAAGGTCTTGCTGTCTGAGGACGGGAAGGAGGAGGCCTTCCGGTGGAGGTGGAAGACTGAACAGCAGGAATGGAAACCGGGGTTGATGTCGAAGTCGACACCACCCTCGGTCTCGCCTGCGTGAGGAGGTACTTCGCAGCTGGCGAGAAAGACTCAGTAGGTGGTACACTGATGTCAGTCTGCACCGCAACCGAAGTCATTGGAACGATGGGCTTTCCAATGACTGCACTGGCATAGGAAACCTTGCCAGGTGGGGCGGGCGGTGCAGCCAGCTTTCTCGCTTCAGCATACGAGATGTTGTTCACGACTTTGAGGCGTTGTACCTCCTTTTCCTCCTTCCACTTCGGACAGTCGCGGGAGTACGCCGGATGTTCGCCACTACAGTTCACACAGCATGCCTTTTCTGCTGTGCAGTCAGGATCGAGATGATCCTTACTGCCACAGCGAGCACAGGTGGGCTTGCCCCTGCATGCTGTGCGGGCATGACCGTATATCTGACACTGAAAACAGCGCAGAGGGTTCGGTATATACGGCCGTACCTCACAATGTAAATAACCTGCCTTGATGGAAGAAGGCAGGCGTGGCGTGTTGAATGTAACAATCAGCACCCTGGTGGGTGTCAATTTCCCATCACGGCGTGTCGAAACCCGGTGGACCGCTGTTACTCCTTGAGGTGTGAGCTCCGAGAGGATTTCCTCCTCAGTGACTTTGAGGAGGCCCCACTCGGTGATCACACCCCGAGAGGAATTCAAAGTTTTATGGGGAGTGACTTCGACAGCCACCCCACCAATTTCTTTGACTTTCAGGAGCAGTTCCGAGTGTTTGGAACAAGCGGTCTCAACCTGTAAGTCGCCAGATCGTAAGCGCTTTACGGATTTCGGTTCTCCCGCAAGACCTTTCAAACCTTTATTCACAAAAAAAGGGGACATGTCCCCAAGCACCTGATCACCCGTGGAGTGGATGATCAGGAACTTTGGGAACGAAGACACAGACAAAGAAGACGACGGCAGAGATAACTTAGACAACGAGGAAGATGGGGGCTCATGTCGAGCCCTCTTGTTGGCGGCGATCGTATTAATTTCTTCACTCTCTCTCATGTTTTTTGTTGTGTGGTTCAGTGCCCGCTGTCCCCACCCTCCACGGAGCCCAACAAGGGGACGCCCAGTCGGGCGCCAGGGCTACGCAGGCACTATACCCACACAGACAGTGAGCCAAGCCCTCACAAAGAAATATAAGGAAAATAAAAAGAGAAATGTGCAGAATAAAACATTCTACACAAATCAAACAAAGCGTAAAATAAGAAAATTGTGACTGGCCAAACTGGCCGCACAAAGAAAGGATAACTACAAAACGAAAATAATCTGTGAGGAAACTTGTAAACCTGTACCCGGACCGTGGGCAAGGTTACTCACCGCTCTGCACGGTTGACCCTAGCAGGACCTGCCCACCAGCCGATTGCTCCTGGGGGGGCCACCCCAGGAGCTCCCGTTTACCGGAAGCAGAGGCCAAAGCAGTGTATAGCAGAGGCCCCGGAATCCGCTGCCCAGCCCCGCGACGGGCAGGCTCCCCAATGGCAAGACGGCCAATGGGGACCACGCCAGTCATGAGCTGAGGAGAGAAGACGGGGACCTCCGAGCAACTACCAGGATCCTCCTTTCCCGGGACACGGGTCTCCGCGCACGGCAAACACGCGGGCGAGCGTTTAGGACCCTGCGAAGGTAACCGAACCAGCGGGAACCTTCACAGGGTGGTCCCCCTCACCGCGTACAGGCGCTCACACCGAGGGGGCCCGACTGGGCGTCCCCTTGTTGGGCTCCGTGGAGGGTGGGGACAGCGGGCACTGAACCACACTAAAATAAACATGAGAGAGAGTGAGGAAAATTCGATCACTGCCAACAAGAGGGCTCGACATGAACCCCCATCTTCTTCGTCTACGTTATCACTGCCGTCTTCTTCTGTGTCTGTGTCTTCGTTCCCAAAGTTCCTGATCATCCACTCCACGGGTGATCAGGTGCTTGGGGACATGTCCCCTTTTTTTGTGAACAAAGGTTTGAAAGGTCTTGCGGGAGAACCGAAATCCGTTAAGCGCTTACGATCTGGCGACTTGCAGGTTGAGACCGCTTGTTCCAAACACTCGGAACTACTCCTGAAAGTCAAGGAAATTGGTGGGGTGGCTGTCGAAGTCACTCCCCATAAAACTTTGAATTCCTCTCGGGGTGTGATCACCGAGTGGGGCCTCCTGAAAGTCCCTGAGGAGGAGATCCTCTCGGAGCTCACACCTCAAGGAGTAACAGCGGTCCACCGGGTTTCGACACGCCGTGATGGGAAATTGACACCCACCCGGGTGTTGATTGTTACATTCAACACGCCACGCCTGCCTTCTTCCATCAAGGCAGGTTATTTACATTGTGAGGTAAGGCCGTATATACCGAACCCTCTGCGCTGTTTTCAGTGTCAGGTATACGGTCATGCCCGCACAGCATGCAGGGGCAAGCCCACCTGTGCTCGCTGTGGCAGTAAGGATCATCTGGATCCTGACTGCACAGCAGAAAAGGCATGCTGTGTGAACTGCAGTGGCGAACATCCGGCGTACTCCCGCGACTGTCCGAAGTGGAAGGAGGAAAAGGAGGTACAACGCCTCAAAGTCATCAACAACATCTCGTATCCTGAAGCGAGAAAGCTTGCTGCACCGCCCGCCCCACCCGCCCCACCTGGCAAGGTTTCCTATGCCAGTGCAGTCATTGGAAAGCCCATCGTTCCAATGACTTCGGTTGCGGTGCAGACTGACATCAGTGTACCACCTACTGAGTCTTTCTCGCCAGCTGCGAAGTACCTCCTCACGCAGGCGAGACCGAGGGTGGTGTCGACTTCGACATCAACCCCGGTTTCCATTCCTGCAGCTCAGCCTTCCACCTCCACCGGAAGGCCTCCTCCTTCCCGTCCTCAGACAGCAAGACCTTACAAACCGAAGGGGCCCCCACCGGGGCCTAAAAAGAAAATAACAGCACCACAAAGGGCGGTCACCGATCCATGCCCCTCGGACGATTCCGAGGACATGGATACCGACCGCCCCCTATTCACTAAACCGTCTTCTGCGGCGGTTAAGTTGAATAGGAACACGTCGTCCGCCCACTCTTCTAAGTCCTGAGATGGCCACACTCCTACAATGGAATTGTCGTGGATTCCAGAGGAATCTTGACGACATCAAGGCCCTCCTTCAGGCACACCAGCCCATCTGTGTGTGCCTGCAGGAGACGTACTTGCAGCCAGTCACAGATCCCACGATCCGGCACTTTTCACTAGTTCGCCGGGACCGGGATGGAGATGGTCCAGCTCGCGGGGGTGTCGCCATCCTCGTGAGCAACCACTCTCCATTCCAGGTCGTACCCCTCACCACCAACTTGGAGGCGGTAGCCATCCGTCTCTTCGTGGGGTTCTCGCTGACTGTCTGCTCAGTATATCTTCCACCTGGGAGCATCGTCTTCCAGGAAGACCTTGATGATCTCGTCTCGCAGCTGCCGTCCCCCTTCCTCATTATGGGGGACCTCAACGGACACAGTCCACTTTGGGGCAGTGCTGACACCAACGGGAGGGGCGGGGTCCTGGAGCAGTGGCTCCTGGATCCTTCTCTCTCCCTGTTGAACACCGGTGTCAGCACTTACTTTCATTCCCCAACCCGCACTTTCACTGCCATTGATCTCACCATCTGCTCCTCCTCGATCCTTCCACTCTTTACATGGGAGGTCGAGGACCACCCGTATGGAAGCGATCACCTCCCCGTGGTGTGCACCATCTCCCGTGGGGGGCCTTGTAGCCCTTCACGCGTCTCACGGTGGAGGCTCGATCGGGCTGACTGGGGTGGTTTCGAGCTGCTCTCTGAGCTCGGCGACCACTCTGTCAGCCAGGAGCCCATCAATGTCGCAGTAGCGGAGATAACGGACTGTATCGTAGATGCAGCTGCATCAACTATTCCTCAAACTTCTACACGGTTTCCTCGCTTTCCGAAACCGTGGTGGAATCCAGATTGCACCGCAGCTCGTAAGGCTCAGAACAAGGCTTGGGGGGTGTTTCGGAGATATCCGACAACCCCCAACCTCGAAAATTTCAAACGCGCCAGGGCGAAAGCTCGTTTCGTCCGACGCCAGAGCCAGAAGGAATCTTGGATCAAGTATACATCTTCTATCACCCGCACGACTACTTCTAAGGTCGTGTGGGATAAAGTCCGGAAGATGAGTGGGAACTACACGTCCCACTCATTATCGATCCTGGAGCACAATGGACAGGCAATTGCTGATCCCAAAGCAATTGCCGACACTCTGGGGGAGTCATTCTCTTCCATCTCTTCGTCTTCCTCTTACTCCCCCGAGTTTCTGGCCCAGAAAGGCAGGGCGGAGCGCTCTCCGCTGTCTTTCCACACGAATGGCCTGGAGCCTTACAACAGGCCATTCACAGCGGAGGAGCTTCGCCTTGCTCTGCACTCTTCTCGTGCCTCTGCTGTAGGGCCGGACAATGTCCATTATGCCATGCTCCAACATCTTTCACCATCGAGTAAGGATCGGCTGCTCCATCTCTTCAATCGCATTTTTCTCGAGGAGCAGTTTCCGGACTCCTGGCGGGAGGCCATCGTCTTGGCCTTCCCCAAGCCAGGCAAAGATCCCAAGATTCCTTCCAATTATCGTCCAATCGCATTGACGAGCTGCGTGTGCAAGGTGTTGGAAAGAATGATAAATGCCAGACTCATCTGGTATTTAGAACATCACAACCTTCTTTCCAACACCCAGTGTGGCTTTCGCAGGCAACGGTCAACTCTTGACCATCTGATACGCCTCGAATCGGCTATCAGAAATTCATTTTTAAGAAGAGAGCACCTGGTGTCAATTTTCTTCGACATCGAAAAAGCGTACGACACGGCTTGGAGATTCGGCATTCTTCGTGACCTCCACAGCTTCGGCTTGAGAGGTCACATGCCGATCTTCATCTCCAACTTCTTATCGACACGCTCTTTTCGTGTCCGTGTCGGTAACACTCTGTCGCGGCCGTACCCCCAAGAACAGGGGGTGCCACAAGGCTGCGTTCTGAGTGTTACGCTTTTCGCTGTCAAGATTAATTCCATAACTAGACAACTTCCTCCATCAGTAGGCAATGCCCTCTATGTTGATGACTTTAGCATCTTTTGCTCATCTTCCAGCATGAGGGTCATTGAAAGACAACTGCAAATTGCCCTGAACAATCTTTCGGTTTGGGCGACGGCAAACGGGTTTCGGTTCTCCCCACAGAAGACCGCTTGTGTGCACTTTTGCCATAAGCGTAATCTTCATCTGGATCCTGAGCTGCGGCTCGGGGGTAACATCATTCCAGTTGTGGCGGAGACCAAGTTTCTCGGTCTCATATTCGATCGGAAATTGACCTTTTTACCACACATACGTCATCTCAGGTCCAAGTGCACGCGGGCATTGAACATCGTCAAGGTCCTCTCCTCCCTCTCTTGGGGGGCGGACCGATGTTCTTTGCTCCGCCTGTACCGTGCACTTGTCCGATCGAAACTGGACTACGGATCCCAGGTGTACGACTCGGCCCGGGATTCGGTGGTGAAGGTGCTGGACCCCCTCCATCATCAGGCCCTCCGTGTTTGCACGGGAGCCTTCCGCACCTCACCGGTCCAGAGTCTTTACGTTGAGACCGACGAACCTTCTTTATCTCTTCGCCGTCAGCAGTTGTCCCTACAATATGCGTCTAAATTGCGATCCCTGCCTGGCCATCCCACTTGGGACTGCGTTTTCAGTCCGAAGTGGGAAATGCTTTACAATAATCGGCCGACTGCCATTCGTCCTTTCGGTTTGCGTGTCCGAGGCTACCTCAGAGACATCAACACCAGCCTCGATAGCGTTGCACAGTCGACAGCTGAGCCACTTCCACCTTGGCTCGCTGTTTCCTCTTCCTGCGATTTTTCCCTGTGCAGGACGGGGAAGGCCTTTACACCCGACTGTGTGTACCGGCAACTCTTTGCCAGCCATCGTGCTGAGCACCCGGACTTCTTGCCTGTCTTTACAGATGGCTCGAAGTCCGGCACTTCAGTGGGATCGGCCATGGTCTGCTGTGATGTAATCATTGCAGACCAGATCCCACTGCAGTGTTCCATCTTCACCGCAGAGTTGCACGCTATCAGCCTCGCCTTGGACCACATAGCGACTAAGCATCATCGTCGGTGTGTGCTTTACACCGACTCGCTTAGCTCGCTACAGGCTTTGATCTCGGTGAGGCATCGGCCTCACCCTGTTCTTACTAAGATCCGCCAGCAACTACATCGTCTGGCAGCCACCACCACCATCCATTTCTGTTGGGTGCCCGGTCACGTCGGAATCAGGGGTAATGATTTGGCAGATTCTGCTGCCAAGTCAGCCACGCCCCTGTCCGACTCTCCATTGCCGGTTCCCTATCTGGATTTCCGGCAGCGTTTTACCACCGAGCTCCGGGCACGGTGGCAGAGATCTTGGTCAGAACAGCTTACAAACAAGCTCTTTGAGATCAAACCTATCGTCAAACCATGGCAGTCTTGTTACCGCAGGAATCGCAAGGAGGAAGTTGTACTTGCTCGGCTCCGCTTAGGTCATTCGTTTATTACTCATTTGTTTCTCTTACGGGCGGACGACGTACCTAAGTGTGAGTTTTGTGACACCATTTTAACCATCAAACACATTTTAATCTCGTGTCCATGTTTTAACTTTGAACGTCATATGTTTTTTAACTTTCACAATTTTACGTCCGAGCCCCTTACACTCGGACATCTTTTATCGGATCATTGTTGTTTTAACTCTGTTTTTCAATTTTTAAAATTTACTGGATATTTTAATCGCTTGTAGTTTTACTCTCTCTATATTTTTAACCCAGTCTGCTTACAGCTGGGTTATTTTTCTACTTTTATTCATTTAACACATTTTTACATTTGTTCCTTGTTGTTCTACCTGTTTTATTTTAATGATATCTATTATTTTGTTGTCCTTTGTCGTTTATTTTTAACTTTGGTTACGGGGTACCATGATTTTTATACTTTTACCTTTTGGACATATGTTTGGCGCATTATAGCCCTAGTTGCTAATGCGCCAATAAACCCCAACCAACCAACCAACCAACCAACGTCTACTATTTCGTCATTTTGTAATTCGCATTCGACGATATTCAACTGGTCACCAGAAGTGTGGGCTTCCAATCTATCTCTGATTTCGGCCTGTATGGAATGTGGCGCTCTCTTTCTCCAAGAACTTCCGGCAAGAATTACGCGATTAATGGGCAATAAGGTCTTGCAAAATACTGGATCTACGCAAACGCCATTTTCAAACACCTGTTGCTTGAAGAAACTTAAATTTACGGGAGGTCGAAAATCGTAACGGTCCCATTCTTTGGGACATTTAATTTTTTCAATAGGTACTTCATCTTTACATTCCATATAGCCATAAATGTAACGCAAATTCTTGTATGTTTTAGTAAGGGAAATTCGAAGCCCGTCTTTTGCATTCTTGCAAGTGGATTCCACACAAGTGTTTAACTTTATATTAAAATATTCGAATTTGTCGCATTCTCTGTACTCTTTAATTTTTTGGTGTTTGCAAATAACGTATTGTGTGCCACCACCTATTAACACGGCTTCTTTATCCGATTTACCCGTGCAGGGGCCCAAAGTCACGCATCTATTAACACTGAAAATTTTACCCTTTTCGCACTCTTTCAAAACGCTTTTCTTATTTACGCATTCGTAATATTGAGTTTGAGAAAAGTTGGATTTATATTTGTAAAAATCGGGTTTATCTAGGCAAATATCTCTGGGCTCGCAACTTTTCAAGTTAAATATTTGTCCCTGGGAACACTGCAACAGTTTAAAAACCCGGTCGTTCTTGCATTGAAAATAAAAAAGGTTATCGGTGACTGTCAGGGGTAAAATATCACTAACGTCTTCGGCAATAACTAATTCGTCATCTGGCATTCCTCGACAGGGATTCACTTTGCTGATTCTGTCCCCGTTCCAAAAATATCCTTCGGGTATAGGAACTCGCCAAGCGTCTACATTCAACAGACCATTACCGTTTTCGGTAATTTTGTAGGATGTGATAGACGACTCTCCCGTCTCCTCGTCGTAATATTCTCCGGGATCTAAATTCCTTATAAAATTAAAATTTTTATCGAATAGCTTGTGATTTAAATCCACTAAATTGTGGAGTGGCGCATCTGGTCGATAGAGGGTAACATTAGAATAAACTAGAATCAAATAATATAATAACAAGAGAACAATGGCTAAAACAAATAATAACATAAAGACTTTATTTGATTCGGAATTATGCAACATCTGGAAAGAAGAAACGGTTAAAAAAACTCAACCCTGTTGTAAGAATCCTCAGATTAAGAGATTCACCTTACAGACTAGAAGAAGCGACGAAATGCCCACAGTTTTCGAACAATGCGTCAGTTGTAAGAGATGCCTGCCGCATTCATGATATTGGCGATCTGTTTACTCGTGTTACTCATAAATCTATCTTCTCTTCGTTTCAAGACCTTAAACTCTGTCGAAGAAATAATTTCGCATTCGTACACTTTACCATTTTCAAATGCTTCTCCGCCACGGTGGAGATATTTACATTTTTCCGTTATGAAATATCCATTTTGATACAATAAATCAATGGTGATCTTTGATTTGTACTTGTATATTTTATCGTTCAACGTGTGAAATATCATTTCGTCTCGAGGAGAGAGAAAAGTGCTGTATTTTTGAACTTCAAAGGATGTTTTCAAACTGGGTAAAAAGTCTAGGAGAATGTGACTCACGTTTTGTCTGTACACCAGCGAACCGTGGGCTTGATAAACGTCTAGCAGAACGATCGAGCCGTTTCCTAGTTTTTCTGCGGCAAATACTAAACCGTAATGGGGTAATAAATCATTCGTCGTAGTTATGGTGGAAATTTGATCTTCCCACTCTTGAATCGCGTAATTTTCGTGACAGGTGACAAAACCAAACACCCCATCGTGCTTGATCGCTTTCAGAGCGTGAGGAATTTCCCGCAAACTCGTGTTAATCACCTGTTTTCTGCGATTGGGCAAAAATTTAAACGGAGGCACTCTCCCGGCCGAGAAAACATTCTTCAATAGAAAAGTGTAAGGCAATAACATATCAAAATTCACGGGCAAAATGAGTTTTCTAGTTTTTACCGTGGCCATTTCCAATTCGAATAGGATCCCACAAGTTCTATCGCTCCTATTAAATATCGCCAATTTAGCATCGTAAGGGGGTAGGGTAATCTCGCATCGGTATTCGATCACCAAACATTTTTTATCGAAACCCACGAGATAAACAAATTCTTCGTGCTGTTGCTTCGACCACTGATAATGTGGTATTTCTACAGATTCTACAAATTTAAACCAAAACTCGTTGCAATACACCGCGAAATGATTTTTCTTCTTTTTAATTTCGCAAATGTCGTCTCTCTGACTGAAATATTTGAATTGGTTGGTTGGTTGGTTGTTTGGGGTTTTTTTGGCGCAATAGCAACTAAGGCTATATTGCGCCAAACAAACGATAAAAAGGGTAAAAGACATGAAAACCCACAACCAAAGTTAAAAGAGACAAATAACACATAATAAAAACGAGATGTAGGAAAAGAGTAAAAGAGAGCAACAAGTGTAAAATCAATAAGTATAAAATCAACAATAACAATGGGTGTATAGGACCCATGTAAAAAACAACAGGTAAAACACAGCTAAAAAACCAGTAAAGAGAAAATTCATAAACGAGTAAAATAACCGGTAAAGCGTAAAAAGTCGAAAACAGTGTTAAAATAGCAATGATCTGATAAAAGATGTCCGAGTGTAAGGGGCTCGGACGTAAAATCGTGAAAGTTAAAAAACAGACGTCTTTCAAGTTTAAAACAAACACAGTCAATTAAAATATGCTTCACAGTTAAAACGGTGTCACAAAACTCGCACTTAGGTACTGCGTCCGCCTTAAGAAGAAAAGAGTGTGTTAAAAACGAGTGACCTAAGCGGAGCCGAGCAAGGACAACTTCCTCCTTACGATTCCTGCGAAAACAAGACTGCCACGGTTTGACAATGGGCTTGATCTCAAAGAGCTTGTTACCAACCTGTTCAGACCAAGATCTCTGCCACCGTGCCCGGAGCTCGATGGTGAAACGCTGCCGGAAATCCACATATGGAACCGGCAACGGAGAGTCGGACAGGGGCGTGGCTGACTTGGCAGCAGCATCTGCCAAGTCGTTGCCCCTGATTCCGACATGACCGGGCACCCAACAGAAGAGAATCGTGGTGGTGGCTGCCAGACGATGGAGCTGCTGGCGGATCTTGGAGAGAACAGGGTGAGGCCGATGCCTCACCGAGATCAAAGCCTGTAGCGAGCTAAGCGAGTCGGTGTAAAGCACACACCGACGATGATGCTTAGCTGCTATATGGTCCAAGGCAATGCTGATAGCGTGCAACTCAGCAGTGAAGATGGAACACTGCTGTGGGATCTGGTCTGCAATGATTACATCACAGCAGACCATGGCTGATCCCACTGAAGTGCCGGACTTCGAGCCATCTGTGAAGACAGGCAAGAAGTCCGGGTGCTCAGCACGATGGCTGGCAAAGAGTTGCCGGTACACACAGTCGGGTGTAAAGGCCTTCCCCGTCCGGCACAGGGAAAAATCGCAGGAAGGGGAAACAGCGAGCCAAGGTGGAAGTGGCTCGGCTGTCGACTGTGCGATGCTATCGAGACTGGTGTTGATGTCTCGCAGGTAACCTCGGACACGCAAACCGAAAGGACGAATGGCAGTCGGCCGATTCTGGTATAACATTTCCCACCTGGGACTGAAAACGCAGTCCCAAGTGGGATGGCCTGGCAGGGATCGCAATTTTGATGCATACTGTAGGGACAACTGCTGACGGCGAATAGATAATGATGGTTCATCGGTCTCAACATAGAGACTCTGGACCGGTGAAGTGCGGAAGGCCCCCGTGCACACACGGAGGGCCTGATGATGGAGTGGGTCCAGCACCTTCACCACCGAATCCCGGGCGGAGTCATACACCTGGGATCCGTAGTCCAGTTTCGACCGGACAAGTGCACGGTAAAGGCGGAGCAAAGAACATCGGTCCGCCCCCCAAGAGAGGGAGGAGAGGACCTTGATGATGTTCAATGCCCGCGTGCACTTGGACCTGAGATGTCGAATATGAGATAAAAAGGTCAATTTCCGGTCGAAGATGAGACCGAGAAACTTGGTCTCCGCCACAACTGGAATGATGTTACCCCCGAGCCGCAGCTCGGGGTCCAGATGAAGATTACGCTTGCGGCAAAAGTGCACGCAAGCGGTCTTCTGTGGGGAGAACCGGAACCCATTGGCCGTCGCCCAAACTGAGAGATTGTTCAGGGCAGTTTGCAGTTGTCGTTCAATGACCCTCATGCTGGACGATGAGCAAAAGATGCTAAAGTCGTCAACATAGAGGGCATTGCCTACAGTCGGAGGAAGTTGCCGTGTAATGGAATTTATCTTGACAGCGAAAAGCGTAACACTCAGGACGCAGCCTTGTGGCACCCCCTGTTCTTGGGGGAAAGGCCGCGACAGAGTGTTGCCGACACGAACTCGAAAAATACGAGAAGATAAAAAGTTTGCAATGAAGATCGGCATGTGACCTCGCAAGCCGAAGCTGTGAAGGTCACGAAGAATGCCGAATCTCCATGCCGTGTCGTACGCTTTTTCGATGTCGAAGAAAATGGACACCAGGTGCTCTCGACGTAAAAAAGAATTCCTGATCGCCGATTCGAGGCGGATCAGGTGGTCTAAAGTAGACCGGTGCCTGCGAAAGCCACACTGGGTGTTGGAAAGAAGGCCGTGATGCTCCAAATACCAGGCCAGCCTGGTATTTACCATCCTTTCCAACACCTTGCAGACGCAGCTCGTCAACGCAATTGGACGATAATTCGAAGGAATCTTGGGATCTTTTCCTGGCTTAGGGAAGGCCAAGACGATAGCCTCCCGCCAGGTGTCCGGAAACTGCTCCTCGATGAAAATACGGTTGAAGAGGCGGAGCAGTCGATCCTTACTCGATGGTGAGAGATGTTGGAGCATGGCATAATGGACATTGTCTGGCCCCACAGCAGATGCACGAGAAGTGTGCAGAGCACGGCGAAGCTCCTCCGCTGTGAATGGCCTGTTGTAAGACTCCAGGCCATTCGAATGGAAGGACAGCGGAGAGCGTTCGGCCCTGCTCTTCTGGGCCAGAAACTCGGGGGAGTACGAGGAAGATGAGGAGATGGAGGAGAATGACTCCCCCAGAGTGTCGGCAATTGCACGAGGATCAGCAATTGCCTGTCCATTGTGCTCCAGGATCGAAAATGAGTGGGACGTGTACTTCCCACCCATCTTCCGGACCTTATCCCACACAACCTTAGAACTGGTCGTGCGGGTGATAGAAGATGTATATTTCATCCAAGATTCCTTCTGGCTCTGGCGCCGGACGAAACGGGCTTTCGCCCTGGCGCGTTTGAATGCTTCGAGGTTGGGGGACGTCGGATATCTCCGAAACACCCCCCAAGCCTTGTTCTGAGCCTTACGAGCTGCGGTGCAGTCGGGATTCCACCACGGTTTTGGGAACCGTGGAAACCGAGTCGAGGTCTGAGGAATAGTAGAGGCAGCTGCATGGACGATACAGTCCGTCAACTCCGCCACTGCGACATTGATGGGCTCCTGGCTGACAGAGTGCTCATCGAGCTCAGACAAGAGCTCGAAGCCACTCCAATCAGCCCGATCAAGCCTCCACCGGGAGACACGCGAAGGGCTGCAAGGCCCCCCACGAGAGATGGTACACACCACGGGGAGGTGATCGCTTCCATAGGGATTGTCCTCGACCTCCCATGTAAATTTGGTTGGTTGTTTTGGGTTTAATGGCGCATTAGCATCTCAGGCTATAATGCGCCAAACAAATGTCAAAATAAATGCTAAAAATCATAAGGCCCACAACCAAATTTAAAAAGTACAATACACATACACAAAAAAGGTAAAACAATAAAAGGAAACATTGGTAACAAGAAACAAATGTATAAATATGTAATAAATATAAAAAGAACCCAGGTGTAAGTGACCTGGGTTATACATGTGAATAAAACTATAGACGAGTAAAATATCCAGTATATTTTAAAAAGTCGAAAACAGTGTTAAAACAGCAATTATCTGATAAAAGATGTCCGAGTGTAAGGGGCTCGGACGGAAAATCGTGAAAGTTAAAAAACATTCTTCGTTCAAGGTTAAAACAAACACAGTCAATTAAAATATGCTTCACAGTTAAAACGGTGTCACAAAACTCGCACTTAGGTACTGCGTCCGCCTTAAGTAGAAAAGAGTGGGTTAAAAACGAGTGACCTAAGCGGAGCCGAGCAAGGACAACTTCCTCCTTACGATTCCTGCGGTAACAAGACTGCCATGGTTTGACGATAGGTTTGATCTCAAAGAGCTTGTTGGTAAGCTGTTCTGACCAAGATCTCTGCCACTGTGCCCGGAGCTCGATGGTGAAACGCTGCCGGAAATCCACATATGGAACCGGCAACGGAGAGTCGGACAGGGGCGTTGCTGACCTGGCAGCAGAATCTGCCAAATCATTGCCCCTGATTCCGACATGACCGGGCACCCAACAGAAGAGAATCGTGGTGGTGGCTGCCAGACGATGGAGCTGCTGGCGGATCTTGGAGAGAACAGGGTGAGGCCGATGCCTCACCGAGATCAAAGCCTGTAGCGAGCTAAGCGAGTCGGTGTAAAGCACACACCGACGATGATGCTTAGCTGCTATATGGTCCAAGGCAATGCTGATAGCATGCAACTCAGCAGTGAAGATGGAACACTGCTGTGGGATCTGGTCTGCAATGATTACATCACAGCAGACCATGGCTGATCCCACTGAAGTGCCGGACTTCGAGCCATCTGTGAAGACAGGCAAGAAGTCCGGGTGCTCAGCACGATGGCTGGCAAAGAGTTGCCGGTACACACAGTCAGGTGTAAAGGCCTTCCCCGTCCTGCACAGGGAAAAATCGCAGGAAGGGGAAACAGCGAGCCAAGGTGGAAGTGGCTCAGCTGTCGACTGTGCGATGCTATCGAGACTGGTGTTGATGTCTCTGAGGTAGCCTCGGACACGCAAACCGAAAGGACGAATGGCAGTCGGCCGATTCTGGTATAACATTTCCCACCTGGGACTGAAAACGCAGTCCCAAGTGGGATGGCCTGGCAGGGATCGCAATTTTGATGCATACTGTAGGGACAACTGCTGACGGCGAATAGATAAAGATGGTTCATCGGTCTCAACGTAGAGACTCTGGACCGGTGAAGTGCGGAAGGCCCCCGTGCACACACGGAGGGCCTGATGATGGAGTGGGTCCAGCACCTTCACCACCGAATCCCGGGCAGAGTCATACACCTGGGATCCGTAGTCCAGTTTCGACCGGACAAGTGCACGGTACAGGCGGAGCAAAGAACATCGGTCCGCCCCCCAAGAGAGGGAGGAGAGGACCTTGATGATGTTCAATGCCCGCGTGCACTTGGACCTGAGATGTCGAATATGTGGAAAAAAGGTCAATTTCCGGTCGAAGATGAGACCGAGAAACTTGGTCTCCGCCACAACTGGAATGATGTTACCCCCGAGCCGCAGCTCGGGGTCCAGATGAAGATTACGCTTGCGGCAAAAGTGCACGCAAGCGGTCTTCTGTGGGGAGAACCGAAACCCATTGGCCGTCGCCCAAACCGAGAGATTGTTCAGGGCAGTTTGCAGTTGTCGTTCAATGACCCTCATGCTGGACGATGAGCAAAAGATGCTAAAGTCATCAACATAGAGGGCATTTCCTACAGTCGGAGGAAGTTGCCGAGTAATGGAATTTATCTTGACAGCGAAAAGCGTAACACTCAGGACGCAGCCTTGTGGCACCCCCTGTTCTTGGGGGAAAGGCCGCGACAGAGTGTTGCCGACACGGACTCGAAAAATACGAGAAGATAAAAAGTTCGCAATGAAGATCGGCATGTGACCTCGCAAGCCGAAGCTGTGAAGGTCACGAAGAATGCCGAATCTCCATGCCGTGTCGTACGCTTTTTCGATGTCGAAGAAAACTGACACCAGGTGCTCTCGTCTTAAAAAAGAATTCCTGATCGCCGATTCGAGGCGGATCAGGTGGTCTAAAGTAGACCGGTGCCTGCGAAAGCCACACTGGGTGTTGGAAAGAAGGCCGTGATGTTCCAAATACCAGGCCAGCCTGGTATTTACCATCCTTTCCAACACCTTGCAGACGCAGCTCGTCAATGCAATAGGACGATAATTGGAAGGAATCTTGGGATCTTTGCCTGGCTTAGGGAAGGCCAAGACGATGGCCTCCCGCCAGGAGTCCGGAAACTGCTCCTCGATGAAAATACGGTTGAAGATTCGGAGCAGTCGATCCTTACTCGATGGTGAGAGATGTTGGAGCATGGCATAATGGACATTGTCTGGCCCCACAGCAGATGCACGAGAAGTGTGCAGAGCACGGCGAAGCTCCTCCGCTGTGAATGGCCTGTTGTAAGACTCCAGGCCATTCGAATGGAAGGACAGCGGAGAGCGTTCAGCCCTGCTCTTCTGGGCCAGAAACTCGGGGGAGTAGGAGGACAGAGAAGAGATGGTGGAGAATGACTCCCCCAGTATGTCGGCAATTGCTCGAGGCTCAGCAATTGCCTGTCCATTGTGCTCCAGGATCGATAATGAGTGGGACGTGTACTTCCCACCCATCTTCCGGACCTTATCCCACACGACCTTAGAACTGGTCGTGCGTGTGATGGAAGATGTATATTTCTTCCAAGATTCCTTCTGGCTCTGGCGCCGGACGAAACGGGCTTTCGCCCTGGCGCGTTTGAATGCTTCGAGGTTGGGGGACGTCGGATATCTCCGAAACACCCCCCAAGCCTTGTTCTGAGCCTTACGAGCTGCGGTGCAGTCGGGATTCCACCACGGTTTTGGGAACCGTAGAAACCGAGTCGAGGTCTGAGGAATAGTAGAGGCAGCTGCATGGACGATGCAGTCCGTCAACTCCGCCACTGCGACATTGATGGGCTCCTTGCTGACAGAGTGATCATCCAGCTCAGACAAGAGCTCGAAGCCACTCCAATCAGCCCGATCAAGCCTCCACCGGGAGACACGTGAAGGGCTGCAGGGCCCCCCACGAGAGATGGTGCACACCACGGGGAGGTGATCGCTTCCATATGGATTGTCCTCGACCTCCCATGTAAAGAGTGGAAGGATCGAGGAGGAGCAGATGGTGAGGTCAATGGCAGTGAAAGAGCGGGTTGGGGAATGAAAGTAAGTACTGACACCGGTGTTCAACAGGGAGAGAGACGGATCCAGGAGCCACTGCTCCAGGACCCGGCCCCTCCCGTTGGTGTCAGCACTGCCCCAAAGTGGACTGTGTCCGTTGAAGTCCCCCATGATGAGGAAGGGGGACGGCAGCTGCGAGACGAGGTCATCAAGGTCGTCCCGGAAAACGATGCTTCCGGGTGGGAGATAGACAGAACAGACAGTCAACGAAAATCCCACAAAGAGGCGGATGGCTACCGCCTCTAAGTTCGTGGTAAGAGGTATGACCTGGAATGGAGAATGGTTGCTCACGAGGACGGCAACACCTCCGTGGGCTGGACCATCTCCATCCCGGTCCCGGCGAACGAGAGAAAAGTGCCGGATAGTGGGATTGTTGGCCGTCTGTAAGAATGTCTCCTGAAGGCACACGCAGAGGGGTACGTGTGCCCTCATGAGGACCTTGATGTCGTCAATATTCCTCTGGAATCCACGACAGTTCCATTGAAGGAGTGTGGCCATCTCAGGTCTTGGAAGAATTGGCGGACGACTTACGATTTATTTTAACCGTCGCCAGCGACGGTTTTGGAAAATTGGGGCGGTCGGTGTCCATGTCCTCGGAGTCGTCCGAGCAACACGGATCAGAGACCGCCGAACGAGGAGGTAAAATCTTCTTTTTGGGCCCCGGCGGGGGCCCCTTAGGTTTTGTAGGTCTTGCTGTCTGTGGGCGGGGTGGAGGGGGCCTTCCGGAGGTGGAAGTGGAAGGCACAGACACAGGAATAGAAACCGGTGTCGATGTCGAGATTGACACCGACGTCGGCTTCGCCTGCGTCAAGAGGTACTTAGCAGCAGGCGAGAAAGATTCAGCTGGTGGAACGCTGATGTCGGTCTGCACCGCCACAGAAGCCATCTTAACGATGGGCTTTCCGGCAACCGCACCGGCATAGGAGACCTTGCCAGGTGGGGCAGGCGGTGCAGCGAGCTTTCTCGCCTCTGGATAGCTGATGTTATGTAGGGTCTTGAGGCGCTGTACCTCTTTCTCCTCCAGCCACTTCGGACAGTCGCGGGAGTACGCCGGATGTTCACCACGGCAGTTTACACAGCATGCCTTTTCTGCTGTGCAGTCAGGTTCGAGATGATCCTGACTGCCACAACGAGCACAGGTGGGCTTGCCCCGGCATGCGGTGCGGGCATGACCAAACCTCTGGCATTGAAAGCAACGCAGAGGGTTGGGGATAAATGGCCGCACCTCGCAGTGTAAGTAGCCTGCCTTGATGGAAGTAGGCAGGTGTGGTGTGTTGAAAGTTAGAATAAGTACCCTGGTGGGCTCTAATTTTCCATTACGGCGTGAAGAAACCCGGTGGACTGCTATCACTCCCTGGGCCGAAAGCTCCGAGAGGATTTCCTCCTCAGAAACCTTGAGGAGGCCCCACTCGGAGATCACGCCCCGGGAGGAATTGAGCGTCTTGTGTGGAGTGGTTGGTTGTTTGGTTGTTTGGGGTTTTTTGGCGCAAGAGCAACAGGGCTATATTGCGCCAAACAAAAAGATATAAAGTGATAAAAGTCATTGAACCCATAACCAAAGTTAAAAACACAGAGAAACATAACCAGAACAAGAAAGATAAGTAAAAATGGCAAAAAGTAACAACACGTGTAAAATCGACAATAAAATGGGTGTATAGGACCCAGTAAAAAACAGAAACAAGCGTAAAATCAAAGTGACAAAGGAAAATGGTTCATAAACGCATAAAATATCCAGTAAAACGTAAAAAGTCAAAAACAGGAGTTAAAAACGATTCATCGGATAAAAGATGTCCGAGTGTAAGGGGCTCGGACGTAAAATCATGAGAGGTAAAAAACATTCGTCTTTCAAAGTTAAAACATCGACATTCAATTAAAATATGTTTGATCGTTAAAATGGTGTCACAAAACTCGCACTTAGGTACTGCGTCCGCCTTAAGAAGAAATGAGTGGGTTAAAAACGAGTGACCTAAGCGGAGCCGAGCAAGGACAACTTCCTCCTTACGATCTCTGCGGTAACAAGACTGCCACGGTTTGACGATAGGTTTGATCTCAAAGAGCTTGTTGGTAAGCTGTTCCGACCAAGATCTCTGCCACTGTGCCCGGAGCTCGATGGTGAAACGCTGCCGGAAATCCACATATGGAACCGGCAACGGAGAGTCGGACAGGGGCGTGGCTGACCTGGCAGCAGAATCTGCCAAATCATTGCCCCTGATTCCGACATGACCGGGCACCCAACAGAAGAGCATCGTGGTGGTGGCTGCCAGACGATGGAGCTGCTGGCAGATCTTGGAGAGAACAGGGTGAGGCCGATGCCTCACGGAGATCAAAGCCTGTAGCGAGCTAAGCGAGTCGGTGTAAAGCACACACCGACGATGATGCTTAGCTGCTATATGGTCCAAGGCAATGCTGATAGCATGCAACTCAGCAGTGAAGATGGAACACTGCTGTGGGATCTGGTCTGCAATGATTACATCACAGCAGACCATGGCTGATCCCACTGAAGTGCCGGACTTCGAGCCATCTGTGAAGACAGGCAAGAAGTCCGGGTGCGCAGCACGATGGCTGGCAAAGAGTTGCCGGTACACACAGCCGGGTGTAAAGGCCTTCCCCGTCCTGCACAGGGAAAAATCGCAGGAAGGGGAAACAGCGAGCCAAGGTGGAAGTGGCTCAGCTGTCGACTGTGCGATGCTATCGAGACTGGTGTTGATGTCTCTGAGGTAGCCTCGGACACGCAAACCGAAAGGACGAATGGCAGTCGGCCGATTCTGGTATAACATTTCCCACCTGGGACTGAAAACGCAGTCCCAAGTGGGATGGCCTGGCAGGGATCGCAATTTTGATGCATACTGTAGGGACAACTGCTGACGGCGAATAGATAAAGAAGGTTCATCGGTCTCAACGTAGAGACTCTGGACCGGCGAAGTGCGGAAGGCCCCCGTGCACACACGGAGGGCCTGATGATGGAGTGGGTCCAGCACTTTCACCACCGAATCCCGGGCGGAGTCATACACCTGGGATCCGTAGTCCAGTTTCGACCGGACAAGTGCACGGTAAAGGCGGAGCAAAGAACATCGGTCTGCCCCCCAAGAGAGGGAGGAGAGGACCTTGATGATGTTCAATGCCCGCGTGCACTTGGACCTGAGATGTCGAATATGAGATAAAAAGGTCAATTTCCGGTCGAAGATGAGACCGAGAAACTTGGTCTCCGCCACAACTGGAATGATGTTACCCCCGAGCCGCAGCTCGGGGTCCAGATGAAGATTACGCTTGCGGCAAAAGTGCACACAAGCGGTCTTCTGTGGGGAGAACCGGAACCCATTGGCCGTCGCCCAAACCGAGAGATTGTTCAGGGCAGTTTGCAGTTGTCGTTCAATGACCCTCATGCTGGACGATGAGCAAAAGATGCTAAAGTCATCAACATAGAGGGCATTGCCTACAGTTGGAGGAAGTTGCCGTGTAATGGAATTTATCTTGACAGCGAAAAGCGTAACACTCAGGACGCAGCCTTGTGGCACCCCCTGTTCTTGGGGGAAAGGCCGCGACAGAGTGTTGCCGACACGAACTCGAAAAAGACGAGAAGATAAAAAGTTTGCAATGAAGATCGGCATGTGACCTCGCAAGCCGAAGCTGTGAAGGTCACGAAGAATGCCGAATCTCCATGCCGTGTCGTACGCTTTTTCGATGTCGAAGAAAACTGACACCAGGTGCTCTCGTCGTAAAAAAGAATTCCTGATCGCCGATTCGAGGCGGATCAGGTGGTCTAAAGTAGACCGGTGCCTGCGAAAGCCACACTGGGTGTTGGAAAGAAGGCCGTGATGTTCCAAATACCAGGCCAGCCTGGTATTTACCATCCTTTCCAACACCTTGCAGACGCAGCTCGTCAACGCAATTGGACGATAATTGGAAGGAATCTTGGGATCTTTCCCTGGCTTAGGGAAGGCCAAGACGATGGCCTCCCGCCAGGAGTCCGGAAACTGCTCCTCGAGGAAAATACGGTTGAAGAGTCGGAGCAGTCGATCCTTACTCGATGGTGAGAGATGTTGGAGCATGGCATAATGGACATTGTCTGGCCCAACAGCAGATGCACGAGAAGTGTGCAGAGCATGGCGAAGCTCCTCCGCTGTGAATGGCCTGTTGTAAGACTCCAGGCCATTCGAATGGAAGGACAGCGGAGAGCGTTCGGCCCTGCTCTTCTGGGCCAGAAACTCGGGGGAGTACGAGGAAGAGGAGGAGATGGAGGAGAATGACTCCCCCAGAGTGTCGGCAATTGCACGAGGATCAGCAATTGCCTGTCCATTGTGCTCCAGGATCGATAATGAGTGGGACGTGTACTTCCCACCCATCTTCCGGACCTTATCCCACACGACCTTAGAACTGGTCGTGCGGGTGATAGAAGATGCATATTTCATCCAAGATTCCTTCTGGCTCTGGCGCCGGACGAAACGGGCTTTCGCCCTGGCGCGTTTGAATGCTTCGAGGTTGGGGGACGTCGGATATCTCCGAAACACCCCCCAAGCCTTGTTCTGAGCCTTACGAGCTGCGGTGCAGTCGGGATTCCACCACGGTTTTGGGAACCGTGGAAACCGAGTCGAGGTCTGAGGAATAGTAGAGGCAGCTGCATGGACGATGCAGTCCGTCAACTCCGCCACTGCGACATTGATGGGCTCCTGGCTGACAGAGTGATCATCAAGCTCAGACAAGAGCTCGAAGCCACTCCAGTCAGCCCGATCAAGCCTCCACCGGGAGACACGCAAAGGGCTGCAGGGCCCCCCACGAGAGATGGTGCACACCACGGGGAGGTGATCACTTCCGTATGGATTGTCCTCGACCTCCCATGTAAAGAGTGGAAGGATCGAGGAGGAGCAGATGGTGAGGTCAATGGCAGTGAACGAGCGGGTTGGGGAATGAAAGTAAGTACTGACACCGGTGTTCAACAGGGAGAGAGAAGGATCCAGGAGCCACTGCTCCAGGACCCGGCCCCTCCCGTTGGTGTCAGCACTGCCCCAAAGTGGACTGTGTCCGTTGAAGTCCCCCATGATGAGGAAGGGGGACGGCAGCTGCGAGATGAGGTCATCAAGGTCGTCCCGGAAAACGATGCTTCCGGGTGGGAGGTAGACAGAACAGACAGTCAACGAAAATCCCACAAAGAGGCGGATGGCTACCGCCTCTAAGTTTGTAGTAAGGGGAATGACCTGGAATGGAGAATGGTTGCTCACGAGGATGGCAACACCCCCGTGAGCTGGACCATCTCCATCCCGGTCCCGGCGAACGAGAGAAAAGTGCCGGATAGTGGGATTGTTGGCTGTCTGCAAGAATGTCTCCTGAAGGCACACGCAAAGGGGTTGGTGTGCCCTCAGGAGGACCTTGATGTCGTCAATATTCCTCTGGAATCCACGACAGTTCCATTGAAGGAGTGTGGCCATCTCAGGTCTTGGAAGAATTGGCGGACGTCTTACGATTTATTTTAACCGTCGCCAGCGACGGTTTAGGAAAATTAGGGCGGTCGGTGTCCATGTCCTCGGAGTCGTCCGAGCAACATGGATCCGAGACCGCCGAACGAGGAGGTAAAATTTTCTTTTTCGGCCCCGGCGGGGGCCCCTTGGGTTTCGTAGGTCTTGCTGTCTGTGGGCGGGGTGGAGGGGGCCTTCCAGAGGTGGAAGTGGAAGGCACAGACACAGGAATAGAAACCGGTGTCGATGTCGAGGTTGACACCAACGTCGGCTTCGCCTGCGTCAAGAGGTACTTGGCAGCAGGCGAGAAAGATTCAGCTGGTGGAACGCTGATGTCGGTCTGCACCGCCACGGAAGCCATCTTAACGATGGGCTTTCCGGCAACCGCACCGGCATAGGAGACCTTGCCAGGTGGGGCAGGCGGTGCAGCGAGCTTTCTCGCCTCTGGATAGCTGATGTTATGAAGGGTCTTGAGGCGCTGTACCTCTTTCTCCTCCAGCCACTTCGGACAGTCGCGGGAGTACGCCGGATGTTCACCACGGCAGTTTACACAGCATGCCTTTTCTGCTGTGCAGTCAGGTTCGAGATGATCCTGACTGCCACAACGAGCACAGGTGGGCTTGCCCCGGCATGCGGTGCGGGCATGGCCAAACCTCTGGCATTGAAAGCAACGCAGAGGGTTGGGGATAAATGGCCGCACCTCGCAGTGTAAGTATCCTGCCTTGATGGAAGTAGGCAGGCGTGGTGTGTTGAAAGTTAGGATTAGTACCCTGGTGGGCTCTAACTTTCCATTACGGCGTGACGAAACCCGGTGGACTGCGATCACCCCCTGGGCTGAAAGCTCCGAGAGGATTTCCTCCTCAGAAACCTTGAGGAGGCCCCACTCGGAGATCACGCCCCGGGAGGAATTGAGCGTTTTGTGTGGAGTGACTTCGACTGCCACTCCACCAATCGCTGTAACCTTTAATAGAAGCTCCGAATGCTTGGAGCACGCAGTCTCCACCTGCAAGTCACCAGATCTTAGGCGCTTGACAGATTTCGGTTCTCCCGCAAGACCTTGAATACCCTTGTGTATAAAAAACGGGGACATGTCCCCAAGAACCTGATCACCCGTAGAGTGGATGATCAGGAACTTCGGAGACGGAGACACACACGAAGACGAAGGCAAAGACAGAGAATTTGGGGGTTCATGGCGAGCCCTCTTTGCGGCATTGATCGGAGTTTTATGAGTTGGAGAACTCATGTTTGTTTTTAAGAAATTCAGTGCCCGTTGTCCCCACCCACCATGGAGTCCAACAAGGGGACGCCCAGTTGGGCGCCAGGGCTGCCCGGGCACCATACCCACACAGCCAGTGAGCCAAGCCCTCACTACAAAACAAAAAGGAAAAGTAAAAGAGAAATGGTGGGAAACTCGTCGGAGTTCCCACAAAAGAAAAGAAGCAACAAAGCAATAAAGTGTGAGGCAAGAGCTGGCCTCACAAAAGAAAGAAAACTACAAAACTAGTAAATGTGTGGGGAAACTCGCAAACCGTTGTCCGGACGGTGGACAAGGTTACTCACTGAACAGCATAGTTGACCCTAGCAGGACCAGCCCACCAGCCGATTGATCCTGAGGGGGCCGCCCCAGGACCTCCCGTTTACCTGAAGCAGAGGCCAAAGCAGTGTATAGCAGCGGCCCCGGAAGTCGCTGCCCAGCCCCGCGACAGACAGGCTCCCCAATGGCAAAACGGCCAAAGGGGACCCCACCAGTCATGAGCTGGGGAGAGAAGACGGGGACCCCTGAGCAACTGCCAGGATCCTCTT
Source organism: Ryuthela nishihirai (assembly GCA_038380435.1). Classification (NCBI taxonomy): domain Eukaryota; kingdom Metazoa; phylum Arthropoda; class Arachnida; order Araneae; family Heptathelidae; genus Ryuthela; species Ryuthela nishihirai. Next base: position 71,141,346 of record JAWZYU010000006.1, read on the forward strand.
TTCCAGGGACACGGGTCTCCGCGCACGGCAAACACGCAGGCGAGCGTTTAGGACCCTGTGAAGGTAACCGAGCCTGCGGAACCTTCACAGGGTGGTCCCCTCACCACGGACAGGCTCTCGCATCGAGGGGCCCATGTAAAGAGTGGAAGGATCGAGGAGGAGCAGATGGTGAGGTCAATGGCAGTGAATGTGCGGGTTGGGGTGTGAAAGTAGGTACTGACACCGGTGTTCAACAGGGAGAGCGATGGATCCAGGAGACACTGCTCCAAGACCCGGCCCCTCCCGTTGGTGTCAGCACTGCCCCAGAGCGGACTGTGGCCGTTGAAGTCCCCCATGATGAGGAAGGGGGACGGCAGCTGCGAGACGAGGTCATCAAGGTCATCCCGGAAAACGATGCTTCTGGGTGGGAGATAGACAGAACAGACAGTCAACGAAAATCCCACAAAGAGGCGGATGGCAACCGCCTCTAAATTTGTCGTGATGGGAATGACCTGGAATGGAGAATGGTTGCTCACGAGGATGGCAACACCCCCGTGAGCTGGACCATCTCCATCCCGGTCCCGGCGAATGAGAGAAAAGTGCCGGACAGTGGGATTGTTGGCTGTCTGCAAGAATGTCTCCTGAAGGCACACGCAAAGGGGTTGGTGTGCCATCAGGAGGACCTTGATGTCGTCAATATTCCTCTGGAATCCACGACAGTTCCATTGAAGGAGTGTGGCCATCTCAGGTCTTAGAAGTGGCGGACGACTTACGATTTATTTTAACCGTCGCCAGCGACGGTTTTGGAAAATTGGGGCGGTCGGTGTCCATGTCCTCGGAGTCGTCCGAGCAACACGGATCAGAGACCGCCGAACGTGGAGGTAAAATTTTCTTTTTGGGCCCCGGCGGGGGCCCCTTGGGTTTCGTAGGTCTTGCTGTCTGTGGGCGGGGTGGAGGGGGCCTTCCAGAGGTGGACGTGGAAGGCACAGACACAGGAATAGAAACCGGTGTCGATGTCGAGATGGACACCGACGTCGGCTTCGCCTGCGTCAAGAGGTACTTGGCAGCAGGCGAGAAAGATTCAGCAGGTGGAACGCTGATGTCGGTCTGCACCGCCACAGAAGCCATCTTAACGATGGGCTTTCCGGCAACCGCACCGGCATAGGAGACCTTGCCAGGTGGGGCAGGCGGTGCAGCGAGCTTTCTCGCCTCTGGATAACTGATGTTATGAAGGGTCTTGAGGCGCTGTACCTCTTTCTCCTCCAGCCACTTCGGACAGTCGCGGGAGTACGCCGGATGTTCACCACGGCAGTTTACACAGCATGCCTTTTCGGCTGTGCAGTCAGGTTCGAGATGATCCTGACTGCCACAACGAGCACAGGTGGGCTTGCCCCGGCATGCGGTGCGGGCATGACCAAACCTCTGGCATTGAAAGCAACGCAGAGGGTTGGGGATAAATGGCCGCACCTCACAGTGTAAGTAGCCTGCCTTGATGGAAGTAGGCAGGTGTGGTGTATTGAAAGTTAGAATAAGTACCCTGGTGGGCTCTAACTTTCCATTACGGCGTGAAGAAACCCGGTGGACTGCTATCACTCCCTGGGCCGAAAGCTCCGAGAGGATTTCCTCCTCAGAAACCTTGAGGAGGCCCCACTCGGAGATCACGCCCCGGGAGGAATTGAGCGTTTTGTGTGGAGTGACTTCGACTGCCACTCCACCAATCGCTGTAACCTTTAATAAAAGCTCCGAGTGCTTGGAGCACGCAGTCTCCACCTGCAAGTCACCAGATCTTAGGCGCTTGACAGATTTTGGCTCTCCCGCAAGACCTTGAATACCCTTATGTATAAAAAACGGGGACATGTCCCCAAGAACCTGATCACCCGTAGAGTGGATGATCAGGAACTTCGGAGACGGAGACACACACGAAGACGATTGGTTGGTTGTTTTGGGTTTAATGGCGCATTAGCAACTCAGGCTATAATGCGCCAAACGAATGTCTAAATAAAAGCTAAAAGTCATCACACCCACAACCAAATTTAAAAATTTACTATATATATAAAGAGAAAACAATGTAAAACTATAAAAGGAAACATAGTTAACAAGAAACAAAGGTAGAAATGTATAATAAATATAAAAAGCACCCAGGTGTAAGCGACCTGGGTTATACATTGCAATAAAACTAGAGACGAGTAAAATATCCAGAATATTTTAAAAATTGGAAAACAGCGTTAAAACAACAATGCTCTGATAAAAGATGTCCGAGTGTAAGGGGCTCGGACATAAAATCGTGAAAGTTAAAATAGAGTCGACGTTCAAAGTTAAAAGCAGGACATGAAAGTAAAATATGTTTTATCGTTAAAACGGTGTCACAAAACTCGCACTTAGGTACTGCGTCCGCCTTAAGAAGAAAAGAGTGGGTTAAAAACGAGTGACCTAAGCGGAGCCGAGCAAGGACAACTTCCTCCTTACGATTCCTGCGAAAACAAGACTGCCACGGTTTGACAATGGGCTTGATCTCGAAGAGCTTGTTAGCAACCTGTTCAGACCAAGATCTCTGCCACTGTGCCCGGAGCTCGATGGTGAAACGCTGCCGGAAATCCACATATGGAACCGGCAACGGAGAGTCGGACAGGGGCGTGGCGGACTTGGCAGCAGCATCTGCCAAGTCATTGCCCCTGATCCCGACATGACCGGGCACCCAACAGAAGAGAATCGTGGTGGTGGCTGCCAGACGATGGAGCTGCTGGCGGATCTTGGAGAGAACAGGGTGAGGCCGATGCCTCACTGAGATCAAAGCCTGTAGCGAGCTAAGCGAGTCGGTGTAAAGCACACACCGACGATGATGCTTAGCTGCTATATGGTCCAAGGCAATGCTGATAGCATGCAACTCAGCAGTGAAGATGGAACACTGCTGTGGGATCTGGTCTGCAATGATTACATCACAGCAGACCATGGCTGATCCCACTGAAGTGCCGGACTTCGAGCCATCTGTGAAGACAGGCAAGAAGTCCGGGTGCACAGCACGATGGCTGGCAAAGAGTTGCCGGTACACACAGTCGGGTGTAAAGGCCTTCCCCGTCCTGCACAGGGAAAAATCGCAGGAAGGGGAAACAGCGAGCCAAGGTGGAAGTGGCTCAGCTGTCGACTGTGCGATGCTATCGAGACTGGTGTTGATGTCTCGCAGGTAACCTCGGACACGCAAACCGAAAGGACGAATGGCAGTCGGCCGATTCTGGTATAACATTTCCCACCTGGGACTGAAAACGCAGTCCCAAGTGGGATGGCCTGGCAGGGATCGCAATTTTGAAGCATACTGCAGGGACAACTGCTGACGGCGAATAGATAAAGATGGTTCATCGGTCTCAACGTAGAGACTCTGGACCGGTGAAGTGCGGAAGGCCCCCGTGCACACACGGAGGGCCTGATGATGGAGGGGGTCCAGCACCTTCACCACCGAATCCCGGGCGGAGTCATACACCTGGGATCCGTAGTCCAGTTTCGACCGGACAAGTGCACGGTAAAGGCGGAGCAAAGAACATCGGTCCGCCCCCCAAGAGAGGGAGGAGAGGACCTTGATGATGTTCAATGCCCGCGTGCACTTGGACCTGAGATGTCGAATATGTGGTAAAAAGGTCAATTTCCGGTCGAAGATGAGACCGAGAAACTTGGTCTCCGCCACAACTGGAATGATGTTACCCCCGAGCCGCAGCTCGGGGTCCAGATGAAGATTACGCTTGCGGCAAAAGTGCACACAAGCGGTCTTCTGTGGGGAGAACCGGAACCCATTGGCCGTCGCCCAAACCGAGAGATTGTTCAGGGCAGTTTGCAGTTGTCGTTCAATGACCCTCATGCTGGACGATGAGCAAAAGATGCTAAAGTCATCAACATAAAGGGCATTGCCTACAGTCGGAGGAAGTTGCCGTGTAATGGAATTTATCTTGACAGCGAAAAGCGTAACACTCAGGACGCAGCCTTGTGGCACCCCCTGTTCTTGGGGGAAAGGCCGCGATAGAGTGTTGCCGACACGAACTCGAAAAATACGAGAAGATAAAAAGTTTGCAATGAAGATCGGCATGTGACCTCGCAAGCCGAAGCTGTGAAGGTCACGAAGAATGCCGAATCTCCATGCCGTGTCGTACGCTTTTTCGATGTCGAAGAAAACTGACACCAGGTGCTCTCGACGTAAAAAAGAATTCCTGATCGCCGATTCGAGGCGGATCAGGTGGTCTAAAGTAGACCGGTGCCTGCGAAAGCCACACTGGGTGTTGGAAAGAAGGCCGTGATGTTCCAAATACCAGGCCAGCCTGGTATTTACCATCCTTTCCAACACCTTGCAGACGCAGCTCGTCAACGCAATTGGACGATAATTCGAAGGAATCTTGGGATCTTTTCCTGGCTTAGGGAAGGCCAAGACGATGGCCTCCCGCCAGGAGTCCGGAAACTGCTCCTCGATGAAAATACGGTTGAAGAGTCGGAGCAGTCGATCCTTACTCGATGGTGAGAGATGTTGGAGCATGGCATAATGGACATTGTCTGGCCCCACAGCAGATGCACGAGAAGTGTGCAGAGCAAGGCGAAGCTCCTCCGCTGTGAATGGCCTGTTGTAAGACTCCAGGCCATTCGAATGGAAGGACAGCGGAGAGCGTTCGGCCCTGCTCTTCTGGGCCAGAAACTCGGGGGAGTACGAGGACAGAGAAGAGATGGTGGAGAATGACTCCCCCAGTATGTCGGCAATTGCTCGAGGCGCAGCAATTGCCTGTCCATTGTGCTCCAGGATCGATAATGAGTGGGACGTGTACTTCCCACCCATCTTCCGGACCTTATCCCACACGACCTTAGAACTGGTCGTGCGGGTGATGGAAGATGTATATTTCATCCAAGATTCCTTCTGGCTCTGGCGCCGGACGAAACGGGCTTTCGCCCTGGCGCGTTTGAATGCTTCGAGGTTGGGGGACATCGGATATCTCCGAAACACCCCCCAAGCCTTGTTCTGAGCCTTACGAGCTGCGGTGCAGTCGGGATTCCACCACGGTTTTGGGAACCGTGGAAACCGAGTCGAGGTCTGAGGAATAGTAGAGGCAGCTGCATGGACGATACAGTCCGTCAACTCCGCCACTGCGACATTGATGGGCTCCTGGCTGACAGAGTGCTCATCGAGCTCAGACAAGAGCTCGAAGCCACTCCAATCAGCCCGATCAAGCCTCCACCGGGAGACACGCGAAGGGCTGCAAGGCCCCCCACGAGAGATGGTACACACCACGGGGAGGTGATCGCTTCCATATGGATTGTCCTCGACCTCCCATGTAAAGAGTGGAAGGATCGAGGAGGAGCAGATGGTGAGGTCAATGGCAGTGAATGTGCGGGTTGGGGTATGAAAGTAGGTACTGACACCGGTGTTCAACAGGGAGAGCGATGGATCCAGGAGCCACTGCTCCAAGACCCGGCCCCTCCCGTTGGTGTCAGCACTGCCCCAGAGCGGACTGTGGCCGTTGAAGTCCCCCATGATGAGGAAGGGGGACGGCAGCTGCGAGACGAGGTCATCAAGGTCATCCCGGAAAATGACGCTTCCGGGCGGGAGATAGACAGAACAGACAGTCAACGAAAATCCCACAAAGAGGCGGATGGCGACCGCCTCTAAGTCGGTGGTGAGGGGAATGACCTGAAATGGAGAATGGTTGCTCACGAGGATGGCAACACCCCCGTGAGCTGGACCATCTCCATCCCGGTCCCGGCGAACCAGAGAAAAGTGCCGGATAGTGGGATTGTTGGCTGTCTGCAAGAATGTCTCCTGAAGGCACACGCAAAGGGGTTGGTGTGCCCTCAGGAGGACCTTGATGTCGTCAATATTCCTCTGGAATCCACGACAGTTCCATTGAAGGAGTGTGGCCATCTCAGGTCTTGGAAGAATTGGCGGACGTCTTTCGATTTATTTTAACCGTCGCCAGCGACGGTTTAGGAAAATTAGGGCGGTCGGTGTCCATGTCCTCGGAGTCGTCCGAGCAACATGGATCCGAGACCGCCGAACGAGGAGGTAAAATCTTCTTTTTGGGCCCCGGCGGGGGCCCCTTAGGTTTTGTAGGTCTTGCTGTCTGTGGGCGGGGAGGAGGGGGCCTTCCAGAGGTGGAAGGCACAGACACAGGAATAGAAACCGGTGTCGATGTCGAGATGGACACCGACGTCGGCTTCGCCTGCGTCAAGAGGTACTTAGCAGCAGGCGAGAAAGATTCAGCTGGTGGAACGCTGATGTCGGTCTGCACCGCCACGGAAGCCATCTTAACGACGGGCTTTCCGACCACCGCACCGGCATAGGAGACCTTGCCAGGTGGGGCAGGCGGTGCAGCGAGCTTTCTCGCCTCTGGATAGCTGATGTTGTGGAGGGTCTTCAGGCGCTGTACCTCTTTCTCCTCCAGCCACTTCGGACAGTCGCGGGAGTACGCCGGATGCTCACCACGGCAGTTGACACAGCATGCCTTATCTGCTGTGCAGTCAGGTTCAAGATGATCCTGACTGCCACAACGAGCACAGGTGGGCTTGCCCCGGCATGCGGTGCGGGCATGGCCAAACCTCTGGCATTGGAAACAACGCAGAGGGTTTGGTATAAATGGCCGCACCTCGCACTTTAAGTATCCTGCCTTGATAGAAGTAGGCAGGTGTGGTGAGTTGAAAGTTAGAATGAGTACCCGGCTGGGCTCTAACTTTCCATTACGGCGTGACGAAACCCGGTGGACTGCTATCACTCCCTGGGCTGAAAGCTCCGAGAGGATTTCCTCCTCAGAAACCTTGAGGAGGCCCCACTCGGAGATCACGCCCCGGGAGGAATTGAGCGTCTTGTGTGGAGTGACTTCAACTGCCACTCCACCAATCGCTGTAACCTTTAACAGAAGCTCCGAATGTTTGGAGCATGCAGTCTCCACCTGCAAGTCACCGGATCTTAGGCGCTTGACAGATTTCGGCTCTCCCGCAAGACCTTGTAAACCCTTGTTGATAAAAAAGGGGGACATGTCCCCAAGTACCTGATCACCCGTAGAGTGGATGATCAGGAACTTTGGAGACGGAGACACACACGAAGACGAAGGCAAAGACAGAGAAGTAGGGGGTTCATGACGCGCCCTCTTCGCGGCATTGTTCGTATTTTTATGAGTTGGAGAACTCATGGTTGTTTTTAAAAAATTCAGTGCCCGTTGTCCCCACCCACCATGGAGTCCAACAAGGGGACGCCCAGTCGGGCGCCAGGGCTGCCCGGGCACCATACCCATACAGGCAGTGAGCCAAGCCCGCACAACAAAACAAAAAGAAAAGAAAAAGAGAAGTGGCGGGAAACTCGTCGGAGTTCCCACAAAAGAAAAGAAGCAACAAAGCAATAAAGTGTGAGGCAAGAGCTGGCCACACAAAAGAAAGAAAACTACAAAATTAATAAATGTGTGTGGAAACTCGCAAACCGTTGTCCGGACGGTGGACAAGGTTACTCACCGATCTGCATAGTTGACCCTAGCAGGACCAGCCCACCAGCCGATTGATCCTGAGGGGGCCACCCCAGGACCTCCCGTTTACCTGAAGCAGAGGCCAAAGCAGTGTATAGCAGCGGCCCCGGAAGTCGCTGCCCAGCCCCGCGACAGACAGGCTCCCCAATGGCAAAACGGCCAAAGGGGACCCCACCAGTCATGAGCTGGGGAGAGAAGACGGGGACCCCTGAGCAACTGCCAGGATCCTCCTTTCCAGGGACACGGGTCTCCGCGCACGGCAAACACGCGGGCGAGCGTTTAGGACCCTGTGAAGGTAACCGAGCCAGCGGAACCTTCACAGGGTGGTCCCCTCACCACGGACAGGCTCTCGCATCGAGGGGCACGAAGACGAAGGCAAAGACAGAGAAGTTGGGGGTTCATGGCGAGCCCTCTTTGCGGCATTGCTCGAAGAATTATGAGTAGTTGTACTCATGGTTGTTTTGAAAAAATTCAGTGCCCGTTGTCCCCACCCACCATGGAGTCCAACAAGGGGACGCCCAGTTGGGCGCCAGGGCTGCCCGGGCACCATACCCACACAGCCAGTGAGCCAAGCCCTCACTACAAAACAAAAAGGAAAAGTAAAAGAGAAACGGTGGGAAACTCGTCGGAGTTCCCACAAAAGAAAAGAAGCAACAAAGCAATAAAGTGTGAGGCAAGAGCTGGCCTCACAAAAGAAAGAAAACTACAAAATTAGTAAATGTGTGGGGAAACTCGCAAACCGTTGTCCGGACGGTGGACAAGGTTACTCACTGAACAGCATAGTTGACCCTAGCAGGACCAGCCCACCAGCCGATTGATCCTGAGGGGGCCACCCCAGGACCTCCCGTTTACCTGAAGCAGAGGCCAAAGCAGTGTATAGCAGCGGCCCCGGAATTCGCTGCCCAGCCCCGCGACAGACAGGCTCCCCAATGGCAAAACGGCCAAAGGGGACCCCACCAGTCATGAGCTGGGGAGAGAAGACGGGGACCCCTGAGCAACTGCCAGGATCCTCCTTTCCAGGGACACGGGTCTCCGCGCACGGCAAACACGCGGGCGAGCGTTTAGGACCCTGTGAAGGTAACCGAGCCAGCGGAACCTTCACAGGGTGGTCCCCCTCACCACGTACAGGCGCTCACACCGAGGGGGAAATATTTGAAATAATAAACGCTCTAATGTCTATATTGGGGCTTTAAGAATGCTAATATGTTCATAGCTTCCACGACAGAACTAAACAGTTTAATTTTTCGAAATTCGTATTCATACATGATACTTTTCTCTGATATACCTCTCTATATTAAATAAAAAGTCTATCTTTTGATCGACAATCACATAGAGATATATGGCATAACAAATGACAAATACCACAATATATAGAGAACTTATATTTAATATCGAAATTAATAGCGACAAAAGAGTGATGGGAAATGTAGTTAAAATCAACATGAGTTTTGAAACGTGCTTTTCCTTTAAATAAGAAATGGCATTTTCGCCGTTAGATACTGATTTTTCTTCGTTTTGTAATAAACTCTCGAGTTCCTTCTGTAATGTATTCATATTGTTTTAATTTTATGCTTTCTTGTTTAAACCGAGCGACTACGTGCTTATAATTTTGTGGATCCAGGTTTTTTTTCAATAGGCTAAACACGAATAAATTTCCCACGTTTTCGTTCCTGTGAATGTATAGTTCAAACAGGCGATAAACTAAGAGAAGACTAGAAATCAGGGCGAGAAAAATAAACCAAAACCATAAAAAAATGTAAATTTTTTCGTTGATTATGTTAATGGGAAGAATACACAAGGTATCGTAGCGTTGAATCGAACCAGACGAACCCAGGTTATAAAAATTGTATTTAGTTATTCTGGGAAATACCTTTATCATTGAAGGGGGCGGGGGTGGCTCAGTCGGTAGCGCGCCAGGCTCGTAATCTGTAGTTACCAGGTTCGAGTCCCAGCTGGGTTAGTGTTGAGATTTATCTCCGCAAAATTCCCCGCCCTGCCCACGGTCAGTAGGGGACACCGATGGGCTTGGAAAGGCCGCCGTCCGTCGGATGGGACGTTAAGCCGTGGCCCCGTGTGCGGGAGAGCCATACCTTGTGCACGTTAAAGAACACGCTGGATGGCCTTGACGGGAGGCTACCATCTGTCTCCCAACAGCTGTTCCAGTGGGTCCCCTCCCCCAACCTTCTCTGAGCCTTCGGGGTCCATGTGACCTGGCCATTTAGCCCACGGTGTGCAAAAAAGTGCCGTTCAGAGGTAAAACAACCCAACCCAACCCTTTATCATTGGGTCATATCTTATAGACTGATCCCACTCTGTAAAGCGAACGACTTCTAGTCCGTAAGTCGAAAATTCTCCACCCAAAAAATTATTGGTTAAAATCATCTGAACGATTACGATGACCAAGTTTAAAATTTCAGAGAAAAAATAATACAAATAATATAAATTATGATTTTTTACATTAATTATTAAGTAATTTACTAATAGCTTGCAATTGGTCTCTACTTCTTTGGAGATGGGGAGATGAAGACCGAGAATGATGTTTTTAATTTTTCCTCCTTCCATATTTTTCCAAAAATATCTAGGAGTGTAAAAACTTATTGCCTGAAGGAACAGGACAAAACACACCCACTGGTAATAAGCGTGATACACGACTTTTTCTTTCCCGGTAAAAGTGTCTATTCCCGGATAAGGAACTTGAACACTCACATTTTTTTTCCACGAATCGGGTAAGCTAAAAGTAGTATGTATCCAACAGTAAGTATCCAAGAACCTAGTGGGAATTTTATTATGGGGAAGGCAATCGATGGGATCTCCGATGTACTGCTTGCTGCTCACTAGAATGCTGCAGGCCAAGAGAATCGAACAGGTGACTCTGTAATATAATCGAAAAATACCATTATCGATTATCGTTCCGTCTGTTCTTAAAAAAGTTTTCAGTTTTGTAAATAAATCCATTGGTTGATTTAAGAGGACGAGAGAGGTTTTTATAATATCCGAGAAGACAAAATTTTGAAAGAAATTTATATATATAGCTAACTTTGAGTTAAAAACACTTAAAAAATGGAAGTAGATACTATGAGCGAGTTGGAAACTTTTAGCAAGGATGAACCCAAGATTGATCCTTACAAAAGTTACTTAAAAGAATTTGATAATAACTTGAGTTCTTTGGAGGAACAACCCGAGGAAGCCATGCAATATTCTCCGCCATATAAATCTTCTCGATCATCTAGTCCTCGTTCTAGTATCTCTGAAAAAAGAAGTATCTCTGAAAAAAGAAGCCGCAAGAAATATTATGATAGAAGAAATGATGACAGAGATTCTCATAGAAGAAATGATGACATAAGAACTTTTAAAAAATTTAATAGAAGACATATTAGACCTTTTAACCAGCATAGATCACCTCAAAGGCTTTGGTTGGTTGTTTTGGGTTTTATGGCGCATCGGCGACTAGGCCATAATGCGCCAAACAAAAGACAAGATAAAAGATAAAAGACATGTAAACCCGCAACCACATTTAAAAGAGATTAGCAAAATTGTAAAAAGGTAAAACAACAAAGAACAAGTGTAAAAATACAAAAGAAAACAATAGAATACCAGGTGTAAATGACCTGGGATACACAAACAATGTATAAGGTGGTAAAATCATAGATATAAAAAGCTGAAGAGTAAAAACTATATGCGATTAAAATATCCAGTAAATCGTAAAAATTGAAAGAGAGAGGTAAAAGTACAATGGTCGGATAAAAGATGTCCGAGTGTAAGGGGCTCGGACGTAAAATCATGAAAGTTAAAAAACATACGACGTTCGATGTTAAAACAATGACATGAAATTAAAATGTGTTTGATCGTTAAAAAGGTGTCACAAAACTCACACTTGGGTTCGTCGTCCGCCCGTAAAAGAAACGAATGTGTAATAAACGAATGACCCAAGCGGAGCCGAGCAAGTATAACTTCCTCCTTGCGATTCCTGCGGTAACAAGACTGCCATGGTTTGATGATAGGTTTGATCTCAAAGAGCTTGTTCGTAAGCTGTTCTGACCAAGATCTCTGCCACTGTGCCCGGAGCTCGGTGGCGAAACGCTGCCGGAAATCCAGATAAGGAACCGGCAACGGAGAGTCGGACAGGGGCGTGGCTGACTTGGCAGCAGCATCTGCCAAGTCGTTGCCCCTGATTCCGACGTGACCGGGCACCCAACAGAAATGGATGGTGGTGGTGGCTGCCAGACGATGTAGCTGCTGGCGGATCTTAGTAAGAACAGGGTGAGGCCGATGCCTCACCGAGATCAAAGCCTGTAGCGAGCTAAGCGAGTCGGTGTAAAGCACACACCGACGATGATGCTTAGTCGCCACGTGGTCCAAGGCGAGGCTGATAGCGTGCAACTCTGCAGTGAAGATGGAACACTGCAGTGGGATCTGGTCTGCAATGATTACATCACAGCAGACCATGGCCGATCCCACCGAAGTGCCGGACTTCGAGCCATTTGTAAAGACAGGCAAGAAGTCCGGGTGCTCAGCACGATGGCTGGCAAAGAGTTGCCGGTACACACAGTCGGGTGTAAAGGCCTTCCCCGTCCTGCACAGGGAGAAATCGCAGGAAGGGGAAACAGCGAGCCATGGTGGAAGTGGCTCAGCTGTCGACTGTGCAACGCTATCGAGACTGGTGTTGATGTCTCTGAGGTAGCCTCGGACTCGCAAACCAAAAGGACGAATGGCAGTCGGCCGATTATTGTAAAGCATTTCCCACTTCGGACTGAAAACGCAGTCCCAAGTGGGATGGCCAGGCAGGGATCGCAATTTAGAAGCATATTGTAGGGACAACTGCTGACGGCGAAGAGATAAAGACGGTTCGTCGGTCTCAACATAAAGACTCTGGACCGGTGAAGTGCGGAAGGCTCCCGTGCAAACACGGAGAGCCTGATGATGGAGGGGGTCCAGCACCTTCACCACCGAATCCCGGGCCGAGTGGTACACCTGGGATCCGTAGTCCAGTTTCGATCGGACAAGTGCACGGTACAGGCGGAGCAAAGAACATCGGTCCGCCCCCCAAGAAAGGGAGGAGAGGACCTTGACGATGTTCAATGCCCGCGTGCACTTGGACCTGAGATGACGGATGTGTGGTAAAAAGGTCAATTTCCGATCGAATATGAGACCGAGAAACTTGGTCTCCGCCACAACTGGAATGATGTTACCCCCGAGCCGCAGCTCGGGATCCAGGTGAAGATTACGCTTGTGGCAAAAGTGCACACAAGCGGTCTTCTGTGGGGAGAACCGAAACCCGTTTGCCGTCGCCCAAACCGATAGATTGTTCAGGGCAATTTGCAGTTGTCTTTCAATGACCCTCATGCTGGACGAAGAGCAAAAGATGCTAAAGTCATCAACATAGAGGGCATTGCCTACTGATGGAGGAAGTTGTCTAGTTATAGAATTAATCTTCACAGCGAAAAGCGTAACACTCAGAACGCAGCCTTGTGGCACCCCCTGTTCTTGGGGGTACGGCCGCGACAGAATGTTACCGACACGGACACGAAAAGAGCGTGTCGATAAGAAGTTGGAGATGAAGATCGGCATGTGACCTCTCAAGCCGAAGCTGTGGAGGTCACGAAGAATGCCGAATCTCCAAGCCGTGTCGTACGCTTTTTCGATGTCGAAGAAAATTGACACCAGGTGCTCTCTACGTAAAAATGAATTTCTGATAGCCGATTCGAGGCGTATCAGGTGGTCAAGAGTTGACCGTTGCCTGCGAAAGCCACACTGGGTGTTGGAAAGAAGGTTGTGGTGTTCTAAATACCAGATGAGTCTGGCATTTACCATTCTTTCCAACACCTTGCACACGCAGCTCGTCAATGCGATGGGACGATAATTGGAAGGAATCTTGGGATCTTTCCCTGGCTTGGGGAAGGCCAAGACGATGGCCTCCCGCCAGGAGTCCGGAAACTGCTCCTCGAGAAAAATGCGATTGAAGAGATGGAGCAGCCGATCCTTACTCGATGGTGAAAGATGTTGGAGCATGGCATAATGGACATTGTCCGGCCCTACAGCAGAGGCACGAGAAGAGTGCAGAGCAAGGCGAAGCTCCTCCGCTGTGAATGGCCTGTTGTAAGGCTCCAGGCCATTCGAGTGGAAAGACAGCGGAGAGCGCTCCGCCCTGCCCTTCTGGGCCAGAAACTCGGGGGAGTAAGAAGAAGAGGAAGAGATGGAAGAGAATGACTCCCCCAGAGTGTCGGCAATTGCTTTGGGATCAGCAATTGCCTGTCCATTGTGCTCCAGGATCGATAACGAGTGGGACGTGTAGTTCCCACTCATCTTCCGGACTTTATCCCACACGACCTTAGAACTAGTCGCGCGGGTGATGGATGACGTATACTTGATCCAAGATTCCTTCTGGCTCTGGCGTCGGACGAAACGAGCTTTCGCCCTGGCGCGTTTGAAATTTTCAAGGTTGGGGGAAGTCGGATATCTCCGAAACACCCCCCAAGCCTTGTTCTGAGCCTTACGAGCTGCGGTGCATTCTGGATTCCACCACGGTTTCGGAAAGCGAGGAAACCGTGTAGAAGTTTGAGGAATCGTTGATGCAGCTGCATCTACGATACAGTCCGTTATCTCCGCTACTGCCACATTGATTGGCTCCTGGCTGACAGAGTGGTCGTCGAGCTCAGAGAGCAGCTCGAAACCACCCCAGTCAGCCCGATCGAGCCTCCACCGTGAGACGCGTGAAGGGCTGCAAGGCCCCCCACGGGAGATGGCGCACACCACGGGGAGGTGATCGCTTCCATAAGGGTTGTCCTCGACCTCCCATGTAAAGAGTGGAAGGATCGAGGAGGAGCAGATGGTGAGGTCAATGGCAGTGAAAGTGCGGGTTGGGGAGTGAAAGTAAGTACTGACACCGGTGTTCAACAGGGAGAGAGAAGGATCCAAGAGCCACTGCTCCAGGACCCCACCCCTCCCGTTGGTGTCAGCACTGCCCCAAAGTGGACTGTGTACGTTGAGGTCCCCCATAATGAGGAAGGGGGACGGCAGCTGCGAGACGAGATCATCAAGGTCTTCCTGGAAGACGATGCTCCCAGGTGGAAGATATACAGAGCAGAGAGTCAGCGAGAACCCCACGAAGAGACGGATGGCTACCGCCTCTAAGTTGATGGTGAGTGGTACGACCTGGAATGGAGAATGGTTGCTCACGAGGATGGCGACACCTCCGTGAGCTGGACCATCTCCATCCCGGTCCCGGCGAACTAGTGAAAAGTGCCGGATCGTGGGATCTGTGACTGGCTGCAAGTATGTCTCCTGCAGGCACACACAGATGGGCTGGTGTGCCTGAAGGAGGGCCTTGATGTCGTCAAGATTCCTCTGGAATCCACGACAATTCCATTGTAGGAGTGTGGCCATCTCAGGACTTAGAAGAGTGGGCGGACGACGAATTCCTATTCAACTTCACCGCCGCAGAGGACGGTTTAGTGAATAGGGGGCGGTCAGTATCCATGTCCTCGGAATCGTCCGAGGGACATGGATCGGTGACCGCCCTTTGAGGTGCGGTTATTTTCTTCTTAGGACCCGGCGGGGGCCCCTTCGGTTTGGAAGGTCTTGCTGTCTGAGGACGGGAAGGAGGAGGCCTTCCGGTGGAGGTGGAAGGCTGAACAGCAGGAATGGAAACCGGGGTTGATGTCGAAGTCGACACCACCCTCGGACTCGCCTGCGTAAGGAGGTATTTCGCAGCTGGCGAGAAAGACTCAGTAGGTGGTACACTGATGTCTGTCTGCACCGCAACCGAAGTCATTGGAACGATGGGCTTTCCAATGACTGCACTGGCATAGGAAACCTTGCCAGGTGGGGCGGGCGGTGCAGCAAGCTTTCTCGCCTCAGCATACGAGATGTTATTCACGACTTTGAGGCGTTGTACCTCCTTTTCCTCCTTCCACTTTGGACAGTCGCGGGAGTACGCCGGATGTTCGCCACTGCAGTTCACACAGCATGCCTTTTCTGCTGTGCAGTCAGGATCGAGATGATCCTTACTGCCACAGCGAGCACAGGTGGGCTTGCCCCTGCATGCTGTGCGGGCATGACCGTATATCTGACACTGAAAACAGCGCAGAGGGTTTGGGATATACGGCCGAACCTCACAATGTAAATAACCTGCCTTGATGTAAGAAGGCAGGCGTGGCGTATTGAATGTCACAATCAACACCCGGGTGGGTGTTAATTTCCCATCACGGCGTGTCGAAACCCGGTGGACCGCTGTTACTCCTTGAGGTGTGAGCTCCGAGAGGATTTCCTCCTCAGTGACTTTGAGGAGGCCCCACTCGGTGATCACACCCCGAGAGGAATTCAAAGTTTTATGGGGAGTGACTTCGACAGCCACCCCACCAATTTCTTTGACTTTCAGGAGCAGTTCAGAATGTTTCGAACAAGCGGTCTCAACCTGCAAGTCGCCAGATCTTAAGCGCTTGACGGATTTCGGCTCTCCCGCAAGACCTTTCAAACCTTTATTTACAAAAAATGGGGACATGTCCCCAAGTACCTGATCACCCGTGGAGTGGATGATCAGGAACTTTGGGAACGAAGACACAGACACAGAAGACGACGGCGGTGATAACGTAGACGAAGAAGAAGACGGGGGTTCATGTCGAGCCCTCTTGTTGGCGGTGATCTCATTTTCCTCATTAACTCGCATGTTTGTTTTTGTGTGGTTCAGTGCCCGCTGTCCCCACCCTCCACGGAGCCCAACAAGGGGACGCCCAGACGGGCGCCAGGGCTACGCAGGCACTATACCCACACAGACAGTGAGCCAAGCCCTCACAAATAAATAGAAAGAAAATAAAAAGAGAAATGTACAGAACAAAAAACGTTCGACACAAATGAAACAAAGCTTAAAATAACAAAATTGTGAATGGCCAACCTGGCCTCACAAAGAAAAGATAACGACAAAAGGAAAATAAGTTGTGAGGAAACTTGTAAACCTGTACCCGGACCGTGGGCAAGGTTACTCACCGCTCTGCACGGTTGACCCTAGCAGGACCTGCCCACCAGCCGATTGCTCCTGGGGGGGCCACCCCAGGAGCTCCCGTTTACCGGAAGCAGAGGCCAAAGCAGTGTATAGCAGAGGCCCCGGAATCCGCTGCCCAGCCCCGCGACAGACAGGCTCCCCAATGGCAAGATGGCCAATGGGGACCACGCCAGTCATGAGCTGAGGAGAGAAGACGGGGACCCCCGAGCAACTGCCAGGATCCTCCTTTCCCGGGACACGGGTCTCCGCGCACGGCAAACACGCGGGCGAGCGTTTAGGACCCTGCGAAGGTAACCGAGCCAGCGGAACCTTCACAGGGTGGTCCCCCTCACCACGTACAGGCGCTCACACCGAGGGGGCACCTCAAAGGCAAACTCAGCGACCCCCCAAAAGTATTTGGGCATTTAGGAAAGACTTTTTGGATGACGATCGATATTACATAACTAGGAACAATATTTTTAAAACGGATAACGAAATAACTGGAACTTTTACCCTAAAATCAAATAACAACATACCCCCACAGGTATGTTGCACCATCTGGAAAAATCTTAAGATCACGGAAAAAACTTTTTTCCCTAATGGTAGCGTTAAAGTTACAAAGTTTCAGATTTATAGAGATTTTATGGATTTGCTATTGTCATACAATAACGAAGACCGTATCGCCGAAAACATTGTACATTACTGTTATGTGATTTCTACTTTGAAATGTAAAAAAATGTATCAACAGATGAAAAAATATGTGAGAAATTTGGTACCTAGTACTTATGCTTGTATAAATCAAGACTGTTATTCAACATTTATTGGAAATTTTCCTAGTGAATATTATACACCAAGTGTAAATCTTCAAACGAAAGATTATTATAAACTCATTAAAAATTAAAAGCTTGTGTTTTTCTTTGGAAGGTAGCTACTCACAATAGCAGCGCTACTTAGATGGGCTGTGGTCCCACACGCAAGTTCCCCTCTCAGCTGCTCTCAACCTCATGCGAATTAGACGGAATCCCCTCAACGGGGGACCCCTTTAACAGTCGGTTATGCCTGAAACTTTGTAGGCACCTTTTACCGCCCACCTTTTACTGCTTAAACATTAAGAACAGACAAAAATTTTGCACTTTTAGCACTTTTATTTAAAACTTGATAAATTCAACAATGATCATTTTACATTTAGGACATTTTTCTTGTAAGCAGTTTTGACAGAGAGATATGTGATTACATGGCAAAACTAAAATTTCCATCTTTTGAATTCGACATTTAGTACATAATCTATCTCCATTACTATTTCTCAAAATTTTTTTCTTTTTTCTATCTATTGGAAATAGACACTCATTGATTCCGAAAGTTTGTTCCTCAGGTACTTGTTGCATGTTTCAAAGAATTTTTTATCGGTCTCTGGATACACTAAAAATGGTCTATCAATTTCTGTGACATGAATCCAAGGACCATCAATATCTTCTACCAGTTGTAGAGAATTTCTGAAAACTTGACAGGTTTCAATTATCTCGTCTTTATCTTTAGAAACAACTATAAAACTCGAAAAGGTTTTTTCATAAACTAGGAACTTGTCTTTTAGAGTTTCATAAAAACTTATAGCTCTAGGATAAACAATTTTTGTTAAATAGACATTCATCATTGACCTTCTCCAATCCGTCTTTCCTTTATATAGGTTCAATCATGCCTAACACGTGCAGGAAATAATTCTCAGTAGTCTATTAATAACTCGTTACAAGGACTTTGGCTATCCTTGGTGGCCTCGCACGATTGGTTACACAAATTTCCATAACCTTCCTTCCCAAGAATTTTCCCATTAGTCACCCACCCATTTCCTATGCTCATTGGCTACCAACTGAGCCTCTCTTCCATACGTAATTTAACTAGTAAAATTTTGCGTGTATATATAGATGAGGAAACGATATTCGCCATTAGTCTCTCAACATGGACAATTTTCAAGCTAGAGCAAAGGCTATATTCGAAAATGAGCACAAAACGTTCAACACGGTTTCCGTAAGTGACCATACTTTTTTATTTAAAGAAGATAACTGCATTCATCCTACTAGTGGCAAGAGATATAGTAAAAATAAAAAGAAAAATTACTTTTTAAGTCAGTTGTTTAAAAAGGCTTCTATTCCCAAAAGATATTCCTATGAACTTTTTCTAAAGAATCTGAAAAGTTCGGCGAATAAGATATCTGGAATCCAATCAAAAAATAAAAAATGGTGGTTGGCCAATAAATATTTTTCAACTGGAGTTGAACATTTAAAGCCTGATGAGATGTTAAGAATAATAACCTGTTCAGTTCCGTTGTATTTTTATAGTGGCAAGCTGGAATATAAGATCATTTTTACAAGAATTTATCGGTAAAGAAAAAAGTGAAAGAACTGAAAATTTTACCCTAATTCCTAAAGACATTACAAGTTATTTTGACATGATTTTATTTGAAGCTAACAAAGAGTATACTCTATGTGGTCCTCAGGCTTATCTTTTTATTGCCCCTACTCACTGCCTATTTTTTATTGAAAAAGTTAAAATTGTTAAACCTGTTGATGAGGCAGAAACATCTAGTGCTGTTTTGTTTTTGGAACAGCCAATGGAACAGCCAATAGAACAGCCAATAGAACAGCCAATAGAACGAATAGAACAGCCAATGGAACAATTGATAATTCCAGACCAAATTCCACCACCACCGAAAATTTATAAAACGAGAAAAGTAGCAAGCGAAGAAGCCATTAGGTCGTATATGGAAACAATAGAAAATGTGATTTCTATGCCAGAAGCTAAACAACCCATGATGTGCCACACATCCCAAGTTCGCTACCAGCAAGTTCGCCACCAGCAGTCGGAAATTACACCTCTCCACCAGCAAGTTCGCCACCAGCAGTCGGAAACTACACCTCTCCATCAGCAGTCGGAAACTACACCTTTCCATCAGCAGTCGGAAACTACACCTTTCCATCAGCAGTCGGAAACTACACCTTTCCATCAGCAGTCGGAAACTACACCTCTCCACTCATCCCCGCAGTTGACACCAGTGATGCTCCACACATCTCAGCAGTCTGGAACCACACCAGTAATGTACCACTCATTCCAGCAGTCCACACCTGAAACTATAGTGCCTGAATCTAATGTGCCTGCCTCAATGCCTTCCTTATCGCAGATGTACTACTCGTCACCCCAAAGACCTGCCGCCGTTAAAAATATGAACCTTTTAAAAACAATTATGAAGAAAGAAAAATTCAAAGTACCTAAACTCCCTCCACAACCAAATGTGCGAGTAGAATCACCACTACCTCAATTTCTAAATACACCCAGATGTTCGGAAAGAATTCCAAATTTTGAACTCTCTGATGATATATTTAATTTTTTTCCTCTAACACCCTCTACAGAAAAATTTTTATATGACGAATTATCTAAAACTAATATATACTCACCCATATACTCACCCATAGGAAGTTGGAAATAATAAGTACTTATTGAAAGTTACTTTGTCTAGCTCTTTAAGTAGCTGTACTTTTAGGCCGGCTAAATGCGCAAGGCCACTAACCCAATATAATTTTACTTGTATATAATTTTACTTGTATATAAGAAAAAGCATTTTGTATGTCAGAGTGTACGTTGAGTTCAAGGAAGGCAAAAATATAAGACTAGTTCTTTAACTGTATATCCTAATAAGTGCTAGTTCTTTAACTGTTATAAATCTGATAATTTTTGTACCCGTGTCGATAAAAGCAAATAGACACAGGGGAAATGAACTCTCCCAGTAAAGAGTAGACAGTGTGACATACAGTAGTAGAATTTCTCAGTGTGACATACAGTAGTAACCAATTTACCACTGTAAAAATTTACTGTGAATCATGTATCTATGCAGTTTATAGGATTATTTGTACAAACACCACTGTGGTGACACTCTGTATAATTGTAAAAAGCTATGTATAAAAGTTTAATAAAAAAAATTATCAATATGTAACTAAAGACCTGTAATGTTTATATATTGATTGTAAGAGCTACTTTATCACTAGGGGGCGTAGCTCAAATGGTAGAGCGCTCGCTTAGCATGCGAGAGGTACCGGGATCGATACCCAGCGCTTCCAAATTTTTTCAAAAAATAATTTACAAATTATGGCTAAGTTTTAAACTAAAATTTTAAACCATTTTTAAACTGGCTAGTTTTTAAGGGCTACTAAAATTTTAAACCGTTTTTAAACTTGCTAAGTTTTTAAGGGCTACTAAAATTTTAAACCGTTTTTAAACCTTTACGAGCTAAAACTCTGGTACGTTTTAAAAAGTAGTAACTTTGCACTTGTCTCCTCACCTATATATGATCCTTCTGTCGCGTGGGTTATCAAGTGTTTAAAAAATGTTTGTTTACAAAAGGAATGGGGAGATAGAGCCCTTCTATTACCATCAAATGCTTGAATCGATCGAAAAGGCCAGCAAAGATTTAAAACAAGTAAATGCAAGATTGATAGCAGATAGAGTAAAGCGAGGACTGTGTCATAAATACAATTATACCACGGAAATTTTAAATTTAATAGCCGATGTTGCTGCTAGTTTAATTACCAAGCATTTCGAATACGATACTCTGGCAGCTAGATTTTTTCTCTCAAATATTTACAAAACTACTCAAGAAAAATTCAGCAATGTCATGTGGAAGTGCTTCACCGCTAAAGTAATAACTCTGAAATTTTACAATCTCGTGGAAAGTTTGGATTTGGATAATGAAATATTCTACGACTATAACGATTACACCTTCATGGGATTAAAAACCATGGTTGCCAGTACGTTATTAAAAATTAATGGAGTCATAGTAGAACGTCCCCAACATTCACTGATGAGAGTGGCTGTGCAGATTCACGGCAACGATAGAAAATCTGTACTTGAAACGTACGCGTTAATGAGAGATAAAATATTCATTCACGCGTGCCCGACTCTCATGAATGCGGGAACAATAGTACCTCAATTGTCTAGTTGTTTCTTGTTTCCCGCGGGAAAAGAAGAAACACTAGACGTTGCTAAAAAATGCGCGATAATTTCTGAATGTGCGGGGGGGTATAGGATTAAACATAAACTCTTTAAAAAACCCAGTCAAATCCTCTAAATTATTAAATTCGGTTATAAATTACGTGGATGGGGAGAGAAGAAGCAGTGCAATGGCCGTCTATATCGAACCTTGGCACCCACAGATATTTGAATATCTCAATTTAAAAAAGAACACAACCGCCGATGCAACGCGAGACTTATTTTATGCTCTGTGGGTCTGCGACTTATTTATGCAAAGAGTGAAAAACGACAAAAAGTGGTCGTTGATGTGGCCACAAGATTGTCCCGATCTCTCCAACAGTTGGGGGACTAGGTTCCAATCTCTGTATCAGGGTTACGAAAACAATAAGCGAATAGTGGTAGATCGCATCAGGGCTAGGGACTTGTGGCAACGCATCTTGGAAACGCAAATCGAAACGGGCGTTCCTTACATTCTATACAAGGACACCATCAATCGCAAGAGTAATCAGAAACATTGGGGTACGATTCCCTGTGGAAATTTATGCGCAGAGGTGACGTTATACAGTTCTGAAAAAGAAATTGCCGTGTGTAACTTGGCTTCCATTGCTCTCAACAAATTCGTCGTAAACAATAAGAGTTTCGATTTCGACAAGCTACACGAAATCACGAAAATCGTGACTAAAAATTTAAATAAAGTGATTGACGTTAATCATTATCCCCTACAGGAAGCTAAACTCTCGAACGAGAGACACAGACCCATCGGAATTGGAGTTCAGGGTCTGGCCGATACTTTTTTGTTACTTCGATTCCCATTCGATTCACTCAAGGCTCAAAGACTCAATAAAAAAATATTCGAAACAATCTATCACGGAGCATTGGAAGCGAGTTGCGAACTGGCTAAAAAATATGGTTACTACGAATCTTACCCGAATTCTCCCACTTCCCAAGATCTGTTTCAATTCGATTTGTGGAACGAGAAACACGAAACTTTTCATTGGTTATCTCTAAAATGCGAAATATCCAAGTATGGATTATTTAATTCCGTGTTGATATGTCTCATGCCCACCGCAACGACCAGTCAAATATTGGGTTGGTTGGTTGGTTGGTTGTTTTGGGTTTTATGGCGCATTGGCAACTGGGCCATAATGCGCCAAACAAAAGACAACATAAAAGATAAAAGAAGTGCAACCCGCAACCAAATTTAAAAACAAATGAGCTAATTGTAAAAAAGTAAAACAACAAAGAACAAGTGTAAAAATACAAACTAAAACAATAGAATATCAGGTGTAAGTGACCTGGAAAATATATACAATGTATAAGGTGGTAAAATCAAAATCCAGTAAAATATCGACGTCAAAAATATAAGTTAAATCAATCCCAGGTGTAAAAGACCTGGGCTATACAAAATATTAGGTAAAATCAAAATCTATTAAAATAACCACAATATTTTAAAAAGGAAAAAACTGAGGGTAAAAAGCTATGATCGGTTAAAAGATGTCCGAGTGTAAGAGGCTCGGACGCAAAATCATGAAAGGTAAAATGCAATTTTCGTTCATTATTAAAAGCTTCGCATTCGACTAAAATGTGTTTGATTGTTAAAATGGTGTCACAAAACTCGCACTTGGGTTCGTCGTCCGCCCGTAAAAGAAATGAATGTGTAAGAAACGAATGACCCAAGCGGAGCCGAGCAAGTACAACTTCCTCCTTGCAATTCCTGCGGTAACAAGACTGCCATGGTTTGACGATAGGTTTGATCTCAAAGAGCTTGTTTGTAAGCTGTTCTGACCAAGATCTCTGCCACTGTGCCCGGAGCTCGGTCGTAAAACGCTGCCGGAAATCCAGATAGGGAACCGGCAACGGAGAGCGGGATAGGGGCATGGCTGACTTGGCAGCAGCATCTGCCAAGTCGTTGCCCCTAATCCCGACGTGACCGGGCACCCAACAGAAATGGATGGTGGTGGTGGCTGCCAGACGATGTAGTTGCTGGCGGATCTTAGTAAGAACAGGGTGAGGCCGATGCCTCACCGAGATCAAAGCCTGTAGCGAGCTAAGCGAGTCGGTGTAAAGCACACACCGACGATGATGCTTAGTCGCTACGTGGTCCAAGGCGAGACTGATAGCGTGCAACTCTGCAGTGAAGATGGAACACTGCAGTGGATCTGGTCTGCAATGATTACATCACAGCAGACCATGGCTGATCCCACTGAAATGCCGGACTTCGAGCCATCTGTAAAGACAGGCAAGAAGTCCGGGTGCTCAGCACGATGGCTGGCAAAGAGTTGCCGGTACACACAGTCGGGTGTAAAGGCCTTCCCCGTCCTGCACAGGGAAAAATCGCAGGAAGGGGAAACAGCGAGCCATGGTGGAAGTGGCTCAGCTGTCGACTGTGCAACGCTATCGAGACTGGTGTTTATGTCTCTGAGGTAGCCTCGTACATGCAAACCAAAAGGACGAATGGCAGTCGGCCGATTATTGTAAAGCATTTCCCACTTCGGACTGAAAACACAGTCCCAAGTGGGATGGCCAGGCAGGGATCGCAATTTAGAAGCATATTGTAGGGACAACTGCTGACGGCGAAGAGATAAAGAAGGTTCGTCGGTCTCAACGTAAAGACTCTGGACCGGTGAGGTGCGGAAGGCTCCCGTGCAGACACGGAGGGCCTGGTGATGGAGAGGGTCCAGCACCTTCACCACCGAATCCCGGGCCGAGTCGTACACCTGGGATCCGTAGTCCAGTTTCGATCGGACAACCGCACGGTACAGGCGGAGCAAAGAACATCGGTCCGCCCCCCAAGAGAGGGAGGACAGGACCTTGACGATGTTCAATGCCCGCGTGCACTTGGACCTGAGATGACGTATGTGTGGTAAAAAGGTCAATTTCCGATCGAATATGAGACCGAGAAACTTGGTCTCCGCCACAACTGGAATGATGTTACCCCCGAGCCGCAGCTCGGGATCCAGATGAAGATTACGCTTGTGGCAAAAGTGCACACAAGCGGTCTTCTGTGGGGAGAACCGAAACCCGTTTGCCGTCGCCCAAACCGAAAGATTGTTCAGGGCAATTTGCAGTTGTCTTTCAATGACCCTCATGCTTGATGAAGAGCAAAAGATGCTAAAGTCATCAACATAGAGGGCATTGCCTACTGATGGAGGAAGTTGTCTAGTTATGGAATTAATCTTGACAGCGAAAAGCGTAACACTCAGAACGCAGCCTTGTGGCACCCCCTGTTCTTGGGGGTACGGCCGCGACAGAGTGTTACCGACACGGACACGAAAAGAGCGTGTCGATAAGAAGTTGGAGATGAAGATCGGCATGTGACCTCTTAAGCCGACACTGTGGAGGTCACGAAGAATGCCGAATCTCCAAGCCGTGTCGTACGCTTTTTCGATGTCGAAGAAAATTGACACCAGGTGCTCTCTACGTAAAAATGAGTTTCTGATAGCCGATTCGAGGCGTATCAGATGGTCAAGAGTTGACCGTTGCGTGCGAAAGCCACACTGGGTGTTGGAAAGAAGGTTGTGATGTTCTAAATACCAGATGAGTCTGGCATTTACCATTCTTTCCAACACCTTGCACACGCAGCTCGTCAATGCGATGGGACGATAATTGGAAGGAATCTTGGGATCTTTGCCTGGCTTGGGGAAGGCCAAGACGATGGCCTCCCGCCAGGAGTCCGGAAACTGCTCCTCGAGAAAAATGCGATTGAAGAGATGGAGCAGCCGATCCTTACTCGATGGTGAAAGATGTTGGAGCATGGCATAATGGACATTTCCGGCCCTACAGCAGAGGCACGAGAAGAGTTGCAGAGCCAGGCGAAGCTCCTCCGCTGTGAATGGCCTGTTGTAAGGCTCCAGGCCATTCGAGTGGAAAGACAGCGGAGAGCGCTCCGCCCTGCCCTTCTGGGCCAGAAACTCAGGGGAGTAAGAGGAAGACGAAGAGATGGAAGAGAACGACTCCCCCAGAGTGTCGGCAATTGCTTTGGGATCAGCAATTGCCTGTCCATTGTGCTCCAAGATCGATAACGAGTGGGACGTGTAGTTCCCACTCATCTTCCGGACTTTATCCCACACGACCTTGGAACTAGTCGTGCGGGTTATGGATGACGTATACTTGATCCAAGATTCCTTCTGGCTCTGGCGTCGGACGAAACGAGCTTTCGCCCTGGCGCGTTTGAAGTTCTCGAGGTTGGGGGTTGTCGGATATCTCCAAAACACCCCCCAAGCCTTGTTCTGAGCCTTACAAGCTGCGGTGCAATCTGGATTCCACCACGGTTTCGGAAAGCGAGGAAACCGTGTAGAAGTTTGAGGTTGGTTGGTTGGTTGTTTGGAGTTTATTGGCGCAACAGCAACTAGGGCTATATTGCGCCAAACAAACGATAAAAAGGGATAAAAGTCGCATAACCCACAACCAAAGTTAAAATGAACACAAACAAAACAGCACAAAACGACAAGTAAAAAGACTAAAAAGTAACAACAAATGTAGAAGTTAACAATAAAAATGGGTGTATAGGACCTGTTTAAAACACAAACAAGAGTAAAAACTAGGAAATAGGGTAAAAATCAAATACGTGTAAAATAACCAGTAAAACGTAAAAAGTCGAAAACAGGAGTTAAAAACGATTCATCAGATAAAAGATGGCTGAGTGTAAGAGGCTCAGCCATAAAATTGTGGAAGCTAAAATACATTTTTCGTTCAAGGTTAAAAGCCGGACACTGAATTAAAATATGTTTAACAGTTAAAATGGTGTCACAAAACTCGCACTTAGGTACTGCGTCCGCCTTAAGTAGAAAAGAGTGGGTTAAAAACGAGTGACCTAAGCGGAGCCGAGCAAGGACAACTTCCTCCTTACGATTCCTGCGGTAACAAGACTGCCACGGTTTGACGATAGGTTTGATCTCAAAGAGCTTGTTGGTAAGCTGTTCCGACCAAGATCTCTGCCACTGTGCCCGGAGCTCGATGGTGAAACGCTGCCGAAAATCCACATATGGAACCGGCAACGGAGAGTCGGACAGGGGCGTGGCTGACTTGGCAGCAGCATCTGCCAAGTCGTTGCCCCTGATCCCGACATGACCGGGCACCCAACAGAAGAGAATCGTGGTGGTGGCTGCCAGACGATGGAGCTGCTGGCGGATCTTGGAGAGAACAGGGTGAGGCCGATGCCTCACCGAGATCAAAGCCTGTAGCGAGCTAAGCGAGTCGGTGTAAAGCACACACCGACGATGATGCTTAGCTGCTATATGGTCCAAGGCAATGTTGATAGCATGCAACTCAGCAGTGAAGATGGAACACTGCTGTGGGATCTGGTCTGCAATGATTACATCACAGCAGACCATGGCTGATCCCACTGAAGTGCCGGACTTCGAGCCATCTGTGAAGACAGGCAAGAAGTCCGGGTGCACAGCACGATGGCTGGCAAAGAGTTGCCGGTACACACAGTCGGGTGTAAAGGCCTTCCCCGTCCTGCTTGGTTTGGTTGTTTTGGGTTTAATGGCGCATTAGCAACTCAGGCTATAATGCGCCAAACGAATGTCTAAATAAAAGCTAAAAGTCATCACACCCACAACCAAATTTAAAAATTTACTATATATATAAAGAGAAAACAATGTAAAACTATAAAAGGAAACATAGTTAACAAGAAACAAAGGTAGAAATGTATAATAAATATAAAAAGCACCCAGGTGTAAGCGACCTGGGTTATACATTGCAATAAAACTAGAGACGAGTAAAATATCCAGAATATTTTAAAAATTGGAAAACAGCGTTAAAACAACAATGCTCTGATAAAAGATGTCCGAGTGTAAGGGGCTCGGACATAAAATCGTGAAAGTTAAAATAGAGTCGACGTTCAAAGTTAAAAGCAGGACATGAAAGTAAAATATGTTTTATCGTTAAAACGGTGTCACAAAACTCGCACTTAGGTACTGCGTCCGCCTTAAGAAGAAAAGAGTGGGTTAAAAACGAGTGACCTAAGCGGAGCCGAGCAAGGACAACTTCCTCCTTACGATTCCTGCGAAAACAAGACTGCCACGGTTTGACAATGGGCTTGATCTCGAAGAGCTTGTTAGCAACCTGTTCAGACCAAGATCTCTGCCACTGTGCCCGGAGCTCGATGGTGAAACGCTGCCGGAAATCCACATATGGAACCGGCAACGGAGAGTCGGACAGGGGCGTGGCGGACTTGGCAGCAGCATCTGCCAAGTCATTGCCCCTGATCCCGACATGACCGGGCACCCAACAGAAGAGAATCGTGGTGGTGGCTGCCAGACGATGGAGCTGCTGGCGGATCTTGGAGAGAACAGGGTGAGGCCGATGCCTCACTGAGATCAAAGCCTGTAGCGAGCTAAGCGAGTCGGTGTAAAGCACACACCGACGATGATGCTTAGCTGCTATATGGTCCAAGGCAATGCTGATAGCATGCAACTCAGCAGTGAAGATGGAACACTGCTGTGGGATCTGGTCTGCAATGATTACATCACAGCAGACCATGGCTGATCCCACTGAAGTGCCGGACTTCGAGCCATCTGTGAAGACAGGCAAGAAGTCCGGGTGCACAGCACGATGGCTGGCAAAGAGTTGCCGGTACACACAGTCGGGTGTAAAGGCCTTCCCCGTCCTGCACAGGGAAAAATCGCAGGAAGGGGAAACAGCGAGCCAAGGTGGAAGTGGCTCAGCTGTCGACTGTGCGATGCTATCGAGACTGGTGTTGATGTCTCGCAGGTAACCTCGGACACGCAAACCGAAAGGACGAATGGCAGTCGGCCGATTCTGGTATAACATTTCCCACCTGGGACTGAAAACGCAGTCCCAAGTGGGATGGCCTGGCAGGGATCGCAATTTTGAAGCATACTGCAGGGACAACTGCTGACGGCGAATAGATAAAGATGGTTCATCGGTCTCAACGTAGAGACTCTGGACCGGTGAAGTGCGGAAGGCCCCCGTGCACACACGGAGGGCCTGATGATGGAGGGGGTCCAGCACCTTCACCACCGAATTCCGGGCGGAGTCATACACCTGGGATCCGTAGTCCAGTTTCGACCGGACAAGTGCACGGTAAAGGCGGAGCAAAGAACATCGGTCCGCCCCCCAAGAGAGGGAGGAGAGGACCTTGATGATGTTCAATGCCCGCGTGCACTTGGACCTGAGATGTCGAATATGTGGTAAAAAGGTCAATTTCCGGTCGAAGATGAGACCGAGAAACTTGGTCTCCGCCACAACTGGAATGATGTTACCTCCGAGCCGCAGCTCGGGGTCCAGATGAAGATTACGCTTGCGGCAAAAGTGCACACAAGCGGTCTTCTGTGGGGAGAACCGGAACCCATTGGCCGTCGCCCAAACCGAGAGATTGTTCAGGGCAGTTTGCAGTTGTCGTTCAATGACCCTCATGCTGGACGATGAGCAAAAGATGCTAAAGTCATCAACATAAAGGGCATTGCCTACAGTCGGAGGAAGTTGCCGTGTAATGGAATTTATCTTGACAGCGAAAAGCGTAACACTCAGGACGCAGCCTTGTGGCACCCCCTGTTCTTGGGGGAAAGGCCGCGATAGAGTGTTGCCGACACGAACTCGAAAAATACGAGAAGATAAAAAGTTTGCAATGAAGATCGGCATGTGACCTCGCAAGCCGAAGCTGTGAAGGTCACGAAGAATGCCGAATCTCCATGCCGTGTCGTACGCTTTTTCGATGTCGAAGAAAACTGACACCAGGTGCTCTCGACGTAAAAAAGAATTCCTGATCGCCGATTCGAGGCGGATCAGGTGGTCTAAAGTAGACCGGTGCCTGCGAAAGCCACACTGGGTGTTGGAAAGAAGGCCGTGATGTTCCAAATACCAGGCCAGCCTGGTATTTACCATCCTTTCCAACACCTTGCAGACGCAGCTCGTCAACGCAATTGGACGATAATTCGAAGGAATCTTGGGATCTTTTCCTGGCTTAGGGAAGGCCAAGACGATGGCCTCCCGCCAGGAGTCCGGAAACTGCTCCTCGATGAAAATACGGTTGAAGAGTCGGAGCAGTCGATCCTTACTCGATGGTGAGAGATGTTGGAGCATGGCATAATGGACATTGTCTGGCCCCACAGCAGATGCACGAGAAGTGTGCAGAGCAAGGCGAAGCTCCTCCGCTGTGAATGGCCTGTTGTAAGACTCCAGGCCATTCGAATGGAAGGACAGCGGAGAGCGTTCGGCCCTGCTCTTCTGGGCCAGAAACTCGGGGGAGTACGAGGACAGAGAAGAGATGGTGGAGAATGACTCCCCCAGTATGTCGGCAATTGCTCGAGGCGCAGCAATTGCCTGTCCATTGTGCTCCAGGATCGATAATGAGTGGGACGTGTACTTCCCACCCATCTTCCGGACCTTATCCCACACGACCTTAGAACTGGTCGTGCGGGTGATGGAAGATGTATATTTCATCCAAGATTCCTTCTGGCTCTGGCGCCGGACGAAACGGGCTTTCGCCCTGGCGCGTTTGAATGCTTCGAGGTTGGGGGACGTCGGATATCTCCGAAACACCCCCCAAGCCTTGTTCTGAGCCTTACGAGCTGCGGTGCAGTCGGGATTCCACCACGGTTTTGGGAACCGTGGAAACCGAGTCGAGGTCTGAGGAATAGTAGAGGCAGCTGCATGGACGATACAGTCCGTCAACTCCGCCACTGCGACATTGATGGGCTCCTGGCTGACAGAGTGCTCATCGAGCTCAGACAAGAGCTCGAAGCCACTCCAATCAGCCCGATCAAGCCTCCACCGGGAGACACGCGAAGGGCTGCAAGGCCCCCCACGAGAGATGGTACACACCACGGGGAGGTGATCGCTTCCATATGGATTGTCCTCGACCTCCCATGTAAAGAGTGGAAGGATCGAGGAGGAGCAGATGGTGAGGTCAATGGCAGTGAATGTGCGGGTTGGGGTATGAAAGTAGGTACTGACACCGGTGTTCAACAGGGAGAGCGATGGATCCAGGAGCCACTGCTCCAAGACCCGGCCCCTCCCGTTGGTGTCAGCACTGCCCCAGAGCGGACTGTGGCCGTTGAAGTCCCCCATGATGAGGAAGGGGGACGGCAGCTGCGAGACGAGGTCATCAAGGTCATCCCGGAAAATGACGCTTCCGGGCGGGAGATAGACAGAACAGACAGTCAACGAAAATCCCACAAAGAGGCGGATGGCGACCGCCTCTAAGTCGGTGGTGAGGGGAATGACCTGAAATGGAGAATGGTTGCTCACGAGGATGGCAACACCCCCGTGAGCTGGACCATCTCCATCCCGGTCCCGGCGAACCAGAGAAAAGTGCCGGATAGTGGGATTGTTGGCTGTCTGCAAGAATGTCTCCTGAAGGCACACGCAAAGGGGTTGGTGTGCCCTCAGGAGGACCTTGATGTCGTCAATATTCCTCTGGAATCCACGACAGTTCCATTGAAGGAGTGTGGCCATCTCAGGTCTTGGAAGAATTGGCGGACGTCTTTCGATTTATTTTAACCGTCGCCAGCGACGGTTTAGGAAAATTAGGGCGGTCGGTGTCCATGTCCTCGGAGTCGTCCGAGCAACATGGATCCGAGACCGCCGAACGAGGAGGTAAAATCTTCTTTTTGGGCCCCGGCGGGGGCCCCTTAGGTTTTGTAGGTCTTGCTGTCTGTGGGCGGGGAGGAGGGGGCCTTCCAGAGGTGGAAGGCACAGACACAGGAATAGAAACCGGTGTCGATGTCGAGATGGACACCGACGTCGGCTTCGCCTGCGTCAAGAGGTACTTAGCAGCAGGCGAGAAAGATTCAGCTGGTGGAACGCTGATGTCGGTCTGCACCGCCACGGAAGCCATCTTAACGACGGGCTTTCCGACCACCGCACTGGCATAGGAGACCTTGCCAGGTGGGGCAGGCGGTGCAGCGAGCTTTCTCGCCTCTGGATAGCTGATGTTGTGGAGGGTCTTCAGGCGCTGTACCTCTTTCTCCTCCAGCCACTTCGGACAGTCGCGGGAGTACGCCGGATGCTCACCACGGCAGTTGACACAGCATGCCTTATCTGCTGTGCAGTCAGGTTCAAGATGATCCTGACTGCCACAACGAGCACAGGTGGGCTTGCCCCGGCATGCAGTGCGGGCATGGCCAAACCTCTGGCATTGGAAACAACGCAGAGGGTTTGGTATAAATGGCCGCACCTCGCACTTTAAGTATCCTGCCTTGATAGAAGTAGGCAGGTGTGGTGAGTTGAAAGTTAGAATAAGTACCCGGCTGGGCTCTAACTTTCCATTACGGCGTGACGAAACCCGGTGGACTGCTATCACTCCCTGGGCTGAAAGCTCCGAGAGGATTTCCTCCTCAGAAACCTTGAGGAGGCCCCACTCGGAGATCACGCCCCGGGAGGAATTGAGCGTCTTGTGTGGAGTGACTTCGACTGCCACTCCACCAATCGCTGTAACCTTTAACAGAAGCTCCGAATGTTTGGAGCATGCAGTCTCCACCTGCAAGTCACCGGATCTTAGGCGCTTGACAGATTTCGGCTCTCCCGCAAGACCTTGTAAACCCTTATTTATAAAAAAGGGGGACATGTCCCCAAGTACCTGATCACCCGTAGAGTGGATGATCAGGAACTTCGGAGACGGAGACACACACGAAGACGAAGGCAAAGACAGAGAAGTTGGGGGTTCATGGCGAGCCCTCTTTGCGGCATTGCTCGAATTTTTAGGAGTTGGAGAACTCATGGTTGTGTTTAAAAATTTCAGTGCCCGTTGTCCCCACCCACCATGGAGTCCAACAAGGGGACGCCCAGTTGGGCGCCAGGGCTGCCCGGGCACCATACCCACACAGCCAGTGAGCCAAGCCCTCACTACAAAACAAAAAGGAAAAGGAAAAGAGAAACGGTGGGAAACTCGTCGGAGTTCCCACAAAAGAAAAAAGCAACAAAACAATAAAGTGCGAGGCAAGAGCTGGCCTCACAAAAGAAAGAAAACTACAAAATTAGTAAATGTGTGGGGAAACTCGCAAACCGTTGTCCGGACGGTGGACGAGGTTACTCACTGATCAGCATAGTTGACCCTAGCAGGACCAGCCCACCAGCCGATTGATCCTGAGGGGGCCGCCCCAGGACCTCCCGTTTACCTGAAGCAGAGGCCAAAGCAGTGTATAGCAGCGGCCCCGGAAGTCGCTGCCCAGCCCCGCGACAGACAGGCTCCCCAATGGCAAAACGGCCAAAGGGGACCCCACCAGTCATGAGCTGGGGAGAGAAGACGGGGACCCCTGAGCAACTGCCAGGATCCTCTTTTCCAGGGACACGGGTCTCCGCGCACGGCAAACACGCGGGCGAGCGTTTAGGACCCTGTGAAGGTAACCGAGCCAGCGGAACCTTCACAGGGTGGTCCCCTCACCACGGACAGGCTCTCGCATCGAGGGGCCCCGTCCTGCACAGGGAAAAATCGCAGGAAGGGGAAACAGCGAGCCAAGGTGGAAGTGGCTCAGCTGTCGACTGTGCGATGCTATCGAGACTGGTGTTGATGTCTCGCAGGTAACCTCGGACACGCAAACCGAAAGGACGAATGGCAGTCGGCCGATTCTGGTATAACATTTCCCACCTGGGACTGAAAACGCAGTCCCAAGTGGGATGGCCTGGCAGGGATCGCAATTTTGACGCATACTGCAGGGACAACTGCTGACGGCGAATAGATAAAGATGGTTCATCGGTCTCAACGTAGAGACTCTGGACCGGCGAAGTGCGGAAGGCCCCCGTGCACACACGGAGGGCCTGATGATGGAGTGGGTCCAGCACCTTCACCACCGAATCCCGGGCGGAGTCATACACCTGGGATCCGTAGTCCAGTTTCGACCGGACAAGTGCACGGTAAAGGCGGAGCAAAGAACATCGGTCCGCCCCCCAAGATAGGGAGGAGAGGACCTTGATGATGTTCAATGCCCGCGTGCACTTGGACCTGAGATGTCGGATATGTGATAAAAAGGTCAATTTCCGGTCGAAGATGAGACCGAGAAACTTGGTCTCCGCCACAACTGGAATGATGGTACCCCCGAGCCGCAGCTCGGGGTCCAGATGAAGATTACGCTTGCGGCAAAAGTGCACACAAGCGGTCTTCTGTGGGGAGAACCGGAACACATTGGCCGTCGCCCAAACCGAGAGATTGTTCAGGGCAGTTTGCAGTTGTCGTTCAATGACCCTCATGCTGGACGATGAGCAAAAGATGCTAAAGTCGTCAACATAGAGGGCATTGCCTACAGTCGGAGGAAGTTGCCGTGTAATGGAATTTATCTTGACAGCGAAAAGCGTAACACTCAGGACGCAGCCTTGAGGCACCCCCTGTTCTTGGGGGAAAGGCCGCGATAGAGTGTTGCCGACACGGACTCGAAAAACACGAGAAGATAAAAAGTTCGCGATGAAGATCGGCATGTGACCTCGCAAGCCGAAGCTGTGAAGGTCACGAAGAATGCCGAATCTCCATGCCGTGTCGTACGCTTTTTCGATGTCGAAGAAAACTGACACCAGGTGCTCTCGTCGTAAAAAGGAATTCCTGATCGCCGATTCGAGGCGGATCAGGTGGTCTAAAGTAGACCGGTGCCTGCGAAAGCCACACTGGGTGTTGGAAAGAAGGCCGTGATGCTCCAAATACCAGGCCAGCCTGGTATTTACCATCCTTTCCAACACCTTGCAGACGCAGCTCATCAACGCAATTGGACGATAATTGGAAGGAATCTTGGGATCTTTGCCTGGCTTAGGGAAGGCCAAGACGATGGCCTCCCGCCAGGAGTCCGGAAACTGCTCCTCGATGAAAATGCGGTTGAAGATTCGGAGCAGTCGATCCTTACTCGATGGTGAGAGATGTTGGAGCATGGCATAATGGACATTGTCTGGCCCCACAGCAGATGCACGAGAAGTGTGCAGAGCACGGCGAAGCTCCTCCGCTGTGAATGGCCTGTTGTAAGACTCCAGGCCATTCGAATGGAAGGACAGCGGAGAGCGTTCGGCCCTGCTCTTCTGGGCCAGAAACTCGGGGGAGTAGGAGGACAGGGAAGAGATGGTGGAGAATGACTCCCCCAGAATGTCGGCAATTGCTCGAGGCTCAGCAATTGCCTGTCCATTGTGCTCCAGGATCGATAATGAGTGGGACGTGTATTTCCCACCCATCTTCCGGACCTTATCCCACACGACCTTAGAACTGGTCGTGCGGGTGATAGAAGAAGTATATTTCATCCAAGATTCCTTCTGGCTCTGGCGCCGGACGAAACGGGCTTTCGCCCTGGCGCGTTTGAATGCTTCGAGGTTGGGGGACGTCGGATATCTCCGAAACACCCCCCAAGCCTTGTTGTGAGCCTTACGAGCTGCGGTGCAGTCGGGATTCCACCACGGTTTTGGGAACCGTGGAAACCGAGTCGAGGTCTGAGGAATAGTAGAGGCAGCTGCATGGACGATGCAGTCCGTCAACTCCGCCACTGCGACATTGATGGGCTCCTTGCTGACAGAGTGATCATCCAGCTCAGACAAGAGCTCGAAGCCACTCCAATCAGCCCGATCAAGCCTCCACCGGGAGACACGTGAAGGGCTGCAGGGCCCCCCACGAGAGATGGTGCACACCACGGGGAGGTGATCGCTTCCATATGGATTGTCCTCGACCTCCCATGTAAAGAGTGGAAGGATCGAGGAGGAGCAGATGGTGAGGTCAATGGCAGTGAAAGAGCGGGTTGGGGAATGAAAGTAAGTACTGACACCGGTGTTCAACAGGGAGAGAGACGGATCCAGGAGCCACTGCTCCAGGACCCGGCCCCTCCCGTTGGTGTCAGCACTGCCCCAAAGTGGACTGTGTCCGTTGAAGTCCCCCATGATGAGGAAGGGGGACGGCAGCTGCGAGACGAGGTCATCAAGGTCGTCCCGGAAAACGATGCTTCCGGGTGGGAGATAGACAGAACAGACAGTCAACGAAAATCCCACAAAGAGGCGGATGGCTACCGCCTCTAAGTTCGTGGTAAGAGGTATGACCTGGAATGGAGAATGGTTGCTCACGAGGACGGCAACACCTCCGTGGGCTGGACCATCTCCATCCCGGTCCCGGCGAACGAGAGAAAAGTGCCGGATAGTGGGATTGTTGGCCGTCTGTAAGAATGTCTCCTGAAGGCACACGCAGAGGGGTACATGTGCCCTCATGAGGACCTTGATGTCGTCAATATTCCTCTGGAATCCACGACAGTTCCATTGAAGGAGTGTGGCCATCTCAGGTCTTGGAAGAATTGGCGGACGACTTACGATTTATTTTAACCGTCGCCAGCGACGGTTTTGGAAAATTGGGGCGGTCGGTGTCCATGTCCTCGGAGTCGTCCGAGCAACACGGATCAGAGACCGCCGAACGAGGAGGTAAAATTTTCTTCTTGGGCCCCGGCGGGGGCCCCTTGGGTTTTGTAGGTCTTGCTGTCTGTGGGCGGGGTGGAGGGGGCCTTCCGGAGGTGGAAGTGGAAGGCACAGACACAGGAATAGAAACCGGTGTCGATGTCGAGATTGACACCGACGTCGGCTTCGCCTGCGTCAAGAGGTACTTAGCAGCAGGCGAGAAAGATTCAGCTGGTGGAACGCTGATGTCGGTCTGCACCGCCACAGAAGCCATCTTAACGATGGGCTTTCCGGCAACCGCACCGGCATAGGAGACCTTGCCAGGTGGGGCAGGCGGTGCAGCGAGCTTTCTCGCCTCTGGATAGCTGATGTTATGTAGGGTCTTGAGGCGCTGTACCTCTTTCTCCTCCAGCCACTTCGGACAGTCGCGGGAGTACGCCGGATGTTCACCACGGCAGTTTACACAGCATGCCTTTTCTGCTGTGCAGTCAGGTTCGAGATGATCCTGACTGCCACAACGAGCACAGGTGGGCTTGCCCCGGCATGCGGTGCGGGCATGACCAAACCTCTGGCATTGAAAGCAACGCAGAGGGTTGGGGATAAATGGCCGCACCTCGCAGTGTAAGTAGCCTGCCTTGATGGAAGTAGGCAGGTGTGGTGTGTTTGAAAGTTAGAATAAGTACCCTGGTGGGCTCTAACTTTCCATTACGGCGTGAAGAAACCCGGTGGACTGCTATCACTCCCTGGGCCGAAAGCTCCGAGAGGATTTCCTCCTCAGAAACCTTGAGGAGGCCCCACTCGGAGATCACGCCCCGGGAGGAATTGAGCGTCTTGTGTGGAGTGACTTCGACTGCCACTCCACCAATCGCTGTAACTTTTAATAGAAGCTCCGAATGCTTGGAGCACGCAGTCTCCACCTGCAAGTCACCAGATCTTAGGCGCTTGACAGATTTCGGTTCTCCCGCAAGACCTTGAATACCCTTGTGTATAAAAAACGGGGACATGTCCCCAAGAACCTGATCACCCGTAGAGTGGATGATCAGGAACTTCGGAGACGGAGACACACACGAAGACGAAGGCAAAGACAGAGAATTTGGGGGTTCATGGCGAGCCCTCTTTGCGGCATTGATCGGAGTTTTATGAGTTGGAGAACTCATGTTTGTTTTTAAGAAATTCAGTGCCCGTTGTCCCCACCCACCATGGAGTCCAACAAGGGGACGCCCAGTTGGGCGCCAGGGCTGCCCGGGCACCATACCCACACAGCCAGTGAGCCAAGCCCTCACTACAAAACAAAAAGGAAAAGTAAAAGAGAAATGGTGGGAAACTCGTCGGAGTTCCCACAAAAGAAAAGAAGCAACAAAGCAATAAAGTGTGAGGCAAGAGCTGGCCTCACAAAAGAAAGAAAACTACAAAATCAGTAAATGTGTGGGGAAACTCGCAAACCGTTGTCCGGACGGTGGACAAGGTTACTCACTGATCAGCATAGTTGACCCTAGCAGGACCAGCCCACCAGCCGATTGATCCTGAGGGGGCCGCCCCAGGACCTCCCGTTTACCTGAAGCAGAGGCCAAAGCAGTGTATAGCAGCGGCCCCGGAAATCGCTGCCCAGCCCCGCGACAGACAGGCTCCCCAATGGCAAAACGGCCAAAGGGGACCCCACCAGTCATGAGCTGGGGAGAGAAGACGGGGACCCCTGAGCAACTGCCAGGATCCTCCTTTCCAGGGACACGGGTCTCCGCGCACGGCAAACACGCGGGCGAGCGTTTAGGACCCTGTGAAGGTAACCGAGCCAGCGGAACCTTCACAGGTTGGTTGGTTGGTTGTTTGGGGTTTTTTGGCGCAAGAGCAACAGGGCTATATTGCGCCAAACAAAAAGATATAAAGTGATAAAAGTCATTGAACCCATAACCAAAGTTAAAAACACAGAGAAACATAACCAGAACAAGAAAGATAAGTAAAAATGGCAAAAAGTAACAACACGTGTAAAATCGACAATAAAATGGGTGTATAGGACCCAGTAAAAAACAGAAACAAGCGTAAAATCAAAGTGACAAAGTAAAATGGTTCATAAACGCATAAAATATCCAGTAAAACGTAAAAAGTCAAAAACAGGAGTTAAAAACGATTCATCGGATAAAAGATGTCCGAGTGTAAGGGGCTCGGACGTAAAATCATGAGAGTTAAAAAACATTCGTCTTTCAAAGTTAAAACATCGACATTCAATTAAAATATGTTTGATCGTTAAAATGGTGTCACAAAACTCGCACTTAGGTACTGCGTCCGCCTTAAGAAGAAATGAGTGGGTTAAAAACGAGTGACCTAAGCGGAGCCGAGCAAGGACAACTTCCTCCTTACGATCTCTGCGGTAACAAGACTGCCACGGTTTGACGATAGGTTTGATCTCAAAGAGCTTGTTGGTAAGCTGTTCCGACCAAGATCTCTGCCACTGTGCCCGGAGCTCGATGGTGAAACGCTGCCGGAAATCCACATATGGAACCGGCAACGGAGAGTCGGACAGGGGCGTGGCTGACCTGGCAGCAGAATCTGCCAAATCATTGCCCCTGATTCCGACATGACCGGGCACCCAACAGAAGAGCATCGTGGTGGTGGCTGCCAGACGATGGAGCTGCTGGCAGATCTTGGAGAGAACAGGGTGAGGCCGATGCCTCACGGAGATCAAAGCCTGTAGCGAGCTAAGCGAGTCGGTGTAAAGCACACACCGACGATGATGCTTAGCTGCTATATGGTCCAAGGCAATGCTGATAGCATGCAACTCAGCAGTGAAGATGGAACACTGCTGTGGGATCTGGTCTGCAATGATTACATCACAGCAGACCATGGCTGATCCCACTGAAGTGCCGGACTTCGAGCCATCTGTGAAGACAGGCAAGAAGTCCGGGTGCGCAGCACGATGGCTGGCAAAGAGTTGCCGGTACACACAGCCGGGTGTAAAGGCCTTCCCCGTCCTGCACAGGGAAAAATCGCAGGAAGGGGAAACAGCGAGCCAAGGTGGAAGTGGCTCAGCTGTCGACTGTGCGATGCTATCGAGACTGGTGTTGATGTCTCTGAGGTAGCCTCGGACACGCAAACCGAAAGGACGAATGGCAGTCGGCCGATTCTGGTATAACATTTCCCACCTGGGACTGAAAACGCAGTCCCAAGTGGGATGGCCTGGCAGGGATCGCAATTTTGATGCATACTGTAGGGACAACTGCTGACGGCGAATAGATAAAGAAGGTTCATCGGTCTCAACGTAGAGACTCTGGACCGGCGAAGTGCGGAAGGCCCCCGTGCACACACGGAGGGCCTGATGATGGAGTGGGTCCAGCACTTTCACCACCGAATCCCGGGCGGAGTCATACACCTGGGATCCGTAGTCCAGTTTCGACCGGACAAGTGCACGGTAAAGGCGGAGCAAAGAACATCGGTCTGCCCCCCAAGAGAGGGAGGAGAGGACCTTGATGATGTTCAATGCCCGCGTGCACTTGGACCTGAGATGTCGAATATGAGATAAAAAGGTCAATTTCCGGTCGAAGATGAGACCGAGAAACTTGGTCTCCGCCACAACTGGAATGATGTTACCCCCGAGCCGCAGCTCGGGGTCCAGATGAAGATTACGCTTGCGGCAAAAGTGCACACAAGCGGTCTTCTGTGGGGAGAACCGGAACCCATTGGCCGTCGCCCAAACCGAGAGATTGTTCAGGGCAGTTTGCAGTTGTCGTTCAATGACCCTCATGCTGGACGATGAGCAAAAGATGCTAAAGTCATCAACATAGAGGGCATTGCCTACAGTTGGAGGAAGTTGCCGTGTAATGGAATTTATCTTGACAGCGAAAAGCGTAACACTCAGGACGCAGCCTTGTGGCACCCCCTGTTCTTGGGGGAAAGGCCGCGACAGAGTGTTGCCGACACGAACTCGAAAAAGACGAGAAGATAAAAAGTTTGCAATGAAGATCGGCATGTGACCTCGCAAGCCGAAGCTGTGAAGGTCACGAAGAATGCCGAATCTCCATGCCGTGTCGTACGCTTTTTCGATGTCGAAGAAAACTGACACCAGGTGCTCTCGTCGTAAAAAAGAATTCCTGATCGCCGATTCGAGGCGGATCAGGTGGTCTAAAGTAGACCGGTGCCTGCGAAAGCCACACTGGGTGTTGGAAAGAAGGCCGTGATGTTCCAAATACCAGGCCAGCCTGGTATTTACCATCCTTTCCAACACCTTGCAGACGCAGCTCGTCAACGCAATTGGACGATAATTGGAAGGAATCTTGGGATCTTTCCCTGGCTTAGGGAAGGCCAAGACGATGGCCTCCCGCCAGGAGTCCGGAAACTGCTCCTCGAGGAAAATACGGTTGAAGAGTCGGAGCAGTCGATCCTTACTCGATGGTGAGAGATGTTGGAGCATGGCATAATGGACATTGTCTGGCCCAACAGCAGATGCACGAGAAGTGTGCAGAGCATGGCGAAGCTCCTCCGCTGTGAATGGCCTGTTGTAAGACTCCAGGCCATTCGAATGGAAGGATAGCGGAGAGCGTTCGGCCCTGCTCTTCTGGGCCAGAAACTCGGGGGAGTACGAGGAAGAGGAGGAGATGGAGGAGAATGACTCCCCCAGAGTGTCGGCAATTGCACGAGGATCAGCAATTGCCTGTCCATTGTGCTCCAGGATCGATAATGAGTGGGACGTGTACTTCCCACCCATCTTCCGGACCTTATCCCACACGACCTTAGAACTGGTCGTGCGGGTGATAGAAGATGCATATTTCATCCAAGATTCCTTCTGGCTCTGGCGCCGGACGAAACGGGCTTTCGCCCTGGCGCGTTTGAATGCTTCGAGGTTGGGGGACGTCGGATATCTCCGAAACACCCCCCAAGCCTTGTTCTGAGCCTTACGAGCTGCGGTGCAGTCGGGATTCCACCACGGTTTTGGGAACCGTGGAAACCGAGTCGAGGTCTGAGGAATAGTAGAGGCAGCTGCATGGACGATGCAGTCCGTCAACTCCGCCACTGCGACATTGATGGGCTCCTGGCTGACAGAGTGATCATCAAGCTCAGACAAGAGCTCGAAGCCACTCCAGTCAGCCCGATCAAGCCTCCACCGGGAGACACGCAAAGGGCTGCAGGGCCCCCCACGAGAGATGGTGCACACCACGGGGAGGTGATCACTTCCGTATGGATTGTCCTCGACCTCCCATGTAAAGAGTGGAAGGATCGAGGAGGAGCAGATGGTGAGGTCAATGGCAGTGAACGAGCGGGTTGGGGAATGAAAGTAAGTACTGACACCGGTGTTCAACAGGGAGAGAGAAGGATCCAGGAGCCACTGCTCCAGGACCCGGCCCCTCCCGTTGGTGTCAGCACTGCCCCAAAGTGGACTGTGTCCGTTGAAGTCCCCCATGATGAGGAAGGGGGACGGCAGCTGCGAGATGAGGTCATCAAGGTCGTCCCGGAAAACGATGCTTCCGGGTGGGAGGTAGACAGAACAGACAGTCAACGAAAATCCCACAAAGAGGCGGATCGCTACCGCCTCTAAGTTTGTAGTAAGGGGAATGACCTGGAATGGAGAATGGTTGCTCACGAGGATGGCAACACCCCCGTGAGCTGGACCATCTCCATCCCGGTCCCGGCGAACGAGAGAAAAGTGCCGGATAGTGGGATTGTTGGCTGTCTGCAAGAATGTCTCCTGAAGGCACACGCAAAGGGGTTGGTGTGCCCTCAGGAGGACCTTGATGTCGTCAATATTCCTCTGGAATCCACGACAGTTCCATTGAAGGAGTGTGGCCATCTCAGGTCTTGGAAGAATTGGCGGACGTCTTACGATTTATTTTAACCGTCGCCAGCGACGGTTTAGGAAAATTAGGGCGGTCGGTGTCCATGTCCTCGGAGTCGTCCGAGCAACATGGATCCGAGACCGCCGAACGAGGAGGTAAAATTTTCTTTTTCGGCCCCGGCGGGGGCCCCTTGGGTTTCGTAGGTCTTGCTGTCTGTGGGCGGGGTGGAGGGGGCCTTCCAGAGGTGGAAGTGGAAGGCACAGACACAGGAATAGAAACCGGTGTCGATGTCGAGGTTGACACCAACGTCGGCTTCGCCTGTGTCAAGAGGTACTTGGCAGCAGGCGAGAAAGATTCAGCTGGTGGAACGCTGATGTCGGTCTGCACCGCCACGGAAGCCATCTTAACGATGGGCTTTCCGGCAACCGCACCGGCATAGGAGACCTTGCCAGGTGGGGCAGGCGGTGCAGCGAGCTTTCTCGCCTCTGGATAGCTGATGTTATGAAGGGTCTTGAGGCGCTGTACCTCTTTCTCCTCCAGCCACTTCGGACAGTCGCGGGAGTACGCTGGATGCTCACCACAGCAGTTGACACAGCATGCCTTTTCTGCTGTGCAGTCAGGTTCAAGATGATCCTGACTGCCACAACGAGCACAGGTGGGCTTGCCCCGGCATGCGGTGCGGGCATGGCCAAACCTCTGGCATTGGAAACAACGCAGAGGGTTTGGTATAAATGGCCGCACCTCGCACTTTAAGTATCCTGCCTTGATAGAAGTAGGCAGGTGTGGTGAGTTGAAAGTTAGAATGAGTACCCGGCTGGGCTCTAACTTCCCATTACGGCGTGACGAAACCCGGTGGACTGCTATCACTCCCTGGGCTGAAAGCTCCGAGAGGATTTCCTCCTCAGAAACCTTGAGGAGGCCCCACTCGGAGATCACGCCCCGGGAGGAATTGAGCGTCTTGTGTGGAGTGACTTCGACTGCCACTCCACCAATCGCTGTAACCTTTAACAGAAGCTCCGAATGTTTGGAGCATGCAGTCTCCACCTGCAAGTCACCGGATCTTAGGCGCTTGACAGATTTCGGCTCTCCCGCAAGACCTTGTAAACCCTTGTTGATAAAAAAGGGGGACATATCCCCAAGTACCTGATCACCCGTAGAGTGGATGATCAGGAACTTCGGAGACGGAGACACACACGAAGACGAAGGCATAGACAGAGAAGTAGGGGGTTCATGGCGAGCCCTCTTTGCGGCATTGTTCGTATTTTTATGAGTTGGAGAACTCATGGTTGTTTTTAAAAAATTCAGTGCCCGTTGTCCCCACCCACCATGGAGTCCAACAAGGGGACGCCCAGTTGGGCGCCAGGGCTGCCCGGGCACCATACCCACACAGCCAGTGAGCCAAGCCCTCACTACAAAACAGAAAGTAAAGTAAAAGAGAAATGGTGGGAAACTCGTCGGAGTTCCCACAAAATAAAAGAAGCAACAAAGCAATAAAGTGTGAGGCAAGAGCTGGCCTCACAAAAGAAAGAAAACTACAAAATTAGTAAATGTGTGGGGAAACTCGCAAACCGTTGTCCGGACGGTGGACAAGGTTACTCACTGAACAGCATAGTTGACCCTAGCAGGACCAGCCCACCAGCCGATTGATCCTGAGGGGGCCACCCCAGGACCTCCCGTTTACCTGAAGCAGAGGCCAAAGCAGTGTATAGCAGCGGCCCCGGAAGTCGCTGCCCAACCCCGCGACAGACAGGCTCCCCAATGGCAAAACGGCCAAAGGGGACCCCACCAGTCATGAGCTGGGGAGAGAAGACGGGGACCACTGAGCAACTGCCAGGATCCTCCTTTCCAGGGACACGGGTCTCCGCGCACGGCAAACACGCGGGCGAGCGTTTAGGACCCTGCGAAGGTAACCGAGCCAGCGGGAACCTTCACAGGGTGGTCCCCTCACCACGGACAGGCTCTCGCATCGAGGGGACTCAGCAGTGAAGATGGAACACTGCTGTGGGATCTGGTCTGCAATGATTACATCACAGCAGACCATGGCTGATCCCACTGAAGTGCCGGACTTCGAGCCATCTGTGAAGACAGGCAAGAAGTCCGGGTGCTCAGCACGATGGCTGGCAAAGAGTTGCCGGTACACACAGTCGGGTGTAAAGGCCTTCCCCGTCCTGCACAGGGAAAAATCGCAGGAAGGGGAAACAGCGAGCCAAGGTGGAAGTGGCTCAGCTGTCGACTGTGCAATGCTATCGAGACTGGTGTTGATGTCTCGCAGGTAACCTCGGACACGCAAACCGAAAGGACGAATGGCAGTCGGCCGATTCTGGTATAACATTTCCCACCTGGGACTGAAAACGCAGTCCCAAGTGGGATGGCCTGGCAGGGATCGCAATTTTGAAGCATACTGCAGGGACAACTGCTGACGGCGAATAGATAAAGATGGTTCATCGGTCTCAACGTAAAGACTCTGGACCGGTGAAGTGCGGAAGGCCCCCGTGCACACACGGAGGGCCTGATGATGGAGGGGGTCCAGCACCTTCACCACCGAATCCCGGGCGGAGTCATACACCTGGGATCCGTAGTCCAGTTTCGACCGGACAAGTGCACGGTAAAGGCGGAGCAAAGAACATCGGTCCGCCCCCCAAGAGAGGGAGGAGAGGACCTTGATGATGTTCAATGCCCGCGTGCACTTGGACCTGAGATGTCGAATATGTGGTAAAAAGGTCAATTTCCGGTCGAAGATGAGACCGAGAAACTTGGTCTCCGCCACAACTGGAATGATGTTACCCCCGAGCCGCAGCTCGGGGTCCAGATGAAGATTACGCTTGCGGCAAAAGTGCACACAAGCGGTCTTCTGTGGGGAGAACCGGAACCCATTCGCCGTCGCCCAAACCGAGAGATTGTTCAGGGCAGTTTGCAGTTGTCGTTCAATGACCCTCATGCTGGACGATGAGCAAAAGATGCTAAAGTCATCAACATAGAGGGCATTGCCTA
The DNA here is from genome assembly GCA_038380435.1 of Ryuthela nishihirai. Taxonomy (NCBI): domain Eukaryota; kingdom Metazoa; phylum Arthropoda; class Arachnida; order Araneae; family Heptathelidae; genus Ryuthela; species Ryuthela nishihirai. The sequence goes on from JAWZYU010000006.1 coordinate 71,185,856, forward strand.
CAGTCGGAGGAAGTTGCCGTGTAATGGAATTTATCTTGACAGCGAAAAGCGTAACACTCAGGACGCAGCCTTGAGGCACCCCCTGTTCTTGGGGGAAAGGCCGCGACAGAGTGTTGCCGACACGAACTCGAAAAATACGAGAAGATAAAAAGTTCGCAATGAAGATCGGCATGTGACCTCGCAAGCCGAAGCTGTGAAGGTCACGAAGAATGCCGAATCTCCATGCCGTGTCGTACGCTTTTTCGATGTAGAAGTACCGGCAACTCTTTGCCAGCCATCGTGCTGAGCACCCGGACTTCTTGCCTGTCTTTACAGATGGCTCGAAGTCCGGCACTTCGGTGGGATCAGCCATGGTCTGCTGTGATGTAATCATTGCAGACCAGATCCCACTGCAGTGTTCCATCTTCACTGCAGAGTTGCATGCTATCAGCCTCGCCTTGGACCACGTGGCGACTAAGCATCATCGTCGGTGTGTGCTTTACACCGACTCGCTTAGCTCGCTACAGGCTTTGATCTCGGTGAGGCATCGGCCTCACCCTGTTCTTACCAAGATCCGCCAGCAGCTACATCGTCTGGCAGCCACCACCACCATCCATTTCTGTTGGGTGCCCGGTCACGTCGGTATCAGGGGCAACGACTTGGCAGATGCTGCTGCCAAGTCAGCCACGCCCCTGTCCGACTCTCCGTTGCCGGTTCCTTATCTGGATTTCCGGCAGCGTTTCGCCACCGAGCTCCGGGCACAGTGGCAGAGATCTTGGTCAGAACAGCTTACTAACAAGCTCTTTGAGATCAAACCTATCATCAAACCATGGCAGTCTTGTTACCGCAGGAATCGCAAGGAGGAAGTTATACTTGCTCGGCTCCGCTTGGGTCATTCGTTTATTACACATTCGTTTCTTTTACGGGCGGACGACGAACCCAAGTGTGAGTTTTGTGACACCTTTTTAACGATCAAACACATTTTAATTTCATGTCATTGTTTTAACATCGAACGTCGTATGTTTTTTAACTTTCACGATTTTACGTCCGAGCCCCTTACACTCGGACATCTTTTATCCGACCATTGTACTTTTACCTCTCTCTTTCAATTTTTACGATTTACTGGATATTTTAATCGCATATAGTTTTTACTCTTCAGCTTTTTATATCTATGATTTTACCACCTTATACATTGTTTGTGTATCCCAGGTCATTTACACCTGGTATTCTATTGTTTTCTTTTGTAATTTTACACTTGTTCTTTGTTGTTTTACCTTTTTACAATTTTGCTAATCTCTTTTAAATGTGGTTGCGGGTTTACATGTCTTTTATCTTTTATCTTGTCTTTTGTTTGGCGCATTATGGCCTAGTCGCCGATGCGCCATAAAACCCAAAACAACCAACCAACCAACCGATGTAGAAGTTTGAGGAATTGTTGATGCAGCTGCATCTACGATACAGTCCGTTATCTCCGCTACTGCCACATTGATTGGCTCCTGGCGGACGGAGTGGTCGTCGAGCTCAGAGAGCAGCTCGAAACCACCCCAGTCAGCCCGATCCAGCCTGCACCGTGAAACGCGTCAAGGGCTGCAAGGCCCCCCACGGGAGATGGTGCACACCACGGGGAGGTGATCGCTTCCGTAAGGGTTGTCCTCGACCTCCCTTGTAAAGAGTGGAAGGATCGAGGAGGAGCAGATGGTGAGGTCAATGGCAGTGAAAGTGCGGGTTGGGGAGTGAAAGTAAGTACTGACACCGGTGTTCAACAGGGAGAGAGAAGGATCCAGGAGCCACTGCTCGAGGACCCCACCCCTCCCGTTGGTGTCAGCACTGCCCTAAAGTGGACTGTGTCCGTTGAGGTCCCCCATAATGAGGAAGGGGGACGGCAGCTGCGAGACGAGATCATCAAGGTCTTCCTGGAAGACGATGCTCCCAGGGGGAAGATATACAGAGCAGACAGTCAGCGAGAACCCCACGAAGAGACGGATGGCTACCGCCTCTAAGTTGGTGCTGAGGTTTACGACCTGGAATGGAGAATGGTTGCTCACGAGGATGGCGACACCCCCGCGAGCTGGACCATCTCCATCCCGGTCCCGGCGAACCAGTGAAAAGTGCCGGATCGTGGGATCTGTGACTGGCTGCAAGTATGTCTCCTGCAGGCACACACAGATGGGCTGGTGTGCCTGAAGGAGGGCCTTGATGTCGTCTAGATTCCTCTGGAATCCACGACAATTCCATTGTAGGAGTGTGGCCATCTCAGGACTTAGAAGAGTGGGCGGACGACAAATTTCTATTCAGTTTAACCGCCGCAGAGGACGGTTTAGTGAATAGGGGGCGGTCAGTATCCATGTCCTCGGAATCGTCCGAGGGGCATGGATCGGTGACCGCCCTTTGAGAAGGAGTGATGATTTTCTTTTTAGGCCCCGGTGGGGGCCCCTTCGGTTTGGAAGGTCTTGCTGTCTGAGGACGGGAAGGAGGAGGCCTTCCGGTGGAGGTGGAAGGCTGAGCTGCAGGAATGGAAACCGGGGTTGATGTCGAAGTCGACACCACCCTCGGTCTCGCCTGCGTGAGGAGGTACTTCGCAGCTGGCGAGAAAGACTCAGTAGGTGGTACACTGATGTCAGTCTGCACCGCAACCGAAGTCATTGGAACGATGGGCTTTCCAATGACTGCACTGGCATAGGAAACCTTGCCAGGCGGGGCAGGCGGTGCAGCAAGCTTTCTCGCCTCTGCATAAGAGATGTTATTTATGACTTTGAGGCGTTGTACCTCCTTTTCCTCTTTCCACTTCGGACAGTCGCGGGAGTACGCCGGATGTTCGCCACTACAGTTCACACAGCATGCCTTTTCTGCTGTGCAGTCAGGATCGAGATGATCCTTACTGCCACAGCGAGCACGGGTGGGCATGCCCCTGCATGCTGTGCGGGCATGACCGTATGTCTGACACTGAAAACAGCGCAGAGGGTTCGGTATATACGGCCGTACCTCACAATGTAAATAACCTGCCTTGATGGAAGAAGGCAGGCGTGGCGTGTTGAATGTCACGATTAGCACCCAGGTGGGTGTTAATTTCCCATCACGGCGTGTTGAAACCCGGTGGACCGCTGTTACTCCTTGAGGTGTGAGCTCCGAGAGGATCTCCTCTTCAGTGACTTTGAGGAGGCCCCACTCGGCGATCACACCCCGAGAGGAATTCAAAGTTTTATGGGGAGTGACTTCGACAGCCACCCCACCAATATCTTTTACTTTCAGGAGTAGTTCGGAGTGTTTTGAACAAGCGGTCTCAACTTGTAAGTCGCCAGATCGTAAGCGCTTTACAGATTTCGGTTCTCCCGCAAGACCTTTCAAACCTTTATTAACGAAAAAAGGGGACATGTCCCCAAGTACCTGATCACCCGTGGAGTGGATGATCAGGAACTTTGGGAACGAAGACACAGACACAGAAGACGACGGCAGAGATAACGTAGACAACGAGGAAGATGGGGGCTCACGTCGAGCCCTCTTGTTGGCGGCGATCGCATTATTTTCTTCATTCTCTCGCATGTTTGTTTTTGTGTGGTTCAGTGCCCGCTGTCCCCACCCTCCACGGAGCCCAACAAGGGGACGCCCAGTCGGGCGCCAGGGCTACGCAGGCACTATACCCACACAGACAGTGAGCCAAGCCCTCACAAATAAATAGAAAGTAAATAAAAAGAGAAATGTGCAGAACAAAAACGTTCTACACAAATGAAACAAAGCGCAAAAATAAGAATATTGTGACTGCCAAACTGGCTGCACAAAGAAAGGATAACGACAAAAGGAAAAGAATCTGTGAGGAAACTTGTAAACCTGTACCCGGACCGTGGGCAAGGTTACTCACCGCTCTGCACGGTTGACCCTAGCAGGACCTGCCCACCAGCCGATTGCTCCTGGGGGGGCCACCCCAGGAGCTCCCGTTTACCGGAAGCAGAGGCCAAAGCAGTGTATAGCAGAGGCCCCGGAATCCGCTGCCCAGCCCCGCGACCGACAGGCTCCCCAATGGCAAGACGGCCAATGGGGACCACGCCAGTCATGAGCTGAGGAGAGAAGACGGGGACCCCCGAGCAACTACCAGGATCCTCCTTTCCCGGGACACGGGTCTCCGCGCACGGCAAACACGCGGGCGAGCGTTTAGGACCCTGTGAAGGTAACCGAGCCAGCGGAACCTTCACAGGGTGGTCCCCTCACCACGGACAGGCTCTCGCATCGAGGGGTCAGTTTGAAGATAAAACGTATATTGACTACATGCCCGACTTAATTTTAAACAAATTTCTAACAACGTTAGATGTGTGTGAATTTCGTAGCGAGTTTTTTGACAGAATTTCCAAGTGTACTATCAACAATTTAAAACGCAAGTGCGAGGTAAGTTGTTTCACTATGTTTCACTAATGCATGTTTTACCATGTTTCAATGCATGTTTTACCGTGTTTCAATGCATGTTTTACCATGTTTTACCGTGTTTAACCGTGTTTTACCATGTTTAACTAATGCATGTTTAACCGTGTTTAACTAATGCATGTTTAACCGTGTTTCAATGCATATTTTACCATGTTTAACCATGTTTTACCATGTTTAAATTTATAAATAATTTATTCTAATTTTTTCCCTATAGGCATTGAAATATAAATGGGAATTGTTATCGGTAAGTTTCTTGTATTTCTTCATTCAGTTGGTTGGTTGGTTGGTTGGTTGGGGTTTAATGGCGCATCGGCTACAAGGCCATAATGCGCCAAACAAAAGATAATATAAAAGATAAAAGACATCGAACCCCGTAACCAAAAGTTAAAATACAGTTTCAACATTGAAAAGTGGTAAAACAACAGAAAACAAGTGTATAGGAACAGAGTAAAACAAGTGTAGAAATATTAAATAATATAATCCCAGGTGTAAGAGACCTGGGGTAAATAATGCATAAATTACGGTAAAATCAACTTCGTTTAAAATATCCACAATATTTCAAAAAGTTAAAAACTGGAGATAAAATGCAATGATCAGATAAAAGATGTCCGAGTGTAAGAGGCTCGGACATAAAATTATGAAAGCTAAAATAACATTGACGTTCGAAATTAAAACACGGACATTCGATTAAAATATGTTGGTTGGTTGGTTGGTTGGTTGGTTGGGGTTTAATGGAGCATCGGCTACAAGGCCATAATGCGCCAAACAAAAGATAATATAAAAGATAAAAGACATCGAACCCCGTAACCAAAAGTTAAAATACAGTTTCAACATTGAAAAGTGGTAAAACAACAGAAAACAAGTGTATAGGAACAGAGTAAAACAAGTGTAGAAATATTAAATAATATAATCCCAGGTGTAAGAGACCTGGGGTAAATAATGCATAAATTACGGTAAAATCAAATTCGTTTAAAATATCCACAATATTTCAAAAAGTTAAAAACTGGAGATAAAATGCAATGATCAGATAAAAGATGTCCGAGTGTAAGAGGCTCGGACATAAAATTATGAAAGCTAAAATAACATTGACGTTCGAAATTAAAACACGGACATTCGATTAAAATATGTTTAATAGTTAAAATGGTGTCACAAAACTCGCACTTAGGTACGTCGTCCGCCCGTAAAAGAAACGAATGAGTAATAAACGAGTGACCTAAGCGGAGCCGAGCAAGTACAACTTCCTCCTTGCGATTCCTGCGGTAACAAGACTGCCATGGTTTGACGATAGGTTTGATCTCAAAGAGCTTGTTCGTAAGCTGTTCTGACCAAGATCTCTGCCACTGTGCCCGGAGCTCGATGGTAAAACGCTGCCGGAAATCCAGATAGGGAACCGGCAACGGAGAGTCGGAGAGGGGCGTGGCTGACCTGGCAGCAGAATCTGCCAAATCATTACCCCTGATTCCGACGTGACCGGGCACCCAACAGAAGAGAATCGTGGTGGTGGCTGCCAGACGATGGAGCTGCTGGCGGATCTTGGAGAGAACAGGGTGAGGCCGATGCCTCACTGAGATCAAAGCCTGTAGCGAGCTAAGCGAGTCGGTGTAAAGCACACACCGACGATGATGCTTAGTCGCCACGTGGTCCAAGGCGAGGCTGATAGCGTGCAACTCTGCAGTGAAGATGGAACACTGCAGTGGGATCTGGTCTGCAATGATTACATCACAGCAGACCATGGCTGATCCCACCGAAGTGCCGGACTTCGAGCCATCTGTAAAGACAGGCAAGAAGTCCGGGTGCTCAGCACGATGGCTGGCAAAGAGTTGCCGGTACACACAGTCGGGTGTAAAGGCCTTCCCCGTCCTGCACAGGGAAAAATCGCAGGTAGGGGAAACAGCGAGCCATGGTGGAAGTGGCTCAGCTGTCGACTGTGCAACGCTATCGAGACTGGTGTTGATGTCTCTGAGGTAGCCTCGGACTCGCAAACCAAAAGGACGAATGGCAGTCGGCCGATTATTGTAAAGCATTTCCCACTTCGGACTGAAAACGCAGTCCCAAGTGGGATGGCCAGGCAGGGATCGCAATTTAGAAGCATATTGTAGGGACAACTGCTGACGGCGAACAGATAAAGACGGTTCGTCGGTCTCAACGTAAAGACTCTGGACCGGTGAGGTGCGGAAGGCTCCCGTGCAAACACGGAGAGCCTGATGATGGAGGGGGTCCAGCACCTTCACCACCGAATCCCGGGCCGAGTCGTACACCTGGGATCCGTAGTCCAGTTTCGATCGGACAAGTGCACGGTACAGGCGGAGCAAAGAACATCGGTCCGCCCCCCAAGAAAGGGAGGAGAGGACCTTGACGATGTTCAATGCCCGCGTGCACTTGGACCTGAGATGACGTATGTGTGGTAAAAAGGTCAATTTCCGATCGAATATGAGACCGAGAAACTTGGTCTCCGCCACAACTGGAATGATGTTACCCCCGAGCCGCAGCTCGGGATCCAGGTGAAGATTACGCTTGTGGCAAAAGTGCACACAAGCGGTCTTCTGTGGGGAGAACCGAAACCCGTTTGCCGTCGCCCAAACCGAAAGATTGTTCAGGGCAATTTGCAGTTGTCTTTCAATGACCCTCATGCTGGAAGATGAGCAAAAGATGCTAAAGTCATCAACATAGAGGGCATTGCCTACGGATGGAGGAAGTTGTCTTGTTATGGAATTAATCTTGACAGCGAAAAGCGTAACACTCAGAACGCAGCCTTGTGGCACCCCCTGTTCTTGGGGGTACGGCCGCGACAGAGTGTTACCGACACGGACACGAAAAGAGCGTGTCGATAAGAAGTTGGAGATGAAGATCGGCATGTGACCTCTCAAGCCGTAGCTGTGGAGGTCACGAAGAATGCCGAATCTCCAAGCCGTGTCGTACGCTTTTTCGATGTCGAAGAAAATTGACACCAGGTGCTCTCTTCTTAAAAAAGAATTTCTGATAGCCGATTCGAGGCGTATCAGGTGGTCAAGAGTTGACCGTTGCCTGCGAAAGCCACACTGGGTGTTGGAAAGAAGGCCGTGATGTTCTAAATACCAGACGAGTCTGGCATTTACCATTCTTTCCAACACCTTGCACACGCAGCTCGTCAATGCGATTGGACGATAATTGGAAGGAATCTTGGGATCTTTGCCTGGCTTGGGGAAGGCCAAGACGATGGCCTCCCGCCAGGAGTCCGGAAACTGCTCCTCGAGAAAAATGCGATTGAAGAGATGGAGCAGCCGATCCTTACTCGATGGTGAAAGATGTTGGAGCATGGCATAATGGACATTGTCCGGCCCAACAGCAGAGGCACGAGAAGAGTGCAGAGCAAGGCGAAACTCCTCTGCTGTGAATGGCCTGTTGTAAGGCTCCAGGCCATTCGAGTGGAAAGACAGCGGAGAGCGTTCCGCCCTGCCCTTCTGGGCCAGAAACTCGGGGGAGTAAGAAGAAGAAGAAGAGATGGAGGAGAACGACTCCCCCAGAGTGTCGGCAATTGCTTTGGGATCAGCAATTGCCTGTCCATTGTGCTCCAGGATCGATAACGAGTGGGACGTGTAGTTCCCACTCATCTTCCGGACTTTATCCCACACGACCTTGGAACTAGTCGTGCGGGTTATGGATGACGTATACTTGATCCAAGATTCCTTCTGGCTCTGGCGTCGGACGAAACGAGCTTTCGCCCTGGCGCGTTTGAAGTTCTCGAGGTTGGGGGACGTCGGATATCTCCGAAACACCCCCCAAGCCTTGTTCTGAGCCTTACGAGCTGCGGTGCAATCTGGATTCCACCACGGTTTCGGAAAGCGAGGAAACCGTGTAGAAGTTTGAGGAATTGTTGATGCAGCTGCATCTACGATACAGTCCGTTATCTCCGCTACTGCCACATTGATTGGCTCCTGGCTGACGGAGTGGTCGTCGAGCTCAGAGAGCAGCTCGAAACCACCCCAGTCAGCCCGATCCAGCCTCCACCGTGAGACGCGTGAAGGGCTGCAAGGCCCCCCACGGGAGATGGTGCACACCACGGGGAGGTGATCGCTTCCGTACGGGTTGTCCTCGACCTCCCATGTAAAGAGTGGAAGGATCGAGGAGGAGCAGATGGTGAGATCAATGGCAGTGAAAGTGCGGGTTGGGGAGTGAAAGTAAGTGCTGACACCGGTGTTCAACAGGGAGAGAGAAGGATCCAGGAGCCACTGCTCCAGGACCCCACCCCTCCCGTTGGTGTCAGCACTGCCCCAAAGTGGACTGTGTCCGTTGAGGTCCCCCATAATGAGGAAGGGGGACGGCAGCTGCGAGACGAGATCATCAAGGTCTTCCTGGAAGACGATGCTCCCAGGTGGAAGATATACAGAGCAGACAGTCAGTGAGAACCCCACGAAGAGACGGATGGCTACCGCCTCTAAGTTGGTGATGAGGTTTACGACCTGGAATGGAGAATGGTTGCTCACGAGGATGGCGACACCCCCGCGAGCTGGACCATCTCCATCCCGGTCCCGGCGAACCAGTGAAAAGTGCCGGATCGTGGGATCTGTGACTGGCTGCAAGTATGTCTCCTGCAGGCACACACAGATGGGCTGGTGTGCCTGAAGGAGGGCCTTGATGTCATCAAGATTCCTCTGGAATCCACGACAATTCCATTGTAGGAGTGTGGCCATCTCAGGACTTAGAAGAGTGGGCGGACGACGAATTCCTATTCAACTTAACCGCCGCGGAGGACGGTTTAGTGAATAGGGGGCGGTCGGTATCCATGTCCTCGGAATCGTCCGAGGGGCATGGATCGGTGACCGCCCTTTGAGGAGTGATGATTTTCTTTTTAGGCCCTGGTGGGGGCCCCTTCGGTTTGGAAGGTCTTGCTGTCTGAGGACGGGAAGGAGGAGGCCTTCCGGTGGAGGTGGAAGGCTGAACTGCAGGAATGGAAACCGGGGTTGATGTCGAAGTCGACACCACCCTCGGTCTCGCCTGCGTAAGGAGGTATTTCGCAGCTGGCGAGAAAGACTCAGTAGGTGGTACACTGATGTCAGTCTGCACCGCAACCGAAGTCATTGGAACGATGGGCTTTCCAATGACTGCACTGGCATAGGAAACCTTGCCAGGCGGGGTGGGCGGTGCAGCAAGCTTTCTCGCTTCAGCATACGAGATGTTGTTGATGACTTTGAGGCGTTGTACCTCCTTTTCCTCCTTCCACTTCGGACAGTCGCGGGAGTACGCCGGATGTTCGCCACTGCAGTTCACACAGCATGCCTTTTCAGCTGTGCAGTCAGGATCGAGATGATCCTTACTGCCACAGCGAGCACAGGTGGGCTTGCCCCTGCATGCTGTGCGGGCATGACCGTATATCTGACACTGAAAACAGCGCAGAGGATTTGGGATATACGGCCGAACCTCACAATGTAAATAACCTGCCTTGATGTAAGAAGGCAGGCGTGGCGTATTGAATGTCACAATCAACACCCGGGTGGGTGTTAATTTTCCATCACGGCGTGTCGAAACCCGGTGGACCGCTGTTACTCCTTGAGGTGTGAGCTCCGAGAGAATCTCCTCCTCAGTAACTTTGAGGAGGCCCCACTCGGTGATCACACCCCGAGAGGAATTCAAAGTTTTATGGGGAGTGACTTCGACAGCCACCCCACCAATATCTTTTACTTTCAGGAGCAGTTCGGAGTGTTTTGAACAAGCGGTCTCAACCTGCAAGTCGCCAGATCGTAAGCGCTTGACAGATTTCGGCTCTCCCGCAAGACCTTTTAAACCTTTGTTGACGAAAAAAGGGGACATGTCCCCAAGCACCTGATCACCCGTGGAGTGGATAATCAAGAACTTTGGGAACGAAAACACAGACACAGAAGACGATGGCAGAGATAACGGAGACAAGGACGAAGACGGGGGTTCATGTCGAGCCCTCTTGTTGGCGGTGATCGCATTTTCATCATTCACTCGCATGTTTGGTTTTGTGTGGTTCAGTGCCCGCTGTCCCCACCCTCCACGGAGCGCAACAAGGGGACGCCCATTCGGGCGCCAGGGCTACGCAGGCACTATACCCACACAGACAGTGAGCCAAGCCCTCACAAATAAATACAAAGAAAATAAAAAGAGAAATGTGCAGAACAAAAACGTTCTACACAAATGAAACAAAGCGTAAAATAAGAAAATCGTGAATGGCCAAACTGGCCTCACAAAGAAAAGATAACGACAAAATGAAAATAAGTTGTGAGGAAACTTGTAAACCTGTACCCGGACCGTGGGCAAGGTTACTCACCGCTCTGCACGGTTGACCCTAGCAGGACCTGCCCACCAGCCAATTGCTCCTGGGGGGGCCACCCCAGGAGCTCCCGTTTACCGGAAGCAGAGGCCAAAGCAGTGTATAGCAGAGGCCCCGGAATCCGCTGCCCAGCCCCGCGACAGACAGGCTCCCCAATGGCAAGACGGCCAATGGGGACCACGCCAGTCATGAGCTGAGGAGAGAAGACGGGGACCCCCGAGCAACTACCAGGATCCTCCTTTCCCGGGACACGGGTCTCCGCGCACGGCAAACACGCGGGCGAGCGTTTAGGACCCTGCGAAGGTAACCGAGCCAGCGGGAACCTTCACAGGGTGGTCCCCCTCACCACGTACAGGCGCTCACACCGAGGGGGCAACTCTGCAGTAAAGATGGAACACTGCAGTGGGATCTGGTCTGCAATGATTACATCACAGCAGACCATGGCTGATCCCACTGAAGTGCCGGACTTCGAGCCATCTGTGAAGACAGGCAAGAAGTCCGGGTGCTCAGCACGATGGCTGGCAAAGAGTTGCCGGTACACACAGTCGGGTGTAAAGGCCTTCCCCGTCCTGCACAGGGAAAAATCGCAGGAAGGGGAAACAGCCAGCCAAGGTGGTAGAGGCTCGGCTGTCGACTGTGCAACGCTATCGAGACTGGTGTTGATGTCTCGCAGGTAACCTCGGACACGCAAACCGAAAGGACGAATGGCAGTCGGCCGATTAGTGTAAAGTAGTTCCCACTTTGGACTGAAAACGCAGTCCCAAGTGGGATGGCCAGGCAGGGATCGCAATTTAGACGCATATTGTAGGGACAACTGCTGACGGCGAAGAGATAAAGATGGTTCGTCGGTCTCAACGTAAAGACTCTGGACCGGTGAAGTGCGGAAGGCTCCCGTGCAAACACGGAGAGCCTGATGATGGAGGGGGTCCAGCACCTTCACCACCGAATCCCGGGCCGAGTCGTACACCTGGGATCCGTAGTCCAGTTTCGATCGGTTGGTTGGTTGGTTGTTTTGGGTTTTATGGCGCATCGGCGACTAGGCCATAATGCGCCAAACAAAAGACTTTTTGTTGTTGTTGTTTTGGGTTTTATGGCGCATTGGCAACTGGGCCATAATGCGCCAAACAAAAGACAACATAAAAGATAAAAGACGTGCAACCCGCAACCAAATTTAAAAACAAATGAACTAATTGTAAAAAAGTAAAACAACAAAGAACAAGTGTAAAAATACAAAGTAAAACAATAGAATATCAGGTGTAAGTGACCTGGAAAATATATACAATGTATAAGGTGGTAAAATCAAAATCTAGTAAAATATCCACGTCAAAAATATAGGTTAAATCAATCCCAGGTGTAAAAGACCTGGGCTATACAAAATATTAGGTAAAATCAAAATCTATTAAAATAACCACAATATTTTAAAAAGGAAAAAACTGAGGGTAAAAAGCTATGATCGGTTAAAAGATGTCCGAGTGTAAGAGGCTCGGACGCAAAATCATGAAAGGTAAAATACAATTTTCGTTCATGATTAAAAGCTTCGCATTCGACTAAAATGTGTTTGATTGTTAAAATGGTGTCACAAAACTCGCACTTGGGTTCGTCGTCCGCCCGTAAAAGAAATGAATGTGTAATAAACGAATGACCCAAGCGGAGCCGAGCAAGTACAACTTCCTCCTTGCGATTCCTGCGGTAACAAGACTGCCATGGTTTGACGATAGGTTTGATCTCAAAGAGCTTGTTTGTAACCTGTTCTGACCAAGATCTCTGCCACTGTGCCCGGAGCTCGGTGGTAAAACGCTGCCGGAAATCCAGATAGGGAACCGGCAACGGAGAGTGGGACAGGGGCGTGGCTGACTTGGCAGCAGCATCTGCCAAGTCGTTGCCCCTAATCCCGACGTGACCGGGCACCCAACAGAAATGGATGGTGATGGTGGCTGCCAGACGATGTAGTTGCTGGCGGATCTTAGTAAGAACAGGGTGAGGCCGATGCCTCACCGAGATCAAAGCCTGTAGCGAGCTAAGCGAGTCGGTGTAAAGCACACACCGACGGTGATGCTTAGTCGCTACGTGGTCCAAGGCGAGACTGATAGCGTGCAACTCTGCAGTGAAGATGGAACACTGCAGTGGGATCTGGTCTGCAATGATTACATCACAGCAGACCATGGCTGATCCCACCGAAGTGCCGGACTTCGAGCCATCTGTAAAGACAGGCAAGAAGTCCGGGTGCTCAGCACGATGGCTGGCAAAGAGTTGCCGGTACACACAGTCGGGTGTAAAGGCCTTCCCGGTCCTGCACAGTGAAAAATCGCAGGAAGGGGAAACAGCGAGCCAAGGTGGAAGTGGCTCAGCTGTCGACTGTGCGATGCTATCGAGACTGGTGTTGATGTCTCTGAGGTAGCCTCGGACACGCAAACCAAAAGGAGGAATGGCAGTCGGCCGAATATTGTAAAGCATTTCCCACTTCGGACTGAAAACGCAGTCCCAAGTGGGATGGCCAGGCAGGGATCGCAATTTAGACGCATATTGTAGGGACAACTGCTGACGGCGAAGAGATAAAGAAGGTTCGTCGGTCTCAACATAAAGACTCTGGACCGGAGAGGTGCGGAAGGCTCCCGTGCAAACACGTAGAGCCTGATGATGGAGGGGATCCAGCACCTTCACCACCGAATCCCGGGCCGAGTCGTACACCTGGGATCCGTAGTCCAGTTTCGATCGGACAAGTGCACGGTACAGGCGGAGCAAAGAACATCGGTCCGCCCCCCAAGAGAGGGAGGAGAGGACCTTGACGATGTTCAATGCCCGCGTGCACTTGGACCTGAGATGACGTATGTGTGGTAGAAAGGTCAATTTCCGATCGAATATGAGACCGAGAAACTTGGTCTCCGCCACAACTGGAATGATGTTACCCCCGAGCCGCAGCTCGGGATCCAGGTGAAGATTACGCTTGTGGCAAAAGTGCACACAAGCGGTCTTCTGTGGGGAGAACCGAAACCCGTTTGCCGTCGCCCAAACCGAAAGATTGTTCAGGGCAATTTGCAGTTGTCTTTCAATGACCCTCATGCTGGAAGATGAGCAAAAGATGCTAAAGTCATCAACATAGAGGGCATTGCCTACTGATGGAGGAAGTTGTCTAGTTATGGAATTAATCTTGACAGCGAAAAGCGTAACTCTCAGAACGCAGCCTTGTGGCACCCCCTGTTCTTGGGGGTACGGCCGCGACAGAGTGTTACCGACACGGACACGAAAAGAGCGTGTCGATAAGAAGTTGGAGATGAAGATCGGCATGTGACCTCTCAAGCCGAAGCTGTGGAGGTCACGAAGAATGCCGAATCTCCAAGCCGTGTCGTACGCTTTTTCGATGTCGAAGAAAATTGACACCAGGTGCTCTCTACGTAAAAAAGAATTTCTGATAGCCGATTCGAGGCGTATCAGATGGTCAAGAGTTGACCGTTGCCTGCGAAAGCCACACTGGGTGTTGGAAAGAAGGTTCTGATGTTCTAAATACCAGATGAGTCTGGAATTTACCATTCTTTCCAACACCTTGCACACGCAGCTCGTCAATGCGATGGGACGATAATTAGAAGGAATCTTGGGATCTTTGCCTGGCTTGGGGAAGGCCAAGACGATGGCCTCCCGCCAGGAGTCCGGAAACTGCTCCTCGAGAAAAATGCGATTGAAGAGATGGAGCAGCCGATCCTTACTCGATGGTGAAAGATGTTGGAGCATGGCATAATGGACATTGTCCGGCCCTACAGCAGAGGCACGAGAAGAGTGCAGAGCAAGGCGAAGCTCCTCCGCTGTGAATGGCCTGTTGTAAGGCTCCAGGCCATTCGAGTGGAAAGACAGTGGAGAGCGCTCCGCCCTGCCCTTCTGGGCCAGAAACTCGGGGGAGTAAGAGGAAGACGAAGAGATGGAAGAGAAGGACTCCCCCAGAGTGTCGGCAATTGCTTTGGGATCAGCAATTGCCTGTCCATTGTGCTCCAGGATCGATAACGAGTGGGACGTGTAGTTCCCACTCATCTTCCGGACTTTATCCCACACGACCTTGGAACTAGTCGTGCGGGTTATGGATGACGTATACTTGATCCAAGATTCCTTCTGGCTCTGGCGTCGGACGAAACGAGCTTTCGCCCTGGCGCGTTTGAAGTTCTCGAGGTTGGGGGTTGTCGGATATCTCCGAAACACCCCCCAAGCCTTGTTCTGAGCCTTACGAGCTGCGGTGCAATCTGGATTCCACCACGGTTTCGGAAAGCGAGGAAACCGTGTAGAAGTTTGAGGAATTGTTGATGCAGCTGCATCTACGATACAGTCCGTTATCTCCGCTACTGCCACATTGATTGGCTCCTGGCTGACGGAGTGGTCGTCGAGCTCAGAGAGCAGCTCGAAACCACCCCAGTCAGCCCGATCGAGCCTCCACCGTGAGACGCGTGAAGGGCTGCAAGGCCCCCCACGGGAGATGGTGCACACCACGGGGAGGTGATCGCTTCCGTACGGGTTGTCCTCGACCTCCCATGTAAAGAGTGGAAGGATCGAGGAGGAGCAGATGGTGAGGTCAATGGCAGTGAAAGTGCGGGTTGGGGAGTGAAAGTAAGTACTGACACCGGTGTTCAACAGGGAGAGAGAAGGATCCAGGAGCCACTGCTCTAGGACCCCACCCCTCCCGTTGGTGTCAGCACTGCCCCAAAGTGGACTGTGTCCGTTGAGGTCCCCCATAATGAGGAAGGGGGACGGCAGCTGCGAGACGAGATCATCAAGGTCTTCCTGGAAGACGATGCTCCCAGGCGGAAGATATACAGAGCAGACAGTCAGCGAGAACCCCACGAAGAGACGGATGGCTACCGCCTCTAAGTTGATGGTGAGTAGTATGACCTGGAATGGAGAATGGTTGCTTACGAGGATGGCGACACCCCCGCGAGCTGGACCATCTCCATCCCGGTCCCGGCGAACTAGTGAAAAGTGCCGGATCGTGGGATCTGTGACTGGCTGCAAGTATGTCTCCTGCAGGCACACACAGATGGGCTGGTGTGCCTGAAGGAGGGCCTTGATGTCGTCTAGATTCCTCTGGAATCCACGACAATTCCATTGTAGGAGTGTGGCCATCTCACGACTTAGAAGAGTGGGCGGACGACGAATTTCTATTCAGCTTAACCGCCGCGGAGGACGGTTTACTGAATAGGGGGCGGTCGGTATCCATGTCCTCGGAATCGTCCGAGGGGCATGGATCGGTGACCGCCCTTTGTGGTGCAGTGATTTTCTTTTTAGGCCCCGGTGGGGGCCCCTTCGGTTTGGAAGGTCTTGCTGTCTGAGGACGGGAAGGAGGAGGCCTTCCGGTGGAGGTGGAAGGCTGAGCTGCAGGAATGGAAACCGGGGTTGATGTCGAAGTCGACACCACCCTCGGTCTCGCCTGCGTGAGGAGGTACTTCGCAGCTGGCGAGAAAGACTCAGTAGGTGGTACACTGATGTCTGTCTGCACCGCAACCGAAGTCATTGGAACGATGGGCTTTCCAATGACGGCACTGGCATAGGAAACCTTGCCAGGTGGGGCGGGCGGTGCAGCAAGCTTTCTCGCCTCAGCATACGAGATGTTATTCACGACTTTGAGGCGTTGTACCTCCTTTTCCTCCTTCCACTTCGGACAGTCGCGGGAGTACGCTGGATGTTCGCCACTACAGTTCACACAGCATGCCTTTTCTGCTGTGCAGTCAGGATCGAGATGATCCTTACTGCCACAGCGAGCACAGGTGGGCTTGCCCCTGCATGCTGTGCGAGCATGACCGTATATCTGACACTGAAAACAGCGCAGAGGGTTTGGGATATACGGCCGAACCTCACAATGTAAATAACCTGCCTTGATGTAAGAAGGCAGGCGTGGCGTATTGAATGTCACAATCAACACCCGGGTGGGTGTTAATTTCCCATCACGGCGTGTCGAAACCCGGTGGACCGCTGTTACTCCTTGAGGTGTGAGCTCCGAGAGGATTTCTTCCTCAGTGACTTTGAGGAGGCCCCACTCGGTGATCACACCCCGAGAGGAATTCAAAGTTTTATGGGGAGTGACTTCGACAGCCACCCCACCAATTTCTTTGACTTTCAGGAGCAGTTCAGAATGTTTCGAACAAGCGGTCTCAACCTGCAAGTCGCCAGATCTTAAGCGCTTGACGGATTTCGGCTCTCCCGCGAGACCTTTCAAACCTTTATTGACAAAAAATGGGGACATGTCCCCAAGTACCTGATCACCTGTGGAGTGGATGATCAGGAACTTTGGGAACGAAGACACAGACACAGAAGAAGACGGCAGTGATAACGTAGACGAAGAAGACGGGGGTTCATGTCGAGCCCTCTTGTTGGCAGTGATCGAATTTTCCTCACTCTCTCTCATGTTTATTTTAGTGTGGTTCAGTGCCCGCTGTCCCCACCCTCCACGGAGCCCAACAAGGGGACGCCCAGTCGGCGCCAGGGCTACGCAGGCACTATACCCACACAGACAGTGAGCCAAGTTGGTTGGTTGGTTGTTTGGGGTTTTTTGGCGCAATAGCAACTAAGGCTATATTGCGCCAAACAAACGATAAAAAGGGTAAAAGACATGAAAACCCACAACCAAAGTTAAAAGAGACACAAAAAGCACATAACAAAAACGAGATGTAGAAAAAGAGTAAAAGAGAGCAACAAGTGTAAAATCAACAAGTATAAAATCAACAATAACAATGGGTGTATAGGACCCATGTAAAAAACAACAGGGAAAACACAGGTAAAAAACCAGTAAAAGAGAGAAAATTCATAAACGAGTAAAATAACCGGTAAAGCGTAAAAAGTCGAAAACAGTGTTAAAATAGCAATGATCCGATAAAAGATGTCCGAGTGTAAGGGGCTCGGACGTAAAATCGTGAAAGTTAAAAAACAGACGTCTTTCAAGGTTAAAACAAACACAGTCAATTAAAATATGCTTCACAGTTAAAACGGTGTCACAAAACTCGCACTTAGGTACTGCGTCCGCCTTAAGAAGAAAAGAGTGTGTTAAAAACGAGTGACCTAAGCGGAGCCGAGCAAGGACAACTTCCTCCTTACGATTCCTGCGAAAACAAGACTGCCACGGTTTGACAATGGGCTTGATCTCGAAGAGCTTGTTACCAACCTGTTCAGACCAAGATCTCTGCCACTGTGCCCGGAGCTCGATGGTGAAACGCTGCCGGAAATCCACATATGGAACCGGCAACGGAGAGTCGGACAGGGGCGTGGCTGACCTGGCAGCAGAATCTGCCAAATCATTGCCCCTGATTCCGACATGACCGGGCACCCAACAGAAGAGAATCGTGGTGGTGGCTGCCAGACGATGGAGCTGCTGGCGGATCTTGGAGACAACAGGGTGAGGCCGATGCCTCACGGAGATCAAAGCCTGTAGCGAGCTAAGCGAGTCGGTGTAAAGCACACACCGACGATGATGCTTAGCTGCTATATGGTCCAAGGCAATGCTGATAGCATGCAACTCAGCAGTGAAGATGGAACACTGCTGTGGGATCTGGTCTGCAATGATTACATCACAGCAGACCATGGCTGATCCCACCGAAGTGCCGGACTTCGAGCCATCTGTGAAGACAGGCAAGAAGTCCGGGTGCTCAGCACGATGGCTGGCAAAGAGTTGCCGGTACACACAGTCGGGTGTAAAGGCCTTCCCCGTCCTGCACAGGGAAAAATCGCAGGAAGGGGAAACAGCGAGCCAAGGTGGATGTGGCTCAGCTGTCGACTGTGCGATGCTATCGAGACTGGTGTTGATGTCTCGCAGGTAACCTCGGACACGCAAACCGAAAGGACGAATGGCAGTCGGCCGATTCTGGTATAACATTTCCCACCTGGGACTGAAAACGCAGTCCCAAGTGGGATGGCCTGGCAGGGATCGCAATTTTGATGCATACTGCAGGGACAACTGCTGACGGCGAATAGATAATGATGGTTCATCGGTCTCAACGTAGAGACTCTGGACCGGTGAAGTGCAGAAGGCCCCCGTGCACACACGGAGGGCCTGATGATGGAGTGGGTCCAGCACTTTCACCACCGAATCCCGGGCGGAGTCATACACCTGGGATCCGTAGTCCAGTTTCGACCGGACAAGTGCACGGTAAAGGCGGAGCAAAGAACATCGGTCCGCCCCCCAAGAGAGGGAGGAGAGGACCTTGATGATGTTCAATGCCCGCGTGCACTTGGACCTGAGATGTCGAATATGTGGTAAAAAGGTCAATTTCCGGTCGAAGATGAGACCGAGAAACTTGGTCTCCGCCACAACTGGAATGATGTTACCCCCGAGCCGCAGCTCGGGGTCCAGATGAAGATTACGCTTGCGGCAAAAGTGCACACAAGCGGTCTTCTGTGGGGAGAACCGGAACCCATTGGCCGTCGACAGTGAGCCAAGCCCTCACAAATAAATAGAAAGAAAATAAAAAGAGAAATGTGCAGAACAAAAACGTTCGACACAAATGAAACAAAGCTTAAAATAACAAAATTGTAAATGGCCAACCTGGCCTCACAAAGAAAAGATAACGACAAAAGGAAAATAAGTTGTGAGGAAACTTGTAAACCTGTACCCGGACCGTGGGCAAGGTTACTCACCGCTCTGCACGGTTGACCCTAGCAGGACCTGCCCACCAGCCGATTGCTCCTGGGGGGGCCACCCCAGGAGCTCCCGTTTACCGGAAGCAGAGGCCAAAGCAGTGTATAGCAGAGGCCCCGGAATCCGCTGCCCAGCCCCGCGACAGGCAGGCTCCCCAATGGCAAGACGGCCAATGGGGACCACGCCAGTCATGAGCTGAGGAGAGAAGACGGGGACCCCCGAGCAACTGCCAGGATCCTCCTTTCCCGGGACACGGGTCTCCGCGCACGGCAAACACGCGGGCGAGCGTTTAGGACCCTGCGAAGGTAACCGAGCCAGCGGGAACCTTCACAGGGTGGTCCCCCTCACCACGTACAGGCGCTCACACCGAGGGGGTACATCACAGCAGACCATGGCTGATCCCACAGAAGTGCCGGACTTCGAGCCATCTGTGAAGACAGGCAAGAAGTCCGGGTGCGCAGCACGATGGCTGGCAAAGAGTTGCCGGTACACACAGTCGGGTGTAAAGGCCTTCCCCGTCCTGCACAGGGAAAAATCGCAGGAAGGGGAAACAGCGAGCCAAGGTGGAAGTGGCTCAGCTGTCGACTGTGCGATGCTATCGAGACTGGTGTTGATGTCTCGCAGGTAACCTCGGACACGCAAACCGAAAGGACGAATGGCAGTCGGCCGATTGTGGTATAACATTTCCCACCTGGGACTGAAAACGCAGTCCCAAGTGGGATGGCCTGGCAGGGATCGCAATTTTGATGCATACTGTAGGGACAACTGCTGACGGCGAATAGATAAAGATGGTTCATCGGTCTCAACGTAGAGACTCTGGACCGGTGAAGTGCGGAAGGCCCCCGTGCACACACGGAGGGCCTGATGATGGAGTGGGTCCAGCACTTTCACCACCGAATCCCGGGCGGAGTCATACACCTGGGATCCGTAGTCCAGTTTCGACCGGACAAGTGCACGGTAAAGGCGGAGCAAAGAACATCGGTCCGCCCCCCAAGAGAGGGAGGAGAGGACCTTGATGATGTTCAATGCCCGCGTGCACTTGGACCTGAGATGTCGAATATGAGATAAAAAGGTCAATTTCCGGTCGAAGATGAGACCGAGAAACTTGGTCTCCGCCACAACTGGAATGATGTTACCCCCGAGCCGCAGCTCGGGGTCCAGATGAAGATTACGCTTGCGGCAAAAGTGCACGCAAGCGGTCTTCTGTGGGGAGAACCGGAACCCATTGGCCGTCGCCCAAACCGAGAGATTGTTCAGGGCAGTTTGCAGTTGTCGTTCAATGACCCTCATGCTGGACGATGAGCAAAAGATGCTAAAGTCATCAACATAGAGGGCATTGCCTACAGTCGGAGGAAGTTGCCGTGTAATGGAATTTATCTTGACAGCAAAAAGCGTAACACTCAGGACGCAGCCTTGTGGCACCCCCTGTTCTTGGGGGAAAGGCCGCGATAGAGTGTTGCCGACACGAACTCGAAAAATACGAGAAGATAAAAAGTTTGCAATGAAGATCGGCATGTGACCTCGCAAGCCGAAGCTGTGAAGGTCACGAAGAATGCCGAATCTCCATGCCGTGTCGTACGCTTTTTCGATGTCGAAGAAAATTGACACCAGGTGCTCTCGACGTAAAAAAGAATTCCTGATCGCCGATTCGAGGCGGATCAGGTGGTCTAAAGTAGACCGGTGCCTGCGAAAGCCACACTGGGTGTTGGAAAGAAGGCCGTGATGCTCCAAATACCAGGCCAGCCTGGTATTTACCATCCTTTCCAACACCTTGCAGACGCAGCTCGTCAACGCAATTGGACGATAATTCGAAGGAATCTTGGGATCTTTTCCTGGCTTAGGGAAGGCCAAGACGATGGCCTCCCGCCAGGTGTCCGGAAACTGCTCCTCGATGAAAATACGGTTGAAGAGGCGGAGCAGTCGATCCTTACTCGATGGTGAGAGATGTTGGAGCATGGCATAATGGACATTGTCTGGCCCCACAGCAGATGCACGAGAAGTGTGCAGAGCACGGCGAAGCTCCTCCGCTGTGAATGGCCTGTTGTAAGACTCCAGGCCATTCGAATGGAAGGACAGCGGAGAGCGTTCAGCCCTGCTCTTCTGGGCCAGAAACTCGGGGGAGTACGAGGAAGATGAGGAGATGGAGGAGAATGACTCCCCCAGAGTGTCGGCAATTGCACGAGGATCAGCAATTGCCTGTCCATTGTGCTCCAGGATCGAAAATGAGTGGGACGTGTACTTCCCACCCATCTTCCGGACCTTATCCCACACAACCTTAGAACTGGTCGTGCGGGTGATAGAAGATGTATATTTCATCCAAGATTCCTTCTGGCTCTGGCGCCGGACGAAACGGGCTTTCGCCCTGGCGCGTTTGAATGCTTCGAGGTTGGGGGACGTCGGATATCTCCGAAACACCCCCCAAGCCTTGTTCTGAGCCTTACGAGCTGCGGTGCAGTCGGGATTCCACCACGGTTTTGGGAACCGTGGAAACCGAGTCGAGGTCTGAGGAATAGTAGAGGCAGCTGCATGGACGATACAGTCCGTCAACTCCGCCACTGCGACATTGATGGGCTCCTGGCTGACAGAGTGCTCATCGAGCTCAGACAAGAGCTCGAAGCCACTCCAATCAGCCCGATCAAGCCTCCACCGGGAGACACGCGAAGGGCTGCAAGGCCCCCCACGAGAGATGGTACACACCACGGGGAGGTGATCGCTTCCATAGGGATTGTCCTCGACCTCCCATGTAAAGAGTGGAAGGATCGAGGAGGAGCAGATGGTGAGGTCAATGGCAGTGAATGTGCGGGTTGGGGTGTGAAAGTAGGTACTGACACCGGTGTTCAACAGGGAGAGCGATGGATCCAGGAGACACTGCTCCAAGACCCGGCCCCTCCCGTTGGTGTCAGCACTGCCCCAGAGCGGACTGTGGCCGTTGAAGTCCCCCATGATGAGGAAGGGGGACGGCAGCTGCGATACGAGGTCATCAAGGTCATCCCGGAAAACGATGCTTCCGGGTGGGAGATAGACAGAACAGACAGTCAACGAAAATCCCACAAAGAGGCGGATGGCAACCGCCTCTAAATTTGTCGTGATGGGAATGACCTGGAATGGAGAATGGTTGCTCACGAGGATGGCAACACCCCCGTGAGCTGGACCATCTCCATCCCGGTCCCGGCGAATGAGAGAAAAGTGCCGGATAGTGGGATTGTTGGCTGTCTGCAAGAATGTCTCCTGAAGGCACACGCAAAGGGGTTGGTGTGCCATCAGGAGGACCTTGATGTCGTCAATATTCCTCTGGAATCCACGACAGTTCCATTGAAGGAGTGTGGCCATCTCAGGTCTTAGAAGTGGCGGACGACTTACGATTTATTTTAACCGTCGCCAGCGACGGTTTTGGAAAATTGGGGCGGTCGGTGTCCATGTCCTCGGAGTCGTCCGAGCAACACGGATCAGAGACCGCCGAACGTGGAGGTAAAATTTTCTTTTTGGGCCCCGGCGGGGGCCCCTTGGGTTTCGTAGGTCTTGCTGTCTGTGGGCGGGGTGGAGGGGGCCTTCCAGAGGTGGACGTGGAAGGCACAGACACAGGAATAGAAACCGGTGTCGATGTCGAGATGGACACCGACGTCGGCTTCGCCTGCGTCAAGAGGTACTTGGCAGCAGGCGAGAAAGATTCAGCAGGTGGAACGCTGATGTCGGTCTGCACCGCCACAGAAGCCATCTTAACGATGGGCTTTCCGGCAACCGCACCGGCATAGGAGACCTTGCCAGGTGGGGCAGGCGGTGCAGCGAGCTTTCTCGCCTCTGGATAACTGATGTTATGAAGGGTCTTGAGGCGCTGTACCTCTTTCTCCTCCAGCCACTTCGGACAGTCGCGGGAGTACGCCGGATGTTCACCACGGCAGTTTACACAGCATGCCTTTTCGGCTGTGCAGTCAGGTTCGAGATGATCCTGACTGCCACAACGAGCACAGGTGGGCTTGCCCCGGCATGCGGTGCGGGCATGACCAAACCTCTGGCATTGAAAGCAACGCAGAGGGTTGGGGATAAATGGCCGCACCTCACAGTGTAAGTAGCCTGCCTTGATGGAAGTAGGCAGGTGTGGTGTATTGAAAGTTAGAATAAGTACCCTGGTGGGCTCTAACTTTCCATTACGGCGTGAAGAAACCCGGTGGACTGCTATCACTCCCTGGGCCGAAAGCTCCGAGAGGATTTCCTCCTCAGAAACCTTGAGGAGGCCCCACTCGGAGATCACGCCCCGGGAGGAATTGAGCGTTTTGTGTGGAGTGACTTCGACTGCCACTCCACCAATCGCTGTAACCTTTAATAAAAGCTCCGAGTGCTTGGAGCACGCAGTCTCCACCTGCAAGTCACCAGATCTTAGGCGCTTGACAGATTTCGGCTCTCCCGCAAGACCTTGAATACCCTTATGTATAAAAAACGGGGACATGTCCCCAAGAACCTGATCACCCGTAGAGTGGATGATCAGGAACTTCGGAGACGGAGACACACACGAAGACGAAGGCAAAGACAGAGAAGTTGGGGGTTCATGGCGAGCCCTCTTTGCGGCATTGCTCGAAGAATTATGAGTAGTTGTACTCATGGTTGTTTTGAAAAAATTCAGTGCCCGTTGTCCCCACCCACCATGGAGTCCAACAAGGGGACGCCCAGTTGGGCGCCAGGGCTGCCCGGGCACCATACCCACACAGCCAGTGAGCCAAGCCCTCACTACAAAACAAAAAGGAAAAGTAAAAGAGAAACGGTGGGAAACTCGTCGGAGTTCCCACAAAAGAAAAGAAGCAACAAAGCAATAAAGTGTGAGGCAAGAGCTGGCCTCACAAAAGAAAGAAAACTACAAAATTAGTAAATGTGTGGGGAAACTCGCAAACCGTTGTCCGGACGGTGGACAAGGTTACTCACTGAACAGCATAGTTGACCCTAGCAGGACCAGCCCACCAGCCGATTGATCCTGAGGGGGCCACCCCAGGACCTCCCGTTTACCTGAAGCAGAGGCCAAAGCAGTGTATAGCAGCGGCCCCGGAATTCGCTGCCCAGCCCCGCGACAGACAGGCTCCCCAATGGCAAAACGGCCAAAGGGGACCCCACCAGTCATGAGCTGGGGAGAGAAGACGGGGACCCCTGAGCAACTGCCAGGATCCTCCTTTCCAGGGACACGGGTCTCCGCGCACGGCAAACACGCGGGCGAGCGTTTAGGACCCTGTGAAGGTAACCGAGCCAGCGGAACCTTCACAGGGTGGTCCCCTCACCACGGACAGGCTCTCGCATCGAGGGGAACGCTGCCGGAAATCCAGATATGGAACCGGCAACGGAGAGTCGGACAGGGGCGTGGCTGACTTGGCAGCAGCATCTGCCAAGTCATTGCCCCTGATACCGACGTGACCGGGCACCCAACAGAAATGGATGGTGGTGGTGGCTGCCAGACGATGTAGCTGCTGGCGGATCTTAGTAAGAACAGGGTGAGGTCGATGCCTCACCGAGATCAAAGCCTGTAGCGAGCTAAGCGAGTCGGTGTAAAGCACACACCGACGATGATGCTTAGTCGCCACGTGGTCCAAGGCGAGGCTGATAGCGTGCAACTCTGTGGTGAAGATGGAACACTGCAGTGGGATCTGGTCTGCAATGATTACATCACAGCAGACCATGGCTGATCCCACCGAAGTGCCGGACTTCGAGCCATCTGTAAAGACAGGCAAGAAGTCCGGGTGCTCAGCACGATGGCTGGCAAAGAGTTGCCGGTACACACAGTCGGGTGTAAAGGCCTTCCCCGTCCTGCACAGGGAAAAATCGCAGGAAGGGGAAACAGCGAGCCAAGGTGGAAGTGGCTCAGCTGTCGACTGTGCAACGCTATCGAGACTGGTGTTGATGTCTCTGAGGTAGCCTCGGACACGCAAACCAAAAGAACGAATGGCAATCGGCCGATTAGTGTAAAGCATTTCCCACTTCGGACTGAAAACGCAGTCCCAAGTGGGATGGCCAGGCAGGGATCGCAATTTAGACGCATATTGTAGGGACAACTGCTGACGGCGAAGAGATAAAGAAGGTTCGTCGGTCTCAACGTAAAGACTCTGAACCGGTGAGGTGCGGAAGGCTCCCGTGCAAACACGGAGGGCCTGATGATGGAGGGGGTCCAGCACCTTCACCACCGAATCCCGGGCCGAGTCGTACACCTGGGATCCGTAGTCCAGTTTCGATCGGACAAGTGCACGGTACAGGCGGAGCAAAGAACATCGGTCCGCCCCCCAAGAGAGGGAGGAGAGGACCTTGACGATGTTCAATGCCCGCGTGCACTTGGACCTGAGATGACGTATGTGAGATAAAAAGGTCAATTTCCGATCGAATATGAGACCGAGAAACTTGGTCTCCGCCACAACTGGAATGATGTTACCCCCGAGCCGCAGCTCGGGATCCAGGTGAAGATTACGCTTGTGGCAAAAGTGCACACAAGCGGTCTTCTGTGGGGAGAACCGAAACCCGTTTGCCGTCGCCCAAACCGATAGATTGTTCAGGGCAATTTGCAGTTGTCTTTCAATGACCCTCATGCTGGATGATGAGCAAAAGATGCTAAAGTCATCAACATAGAGGGCATTGCCTACTGATGGAGGAAGTTGTCTAGTAATTGAATTAATCTTGACAGCGAAAAGCGTAACACTCAGAACGCAGCCTTGTGGCACCCCCTGTTCTTGGGGGTACGGCCGCGACAGAGTGTTACCGACACGGACACGAAAAGAGCGTGTCGATAAGAAGTTGGAGATGAAGATCGGCATGTGACCTCTTAAGCCGAAGCTGTGGAGGTCACGAAGAATGCCGAATCTCCAAGCCGTGTCGTACGCTTTTTCGATGTCGAAGAAAATTGACACCAGGTGCTCTCTACGTAAAAAAGAGTTTCTGATAGCCGATTCCAGGCGTATCAGATGGTCAAGAGTTGACCGTTGCCTGCGAAAGCCACACTGGGTGTTGGAAAGAAGGTTGTGATGTTCTAAATACCAGATGAGTCTGGCATTTACCATTCTTTCCAACACCTTGCACACGCAGCTCGTCAACGCGATGGGACGATAATTGGATGGAATCTTGGGATCTTTGCCTGGCTTGGGGAAGGCCAAAACGATGGCCTCCCGCCAGGAGTCCGGAAACTGCTCCTCGAGAAAAATACGATTGAAGAGATGGAGCAGCCGATCCTTACTCGATGGTGAAAGATGTTGGAGCATGGCATAATGGACATTGTCTGGCCCTACAGCAGAAGCTCGAGAAGAGTGCAGAGCAAGGCGAAGTTCCTCCGCTGTGAATGGCCTGTTGTAAGGCTCCAGGCCATTCGAGTGGAAAGACAGCGGAGAGCGCTCCGCCCTGCCCTTCTGGGCCAGAAACTCGGGGGAGTAAGAGGAAGACGAAGAGATGGAAGAGAAAGACTCCCCCAGAGTGTCGGCAATTCCTTTGGGATCAGCAATTGCCTGTCCATTGTGCTCCAGGATCGAGAGCGAGTGGGACGTGTAGTTCCCACTCATCTTCCGGACTTTATCCCACAC
The DNA here is from genome assembly GCA_038380435.1 of Ryuthela nishihirai. Classification (NCBI taxonomy): domain Eukaryota; kingdom Metazoa; phylum Arthropoda; class Arachnida; order Araneae; family Heptathelidae; genus Ryuthela; species Ryuthela nishihirai. The sequence continues at coordinate 71,212,656 of JAWZYU010000006.1, forward strand.
GACCTTAGAACTAGTCGTGCGGGTGATAGAAGAAGTATACTTGATCCAAGATTCCTTCTGGCTCTGGCGTCGGACGAAACGAGCTTTCGCCCTGGCGCGTTTGAAGTTTTCAAGGTTAGGGGTTGTCGGATATCTCCGAAACACCCCCCAAGCCTTGTTCTGAGCCTTACGAGCTGCGGTGCAATCTGGATTCCACCACGGTTTCGGAAAGCGAGGAAACCGTGTAGAAGTTTGAGGAATAGTTGATGCAGCTGCATCTACGATACAGTCCGTTATCTCCGCTACTGCCACATTGATTGGCTCCTGGCTGACAGAGTGGTCATCGAGCTCAGAGAGCAGCTCGAAACCACCCCAGTCAGCCCGATCGAGCCTCCACCGCGAGACGCGTGAAGGGCTGCAAGGCCCCCCACGGGAGATGGTGCACACCACGGGGAGGTGATCGCTTCCATAAGGGTTGTCCTCGACCTCCCATGTAAAGAGTGGAAGGATCGAGGAGGAGCAGATGGTGAGATCAATGGCAGTGAAAGAGCGGGTTGGGGAGTGAAAGTAAGTACTGACACCAGTGTTCAACAGGGAGAGAGAAGGATCCAGGAGCCACTGCTCCAGGACCCCGCCCCTCCCGTTGGTGTCAGCACTGCCCCAAAGTGGACTGTGTCCGTTGAGGTCCCCCATAATGAGGAAGGGGGACGGCAGCTGCGAGACGAGATCATCAAGGTCTTCCTGGAAGACGATGCTCCCAGGGGGAAGATATACAGAGCAGACAGTCAGCGAGAACCCCACGAAGAGACGGATGGCTACCGCCTCTAAGTTGGTGGTGAGGTTTACGACCTGGAATGGAGAATGGTTGCTCACGAGGATGGCGACACCCCCGCGAGCTGGACCATCTCCATCCCGGTCCCGGCGAACCAGTGAAAAGTGCCGGATCGTGGGATCTGTGACTGGCTGCAAGTATGTCTCCTGCAGGCACACACAGATGGGCTGGTGTGCCTGAAGGAGGGCCTTGATGTCGTCTAGATTCCTCTGGAATCCACGACAATTCCATTGTAGGAGTGTGGCCATCTCAGGACTTAGAAGAGTGGGCGGACGACGTGTTCCTATTCAACTTAACCGCCGCAGAGGACGGTTTAGTGAATAGGGGGCGGTCAGTATCCATGTCCTCGGAATCGTCCGAGAGGCATGGATCGGTGACCGCCCTTTGTGGCGCTGTAATTTTCTTTTTTGGCCCCGGTGGGGGCCCCTTCGGTTTGGAAGGTCTTGCTGTCTGAGGACGGGAAGGAGGAGGCCTTCCGGTGGAGGTGGAAGGCTGTGTTGCAGGAATGGAAACCGGGGTTGATGTCGAAGTCGACACCACCCTCGGTCTCGCCTGCGTGAGGAGGTACTTCGCAGCTGGCGAGAAAGACTCAGTAGGTGGTACACTGATGTCAGTCTGCACCGCAACCGAAGTCATTGGAACGATGGGCTTTCCAATGACTGCACTGGCATAGGAAACCTTGCCAGGCATGGCGGGCGGTGCAGCAAGCTTTCTCGCCTCAGCATACGAGATGTTATTCACGACTTTGAGACGTTGTACCTCCTTTTCCTCTTTCCATTTCGGACAGTCGCGGGAGTACGCCGGATGTTCGCCACTGCAGTTCACACAGCATGCCTTTTCTGCTGTGCAGTCAGGATCGAGATGATCCTTACTGCCACAGCGAGCACAGGTGGGCTTGCCCCTGCATGCTGTGCGGGCATGACCGTATATCTGACACTGAAAACAGCGCAGAGGGTTTGGGATATACGGCCGAACCTCACAATGTAAATAACCTGCCTTGATGGAAGTAGGCAGGCGTGGCGTGTTGAATGTAACAATTAACACACGGGTGGGTGTTAATTTCCCATCACGGCGTGTCGAAACCCGGTGGACCGCTGTTACTCCTTGAGGTGTGAGCTCCGAGAGGATCTCCTCCTCAGTGACTTTGAGGAGGCCCCACTCGGTGATCACACCCCGAGAGGAATTCAAAGTTTTATGGGGAGTGACTTCGACAGCCACCCCACCAATTGCTTTAACTTTCAGGAGCAGTTCCGAGTGTTTGGAACAAGCGGTCTCAACTTGTAAGTCACCAGATCGTAGGCGCTTAACGGATTTCGGTTCTCCCGCAAGACCTTTCAAACCTTTATTGACGAAAAAAGGGGACATGTCCCCAAGTACCTGATCACCCGTGGAGTGGATGATCAGGAACTTTGGGAACGAAGACAGAGACACAGAAGACGACGGCAGAGATAACGTGGACGAGGAAGATGGGGGCTCATGTCGAGCCCTCTTGTTGGCGGCGATCGCATTATTATCATCATTCTCTCGCATGGTTTGTTTTGTGTGGTTCAGTGCCCGCTGTCCCCACCCTCCACGGAGCCCAACAAGGGGACGCCCAGTCGGGCGCCAGGGCTACGCAGGCACTATACCCACACAGACAGTGAGCCAAGCCCTCACAAATAAATATAAGGAGAATGAAAAGAGAAATGTGCAGAACAAAAACGTTCCACACAAAAGAAACAAAGCGTAAAATAAGAAAAATTGTGAATGGCCAAACTGGCCTCACAAAGAAAGGATAACAACAAAAGGAAAATAAGTTGTGAGGAAACTTGCAAACCTGTACCCGGACCGTGGGCAAGGTTACTCACCGCTCTGCACGGTTGACCCTAGCAGGACCTGCCCACCAGCCGATTGCTCCTGGGGGGGCCACCCCAGGAGCTCCCGTTTACCGGAAGCAGAGGCCAAAGCAGTGTATAGCAGAGGCCCCGGAATCCGCTGCCCAGCCCCGCGACGGACAGGCTCCCCAATGGCAAGACGGCCAATGGGGACCACGCCAGTCATGAGCTGAGGAGAGAAGACGGGGACCTCCGAGCAACTACCAGGATCCTCCTTTCCCGGGACACGGGTCTCCGCGCACGGCAAACACGCGGGCGAGCGTTTAGGACCCTGCGAAGGTAACCGAGCCAGCGGGAACCTTCACAGGGTGGTCCCCCTCACCACGTACAGGCGCTCACACCGAGGGGGCAAAGTGGACTGTGTCCGTTGAAGTCCCCCATGATGAGGAAGGGGGACGGCAGCTGCGAGACGAGGTCATCAAGGTCGTCCCGGAAAACGATGCTTCCGGGTGGGATATAGACAGAACAGACAGTCAACGAAAATCCCACAAAGAGGCGGATGGCAACCGCCTCTAAGTCGGTGGTGAGGGGAATGACTTGAAATGGAGAATGGTTGCTCACGAGGATAGCAACACCCCCGTGAGCTGGACCATCTCCATCCCGGTCCCGGCGAACGAGAGAAAAGTGCCGGATAGTGGGATTGTTGGCTGTCTGCAAGAATGTCTCCTGAAGGCACACGCAAAGGGGTTGGTGTGCCCTCAGGAGGACCTTGATGTCGTCAATATTCCTCTGGAATCCACGACAGTTCCATTGAAAGAGTGTGGCCATCTCAGGTCTTGGAAGAATTGGCGGACGTCTTACGATTTATTTTAACCGTCGCCAGCGACGGTTTAGGAAAATTAGGGCGGTCGGTGTCCATGTCCTCGGAGTCGTCCGAGCAACATGGATCCGAGACCGCCGACCGAGGAGGTAAAATTTTCTTTTTGGGCCCCGGCGGGGGCCCCTTGGGTTTCGTAGGTTTTGCTGTCTGTGGGCGGGGTGGAGGGGGCCTTCCGGAGGTGCATGTGGAAGGCACAGACACAGGAATAGAAACCGGTGTCGATGTCGAGATGGACACCGACGTCGGCTTCGCCTGCGTCAAGAGGTACTTGGCAGCAGGCGAGAAAGATTCAGCAGGTGGAACGCTGATGTCTGTCTGCACCGCCACAGAAGCCATCTTAACGATGGGCTTTCCGGCAACCGCACCGGCATAGGAGACCTTGCCAGGTGGGGCAGGCGGTGCAGCGAGCTTTCTCGCCTCTGGATAGCTGATGTTATGAAGGGTCTTGAGGCGCTGTACCTCTTTCTCCTCCAGCCACTTCGGACAATCGCGGGAGTACGCCGGATGTTCACCACGGCAGTTTACACAGCATGCCTTTTCTGCTGTGCAGTCAGGTTCGAGATGATCCTGACTGCCACAACGAGCACAGGTGGGCTTGCCCCGGCATGCGGTGCGGGCATGGCCAAACCTCTGGCATTGAAAGCAACGCAGAGGGTTGGGGATAAATGGCCGCACCTCGCAGTGTAAGTATCCTGCCTTGATGGAAGTAGGCAGGCGTGGTGTGTTGAAAGTTAGGATTAGTACCCTGGTGGGCTCTAACTTTCCATTACGGCGTGACGAAACCCGGTGGACTGCGATCACCCCCTGGGCAGAAAGCTCCGAGAGGATTTCCTCCTCAGAAACCTTGAGGAGGCCCCACTCGGAGATCACGCCCCGGGAGGAATTGAGCGTTTTGTGTGGAGTGACTTCAACTGCCACTCCACCAATCGCTGTAACCTTTAATAAAAGCTCCGAGTGCTTGGAGCACGCAGTCTCCACCTGCAAGTCACCAGATCTTAGGCGCTTGACAGATTTCGGCTCTCCCGCAAGACCTTGAATACCCTTGTTGATAAAAAAAGGGGACATGTCCCCAAGAACCTGATCACCCGTAGAGTGGATGATCAGGAACTTCGGAGACGGAGACACACATGAAGACGAAGGCAAAGACAGAGAAGTAGGGGGTTCATGGCGCGCCCTCTTCGCGGCATTGTTCGAAGAATTATGAGTAGGTGTACTCATGGTTGTGTTTAAAAAATTCAGTGCCCGTTGTCCCCACCCACCATGGAGTCCAACAAGGGGACGCCCAGTTGGGCGCCAGGGCTGCCCGGGCACCATACCCACACAGCCAGTGAGCCAAGCCCTCACTACAAAACAAAAAGAAAAGGAAAAGAGAAATGGTGGGAAACTCGACGGAGTTCCCACAAAAGAAAAGAAGCAACAAAGCAATAAAGTGTGAGGCAAGAGCTGGCCTCACAAAAGAAAGAAAACTACAAAACTAGTAAATGTGTGGGGAAACTCGCAAACCGTTGTCCGGACGGTGGACAAGGTTACTCACTGAACAGCATAGTTGACCCTAGCAGGACCAGCCCACCAGCCGATTGATCCTGAGGGGGCCGCCCCAGGACCTCCCGTTTACCTGAAGCAGAGGCCAAAGCAGTGTATAGCAGCGGCCCCGGAAGTCGCTGCCCAGCCCCGCGACAGACAGGCTCCCCAATGGCAAAACGGCCAAAGGGGACCCCACCAGTCATGAGCTGGGGAGAGAAGACGGGGACCCCTGAGCAACTGCCAGGATCCTCCTTTCCAGGGACACGGGTCTCCGCGCACGGCAAACACGCGGGCGAGCGTTTAGGACCCTGTGAAGGTAACCGAGCCAGCGGGAACCTTCACAGGGTGGTCCCCCTCACCACGTACAGGCGCTCACACCGAGGGGGAACGCAATTGGACGATAATTCGAAGGAATCTTGGGATCTTTTCCTGGCTTAGGGAAGGCCAAGACGATAGCCTCCCGCCAGGTGTCCGGAAACTGCTCCTCGATGAAAATACGGTTGAAGAGGCAGAGCAGTCGATCCTTACTCGATGGTGAGAGATGTTGGAGCATGGCATAATGGACATTGTCTGGCCCCACAGCAGATGCACGAGAAGTGTGCAGAGCACGGCGAAGCTCCTCCGCTGTGAATGGCCTGTTGTAAGACTCCAGGCCATTCGAATGGAAGGACAGCGGAGAGCGTTCGGCCCTGCTCTTCTGGGCCAGAAACTCGGGGGAGTACGAGGAAGAGGAGGAGATGGAGGAGAATGACTCCCCCAGAGTGTCGGCAATTCCTTTAGGATCAGCAATCGCCTGTCCATTTTGCTCCAGGATCGATAATGAGTGGGACGTGTACTTCCCACTCATCTTCCGGACTTTATCCCACACGACCTTAGAGCTGGTTTGGTTTGGTTTGGTTGTTTGGGGTTTATTGGCGCAACAGCAACTAGGGCTATATTGCGCCAAACAAACGATAAAAAGGGATAAAAGTCGCATAACCCACAACCAAAATTAAAATGAACACAAACAAAACGGCACAAAACGACAAGTAAAAAGACTAAAAAGTAACAACAAGTGTAGAAGTTAACAATAAAAATGGGTGTATAGGACCTATTTAAAACCACAAACAAGAGTAAAACCAGGATACAGGGTAAAAATCAAATACGTGTAAAATAACCAGTAAAACGTAAAAAGTCGAAAACAGGAGTTAAAAACGATTCATCGGATAAAAGATGGCTGAGTGTAAGAGGCTCAGCCATAAAATTGTGAAAGGTAAAATACATTCTGCGTTCAAGATTAAAAGCAAGACAATGAATTAAAATATGTTTAACAGTTAAAATGGTGTCACAAAACTCGCACTTAGGTACTGCGTCCGCCTTAAGTAGAAAAGAGTGAGTTAAAAACGAGTGACCTAAGCGGAGCCGAGCAAGGACAACTTCCTCCTTACGATTCCTGCGAAAACAAGACTGCCACGGTTTGACAATGGGCTTGATCTCGAAGAGCTTGTTAGCAACCTGTTCAGACCAAGATCTCTGCCACTGTGCCCGGAGCTCGATGGTGAAACGCTGCCGGAAATCCACATATAGAACCGGCAACGGAGAGTCGGACAGAGGCGTGGCTGACTTGGCAGCAGCATCTGCCAAGTCATTGCCCCTGATCCCGACATGACCGGGCACCCAACAGAAGAGAATCGTGGTGGTGGCTGCCAGACGATGGAGCTGCTGGCGGATGTTGGAGAGAACAGGGTGAGGCCGATGCCTCACTGAGATCAAAGCCTGTAGCGAGCTAAGCGAGTCGGTGTAAAGCACACACCGACGATGATGCTTAGCTGCTATATGGTCCAAGGCAATGCTGATAGCATGCAACTCAGCAGTGAAGATGGAACACTGCAGTGGGATCTGGTCTGCAATGATTACATCACAGCAGACCATGGCTGATCCCACAGAAGTGCCGGACTTCGAGCCATCTGTGAAGACAGGCAAGAAGTCCGGGTGCGCAGCACGATGGCTGGCAAAGAGTTGCCGGTACACACAGTCGGGTGTAAAGGCCTTCCCCGTCCTGCTGAGGGAAAAATCGCAGGAAGGGGAAACAGCGAGCCAAGGTGGAAGTGGCTCAGCTGTCGACTGTGCGATGCTATCGAGACTGGTGTTGATGTCTCGCAGGTAACCTCGGACACGCAAACCGAAAGGACGAATGGCAGTCGGCCGATTCTGGTATAACATTTCCCACCTGGGACTGAAAACGCAGTCCCAAGTGGGATGGCCTGGCAGGGATCGCAATTTTGAAGCATACTGCAGGGACAACTGCTGACGGCGAATAGATAAAGATGGTTCATCGGTCTCAACGTAGAGACTCTGGACCGGTGAAGTGCGGAAGGCCCCCGTGCACACACGGAGGGCCTGATGATGGAGGGGGTCCAGCACCTTCACCACCGAATCCCGGGCGGAGTCATACACCTGGGATCCGTAGTCCAGTTTCGACCGGACAAGTGCACGGTAAAGGCGGAGCAAAGAACATCGGTCCGCCCCCCAAGAGAGGGAGGAGAGGACCTTGATGATGTTCAAAGCCCGCGTGCACTTGGACCTGAGATGTCGAATATGTGGTAAAAAGGTCAATTTCCGGTCGAAGATGAGACCGAGAAACTTGGTCTCCGCCACAACTGGAATGATGTTAACCCCGAGCCGCAGCTCGGGGTCCAGATGAAGATTACGCTTGCGGCAAAAGTTCACGCAAGCGGTCTTCTGTGGGGAGAACCGGAACCCATTCGCCGTCGCCCAAACCGAGAGATTGTTCAGGGCAGTTTGCAGTTGTCGTTCAATGACCCTCATGCTGGACGATGAGCAAAAGATGCTAAAGTCATCAACATGGAGGGCATTGCCTACAGTCGGAGGAAGTTGCCGTGTAATGGAATTGATCTTGACAGCGAAAAGCGTAACACTCAGGACGCAGCCTTGAGGCACCCCCTGTTCTTGGGGGAAAGGCCGCGACAGAGTGTTGCCGACACGAACTCGAAAAATACGAGAAGATAAAAAGTTTGCAATGAAGATCGGCATGTGACCTCGCAAGCCGAAGCTGTGAAGGTCACGAAGAATGCCGAATCTCCATGCCGTGTCGTACGCTTTTTCGATGTCGAAGAAAATGGACACCAGGTGCTCTCTACGTAAAAAGGAATTCCTGATCGCCGATTCGAGGCGGATCAGGTGGTCTAAGGTAGACCGGTGCCTGCGAAAGCCACACTGGGTGTTGGAAAGAAGGCCGTGATGTTCCAAATACCAGGCCAGCCTGGTATTTACCATCCTTTCCAACACCTTGCAGACGCAGCTCGTCAACGCAATTGGACGATAATTTGAAGGAATCTTGGGATCTTTCCCTGGCTTAGGGAAGGCCAAGACGATGGCCTCCCGCCAGGAGTCCGGAAACTGCTCCTCGATATAAAGACGGTTGAAGAGTCGGAGCAGTCGATCCTTACTCGATGGTGAGAGATGTTGGAGCATGGCATAATGGACATTGTCTGGCCCAACAGCAGATGCACGAGAAGTGTGCAGAGCATGGCGAAGCTCCTCCGCTGTGAATGGCCTGTTGTAAGACTCCAGGCCATTCGAATGGAAGGACAGCGGAGAGCGTTCGGCCCTGCTCTTCTGGGCTAGAAACTCGGGGGAGTACGAGGAAGAGGAGGAGATGGAGGAGAATGACTCCCCCAGAGTGTCGGCAATTCCTTTAGGATCAGCAATCGCCTGTCCATTTTGCTCCAGGATCGATAATGAGTGGGACGTGTACTTCCCACTCATCTTCCGGACTTTATCCCACACGACCTTAGAGCTGGTCGTGCGGGTGATAGAAGATGTATATTTCATCCAAGATTCCTTCTGGCTCTGGCGCCGAACGAAACGGGCTTTCGCCCTGGCGCGCTTGAATGCTTCTAGGTTGGGGGACGTCGGATATGTCCGAAACACCCCCCAAGCCTTATTCTGAGCCTTACGAGCTGCGGTGCAGTCGGGATTCCACCACGGCTTTGGGAACCGTGGAAACCGAGTCGAGGTCTGAGGAATAGTAGAGGCAGCTGCATGGACGATACAGTCCGTCAACTCCGTCACTGCAACATTGATGGGCTCCTGGCTGACAGAGTGCTCATCGAGCTCAGACAAGAGCTCGAAGCCACTCCAGTCAGCCCGATCAAGCCTCGACCGGGAGACACGCGAAGGGTTGCAAGGCCCCCCACGAGAGATGGTGCACACCACGGGGAGGTGATCGCTTCCATAGGGATTGTCCTCGACCTCCCATGTAAAGAGTGGAAGGATCGAGGAGGAGCAGATGGTGAGGTCAATGGCAGTGAATGTGCGGGTTGGGGTGTGAAAGTAGGTACTGACACCGGTGTTCAACAGGGAGAGCGATGGATCCAGGAGACACTGCTCCAGGACCCGGCCCCTCCCGTTGGTGTCAGCACTGCCCCACAGTGGACTCTGTCCATTGAAATCCCCCATGATGAGGAAGGGGGACGGCAGCTGCGAGACGAGGTCATCAAGGTCGTCCCGGAAAACTATGCTACCGGGTGGGAGATAGACAGAACAGACAGTCAACGAAAATCCCACAAAGAGGCGGATGGCAACCGCCTCTAAATGTGTGGTGAGGGGAATGACCTGGAATGGAGAATGGTTGCTCACGAGGATGGCAACACCCCCGTGAGCTGGACCATCTCCATCCCGGTCCCGGCGAACGAGAGAAAAGTGCCGGATAGTGGGATTGTTGGCTGTCTGCAAGAATATCTCCTGAAGGCACACGCAAAGGGGTTGGTGTGCCCTCAGGAGGACCTTGATGTCATCAATATTCCTCTGGAATCCACGACAGTTCCATTGAAGGAGTGTGGCCATCTCAGGTCTTAGAAGAAGTGGCGGACGACTTGCGATTTATTTTAACCGTCGCCAGCGACGGTTAAAATACCGTGGTTTTTACCGTCGCTGGGTTTCGTAGGTCTTGCTGTCTGTGGGCGGGGTGGAGGGGGCCTTCCGGAGGTGGAAGAGGAAGGCACAGACACAGGAATAGAAACCGGTGTCGATGTCGAGATTGACACCGACGTCGGCTTCGCCTGCGTCAAGAGGTACTTAGCAGCAGGCGAGAAAGATTCAGCTGGTGGAACGCTGATGTCGGTCTGCACCGCCACGGAAGCCATCTTAACGACGGGCTTTCCGACAACCGCACCGGCATAGGAGACCTTGCCAGGTGGGGCAGGCGGTGCAGCGAGCTTTCTCGCCTCTGGATAGCTGATGTTATGGAGGGTCTTCAGGCGCTGTACCTTTTTCCTCCAGCCACTTCGGACAGTCGCGGGAGTACGCTGGATGCTCACCACGGCAGTTGACACAGCATGCCTTTTCTGCTGTGCAGTCAGGTTCAAGATGATCCTGACTGCCACAACGAGCACAGGTGGGCTTGCCCCGGCATGCGGTGCGGGCATGGCCAAACCTCTGGCATTGGAAACAACGCAGAGGGTTGGGTATAAATGGCCGCACCTCACACTTTAAGTATCCTGCCTTGATGGAAGTAGGCAGGTGTGGTGAGTTGAAAGTTAGAATGAGTACCCGGCTGGGCTCTAACTTACCATTACGGCGTGACGAAACCCGGTGGACTGCTATCACTCCCTGGGCTGAAAGCTCCGAGAGGATTTCCTCCTCAGAAACCTTGAGGAGGCCCCACTCGGAGATCACGCCCCGGGAGGAATTGAGCGTCTTGTGTGGAGTGACTTCGACTGCCACTCCACCAATCGCTGTAACCTTTAATAGAAGCTCCGAATGTTTGGAGCATGCAGTCTCCACCTGCAAGTCACCGGATCTTAGGCGCTTGACAGATTTCGGTTCTCCCGCAAGACCTTGAATACCCTTGTGTATAAAAAACGGGGACATGTCTCCAAGCACCTGATCACCCGTAGAGTGGATGATCAGGAACTTCGGAGACGGAGACACACACGAAGACGAAGGCAAAGACAGAGAAGTTGGGGGTTCATGGCGAGCCCTCTTCGCAGCATTGATCGGTGAATTATGAGTAGTTGTACTCATGGTTGTTTTTGAGGGATTCAGTGCTCGTTGTCCCCACCCACCATGGAGTCCAACAAGGGGACGCCCAGTTGGGCGCCAGGGCTGCCCGGGCACCATACCCACACAGCCAGTGAGCCAAGCCCTCACTACAAAACAGAAAGTAAAAGTAAAAGAGAAATGGTGGGAAACTTGTCGGAGTTCCCACAAAAGAAAAAAAGCAACAAAGCAATAAAGTGTGAGGCAAGAGCTGGCCTCACAAAAGAAAGAAAACTACAAAATTAGTAAATGTGTGGGGAAACTCGCAAACCGTTGTCCGGACGGTGGACAAGGTTACTCACCGATCTGCATAGTTGACCCTAGCAGGACCAGCCCACCAGCCGATTGATCCTGAGGGGGCCGCCCCAGGACCTCCCGTTTACCTGAAGCAGAGGCCAAAGCAGTGTATAGCAGTGGCCCCGGAAGTCGCTGCCCAGCCCCGCGACAGACAGGCTCCCCAATGGCAAAACGGCCAATGGGGACCATGCCAGTCATGAGCTGAGGAGAGAAGACGGGGACCCCCGAGCAACTACCAGGATCCTCCTTTCCCGGGACACGGGTCTCCGCGCACGGCAAACACGCGGGTGAGCGTTTAGGACCCTGCGAAGGTAACCGAGCCAGCGGAACCTTCACAGGGTGGTCCCCCGCACCGCGTACAGGCTCTCACACCGAGGGGGGGTAACTAGCGGGAAATAATGTTGTAATTTTTAATTAGATTTGAAGCAGATACGTACGGGGCATGTCTTTGAACCCTAGCAACTATTTTTATATGAAAGTACGCAATTAAAAGAACTGTAAAAACTCAAATATTCTTTATTTTCAAGTGCTAATTTCTAGGAACGTGGGTTGAAAATTACTCGTGCATCTATACAAACTGGTTACAGGTAGTATTAACCTCAATTTTTTTCGTAATGGACAATAAGTCAAACTATGTAGGATCGATAGTGCACTAGCTCTGTAGTTCCCAAATTCCGCAAAATTCCTCGCCCATGGTCAGTAAGGAACACCGATGGGCTTGGACTACCGTCCGTGAAAGCCGTGACCCTATATGCGGGAGAGCCCTGTGCAGGGAACACGCTGAATGGCCTTGATGAGAGGCTACCATCTGTCTCCCAACAGCTGTTTCAATCTCAAACCTTCTCTGCTATTATGTGTACTTCATTGTGTGTCTTAACAATGTCAGGCAACTCATACGTCTCATCCCTTATCAACAAGAATAGCAACTGCTATTATGTATGCTGCTGCTCTACTTTGTTCATCAGCTATTCGCCAGCTTTCAAACTCTTTCCCCTCCAACTTTGCCCATATAAAAAAAGCAAATCTCAACTCTTTAAGGCACACATAACAAAATTTTTATTTCCAATTTTTGCAACCATGACATACTTTTTTCTTTACAACATTACACATTCTTTTAGGCTGCAGCCTTTTAGGTGAAGTTAAACAGGCACATATTTTTTTTTTCACATCACATGGCAATTTTTGAATTTTACGACACATCACGTTTACAAGAAACTCTTCTTTTATACTATTTAAAACATTTTCATCATTATAAGAAATATCATGATGAAAATCAAACATTTCATCATTATCAAAAATTTCATCAAACATTTTTTCATCAAACGTTTCATCGTGGTCAAAACTTGTCATATCACTTGATAAATCTAACATTGGAATCCCTGTAACTACGGGGACTGTAACTTCAAGGGCTTTTCCTGTAACTTCAGGGACTTCTCCCGTAACTACTGGGACTGTAACTTCAGAAAATTCTCCTGTAACTTCAGGAACTGTAACTTCAGAAAATTCTCCTGTAACTTTAGGAACTTCAGAAAATTCTCCTGTAACTTTAGGAACTTCAGAAAATTCTCCTGTAACTTCAGGGACTTCTTCTTGAGTCCTTGGAACTCTTAACAATGGATCGCTTAACACTGGTTCAATCACTTTATCGTCAATGGAAATGCTTAACCACACGTCATCACTTTGACGCACATGACAAATCTCACCTCGATAAAGTCTTCTGTCTAATTTAATATTTTCAAAATATATATAATCATCAGGAGATCCAATTGATTTACTTATATCACTAGGATCGTAGTCGAGAAAAGAACATTTTAGACACATAAAATTTTGACGAATATAGAATGTCTCACCACGATAAATTTTACCATCTCCATGAAAAGTTGTTAAGTTTATAAAATCTCCATTAAAAGTTGTTAAGTCTATAAACTCATTATTAGGTTCCATATTTAATACAAACTAACTAAAGAACACGAAACCTTTATAGTTTGCGCGTTCCCATAGATCATGCGCGTAAGCCAACTTCCTTGGCTTTGTGCCAAAGCTAAAGCGAGGCCATTACTCCAAGGACTTTACCTACTTTAACCTTCAGAAACTAAGTCGACCAACTCTAAAAAACAACACAGTTTAAAGCTACAAGAATTTCACAGTCATTTATTCCTTGTTTTCTTTGTTGCGTCGGTGCTTGGCCGAATGATTTTGTAGAAAAATTTATCAATATGTTATTTAACTTTAACGCATATAAATAAAAATAAAATGGCATAATAAACAATAAAAATGAATCAAAAACCAGTTTCAAAACTGGTAGACATTTGTCTCGTTAACATCGTTCAAAATATCAGAGAAGATATAGATTTCCACAATGAAAATTTTAAAAAGAACCCACTTGATTATTTAATATTACGTAAGAAACTTTTCATATTACACAATAGGTTCTACATAATTGGATTAATAGGCTAATTCATAAGAGACTAATTCATGCTTGCCTTCTTTTATTAATACACAGAGGTTTCTATAAAGCTTCCCCCTAAGAATTAAAGTCGTTAACTTATGTAACTAATAGAAGGTGTCTATCATGGCTAGGTGGGCATTCGGTTAATTTTACTCCCATTATTTATACTGACGATCATTGGTGGCTGTTGGCCACACAGTTGGCTAAACTTATCCACAGGAAGTAGATTACTACTGCTCAGAGCGGTTACCACTGAAATTCTGTTTATGAGCAAAAACCAGAGCTCAAAAAAAGGTCTCGTGATAACTATAGGGGTATCGGCCTACTCTTTATTCCAGGTTAGTGCAGAATTAAGAATCTGGTTGACAAGCAATTATGTTGTGGATCACTTGGGCAGAGAGTTTAGACATTTGGTCGCTAGCTTTGTTGATTTTTAAACTTCCCCTAATTTATGGTTGATTGTTATACCTGTCAAGTAATCTCTTTATAGTTGGTTGTTTGGGGTTTAATGGCGCATCGGCAACAAGGCCATAATGCGCCAAACAAAAGACAATATAAAAGATAAAAATCATAGATCCCCATAACCAAAAGTTAAAATACATTTTCAACATTGTAAAGTGATAAAATAACAAAAAACAAGTGTATATGAACAGAGTAAAACAACTGTAGAATTATTAAATAAAACAATCCCAGGTGTAAGAGACCTGGGGTAAAAAATAAATAAAGGCAAGGTAAAATCAAATTCGGTTAAAATATCCACAATATTTCAAAAAGGTAAAAACTGAAGATAAAATGCAATGATCAGATAAAAGATGTCCGAGTGTAAGAGGCTCGGACATAAAATTATGGAAATTAAAAATCACACGCCGTTCAAAGTTAAAAGCAGAGCATGAGATTAAAATATGTTCGATTGTTAAAATGGTGTCACAAAACTCGCACTTAGGTACATCGTCCGCCCGTAGAAGAAACGAATGAGTAATATAGGAGTGACCTAAGCGGAGCCGAGCAAGTACAACTTCCTCCTTGCGATTCCTGCGGTAACAAGACTGCCATGGTTTGATGATAGGTTTGATCTCAAAGAGTTTGTTAGTGAGCTGTTCCGACCAAGATCTCTGCCACTGTGCCCGGAGCTCGATGGTAAAACGCTGCCGGAAATCCAGATATGGAACCGGCAACGGAGAGTCGGACAGGGGCGTGGCTGACTTGGCAGCAGCATCTGCCAAGTCATTGCCCCTGATACCGACGTGACCGGGCACCCAACAGAAATGGATGGTGGTGGTGGCTGCCAGACGATGTAGCTGCTGGCGGATCTTAGTAAGAACAGGGTGAGGCCGATGCCTCACCGAGATCAAAGCCTGTAGCGAGCTAAGCGAGTCGGTGTAAAGCACACACCGACGATGATGCTTAGTCGCCACGTGGTCCAAGGCGAGGCTGATAGCGTGCAACTCTGCAGTGAAGATGGAACACTGCAGTGGGATCTGGTCTGCAATGATTACATCACAGCAGACCATGGCCGATCCCACCGATGTGCCGGACTTCGAGCCATCTGTAAAGACAGGCAAGAAGTCCGGGTGCTCAGCACGATGGCTGGCAAAGAGTTGCCGGTACACACAGTCGGGTGTAAAGGCCTTCCCCGTCCTGCACAGGGAAAAATCGCAGGAAGGGGAAACAGCGAGCCATGGTGGAAGTGGCTCAGCTGTCGACTGTGCAACGCTATCGAGACTGGTGTTGATGTCTCTGAGGTAGCCTCGGACACGCAAACCAAAAGGACGAATGGCAGTCGGCCGATTATTGTAAAGCATTTCCCACTTCGGACTGAAAACGCAGTCCCAAGTGGGATGGCCAGGCAGGGATCGCAATTTAGACGCGTATTGTAGGGACAACTGCTGACGGCGAAGAGATAAGGAAGGTTCGTCGGTCTCAACGTAAAGACTCTGGACCGGTGAGGTGCGGAAGGCTCCCGTGCAAACACGGAGGGCCTGGTGATGGAGAGGGTCCAGCACCTTAACCACCGAATCCCGGGCCGAGTCGTACACCTGGGATCCGTAGTCCAGTTTCGATCGGACAAGCGCACGGTACAGGCGGAGCAAAGAACATCGGTCCGCCCCCCAAGAGAGGGAGGAGAGGACCTTGACGATGTTCAATGCCCGCGTGCACTTGGACCTGAGATGACGTATGTGTGGTAAAAAGGTCAATTTCCGATCGAATATGAGACCGAGAAACTTGGTCTCCGCCACAACTGGAATGATGTTACCCCCGAGCCGCAGCTCGGGATCCAGGTGAAGATTACGCTTGTGGCAAAAGTGCACACAAGCGGTCTTCTGTGGGGAGAACCGAAACCCGTTTGCCGTCGCCCAAACCGATAGATTGTTCAGGGCAATTTGCAGTTGTCTTTCAATGACCCTCATGCTTGATGAAGAGCAAAAGATGCTAAAGTCATCAACATAGAGGGCATTGCCTACTGATGGAGGAAGTTGTCTAGTTATGGAATTAATCTTGACAGCGAAAAGCGTAACACTCAGAACGCAGCCTTGTGGCACTCCCTGTTCTTGGGGGTACGGCCGCGACAGAGTGTTACCGACACGGACACGAAAAGAGCGTGTCGATAAGAAGTTGGAGATGAAGATCGGCATGTGACCTCTTAAGCCGAAACTGTGGAGGTCACGAAGAATGCCGAATCTCCAAGCCGTGTCGTACGCTTTTTCGATGTCGAAGAAAATTGACACCAGGTGCTCTCTACGTAAAAATGAGTTTCTGATAGCCGATTCGAGGCGTATCAGATGGTCAAGAGTTGACCGTTGCCTGCGAAAGCCACACTGGGTGTTGGAAAGAAGGTTGTGATGTTCTAAATACCAGATGAGTCTGGCATTTACCATTCTTTCCAACACCTTGCACACGCAGCTCGTCAATGCGATGGGACGATAATTGGAAGGAATCTTTGGATCTTTGCCTGGCTTGGAATCTCTTTATAATAACACAGGTAAGGCTTGTAGCAATTTACTTCTAGTGTTCGACAAGGGTGCGTCTCCCTCTTTAGTTGACTGGTAGTAGGGTATAAACAGTGATTCAGTGGCTGCAATCTTGGGAGCTATGTAACCGGTGCAGCATTAACAGACGAATAGGTAGCCGAGATTTTTAAGAATCTATAGAGATTGTGGAGAAATAGGCATACACATAGACTGTAGTTTGGTTCTTTCTAGGGTTATGGTAGCTTGGACGTAAACAACGGGCTTTCCAAATGCTTACAGAGTATCTTGGGTATTAGATAGTTAATGATGAGGCGTCTGCAAACCTCCTTTAAGCAGCATATTGTACAGAAAGAGAGACTACGCTAGTCATGTTACCCAGGTTATGAACGCCTAAAGGCCTCAGGGGGAAACCTAGGATGCGGAACAGGACCTTGTTAAAATTAGTGTGCGGTGGCCGGATGCAAAACAGTTTGAAGAACTGCGAGGTTGGACCTCCATAGCCCATGACTGCTTAAGGATAAAGCCCCACATAGATAATCAGGGTTAATTATGATGGGTTACACTAGTCCTTTAAACATAATTATCTTAAAAAACCCCAAATAGGCAAATTCCTAAATCTTTATAACTCATGTTTTCCTTTTTTTACAGAATTATATACCGATGAAATTTTTCTTCAACTACAGAAACAAATAAATTATACTCCCGATTTAATTTTCAATAATCAATTAACACATTTCATAATTAAAAATGCAACAAATAAATGTAAACCTTGCATAGGTTTTAATATGGATACATGTTTAAAATGCTTCGAGAATTACCAAACATGTATCAAAAATTAGAAACATTTCAAGTAGGTTATTAATTTTTATACTTAAAATTTTTTACCTATTTTATAACCTATTTATAATTTTTTTCTTCTTTACAGAATCTACAAGTTTTAAAATTTACTCATTATGATCCGTATGGGAAAATTCAACTCAATCACAACAATTTAATCTTTATAGATCTTAGTTTTATGAATATACATAATTTAACACTTAATTGTCCTAATTTAAAAATTTTAATTCTTTCTTCAAATTGGCACTTCAATGACGATATGCTCTTACAATTACCCAAAAGCTTATTGTATATAGAGTTGTATAATACAAAAGTGTCACAAGAAGGAATTTTTTCGTTATTAAAAAATATTCCAAACAGTAAACCTATTTATATTGCATATGATATGGACTTTACCAAGTTATTAAATCAAAGTGTAGCTCTGAAAAATTTAAAACTTACATCGTTTAATATTCATGAAGTCTCTCAAACATTTTCTCAAATAAATAATTACCTACCAGATTTAACAATATTGAAATGTAATGTGGCAATTAATGTTTACCATTTATTACCGGAAAATCTGGAAGAATTAAAATTAATAATTTGTTCCGAAGATGATTTAAAAAAATTTTATTTACAATATTTATCAAGCAAAAAGCATAATATTAAAGTGTTAAACTTTCGCAATGACAACGTCAACAACATCATTAATATTTCACTAGCAGTTTTATCAGACATATTAAAATGTTGTCCGGCAATAAAAAAATTAAGCATTAAAAATATTGCCTTTTATGGTAAAGCTAAAAAATCATACGATTTAGAATCTTTAGAGTACACTAATTTAAATAGAAATTCAGATTCAGAGTATAATTTAAATCAGTTACAGAGTATAGCGAAAAACATTCGTGATTTAAGATTATTTAGTCACAAAATTACTAAAATAACAGAAATATTTTCCACATTAAAAAATTTAACATTATATTGTAATATTAAAAATAAATGTCTAGTGGACATATTAAAATTGCCGATTTAACGTCTTTCAAAATTATTGGTATTAATATGCAAGTTATAGAAGCATATGTAGAAAAATATATTAAATATCACAATTTAAATATATATTTTAAACATGTATATTTATATTCTAAAGAAAAGGTATATTTTCAATTTTTGCCTCAACATATCTGTAATTTAATTAAGTCATGGTATAAATAAATTTGTCTCTTATTAGTCATACTTTTAAGCACGTTAGTAACAAAACACTGTCTGACCTCCATAATTACTATCACACCCTAGTGCCTGTTAAGAATGCTTATAATCTCTCAATGCTATTCATTATCTAAAAAACCCCAAAAATAAACTAGTTACAAGGTTCATTAATTACCTTCACACACAATTAAATAACGCACGTCCCAAGAACAAGTCACACAAGACTTTGATATGAATCAGTTAGCTTAAGAAAAACCAAAAATCCCCCTCTAACACAATTTACTAAAGTTGACTAAGTAAGAAATTAAAAAACATAATTATTAAAACATTGCATAAATTAGCATTTGAAAGTATAACCTTCCTAGACATGCAAGACTAGAACCTACTTATTTAGTAAGTAAATAGTGTTGATTTAGTTCAATGCTTATTCAATGCTTATTTAATGCTTATTTAGCAACTAAATCTCACAACATTACTAAAAGCCCAATATAGAAATCACGCCAAATGTATATTAATCATGTTCTAGAGATACACCAATGCAGATCTTTTAACACACGTAGCTAATTACTATAATGACTAAATTAGACGTTAGAGGAACACTTATTAGTACAGAAGAAAGTATATTGCTATATGAAATTAAAAAATTCTTTGGAAAGTAGCCATTTTTAGAAACCTGCGCTTCCTGCTATTTCCGTTAATTCCTGCTATTTCCGTTGTTTCCCACTTTTTTTCGGTTAATTCTCACTATTTCCGTTGTTTCTGCTAAAATTATGGCAAAATCGGGGGGGGGGGAGCATTCCTACACTTATATAAAGTAATCAAAGTGCTCAAAAGAAAATTACTTTTTGAACACACGCACACCGTAGCCATTGTAAGGACAACCCCTTTGAGGCGCCCATCAGCCATAAAAGAACAGAAAGTTGGTTGTTTTGGGTTTTATGGCGCATCAGCGACTAGGCCATAATGCGCCAAACAAAAGACAATATAAAAGATAAAAGACATGTAAACCCGCAACCACATTTAAAAGAAATTAGCAAAATTGTAAAAAGGTAAAACAACAAAGAACAAGTGTAAAAATACAAAAGAAAACAATAGAATACCAGGTGTAAATGACCAGGGATACACAAACAATGTATAAGGTGGTATAATCATAGATATAAAAAGCTGAAGAGTAAAAACTATATGCGATTAAAATATCCAGTAAATCGTAAAAATTGAAAGAGAGAGGTAAAAGTACAATGGTCGGATAAAAGATGTCCGAGTGTAAGGGGCTCGGTTGGTTGGTTGGTTGTTTGGGGTTTAATGGCGCATCGGCAACAAGGCCATAATGCGCCAAACAAAAGACAATATAAAAGATAAAAATCATAGATCCCCATAACCAAAAGTTAAAATACATTTTCAACATTGTAAAGTGATAAAATAACAAAAAACAAGTGTATATGAACAGAGTAAAACAACTGTAGAATTATTAAATAAAACAATCCCAGGTGTAAGAGACCTGGGGTAAATAATACATAAAGGCAAGGTAAAATCAAATTCGGTTAAAATATCCACAATATTTCAAAAAGGTAAAAACTGAAGATAAAATGCAATGATCAGATAAAAGATGTCCGAGTGTAAGAGGCTCGGACATAAAATTATGGAAATTAAAAATCACACGCCGTTCAAAGTTAAAAGCAGAGCATGAGATTAAAATATGTTCGATTGTTAAAATGGTGTCACAAAACTCGCACTTAGGTACATCGTCCGCCCGTAGAAGAAACGAATGAGTAATATAGGAGTGACCTAAGCGGAGCCGAGCAAGTACAACTTCCTCCTTGCGATTCCTGCGGTAACAAGACTGCCATGGTTTGATGATAGGTTTGATCTCAAAGAGTTTGTTAGTGAGCTGTTCCGACCAAGATCTCTGCCACTGTGCCCGGAGCTCGATGGTAAAACGCTGCCGGAAACCCAGATATGGAACCGGCAACGGAGAGTCGGACAGGGGCGTGGCTGACTTGGCAGCAGCATCTGCCAAGTCATTGCCCCTGATACCGACGTGACCGGGCACCCAACAGAAATGGATGGTGGTGGTGGCTGCCAGACGATGTAGCTGCTGGCGGATCTTAGTAAGAACAGGGTGAGGCCGATGCCTCACCGAGATCAAAGCCTGTAGCGAGCTAAGCGAGTCGGTGTAAAGCACACACCGACGATGATGCTTAGTCGCCACATGGTCCAAGGCAAGGCTGATAGCGTGCAACTCTGCGGTGAAGATGGAACACTGCAGTGGGAAGGGGCTCGGACGTAAAACCATGAGAGTTAAAAAACATACGTCTTTCAAAGGTAAAACAACAGCAATCAATTAAAATGTGTTTGATTGTTAAAATGGTGTCACAAAACTCGCACTTGGGTTCGTCGTCCGCCCGTAAAAGAAACGAATGAGTAATAAAGGAATGACCCAAGCGGAGCCGAGCAAGTACAACTTCCTCCTTGCGATTCCTGCGGTAACAAGACTGCCATGGTTTGACGATAGGTTTGATCTCAAAGAGCTTGTTTGTAAGCTGTTCTGACCAAGATCTCTGCCACTGTGCCCGGAGCTCGGTGGTAAAACGCTGCCGGAAATCCAGATAGGGAACCGGCAACGGAGAGTGGGACAGGGGCGTGGCTGACTTGGCAGCAGCATCTGCCAAGTCGTTGCCCCTAATCCCGACGTGACCGGGCACCCAACAGAAATGGATGGTGGTGGTGGCTGCCAGACGATGTAGTTGCTGGCGGATCTTAGTAAGAACAGGGTGAGGCCGATGCCTCACCGAGATCAAAGCCTGTAGCGAGCTAAGCGAGTCGGTGTAAAGCACACACCGACGATGATGCTTAGTCGCTACGTGGTCCAAGGCAAGACTGATAGCGTGCAACTCTGCAGTGAAGATGGAACACTGCAGTGGGATCTGGTCTGCAATGATTACATCACAGCAGACCATGGCTGATCCCACTGAAGTGCCGGACTTCGAGCCATCTGTAAAGACAGGCAAGAAGTCCGGGTGCTCAGCACGATGGCTGGCAAAGAGTTGCCGGTACACACAGTCGGGTGTAAAGGCCTTCCCGGTCCTGCACAGGGAAAAATCGCAGGAAGGGGAAACAGCGAGCCAAAGTGGTAGTGGCTCAGCTGTCGACTGTGCAATGCTATCGAGACTGGTGTTGATGTCTCGCAGGTAACCTCGGACACGCAAACCGAAAGGACGAATGGCAGTCGGCCGATTAGTGTAAAGTAGTTCCCACTTCGGACTGAAAACGCAGTCCCAAGTGGGATGGCCTGGCAGGGATCGCAATTTAGAAGCATATTGTAGGGACAACTGCTGACGGCGAAGAGATAAAGATGGTTCGTCGGTCTCAACGTAAAGACTCTGGACCGGTGAGGTGCGGAAGGCTCCCGTGCAAACACGGAGAGCCTGATGATGGAGGGGATCCAGCACCTTCACCACCGAATCCCGGGCCGAGTCGTACACCTGGGATCCGTAGTCCAGTTTCGATCGGACAAGTGCACGCTACAGGCGGAGCAAAGAACATCGGTCCGCCCCCCAAGAGAGGGAGGAGAGGACCTTGACGATGTTCAATGCCCGCGTGCACTTGGACCTGAGATGACGTATGTGTGGTAAAAAGGTCAATTTCCGATCGAATATGAGACCGAGAAACTTGGTCTCTGCCACAACTGGAATGATGTTACCCCCGAGCCGCAGCTCGGGATCCAGATGGTTTGGTTGTTTGGTTGTTTTGGGTTTAATGGCGCATTAGCAACTCAGGCTATAATGCGCCAAACTAATGTCTAAATAAAAGCTAAAAGTCATCACACCCACAACCAAAGTTAAAAATGTACTACATGTATATAGAAAAAACAATGTAAAACAATAAAAGGAAACATAGTTAACAAGAAACAAAGGTATAAATGTATAATAAATATAAAAAGCACCCAGGTGTAAGCGACCTGGGTTATACATTCGAATAAAACTATAGACGAGTAAAATATCCAGTATATTTTAAAAATTGAAAAACAGCGTTAAAACAACAATGGTCAGATAAAAGATGTCCGAGTGTAAGGGGCTCGGACGTAAAATCATGAAAGTTAAAATAGAGTCGACGTTCAAAGTTAAAAGCAGGACAGGAAAGTAAAATATGTTTGATCGTTAAAACGATGTCACAAAACTCGCACTTAGGTACTGCGTCCGCCTTAAGGAGAAAAGAGTGTGTTAAAAACGAGTGACCTAAGCGGAGCCGAGCAAGGACAACTTCCTCCTTACGATTCCTGCGAAAACAAGACTGCCACGGTTTGACAATGGGCTTGATCTCGAAGAGCTTGTTAGCAACCTGTTCAGACCAAGATCTCTGCCACTGTGCCCGGAGCTCAATGGTGAAACGCTGCCGGAAATCCACATATGGAACCGGCAACGGAGAGTCGGACAGGGGCGTGGCTGATTGGTTTGGTTTGGTTTGGTTGTTTGGGGTTTAATGGCGCATCGGCAACAAGGCCATAATGCGCCAAACAAAAGACAATATAAAAGATAAAAAACATGGAACCCCGTAACCAAAATTTAAAATACATTTTTAACATTGTACATTGGTAAAACAACAGAAAACAATTGTATATGAACAGAGTAAAACAAGTGTAGAAATATTAAATAAAATAATCCCAGGTGTAAGAGACCTGGGGTAAATAATGCATATATTAAGGTAAAATCAAATTCGGTTAAAATATCCACAATATTTCAAATAGCTAAAAACTGGAGATAAAATGCAATGATCAGATAAAAGATGTCCGAGTGTAAGAGGCTCGGACATAAAATTATGAAAGCTAAAATAACATTGACGTTCGAAATTAAAACACGGACATTCGACTAAAATATGTTTAATTGTTAAAATGGTGTCACAAAACTCGCACTTAGGTACGTCGTCCGCCCGTAAAAGAAACGAATGAGTAATAAACGAGTGACCTAAGCGGAGCCGAGCAAGTACAACTTCCTCCTTGCGATTCCTGCGGTAACAAGACTGCCATGGTTTGACGATAGGTTTGATCTCAAAGAGCTTGTTTGTAAGCTGTTCTGACCAAGATCTCTGCCACTGTGCCCGGATCTCGGTGGTAAAACGCTGCCGGAAATCCAGATAGGGAACCGGCAACGGAGAGTCGGACAGGGGCGTGGCTGACTTGGCAGCAGCATCTGCCAAGTCGTTGCCCCTAATCCCGACGTGACCGGGCACCCAACAGAAATGGATGGTGGTGGTGGCTGCCAGACGATGTAGTTGCTGGCGGATCTTAGTAAGAACAGGGTGAGGCCGATGCCTCACCGAGATCAAAGCCTGTAGCGAACTAAGCGAGTCGGTGTAAAGCACACACCGACGATGATGCTTAGTCGCTACATGGTCCAAGGCGAGACTGATAGCGTGCAACTCTGCAGTGAAGATGGAACACTGCAGTGGGATCTGGTCTGCAATGATTACATCACAGCAGACCATGGCCGATCCCACCGATGTGCCGGACTTCGAGCCATCTGTGAAGACAGGCAAGAAGTCCGGGTACTCAGCACGATGGCTGGCAAAGAGTTGCCGGTACACACAGTCGGGTGTAAAGGCCTTCCCCGTCCTGCACAGGGAAAAATCGCAGGAAGGGGAAACAGCGAGCCAAGGTGGAAGTGGCTCAGCTGTCGACTGTGCAACGCTATCGAGACTGGTGTTGATGTCTCTGAGGTAGCCTCGGACACGCAAACCAAAAGGACGAATGGCAGTCGGCCGATTAGTGTAAAGCATTTCCCACTTCGGACTGAAAACGCAGTCCCAAGTGGGATGGCCAGGCAGGGATCGCAATTTAGAAGCATAATGTAGGGACAACTGCTGACGGCGAAGAGATAAAGACGGTTCGTCGGTCTCAACGTAAAGACTCTGGACCGGTGAGGTGCGGAAGGCTCCCGTGCAAACACGGAGAGCCTGATGATGGAGGGGGTCCAGCACCTTCACCACCGAATCCCGGGCCGAGTCGTACACCTGGGATCCGTAGTCCAGTTTCGATCGGACAAGTGCACGGTACAGGCGGAGCAAAGAACATCGGTCCGCCCCCCAAGAAAGGGAGGAGAGGACCTTGACGATGTTCAATGCCCGCGTGCACTTGGACCTGAGATGACGTATGTGTGGTAAAAAGGTCAATTTCCGATCGAATATGAGACCGAGAAACTTGGTCTCCGCCACAACTGGAATGATGTTACCCCCGAGCCGCAGCTCGGGATCCAGATGAAGATTACGCTTGTGGCAAAAGTGCACACAAGCGGTCTTCTGTGGGGAGAACCGAAACCCGTTTGCCGTCGCCCAAACCGAAAGATTGTTCAGGGCAATTTGCAGTTGTCTTTCAATGACCCTCATGCTGGAAGATGAGCAAAAGATGCTAAAGTCGTCAACATAGAGGGCATTGCCTACGGATGGAGGAAGTTGTCTAGTTATGGAATTAATCTTGACAGCGAAAAGCGTAACACTCAGAACGCAGCCTTGTGGCACCCCCTGTTCTTGGGGGTACGGCCGCGACAGAGTGTTACCGACACGGACACGAAAAGAGCGTGTCGATAAGAAGTTGGAGATGAAGATCGGCATGTGACCTCTCAAGCCGAAGCTGTGGAGGTCACGAAGAATGCCGAATCTCCAAGCCGTGTCGTACGCTTTTTCGATGTCGAAGAAAATTGACACCAGGTGCTCTCTACGTAAAAAAGAATTCCTGATAGCCGATTCGAGGCGTATCAGGTGGTCAAGAGTTGACCGTTGCCTGCGAAAGCCACACTGGGTGTTGGAAAGAAGGTTGTGGTGTTCTAAATACCAGATGAGTCTGGCATTTACCATTCTTTCCAACACCTTGCACACGCAGCTCGTCAATGCGATGGGACGATAATTAGAAGGAATCTTGGGATCTTTGCCTGGCTTGGGGAAGGCCAAGACGATGGCCTCCCGCCAGGAGTCCGGAAACTGCTCCTCGAGAAAAATGCGATTGAAGAGATGGAGCAGCCGATCCTTACTCGATGGTGAAAGATGTTGGAGCATGGTATAATGGACATTGTCCGGCCCTACAGCAGAGGCACGAGAAGAGTGCAGAGCAAGGCGAAGCTCCTCCGCTGTGAATGGCCTGTTGTAAGGCTCCAGGCCATTCGAGTGGAAAGACAGCGGAGAGCGCTCCGCCCTGCCCTTCTGGGCCAGAAACTCGGGGGAGTAAGAGGAAGACGAAGAGATGGAAGAGAAGGACTCCCCCAGAGTGTCGGCAATTGCCTCGGGATCAGCAATTGCCTGTCCATTGTGCTCCAGGATCGATAACGAGTGGGACGTGTAGTTCCCACTCATCTTCCGGACTTTATCCCACACGACCTTAGAAGTAGTCGTGCGGGTAATAGAAGATGTATACTTGATCCAAGATTCCTTCTGGCTCTGGCGTCGGACGAAACGAGCTTTCGCCCTGGCGCGCTTGAAATTTTCGAGGTTGGGGGTTGTCGGATATCTCCGAAACACCCCCCAAGCCTTGTTCTGAGCCTTACGAGCTGCGGTGCAATCTGGATTCCACCACGGTTTCGGAAAGCGAGGAAACCGTGTAGAAGTTTGAGGAATCGTTGATGCAGCTGCATCTACGATACAGTCCGTTATCTCCGCTACTGCCACATTGATTGGCTCCTGGCTGACGGAGTGGTCGTCGAGCTCAGAGAGCAGCTCGAAACCACCCCAGTCAGCCCGATCCAGCCTCCACAGTGAGACGCGTGAAGGGCTGCAAGGCCCCCCACGCGAGATGGTGCACAACACGGGGAGGTGATCGCTTCCGTAAGGGTTGTCCTCGACCTCCCATGTAAAGAGTGGAAGGATCGAGGAGGAGCAGATGGTGAGATCAATGGCAGTGAAAGAGCGGGTTGGGGAGTGAAAGTAAGTACTGACACCGGTGTTCAACAGGGAGAGGGAAGGATCCAGGAGCCACTGCTCCAGGACCCCGCCCCTCCCGTTGGTGTCAGCACTGCCCCATAGTGGACTGTGTCCGTTGAGGTCCCCCATAATGAGGAAGGGGGACGGCAGCTGCGAGACGAGATCATCAAGGTCTTCCTGGAAGACGATGCTCCCAGGTGGAAGATATACAGAGCAGACAGTCAGCGAGAACCCCACGAAGAGACGGATGGCTACCGCCTCTAAGTTGGTGGTGAGGGGTACGACCTGGAATGGAGAATGGTTGCTCACGAGGATGGCGACACCCCCGCGAGCTGGACCATCTCCATCCCGGTCCCGGCGAACTAGTGAAAAGTGCCGGATCGTGGGATCTGTGACTGGCTGCAAGTACGTCTCCTGCAGGCACACACAGATGGGCTGGTGCGCCTGAAGGAGGGCCTTGATGTCGTCAAGATTCCTCTGGAATCCACGACAATTCCATTGTAGGAGTGTGGCCATCTCAGGACTTAGAAGAGTGGGCGGACGACGTGTTTCTATTCAACTTAACCGCCGCGGAGGACGGTTTAGTGAATAGGGGGCGGTCGGTATCCATGTCCTCGGAATCGTCCGAGGGGCATGGATCGGTGACCGCCCTTTGAGGTGCAGTGATTTTCTTTTTGGGCCCCGGTGGGGGCCCCTTAGGTTTTGAAGGTCTTGCTGTCTGAGGACGGGGAGGAGGAGGCCTTCCGGTGGAGGTGGAAGGCTGAGCTGCAGGAATAGAAACCGGGGTTGATGTCGAAGTCGACACCACCCTCGGTCTCGCCTGCGTGAGGAGGTACTTCGCAGCTGGCGAGAAAGACTCAGTAGGTGGTACACTGATGTCAGTCTGCACCGCAACCGAAGTCATTGGAACGATGGGCTTTCCAATGACTGCACTGGCATAGGAAACCTTGCCAGGCGGGGCGGGCGGTGCAGCAAGCTTTCTCGCTTCAGCATACGAGATGTTGTTGATGACTTTGAGGCGTTGTACCTCCTTTTCCTCCTTCCACTTCGGACAGTCGCGGGAGTACGCCGGATGTTCGCCACTGCAGTTCACACAGCATGCCTTTTCTGCTGTGCAGTCAGGATCGAGATGATCCTTACTGCCACAGCGAGCACAGGTGGGCTTGCCCCTGCATGCTGTGCGGGCATGACCGTATATCTGACACTGAAAACAGCGCAGAGGGTTTGGGATATACGGCCGAACCTCACAATGTAAGTAACCTGCCTTGATGGAAGAAGGCAGGCGTGGCGTGTTAAATGTCACAATCAACACCCTGGTGGGTGTCAATTTCCCATCACGGCGTGTCGAAACCCGGTGGACCGCTGTTACTCCTTGAGATGCGAGCTCCGAGAGGATCTCCTCCTCAGTGACTTTGAGGAGGCCCCACTCGGTGATCACACCCCGAGAGGAATTCAAAGTTTTATGGGGAGTGACTTCGACAGCCACCCCACCAATATCTTTTACTTTCAGGAGCAGTTCGGAGTGTTTTGAACAAGCGGTCTCAACCTGCAAGTCGCCAGATCGTAAGCGCTTGACAGATTTCGGCTCTCCCGCAAGACCTTTTAAACCTTTGTTGACGAAAAAAGGGGACATGTCCCCAAGCACCTGATCACCCGTGGAGTGGATGATCAAGAACTTTGGGAACGAAGACACAGACACAGAAGACGATGGCAGAGATAACGGAGACAAGGACGAAGACGGGGGTTCATGTCGAGCCCTCTTGTTGGCGGTGATCGCATTTTCATCATTCACTCGCATGTTTGGTTTTGTGTGGTTCAGTGCCCGCTGTCCCCACCCTCCACGGAGCCCAACAAGGGGACGCCCAGTCGGGCGCCAGGGCTACGCAGGCACTATACCCACACAGACAGTGAGCCAAGCCCTCACAAAGAAATATAAGGAAAATAAAAAGAGAAATGTGCAGAATAAAACATTCTACACAAATCAAACAAAGCGTAAAATAAGAAAATTGTGACTAGCCAAACTGGCTGCACAAAGAAAGGATAACTACAAAACGAAAATAATCTGTGAGGAAACTTGTAAACCTGTACCCGGACCGTGGGCAAGGTTACTCACCGCTCTGCACGGTTGACCCTAGCAGGACCTGCCCACCAGCCGATTGCTCCTGGGGGGGCCACCCCAGGAGCTCCCGTTTACCGGAAGCAGAGGCCAAAGCAGTGTATAGCATAGGCCCCGGAATCCGCTGCCCAGCCCCGCGACGGACAGGCTCCCCAATGGCAAGACGGCCAATGGGGACCACGCCAGTCATGAGCTGAGGAGAGAAGACGGGGACCTCCGGGCAACTACCAGGATCCTCCTTTCCCGGGACACGGGTCTCCGCGCACGGCAAACACGCGGGCGAGCGTTTAGGACCCTGTGAAGGTAACCGAGCCAGCGGAACCTTCACAGGGTGGTCCCCTCACCACGGACAGGCTCTCGCATCGAGGGGGGGCGTGGCTGACCTGGCAGCAGAATCTGCCAAATCATTGCCCCTGATCCCGACATGACCGGGCACCCAACAGAAGAGAATGGTGGTGGTGGCTGCCAGACGATGGAGCTGCTGGCGGATCTTGGAGAGAACAGGGTGAGGCCGATGCCTCACTGAGATCAAAGCCTGTAGCGAGCTAAGCGAGTCGGTGTAAAGCACACACCGACGATGATGCTTAGCTGCTATATGGTCCAAGGCAATGCTGATAGCATGCAACTCAGCAGTGAAGATGGAACACTGCTGTGGGATCTGGTCTGCAATGATTACATCACAGCAGACCATGGCTGATCCCACAGAAGTGCCGGACTTCGAGCCATCTGTGAAAACAGGCAAGAAGTCCGGGTGCGCAGCACGATGGCTGGCAAAGAGTTGCTGGTACACACAGTCGGGTGTAAAGGCCTTCCCCGTCCTGCACAGGGAAAAATCGCAGGAAGGGGAAACAGCGAGCCAAGGTGGAAGTGGCTCAGCTGTCGACTGTGCGATGCTATCGAGACTGGTGTTGATGTCTCGCAGGTAACCTCGGACACGCAAACCGAAAGGACGAATGGCAGTCGGCCGATTCTGGTATAACATTTCCCACCTGGGACTGAAAACGCAGTCCCAAGTGGGATGGCCTGGCAGGGATCGCAATTTTGACGCATACTGCAGGGACAACTGCTGACGGCGAATAGATAAAGATGGTTCATCGGTCTCAACGTAGAGACTCTGGACCGGTGAAGTGCGGAAGGCCCCCGTGCACACACGGAGAGCCTGATGATGGAGTGGGTCCAGCTCTTTCACCACCGAATCCCGGGCGGAGTCATACACCTGGGATCCGTAGTCCAGTTTCGACCGGACAAGTGCACGGTAAAGGCGGAGCAAAGAACATCGGTCCGCCCCCCAAGAGAGGGAGGAGAGGACCTTGATGATGTTCAATGCCCGCGTGCACTTGGACCTGAGATGTCGAATATGAGATAAAAAGGTCAATTTCCGGTCGAAGATGAGACCGAGAAACTTGGTCTCCGCCACAACTGGGATGATGTTACCACCGAGCCGCAGCTCGGGGTCCAGATGAAGATTACGCTTGCGGCAAAAGTGCACGCAAGCTGTCTTCTGTGGGGAGAACCGGAACCCATTGGCCGTCGCCCAAACCGAGAGATTGTTCAGGGCAGTTTGCAGTTGTCGTTCAATGACCCTCATGCTGGACGATGAGCAAAAGATGCTAAAGTCATCAACATAGAAGGCATTTCCTACAGTCGGAGGAAGTTGCCGTGTAATGGAATTTATCTTGACAGCGAAAAGCGTAACACTCAGGACGCAGCCTTGTGGCACCCCCTGTTCTTGGGGGAAAGGCCGCGACAGAGTGTTGCCGACACGGACTCGAAAAACACGAGAAGATAAAAAGTTTGCAATGAAGATCGGCATATGACCTCGCAAGCCGAAGCTGTGAAGGTCACGAAGAATGCCGAATCTCCATGCCGTGTCGTACGCTTTTTCGATGTCGAAGAAAACTGACACCAGGTGCTCTCGTCTTAAAAAAGAATTCCTGATCGCCGATTCGAGGCGGATCAGGTGGTCTAAAGTAGACCGGTGCCTGCGAAAGCCACACTGGGTGTTGGAAAGAAGGCCGTGATGTTCCAAATACCAGGCCAGCCTGGTATTTACCATCCTTTCCAACACCTTGCAGACGCAGCTCGTCAATGCAATCGGACGATAATTGGAAGGAATCTTGGGATCTTTGCCTGGCTTAGGGAAGGCCAAGATGATGGCCTCCCGCCAGGAGTCCGGAAACTGCTCCTCGATGAAAATACGGTTGAAGATTCGGAGCAGTCGATCCTTACTCGATGGTGAGAGATGTTGGAGCATGGCATAATGGACATTGTCTGGCCCCACAGCAGATGCACGAGAAGTGTGCAGAGCACGGCGAAGCTCCTCCGCTGTGAATGGCCTGTTGTAAGACTCCAGGCCATTCGAATGGAAGGACAGCGGAGAGCGTTCGGCCCTGCTCTTCTGGGCCAGAAACTCGGGGGAGTAGGAGGACAGAGAAGAGATGGTGGAGAATGACTCCCCCAGTATGTCGGCAATTGCTCGAGGCGCAGCAATTGCCTGTCCATTGTGCTCCAGGATCGATAATGAGTGGGACGTGTACTTCCCACCCATCTTCCGGACCTTATCCCACACGACCTTAGAACTGGTCGTGCGGGTGATAGAAGATGTATATTTCATCCAAGATTCCTTCTGGCTCTGGCGCCGGACGAAACGGGCTTTCGCCCTGGCGCGTTTGAATGCTTCGAGGTTGGGGGACGTCGGATATCTCCGAAACACCCCCCAAGCCTTGTTCTGAGCCTTACGAGCTGCGGTGCAGTCGGGATTCCACCACGGTTTTGGGAACCGCGGAAACCGAGTCGAGGTCTGAGGAATAGTAGAGGCAGCTGCATGGACGATGCAGTCCGTCAATTCCGCCACTGCAACATTGATGGACTCCTGGCTGACAGAGTGCTCATCGAGCTCAGACAAGAGCTCGAAGCCACTCCAATCAGCCCGATCAAGCCTCCACCGGGAGACACGCGAAGGGCTGCAAGGCCCCCACGAGAGATGGTACACACCACGGGGAGGTGATCGCTTCCGTAGGGATTGTCCTCGACCTCCCATGTAAAGATTGGAAGGATCGAGGAGGAGCAGATGGTGAGGTCAATGGCAGTGAATGTGCGGGTTGGGGTGTGAAAGTAGGTACTGACACCGGTGTTCAACAGGGAGAGCGATGGATCCAGGAGACACTGCTCCAGGACCCGGCCCCTCCCGTTGGTGTCAGCACTGCCCCAAAGTGGACTGTGTCCGTTGAAGTCCCCCATGATGAGGAAGGGGGACGGCAGCTGCGAGACGAGGTCATCAAGGTCGTCCCGGAAAACGATGCTTCCGGGTGGGAGATAGACAGAACAGACAGTCAACGAAAATCCCACAAAGAGGCGGATGGCAACCGCCTCTAAGTCGGTGGTGAGGGGAATGACCTGGAATGGGGAGTGGTTGCTCACGAGGATGGCAACACCTCCGTGAGCTGGACCATCTCCATCCCGGTCCCGGCGAACGAGAGAAAAGTGCCGGATAGTGGGATTGTTGGCTGTCTGCAAAAATGTCTCCTGAAGGCACACGCAGAGGGGTTGGTGCGCCCTCAGGAGGACCTTGATGTCGTCAATATTCCTCTGGAATCCACGACAATTCCATTGAAGGAGTGTGGCCATCTCACGTCTTGGAAGAATTGGCGGACGTCTTTCGATTTATTTTAACCGTCGCCAGCGACGGTTTAGGAAAATTAGGGCGGTCGGTGTCCATGTCCTCGGAGTCGTCCGAGCAACATGGATCCGATACCGCCGAACGAGGAGGTAAAATTTTCTTTTTGGGCCCCGGCGGGGGCCCCTTCGGTTTCGTAGGTCTTGCTGTCTGTGGGCGGGGTGGAGGGGGCCTTCCGGACTTGGATGTGGAAGGCGCAGACACAGGAATAGAAACCGGTGTCGATGTCGAGGTTGACACCAACGTCGGCTTCGCCTGCGTCAAGAGGTACTTGACAGCAGGCGAGAAAGATTCAGCTGGTGGAACGCTGATGTCGGTCTGCACCGCCACGGAAGCCATCTGAACGATGGGCTTTCCGGCAACCGCACCGGCATAGGATTTGGTTTGGTTTGGTTGTTTGGGGTTTATTGGCGCAACAGCAACTAAGGCTATATTGCGCCAAACAAACGATAAAAAGGGATAAAAGTCACGTAACCCACAACCAAAATTAAAATGAACACAAACAAAACGGCACAAAACGACAAGTAAAAAGACTAAAAAGTAACAAGTGTAGAAGTTAACAATAGAAATGGATGTATAGGACCTGTTTAAAACCACAAACAAGAGTAAAAACCAGGAAACAGGGTAAAAATCAAATGCGTGTAAAATAACCAGTAAAACGTAAAAAGTCGAAAACAGGAGTTAAAAACGATTCATCAGATAAAAGATGGCTGAGTGTAAGAGGCTCAGCCATAAAATTGTGGAAGCTAAAATACATTTTGCGTTCAAGGTTAAAAGCTGGACACTGAATTAAAATATGTTTAACAGTTAAAATGGTGTCACAAAACTCGCACTTAGGTACTGCGTCCGCCTTAAGTAGAAAAGAGTGAGTTAAAAACGAGTGACCTAAGCGGAGCCGAGCAAGGACAACTTCCTCCTTACGATTCCTGCGGTAAAAAGACTGCCACGGTTTGACGATAGGTTTGATCTCAAAGAGCTTGTTGGTAAGCTGTTCCGACCAAGATCTCTGCCACTGTGCCCGGAGCTCGATGGTGAAACGCTGCCGGAAATCCACATATGGAACCGGCAACGGAGAGTCGGACAGGGGCGTGGCTGACCTGGCAGCAGAATCTGCCAAATCATTGCCCCTGATTCCGACATGACCGGGCACCCAACAGAAGAGAATCGTGGTGGTGGCTGCCAGACGATGGAGCTGCTGGCGGATCTTGGAGAGAACAGGGTGAGGCCGATGCCTCACGGAGATCAAAGCCTGTAGCGAGCTAAGTGAGTCGGTGTAAAGCACACACCGACGATGATGCTTAGCTGCTATATGGTCCAAGGCAATGCTGATAGCATGCAACTCAGCAGTGAAGATGGAACACTGCTGTGGGATCTGGTCTGCAATGATTACATCACAGCAGACCATAGCTGATCCCACTGAAGTGCCGGACTTCGAGCCATCTGTGAAGACAGGCAAGAACTCCGGGTGCTCAGCACGATGGCTGGCAAAGAGTTGCCGGTACACACAGTCGGGTGTAAAGGCCTTCCCCGTCCTGCACAGGGAAAAATCGCAGGAAGGGGAAACAGCGAGCCAAGGTGGAAGTGGCTCGGCTGTCGACTGTGCGATGCTAACGAGACTGGTGTTGATGTCTCGCAGGTAACCTAGGACACGCAAACCGAAAGGACGAATGGCAGTTGGCCGATTC
This sequence comes from Ryuthela nishihirai, assembly GCA_038380435.1. Classification (NCBI taxonomy): domain Eukaryota; kingdom Metazoa; phylum Arthropoda; class Arachnida; order Araneae; family Heptathelidae; genus Ryuthela; species Ryuthela nishihirai. The sequence continues at coordinate 71,246,843 of JAWZYU010000006.1, forward strand.
TGGTATAACATTTCCCACCTGGGACTGAAAACGCAGTCCCAAGTGGGATGGCCTGGCAGGGATCGCAATTTTGATGCATACTGTAGGGACAACTGCTGACGGCGAATAGATAATGATGGTTCATCAGTCTCAACATAGAGGCTCTGGACCGGTGAAGTGCGGAAGGCCCCCGTGCACACACGGAGGGCCTGATGATGGAGTGGGTCCAGCACCTTCACCACCGAATCCCGGGCGGAGTCATACACCTGGGATCCGTAGTCCAGTTTCGACCGGACAAGTGCACGGTAAAGGCGGAGCAAAGAACATCGGTCCGCCCCCCAAGAGAGGGAGGAGAGGACCTTGATGATGTTCAATGCCCGCGTGCACTTGGACCTGAGATGTCGAATATGAGGTAAAAAGGTCAATTTCCGGTCGAAGATGAGACCGAGAAACTTGGTCTCCGCCACAACTGGAATGATGGTACCCCCGAGCCGCAGCTCGGGGTCCAGATGAAGATTACGCTTGCGGCAAAAGTGCACGCAAGCGGTCTTCTGTGGGGAGAACCGGAACCCATTGGCCGTCGCCCAAACCGAGAGATTGTTCAGGGCAGTTTGCAGTTGTCGTTCAATGACCCTCATGCTGGACGATGAGCAAAAGATGCTAAAGTCATCAACATAAAGGGCATTGCCTACAGTCAGAGGAAGTTGCCGTGTAATGGAATTTATCTTGACAGCGAAAAGCGTAACACTCAGGACGCAGCCTTGTGGCACCCCCTGTTCTTGGGGGAAAGGCCGCGATAGAGTGTTGCCGACACGAACTCCAAAAACACGAGAAGATAAAAAGTTTGCAATGAAGATCGGCATGTGACCTCGCAAGCCGAAGCTGTGAAGGTCACGAAGAATGCCGAATCTCCATGCCGTGTCGTACGCTTTTTCGATGTCGAAGAAAACTGACACCAGGTGCTCTCGACGTAAAAAAGAATTCCTGATCGCCGATTCGAGGCGGATCAGGTGGTCTAAAGTAGACCGGTGCCTGCGAAAGCCACACTGGGTGTTGGAAAGAAGGCCGTGATGTTCCAAATACCAGGCCAGCCTGGTATTTACCATCCTTTCCAACACCTTACAGACGCAGCTCGTCAACGCAATTGGACGATAATTCGAAGGAATCTTGGGATCTTTTCCTGGCTTAGGGAAGGCCAAGACGATGGCCTCCCGCCAGGAGTCCGGAAACTGCTCCTCGATGAAAATGCGATTGAAGAGTCGGAGCAGTCGATCCTGACTCGACAGTGAGAGATGTTGGAGCATGGCATAATGGACATTGTCTGGCCCCACAGCAGATGCACGAGAAGTGTGCAGAGCATGGCGAAGCTCCTCCGCTGTGAATGGCCTGTTGTAAGACTCCAGGCCATTCGAATGGAAGGACAGCGGAGAGCGTTCGGCCCTGCTCTTCTGGGCCAGAAACTCGGGGGAGTAGGAGGACAGAGAAGAGATGGTGGAGAATGACTCCCCCAGTATGTCGGCAATTGCTCGAGGCTCAGCAATTGCCTGTCCATTGTGCTCTAGGATCGATAATGAGTGGGACGTGTACTTCCCACCCATCTTCCGGACCTTATCCCACACGACCTTAGAACTGGTCGTGCGTGTGATGGAAGATGTATATTTCTTCCAAGATTCCTTCTGGCTCTGGCGCCGGACGAAACGGGCTTTTGCCCTGGCGCGTTTGAATGCTTCGAGGTTGGAGGACGTCGGATATCTCCGAAACACCCCCCAAGCCTTGTTCTGAGCCTTACGAGCTGCGGTGCAGTCGGGTTGGTTGGTTGGTTGTTTGGGGTTTAATGGCGCATCGGCAACAAGGCCATAATGCGCCAAACAAAAGACAATATAAAAGATAAAAGAAATCGAACCCCGTAACCAAAAGTTAAAATACAGTTTCAACATTGTAAAGTGGTAAAACAACAGAAAACAAGTGTATAGGAACAGAGTAAAACAAGTGTAGAAATATTAAATAATATAATCCCAGGTGTAAGAGACCTGGGGTAAATAATGCATAAATTACGGTAAAATCAAATTCGTTTAAAATATCCACAATATTTCAAAAAGTTAAAAACTGGAGATAAAATGCAATGATCAGATAAAAGATGTCCGAGTGTAAGAGGCTCGGACATAAAATTATGAAAGCTAAAATAACATTTACGTTCGAAATTAAAACACGGACATTCGATTAAAATATGTTTAATAGTTTGGTTTGGTTTGGTTGTTTGGGGTTTTTTGGCGCAATAGCAACTAAGGCTATATTGCGCCAAACAAACGATAAAAAGGGTAAAAGACATGAAAACCCACAACCAAAGTTAAAAGAGACACAAAAAACACATAACAAAAACGAGATGTAGAAAAAGAGTAAAAGAGAGCAACAAGTGTAAAATCAACAAGTATAAAATCAACAATAACAATGGGTGTATAGGACCCATGTAAAGAACAACAGGTAAAACACAGGTAAAAAACCAGTAAAAAAGAGAAAATTCATAAACGAGTAAAATAACCGGTAAAGCGTAAAAAGTCGAAAACAATGTTAAAATAGCAATGATCCGATAAAAGATGTCCGAGTGTAAGGGGCTCGGACGTAAAATCGTGAAAGTTAAAAAACAGACGTCTGTCAAGGTTAAAACAAACACAGTCAATTAAAATATGCTTCACAGTTAAAACGGTGTCACAAAACTCGCACTTAGGTACTGCGTCCGCCTTAAGAAGAAAAGAGTGTGTTAAAAACGAGTGACCTAAGCGGAGCCGAGCAAGGACAACTTCCTCCTTACGATTCCTGCGAAAACAAGACTGCCACGGTTTGACAATGGGCTTGATCTCGAAGAGCTTGTTAGCAACCTGTTCAGACCAAGATCTCTGCCACTGTGCCCGGAGCTCGATGGTGAAACGCTGCCGGAAATCCACATATGGAACCGGCAACGGAGAGTCGGACAGGGGCGTGGCTGACCTGGCAGCAGAATCTGCCAAATCATTGCCCCTGATTCCGACATGACCGGGCACCCAACAGAAGAGAATCGTGGTGGTGGCTGCCAGACGATGGAGCTGCTGGCGGATCTTGGAGAGAACAGGGTGAGGCCGATGCCTCACGGAGATCAAAGCCTGTAGCGAGCTAAGCGAGTCGGTGTAAAGCACACACCGACGATGATGCTTAGCTGCTATATGGTCCAAGGCAATGCTGATAGCATGCAACTCAGCAGTGAAGATGGAACACTGCTGTGGGATCTGGTCTGCAATGATTACATCACAGCAGACCATGGCTGATCCCACCGAAGTGCCGGACTTCGAGCCATCTGTGAAGACAGGCAAGAAGTCCGGGTGCTCAGCACGATGGCTGGCAAAGAGTTGCCGGTACACACAGTCAGGTGTAAAGGCCTTCCCCGTCCTGCACAAGGAAAAATCGCAGGAAGGGGAAACAGCGAGCCAAGGTGGAAGTGGCTCAGCTGTCGACTGTGCGATGCTATCGAGACTGGTGTTGATGTCTCTGAGGTAGCCTCGGACACGCAAACCGAAAGGACGAATGGCAGTCGGCCGATTCTGGTATAACATTTCCCACCTGGGGCTGAAAACGCAGTCCCAAGTGGGATGGCCTGGCAGGGATCGCAATTTTGACGCATACTGTAGGGACAACTGCTGACGGCGAAGAGATAAAGAAGGTTCATCGGTCTCAACGTAGAGACTCTGGACCGGCGAAGTGCGGAAGGCCCCCGTGCACACACGGAGGGCCTGATGATGGAGTGGGTCCAGCACTTTCACCACCGAATCCCGGGCGGAGTCATACACCTGGGATCCGTAGTCCAGTTTCGACCGGACAAGTGCACGGTAAAGGCGGAGCAAAGAACATCGGTCCGCCCCCCAAGAGAGGGAGGAGAGGACCTTGATGATGTTCAATGCCCGCGTGCACTTGGACCTGAGATGTCGAATATGAGATAAAAAGGTCAATTTCCGGTCGAAGATGAGACCGAGAAACTTGGTCTCCGCCACAACTGGAATGATGTTACCCCCGAGCCGCAGCTCGGGGTCCAGATGAAGATTACGCTTGCGGCAAAAGTGCACACAAGCGGTCTTCTGTGGGGAGAACCGGAACCCATTGGCCGTCGCCCAAACCGAGAGATTGTTCAGGGCAGTTTGCAGTTGTCGTTCAATGACCCTCATGCTGGACGATGAGCAAAAGATGCTAAAGTCATCAACATAAAGGGCATTGCCTACAGTTGGAGGAAGTTGCCGTGTAATGGAATTTATCTTGACAGCGAAAAGCGTAACACTCAGGACGCAGCCTTGTGGCACCCCCTGTTCTTGGGGGAAAGGCCGCGACAGAGTGTTGCCGACACGAACTCGAAAAAGACGAGAAGATAAAAAGTTTGCAATGAAGATCGGCATGTGACCTCGCAAGCCGAAGCTGTGAAGGTCACGAAGAATGCCGAATCTCCATGCCGTGTCGTACGCTTTTTCGATGTCGAAGAAAACTGACACCAGGTGCTCTCGTCGTAAAAAAGAATTCCTGATCGCCGATTCGAGGCGGATCAGGTGGTCTAAAGTAGACCGGTGCCTGCGAAAACCACACTGGGTGTTGGAAAGAAGGCCGTGATGTTCCAAATACCAGGCCAGCCTGGTATTTACCATCCTTTCCAACACCTTGCAGACGCAGCTCGTCAACGCAATTGGACGATAATTGGAAGGAATCTTGGGATCTTTCCCTGGCTTAGGGAAGGCCAAGACGATGGCCTCCCGCCAGGAGTCCGGAAACTGCTCCTCGAGGAAAATACGGTTGAAGAGTCGGAGCAGTCGATCCTTACTCGATGGTGAGAGATGTTGGAGCATGGCATAATGGACATTGTCTGGCCCAACAGCAGATGCACGAGAAGTGTGCAGAGCATGGCGAAGCTCCTCCGCTGTGAATGGCCTGTTGTAAGACTCCAGGCCATTCGAATGGAAGGACAGCGGAGAGCGTTCAGCCCTGCTCTTCTGGGCCAGAAACTCGGGGGAGTACGAGGAAGAGGAGGAGATGGAGGAGAATGACTCCCCCAGAGTGTCGGCAATTGCACGAGGATCAGCAATTGCCTGTCCATTGTGCTCCAGGATCGATAATGAGTGGGACGTGTACTTCCCACCCATCTTCCGGACCTTATCCCACACGACCTTAGAACTGGTCGTGCGGGTGATAGAAGATGCATATTTCATCCAAGATTCCTTCTGGCTCTGGCGCCGGACGAAACGGGCTTTCGCCCTGGCGCGTTTGAATGCTTCGAGGTTGGGGGACGTCGGATATCTCCGAAACACCCCCCAAGCCTTGTTCTGAGCCTTACGAGCTGCGGTGCAGTCGGGATTCCACCACGGTTTTGGGAACCGTGGAAACCGAGTCGAGGTCTGAGGAATAGTAGAGGCAGCTGCATGGACGATGCAGTCCGTCAACTCCGCCACTGCGACATTGATGGGCTCCTGGCTGACAGAGTGATCATCAAGCTCAGACAAGAGCTCGAAGCCACTCCAGTCAGCCCGATCAAGCCTCCACCGGGAGACACGCAAAGGGCTGCAGGGCCCCCCACGAGAGATGGTGCACACCACGGGGAGGTGATCACTTCCGTATGGATTGTCCTCGACCTCCCATGTAAAGAGTGGAAGGATCGAGGAGGAGCAGATGGTGAGGTCAATGGCAGTGAACGAGCGGGTTGGGGAATGAAAGTAAGTACTGACACCGGTGTTCAACAGGGAGAGAGAAGGATCCAGGAGCCACTGCTCCAGGACCCGACCCCTCCCGTTGGTGTCAGCACTGCCCCAAAGTGGACTGTGTCCGTTGAAGTCCCCCATGATGAGGAAGGGGGACGGCAGCTGCGAGATGAGGTCATCAAGGTCGTCCCGGAAAACGATGCTTCCGGGTGGGAGGTAGACAGAACAGACAGTCAACGAAAATCCCACAAAGAGGCGGATGGCTACCGCCTCTAAGTTTGTAGTAAGGGGAATGACCTGGAATGGAGAATGGTTGCTCACGAGGATGGCAACACCCCCGTGAGCTGGACCATCTCCATCCCGGTCCCGGCGAATGAGAGAAAAGTGCCGGATAGTGGGATTGTTGGCTGTCTGCAAGAATGTCTCCTGAAGGCACACGCAAAGGGGTTGGTGTGCCATCAGGAGGACCTTGATGTCGTCAATATTCCTCTGGAATCCACGACAGTTCCATTGAAGGAGTGTGGCCATCTCAGGTCTTAGAAGTGGCGGACGACTTACGATTTATTTTCACCGTCGCCAGCGACGGTTTTGGAAAATTGGGGCGGTCGGTGTCCATGTCCTCGGAGTCGTCCGAGCAACACGGATCAGAGACCGCCGAACGTGGAGGTAAAATTTTCTTTTTGGGCCCCGGCGGGGGCCCCTTGGGTTTCGTAGGTCTTGCTGTCTGTGGGCGGGGTGGAGGGGGCCTTCCAGAGGTGGACGTGGAAGGCACAGACACAGGAATAGAAACCGGTGTCGATGTCGAGATGGACACCGACGTCGGCTTCGCCTGCGTCAAGAGGTACTTGGCAGCAGGCGAGAAAGATTCAGCAGGTGGAACGCTGATGTCGGTCTGCACCGCCACGGAAGCCATCTTAACGATGGGCTTTCCGGCAACCGCACCGGCATAGGAGACCTTGCCAGGTGGGGCAGGCGGTGCAGCGAGCTTTCTCGCCTCTGGATAACTGATGTTATGAAGGGTCTTGAGGCGCTGTACCTCTTTCTCCTCCAGCCACTTCGGACAGTCGCGGGAGTACGCCGGATGTTCACCACGGCAGTTTACACAGCATGCCTTTTCAGCTGTGCAGTCAGGTTCGAGATGATCCTGACTGCCACAACGAGCACAGGTGGGCTTGCCCCGGCATGCGGTGCGGGCATGACCAAACCTCTGGCATTGAAAGCAACGCAGAGGGTTGGGGATAAATGGCCGCACCTCACAGTGTAAGTAGCCTGCCTTGATGGAAGTAGGCAGGTGTGGTGTATTGAAAGTTAGAATAAGTACCCTGGTGGGCTCTAACTTTCCATTACGGCGTGAAGAAACCCGGTGGACTGCTATCACTCCCTGGGCCGAAAGCTCCGAGAGGATTTCCTCCTCAGAAACCTTGAGGAGGCCCCACTCGGAGATCACGCCGCGGGAGGAATTGAGCGTCTTGTGTGGAGTGACTTCGACCGCCACTCCACCAATCGCTGTAACCTTTAACAGAAGCTCCGAATGTTTGGAGCATGCAGTCTCCACCTGCAAGTCACCGGATCTTAGGCGCTTGACAGATTTCGGTTCTCCCGCAAGACCTTGAATACCCTTGTGTATAAAAAACGGGGACATGTCCCCAAGAACCTGATCACCCGTAGAGTGGATGATCAGGAACTTCGGAGACGGAGACACACACGAAGACGAAGGCAAAGACAGAGAAGTTGGGGGTTCATGGCGCGCCCTCTTCGCGGCATTGATCGGATTTATATGAGTTGGAGAACTCATGGTTGTTTTTATAAAATTCAGTGCCCGTTGTCCCCACCCACCATGGAGTCCAACAAGGGGACGCCCAGTTGGGCGCCAGGGCTGCCCGGGCACCATACCCACACAGCCAGTGAGCCAAGCCCTCACTACAAAACAGAAAGGAAAAGTAAAAGAGAAATGTTGGGAAACTCGTCGGAGTTCCCACAAAAGAAAAGAAGCAACAAAGCAATAAAGTGTGAGGCAAGAGCTGGCCTCACAAAAGAAAGAAAACTACAAAATTAGTAAATGTGTGGGGAAACTCGCAAACCGTTGTCCGGACGGTGGACAAGGTTACTCACTGAACAGCATAGTTGACCCTAGCAGGACCAGCCCACCAGCCGATTGATCCTGAGGGGGCCACCCCAGGACCTCCCGTTTACCTGAAGCAGAGGCCAAAGCAGTGTATAGCAGCGGCCCCGGAATTCGCTGCCCAGCCCCGCGACAGACAGGCTCCCCAATGGCAAAACGGCCAAAGGGGACCCCACCAGTCATGAGCTGGGGAGAGAAGACGGGGACCCCTGAGCAACTGCCAGGATCCTCTTTTCCAGGGACACGGGTCTCCGCGCACGGCAAACACGCGGGCGAGCGTTTAGGACCCTGTGAAGGTAACCGAGCCTGCGGAACCTTCACAGGGTGGTCCCCTCACCACGGACAGGCTCTCGCATCGAGGGGTTTAATAGTTAAAATGGTGTCACAAAACTCGCACTTAGGTACGTCGTCCGCCCGTAAAAGAAACGAATGAGTAATAAACGAGTGACCTAAGCGGAGCCGAGCAAGTACAACTTCCTCCTTGCGATTCCTGCGGTAACAAGACTGCCATGGTTTGATGATAGGCTTGATCTCAAAGAGCTTGTTCCTAAGCTGTTCCGACCAAGATCTCTGCCACTGTGCCCGGAGCTCGGTGGTAAAACGCTGCCGGAAATCCAGATAGGGAACCGGCAACGGAGAGTCGGACAAGGGCTTGGCTGACCTAGCAGCAGAATCTGCCAAATCATTGCCCCTGATTCCGACGTGACCGGGCACCCAACAGAAATGGATGGTGGTGGTGGCTGCCAGACGATGTAGTTGCTGGCGGATCTTAGTAAGAACAGGGTGAGGCCGATGCCTCACCGAGATCAAAGCCTGTAGCGAGCTAAGCGAGTCGGTGTAAAGCACACACCGACGATGATGCTTAGTCGCCACGTGGTCCAAGGCGAGGCTGATAGCGTGCAACTCTGCAGTGAAGATGGAACACTGCAGTGGGATCTGGTCTGCAATGATTACATCACAGCAGACCATGGCCGATCCCACCGAAGTGCCGGACTTCGAGCCATCTGTAAAGACAGGCAAGAAGTCCGGGTGCTCAGCACGATGGCTGGCAAAGAGTTGCCGGTACACACAGTCGGGTGTAAAGGCCTTCCCCGTCCTGCACAGGGAGAAATCGCAGGAAGGGGAAACAGCGAGCCATGGTGGAAGTGGCTCAGCTGTCGACTGTGCAACGCTATCGAGACTGGTGTTGATGTCTCTGAGGTAGCCTCGGACTCGCAAACCAAAAGGACGAATGGCAGTCGGCCGATTATTGTAAAGCATTTCCCACTTCGGACTGAAAACGCAGTCCCAAGTGGGATGGCCAGGCAGGGATCGCAATTTAGAAGCATATTGTAGGGACAACTGCTGACGGCGAAGAGATAAAGACGGTTCGTCGGTCTCAACGTAAAGACTCTGGACCGGTGAAGTGCGGAAGACTCCCGTGCAAACACGGAGAGCCTGATGATGGAGGGGGTCCAGCACCTTCACCACCGAATCCCGGGCCGAGTGGTACACCTGGGATCCGTAGTCCAGTTTCGATTGGACAAGTGCACGGTACAGGCGGAGCAAAGAACATCGGTCCGCCCCCCAAGAAAGGGAGGAGAGGACCTTGACGATGTTCAATGCCCGTGTGCACTTGGACCTGAGATGACGGATGTGTGGTAAAAAGGTCAATTTCCGATCGAATATGAGACCGAGAAACTTGGTCTCCGCCACAACTGGAATGATGTTACCCCCGAGCCGCAGCTCGGGATCCAGGTGAAGATTACGCTTGTGGCAAAAGTGCACACAAGCGGTCTTCTGTGGGGAGAACCGAAACCCGTTTGCCGTCGCCCAAACCGATAGATTGTTCAGGGCAATTTGCAGTTGTCTTTCAATGACCCTCATGCTGGACGAAGAGCAAAAGATGCTAAAGTCATCAACATAGAGGGCATTGCCTACGGATGGAGGAAGTTGTCTAGTTATAGAATTAATCTTCACAGCGAAAAGCGTAACACTCAGAACGCAGCCTTGTGGCACCCCCTGTTCTTGGGGGTACGGCCGCGACAGAATGTTACCGACACGGACACGAAAAGAGCGTGTCGATAAGAAGTTGGAGATGAAGATCGGCATGTGACCTCTCAAGCCGAAGCTGTGGAGGTCACGAAGAATGCCGAATCTCCAAGCCGTGTCGTACGCTTTTTCGATGTCGAAGAAAATTGACACCAGGTGCTCTCTACGTAAAAATGAATTTCTGATAGCCGATTCGAGGCGTATCAGGTGGTCAAGAGTTGACCGTTGCCTGCGAAAGCCACACTGGGTGTTGGAAAGAAGGCCGTGATGTTCTAAATACCAGACGAGTCTGGCATTTACCATTCTTTCCAACACCTTGCACACGCAGCTCGTCAATGCGATTGGACGATAATTGGAAGGAATCTTGGGATCTTTGCCTGGCTTGGGGAAGGCCAAGACGATGGCCTCCCGCCAGGAGTCCGGAAACTGCTCCTCGAGAAAAATGCGATTGAAGAGATGGAGCAGCCGATCCTTACTCGATGGTGAGAGATGTTGGAGCATGGCATAATGGACATTGTCCGGCCCGACAGCAGAGGCACGAGAAGAGTGCAGAGCAAGGCGAAGCTCCTCCGCTGTGAATGGCCTGTTGTAAGGCTCCAGGCCATTCGAGTGGAAGGACAGCGGAGAGCGTTCCGCCCTGCCCTTCTGGGCCAGAAACTCGGGGGAGTAAGAGGAAGAAGAAGAGATGGAGGAGAACGACTCCCCCAGAGTGTCGGCAATTGCTTTGGGATCAGCAATTGCCTGTCCATTGTGCTCCAGGATCAATAACGAGTGGGACGTGTAGTTCCCACTCATCTTCCGGACTTTATCCCACACGACCTTGGAACTAGTCGTGCGGGTTATGGATGACGTATACTTGATCCAAGATTCCTTCTGGCTCTGGCGTCGGACGAAACGTGCTTTCGCCCTGGCGCGTTTGAAAAGTTCAAGGTTGGGGGACGTCGGATATCTCCGAAACACCCCCCAAGCCTTGTTCTGAGCCTTACGAGCTGCGGTGCATTCTGGATTCCACCACGGTTTCGGAAAGCGAGGAAACCGTGTAGAAGTTTGAGGAATCGTTGATGCAGCTGCATCTACGATACAGTCCGTTATCTCCGCTACTGCCACATTGATTGGCTCCTGGCTGACAGAGTGGTCGTCGAGCTCAGAGAGCAGCTCGAAACCACCCCAGTCAGCCCGATCGAGCCTCCACCGTGAGACGCGTGAAGGGCTGCAAGGCCCCCCACGCGAGATGGTGCACACCACGGGGAGGTGATCGCTTCCGTACGGGTTGTCCTCGACCTCCCATGTAAAGAGTGGAAGGATCGAGGAGGAGCAGATGGTGAGGTCAATGGCAGTGAAAGTGCGGGTTGGGGAGTGAAAGTAAGTACTGACACCGGTGTTCAACAGGGAGAGAGAAGGATCCAGGAGCCACTGCTCCAGGACCCCACCCCTCCCGTTGGTGTCAGCACTGCCCCAAAGTGGACTGTGTCCGTTGAGGTCCCCCATAATGAGGAAGGGGGACGGCAGCTGCGAGACGAGATCATCAAGATCTTCCTGGAAGACGATGCTCCCAGGTGGAAGATATACAGAGCAGACAGTCAGCGAGAACCCCACGAAGAGACGGATGGCTACCGCCTCTAAGTTGATGGTGAGGGGTACGACCTGGAATGGAGAATGGTTGCTCACGAGGATGGCGACACCCCCGCGAGCTGGACCATCTCCATCCCGGTCCCGGCGAACTAGTGAAAAGTGCCGGATCGTGGGATCTGTGACTGGCTGCAAGTATGTCTCCTGCAGGCACACACAGATGGGCTGGTGTGCCTGAAGGAGGGCCTTGATGTCGTCAAGATTCCTCTGGAATCCACGACAATTCCATTGTAGGAGTGTGGCCATCTCAGGACTTAGAAGAGTGGGCGGACGACGAATTCCTATTCAACTTCACCGCCGCAGAGGACGGTTTAGTGAATAGGGGGCGGTCGGTATCCATGTCCTCGGAATCGTCCGAGGGGCATGGATCGGTGACCGCCCTTTGAGGTGCAGTGATTTTCTTTTTGGGCCCCGGTGGGGGCCCCTTAGGTTTTGAAGGTCTTGCTGTCTGAGGACGGGGAGGAGGAGGCCTTCCGGTGGAGGTGGAAGGCTGAGCTGCAGGAATGGAAACCGGGGTTGATGTCGAAGTCGACACCACCCTCGGTCTCGCCTGCGTGAGGAGGTATTTCGCAGCTGGCGAGAAAGACTCAGTAGGTGGTACACTGATGTCAGTCTGCACCGCAACCGAAGTCATTGGAACGATGGGCTTTCCAATGACTGCACTGGCATAGGAAACCTTGCCAGGTGGGGCGGGCGGTGCAGCCAGCTTTCTCGCTTCAGCATACGAGATGTTGTTCACGACTTTGAGGCGTTGTACCTCCTTTTCCTCCTTCCACTTCGGACAGTCGCGGGAGTACGCCGGATGTTCGCCACTACAGTTCACACAGCATGCTTTTTCTGCTGTGCAGTCAGGATCGAGATGATCCTTACTGCCACAGCGAGCACAGGTGGGCTTGCCCCTGCATGCTGTGCGGGCATGACCGTATATCTGACACTGAAAACAGCGCAGAGGGTTTGGGATATACGGCCGAACCTCACAATGTAAATAACCTGCCTTGATGGAAGAAGGCAGGCGTGGCGTGTTAAATGTCACAATCAACACCCTGGTGGGTGTCAATTTCCCATCACGGCGTGTCGAAACCCGGTGGACCGCTGTTACTCCTTGAGATGAGAGCTCCGAGAGGATTTCCTCCTCAGTGACTTTGAGGAGGCCCCACTCGGTGATCACACCCCGAGAGGAATTCAAAGTTTTATGGGGAGTGACTTCGACAGCCACCCCACCAATATCTTTTACTTTCAGGAGCAGTTCGGAGTGTTTTGAACAAGCGGTCTCAACCTGCAAGTCGCCAGATCGTAAGCGCTTGACAGATTTCGGCTCTCCCGCAAGACCTTTTAAACCTTTGTTGACGAAAAAAGGGGACATGTCCCCAAGCACCTGATCACCCGTGGAGTGGATGATCAAGAACTTTGGGAACGAAGACACAGACACAGAAGACGATGGCAGAGATAACGGAGACAAGGACGAAGACGGGGGTTCATGTCGAGCCCTCTTGTTGGCGGTGATCGCATTTTCATCATTCACTCGCATGTTTGGTTTTGTGTGGTTCAGTGCCCGCTGTCCCCACCCTCCACGGAGCCCAACAAGGGGACGCCCAGTCGGGCGCCAGGGCTACGCAGGCACTATACCCACACAGACAGTGAGCCAAGCCCTCACAAATAAAGAGAAGGAAAATAAAAAGAGAAATGTGCAGAACAAAAACGTTCTACACAAATGAAACAAAGCGTAAAATAACAAAATTGTGAATGGCCAAACTGGCCTCACAAAGAAAGGATAACTACAAAAGGAAAAGAAGTTGTGAGGAAACTTGTAAACCTGTACCCGGACCGTGGGCAAGGTTACTCACCGCTCTGCACGGTTGACCCTAGCAGGACCTGCCCACCAGCCGATTGCTCCTGGGGGGGCCACCCCAGGAGCTCCCGTTTACCGGAAGCAGAGGCCAAAGCAGTGTATAGCAGAGGCCCCGGAATACGCTGCCCAGCCCCGCGACGGACAGGCTCCCCAATGGCAAGACGGCCAATGGGGACCACGCCAGTCATGAGCTGAGGAGAGAAGACGGGGACCCCCGAGCAACTACCAGGATCCTCCTTTCCCGGGACACGGGTCTCCGCGCACGGCAAACACGCGGGCGAGCGTTTAGGACCCTGCGAAGGTAACCGAGCCAGCGGGAACCTTCACAGGGTGGTCCCCCTCACCACGTACAGGCGCTCACACCGAGGGGGGGTGCAGTCGGGATTCCACCACGGTTTTGGGAACCGTGGAAACCGAGTCGAGGTCTGAGGAATAGTAGAGGCAGCTGCATGGACGATGCAGTCCGTCAACTCCGCCACTGCAACATTGATGGGCTCCTGGCTGACAGAGTGCTCATCGAGCTCAGACAAGAGCTCGAAGCCACTCCAATCAGCCCGATCAAGCCTCCACCGGGAGACACGCGAAGGGCTGCAAGGCCCCCCACGAGAGATGGTACACACCACGGGGAGGTGATCGCTTCCGTAGGGATTGTCCTCGACCTCCCATGTAAAGAGTGGAAGGATCGAGGAGGAGCAGATGGTGAGGTCAATGGCAGTGAATGTGCGGGTTGGGGTGTGAAAGTAGGTACTGACACCGGTGTTCAACAGGGAGAGCGATGGATCCAGGAGACACTGCTCCAAGACCCGGCCCCTCCCGTTGGTGTCAGCACTGCCCCAGAGTGGACTGTGGCCGTTGAAGTCCCCCATGATGAGGAAGGGGGACGGCAGCTGCGAGACGAGGTCATCAAGGTCATCCCGGAAAACGATGCTTCCGGGTGGGAGATAGACAGAACAGACAGTCAACGAAAATCCCACAAAGAGGCGGATGGCAACCGCCTCTAAATGTGTGGTGAGGGGAATGACCTGGAATGGAGAATGGTTGCTCACGAGGATGGCAACACCCCCGTGAGCTGGACCATCTCCATCACGGTCCCGGCGAACGAGAGAAAAGTGCCGGATAGTGGGATTGTTGGCTGTCTGTAAGAATGTCTCCTGAAGGCACACGCAGAGGGGTTGGTGTGCCCTCAGGAGGACCTTGATGTCGTCAATATTCCTCTGGAATCCACGACAGTTCCATTGAAGGAGTGTGGCCATCTCAGGTCTTGGAAGAATTGGCGGACGACTTTCTATTTATTTTAACCGTCGCCAGCGACGGTTTTGGAAAAATTGGGCGGTCAGTGTCCATGTCCTCGGAGTCGTCCGAGCAACACGGATCAGAGACCGCCGAACGAGGAGGTAAAATTTTCTTTTTCGGCCCCGGCGGGGGCCCCTTGGGTTTCGTAGGTCTTGCTGTCTGTGGGCGGGGTGGAGGGGGCCTTCCGGAGGTGGATGTGGAAGGCACAGACACAGGAATAGAAACCGGTGTCGATGTCGAGATGGACACCGACGTCGGCTTCGCCTGCGTCAAGAGGTACTTCGCAGCAGGCGAGAAAGATTCAGCTGGTGGAACGCTGATGTCGGTCTGCACCGCCACGGAAGCCATCTTAACGACGGGCTTTCCGACCACCGCACCGGCATAGGAGACCTTGCCAGGTGGGGCAGGGGGTGCAGCGAGCTTTCTCGCCTCTGGATAGCTAATATTGTGTAGGGTCTTGAGGCGCTGTACCTCTTTCTCCTCCAACCACTTCGGACAGTCGCGGGAGTACGCCGGATGTTCACCACAGCAGTTTACACAGCATGCGTTTTCTGCTGTGCAGTCAGGTTCAAGATGATCCTGACTGCCACAACGAGCACAGGTGGGCTTGCCCCGGCATGCGGTGCGGGCATGGCCAAACCTCTGGCATTGGAAACAACGCAGAGGGTTTGGTATAAATGGCCGCACCTCGCACTTTAAGTATCCTGCCTTGATAGAAGTAGGCAGGTGTGGTGAGTTGAAAGTTAGAATGAGTACCCGGCTGGGCTCTAACATTCCATTACGGCGTGACGAAACCCGGTGGACTGCTATCACTCCCTGGGCTGAAAGCTCCGAGAGGATTTCCTCCTCAGAAACCTTGAGGAGGCCCCACTCGGAGATCACGCCCCGGGAGGAATTGAGCGTCTTGTGTGGAGTGACTTCGACTGCCACTCCACCAATCGCTGTAACCTTTAACAGAAGCTCCGAATGTTTGGAGCATGCAGTCTCCACCTGCAAGTCACCGGATCTTAGGCGCTTGACAGATTTCGGTTCTCCCGCAAGACCTTGAATACCCTTGTGTATAAAAAAGGGGGACATGTCCCCAAGTACCTGATCACCCGTAGAGTGGATGATCAGGAACTTCGGAGACGGAGACACACACGAAGACGAAGGCAAAGACAGAGAAGTAGGGGGTTCATGGCGAGCCCTCTTCGCAGCATTGTTCGTATTTTTATGAGTTGGAGAACTCATGGTTGTTTTTAAAAAATTCAGTGCCCGTTGTCCCCACCCACCATGGAGTCCAACAAGGGGACGCCCAGTTGGGCGCCAGGGCTGCCCGGGCACCATACCCACACAGCCAGTGAGCCAAGCCCTCACTACAAAACAGAAAGGAAAAGTAAAAGAGAAATGGTGGGAAACTCGTCGGAGTTCCCACAAAATAAAAGAAGCAACAAAGCAATAAAGTGTGAGGCAAGAGCTGGCCTCACAAAAGAAAGAAAACTACAAAATTAGTAAATGTGTGGGGAAACTCGCAAACGGTTGTCCGGACGGTGGACAAGGTTACTCACTGATCAGCATAGTTGACCCTAGCAGGACCAGCCCACCAGCCGATTGATCCTGAGGGGGCCACCCCAGGACCTCCCGTTTACCTGAAGCAGAGGCCAAAGCAGTGTATAGCAGCGGCCCCGGAATTCGCTGCCCAGCCCCGCGACAGACAGGCTCCCCAATGGCAAAACGGCCAAAGGGGACCCCACCAGTCATGAGCCGGGGAGAGAAGACGGGGACCCCTGAGCAACTGCCAGGATCCTCCTTTCCAGGGACACGGGTCTCCGCGCACGGCAAACACGCGGGCGAGCGTTTAGGACCCTGTGAAGGTAACCGAGCCAGCGGAACCTTCACAGGGTGGTCCCCTCACCACGGACAGGCTCTCGCATCGAGGGGGGGATCCAGATGAAGATTACGCTTGTGGCAAAAGTGCACACAAGCGGTCTTCTGTGGGGAGAACCGAAACCCGTTTGCCGTCGCCCAAACTGAAAGATTGTTCAGGGCAATTTGCAGTTGTCTTTCAATGACCCTCATGCTGGACGAAGAGCAAAAGATGCTAAAGTCATCAACATAGAGGGCATTGCCTACTGATGGAGGAAGTTGTCTAGTTATAGAATTAATCTTGACAGCGAAAAGCGTAACACTCAGAACGCAGCCTTGTGGCACCCCCTGTTCTTGGGGGTACGGCCGCGACAGAGTGCTACCGACACGGACACGAAAAGAGCGTGTCGATAAGAAGTTGGAGATGAAGATCGGCATGTGAACTCTTAAGCCGAAACTGTGGAGGTCACGAAGAATGCCGAATCTCCAAGCCGTGTCGTACGCTTTTTCGATGTCGAAGAAAATTGACACCAGGTGCTCTCTTCTTAAAAATGAATTTCTGATAGCGATTCGAGGCGTATCAGATGGTCAAGAGTTGACCGTTGCCTGCGAAAGCCACACTGGGTGTTGGAAAGAAGGTTGTGATGTTCTAAATACCAGATGAGTCTGGCATTTACCATTCTTTCCAACACCTTGCACACGCAGCTCGTCAATGCGATGGGACGATAATTGGAAGGAATCTTGGGATCTTTGCCTGGCTTGGGGAAGGCCAAGACGATGGCCTCCCGCCAGGAGTCCGGAAACTGCTCCTCAAGAAAAATGCGATTGAAGAGAAGGAGCAGCCGATCCTTACTCGATGGTGAAAGATGTTGGAGCATGGCATAATGGACATTGTCCGGCCCTACAGCAGAGGCACGAGAAGAGTGCAGAGCCAGGCGAAGCTCCTCCGCTGTGAATGGCCTGTTGTAAGGCTCCAGGCCATTCGAGTGGAAAGACAGCGGAGAGCGCTCCGCCCTGCCCTTCTGGGCCAGAAACTCGGGGGAGTAAGAGGAAGACGAAGAGATGGAAGAGAAGGACTCCCCCAGAGTGTCGGCAATTGCTTTGGGATCAGCAATTGCCTGTCCATTGTGCTCCAGGATCGATAACGAGTGGGACGTGTAGTTCCCACTCATCTTCCGGACTTTTTCCCACACGGCCTTGGAACTAGTCGTGCGGGTTATGGATGACGTATACTTGATCCAAGATTCCTTCTGGCTCTGGCGTCGGACGAAACGAGCTTTCGCCCTAGCGCGTTTGAAGTTCTCGAGGTTGGGGGTTGACGGATATCTCCGAAACACCCCCCAAGCCTTGTTCTGAGACTTACGAGCTGCGGTGCAATCTGGATTCCACCACGGTTTCGGAAAGCGAGGAAATCGTGTAGAAGTTTGAGGAATTGTTGATGCTTGGTTGTTTTGGGTTTTATGGCGCATTGGCAACTGGGCCATAATGCGCCAAACAAAAGACAACATAAAAGATAAAAGACGTGCAACCCGCAACCAAATTTAAAAACAAATGAACTAATTGTAAAAAAGTAAAACAACAAAGAACAAGTGTAAAAATACAAAGTAAAACAATAGAATATCAGGTGTAAGTGACCTGGAAAATATATACAATGTATAAGGTGGTAAAATCAAAATCTACTAAAATATCCACGTCAAAAATATAGGTTAAATCAATCCTAGGTGTAAAAGACCTGGGCTATACAAAATATTAGGTAAAATCAAAATCTATTAAAATAACCACAATATTTTAAAAAGGAAAAAACTGAGGGTAAAAAGCTATGATCGGTTAAAAGATGTCCGAGTGTAAGAGGCTCGGACGCAAAATCATGAAAGGTAAAATACAATTTTCGTTCATGATTAAAAGCTTCGCATTCGACTAAAATGTGTTTGATTGTTAAAATGGTGTCACAAAACTCGCACTTGGGTTCGTCGTCCGCCCGTAAAAGAAATGAATGTGTAATAAACGAATGACCCAAGCGGAGCCGAGCAAGTACAACTTCCTCCTTGCGATTCCTGCGGTAACAAGACTGCCATGGTTTGACGATAGGTTTGATCTCAAAGAGCTTGTTTGTAACCTGTTCTGACCAAGATCTCTGCCACTGTGCCCGGAGCTCGGTGGTAAAACGCTGCCGGAAATCCAGATAGGGAACCGGCAACGGAGAGTCGGTTGGTTGGTTGGTTGGTTGTTTGGGGTTTAATGGCGCATCGGCAACAAGGCCATAATGCGCCAAACAAAAGACAATATAAAAGATAAAAGACATAGAACCCCATAACCAAAAGTTAAAATACATTGGCAACATTGTAAAGTGGTAAAATAACAAAAAACAAGTGTATATGAACAGAGTAAAACAACTGTAGAAATATGAAATAAAATAAACCCAGGTGTAAGAGACCTGGGGTAAATAATGCATAAACTTAAGGTAAAATCAAATTCGGTTAAAATATCCACAATATTTCAAAAAGGTAAAAACTGAAGATAAAATGCAATGATCAGATAAAAGATGTCCGAGTGTAAGAGGCTCGGACATAAAATTATGGAAATTAAAAATCAGACGTCGTTCAAAGTTAAAAGCGGAGCACGAGATTAAAATATGTTTGATGGTTAAAATGGTGTCACAAAACTCGCACTTAGGCACGTCGTCCGCCCGTAAAAGAAACGAATGAGTAAGAAACGAGTGACCTAAGCGGAGCCGAGCAAGTACAACTTCCTCCTTGCGATTCCTGCGGTAACAAGACTGCCATGGTTTGATGATAGGTTTGATCTCGAAGAGCTTGTTGGTAAGCTGTTCCGACCAAGATCTCTGCCACTGTGCCCGGAGCTCGGTGGAAAAACGCTGCCGGAAATCCAGATAGGGAACCGGCAACGGAGAGTCGGACAGGGGCGTGGCTGACCTGGCAGCAGAATCTGCCAAATCATTACCCCTGATTCCGACGTGACCGGGCACCCAACAGAAGAGAATCGTGGTGGTGGCTGCCAGACGATGGAGCTGCTGGCGGATCTTGGAGAGAACAGGGTGAGGCCGATGCCTCACTGAGATCAAAGCCTGTAGCGAGCTAAGCGTTTGGTTTGGTTGTTTGGGGTTTAATGGCGCATCGGCAACAAGGCCATAATGCGCCAAACAAAAGACAATATAAAAGATAAAAGACATAGAACCCCATAACCAAAAGTTAAAATACATTGGCAACATTGTAAAGTGGTAAAATAACAAAAAACAAGTGTATATGAACAGAGTAAAACAACTGTAGAAATATGAAATAAAATAAACCCAGGTGTAAGAGACCTGGGGTAAATAATGCATAAACTTAAGGTAAAATCAAATTCGGTTAAAATATCCACAATATTTCAAAAAGGTAAAAACTGAAGATAAAATGCAATGATCAGATAAAAGATGTCCGAGTGTAAGAGGCTCGGACATAAAATTATGGAAATTAAAAATCAGACGTCGTTCAAAGTTAAAAGCGGAGCACGAGATTAAAATATGTTTGATGGTTAAAATGGTGTCACAAAACTCGCACTTAGGCACGTCGTCCGCCCGTAAAAGAAACGAATGAGTAAGAAACGAGTGACCTAAGCGGAGCCGAGCAAGTACAACTTCCTCCTTGCGATTCCTGCGGTAACAAGACTGCCATGGTTTGATGATAGGTTTGATCTCGAAGAGCTTGTTGGTAAGCTGTTCCGACCAAGATCTCTGCCACTGTGCCCGGAGCTCGGTGGAAAAACGCTGCCGGAAATTAAGATAGGGAACCGGCAACGGAGAGTCGGACAGGGGCGTGGCTGACCTGGCAGCAGAATCTGCCAAATCATTACCCCTGATTCCGACGTGACCGGGCACCCAACAGAAGAGAATCGTGGTGGTGGCTGCCAGACGATGGAGCTGCTGGCGGATCTTGGAGAGAACAGGGTGAGGCCGATGCCTCACTGAGATCAAAGCCTGTAGCGAGCTAAGCGAGTCGGTGTAAAGCACACACCGACGATGATGCTTAGTCGCCACGTGTTCCAAGGCGAGACTGATAGCGTGCAACTCTGCAGTGAAGATGGAACACTGCAGTGGGATCTGGTCTGCAATGATTACATCACAGCAGACCATGGCTGATCCCACCGAAGTGCCGGACTTCGAGCCATCTGTAAAGACAGGCAAGAAGTCCGGGTGCTCAGCACGATGGCTGGCAAAGAGTTGCCGGTACACACAGTCGGGTGTAAAGGCCTTCCCCGTCCTGCACAGGGAAAAATCGCAGGTAGGGGAAACAGCGAGCCATGGTGGAAGTGGCTCAGCTGTCGACTGTGCAACGCTATCGAGACTGGTGTTGATGTCTCTGAGGTAGCCTCGGACTCGCAAACCAAAAGGACGAATGGCAGTCGGCCGATTATTGTAAAGCATTTCCCACTTCGGACTGAAAACGCAGTCCCAAGTGGGATGGCCAGGCAGGGATCGCAATTTAGAAGCATATTGTAGGGACAACTGCTGACGGCGAAGAGATAAAGACGGTTCGTCGGTCTCAACGTAAAGACTCTGGACTGGTGAGGTGCGGAAGGCTCCCGTGCAAACACGGAGAGCCTGATGATGGAGGGGGTCCAGCACCTTCACCACCGAATCCCGGGCCGAGTCGTACACCTGGGATCCGTAGTCCAGTTTCGATCGGACAAGTGCACGGTACAGGCGGAGCAAAGAACATCGGTCCGCCCCCCAAGAAAGGGAGGAGAGGACCTTGACGATGTTCAATGCCCGCGTGCACTTGGACCTGAGATGACGTATGTGTGGTAAAAAGGTCAATTTCCGATCGAATATGAGACCGAGAAACTTGGTCTCCGCCACAACTGGAATGATGTTACCCCCGAGCCGCAGCTCGGGATCCAGATGAAGATTACGCTTGTGGCAAAAGTGCACACAAGCGGTCTTCTGTGGGGAGAACCGAAACCCGTTTGCCGTCGCCCAAACCGAAAGATTGTTCAGGGCAATTTGCAGTTGTCTTTCAATGACCCTCATGCTGGAAGATGAGCAAAAGATGCTAAAGTCATCAACATAGAGGGCATTGCCTACGGATGGAGGAAGTTGTCTAGTTATGGAATTAATCTTGACAGCGAAAAGCGTAACACTCAGAACGCAGCCTTGTGGCACCCCCTGTTCTTGGGGGTACGGCCGCGACAGAGTGTTACCGACACGGACACGAAAAGAGCGTGTCGATAAGAAGTTGGAGATGAAGATCGGCATGTGACCTCTCAAGCCGAAGCTGTGGAGGTCACGAAGAATGCCGAATCTCCAAGCCGTGTCGTACGCTTTTTCGATGTCGAAGAAAATTGACACCAGGTGCTCTCTACGTAAAAAAGAATTCCTGATAGCCGATTCGAGGCGTATCAGGTGGTCAATAGTTGACCGTTGCCTGCGAAAGCCACACTGGGTGTTGGAAAGAAGGTTGTGGTGTTCTAAATACCAGATGAGTCTGGCATTTACCATTCTTTCCAACACCTTGCACACGCAGCTCGTCAATGCGATGGGACGATAATTAGAAGGAATCTTGGGATCTTTCCCTGGCTTGGGGAAGGCCAAGACGATGGCCTCCCGCCAGGAGTCCGGAAACTGCTCCTCGAGAAAAATGCGATTGAAGAGATGGAGCAGCCGATCCTTACTCGATGGTGAAAGATGTTGGAGCATGGCATAATGGACATTGTCCGGCCCAACAGCAGAGGCACGAGAAGAGTGCAGAGCAAGGCGAAGCTCCTCCGCTGTGAATGGCCTGTTGTAAGGCTCCAGGCCATTCGAGTGGAAAGACAGCGGAGAGCGTTCCGCCCTGCCCTTCTGGGCCAGAAACTCGGGGGAGTAAGAAGAAGAAGAAGAGATGGAGGAGAACGACTCCCCCAGAGTGTCGGCAATTGCTTTGGGATCAGCAATTGCCTGTCCATTGTGCTCCAGGATCGATAACGAGTGGGACGTGTAGTTCCCACTCATCTTCCGGACTTTATCCCACACGACCTTAGAACTAGTCGTGCGGGTGATAGAAGATGTATACTTGATCCAAGATTCCTTCTGGCTCTGGCGTCGGACGAAACGAGCTTTCGCCCTGGCGCGTTTGAAATTTTCGAGGTTGGGGGTTGTCGGATATCTTCGAAACACCCCCCAAGCCTTGTTCTGAGCCTTACGAGCTGCGGTGCAATCTGGATTCCACCACGGTTTCGGAAAGCGGGGAAACCGTGTAGAAGTTTGAGGAATTGTTGATGCAGCTGCATCTACGATACAGTCCGTTATCTCCGCTACTGCCACATTGATTGGCTCCTGGCTGACAGAGTGGTCATCGAGCTCAGAGAGCAGCTCGAAACCACCCCAGTCAGCCCGATCGAGCCTCCACCGCGAGACGCGTGAAGGGCTGCAAGGCCCCCCACGGGAGATGGTGCACACCACGGGGAGGTGATCGCTTCCATAAGGGTTGTCCTCGACCTCCCATGTAAAGAGTGGAAGGATCGAGGAGGAGCAGATGGTGAGATCAATGGCAGTGAAAGAGCGGGTTGGGGAGTGAAAGTAAGTACTGACACCAGTGTTCAACAGGGAGAGAGAAGGATCCAGGAGCCACTGCTCCAAGACCCCACCCCTCCCGTTGGTGTCAGCACTGCCCCAAAGTGGACTGTGTCCGTTGAGGTCCCCCATAATGAAAAAGGGGGACGGCAGCTGCGAGACGAGATCATCAAGGTCTTCCTGGAAGACGATGCTCCCAGGGGGAAGATATACAGAGCAGACAGTCAGCGAGAACCCCACGAAGAGACGGATGGCTACCGCCTCTAAGTTGGTGGTGAGGTTTATGACCTGGAATGGAGAATGGTTGCTCACGAGGATGGCGACACCCCCGCGAGCTGGACCATCTCCATCCCGGTCCCGGCGAACCAGTGAAAAGTGCCGGATCGTGGGATCTGTGACTGGCTGCAAGTATGTCTCCTGCAGGCACACACAGATGGGCTGGTGTGCCTGAAGGAGGGCCTTGATGTCGTCTAGATTCCTCTGGAATCCACGACAATTCCATTGTAGGAGTGTGGCCATCTCAGGACTTAGAAGAGTGGGCGGACGACAAATTTCTATTCAGTTTAACCGCCGCGGAGGACGGTTTACTGAATAGGGGGCGGTCGGTATCCATGTCCTCGGAATCATCCGAGGGGCATGGATCGGTGACTGCCCTTTGAGGAGGAGTGATGGTTTTCTTTTTAGGCCCTGGTGGGGGCCCCTTCGGTTTGGAAGGTCTTGCTGTCTGAGGACGGGAAGGAGGAGGCCTTCCGGTGGAGGTGGAAGGCTGAGCTGCAGGAATGGAAACCGGGGTTGATGTCGAAGTCGACACCACCCTCGGTCTCGCCTGCGTGAGGAGGTACTTCGCAGCTGGCGAGAAAGACTCAGTAGGTGGTACACTGATGTCAGTCTGCACCGCAACCGAAGTCATTGGAACGATGGGCTTTCCAATGACTGCACTGGCATAGGAAACCTTGCCAGGCGGGGCAGGCGGTGCAGCAAGCTTTCTCGCCTCTGCATAAGAGATGTTATTTATGACTTTGAGGCGTTGTACCTCCTTTTCCTCTTTCCACTTCGGACAGTCGCGGGAGTACGCCGGATGTTCGCCACTACAGTTCACACAGCATGCCTTTTCTGCTGTGCAGTCAGGATCGAGATGATCCTTACTGCCACAGCGAGCACAGGTGGGCTTGCCCCTGCATGCTGTGCGGGCATGACCGTATATCTGACACTGAAAACAGCGCAGAGGGTTCGGTATATACGGCCGTACCTCACAATGTAAATAACCTGCCTTGATGGAAGAAGGCAGGCGTGGCGTGTTGAATGTCACGATTAGCACCCGGGTGGGTGTTAATTTCCCATCACGGCGTGTTGAAACCCGGTGGACCGCTGTTACTCCTTGAGTTGTGAGCTCCGAGAGGATCTCCTCCTCAGTGACTTTGAGGAGGCCCCACTCGGTGATCACACCCCGAGAGGAATTCAAAGTTTTATGGGGAGTGACTTCGACAGCCACCCCACCAATTTCTTTGACTTTCAGGAGTAGTTCGGAGTGTTTTGAACAAGCGGTCTCAACTTGTAAGTCGCCAGATCGTAAGCGCTTTACGGATTTCGGTTCTCCCGCAAGACCTTTCAAACCTTTATTAACGAAAAAAGGGGACATGTCCCCAAGTACCTGATCACCCGTGGAGTGGATGATCAGGAACTTTGGGAACGAAGACACAGACACAGAAGACGACGGCAGAGATAACGTAGACGAGGAAGATGGGGGCTCACGTCGAGCCCTCTTGTTGGCGGCGATCGCATTATTTTCTTCATTCTCTCGCATGTTTGTTTTTGTGTGGTTCAGTGCCCGCTGTCCCCACCCTCCACGGAGCCCAACAAGGGGACGCCCAGTCGGGCGCCAGGGCTACGCAGGCACTATACCCACACAGACAGTGAGCCAAGCCCTCACAAATAAATAGAAAGTAAATAAAAAGAGAAATGTGCAGAACAAAAACGTTCTACACAAATGAAACAAAGCGCAAAAATAAGAATATTGTGACTGCCAAACTGGCTGCACAAAGAAAGGATAACGACAAAAGGAAAATAATTTGTGAGGAAACTTGTAAACCTGTACCCGGACCGTGGGCAAGGTTACTCACCGCTCTGCACGGTTGACCCTAGCAGGACCTGCCCACCAGCCGATTGCTCCTGGGGGGGCCACCCCAGGAGCTCCCGTTTACCGGAAGCAGAGGCCAAAGCAGTGTATAGCAGAGGCCCCGGAATCCGCTGCCCAGCCCCGCGACGGACAGGCTCCCCAATGGCAAGACGGCCAATGGGGACCACGCCAGTCATGAGCTGAGGAGAGAAGACGGGGACCCCCGAGCAACTACCAGGATCCTCCTTTCCCGGGACACGGGTCTCCGCGCACGGCAAACACGCGGGCGAGCGTTTAGGA
The DNA here is from genome assembly GCA_038380435.1 of Ryuthela nishihirai. Classification (NCBI taxonomy): domain Eukaryota; kingdom Metazoa; phylum Arthropoda; class Arachnida; order Araneae; family Heptathelidae; genus Ryuthela; species Ryuthela nishihirai. Next base: position 71,272,256 of record JAWZYU010000006.1, read on the forward strand.
CCCTGCGAAGGTAACCGAGCCAGCGGGAACCTTCACAGGGTGGTCCCCCTCACCACGTACAGGCGCTCACACCGAGGGGGCGAGCTAAGCGAGTCGGTGTAAAGCACACACCGACGATGATGCTTAGTCGCCACGTGGTCCAAGGCGAGACTGATAGCGTGCAACTCTGCAGTGAAGATGGAACACTGCAGTGGGATCTGGTCTGCAATGATTACATCACAGCAGACCATGGCTGATCCCACCGAAGTGCCGGACTTCGAGCCATCTGTAAAGACAGGCAAGAAGTCCGGGTGCTCAGCACGATGGCTGGCAAAGAGTTGCCGGTACACACAGTCGGGTGTAAAGGCCTTCCCCGTCCTGCACAGGGAAAAATCGCAGGTAGGGGTTGGTTGGTTGGTTGTTTTGGGTTTTATGGCGCATCGGCGACTAGGCCATAATGCGCCAAACAAAAGACAATATAAAAGATAAAAGACATGTAAACCCGCAACCACATTTAAAAGAAATTAGCAAAATTGTAAAAAGGTAAAACAACAAAGAACAAGTGTAAAAATACAACAGAAAACAATAGAATACCAGGTGTAAATGATCTGGGATACACAAACAATGTATAAGGTGGTATAATCATAGATGTAAAAAGCTGAAGAGTAAAAACTATATGCGATTAAAATATCCAGTAAATCGTAAAAATTGAAAGAGAGAGGTAAAAGTACAATGGTCGGATAAAAGATGTCCGAGTGTAAGGGGCTCGGACGTAAAATCATGAGAGTTAAAAAACATACGTCTTTCAAAGGTAAAACAACAGCAATTAATTAAAATGTGTTTAATTGTTAAAATGGTGTCACAAAACTCGCACTTGGGTTCGTCGTCCGCCCGTAAAAGAAACGAATGAGTAATAAACGAATGACCCAAGCGGAGCCGAGCAAGTACAACTTCCTCCTTGCGATTCCTGCGGTAACTAGACTGCCATGGTTTGACGATAGGTTTGATCTCAAAGAGCTTGTTTGTAAGCTGTTCTGACCAAGATCTCTGCCACTGTGCCCGGAGCTCGGTGGTAAAACGCTGCCGGAAATCCAGATATGGAACCGGCAACGGAGAGTCGGACAGGGGCGTGGCTGACTTGGCAGCAGCATCTGCCAAGTCGTTGCCCCTAATCCCGACGTGACCGGGCACCCAACAGAAATGGATGGTGGTGGTGGCTGCCAGACGATGTAGTTGCTGGCGGATCTTAGTAAGAACAGGGTGAGGCCGATGCCTCACCGAGATCAAAGCCTGTAGCGAGCTAAGCGAGTCGGTGTAAAGCACACACCGACGATGATGCTTAGTCGCCACGTGGTCCAAGGCGAGGCTGATAGCGTGCAACTCTGCAGTGAAGATGGAACACTGCAGTGGGATCTGGTCTGCAATGATTACATCACAGCAGACCATGGCCGATCCCACCGAAGTGCCGGACTTCGAGCCATCTGTAAAGACAGGCAAGAAGTCCGGGTGCTCAGCACGATGGCTGGCAAAGAGTTGCCGGTACACACAGTCGGGTGTAAAGGCCTTCCCCATCCTGCACAAGGAAAAATCACAGGAAGGGGAAACAGCGAGCCATGGTGGAAGTGGCTCAGCTGTCGACTGTGCAACGCTATCGAGACTGGTGTTGATGTCTCTGAGGAAGCCTCGGACACGCAAACCAAAAGGACGAATGGCAGTCGGCCGATTAGTGTAAAGCATTTCCCACTTCGGACTGAAAACGCAGTCCCAAGTGGGATGGCCAGGCAGGGATCGCAATTTAGACGCATATTGTAGGGACAACTGCTGACGGCGAAGAGATAAAGAAGGTTCGTCGGTCTCAACGTAAAGACTCTGGACCGGTGAGGTGCGGAAGGCTCCCGTGCAAACACGGAGAGCCTGGTGATGGAGGGGGTCCAGCACCTTCACCACCGAATCCCGGGCCGAGTCGTACACCTGGGATCCGTAGTCCAGTTTCGATCGGACAAGTGCACGGTATAGGCGGAGCAAAGAACATCGGTCTGCCCCCCAAGAAAGGGAGGAGAGGACCTTGACGATGTTCAATGCCCGCGTGCACTTGGACCTGAGATGACGTATGTGTGGTAAAAAGGTCAATTTCCGATCGAATATGAGACCGAGAAACTTGGTCTCCGCCACAACTGGAATGATATTACCCCCGAGCCGCAGCTCGGGATCCAGATGAAGATTACGCTTGTGGCAAAAGTGCACACAAGCGGTCTTCTGTGGGGAGAACCGAAACCCGTTTGCCGTCGCCCAAACCGATAGATTGTTCAGGGCAATTTGCAGTTGTCTTTCAATGACCCTCATGCTGGACGAAGAGCAAAAGATGCTAAAGTCATCAACATAGAGGGCATTGCCTACTGATGGAGGAAGTTGTCTAGTAATAGAATTAATCTTGACAGCGAAAAGCGTAACACTCAGAACGCAGCCTTGTGGCACCCCCTGTTCTTGGGGGTACGGCTGCGACAGAGTGTTACCGACACGGACACGAAAAGAGCGTGTCGATAAGAAGTTGGAGATGAAGATCGGCATGTGACCTCTCAAGCCGAAACTGTGGAGGTCACGAAGAATGCCGAATCTCCAAGCCGTGTCGTACGCTTTTTCGATGTCGAAGAAAATGGACACCAGGTGCTCTCTACGTAAAAAGGAATTCCTGATCGCCGATTCGAGGCGGATCAGGTGGTCTAAAGTAGACCGGTGCCTGCGAAAGCCACACTGGGTGTTGGAAAGAAGGTTGTGATGTTCTAAATACCAGATGAGTCTGGCATTTACCATTCTTTCCAACACCTTGCACACGCAGCTCGTCAATGCGATAGGACGATAATTGGAAGGAATCTTGGGATCTTTGCCTGGCTTGGGGAAGGCCAAGACGATGGCCTCCCGCCAGGAGTCCGGAAACTGCTCCTCGAGAAAAATGCGATTGAAGAGATGGAGCAGCCGATCCTTACTCGATGGTGAAAGATGTTGGAGCATGGCATAATGGACATTGTCCGGCCCTACAGCAGAGGCACGAGAAGAGTACAGAGCAAGGCGAAGCTCCTCCGCTGTGAATGGCCTGTTGTAAGACTCCAGGCCATTCGAGTGGAAAGACAGCGGAGAGCGCTCCGCCCTGCCCTTCTGGGCCAGAAACTCGGGGGAGTAAGAGGAAGACGAAGAGATGGAAGAGAAGGACTCCCCCAGAGTGTCGGCAATTGCTTTGGGATCAGCAATTGCCTGTCCATTGTGCTCCAGGATCGATAACGAGTGGGACGTGTAGTTCCCACTCATCTTCCGAACTTTATCCCACACGACCTTAGAACTAGTCGTGCGGGTGATGGATGACGTATACTTGATCCAAGATTCCTTTTGGCTCTGGCGTCGGACGAAACGTGCTTTCGCCCTGGCGCGTTTGAAAAGTTCAAGGTTGGGGGACGTCGGATATCTCCGAAACACCCCCCAAGCCTTGTTCTGAGCCTTACGAGCTGCGGTGCATTCTGGATTCCACCACGGTTTCGGAAAGCGAGGAAACCGTGTAGAAGTTTGAGGAATCGTTGATGCAGCTGCATCTACGATACAGTCCGTTATCTCCGCTACTGCCACATTGATTGGCTCCTGGCTGACAGAGTGGTCGTCGAGCTCAGAGAGCAGCTCGAAACCACCCCAGTCAGCCCGATCGAGCCTCCACCGTGAGACGCGTGAAGGGCTGCAAGGCCCCCCACGGGAGATGGTGCACACCACGGGGAGGTGATCGCTTCCGTACGGGTTGTCCTCGACCTCCCATGTAAAGAGTGGAAGGATCGAGGAGGAGCAGATGGTGAGGTCAATGGCAGTGAAAGTGCGGGTTGGGGAGTGAAAGTAAGTACTGACACCGGTGTTCAACAGGGAGAGAGAAGGATCCAGGAGCCACTGCTCCAGGACCCCGCCCCTCCCGTTGGTGTCAGCACTGCCCCAAAGTGGACTGTGTCCGTTGAGGTCCCCCATTATGAGGAAGGGGGACGGCAGCTGCGAGACGAGATCATCAAGGTCTTCCTGGAAGACGATGCTCCCAGGTGGAAGATATACAGAGCAGACAGTCAGCGAGAACCCCACGAAGAGACGGATGGCTACCGCCTCCAAGTTGGTGGTGAGGGGTACGACCTGGAATGGAGAGTGGTTGCTCACGAGGATGGCGACACCCCCGCGAGCTGGACCATCTCCATCCCGGTCCCGGCGAACTAGTGAAAAGTGCCGGATCGTGGGATCTGTGACTGGCTGCAAGTACGTCTCCTGCAGGCACACACAGATGGGCTGGTGTGCCTGAAGGAGGGCCTTGATGTCGTCAAGATTCCTCTGGAATCCACGACAATTCCATTGTAGGAGTGTGGCCATCTCAGGACTTAGAAGAGTGGGCGGACGACGTGTTCCTATTCAACTTAACCGCCGCAGAGGACGGTTTAGTGAATAGGGGGCGGTCGGTATCCATGTCCTCGGAATCGTCCGAGGGGCATGGATCGGTGACCGCCCTTTGAGGAGGAGTGATGGTTTTCTTTTTAGGCCCTGGTGGGGGCCCCTTCGGTTTGGAAGGTCTTGCTGTCTGAGGACGGGAAGGAGGAGGCCTTCCGGTGGAGGTGGAAGGCTGAGCTGCAGGAATGGAAACCGGGGTTGATGTCGAAGTCGACACCACCCTCGGTCTCGCCTGCGTGAGGAGGTACTTCGCAGCTGGCGAGAAAGACTCAGTAGGTGGTACACTGATGTCAGTCTGCACCGCAACCGAAGTCATTGGAACGATGGGCTTTCCAATGACTGCACTGGCATAGGAAACCTTGCCAGGTGGGGCGGGCGGTGCAGCAAGCTTTCTCGCTTCAGGATACGAGATGTTGTTGATGACTTTGAGGCGTTGTACCTCCTTTTCCTCCTTCCACTTCGGACAGTCGCGGGAGTACGCCGGATGTTCGCCACTGCAGTTCACACAGCATGCCTTTTCTGCTGTGCAGTCAGGATCGAGATGATCCTTACTGCCACAGCGAGCACAGGTGGGCTTGCCCCTGCATGCTGTGCGGGCATGACCGTATACCTGACACTGAAAACAGCGCAGAGGGTTCGGTATATACGGCCTTACCTCACAATGTAAATAACCTGCCTTGATGGAAGAAGGCAGGCGTGGCGTGTTGAATGTAACAATCAACACCCGGGTGGGTGTCAATTTCCCATCACGGCGTGTCGAAACCCGGTGGACCGCTGTTACTCCTTGAGGTGTGAGCTCCGAGAGGATCTCCTCCTCAGGGACTTTGAGGAGGCCCCACTCGGTGATCACACCCCGAGAGGAATTCAAAGTTTTATGGGGAGTGACTTCGACAGCCACCCCACCAATTTCCTTGACTTTCAGGAGTAGTTCCGAGTGTTTGGAACAAGCGGTCTCAACCTGCAAGTCGCCAGATCGTAAGCGCTTGACAGATTTCGGCTCTCCCGCAAGACCTTTTAAACCTTTGTTGACGAAAAAAGGGGACATGTCCCCAAGCACCTGATCACCCGTGGAGTGGATGATCAGAAACTTTGGGAACGAAGACACAGACACAGAAGACGACGGCAGAGATAACGCAGACAACGAGGAAGATGGGGGCTCATGTCGAGCCCTCTTGTTGGCGACGATCGCATTATTTACTTCACTCTCTCTCATGGTTTGTTTTGTGTGGTTCAGTGCCCGCTGTCCCCACCCTCCACGGAGCCCAGTCGGGCGCCAGGGCTACGCAGGCACTATACCCACACAGACAGTGAGCCAAGCCCTCACAAAGAAATATAAGGAAAATAAAAAGAGAAACGTGCAGAACAAAACATTCTACACAAATCAAACAAAGCGTAAAATAATAAAATTATGAATGGCCAAACTGGCCTCACAAAGAAAGGATAACTACAAAAGGAAAACAATTTGTGAGGAAACTTGTAAACCTGTACCCGGACCGTGGGCAAGGTTACTCACCGCTCTGCACGGTTGACCCTAGCAGGACCTGCCCACCAGCCGATTGCTCCTGGGGGGGCCACCCCAGGAGCTCCCGTTTACCGGAAGCAGAGGCCAAAGCAGTGTATAGCAGAGGCCCCGGAATCCGCTGCCCAGCCCTGCGACGGACAGGCTCCCCAATGGCAAAATGGCCAAAGGGGACCCCACCAGTCATGAGCTGAGGAGAGAAGACGGGGACCCCCGAGCAACTACCAGGATCCTCCTTTCCCGGGACACGGGTCTCCGCGCACGGCAAACACGCGGGCGAGCGTTTAGGACCCTGCGAAGGTAACCGAGCCAGCGGGAACCTTCACAGGGTGGTCCCCCTCACCACGTACAGGCGCTCACACCGAGGGGGCAAAAACACCACAACGCTATTTATTTTTATGTGGGGGAACGGATGTATACCAAATATATAATTAAAAGATTTCTCGTGATCGAAAATTTTGTACAGTTTTTCAAATTTTTTTTTTTTAAATGGTTCTGGAACGTTTATAAAATCATAATTTGAATTAAAACTTATAATTATATTTTCCCAGTCTACTGTATTCAGTTCCCGGAAATCATAAGTTTTAGCATACGGATATTTCTCATAAATTTTGTTCAGTTGTTTTAAACGCAAAGTTATTAATTGAATAGTAAATATTAAACAATCGGGATATTCCAATATAATGTATTGATTTATGAATTTTATTTTATATTTAATCCAAGGATCACGGACTAATATTTTTTCGTACGTCATGTCTTTACTTGGCCGTGCTCGGTCGAGCAAGAATGACGAGGCGTGACTCCACGCTCGCTACCGTGCATGACCGACACACGGGAGCTTGAACCGCAGCTGTCCGTAACATCCCCCAGTCTCAAGACCCTCCCCACACCTCCTAAAATTAACGAAATTTACTCTTATTAGAAACTTAAAGGATTCTTTTATCTAAAAGATACTAAGAGAGGAAGCTACTTTTATATTTACTAAGAGAGAGGAACTAAAAAGCTATATGATTTTTTAAGAGAAAGGATTCTTTTAGAACATTACTAAGAGAGGAAGCTACTATTCTTTTATTTACTAAGAGAGGAACTAAAAGGCTATATGATTTTTTAAGAGAGATCTAAAGGATACTAAGAGAGGAACTATCCAAAGCTACTATTCTTTTATTTACTAAGAGAGAGACAGGGTGATTCATCATCAATATTTGGTAGGGGGTAGGTAATAAGAAACGAAGGAGATTTCACATAGGAAAGCATGGGCGCCATGTAGTAGGGCAAAATGACCTCAGTTCAATGATGGAAAGAACACATAAGAAGGAAGTGGACATTTATTACATGTAACATTGCATTGGTTGTACAGATTTACAAGAGGTGCTCGAACTGCCGACCATGTGCTAGAATGCATGACTCACAACGGCGCTGCATGGACAGCCGGACCCTGTGGAAGATGCCTGGCATTTCCTGAATGTTTGAGGCAGCAACGCGTGCTACAAGATCCATAGCACTATCAACAGGGGTCTCGTACACCATGTTTTTCATAGCACCCCATACAAAGAAATGGAGATAAATCCGGTGAACGTGGTCAAACAGCACGCGTCAAACAGCTGTGCTTCTGTATGAGAGGTGTGTACACACAGCGCCCTCTACACCACCATGCGTTCGTCTGCCCCCCATACTTTCCTATGTAAAATCTCTTTCTTATTCCCTTCCTCCCCACTAAATATTGATGATGAATTCACCCTGTAGGAACTAAAAGGATATAATATGATTTCTTAAAAGAGATCTAAAGGATACTAAGAGAGGAATCCAAAGCTACTATTCTTTTATATTTACTAAGAGAGAATATAGAAACTAAAAAGCTATATGATTTCTTAAGAGTGAATCTAAGAGATACTACGAGAGGAATCCAAAGCTACTATTCTTTTATATTTACTAAGAGAGAATATAGAAACTAAAAAGCTATATGATTTCTTAAGAGTGAATCTAAGAGATACTAAGAGAGGAATCCAAAGCTACTATTCTTTTATATTTACTAAGAGAGAATATAGGAACTAAAAAGCTATATGATTTCTTAAGAGTGGATCTAAGAGATACTAAGAGAGGAATCCAAAGCTACTATTCTTTTATATTTACTAAGAGAGAATATAGGAACTAAAAAGCTATATGATTTCTTAAGAGTGGATCTAAAGGTTGGTTGGTTGTTTTGGGTTTTATGGCGCATCGGCGACTAGGCCATAATGCGCCAAACAAAAGACAATATAAAAGATAAAAGACATGTAAACCCGCAACCATAGTTAAAAGAAATTAGCAAAATTGTAAAAAGGTAAAACAACAAAGAACAAGTGTAAAAATACAACAGAAAACAATAGAATACCAGGTGTAAATGACCTGGGATACACAAACAATGTATAAGGTGGTATAATCATAGATGTAAAAAGCTGAAGAGTAAAAACTATATGCGATTAAAATATCCAGTAAATCGTAAAAATTGAAAGAGAGAGGTAAAAGTACAATGGTCCGATAAAAGATGTCCGAGTGTAAGGGGCTCGGACGTAAAATCATGAAAGTTAAAAAACATACGTCTTTCAAAGGTAAAACAACAGCAATTAATTAAAATGTGTTTAATTGTTAAAATGGTGTCACAAAACTCGCACTTGGGTTCGTCGTCCGCCCGTAAAAGAAACGAATGAGTAATAAACGAATGACCCAAGCGGAGCCGAGCAAGTACAACTTCCTCCTTGCGATTCCTGCGGTAACAAGACTGCCATGGTTTGACGATAGGTTTGATCTCAAAGAGCTTGTTTGTAAGCTGTTCTGACCAAGATCTCTGCCACTGTGCCCGGAGCTCGGTGGTAAAACGCTGCCGGAAATCCAGATATGGAACCGGCAACGGAGAGTCGGACAGGGGCGTGGCTGACTTGGCAGCAGCATCTGCCAAGTCGTTGCCCCTAATCCCGACGTGACCGGGCACCCAACAGAAATGGATGGTGGTGGTGGCTGCCAGACGATGTAGTTGCTGCCGGATCTTAGTAAGAACAGGGTGAGGCCGATGCCTCACCGAGATCAAAGCCTGTAGCGAGCTAAGCGAGTCGGTGTAAAGCACACACCGACGATGATGCTTAGTCGCCACGTGGTCCAAGGCGAGACTGATAGCGTGCAACTCTGCAGTGAAGATGGAACACTGCAGTGGGATCTGGTCTGCAATGATTACATCACAGCAGACCATGGCTGATCCCACCGAAGTGCCGGACTTCGAGCCATCTGTAAAGACAGGCAAGAAGTCCGGGTGCTCAGCACGATCGCTGGCAAAGAGTTGCCGGTACACACAGTCGGGTGTAAAGGCCTTCCCCGTCCTGCACAGGGAAAAATCGCAGGTAGGGGAAACAGCGAGCCATGGTGGAAGTGGCTCAGCTGTCGACTGTGCAACGCTATCGAGACTGGTGTTGATGTCTCTGAGGTAGCCTCGGACTCGCAAACCAAAAGGACGAATGGCAGTCGGCCGATTATTGTAAAGCATTTCCCACTTCGGACTGAAAACGCAGTCCCAAGTGGGATGGCCAGGCAGGGATCGCAATTTAGAAGCATATTGTAGGGACAACTGCTGACGGCGAAGAGATAAAGACGGTTCGTCGGTCTCAACGTAAAGACTCTGGACCGGTGAGGTGCGGAAGGCTCCCGTGCAAACACGGAGAGCCTGATGATGGAGGGGGTCCAGCACCTTCACCACCGAATCCCGGGCCGAGTCGTACACCTGGGATCCGTAGTCCAGTTTCGATCGGACAAGTGCACGGTACAGGCGGAGCAAAGAACATCGGTCCGCCCCCCAAGAAAGGGAGGAGAGGACCTTGACGATGTTCAATGCCCGCGTGCACTTGGACCTGAGATGACGTATGTGTGGTAAAAAGGTCAATTTCCGATCGAATATGAGACCGAGAAACTTGGTCTCCGCCACAACTGGAATGATGTTACCCCCGAGCCGCAGCTCGGGATCCAGATGAAGATTACGCTTGTGGCAAAAGTGCACACAAGCGGTCTTCTGTGGGGAGAACCGAAACCCGTTTGCCGTCGCCCAAACCGAAAGATTGTTCAGGGCAATTTGCAGTTGTCTTTCAATGACCCTCATGCTGGAAGATGAGCAAAAGATGCTAAAGTCATCAATGGTTGGTTGTTTTGGGTTTTATGGCGCATCGGCGACTAGGCCATAATGCGCCAAACAAAAGACAATATAAAAGATAAAAGACATGTAAACCCGCAACCATAGTTAAAAGAAATTAGCAAAATTGTAAAAAGGTAAAACAACAAAGAACAAGTGTAAAAATACAACAGAAAACAATAGAATACCAGGTGTAAATGACCTGGGATACACAAACAATGTATAAGGTGGTATAATCATAGATGTAAAAAGCTGAAGAGTAAAAACTATATGCGATTAAAATATCCAGTAAATCGTAAAAATTGAAAGAGAGAGGTAAAAGTACAATGGTCCGATAAAAGATGTCCGAGTGTAAGGGGCTCGGACGTAAAATCATGAAAGTTAAAAAACATACGTCTTTCAAAGGTAAAACAACAGCAATTAATTAAAATGTGTTTAATTGTTAAAATGGTGTCACAAAACTCGCACTTGGGTTCGTCGTCCGCCCGTAAAAGAAACGAATGAGTAATAAACGAATGACCCAAGCGGAGCCGAGCAAGTACAACTTCCTCCTTGCGATTCCTGCGGTAACAAGACTGCCATGGTTTGACGATAGGTTTGATCTCAAAGAGCTTGTTTGTAAGCTGTTCTGACCAAGATCTCTGCCACTGTGCCCGGAGCTCGGTGGTAAAACGCTGCCGGAAATCCAGATATGGAACCGGCAACGGAGAGTCGGACAGGGGCGTGGCTGACTTGGCAGCAGCATCTGCCAAGTCGTTGCCCCTAATCCCGACGTGACCGGGCACCCAACAGAAATGGATGGTGGTGGTGGCTGCCAGACGATGTAGTTGCTGGCGGATCTTAGTAAGAACAGGGTGAGGCCGATGCCTCACCGAGATCAAAGCCTGTAGCAAGCTAAGCGAGTCGGTGTAAAGCACACACCGACGATGATGCTTAGTCGCCACGTGGTCCAAGGCGAGGCTGATAGCGTGCAACTCTGCAGTGAAGATGGAACACTGCAGTGGGATCTGGTCTGCAATGATTACATCACAGCAGACCATGGCCGATCCCACCGAAGTGCCGGACTTCGAGCCATCTGTAAAGACAGGCAAGAAGTCCGGGTGCTCAGCACGATGGCTGGCAAAGAGTTGCTGGTACACACAGTCGGGTGTAAAGGCCTTCCCCGTCCTGCACAGGGAAAAATCACAGGAAGGGGAAACAGCGAGCCATGGTGGAAGTGGCTCAGCTGTCGACTGTGCAACGCTATCGAGACTGGTGTTGATGTCTCTGAGGAAGCCTCGGACACGCAAACCAAAAGGACGAATGGCAGTCGGCCGATTAGTGTAAAGCATTTCCCACTTCGGACTGAAAACGCAGTCCCAAGTGGGATGGCCAGGCAGGGATCGCAATTTAGACGCATATTGTAGGGACAACTGCTGACGGCGAAGAGATAAAGAAGGTTCGTCGGTCTCAACGTAAAGACTCTGGACCGGTGAGGTGCGGAAGGCTCCCGTGCAAACACGGAGAGCCTGGTGATGGAGGGGGTCCAGCACCTTCACCACCGAATCCCGGGCCGAGTCGTACACCTGGGATCCGTAGTCCAGTTTCGATCGGACAAGTGCACGGTATAGGCGGAGCAGAGAACATCGGTCCGCCCCCCAAGAAAGGGAGGAGAGGACCTTGACGATGTTCAATGCCCGCGTGCACTTGGACCGGAGATGACGTATGTGTGGTAAAAAGGTCAATTTCCGATCGAATATGAGACCGAGAAACTTGGTCTCCGCCACAACTGGAATGATGTTACCCCCGAGCCGCAGCTCGGGATCCAGATGAAGATTACGCTTGTGGCAAAAGTGCACACAAGCGGTCTTCTGTGGGGAGAACCGAAACCCGTGTGCCGTCGCCCAAACCGATAGATTGTTCAGGGCAATTTGCAGTTGTCTTTCAATGACCCTCATGCTGGACGAAGAGCAAAAGATGCTAAAGTCATCAACATAGAGGGCATTGCCTACTGATGGAGGAAGTTGTCTAGTAATAGAATTAATCTTGACAGCGAAAAGCGTAACACTCAGAACGCAGCCTTGTGGCACCCCCTGTTCTTGGGGGTACGGCTGCGACAGAGTGTTACCGACACGGACACGAAAAGAGCGTGTCGATAAGAAGTTGGAGATGAAGATCGGCATGTGACCTCTCAAGCCGAAGCTGTGGAGGTCACGAAGAATGCCGAATCTCCAAGCCGTGTCGTACGCTTTTTCGATGTCAAAGAAAATTGACACCAGGTGCTCTCTTCTTAAAAAAGAATTTCTGATAGCCGATTCGAGGCGTATCAGATGGTCAAGAGTTGACCGTTGCCTGCGAAAGCCACACTGGGTGTTGGAAAGAAGGCCGTGATGTTCTAAATACCAGACGAGTCTGGCATTTACCATTCTTTCCAACACCTTGCACACGCAGCTCGTCAATGCGATTGGACGATAATTGGAAGGAATCTTGGGATCTTTGCCTGGCTTGGGGAAGGCCAAGACGATGGCCTCCCGCCAGGAGTCCGGAAACTGCTCCTCGAGAAAAATGCGATTGAAGAGATGGAGCAGCCGATCCTTACTCGATGGTGAAAGATGTTGGAGCATGGCATAATGGACATTGTCCGGCCCAACAGCAGAGGCACGAGAAGAGTGCAGAGCAAGGCGAAGCTCCTCCGCTGTGAATGGCCTGTTGTAAGGCTCCAGGCCATTCGAGTGGAAAGACAGCGGAGAGCGTTCCGCCCTGCCCTTCTGGGCCAGAAACTCGGGGGAGTAAGAAGAAGAAGAAGAGATGGAGGAGAACGACTCCCCCAGAGTGTCGGCAATTGCTTTGGGATCAGCAATTGCCTGTCCATTGTGCTCCAGGATCGATAACGAGTGGGACGTGTAGTTCCCACTCATCTTCCGGACTTTATCCCACACGACCTTGGAACTAGTCGTGCGGGTTATGGATGACGTATACTTGATCCAAGATTCCTTCTGGCTCTGGCGTCGGACGAAACGAGCTTTCGCCCTGGCGCGTTTGAAGTTCTCGAGGTTGGGGGTTGTCGGATATCTCCGAAACACCCCCCAAGCCTTGTTCTGAGCCTTACGAGCTGCGGTGCAATCTGGATTCCACCACGGTTTCGGAAAGCGAGGAAACCGTGTAGAAGTTTGAGGAATTGTTGATGCAGCTGCATCTACGATACAGTCCGTTATCTCCGCTACTGCCACATTGATTGGCTCCTGGCTGACGGAGTGGTCGTCGAGCTCAGAGAGCAGCTCGAAACCACCCCAGTCAGCCCGATCCAGCCTCCACCGTGAGACGCGTGAAGGGCTGCAAGGCCCCCCACGGGAGATGGTGCACACCACGGGGAGGTGATCGCTTCCGTACGGGTTGTCCTCGACCTCCCATGTAAAGAGTGGAAGGATCGAGGAGGAGCAGATGGTGAGATCAATGGCAGTGAAAGTGCGGGTTGGGGAGTGAAAGTAAGTGCTGACACCGGTGTTCAACAGGGAGAGAGAAGGATCCAGGAGCCACTGCTCCAGGACCCCACCCCTCCCGTTGGTGTCAGCACTGCCCCAAAGTGGACTGTGTCCGTTGAGGTCCCCCATAATGAGGAAGGGGGACGGCAGCTGCGAGACGAGATCATCAAGGTCTTCCTGGAAGACGATGCTCCCAGGTGGAAGATATACAGAGCAGACAGTCAGTGAGAACCCCACGAAGAGACGGATGGCTACCGCCTCTAAGTTGGTAATGAGGTTTACGACCTGGAATGGAGAATGGTTGCTCACGAGGATGGCGACACCCCCGCGAGCTGGACCATCTCCATCCCGGTCCCGGCGAACCAGTGAAAAGTGCCGGATCGTGGGATCTGTGACTGGCTGCAAGTATGTCTCCTGCAGGCACACACAGATGGGCTGGTGTGCCTGAAGGAGGGCCTTGATGTCGTCAAGATTCCTCTGGAATCCACGACAATTCCATTGTAGGAGTGTGGCCATCTCAGGACTTAGAAGAGTGGGCGGACGACGAATTCCTATTCAACTTCACCGCCGCAGAGGACGGTTTAGTGAATAGGGGGCGGTCGGTATCCATGTCCTCGGAATCGTCCGAGGGGCATGGATCGGTGACCGCCCTTTGTGGCGCTGTGATTTTCTTTTTGGGCCCAGGTGGGGGCCCCTTAGGTTTTGAAGGTCTTGCTGTCTGAGGACGGGGAGGAGGAGGCCTTCCGGTGGAGGTGGAAGGCTGAGCTGCAGGAATGGAAACCGGGGTTGATGTCGAAGTCGACACCACCCTCGGTCTCGCCTGCGTGAGGAGGTACTTGGCTGCGAGCGAGAAAGACTCAGTAGGTGGTACACTGATGTCAGTCTGCACCGCCACTGAAGTCATTGGAACGATGGGCTTCCCAATGACTGCACTGGCATAGGAAACCTTGCCAGGCGGGGCGGGCGGTGCAGCAAGCTTTCTCGCCTCAGCATAAGAAATGTTGTTTACTACTTTCAAGCGTTGCACCTCCTTTTCCTCCTTCCACTTCGGACAGTCGCGGGAGTACGCCGGATGTTCGCCACTACAGTTCACACAGCATGCCTTTTCTGCTGTGCAGTCAGGATCGAGATGATCCTTACTGCCACAGCGAGCACAGGTGGGCTTGCCCCTGCATGCTGTGCGGGCATGACCGTATATCTGACACTGAAAACAGCGCAGAGGGTTTGGGATATACGGCCGAACCTCACAATGTAAATAACCTGCCTTGATGGAAGTAGGCAGGCGTGGCGTGTTGAATGTAACAATTAACACCCGGGTGGGTGTTAATTTCCCATCACGGCGTGTCGAAACCCGGTGGACCGCTGTTACTCCTTGAGGTGTGAGCTCTGAGAGGATTTCCTCCTCAGTGACTTTGAGGAGGCCCCACTCGGTGATCACACCCCGAGAGGAATTCAAAGTTTTATGGGGAGTGACTTCGACAGCCACCCCACCAATTTCTTTGACTTTCAGGAGCAGTTCAGAATGTTTCGAACAAGCGGTCTCAACCTGCAAGTCGCCAGATCTTAAGCGCTTGACGGATTTCGGCTCTCCCGCAAGACCTTTCAAACCTTTATTGACAAAAAATGGGGACATGTCCCCAAGTACCTGATCACCCGTGGAGTGGATGATCAGGAACTTTGGGAACGAAGACACAGACACAGAAGAAGACGGCAGTGATAACGTAGACGAAGAAGACGGCAGTGATAACGTAGACGAAGAAGACGGGGGTTCATGTCGAGCCCTCTTGTTGGCAGTGATCGAATTTTCCTCACTCTCTCTCATGTTTATTTTTGTGTGGTTCAGTGCCCGCTGTCCCCACCCTCCACGGAGCCCAACAAGGGGACGCCCAGTCGGGCGCCAGGGCTACGCAGGCACTATACCCACACAGACAGTGAGCCAAGCCCTCACAAATAAATACAAAGAAAATAAAAAGAAAAATGTGCAGAACAAAAACGTTCTACACAAATGAAACAAAGCATAAAATAAGAAAATCGTGAATGGCCAAACTGGCCTCACAAAGAAAAGATAACGACAAAATGAAAATAAGTTGTGAGGAAACTTGTAAACCTGTACCCGGACCGTGGGCAAGGTTACTCACCGCTCTGCACGGTTGACCCTAGCAGGACCTGCCCACCAGCCGATTGCTCCTGGGGGGGCCACCCCAGGAGCTCCCGTTTACCGGAAGCAGAGGCCAAAGCAGTGTATAGCAGAGGCCCCGGAATCCGCTGCCCAGCCCCGCGACAGACAGGCTCCCCAATGGCAAGACGGCCAATGGGGACCACGCCAGTCATGAGCTGAGGAGAGAAGACGGGGACCCCCGAGCAACTACCAGGATCCTCCTTTCCCGGGACACGGGTCTCCGCGCACGGCAAACACGCGGGCGAGCGTTTAGGACCCTGCGAAGGTAACCGAGCCAGCGGGAACCTTCACAGGGTGGTCCCCCTCACCACGTACAGGCGCTCACACCGAGGGGGAAAGTCATCAACATAGAGGGCATTGCCTACGGTTGGTTGTTTTGGTTGTTTTGGGTTTTATGGCGCATCGGCGACTAGGCCATAATGCGCCAAACAAAAGACAATATAAAAGATAAAAGACATGTAAACCCGCAACCATAGTTAAAAGAAATTAGCAAAATTGTAAAAAGGTAAAACAACAAAGAACAAGTGTAAAAATACAACAGAAAACAATAGAATACCAGGTGTAAATGACCTGGGATACACAAACAATGTATAAGGTGGTATAATCATAGATGTAAAAAGCTGAAGAGTAAAAACTATATGCGATTAAAATATCCAGTAAATCGTAAAAATTGAAAGAGAGAGGTAAAAGTACAATGGTCGGATAAAAGATGTCCGAGTGTAAGGGGCTCGGACGTAAAATCATGAAAGTTAAAAAACATACGTCTTTCAAAGGTAAAACAACAGCAATCAATTAAAATGTGTTTAATTGTTAAAATGGTGTCACAAAACTCGCACTTGGGTTCGTCGTCCGCCCGTAAAAGAAACGAATGAGTAATAAACGAATGACCCAAGCGGAGCCGAGCAAGTACAACTTCCTCCTTGCGATTCCTGCGGTAACAAGACTGCCATGGTTTGACGATAGGTTTGATCTCAAAGAGCTTGTTTGTAAGCTGTTCTGACCAAGATCTCTGCCACTGTGCCCGGAGCTCGGTGGTAAAACGTTGCCGGAAATCCAGATAGGGAACCGGCAACGGAGAGTCGGACAGGGGCGTGGCTGACTTGGCAGCAGCATCTGCCAAGTCGTTGCCCCTAATCCCGACGTGACCGGGCACCCAACAGAAATGGATGGTGGTGGTGGCTGCCAGACGATGTAGTTGCTGGCGGATCTTAGTAAGAACAGGGTGAGGCCGATGCCTCACCGAGATCAAAGCCTGTAGCGCGCTAAGCGAGTCGGTGTAAAGCACACACCGACGATGATGCTTAGTCGCCACGTGGTCCAAGGCGAGGCTGATAGCGTGCAACTCTGCGGTGAAGATGGAACACTGCAGTGGGATCTGGTCTGCAATGATTACATCACAGCAGACCATGGCTGATCCCACCGAAGTGCCGGACTTCGAGCCATCTGTAAAGACGGGCAAGAAGTCCGGGTGCTCAGCACGATGGCTGGCAAAGAGTTGCCGGTACACACAGTCGGGTGTAAAGGCCTTCCCCGTCCTGCACAGGGAAAAATCGCAGGAAGGGGAAACAGCGAGCCAAGGTGGAAGTGGCTCAGCTGTCGACTGTGCAACGCTATCGAGACTGGTGTTGATGTCTCTGAGGTAGCCTCGGACTCGCAAACCAAAAGGACGAATGGCAGTCGGCCGATTATTGTAAAGCATTTCCCACTTCGGACTGAAAACGCAGTCCCAAGTGGGATGGCCAGGCAGGGATCGCAATTTAGAAGCATACTGTAGGGACAACTGCTGACGGCGAAGAGATAAAGAAGGTTCGTCGGTCTCAACGTAAAGACTCTGGACCGGTGAGGTGCGGAAGGCTCCCGTGCAAACACGGAGAGCCTGGTGATGGAGGGGATCCAGCACCTTCACCACCGAATCCCGGGCCGAGTCGTACACCTGGGATCCGTAGTCCAGTTTCGATCGGACAAGTGCACGGTACAGGCGGAGCAAAGAACATCGGTCCGCCCCCCAAGAGAGGGAGGAGAGGACCTTGACGATGTTCAATGCCCGCGTGCACTTGGACCTGAGATGACGTATGTGTGGTAAAAAGGTCAATTTCCGATCGAATATGAGACCGAGAAACTTGGTCTCCGCCACAACTGGAATGATGTTACCCCCGAGCCGCAGCTCGGGATCCAGATGAAGATTACGCTTGTGGCAAAAGTGCACACAAGCGGTCTTCTGTGGGGAGAACCGAAACCCGTTTGCCGTCGCCCAAACCGAAAGATTGTTCAGGGCAATTTGCAGTTGTCTTTCAATGACCCTCATGCTGGACGAAGAGCAAAAGATGCTAAAGTCATCAACATAGAGGGCATTGCCTACTGATGGAGGAAGTTGTCTAGTAATAGAATTAATCTTGACAGCGAAAAGCGTAACACTCAGAACGCAGCCTTGTGGCACCCCCTGTTCTTGGGGGTACGGCCGCGACAGAGTGTTACCGACACGGACACGAAAAGAGCGTGTCGATAAGAAGTTGGAGATGAAGATCGGCATGTGACCTCTCAAGCCGAAACTGTGGAGGTCACGAAGAATGCCGAATCTCCAAGCCGTGTCGTACGCTTTTTCGATGTCGAAGAAAATGGACACCAGGTGCTCTCTACGTAAAAAGGAATTCCTGATCGCCGATTCGAGGCGGATCAGGTGGTCTAAAGTAGACCGGTGCCTGCGAAAGCCACACTGGGTGTTGGAAAGAAGGTTGTGATGTTCTAAATACCAGATGAGTCTGGCATTTACCATTCTTTCCAACACCTTGCACACGCAGCTCGTCAATGCGATAGGACGATAATTGGAAGGAATCTTGGGATCTTTGCCTGGCTTGGGGAAGGCCAAGACGATGGCCTCCCGCCAGGAGTCCGGAAACTGCTCCTCGAGAAAAATGCGATTGAAGAGATGGAGCAGCCGATCCTTACTCGATGGTGAAAGATGTTGGAGCATGGCATAATGGACATTGTCCAGCCCTACAGCAGAGGCACGAGAAGAGTGCAGAGCAAGGCGAAGTTCCTCCGCTGTGAATGGCCTGTTGTAAGGCTCCAGGCCATTCGAGTGGAAAGACAGCGGAGAGCGCTCCGCCCTGCCCTTCTGGGCCAGAAACTCGGGGGAGTAAGAGGAAGACGAAGAGATGGAGGAGAAGGACTCCCCCAGAGTGTCGGCAATTGCTTTGGGATCAGCAATTGCCTGTCCATTGTGCTCCAGGATCGATAACGAGTGGGACGTGTAGTTCCCACTCATCTTCCGGACTTTATCCCACACGACCTTAGAACTAGTCGTGCGGGTGATGGAAGACGTATACTTCATCCAAGATTCCTTCTGGCTCTGGCGTCGGACGAAACGTGCTTTCGCCCTGGCGCGTTTGAAATTTTCAAGGTTGGGGGTAGTCGGATATCTCCGAAACACCCCCCAAGCCTTGTTCTGAGCCTTACGAGCTGCGGTGCAATCTGGATTCCACCACGGTTTCGGAAAGCGAGGAAACCGTGTAGAAGTTTGAGGAATTGTTGATGCAGCTGCATCTACGATACAGTCCGTTATCTCCGCTACTGCCACATTGATTGGCTCCTGGCTGACGGAGTGGTCGTCGAGCTCAGAGAGCAGCTCGAAACCACCCCAGTCAGCCCGATCCAGCCTCCACCGTGAGACGCGTGAAGGGCTGCAAGGCCCCCCACGGGAGATGGTGCACACCACGGGGAGGTGATCACTCCCGTACGGGTTGTCCTCGACCTCCCATGTAAAGAGTGGAAGGATCGAGGAGGAGCAGATGGTGAGATCAATGGCAGTGAAAGTGCGGGTTGGGGAGTGAAAGTAAGTGCTGACACCGGTGTTCAACAGGGAGAGAGAAGGATCCAGGAGCCACTGCTCCAGGACCCCACCCCTCCCGTTGGTGTCAGCACTGCCCCAAAGTGGACTGTGTCCGTTGAGGTCCCCCATAATGAGGAAGGGGGACGGCAGCTGCGAGACGAGATCATCAAGGTCTTCCTGGAAGACGATGCTCCCAGGTGGAAGATATACAGAGCAGACAGTCAGTGAGAACCCCACGAAGAGACGGATGGCTACCGCCTCTAAGTTGGTGATGATGTTTACGACCTGGAATGGAGAATGGTTGCTCACGAGGATGGCGACACCCCCGCGAGCTGGACCATCTCCATCCCGGTCCCGGCGAACCAGTGAAAAGTGCCGGATCGTGGGATCTGTGACTGGCTGCAAGTATGTCTCCTGCAGGCACACACAGATGGGCTGGTGTGCCTGAAGGAGGGCCTTGATGTCGTCAAGATTCCTCTGGAATCCACGACAATTCCATTGTAGGAGTGTGGCCATCTCAGGACTTAGAAGAGTGGGCGGACGACGTGTTCCTATTCAACTTAACCGCCGCAGAGGACGGTTTAGTGAATAGGGGGCGGTCGGTATCCATGTCCTCGGAATCGTCCGAGGGGCATGGATCGGTGACCGCCCTTTGTGGCGCTGTAATTTTCTTTTTTGGCCCCGGTGGGGGCCCCTTCGGTTTTGAAGGTCTTGCTGTCTGAGGACGGGAAGGAGGAGGCCTTCCGGTGGAGGTGGAAGGCTGTGTTGCAGGAATGGAAACCGGGGTTGATGTCGAAGTCGACACCACCCTCGGTCTCGCCTGCGTGAGGAGGTACTTGGCTGCGAGCGAGAAAGACTCAGTAGGTGGTACACTGATGTCAGTCTGCACCGCCACTGAAGTCATTGGAACGATGGGCTTCCCAATGACTGCACTGGCATAGGAAACCTTGCCAGGCGGGGCGGGCGGTGCAGCAAGCTTTCTCGCCTCAGCATAAGAAATGTTGTTTACTACTTTCAAGCGTTGCACCTCCTTTTCCTCCTTCCACTTCGGACAGTCGCGGGAGTACGCCGGATGTTCGCCACTACAGTTCACACAGCATGCCTTTTCTGCTGTGCAGTCAGGATCGAGATGATCCTTACTGCCACAGCGAGCACAGGTGGGCTTGCCCCTGCATGCTGTGCGGGCATGACCGTATATCTGACACTGAAAACAGCGCAGAGGGTTTGGGATATACGGCCGAACCTCACAATGTAAATAACCTGCCTTGATGGAAGTAGGCAGGCGTGGCGTGTTGAAGGTAACAATTAACACCCGGGTGGGTGTTAATTTCCCATCACGGCGTGTCGAAACCCGGTGGACCGCTGTTACTCCTTGAGGTGCGAGCTCCGAGAGGATTTCCTCCTCAGTGACTTTGAGGAGGCCCCACTCGGTGATCACACCCCGAGAGGAATTCAAAGTTTTATGGGGAGTGACTTCGACAGCCACCCCACCAATATCTTTTACTTTCAGGAGTAGTTCTGAGTGTTTTGAACAAGCGGTCTCAACTTGTAAGTCACCAGATCGTAGGCGCTTGACGGATTTCGGTTCTCCCGCAAGACCTTTCAAACCTTTATTAACGAAAAAAGGGGACATGTCCCCAAGTACCTGATCACCCGTGGAGTGGATGATCAGGAACTTTGGGAACGAAGACACAGACACAGAAGACGACGGCAGAGATAACTTTGACAAAGAGGAAGATGGGGGCTCATGTCGAGCCCTCTTGTTGGCGACGATCGCATTATTTTCTTCACTCTCTCTCATGGTTTGTTTTGTGTGGTTCAGTGCCCGCTGTCCCCACCCTCCACGGAGCCCAACAAGGGGACGCCCAGTCGGGCGCCAGGGCTACGCAGGCACTATACCCACACAGACAGTGAGCCAAGCCCTCACAAATAAATAGAAAGTAAATAAAAAGAGAAATGTGCAGAACAAAAACGTTCTACACAAATGAAACAAAGCGCAAAAATAAGAATATTGTGACTGCCAAACTGGCAGCACAAAGAAAGGATAACGACAAAAGGAAAATAATATGTGAGGAGACTTGTAAACCTGTACCCGGACCGTGGGCAAGGTTACTCACCGCTCTGCACGGTTGACCCTAGCAGGACCTGCCCACCAGCCGATTGCTCCTGGGGGGGCCACCCCAGGAGCTCCCGTTTACCGGAAGCAGAGGCCAAAGCAGTGTATAGCAGAGGCCCCGGAATCCGCTGCCCAGCCCCGCGACGGACAGGCTCCCCAATGGCAAGACGGCCAATGGGGACCACGCCAGTCATGAGCTGAGGAGAGAAGACGGGGACCCCCGAGCAACTACCAGGATCCTCCTTTCCCGGGACACGGGTCTCCACGCACGGCAAACACGTGGGCGAGCGTTTAGGACCCTGCGAAGGTAGCCGAGCCAGCGGAACCTTCACAGGGTGGTCCCCCTCACCGCGTACAGGCGCTCACACCGAGGGGGCATTGCCTACGGATGGAGGAAGTTGTCTAGTTATGGAATTAATCTTGACAGCGAAAAGCGTAACACTCAGAACGCAGCCTTGTGGCACCCCCTGTTCTTGGGGGTACGGCCGCGACAGAGTGTTACCGACACGGACACGAAAAGAGCGTGTCGATAAGAAGTTGGAGATGAAGATCGGCATGTGACCTCTGAAGCCGAAGCTGTGGAGGTCACGAAGAATGCCGAATCTCCAAGCCGTGTCGTACGCTTTTTCGATGTCGAAGAAAATTGACACCAGGTGCTCTCTACGTAAAAAAGAATTCCTGATAGCCGATTCGAGGCGTATCAGGTGGTCAATAGTTGACCGTTGCCTGCGAAAGCCACACTGGGTGTTGGAAAGAAGGTTGTGGTGTTCTAAATACCAGATGAGTCTGGCATTTACCATTCTTTCCAACACCTTGCACACGCAGCTCGTCAATGCGATGGGACGATAATTAGAAGGAATCTTGGGATCTTTCCCTGGCTTGGGGAAGGCCAAGACGATGGCCTCCCGCCAGGAGTCCGGAAACTGCTCCTCGAGAAAAATGCGATTGAAGAGATGGAGCAGCCGATCCTTACTCGATGGTGAAAGATGTTGGAGCATGGCATAATGGACATTGTCCGGCCCAACAGCAGAGGCACGAGAAGAGTGCAGAGCAAGGCGAAGCTCCTCCGCTGTGAATGGCCTGTTGTAAGGCTCCAGGCCATTCGAGTGGAAAGACAGCGGAGAGCGCTCCGCCCTGCCCTTCTGGGCCAGAAACTCGGGGGAGTAAGAGGAAGACGAAGAGATGGAAGAGAAGGACTCCCCCAGAGTGTCGGCAATTGCTTTGGGATCAGCAATTGCCTGTCCATTTTGCTCCAGGATCGATAACGAGTGGGAGGTGTAGTTCCCACTCATCTTCCGGACTTTATCCCACACGACCTTAGAACTAGTCGTGCGGGTGATGGAAGACGTATACTTGATCCAAGATTCCTTCTGGCTCTGGCGTCGGACGAAACGAGCTTTCGCCCTGGCGCGTTTGAAATTTTCAAGGTTGGGGGACGTCGGATATCTCCGAAACACCCCCCAAGCCTTGTTCTGAGCCTTACGAGCTGCGGTGCATTCTGGATTCCACCACGGTTTCGGAAAGCGAGGAAACCGTGTAGAAGTTTGAGGAATCGTTGATGCAGCTGCATCTACGATACAGTCCGTTATCTCCGCTACTGCCACATTGATTGGCTCCTGGCTGACAGAGTGGTCGTCGAGCTCAGAGAGCAGCTCGAAACCACCCCAGTCAGCCCGATCAAGCCTCCACCGTGAGACGCGTGAAGGGCTGCAAGGCCCCCCACGGGAGATGGTGCACACCACGGGGAGGTGATCGCTTCCGTACGGGTTGTCCTCGACCTCCCATGTAAAGAGTGGAAGGATCGAGGAGGAGCAGATGGTGAGATCAATGGCAGTGAAAGTGCGGGTTGGGGAGTGAAAGTAAGTGCTGACACCGGTGTTCAACAGGGAGAGAGAAGGATCCAGGAGCCACTGCTCCAGGACCCCGCCCCTCCCGTTGGTGTCAGCACTGCCCCAAAGTGGACTGTGTCCGTTGAGGTCCCCCATAATGAGGAAGGGGGACGGCAGCTGCGAGACGAGATCATCAAGGTCTTCCTGGAAGACGATGCTCCCAGGTGGAAGATATACAGAGCAGACAGTCAGCGAGAACCCCACGAAGAGACGGATAGCTACCGCCTCCAAGGTGGTGGTGAGGGATACGACCTGGAATGGAGAATGGTTGCTCACGAGGATGGCGACACCCCCGCGAGCTGGACCATCTCCATCCCGATCCCGGCGAACCAGTGAAAAGTGCCGGATCGTGGGATCTGTGACTGGCTGCAAGTATGTCTCCTGCAGGCACACACAGATGGGCTGGTGTGCCTGAAGGAGGGCCTTGATGTCGTCAAGATTCCTCTGGAATCCACGACAATTCCATTGTAGGAGTGTGGCCATCTCAGGACTTAGAAGAGTGGGCGGACGACGAATTCCTATTCAACTTAACCGCCGCGGAGGACGGTTTAGTGAATAGGGGGCGGTCGGTATCCATGTCCTCGGAATCGTCCGAGGGGCATGGATCGGTGACCGCCCTTTGAGGTGCAGTGATTTTCTTTTTGGGCCCCGGCGGGGGCCCCTTAGGTTTCAAAGGTCTTGCTGTCTGAGGACGGGAAGGAGGAGGCCTTCCGGTGGAGGTGGAAGGCTGAACTGCAGGAATGGAAACCGGGGTTGATGTCGAAGTCGACACCACCCTCGGTCTCGCCTGCGTAAGGAGGTATTTCGCAGCTGGCGAGAAAGACTCAGTAGGTGGTACACTGATGTCAGTCTGCACCGCAACCGAAGTCATTGGAACGATGGGCTTTCCAATGACTGCACTGGCATAGGAAACCTTGCCAGGCGGGGCGGGCGGTGCAGCAAGCTTTCTCGCCTCAGCATACGAGATGTTATTCACGACTTTGAGGCGTTGTACCTCCTTTTCCTCTTTCCACTTCGGACAGTCGCGGGAGTACGCCGGATGTTCGCCACTGCAGTTCACACAGCATGCCTTTTCAGCTGTGCAGTCAGGATCGAGATGATCCTTACTGCCACAGCGAGCACAGGTGGGCTTGCCCCTGCATGCTGTGCGGGCATGACCGTATATCTGACACTGAAAACAGCGCAGAGGATTTGGGATATACGGCCGAACCTCACAATGTAAATAACCTGCCTTGATGTAAGAAGGCAGGCGTGGCGTATTGAATGTCACAATCAACACCCGGGTGGGTGTTAATTTTCCATCACGGCGTGTCGAAACCCGGTGGACCGCTGTTACTCCTTGTGGTGTGAGCTCCGAGAGGATTTCCTCCTCAGTGACTTTGAGGAGGCCCCACTCGGTGATCACACCCCGAGAAGAATTCAAAGTTTTATGGGGAGTGACTTCGACAGCCACCCCACCAATATCTTTTACTTTCAGGAGCAATTCGGAATGTTTCGAACAAGCGGTCTCAACCTGCAAGTCGCCAGATCTTAAGCGCTTGACGGATTTTGGCTCTCCCGCAAGACCTTTCAAACCTTTATTAACGAAAAAAGGGGACATGTCCCCAAGTACCTGATCACCCGTGGAGTGGATGATCAGGAACTTTGGGAACGAAGACACAGACACAGAAGACAACGGTTTGGTTTGGTTTGGTTGTTTGGGGTTTAATGGCGCATCGGCAACAAGGCCATAATGCGCCAAACAAAAGACAATATAAAAGATAAAAGACATAGAACCCCATAACCAAAAGTTAAAATACATTGGCAACATTGTAAAGTGGTAAAATAACAAAAACAAGTGTATATGAACAGAGTAAAACAACTGTAGAAATATGAAATAAAATAAACCCAGGTGTAAGAGACCTGGGGTAAATAATGCATAAACTTAAGGTAAAATCAAATTCGGTTAAAATATCCACAATATTTCAAAAAGGTAAAAACTGAAGATAAAATGCAATGATCAGATAAAAGATGTCCGAGTGTAAGAGGCTCGGACATAAAATTATGGAAATTAAAAATCAGACGTCGTTCAAAGTTAAAAGCGGAGCACGAGATTAAAATATGTTTGATGGTTAAAATGGTGTCACAAAACTCGCACTTAGGCACGTCGTCCGCCCGTAAAAGAAACGAATGAGTAAGAAACGAGTGACCTAAGCGGAGCCGAGCAAGTACAACTTCCTCCTTGCGATTCCTGCGGTAACAAGACTGCCATGGTTTGATGATAGGTTTGATCTCGAAGAGCTTGTTGGTAAGTTGTTCCGACCAAGATCTCTGCCACTGTGCCCAGAGCTCGGTGGAAAAACGCTGCCGGAAATCCAGATAGGGAACCGGCAACGGAGAGTCGGACAGGGGCGTGGCTGACCTGGCAGCAGAATCTGCCAAATCATTACCCCTGATTCCGACGTGACCGGGCACCCAACAGAAGAGAATCGTGGTGGTGGCTGCCAGACGATGGAGCTGCTGGCGGATCTTGGAGAGAACAGGGTGAGGCCGATGCCTCACTGAGATCAAAGCCTGTAGCGAGCTAAGCGAGTCGGTGTAAAGCACACACCGACGATGATGCTTAGTCGCCACGTGGTCCAAGGCGAGACTGATAGCGTGCAACTCTGCAGTGAAGATGGAACACTGCAGTGGGATCTGGTCTGCAATGATTACATCACAGCAGACCATGGCTGATCCCACCGAAGTGCCGGACTTCGAGCCATCTGTAAAGACAGGCAAGAAGTCCGGGTGCTCAGCACGATGGCTGGCAAAGAGTTGCCGGTACACACAGTCGGGTGTAAAGGCCTTCCCCGTCCTGCACAGGGAAAAATCGCAGGTAGGGGAAACAGCGAGCCATGGTGGAAGTGGCTCAGCTGTCGACTGTGCAACGCTATCGAGACTGGTGTTGATGTCTCTGAGGTAGCCTCGGACTCGCAAACCAAAAGGACGAATGGCAGTCGGCCGATTATTGTAAAGCATTTCCCACTTCGGACTGAAAACGCAGTCCCAAGTGGGATGGCCAGGCAGGGATCGCAATTTAGAAGCATATTGTAGGGACAACTGCTGACGGCGAAGAGATAAAGACGGTTCGTCGGTCTCAACGTAAAGACTCTGGACCGGTGAGGTGCGGAAGGCTCCCGTGCAAACACGGAGAGCCTGATGATGGAGGGGGTCCAGCACCTTCACCACCGAATCCCGGGCCGAGTCGTACACCTGGGATCCGTAGTCCAGTTTCGATCGGACAAGTGCACGGTACAGGCGGAGCAAAGAACATCGGTCTGCCCCCCAAGAAAGGGAGGAGAGGACCTTGACGATGTTCAATGCCCGCGTGCACTTGGACCTGAGATGACGTATGTGTGGTAAAAAGGTCAATTTCCGATCGAATATGAGACCGAGAAACTTGGTCTCCGCCACAACTGGAATGATGTTACCCCCGAGCCGCAGCTCGGGATCCAGATGAAGATTACGCTTGTGGCAAAAGTGCACACAAGCGGTCTTCTGTGGGGAGAACCGAAACCCGTTTGCCGTCGCCCAAACCGAAAGATTGTTCAGGGCAATTTGCAGTTGTCTTTCAATGACCCTCATGCTGGAAGATGAGCAAAAGATGCTAAAGTCATCAACATAGAGGGCATTGCCTACGGATGGAGGAAGTTGTCTAGTTATGGAATTAATCTTGACAGCGAAAAGCGTAACACTCAGAACGCAGCCTTGTGGCACCCCCTGTTCTTGGGGGTACGGCCGCGACAGAGTGTTACCGAAACGGACACGAAAAGAGCGTGTCGATAAGAAGTTGGAGATGAAGATCGGCATGTGACCTCTCAAGCCGAAGCTGTGGAGGTCACGAAGAATGCCGAATCTCCAAGCCGTGTCGTACGCTTTTTCGATGTCGAAGAAAATTGACACCAGGTGCTCTCTACGTAAAAAAGAATTCCTGATAGCCGATTCGAGGCGTATCAGGTGGTCAATAGTTGACCGTTGCCTGCGAAAGCCACACTGGGTGTTGGAAAGAAGGTTGTGGTGTTCTAAATACCAGATGAGTCTGGCATTTACCATTCTTTCCAACACCTTGCACACGCAGCTCGTCAATGCGATGGGACGATAATTAGAAGGAATCTTGGGATCTTTCCCTGGCTTGGGGAAGGCCAAGACGATGGCCTCCCGCCAGGAGTCCGGAAACTGCTCCTCGAGAAAAATGCGATTGAAGAGATGGAG
Source organism: Ryuthela nishihirai (assembly GCA_038380435.1). NCBI lineage: Eukaryota > Metazoa > Arthropoda > Arachnida > Araneae > Heptathelidae > Ryuthela > Ryuthela nishihirai. The sequence continues at coordinate 71,300,069 of JAWZYU010000006.1, forward strand.
CAGCCGATCCTTACTCGATGGTGAAAGATGTTGGAGCATGGCATAATGGACATTGTCCGGCCCAACAGCAGAGGCACGAGAAGAGTGCAGAGCAAGGCGAAGCTCCTCCGCTGTGAATGGCCTGTTGTAAGGCTCCAGGCCATTCGAGTGGAAAGACAGCGGAGAGCGCTCCGCCCTGCCCTTCTGGGCCAGAAACTCGGGGGAGTAAGAGGAAGACGAAGAGATGGAAGAGAAGGACTCCCCCAGAGTGTCGGCAATTGCTTTGGGATCAGCAATTGCCTGTCCATTTTGCTCCAGGATCGATAACGAGTGGGAGGTGTAGTTCCCACTCATCTTCCGGACTTTATCCCACACGACCTTAGAACTAGTCGTGCGGGTGATGGAAGACGTATACTTGATCCAAGATTCCTTCTGGCTCTGGCGTCGGACGAAACGAGCTTTCGCCCTGGCGCGTTTGAAATTTTCAAGGTTGGGGGACGTCGGATATCTCCGAAACACCCCCCAAGCCTTGTTCTGAGCCTTACGAGCTGCGGTGCATTCTGGATTCCACCACGGTTTCGGAAAGCGAGGAAACCGTGTAGAAGTTTGAGGAATCGTTGATGCAGCTGCATCTACGATACAGTCCGTTATCTCCGCTACTGCCACATTGATTGGCTCCTGGCTGACAGAGTGGTCGTCGAGCTCAGAGAGCAGCTCGAAACCACCCCAGTCAGCCCGATCAAGCCTCCACCGTGAGACGCGTGAAGGGCTGCAAGGCCCCCCACGGGAGATGGTGCACACCACGGGGAGGTGATCGCTTCCGTACGGGTTGTCCTCGACCTCCCATGTAAAGAGTGGAAGGATCGAGGAGGAGCAGATGGTGAGATCAATGGCAGTGAAAGTGCGGGTTGGGGAGTGAAAGTAAGTGCTGACACCGGTGTTCAACAGGGAGAGAGAAGGATCCAGGAGCCACTGCTCCAGGACCCCGCCCCTCCTGTTGGTGTCAGCACTGCCCCAAAGTGGACTGTGTCCGTTGAGGTCCCCCATAATGAGGAAGGGGGACGGCAGCTGCGAGACGAGATCATCAAGGTCTTCCTGGAAGACGATGCTCCCAGGTGGAAGATATACAGAGCAGACAGTCAGCGAGAACCCCACGAAGAGACGGATAGCTACCGCCTCCAAGGTGGTGGTGAGGGATACGACCTGGAATGGAGAATGGTTGCTCACGAGGATGGCGACACCCCCGCGAGCTGGACCATCTCCATCCCGGTCCCGGCGAACCAGTGAAAAGTGCCGGATCGTGGGATCTGTGACTGGCTGCAAGTATGTCTCCTGCAGGCACACACAGATGGGCTGGTGTGCCTGAAGGAGGGCCTTGATGTCGTCAAGATTCCTCTGGAATCCACGACAATTCCATTGTAGGAGTGTGGCCATCTCAGGACTTAGAAGAGTGGGCGGACGACGTGTTTCTATTCAACTTAACCGCCGCAGAGGACGGTTTAGTGAATAGGGGGCGGTCGGTATCCATGTCCTCGGAATCGTCCGAGGGGCATGGATCGGTGACCGCCCTTTGAGGTGCAGTGATTTTCTTTTTGGGCCCCGGCGGGGGCCCCTTAGGTTTCAAAGGTCTTGCTGTCTGAGGACGGGAAGGAGGAGGCCTTCCGGTGGAGGTGGAAGGCTGAACTGCAGGAATGGAAACCGGGGTTGATGTCGAAGTCGACACCACCCTCGGTCTCGCCTGCGTGAGGAGGTACTTCGCAGCTGGCGAGAAAGACTCAGTAGGTGGTACACTGATGTCAGTCTGCACCGCAACCGAAGTCATTGGAACGATGGGCTTTCCAATGACTGCACTGGCATAGGAAACCTTGCCAGGTGGGGCGGGCGGTGCAGCAAGCTTTCTCGCCTCAGCATAAGAGATGTTATTTATGACTTTGAGGCGTTGTACCTCCTTTTCCTCCTTCCACTTCGGACAGTCGCGGGAGTACGCCGGATGTTCGCCACTGCAGTTCACACAGCATGCCTTTTCTGCTGTGCAGTCAGGATCGAGATGATCCTTACTGCCACAGCGAGCACAGGTGGGCTTGCCCCTGCATGCTGTGCGGGCATGACCGTATATCTGACACTGAAAACAGCGCAGAGGGTTCGGTATATACGGCCTTACCTCACAATGTAAATAACCTGCCTTGATGGAAGAAGGCAGGCGTGGCGTGTTGAATGTAACAATTAACACCCGGGTGGGTGTTAATTTCCCATCACGGCGTGTCGAAACCCGGTGGACCGCTGTTACTCCTTGAGGTGTGAGCTCCGAGAGGATTTCCTCCTCAGTGACTTTGAGGAGGCCCCACTCGGTAATCACACCCCGAGAGGAATTCAAAGTTTTATGGGGAGTGACTTCGACAGCCACCCCACCAATTTCTTTGACTTTCAGGAGCAGTTCGGAGTGTTTAGAACAAGCGGTCTCAACCTGCAAGTCGCCAGATCGTAAGCGCTTGACGGATTTCGGCTCTCCCGCAAGACCTTTCAAACCTTTATTTACAAAAAATGGGGACATGTCCCCAAGCACCTGATCACCCGTGGAGTGGATGATCAGGAACTTTGGGAACGAAGACACAGACACAGAAGACGACGGCAGAGATAACGTAGACAACGAGGAAGATGGGGGCTCACGTCGAGCCCTCTTGTTGGCAGCGATCGCATTAATTTCATCATTCTCTCTCATGGTTTTTATTGTGTGGTTCAGTGCCCGCTGTCCCCACCCTCCACGGAGCCCAACAAGGGGACGCCCAGTCGGGCGCCAGGGCTACGCAGGCACTATACCCACACAGACAGTGAGCCAAGCCCTCACAAATAAATAGAAGGAAAATAAAAAGAGAAATGTGCAGAACAAAAACGTTCTACACAAAGGAAACAAAGCGTAAAATAACAAAATTGTGAATGGCCAACATGGCCTCACAAAGAAAAGATAACGACAAAAGGAAAATAAGTTGTGAGGAAACTTGTAAACCTGTACCCGGACCGTGGGCAAGGTTACTCACCGCTCTGCACGGTTGACCCTAGCAGGACCTGCCCACCAGCCGATTGCTCCTGGGGGGGCCACCCCAGGAGCTCCCGTTTACCGGAAGCAGAGGCCAAAGCAGTGTATAGCAGAGGCCCCGGAATCCGCTGCCCAGCCCCGCGACAGACAGGCTCCCCAATGGCAAGACGGCCAATGGGGACCACGCCAGTCATGAGCTGAGGAGAGAAGACGGGGACCCCCGAGCAACTACCAGGATCCTCCTTTCCCGGGACACGGGTCTCCGCGCACGGCAAACACGCGGGCGAGCGTTTAGGACCCTGCGAAGGTAACCGAGCCAGCGGGAACCTTCACAGGGTGGTCCCCCTCACCACGTACAGGCGCTCACATCGAGGGGGAGAAGACAACGGCAGAGATAACTTTGACAACGAGGAAGATGGGGGCTCATGTCGAGCCCTCTTGTTGGCGGCGATCGCATTAATTTCATCATTCTCTCTCATGATTTTTTTGTGTGGTTCAGTGCCCGCTGTCCCCACCCTCCACGGAGCCCAACAAGGGGACGCCCAGTCGGGCGCCAGGGCTACGCAGGCACTATACCCACACAGACAGTGAGCCAAGCCCTCACAAATAAATAAAAGGAAAATAAAAAGAGAAATGTGCAGAACAAAAACGTTCTACACAAAAGAAACAAAGTTTAAAATAACAAAATTGTGAATGGCAGGATCTAAAGGAATCTAAAAGATACTAAGAGAGGAATCCAAAGCTACTATTCTTTTATATATTTACTAAGAGAGAGGTTGGTTGGTTGTTTGGGGTTTATTGGTGCAACAGCAACTAGGGCTATATTGCGCCAAACAAACGATAAAAAGGGATAAAAGTCGCATAACCCACAACCAAAATTAAAATGAACACAAACAAAACGGCACAAAACGACAAGTAAAAAGACTAAAAAAGTAACAACAAGTGTACAAGTTAACAATAAAAATGGGTGTATAGGACCTATTTAAAACCACAAACAAGAGTAAAACCAGGAAACAGGGTAAAAATCAAATACGTGTAAAATAACCAGTAAAACGTAAAAAGTCGAAAACAGGAGTTAAAAACGATGCATCAGATAAAAGATGGCTGAGTGTAAGAGGCTCAGCGATAAAATTGTGGAAGGTAAAATACATTCTGCGTTCAAGATTAAAAGCAAGACAATGAATTAAAATATGTTTAACAGTTAAAATGGTGTCACAAAACTCGCACTTAGGTACTGCGTCCGCCTTAAGTAGAAAAGAGTGAGTTAAAAACGAGTGACCTAAGCGGAGCCGAGCAAGGACAACTTCCTCCTTACGATTCCTGCGAAAACAAGACTGCCACGGTTTGACAATGGGCTTGATCTCGAAGAGCTTGTTAGCAACCTGTTCAGACCAAGATCTCTGCCACTGTGCCCGGAGCTCGATGGTGAAACGCTGCCGGAAATCCACATATGGAACCGGCAACGGAGAGTCGGACAGGGGCGTGGCTGACTTGGCAGCAGCATCTGCCAAGTCATTGCCCCTGATCCCGACATGACCGGGCACCCAACAGAAGAGAATCGTGGTGGTGGCTGCCAGACGATGGAGCTGCTGGCGGATCTTGGAGAGAACGGGGTGAGGCCGATGCCTCACTGAGATTTGGTTGGTTGTTTGGGGTTTTTTGGCGCAATAGCAACTAAGGCTATATTGCGCCAAACAAACGATAAAAAGGGTAAAACACATGGAACCCACAACCAAATTTAAAAGAGACACAAATAATACAGCATAAAAAACGAGATGTATAAAAAGAGTAAAAGAAAGCAACAAGTGGAAAAGCAACAAGTATAAAATCAACAATAACAATGGGCGTATAGGACCCATGTAAAAAACAACAGGTAAAACACAGGTAAAAAACCAGTAAAAAGGAGAAAATTCATAAACGAGTAAAATAACCGGTAAAGCGTAAAAAGTCGAAAACAGTAGTTAAAAGTGAATCATCAGATAAAAGGTGTCCGAGTGTAAGGGGCTCGGACGTAAAATCATGGAAGTTAAAAAACAAACGTCGTTCAAGGTTAAAACAATGACATTCAATTAAAATATGTTTAATGGTTAAAACGGTGTCACAAAACTCGCACTTAGGTACTTGTTTGTTTGTTTGTTTGTTTGTTTGGGGTTTAATGGCGCATCGGCAACAAGGCCATAATGCGCCAAACAAAAGACAATATAAAAGATAAAAAACATGGAACCCCGTAACCAAAATTTAAAATACATTTTTAACATTGTACATTGGTAAAACAACAGATTGGTTGGTTGTTTGGGGTTTAATGGCGCATCGGCAACAAGGCCATAATGCGCCAAACAAAAGACAATATAAAAGATAAAAGACATAGAAACCCGCAACCATAATTAAAATATATTTTCAACGTTATAAAAGGGTAAAATAACAAAAAAACAGGTGCATAGAAACAGAGTAAAACAACTGTAGAAATACTAAATAAAATAATCCCAGGTGTAAGAGACCTGGGATAAATGGTTGGTTGGTTGGTTGTTTGGGGTTTTTTGGCGCAATAGCAACTAAGGCTATATTGCGCCAAACAAACGATAAAAAGGGTAAAAGACATGAAAACCCACAACCAAAGTTAAAAGAGACACAAATAACACATAATAAAAACGAGATGTAGGAAAAGAGTAAAAGAGAGCAACAAGTGTAAAATCAATACGTAGAAAATCAACAATAACAATGGGTGTATAGGACCCATGTAAAAAACAACAGGTAAAACACAGCTAAAAAACCAGTAAAGAGAAAATTCATAAACGAGTAAAATAACCGGTAAAGCGTAAAAAGTCGAAAACAGTGTTAAAATAGCAATGATCTGATAAAAGATGTCCGAGTGTAAGGGGCTCGGACGTAAAATCATGGAAGTTAAAAAACATACGTCTTTCAAGGTTAAAACAATGACATTCAATTAAAATATGTTTAACTGTTAAAACGGTGTCACAAAACTCGCACTTAGGTACTGCGTCCGCCTGAAGAAGAAATGAGTGTGTCAAAAACGAGTGACCTAAGCGGAGCCGAGCAAGGACAACTTCCTCCTTACGATTCCTGCGAAAACAAGACTGCCACGGTTTGACAATGGGCTTGATCTCGAAGAGCTTGTTAGCAACCTGTTCAGACCAAGATCTCTGCCACCGTGCCCGGTTGGTTGTTTGGGGTTTTTTTGGCGCAATAGCAACTAAGGCTATATTGCGCCAAACAAACGATAAAAAGGGTAAAAGACATGAAAACCCAGAACCAAAGTTAAAAGAGACACAAAAAACACATAACAAAAACGAGATGTAGAAAAAGAGTAAAAGAGAGCAACAAGTGTAAAATCAACAAGTATAAAATCAACAATAACAATGGGTGTATAGGACCCATGTAAAAAACAACAGGTAAAACACAGGTAAAAAAGCAGTAAAAAAGAGAAAATTCATAAACGAGTAAAATAACCGGTAAAGCGTAAAAAGTCGAAAACAATGTTAAAATAGCAATGATCCGATAAAAGATGTCCGAGTGTAAGGGGCTCGGACGTAAAATCGTGAAAGTTAAAAAACAGACGTCTTTCAAGGTTAAAACAAACACAGTCAATTAAAATATGCTTCACAGTTAAAACGGTGTCACAAAACTCGCACTTAGGTACTGCGTCCGCCTTAAGAAGAAAAGAGTGTGTTAAAAACGAGTGACCTAAGCGGAGCCGAGCAAGGACAACTTCCTCCTTACGATTCCTGCGAAAACAAGACTGCCACGGTTTGACAATGGGCTTGATCTCGAAGAGCTTGTTACCAACCTGTTCAGACCAAGATCTCTGCCACTGTACCCGGAGCTCGATGGTGAAACGCTGCCGGAAATCCACATATGGAACCGGCAACGGAGAGTCGGACAGGGGTGTGGCTGACCTGGCAGCAGAATCTGCCAAATCATTGCCCCTGATTCCGACATGACCGGGCACCCAACAGAAGAGAATCATGGTGGTGGCTGCCAGACGATGGAGCTGCTGGCGGATCTTGGAGAGAACAGGGTGAGGCCGATGCCTCACCGAGATCAAAGCCTGTAGCGAGCTAAGCGAGTCGGTGTAAAGCACACACCGACGATGATGCTTAGCTGCTATATGGTCCAAGGCAATGCTGATAGCGTGCAACTCAGCAGTGAAGATGGAACACTGCTGTGGGATCTGGTCTGCAATGATTACATCACAGCAGACCATGGCTGATCCCACTGAAGTGCCGGACTTCGAGCCATCTGTGAAGACAGGCAAGAAGTCCGGGTGCTCAGTTGGTTGGTTGGTTGTTTGGGGTTTTTTGGCGCAATAGCAACAAAGGCTATATTGCGCCAAACAAACGATAAAAAGGGTAAAAGACATGAAAACCCACAACCAAAGTTAAAAGAGACACAAAAAACACATAACAAAAACGAGATGTAGAAAAAGAGTAAAAGAGAGCAACAAGTGTAAAATCAACAAGTATAAAATCAACAATAACAATGGGTGTATAGGACCCATGTAAAAAACAACAGGTAAAACACAGGTAAAAAACCAGTAAAAAAGAGAAAATTCATAAACGAGTAAAATAACCGGTAAAGCGTAAAAAGTCGAAAACAATGTTAAAATAGCAATGATCCGATAAAAGATGTCCGAGTGTAAGGGGCTCGGACGTAAAATCGTGAAAGTTAAAAAACAGACGTCTTTCAAGGTTAAAACAAACACAGTCAATTAAAATATGCTTCACAGTTAAAACGGTGTCACAAAACTCGCACTTAGGTACTGCGTCCGCCTTAAGAAGAAAAGAGTGGGTTAAAAACGAGTGACCTAAGCGGAGCCGAGCAAGGACAACTTCCTCCTTACGATTCCTGCGAAAACAAGACTGCCACGGTTTGACAATGGGCTTGATCTCGAAGAGCTTGTTAGCAACCTGTTCAGACCAAGATCTCTGCCACCGTGCCCGGAGCTCGATGGTGAAACGCTGCCGGAAATCCACATATGGAACCGGCAACGGAGAGTCGGACAGGGGCGTGGCTGACCTGGCAGCAGAATCTGCCAAATCATTGCCCCTGATTCCGACATGACCGGGCACCCAACAGAAGAGAATCGTGGTTGTGGCTGCCAGACGATGGAGTTGCTGGCGGATCTTGGAGAGAACAGGGTGAGGCCGATGCCTCACCGAGATCAAAGCCTGTAGCGAGCTAAGCGAGTCGGTGTAAAGCACACACCGACGATGATGCTTAGCTGCTATATGGTCCAAGGCAATGCTGATAGCATGCAACTCAGCAGTGAAGATGGAACACTGCAGTGGGATCTGGTCTGCAATGATTACATCACAGCAGACCATGGCTGATCCCACAGAAGTGCCGGACTTCGAGCCATCTGTGAAGACAGGCAAGAAGTCCGGGTGCGCAGCACGATGGCTGGCAAAGAGTTGCCGGTACACACAGTCGGGTGTAAAGGCCTTCCCCGTCCTGCACAGGGAAAAATCGCAGGAAGGGGAAACAGCGAGCCAAGGTGGAAGTGGCTCAGCTGTCGACTGTGCGATGCTATCGAGACTGGTGTTGATGTCTCGCAGGTAACCTCGGACACGCAAACCGAAAGGACGAATGGCAGTCGGCCGATTCTGGTATAACATTTCCCACCTGGGACTGAAAACGCAGTCCCAAGTGGGATGGCCTGGCAGGGATCGCAATTTTGATGCATACTGTAGGGACAACTGCTGACGGCGAATAGATAAAGATGGTTCATCGGTCTCAACGTAGAGACTCTGGACCGGCGAAGTGCGGAAGGCCCCCGTGCACACACGGAGGGCCTGATGATGGAGTGGGTCCAGCACCTTCACCACCGAATCCCGGGCGGAGTCATACACCTGGGATCCGTAGTCCAGTTTCGACCGGACAAGTGCACGGTAAAGGCGGAGCAAAGAACATCGGTCCGCCCCCCAAGAGAGGGAGGAGAGGACCTTGATGATGTTCAATGCCCGCGTGCACTTGGACCTGAGATGTCGAATATGAGATAAAAAGGTCAATTTCCGGTCGAAGATGAGACCGAGAAACTTGGTCTCCGCCACAACTGGAATGATGTTACCCCCGAGCCGCAGCTCGGGGTCCAGATGAAGATTACGCTTGCGGCAAAAGTGCACGCAAGCGGTCTTCTGTGGGGAGAACCGGAACCCATTCGCCGTCGCCCAAACCGAGAGATTGTTCAGGGCAGTTTGCAGTTGTCGTTCAATGACCCTCATGCTGGACGATGAGCAAAAGATGCTAAAGTCATCAACATAGAGGGCATTGCCTACAGTCGGAGGAAGTTGCCGTGTAATGGAATTGATCTTGACAGCGAAAAGCGTAACACTCAGGACGCAGCCTTGAGGCACCCCCTGTTCTTGGGGGAAAGGCCGCGACAGAGTGTTGCCGACACGAACTCGAAAAATACGAGAAGATAAAAAGTTTGCAATGAAGATAGGCATGTGACCTCGCAAGCCGAAGCTGTGAAGGTCACGAAGAATGCCGAATCTCCATGCCGTGTCGTACGCTTTTTCGATGTCGAAGAAAATGGACACCAGGTGCTCTCTACGTAAAAAGGAATTCCTGATCGCCGATTCGAGGCGGATCAGGTGGTCTAAGGTAGACCGGTGCCTGCGAAAGCCACACTGGGTGTTGGAAAGAAGGCCGTGATGTTCCAAATACCAGGCCAGCCTGGTATTTACCATCCTTTCCAACACCTTGCAGACGCAGCTCGTCAATGCAATTGGACGATAATTCGAAGGAATCTTGGGATCTTTGCCTGGCTTAGGGAAGGCCAAGACGATGGCCTCCCGCCAGGAGTCCGGAAACTGCTCCTCGATGAAAATGCGGTTGAAGAGTAGGAGCAGTCGATCCTTACTCGATGGTGAGAGATGTTGGAGCATGGCATAATGGACATTGTCTGGCCCCACAGCAGATGCACGAGAAGTGTGCAGAGCACGGCGAAGCTCCTCCGCTGTGAATGGCCTGTTGTAAGACTCCAGGCCATTCGAATGGAAGGACAGCGGAGAGCGTTCGGCCCTGCTCTTCTGGGCCAGAAACTCGGGGGAGTACGAGGAAGATGAGGAGATGGAGGAGAATGACTCCCCCAGAGTGTCGGCAATTGCACGAGGATCAGCAATTGCCTGTCCATTGTGCTCCAGGATCGAAAATGAGTGGGACGTGTACTTCCCACCCATCTTCCGGACCTTATCCCACACAACCTTAGAACTGGTCGTGCGGGTGATAGAAGATGTATATTTCATCCAAGATTCCTTCTGGCTCTGGCGCCGGACGAAACGGGCTTTCGCCCTGGCGCGTTTGAATGCTTCGAGGTTGGGGGACGTCGGATATCTCCGAAACACCCCCCAAGCCTTGTTCTGAGCCTTACGAGCTGCGGTGCAGTCGGGATTCCACCACGGTTTTGGGAACCGTGGAAACCGAGTCGAGGTCTGAGGAATAGTAGAGGCAGCTGCATGGACGATACAGTCCGTCAACTCCGCCACTGCGACATTGATGGGCTCCTGGCTGACAGAGTGCCCATCGAGCTCAGACAAGAGCTCGAAGCCACTCCAATCAGCCCGATCAAGCCTCCACCGGGAGACACGCGAAGGGCTGCAAGGCCCCCCACGAGAGATGGTACACACCACGGGGAGGTGATCGCTTCCATAGGGATTGTCCTCGACCTCCCATGTAAAGAGTGGAAGGATCGAGGAGGAGCAGATGGTGAGGTCAATGGCAGTGAATGTGCGGGTTGGGGTGTGAAAGTAGGTACTGACACCGGTGTTCAACAGGGAGAGCGATGGATCCAGGAGACACTGCTCCAAGACCCGGCCCCTCCCGTTGGTGTCAGCACTGCCCCAGAGCGGACTGTGGCCGTTGAAGTCCCCCATGATGAGGAAGGGGGACGGCAGCTGCGAGACGAGGTCATCAAGGTCATCCCGGAAAACGATGCTTCCGGGTGGGAGATAGACAGAACAGACAGTCAACGAAAATCCCACAAAGAGGCGGATGGCAACCGCCTCTAAACGTGTGGTGAGGGGAATGACCTGAAATGGAGAATGGTTGCTCACGAGGATGGCAACACCCCCGTGAGCTGGACCATCTCCATCACGGTCCCGGCGAACGAGAGAAAAGTGCCGGATAGTGGGATTGTTGGCTGTCTGTAAGAATGTCTCCTGAAGGCACACGCAGAGGGGTTGGTGTGCCCTCAGGAGGACCTTGATGTCGTCAATATTCCTCTGGAATCCACGACAGTTCCATTGAAGGAGTGTGGCCATCTCAGGTCTTGGAAGAATTGGCGGACGACTTTCTATTTATTTTAACCGTCGCCAGCGACGGTTTTGGAAAAGTTGGGCGGTCAGTGTCCATGTCCTCGGAGTCGTCCGAGCAACACGGATCAGAGACCGCCGAACGAGGAGGTAAAATTTTCTTTTTCGGCCCCGGCGGGGGCCCCTTGGGTTTCGTAGGTCTTGCTGTCTGTGGGCGGGGTGGAGGGGGCCTTCCGGAGGTGGAAGTGGAAGGCACAGACACAGGAATAGAAACCGGTGTCGATGTCGAGATGGACACCGACGTCGGCTTCGCCTGCGTCAAGAGGTACTTCGCAGCAGGCGAGAAAGATTCAGCTGGTGGAACGCTGATGTCGGTCTGCACCGCCACGGAAGCCATCTTAACGACGGGCTTTCCGACCACCGCACCGGCATAGGAGACCTTGCCAGGTGGGGCAGGGGGTGCAGCGAGCTTTCTCGCCTCTGGATAGCTAATATTGTGTAGGGTCTTGAGGCGCTGTACCTCTTTCTCCTCCAACCACTTCGGACAGTCGCGGGAGTACGCCGGATGTTCACCACGGCAGTTTACACAGCATGCCTTGTCTGCTGTGCAGTCAGGTTCGAGATGATCCTGACTGCCACAACGAGCACAGGTGGGCTTGCCCCGGCATGCGGTGCGGGCATGGCCAAACCTCTGGCATTGAAAGCAACGCAGAGGATTGGGGATAAATGGCCGCACCTCGCAGTGTAAGTATCCTGCCTTGATGGAAGTAGGCAGGCGTGGTGTGTTGAAAGTTAGGATTAGTACCCTGGTGGGCTCTAACTTTCCATTACGGCGTGACGAAACCCGGTGGACTGCTATCACTCCCTGGGCTGAAAGCTCCGAGAGGATTTCCTCCTCAGAAACCTTGAGGAGGCCCCACTCGGAGATCACGCCCCGGGAGGAATTGAGCGTCTTGTGTGGAGTGACTTCAACTGCCACTCCACCAATCGCTGTAACCTTTAACAGAAGCTCCGAATGTTTGGAGCATGCAGTCTCCACCTGCAAGTCACCGGATCTTAGGCGCTTGACAGATTTCGGCTCTCCCGCAAGACCTTGTAAACCCTTGTTGATAAAAAAGGGGGACATGTCCCCAAGTACCTGATCACCCGTAGAGTGGATGATCAGGAACTTTGGAGACGGAGACACACACGAAGACGAAGGCAAAGACAGAGAAGTAGGGGGTTCATGACGCGCCCTCTTCGCGGCATTGTTCGTATTTTTATGAGTTGGAGAACTCATGGTTGTTTTTAAAAAATTCAGTGCCCGTTGTCCCCACCCACCATGGAGTCCAACAAGGGGACGCCCAGTCGGGCGCCAGGGCTGCCCGGGCACCATACCCATACAGGCAGTGAGCCAAGCCCGCACAACAAAACAAAAAGAAAAGAAAAAGAGAAGTGGCGGGAAACTCGTCGGAGTTCCCACAAAAGAAAAGAAGCAACAAAGCAATAAAGTGTGAGGCAAGAGCTGGCCACACAAAAGAAAGAAAACTACAAAATTAATAAATGTGTGTGGAAACTCGCAAACCGTTGTCCGGACGGTGGACAAGGTTACTCACCGATCTGCATAGTTGACCCTAGCAGGACCAGCCCACCAGCCGATTGATCCTGAGGGGGCCACCCCAGGACCTCCCGTTTACCTGAAGCAGAGGCCAAAGCAGTGTATAGCAGCGGCCCCGGAAGTCGCTGCCCAGCCCCGCGACAGACAGGCTCCCCAATGGCAAAACGGCCAAAGGGGACCCCACCAGTCATGAGCTGGGGAGAGAAGACGGGGACCCCTGAGCAACTGCCAGGATCCTCCTTTCCAGGGACACGGGTCTCCGCGCACGGCAAACACGCGGGCGAGCGTTTAGGACCCTGTGAAGGTACCCCGCGACAGACAGGCTCCCCAATGGCAAGACGGCCAATGGGGACCACGCCAGTCATGAGCTGAGGAGAGAAGACGGGGACCTCCGAGCAACTACCAGGATCCTCCTTTCCCGGGACACGGGTCTCCGCGCACGGCAAACACGCGGGCGAGCGTTTAGGACCCTGCGAAGGTAACCGAGCCAGCGGAACCTTCACAGGGTGGTCCCCCTCACCGCGTACAGGCGCTCACACTGAGTGGGAGCCTGTCAGTTTATATGCCATAGTAGAAGGTCTGTGAGGATGGCATGACCTCAGCAGAAAAACAACACGAACATCCATGCCTTACCCGGGGCTCGTAGGGCCAACAATATATAAAAATAAGTCAACTATGGGATACAGGCATGGGATAAAAATTAGTTACCCTACAGTTGAAGACCGAAGCTACTCATGCTGACAGAAATTCAGATATCACTTTTTCATGAACCAGAATTAGATAGAAACTGACTTACCTGAGATACATTATTCCAGAGAGGATTGTCAATAACCAACGGGTTCAGTACTTGTTCTTACAGCTGGCAACCCATAGGCAAACAGAAAACATGGTGGTAAATTTTTTGTCAACAGAGGTCCACTAGTTGCAGCAAATCCATGATCTGTTGGTTGGTTGTTTAGGGTTTTATGGCGCATCAGCATCTACGGCTATAATGCGCCAAACGAAAGTCCAAAAAGTAAAAAGATAAAAATCATGAAACCCTGAACCAATATGTTAAAAGATAAATTACAAATATAACAAGAAAAATGTAAAACAATAAAATCCCACGTTCGGATTAACAGTAAACAAATGTAGAAATATGTTAAAAAAGAAATAAAAGTAACCCAGGTAAAAGCAATCTAGGTTAAATATATATATATAAAATTGAAGAGTAAAAAACTATAGGCGAGTAAAATATCCAGTAAATCTTAAAAATCTAAATACAGAGGTAAAAGAACAGTTATCAGATAACAAATGTCCGAGTGTAAGGGGCTCGGACATAAAATCGTGAAAATTAAAAAACAAACGCCGTTCAAAATTAAAACATGGACATGAGATTAAAATGTGTTTGATTGTTAAAATGGTGTCACAAAACTCGCACTTGGGTACGTCGTCCGCCCGTAAAAGAAACGAATGAGTAATAAACGAATGACCCAAGCGGAGCCGAGCAAGTACAACTTCCTCCTTGCGATTCCTGCGGTAACAAGACTGCCATGGTTTGATGATAGGTTTGATCTCGAAGAGCTTGTTGGTAAGCTGTTCCGACCAAGATCTCTGCCACTGTGCCCGGAGCTCGGTGGTAAAACGCTGCCGGAAATCCAGATATGGAACCGGCAACGGAGAGTCGGACAGGGGCGTGGCTGACTTGGCAGCAGCATCTGCCAAGTCATTGCCCCTGATACCGACGTGACCGGGCACCCAACAGAAATGGATGGTGGTGGTGGCTGCCAGACGATGTAGCTGCTGGCGGATCTTAGTAAGAACAGGGTGAGGTCGATGCCTCACCGAGATCAAAGCCTGTAGCGAGCTAAGCGAGTCGGTGTAAAGCACACACCGACGATGATGCTTAGTCGCCACGTGGTCCAAGGCGAGGCTGATAGCGTGCAACTCTGCGGTGAAGATGGAACACTGCAGTGGGATCTGGTCTGCAATGATTACATCACAGCAGACCATGGCTGATCCCACCGAAGTGCCGGACTTCGAGCCATCTGTAAAGACAGGCAAGAAGTCCGGGTGCTCAGCACGATGGCTGGCAAAGAGTTGCCGGTACACACAGTCGGGTGTAAAGGCCTTCCCCGTCCTGCACAGGGAAAAATCGCAGGAAGGGGAAACAGCGAGCCAAGGTGGAAGTGGCTCAGCTGTCGACTGTGCAACGCTATCGAGACTGGTGTTGATGTCTCTGAGGTAGCCTCGGACACGCAAACCAAAAGGACGAATGGCAGTCGGCCGATTAGTGTAAAGCATTTCCCACTTCGGACTGAAAACGCAGTCCCAAGTGGGATGGCCAGGCAGGGATCGCAATTTAGACGCATATTGTAGGGACAACTGCTGACGGCGAAGAGATAAAGAAGGTTCGTCGGTCTCAACGTAAAGACTCTGAACCGGTGAGGTGCGGAAGGCTCCCGTGCAAACACGGAGGGCCTGATGATGGAGGGGGTCCAGCACCTTCACCACCGAATCCCGGGCCGAGTCGTACACCTGGGATCCGTAGTCCAGTTTCGATCGGACAAGTGCACGGTACAGGCGGAGCAAAGAACATCGGTCCGCCCCCCAAGAGAGGGAGGAGAGGACCTTGACGATGTTCAATGCCCGCGTGCACTTGGACCTGAGATGACGTATGTGAGATAAAAAGGTCAATTTCCGATCGAATATGAGACCGAGAAACTTGGTCTCCACCACAACTGGAATGATGTTACCCCCGAGCCGCAGCTCGGGATCCAGGTGAAGATTACGCTTGTGGCAAAAGTGCACACAAGCGGTCTTCTGTGGGGAGAACCGAAACCCGTTTGCCGTCGCCCAAACCGATAGATTGTTCAGGGCAATTTGCAGTTGTCTTTCAATGACCCTCATGCTGGATGATGAGCAAAAGATGCTAAAGTCATCAACATAGAGGGCATTGCCTACTGATGGAGGAAGTTGTCTAGTAATTGAATTAATCTTGACAGCGAAAAGCGTAACACTCAGAACGCAGCCTTGTGGCACCCCCTGTTCTTGGGGGTACGGCCGCGACAGAGTGTTACCGACATGGACACGAAAAGAGCGTGTCGATAAAAAGTTGGAGATGAAGATCGGCATGTGACCTCTTAAGCCGAAGCTGCGGAGGTCACGAAGAATGCCGAATCTCCAAGCCGTGTCGTACGCTTTTTCGATGTCGAAGAAAATTGACACCAGGTGCTCTCTACGTAAAAAAGAGTTTCTGATAGCCGATTCCAGGCGTATCAGATGGTCAAGAGTTGACCGTTGCCTGCGAAAGCCACACTGGGTGTTGGAAAGAAGGTTGTGATGTTCTAAATACCAGATGAGTCTGGCATTTACCATTCTTTCCAACACCTTGCACACGCAGCTCGTCAACGCGATGGGACGATAATTGGAAGGAATCTTGGGATCTTTCCCTGGCTTGGGGAAGGCCAAGACGATGGCCTCCCGCCAGGAGTCCGGAAACTGCTCCTCGAGAAAAATACGATTGAAGAGATGGAGCAGCCGATCCTTACTCGATGGTGAAAGATGTTGGAGCATGGCATAATGGACATTGTCCGGCCCTACAGCAGAAGCACGAGAAGAGTGCAGAGCAAGGCGAAGTTCCTCCGCTGTGAATGGCCTGTTGTAAGACTCCAGGCCATTCGAGTGGAAAGACAGCGGAGAGCGCTCCGCCCTGCCCTTCTGGGCCAGAAACTCGGGGGAGTAAGAGGAAGACGAAGAGATGGAAGAGAAAGACTCCCCCAGAGTGTCGGCAATTGCTTTGGGATCAGCAAATGCCTGTCCATTGTGCTCCAGGATCGAGAGCGAGTGGGACGTGTAGTTCCCACTCATCTTCCGGACTTTATCCCACACGACCTTAGAACTAGTCGTGCGGGTGATAGAAGAAGTATACTTGATCCAAGATTCCTTCTGGCTCTGGCGTCGGACGAAACGAGCTTTCGCCCTGGCGCGTTTGAAGTTTTCAAGGTTGGGGGTTGTCGGATATCTCCGAAACACCCCCCAAGCCTTGTTCTGAGCCTTACGAGCTGCGGTGCAATCTGGATTCCACCACGGTTTCGGAAAGCGAGGAAACCGTGTAGAAGTTTGAGGAATTGTTGATGCAGCTGCATCTACGATACAGTCCGTTATCTCCGCTACTGCCACATTGATTGGCTTCTGGCTGACAGAGTGGTCATCGAGCTCAGAGAGCAGCTCGAAACCACCCCAGTCAGCCCGATCGAGCCTCCACCGCGAGACGCGTGAAGGGCTGCAAGGCCCCCCACGGGAGATGGTGCACACCACGGGGAGGTGATCGCTTCCATAAGGGTTGTCCTCGACCTCCCATGTAAAGAGTGGAAGGATCGAGGAGGAGCAGATGGTGAGATCAATGGCAGTGAAAGAGCGGGTTGGGGAGTGAAAGTAAGTACTGACACCAGTGTTCAACAGGGAGAGAGAAGGATCCAGGAGCCACTGCTCCAGGACCCCGCCCCTCCCGTTGGTGTCAGCACTGCCCCAAAGTGGACTGTGTCCGTTGAGGTCCCCCATAATGAGGAAGGGGGACGGCAGCTGCGAGACGAGATCATCAAGGTCTTCCTGGAAGACGATGCTCCCAGGGGGAAGATATACAGAGCAGACAGTCAGCGAGAACCCCACGAAGAGACGGATGGCTACCGCCTCTAAGTTGGTGGTGAGGTTTACGACCTGGAATGGAGAATGGTTGCTCACGAGGATGGCGACACCCCCGCGAGCTGGACCATCTCCATCCCGGTCCCGGCGAACCAGTGAAAAGTGCCGGATCGTGGGATCTGTGACTGGCTGCAAGTATGTCTCCTGCAGGCACACACAGATGGGCTGGTGTGCCTGAAGGAGGGCCTTGATGTCGTCTAGATTCCTCTGGAATCCACGACAATTCCATTGTAGGAGTTTGGCCATCTCAGGACTTAGAAGAGTGGGCGGACGACGTGTTCCTATTCAACTTAACCGCCGCAGAGGACGGTTTAGTGAATAGGGGGCGGTCAGTATCCATGTCCTCGGAATCGTCCGAGGGGCATGGATCGGTGACCGCCCTTTGTGGCGCTGTAATTTTCTTTTTTGGCCCCGGTGGGGGCCCCTTCGGTTTGGAAGGTCTTGCTGTCTGAGGACGGGAAGGAGGAGGCCTTCCGGTGGAGGTGGAAGGCTGTGTTGCAGGAATGGAAACCGGGGTTGATGTCGAAGTCGACACCACCCTCGGTCTCGCCTGCGTGAGGAGGTACTTCGCAGCTGGCGAGAAAGACTCAGTAGGTGGTACACTGATGTCAGTCTGCACCGCAACCGAAGTCATTGGAACGATGGGCTTTCCAATGACTGCACTGGCATAGGAAACCTTGCCAGGCGGGGCGGGCGGTGCAGCAAGCTTTCTCGCCTCAGCATACGAGATGTTATTCACGACTTTGAGGCGTTGTACCTCCTTTTCCTCCTTCCACTTCGGACAGTCGCGGGAGTACGCCGGATGTTCGCCACTGCAGTTCACACAGCATGCCTTTTCTGCTGTGCAGTCAGGATCGAGATGATCCTTACTGCCACAGCGAGCACAGGTGGGCTTGCCCCTGCATGCTGTGCGGGCATGACCGTATATCTGACACTGAAAACAGCGCAGAGGGTTTGGGATATACGGCCGAACCTCACAATGTAAATAACCTGCCTTGATGGAAGTAGGCAGGCGTGGCGTGTTGAATGTAACAATTAACACCCGGGTGGGTGTTAATTTCCCATCACGGCGTGTCGAAACCCGGTGGACCGCTGTTACTCCTTGAGGTGTGAGCTCTGAGAGGATTTCCTCCTCAGTGACTTTGAGGAGGCCCCACTCGGTGATCACACCCCGAGAGGAATTCAAAGTTTTATGGGGAGTGACTTCGACAGCCACCCCACCAATTGCTTTAACTTTCAGGAGTAGTTCAGAATGTTTTGAACAAGCGGTCTCAACCTGCAAGTCGCCAGATCGTAAGCGCTTGACGGATTTCGGCTCTCCCGCAAGACCTTGTAAACCTTTGTTAACGAAAAAAGGGGACATGTCCCCGAGCACCTGATCACCCGTGGAGTGGATGATCAGGAACTTCGGGAACGAAGACACAGACACAGAAGACGACGGCAGAGATAACTTAGACAAAGAGGAAGATGGGGGCTCATGTCGAGCCCTCTTGTTGGCGGCGATCGCATTATTATCATCATTCTCTCTCATGGTTTGTTTTGTGTGGTTCAGTGCCCGCTGTCCCCACCCTCCACGGAGCCCAACAAGGGGACGCCCAGTCGGGCGCCAGGGCTACGCAGGCACTATACCCACACAGACAGTGAGCCAAGCCCTCACAAATAAATAGAAGGAAAATAAAAAGAGAAATGTGCAGAACAAAAACGTTCTACACAAATGAAACAAAGCGTAAAATAAGAAAATTGTGAATGGCCAAACTGGCCTCACAAAGAAAAGATAACGACAAAATGAAAATAAGTTGTGAGGAAACTTGCAAACCTGTACCCGGACCGTGGGCAAGGTTACTCACCGCTCTGCACGGTTGACCCTAGCAGGACCTGCCCACCAGCCGATTGCTCCTGGGGTGGCCCCCCCAGGAGCTCCCGTTTACCGGAAGCAGAGGCCAAAGCAGTGTATAGCAGAGGCCCCGGAATCCGCTGCCCAGCCCCGCGACAGACAGGCTCCCCAATGGCAAGACGGCCAATGGGGACCACGCCAGTCATGAGCTGAGGAGAGAAGACGGGGACCCCCGAGCAACTGCCAGGATCCTCCTTTCCCGGGACACGGGTCTCCGCGCACGGCAAACACGCGGGCGAGCGTTTAGGACCCTGCGAAGGTAACCGAGCCAGCGGGAACCTTCACAGGGTGGTCCCCCTCACCACGTACAGGCGCTCACACCGAGGGGGTCCATGATCTGTATTAAAGCTCATTTTAGTATGGCTGGTTGGTTGGTTGTTTTGGGTTTTATGGCGCATCGGCGACTAGGCCATAATGCGCCAAACAAAAGACAATATAAAAGATAAAAGACATGTAAACCCGCAACCACATTTAAAAGAGATTAGCAAAATTGTAAAAAGGTAAAACAACAAAGAACAAGTGTAAAAGTACAAAAGAAAACAATAGAATACCAGGTGTAAATGACCTGGGATACACAAACAATGTATAAGGTGGTATAATCATAGATATAAAAAGCTGAAGAGTAAAAACTATATGCGATTAAAATATCCAGTAAATCGTAAAAATTGAAAGAGAGAGGTATAAGTACAATGGTCGGATAAAAGATGTCCGAGTGTAAGGGGCTCGGACGTAAAATCATGAGAGTTAAAAAACATACGTCTTTCAAAGGTAAAACAACAGCAATCAATTAAAATGTGTTTGATTGTTAAAATGGTGTCACAAAACTCGCACTTGGGTTCGTCGTCCGCCCGTAAAAGAAACGAATGAGTAATAAAGGAATGACCCAAGCGGAGCCGAGCAAGTACAACTTCCTCCTTGCGATTCCTGCGGTAACAAGACTGCCATGGTTTGACGATAGGTTTGATCTCAAAGAGCTTGTTTGTAAGCTGTTCTGACCAAGATCTCTGCCACTGTGCCCGGAGCTCGGTGGTAAAACGCTGCCGGAAATCCAGATAGGGAACCGGCAACGGAGAGTGGGATAGGGGCGTGGCTGACTTGGCAGCAGCATCTGCCAAGTCGTTGCCCCTAATCCCGACGTGACCGGGCACCCAACAGAAATGGATGGTGGTGGTGGCTGCCAGACGATGTAGTTGCTGGCGGATCTTAGTAAGAACAGGGTGAGGCCGATGCCTCACCGAGATCAAAGCCTGTAGCGAGCTAAGCGAGTCGGTGTAAAGCACACACCGACGATGATGCTTAGTCGCCACGTGGTCCAAGGCGAGGCTGATAGCGTGCAACTCTGCAGTGAAGATGGAACACTGCAGTGGGATCTGGTCTGCAATGATTACATCACAGCAGACCATGGCCGATCCCACTGAAGTGCCGGACTTCGAGCCATCTGTAAAGACAGGCAAGAAGTCCGGGTGCTCAGCACGATGGCTGGCAAAGAGTTGCCGGTACACACAGTCGGGTGTAAAGGCCTTCCCGGTCCTGCACAGGGAAAAATCGCAGGAAGGGGAAACAGCGAGCCAAGGTGGAAGTGGCTCAGCTGTCGACTGTGCAACGCTATCGAGACTGGTGTTGATGTCTCTGAGGTAACCTTGGACTCGCAAACCGAAAGGACGAATGGCAGTCGGCCGATTATTGTAAAGCATTTCCCACTTCGGACTGAAAACGCAGTCCCAAGTGGGATGGCCTGGCAGGGATCGCAATTTAGAAGCATATTGTAGGGACAACTGCTGACGGCGAAGAGATAAAGATGGTTCGTCGGTCTCAACGTAAAGACTCTGGACCGGTGAGGTGCGGAAGGCTCCCGTGCAAACACGGAGAGCCTGATGATGGAGGGGATCCAGCACCTTCACCACCGAATCCCGGGCCGAGTCGTACACCTGGGATCCGTAGTCCAGTTTCGATCGGACAAGTGCACGGTATAGGCGGAGCAAAGAACATCGGTCCGCCCCCCAAGAGAGGGAGGAGAGGACCTTGACGATGTTCAATGCCCGCGTGCACTTGGACCTGAGATGACGTATGTGTGGTAAAAAGGTCAATTTCCGATCGAATATGAGACCGAGAAACTTGGTCTCCGCCACAACTGGAATGATGTTACCCCCGAGCCGCAGCTCGGGATCCAGATGAAGATTACGCTTGTGGCAAAAGTGCACACAAGCGGTCTTCTGTGGGGAGAACCGAAACCCGTTTGCCGTCGCCCAAACCGAAAGATTGTTCAGGGCAATTTGCAGTTGCCTTTCAATGACCCTCATGCTGGACGAAGAGCAAAAGATGCTAAAGTCATCAACATAGAGGGCATTGCCTAGTGATGGAGGAAGTTGTCTAGTTATGGAATTAATCTTGACAGCGAAAAGCGTAACACTCAGAACGCAGCCTTGTGGCACCCCCTGTTCTTGGGGGTACGGCCGCGACAGAGTGTTACCGACACGGACACGAAAAGAGCGTGTCGATAAGAAGTTGGAGATGAAGATCGGCATGTGACCTCTCAAGCCGAAGCTGTGGAGGTCACGAAGAATGCCGAATCTCCAAGCCGTGTCGTACGCTTTTTCGATGTCGAAGAAAATTGACACCAGGTGCTCTCTACGTAAAAAAGAATTCCTGATAGCCGATTCGAGGCGTATCAGGTGGTCAAGAGTTGACCGTTGCCTGCGAAAGCCACACTGGGTGTTGGAAAGAAGGTTGTGGTGTTCTAAATACCAGATGAGTCTGGCATTTACCATTCTTTCCAACACCTTGCACACGCAGCTCGTCAATGCGATGGGACGATAATTAGAAGGAATCTTGGGATCTCTCCCTGGCTTGGGGAAGGCCAAGACGATGGCCTCCCGCCAGGAGTCCGGAAACTGCTCCTCGAGAAAAATGCGATTGAAGAGATGGAGCAGCCGATCCTTACTCGATGGTGAAAGATGTTGGAGCATGGCATAATGGACATTGTCCGGCCCTACAGCAGAGGCACGAGAAGAGTGCAGAGCAAGGCGAAGCTCCTCCGCTGTGAATGGCCTGTTGTAAGGCTCCAGGCCATTCGAGTGGAAAGACAGCGGAGAGCGCTCCGCCCTGCCCTTCTGGGCCAGAAACTCGGGGGAGTAAGAGGAAGACGAAGAGATGGAAGAGAAGGACTCCACCAGAGTGTCGGCAATTGCTTTGGGATCAGCAATTGCCTGTCCATTGTGCTCCAGGATCGATAACGAGTGGGACGTGTAGTTCCCACTCATCTTCCAGACTTTATCCCACACGACCTTAGAAGTAGTCGTGCGGGTAATAGAAGATGTATACTTGATCCAAGATTCCTTCTGGCTCTGGCGTCGGACGAAACGAGCTTTCGCCCTGGCGCGTTTGAAATTTTCGAGGTTGGGGGTTGTCGGATATCTCCGAAACACCCCCCAAGCCTTGTTCTGAGCCTTACGAGCTGCGGTGCAATCTGGATTCCACCACGGTTTCGGAAAGCGAGGAAACCGTGTAGAAGTTTGAGGAATCGTTGATGCAGCTGCATCTACGATACAGTCCGTTATCTCCGCTACTGCCACATTGATTGGCTCCTGGCTGACAGAGTGGTCATCGAGCTCAGAGAGCAACTCGAAACCACCCCAGTCAGCCCGATCGAGCCTCCACCGCGAGACGCGTGAAGGGCTGCAAGGCCCCCCACGCGAGATGGTGCACAACACGGGGAGGTGATCGCTTCCATAAGGGTTGTCCTCGACCTCCCATGTAAAGAGTGGAAGGATCGAGGAGGAGCAGATGGTGAGATCAATGGCAGTGAAAGAGCGGGTTGGGGAGTGAAAGTAAGTGCTGACACCGGTGTTCAACAGGGAGAGAGAAGGATCCAGGAGCCACTGCTCCAGGACCCCGCCCCTCCCGTTGGTGTCAGCACTGCCCCATAGTGGACTGTGTCCGTTGAGGTCCCCCATAATGAGGATGGTTGGTTGGTTGGTTGTTTGGGGTTTTTTGGCGCAATAGCAACTAAGGCTATATTGCGCCAAACAAACGATAAAAAGGGTAAAAGACATGAAACCCACAACCAAATTTAAAAGAGACACAAATAACACAGAATAAAAACGAGATGTAGAAAAAGAGTAAAAGAGAGCAACAAGTGTAAAATCAACAAGTATAAAATCAACAACAACAATGGGTGTATAGGACCCATGTAAAAAACAACAGGTAAAACACAGGTAAAAAACCAGTAAAAAAGAGAAAATTCATAAACGAGTAAAATAACCGGTAAAGCGTAAAAAGTCGAAAACACTGTTAAAATAGCAATGATCTGATAAAAGATGTCCGAGTGTAAGGGGCTCGGACGTAAAATCGTGAAAGTTAAAAAACAGACGTCTTTCAAGGTTAAAACAAACACAGTCAATTAAAATATGCTTCACGGTTAAAACGGTGTCACAAAACTCGCACTTAGGTACTGCGTCCGCCTTAAGAAGAAAAGAGTGTGTTAAAAACGAGTGACCTAAGCGGAGCCGAGCAAGGACAACTTCCTCCTTACGATTCCTGCGGTAACAAGACTGCCATGGTTTGATGATAGGTTTGATCTCAAAGAGCTTGTTGGTAAGCCGTTCTGACCAAGATCTCTGCCACTGTGCCCGGAGCTCGATGGTAAAACGCTGCCGGAAATCCACATATGGAACCGGCAACGGAGAGTCGGACAGGGGCGTTGCTGACCTGGCAGCAAAATCTGCCAAATCATTGCCCCTGATTCCGACATGACCGGGCACCCAACAGAAGAGAATCGTGGTGGTGGCTGCCAGACGATGGAGCTGCTGGCGGATCTTGGAGAGAACAGGGTGAGGCCGATGCCTCACCGAGATCAAAGCCTGTAGCGAGCTAAGCGAGTCGGTGTAAATCACACACCGACGATGATGCTTAGCTGCTATGTGGTCCAAGGCAATGCTGATAGCATGCAACTCAGCAGTGAAGATGGAACACTGCTGTGGGATCTGGTCTGCAATGATTACATCACAGCAGACCATGGCTGATCCCACCGAAGTGCCGGACTTCGAGCCATCTGTGAAGACAGGCAAGAAGTCCGGGTGCTCAGCACGATGGCTGGCAAAGAGTTGCCGGTACACACAGTCGGGTGTAAAGGCCTTCCCCGTCCTGCACAGGGAAAAATCGCAGGAAGGGGAAACAGCGAGCCAAGGTGGAAGTGGCTCAGCTGTCGACTGTGCGATGCTATCGAGACTGGTGTTGATGTCTCGCAGGTAACCTCGGACACGCAAACCGAAAGGACGAATGGCAGTCGGCCGATTCTGGTATAACATTTCCCACCTGGGACTGAAAACGCAGTCCCAAGTGGGATGGCCTGGCAGGGATCGCAATTTTGAAGCATACTGCAGGGACAACTGCTGACGGCGAATAGATAAAGATGGTTCATCGGTCTCAACGTAGAGACTCTGGACCGGTGAAGTGCGGAAGGCCCCCGTGCACACACGGAGGGCCTGATGATGGAGGGGGTCCAGCACCTTCACCACCGAATCCCGGGCGGAGTCATACACCTGGGATCCGTAGTCCAGTTTCGACCGGACAAGTGCACGGTAAAGGCGGAGCAAAGAACATCGGTCCGCCCCCCAAGAGAGGGAGGAGAGGACCTTGATGATGTTCAATGCCCGCGTGCACTTGGACCTGAGATGTCGAATATGTGGTAAAAAGGTCAATTTCCGGTCGAAGATGAGACCGAGAAACTTGGTCTCCGCCACAACTGGAATGATGTTACCCCCGAGCCGCAGCTCGGGGTCCAGATGAAGATTACGCTTGCGGCAAAAGTGCACACAAGCGGTCTTCTGTGGGGAGAACCGGAACCCATTGGCCGTCGCCCAAACCGAGAGATTGTTCAGGGCAGTTTGCAGTTGTCGTTCAATGACCCTCATGCTGGACGATGAGCAAAAGATGCTAAAGTCATCAACATAAAGGGCATTGCCTACAGTCGGAGGAAGTTGCCGTGTAATGGAATTTATCTTGACAGCGAAAAGCGTAACACTCAGGACGCAGCCTTGTGGCACCCCCTGTTCTTGGGGGAAAGGCCGCGATAGAGTGTTGCCGACACGAACTCGAAAAATACGAGAAGATAAAAAGTTTGCAATGAAGATCGGCATGTGACCTCGCAAGCCGAAGCTGTGAAGGTCACGAAGAATGCCGAATCTCCATGCCGTGTCGTACGCTTTTTCGATGTCGAAGAAAACTGACACCAGGTGCTCTCGACGTAAAAAAGAATTCCTGATCGCCGATTCGAGGCGGATCAGGTGGTCTAAAGTAGACCGGTGCCTGCGAAAGCCACACTGGGTGTTGGAAAGAAGGCCGTGATGTTCCAAATACCAGGCCAGCCTGGTATTTACCATCCTTTCCAACACCTTGCAGACGCAGCTCGTCAACGCAATTGGACGATAATTCGAAGGAATCTTGGGATCTTTTCCTGGCTTAGGGAAAGCCAAGACGATGGCCTCCCGCCAGGAGTCCGGAAACTGCTCCTCGATGAAAATACGGTTGAAGAGTCGGAGCAGTCGATCCTTACTCGATGGTGAGAGATGTTGGAGCATGGCATAATGGACATTGTCTGGCCCCACAGCAGATGCACGAGAAGTGTGCAGAGCAAGGCGAAGCTCCTCCGCTGTGAATGGCCTGTTGTAAGACTCCAGGCCATTCGAATGGAAGGACAGCGGAGAGCGTTCGGCCCTGCTCTTCTGGGCCAGAAACTCGGGGGAGTAGGAGGACAGAGAAGAGATGGTGGAGAATGACTCCCCCAGTATGTCGGCAATTGCTCGAGGCGCAGCAATTGCCTGTCCATTGTGCTCCAGGATCGATAATGAGTGGGACGTGTACTTCCCACCCATCTTCCGGACCTTATCCCACACGACCTTAGAACTGGTCGTGCGGGTGATGGAAGACGTATATTTCAACCAAGATTCCTTCTGGCTCTGGCGCCGGACGAAACGGGCTTTCGCCCTGGCGCGTTTGAATGCTTCGAGGTTGGGGGACGTCGGATATCTCCGAAACACCCCCCAAGCCTTGTTCTGAGCCTTACGAGCTGCGGTGCAGTCGGGATTCCACCACGGTTTTGGGAACCGTGGAAACCGAGTCGAGGTCTGAGGAATAGTAGAGGCAGCTGCATGGACGATACAGTCCGTTATCTCCGCTACTGCCACATTGATTGGCTCCTGGCTGACAGAGTGGTCATCGAGCTCAGAGAGCAACTCGAAACCACCCCAGTCAGCCCGATCGAGCCTCCACCGCGAGACGCGTGAAGGGCTGCAAGGCCCCCCACGCGAGATGGTGCACAACACGGGGAGGTGATCGCTTCCATAAGGGTTGTCCTCGACCTCCCATGTAAAGAGTGGAAGGATCGAGGAGGAGCAGATGGTGAGATCAATGGCAGTGAAAGAGCGGGTTGGGGAGTGAAAGTAAGTGCTGACACCGGTGTTCAACAGGGAGAGAGAAGGATCCAGGAGCCACTGCTCCAGGACCCCGCCCCTCCCGTTGGTGTCAGCACTGCCCCATAGTGGACTGTGTCCGTTGAGGTCCCCCATAATGAGGAAGGGGGACGGCAGCTGCGAGACGAGATCATCAAGGTCTTCCTGGAAGACGATGCTCCCAGGTGGAAGATATACAGAGCAGACAGTCAGCGAGAACCCCACGAAGAGACGGATGGCTACCGCCTCTAAGTTGGTGGTGAGGGGTACGACCTGGAATGGAGAATGGTTGCTCACGAGGATGGCGACACCCCCGCGAGCTGGACCATCTCCATCCCGGTCCCGGCGAACTAGTGAAAAGTGCCGGATCGTGGGATCTGTGACTGGCTGCAAGTACGTCTCCTGCAGGCACACACAGATGGGCTGGTGCGCCTGAAGGAGGGCCTTGATGTCGTCAAGATTCCTCTGGAATCCACGACAATTCCATTGTAGGAGTGTGGCCATCTCAGGACTTAGAAGAGTGGGCGGACGACGTGTTTCTATTCAACTTAACCGCCGCGGAGGACGGTTTAGTGAATAGGGGGCGGTCGGTATCCATGTCCTCGGAATCGTCCGAGGGGCATGGATCGGTGACCGCCCTTTGCGGTGCTGTTATTTTCTTTTTTGGCCCCGGTGGGGGCCCCTTCGGTTTGGAAGGTCTTGCTGTCTGAGGACGGGAGGGAGGAGGCCTTCCGGTGGAGGTGGAAGGCTGAGCTGCAGGAATGGAAACCGGGGTTGATGTCGAAGTCGACACCACCCTCGGTCTCGCCTGCGTGAGGAGGTACTTCGCAGCTGGCGAGAAAGACTCAGTAGGTGGTACACTGATGTCAGTCTGCACCGCAACCGAAGTCATTGGAACGATGGGCTTTCCAATGACTGCACTGGCATAGGAAACCTTGCCAGGTTGGTTGGTTGGTTGGTTGTTTAGGGTTTTATGGCGCATCAGCATCTACGGCTATAATGCGCCAAACGAAAGTCCAAAAAGTAAAAAGATAAAAATCATGAAACCCTGAACCAATATGTTAAAAGATAAATTACAAATATAACAAGAAAAATGTAAAACAATAAAATCCCACGTTCGGATTAACAGTAAACAAATGTAGAAATATGTTAAAAAAGAAATAAAAGTAACCCAGGTAAAAGCAATCTAGGTTAAATATATATATATAAAATTGAAGAGTAAAAAACTATAGGCGAGTAAAATATCCAGTAAATCTTAAAAATCTAAATACAGAGGTAAAAGAACAGTTATCAGATAACAAATGTCCGAGTGTAAGGGGCTCGGACATAAAATCGTGAAAATTAAAAAACAAACGCCGTTCAAAATTAAAACATGGACATGAGATTAAAATGTGTTTGATTGTTAAAATGGTGTCACAAAACTCGCACTTGGGTACGTCGTCCGCCCGTAAAACAAACGAATGAGTAATAAACGAATGACCCAAGCGGAGCCGAGCAAGTACAACTTCCTCCTTGCGATTCCTGCGGTAACAAGACTGCCATGGTTTGATGATAGGTTTGATCTCGAAGAGCTTGTTGGTAAGCTGTTCCGACCAAGATCTCTGCCACTGTGCCCGGAGCTCGGTGGTAAAACGCTGCCGGAAATCCAGATATGGAACCGGCAACGGAGAGTCGGACAGGGGCGTGGCTGACTTGGCAGCAGCATCTGCCAAGTCATTGCCCCTGATACCGACGTGACCGGGCACCCAACAGAAATGGATGGTGGTTGTGGCTGCCAGACGATGTAGCTGCTGGCGGATCTTAGTAAGAACAGGGTGAGGTCGATGCCTCACCGAGATCAAAGCCTGTAGCGAGCTAAGCGAGTCGGTGTAAAGCACACACCGACGATGATGCTTAGTCGCCACGTGGTCCAAGGCGAGGCTGATAGCGTGCAACTCTGCGGTGAAGATGGAACACTGCAGTGGGATCTGGTCTGCAATGATTACATCACAGCAGACCATGGCTGATCCCACCGAAGTGCCGGACTTCGAGCCATCTGTAAAGACAGGCAAGAAGTCCGGGTGCTCAGCACGATGGCTGGCAAAGAGTTGCCGGTACACACAGTCGGGTGTAAAGGCCTTCCCCGTCCTGCACAGGGAAAAATCGCAGGAAGGGGAAACAGCGAGCCAAGGTGGAAGTGGCTCAGCTGTCGACTGTGCAACGCTATCGAGACTGGTGTTGATGTCTCTGAGGTAGCCTCGGACACGCAAACCAAAAGGACGAATGGCAGTCGGCCGATTAGTGTAAAGCATTTCCCACTTCGGACTGAAAACGCAGTCCCAAGTGGGATGGCCAGGCAGGGATCGCAATTTAGACGCATATTGTAGGGACAACTGCTGACGGCGAAGAGATAAAGAAGGTTCGTCGGTCTCAACGTAAAGACTCTGGACCGGTGAGGTGCGGAAGGCTCCCGTGCAAACACGGAGAGCCTGGTGATGGAGGGGATCCAGCACCTTCACCACCGAATCCCGGGCCGAGTCGTACACCTGGGATCCGTAGTCCAGTTTCGATCGGACAAGTGCACGGTACAGGCGGAGCAAAGAACATCGGTCCGCCCCCCAAGAGAGGGAGGAGAGGACCTTGACGATGTTCAATGCCCGCGTGCACTTGGACCTGAGATGACGTATGTGTGGTAAAAAGGTCAATTTCCGATCGAATATGAGACCGAGAAACTTGGTCTCCGCCACAACTGGAATGATGTTACCCCCGAGCCGCAGCTCGGGATCCAGATGAAGATTACGCTTGTGGCAAAAGTGCACACAAGCGGTCTTCTGTGGGGAGAACCGAAACCCGTTTGCCGTCGCCCAAACCGAAAGATTGTTCAGGGCAATTTGCAGTTGTCTTTCAATGACCCTCATGCTGGACGAAGAGCAAAAGATGCTAAAGTCATCAACATAGAGGGCATTGCCTACTGATGGAGGAAGTTGTCTAGTAATAGAATTAATCTTGACAGCGAAAAGCGTAACACTCAGAACGCAGCCTTGTGGCACCCCCTGTTCTTGGGGGTACGGCCGCGACAGAGTGTTACCGACACGGACACGAAAAGAGCGTGTCGATAAGAAGTTGGAGATGAAGATCGGCATGTGACCTCTCAAGCCGAAACTGTGGAGGTCACGAAGAATGCCGAATCTCCAAGCCGTGTCGTACGCTTTTTCGATGTCGAAGAAAATGGACACCAGGTGCTCTCTACGTAAAAAGGAATTCCTGATCGCCGATTCGAGGCGGATCAGGTGGTCTAAAGTAGACCGGTGCCTGCGAAAGCCACACTGGGTGTTGGAAAGAAGGTTGTGATGTTCTAAATACCAGATGAGTCTGGCATTTACCATTCTTTCCAACACCTTGCACACGCAGCTCGTCAATGCGATAGGACGATAATTGGAAGGAATCTTGGGATCTTTGCCTGGCTTGGGGAAGGCCAAGACGATGGCCTCCCGCCAGGAGTCCGGAAACTGCTCCTCGAGAAAAATGCGATTGAAGAGATGGAGCAGCCGATCCTTACTCGATGGTGAAAGATGTTGGAGCATGGCATAATGGACATTGTCCGGCCCTACAGCAGAGGCACGAGAAGAGTGCAGAGCAAGGCGAAGTTCCTCCGCTGTGAATGGCCTGTTGTAAGGCTCCAGGCCATTCGAGTGGAAAGACAGCGGAGAGCGCTCCGCCCTGCCCTTCTGGGCCAGAAACTCGGGGGAGTAAGAGGAAGACGAAGAGATGGAGGAGAAGGACTCCCCCAGAGTGTCGGCAATTGCTTTGGGATCAGCAATTGCCTGTCCATTGTGCTCCAGGATCGATAACGAGTGGGACGTGTAGTTCCCACTCATCTTCCGGACTTTATCCCACACGACCTTAGAACTAGTCGTGCGGGTGATGGAAGACGTATACTTCATCCAAGATTCCTTCTGGCTCTGGCGTCGGACGAAACGTGCTTTCGCCCTGGCGCGTTTGAAATTTTCAAGGTTGGGGGTAGTCGGATATCTCCGAAACACCCCCCAAGCCTTGTTCTGAGCCTTACGAGCTGCGGTGCAATCTGGATTCCACCACGGTTTCGGAAAGCGAGGAAACCGTGTAGAAGTTTGAGGAATAGTTGATGCAGCTGCATCTACGATACAGTCCGTTATATCCGCTACTGCCACATTGATTGGCTCCTGGCTGACAGAGTGGTCGTCGAGCTCAGAGAGCAGCTCGAAACCACCCCAGTCAGCCCGATCCAGCCTCCACCGTGAGACGCGTGAAGGGCTGCAAGGCCCCCCACGGGAGATGGTGCACACCACGGGGAGGTGATCGCTCCCGTACGGGTTGTCCTCGACCTCCCATGTAAAGAGTGGAAGGATCGAGGAGGAGCAGATGGTGAGATCAATGGCAGTGAAAGTGCGGGTTGGGGAGTGAAAGTAAGTGCTGACACCGGTGTTCAACAGGGAGAGAGAAGGATCCAGGAGCCACTGCTCCAGGACCCCACCCCTCCCGTTGGTGTCAGCACTGCCCCAAAGTGGACTGTGTCCGTTGAGGTCCCCCATAATGAGGAAGGGGGACGGCAGCTGCGAGACGAGATCATCAAGGTCTTCCTGGAAGACGATGCTCCCAGGTGGAAGATATACAGAGCAGACAGTCAGTGAGAACCCCACGAAGAGACGGATGGCTACCGCCTCTAAGTTGGTGATGATGTTTACGACCTGGAATGGAGAATGGTTGCTCACGAGGATGGCGACACCCCCGCGAGCTGGACCATCTCCATCCCGGTCCCGGCGAACCAGTGAAAAGTGCCGGATCGTGGGATCTGTGACTGGCTGCAAGTATGTCTCCTGCAGGCACACACAGATGGGCTGGTGTGCCTGAAGGAGGGCCTTGATGTCGTCAAGATTCCTCTGGAATCCACGACAATTCCATTGTAGGAGTGTGGCCATCTCAGGACTTAGAAGAGTGGGCGGACGACGTGTTCCTATTCAACTTAACCGCCGCAGAGGACGGTTTAGTGAATAGGGGGCGGTCGGTATCCATGTCCTCGGAATCGTCCGAGGGGCATGGATCGGTGACCGCCCTTTGTGGCGCTGTAATTTTCTTTTTTGGCCCCGGTGGGGGCCCCTTCGGTTTTGAAGGTCTTGCTGTCTGAGGACGGGAAGGAGGAGGCCTTCCGGTGGAGGTGGAAGGCTGTGTTGCAGGAATGGAAACCGGGGTTGATGTCGAAGTCGACACCACCCTCGGTCTCGCCTGCGTGAGGAGGTACTTGGCTGCGAGCGAGAAAGACTCAGTAGGTGATACACTGATGTCAGTCTGCACCGCCACTGAAGTCATTGGAACGATGGGCTTTCCAATGACTGCACTGGCATAGGAAACCTTGCCAGGCGGGGCGGGCGGTGCAGCAAGCTTTCTCGCCTCAGCATAAGAAATGTTGTTTACTACTTTCAAGCGTTGCACCTCCTTTTCCTCCTTCCACTTCGGACAGTCGCGGGAGTACGCCGGATGTTCGCCACTACAGTTCACACAGCATGCCTTTTCTGCTGTGCAGTCAGGATCGAGATGATCCTTACTGCCACAGCGAGCACAGGTGGGCTTGCCCCTGCATGCTGTGCGGGCATGACCGTATATCTGACACTGAAAACAGCGCAGAGGGTTTGGGATATACGGCCGTACCTCACAATGTAAATAACCTGCCTTGATGGAAGAAGGCAGGCGTGGCGTGTTGAATGTAACAATCAGCACCCTGGTGGGTGTCAATTTCCCATCACGGCGTGTCGAAACCCGGTGGACCGCTGTTACTCCTTGAGGTGTGAGCTCTGAGAGGATTTCCTCCTCAGTGACTTTGAGGAGGCCCCACTCGGTGATCACACCCCGAGAGGAATTCAAAGTTTTATGGGGAGTGACTTCGACAGCCACCCCACCAATTTCTTTGACTTTCAGGAGCAGTTCCGAGTGTTTGGAACAAGCGGTCTCAACTTGTAAGTCGCCAGATCGTAAGCGCTTTACGGATTTCGGTTCTCCCGCAAGACCTTTCAAACCTTTATTCACAAAAAAAGGGGACATGTCCCCAAGCACCTGATCACCCGTGGAGTGGATGATCAGGAACTTTGGGAACGAAGACACAGACAAAGAAGACGACGGCAGAGATAACTTAGACAATGAGGAAGATGGGGGCTCATGTCGAGCCCTCTTGTTGGCGGCGATCGTATTAATTTCTTCACTCTCTCTCATGATTTTTGTTGTGTGGTTCAGTGCCCGCTGTCCCCACCCTCCACGGAGCCCAACAAGGGGACGCCCAGTCGGGCGCCAGGGCTACGCAGGCACTATACCCACACAGACAGTGAGCCAAGCCCTCACAAATAAATATAAGGAAAATAAAAAGAGAAATGTGCAGAACAAAACATTCTACACAAATCAAACAAAGCGTAAAATAATAAAAATTGTGAATGGCCAAACTGGCCTCACAAAGAAAGGATAACTACAAAAGGAAAATAAGTTGTGAGGAAACTTGTAAACCTGTACCCGGACCGTGGGCAAGGTTACTCACCGCTCTGCACGGTTGACCCTAGCAGGACCTGCCCACCAGCCGATTGCTCCTGGGGGGGCCACCCCAGGAGCTCCCGTTTACCGGAAGCAGAGGCCAAAGCAGTGTATAGCAGAGGCCCCGGAATCCGCTGCCCAGCCCCGCGACGGACAGGCTCCCCAATGGCAAGACGGCCAATGGGGACCACGCCAGTCATGAGCTGAGGAGAGAAGACGGGGACCCCCGAGCAACTACCAGGATCCTCCTTTCCCGGGACACGGGTCTCCGCGCACGGCAAACACGCGGGCGAGCGTTTAGGACCCTGCGAAGGTAACCGAGCCAGCGGGAACCTTCACAGGGTGGTCCCCCTCACCACGTACAGGCGCTCACACCGAGGGGGACCTTGCCAGGCAGGGCGGGCGGTGCAGCAAGCTTTCTCGCTTCACCATACGAGATGTTGTTGATGACTTTGAGGCGTTGTACCTCCTTTTCCTCCTTCCACTTCGGACAGTCGCGGGAGTACGCCGGATGTTCGCCACTGCAGTTCACACAGCATGCCTTTTCAGCTGTGCAGTCAGGATCTAGATGATCGTTACTGCCACAGCGAGCACAGGTGGGCTTGCCCCTGCATGCTGTGCGGGCATGACCGTATATCTGACACTGAAAACAGCGCAGAGGGTTCGGTATATACGGCCGTACCTCACAATGTAAGTAACCTGCCTTGATGGAAGAAGGCAGGCGTGGCGTGTTGAATGTCACGATTAGCACCCGAGTGGGTGTTAATTTCCCATCACGGCGTGTTGAAACCCGGTGGACCGCTGTTACTCCTTGAGGTGTGAGCTCCGAGAGGATCTCCTCCTCAGTGACTTTGAGGAGGCCCCACTCGGTGATCACACCCCGAGAGGAATTCAAAGTTTTATGGGGAGTGACTTCGACAGCCACCCCACCAATTTCTTTGACTTTCAAGAGTAGTTCCGAGTGCTTTGAACAAGCGGTCTCTACTTGTAAGTCGCCAGATCGTAAGCGCTTTGCAGATTTCGGCTCTCCCGCAAGACCTTTTAAACCTTTGTTGACGAAAAAAGGGGACATGTCCCCAAGCACCTGATCACCCGTGGAGTGGATGATCAAGAACTTTGGGAACGAAGACACAGACACAGAAGACGATGGCAGAGATAACGGAGACAAGGACGAAGACGGGGGTTCATGTCGAGCCCTCTTGTTGGCGGTGATCGCATTTTCATCATTCACTCGCATGTTTGGTTTTGTGTGGTTCAGTGCCCGCTGTCCCCATCCTCCACGGAGCCCAACAAGGGGACGCCCAGTCGGGCGCCAGGGCTACGCAGGCACTATACCCACACAGACAGTGAGCCAAGCCCTCACAAAGAAATATAAGGAAAATAAAAAGAGAAATGTGCAGAATAAAACATTCTACACAAATCAAACAAAGCGTAAAATAAGAAAATTGTGACTAGCCAAACTGGCTGCACAAAGAAAGGATAACTACAAAACGAAAATAATCTGTGAGGAAACTTGTAAACCTGTACCCGGACCGTGGGCAAGGTTACTCACCGCTCTGCACGGTTGACCCTAGCAGGACCTGCCCACCAGCCGATTGCTCCTGGGGGGGCCACCCCAGGAGCTCCCGTTTACCGGAAGCAGAGGCCAAAGCAGTGTATAGCAGAGGCCCCGGAATCCGCTGCCCAGCCCCGCGACGGACAGGCTCCCCAATGGCAAGACGGCCAATGGGGACCACGCCAGTCATGAGCTGAGGAGAGAAGACGGGGACCTCCGAGCAACTACCAGGATCCTCCTTTCCCGGGACACGAGTCTCCGCGCACGGCAAACACGCGGGCGAGCGTTTAGGACCCTGCGAAGGTAACCGAGCCAGCGGGAACCTTCACAGGGTGGTCCCCCTCACCACGGACAGGCGCTCACACCGAGGGGGCCCCGCGACAGACAGGCTCCCCAATGGCAAGACGGCCAATGGGGACCACGCCAGTCATGAGCTGAGGAGAGAAGACGGGGACCCCCGAGCAACTACCAGGATCCTCCTTTCCCGGGACACGGGTCTCCACGCACGGCAAACACGTGGGCGAGCGTTTAGGACCCTGCGAAGGTAGCCGAGCCAGCGGAACCTTCACAGGGTGGTCCCCCTCACCGCGTACAGGCGCTCACACCGAGGGGGTTTACAATTTAAAGACTTTTTGTGAATATGAATAGTATGTGGCTTGAGATTTGTTGAGCACAATCTTGTAATAACCTTTTTGGAAACTTAATAAGGATTTCAAATCTTAATGTATAATAAAAGTCACCATATGGCTATGGTTATATAGTTTCCATGGTTAGGTAAAATGAAATACTTAGGACTAAGAAAGTTTATTTGACCACCTGAAATTTTGAATTTTTATGACCTTTATCATAAAAATTTTACTAGAGCTGTTATCTGTGTGGGGGCAATGCTCCCCCAAGCCTTTAAGAATGCTAATAAACTAGAATTCAGACAAATATGTTTCAAGTAAGAATTTTTATTTAATTTTATCCTTAAGATGTTTAACTGAATCACCTACTAAAGTAAATATTTTACTCTGAGCAGTATATTTTTTTTTGAGCAGTATATTTTTTTGAGCGGTATGTTTTTTTTGACCAGTATATTTTTTTTGAACACTATATTTTTTTTGAGCAGTATATTATTTTTTTGAGCAGTATACAGGGTGATTCAGAATTCATCATCAATATTTAGTGGGGAGGAAGGGAATAAGAAAAGAAAGAGATTTCACATAGGAAAGTATGGGGGCAGACGAACGCATGGTGGTGTAGAGGGCACTGTGTGTACACACCTCTCATACAGAAGCACAGCTGTTTGACGCGTGCAGTCAGTTGTCATTCGACAAGGTGAATTTGCAGAAGTAACATGAACCGGTATACGTGGAATGAATGTGCAGATATGCATGTAACTTACGGTGCGGCAGGAGAAAGATGTCTTCGAGCCAGGCAATTGTATGCAGTGCGCTTCCCAAACCGCCGTGTGCCACAGCATCAAATGTTTTCACGTATTCATCGCCAACTGCGTGAAACAGGATCGTTTGCTGCTAGTAATGTTAATCGAGGGAGGCGCAGATCGGCACGGAGTGTAGCAGTAGAGGAAGCTGTCCTACAGGAAATCGAGGAACAACCTGGTGCTAGCACACGAGGTATGGCTAGGCAGTTTGGAATTTCGCAAGCAACAGCGTGGCGGATATTACACGGTGACGGGTTACATCCGTTTCATCTGCAAAGAGTGCAATTATTGGCAGCAGACGACCATCCCAAGCGTGTTATTTTTTGTCAGTGGTTCATGCAGAGAACAGCCATTGATCCCAATTTCCCAACGTATGTTCTTTTCACCGATGAGGCGTTGTTCACTCGAGAGGGTGTCTTCAACACACACAATTGGCATGTGTGGGCTCATCAGAACCCACACGGTACAAGACCTGGAGCTGCGCAACAGCGTTTTGCTGTCAATGTGTGGACTGGGATTGTCGGTGACTGTTTGTTGGGCCCGTATTTACTACCATCCCGTTTGGACGGTGCCAGGTACCTAACATTTCTTCAGACTGTGTTACCGGATCTTCTGAACGAGGTTCCTGATGGTAGTCTCCGGCGAATGTGGTTCCAGCATGATGGCGCTCCTGCACATTTCGCAAATGCTGTGCGTGCTTACCTACGCAGACAGTTTGGTGGTCAATGGATTGGCCACGGTGGACTGGTTTCTTGGCCACCACGTTCACCGGATTTATCTCCAATCGATTTCTTTGTATGGGGTGCTATGAAAAACCTGGTGTACGAGACCCCTGTTGATAGTGCTATGGATCTTGTAGCACGCATATCAGTTGCTGCCTCAAACATCCGGGAAATGCCAGGCATCTTCCACAGGGTCCGGCTGTCCATGCAACGCCATTGTGAGTCATGCATTCTAGCACATGGTCGGCAGTTCGAGCACCTCTTGTAAGTCTGTACAACCAATGCAAAGAAATGTTACATGTAAGGTAATAAATGTTTTTTCCTTACCACTTCCTTCTTATGTGTTCTTTCCATCATTGAACTGGGGTCATTTTGCCCTACTACATGGCATATGCACCCATGCTTTCCTATGTGAAATCTTCGTTTCTTATTACCTACCTCCCCACCAAATATTGATGATGAATTCTGAATCACCCTGTATATTATTTTTACTCTGAGCAGTATATATTATTTTTACTCTGAGCAGTATATATTATTTTTACTCTGAGCAGTATATATTATTTTTACTCTGAGCAGTATATATTATTTTTACTCTGAGCAGTATATATTATTTTTACTCTGAGCAGTATATATTATTTTTACTCTGAGCAGTATATATTATTTTTACTCTGAGCAGTATATATTATTTTTACTCTGAGCAATCACTTTACAATGTTGAAAATGTATTTTAACTTTTGGTTATGGGGATCTATGTTTTTTATCTTTTATATTGTCTTTTGTTTGGCGCATTATGGCCTTGTTGCCGATGCGCCATTAAACCCCAAACAACCAACCAAACAACCAACTTACTCTGAGCAGTATATATTATTTTTACTCTGAGCAGTATATATTGCAGATTATACAAATCCGGTCGGCAAAAGTTTCGAGAATTGATATTCAGTTT
The DNA here is from genome assembly GCA_038380435.1 of Ryuthela nishihirai. Taxonomy (NCBI): domain Eukaryota; kingdom Metazoa; phylum Arthropoda; class Arachnida; order Araneae; family Heptathelidae; genus Ryuthela; species Ryuthela nishihirai. The sequence continues at coordinate 71,338,151 of JAWZYU010000006.1, forward strand.
CGCAAAATAATTGAAAGCCACTTAGTAAAATAATTTTCCTCTTCTAATTAAGAGATATTAGATACTGATTATTAGTATTTCTAAAATTTATTACAGAGAAATTATATACCAACGAAAGTTTTTCCGACAATTTTTTAATCGATGATCTGAAACGTAATTTTTTATAAGAGCAACGTAGAATAATCACAATTATCACGTGATGTAAAGAAAGGGTATATAAAGAGAGGAGAAGAGATCATTCAGAGACGTCACCATGGATAAGTTGTGTGAGTGTATCGATTTCAAGGGAATGATCTGCGAAGTCTGTGGTCAGGTTATGGAGAATTCGTTGCATCTGAAGAATAATCACAGCGTGACGTTCAACAAGAAAAGATTTATAGAATTGAAATCAAAACAGATGGTGAATGACTTATACGACGTCAACGTCGCGACTGTCGTGGCAACAATCACCAACACTGAAGATCTGCATCTGAAAAAGAACTCGTTTAAAAAATGCGGTATTTATATATCCAAGAGCAATGCCGGATCTCTGCTGTGTTTCGAATTCAATGACTTGACTTCGAACAACATTCTGAACGTCTTGAAGAGATTCTCTAAGGAACTCTCGGATTGTTTGAAAAACGTTAAGATCTGTAAGATGGTCGTGAGAGGAATGTGGTTGCCACTACGTCAACAGCAATACCAGTTGATCGACGACAAAAAACAATTTGTCGACGAAATTCGACTAAAGGATGATGACTTAGCTTACATCCATCGCTATCTGAAAAACAGTAAGTTCGAAGAAGTTTACGATTCGTTAATGATTAATTACATACAACGCCAATTTAATTCGGTTCCTTCATGCGTAGTCTGTGCACGAGATATCGATTCTCCCTATCACGGTGTGGAACAGTGTGTGGAATACGATCTCGAGACTTATGTTGAGTTGGTCTATAGACATTTGCCAATATATCGAATGTTCCAAATATCTGCATTCTTCCAAGACGCGGACTGCGTCGAGAGGTGTATTCAGCGTGATCGATTTAGAGTGACACAAAAATCTCTTTCGCAGTTTAAGATGGCTTTGACCAAAATGGCGGTGGATCTCGTTGGTTGGTTGGTTGTTTGGGGTTTTTTGGCGCAAGAGCAACAGGGCTATATTGCGCCAAACAAAAGGATATAAATTGATAAAAGTCATTTGAACCCACAACCAAAGTTAAAAACACACAGAATCATAACAAGAAAGATAAGTAAAAGCACGTGTAAAATCGACAATAAAATGGGTGTATAGGACCCAGTAAAAAACAGAAACAAGCGTAAAATCAAAGTAACAAAGTAAAAAGGTTAATAAACGCATAAAATATCCAGTAAAACGTAAAAAGTCAACAATAACAAGGGGTGTATAGGACCCATGTAAAAAAACAGGTAAAAATCCACTAAAAAGAGAAAATTCATAAACGTGTATAATATCCGGTAAAGCGTAAAAATTCGAAAACAGTAGTTAAAAGTGAATCATCGGATAAAAGATGTCCGAGTGTAAGGGGCTCGGACGTAAAATCGTGAAAGGTAAAAAACAAACGTCGTTCAAGGTTAAAAGCTGGACAAGAAATTAAAATATGTTTAACTGTTAAAATGGTGTCACAAAACTCGCACTTAGGTACTGCGTCCGCCTTAAGTAGAAAAGAGTGAGTTAAAAACGAGTGACCTAAGCGGAGCCGAGCAAGGACAACTTCCTCCTTACGATTCCTGCGAAAACAAGACTGCCACGGTTTGACAATGGGCTTGATCTCGAAGAGCTTGTTAGCAACCTGTTCAGACCAAGATCTCTGCCACTGTGCCCGGAGCTCGATGGTGAAACGCTGCCGGAAATCCACATATGGAACCGGCAACGGAGAGTCGGACAGGGGCGTGGCGGACTTGGCAGCAGCATCTGCCAAGTCATTGCCCCTGATCCCGACATGACCGGGCACCCAACAGAAAAGAATCGTGGTGGTGGCTGCCAGACGATGGAGCTGCTGGCGGATCTTGGAGAGAACAGGGTGAGGCCGATGCCTCACTGAGATCAAAGCCTGTAGCGAGCTAAGCGAGTCGGTGTAAAGCACACACCGACGATGATGCTTAGCTGCTATATGGTCCAAGGCAATGCTGATAGCATGCAACTCAGCAGTGAAGATGGAACACTGCTGTGGGATCTGGTCTGCAATGATTACATCACAGCAGACCATGGCTGATCCCACTGAAGTGCCGGACTTCGAGCCATCTGTGAAGACAGGCAAGAAGTCCGGGTGCACAGCACGATGGCTGGCAAAGAGTTGCCGGTACACACAGTCGGGTGTAAAGGCCTTCCCCGTCCTGCACAGGGAAAAATCGCAGGAAGGGGAAACAGCGAGCCAAGGTGGAAGTGGCTCAGCTGTCGACTGTGCGATGCTATCGAGACTGGTGTTGATGTCTCTGAGGTAGCCTCGGACACGCAAACCAAAAGGACGAATGGCAGTCGGCCGATTAGTGTAAAGCATTTCCCACTTCGGACTGAAAACGCAGTCCCAAGTGGGATGGCCTGGCAGGGATCGCAATTTTGAAGCATACTGCAGGGACAACTGCTGACGGCGAATAGATAAAGATGGTTCATCGGTCTCAACGTAGAGACTCTGGACCGGTGAAGTGCGGAAGGCCCCCGTGCACACACGGAGGGCCTGATGATGGAGGGGGTCCAGCACCTTCACCACCGAATCCCGGGCGGAGTCATACACCTGGGATCCGTAGTCCAGTTTCGACCGGACAAGTGCACGGTAAAGGCGGAGCAAAGAACATCGGTCCGCCCCCCAAGAGAGGGAGGAGAGGACCTTGATGATGTTCAATGCCCGCGTACACTTGGACCTGAGATGTCGAATATGTGGTAAAAAGGTCAATTTCCGGTCGAAGATGAGACCGAGAAACTTGGTCTCCGCCACAACTGGAATGATGGTACCCCCAAGCCGCAGCTCGGGGTCCAGATGAAGATTACGCTTGCGGCAAAAGTGCACACAAGCGGTCTTCTGTGGGGAGAACCGAAACCCATTGGTTGGTTGGTTGGTTGGTTGGTTGTTTTGGGTTTAATGGCGCATTAGCATCTCAGGCTATAATGCGCCAAACAAATGTCAAAATAAATGCTAAAAATCATAAGGCCCACAACCAAATTTAAAAAGTACAATACACATACACAAAAAAGGTAAAACAATAAAAGGAAACATTGGGAACAAGAAACAAATGTATAAATATGTAATAAATATAAAAAGAACCCAGGTGTAAGTGACCTGGGTTATACATGTGAATAAAACTATAGACGAGTAAAATATCCAGTATATTTTAAAAAGTCGAAAACAGTGTTAAAACAGCAATTATCTGATAAAAGATGTCCGAGTGTAAGGGGCTCGGACGGAAAATCGTGAAAGTTAAAAAACATTCTTCGTTCAAGGTTAAAACAAACACAGTCAATTAAAATATGCTTCACAGTTAAAACGGTGTCACAAAACTCGCACTTAGGTACTGCGTCCGCCTTAAGTAGAAAAGAGTGGGTTAAAAACGAGTGACCTAAGCGGAGCCGAGCAAGGACAACTTCCTCCTTACGATTCCTGCGGTAACAAGACTGCCATGGTTTGACGATAGGTTTGATCTCAAAGAGCTTGTTGGTAAGCTGTTCTGACCAAGATCTCTGCCACTGTGCCCGGAGCTCGATGGTGAAACGCTGCCGGAAATCCACATATGGAACCGGCAACGGAGAGTCGGACAGGGGCGTGGCTGACCTGGCAGCAGAATCTGCCAAATCATTGCCCCTGATTCCGACATGACCGGGCACCCAACAGAAGAGAATCGTGGTGGTGGCTGCCAGACGATGGAGCTGCTGGCGGATCTTGGAGAGAACAGGGTGAGGCCGATGCCTCACCGAGATCAAAGCCTGTAGCGAGCTAAGCGAGTCGGTGTAAAGCACACACCGACGATGATGCTTAGCTGCTATATGGTCCAAGGCAATGCTGATAGCATGCAACTCAGCAGTGAAGATGGAACACTGCTGTGGGATCTGGTCTGCAATGATTACATCACAGCAGACCATGGCTGATCCCACTGAAGTGCCGGACTTCGAGCCATCTGTGAAGACAGGCAAGAAGTCCGGGTGCTCAGCACGATGGCTGGCAAAGAGTTGCCGGTACACACAGTCAGGTGTAAAGGCCTTCCCCGTCCTGCACAGGGAAAAATCGCAGGAAGGGGAAACAGCGAGCCAAGGTGGAAGTGGCTCAGCTGTCGACTGTGCGATGCTATCGAGACTGGTGTTGATGTCTCTGAGGTAGCCTCGGACACGCAAACCGAAAGGACGAATGGCAGTCGGCCGATTCTGGTATAACATTTCCCACCTGGGACTGAAAACGCAGTCCCAAGTGGGATGGCCTGGCAGGGATCGCAATTTTGATGCATACTGTAGGGACAACTGCTGACGGCGAATAGATAAAGATGGTTCATCGGTCTCAACGTAGAGACTCTGGACCGGTGAAGTGCGGAAGGCCCCCGTGCACACACGGAGGGCCTGATGATGGAGTGGGTCCAGCACCTTCACCACCGAATCCCTGGCAGAGTCATACACCTGGGATCCGTAGTCCAGTTTCGACCGGACAAGTGCACGGTACAGGCGGAGCAAAGAACATCGGTCCGCCCCCCAAGAGAGGGAGGAGAGGACCTTGATGATGTTCAATGCCCGCGTGCACTTGGACCTGAGATGTCGAATATGTGGAAAAAAGGTCAATTTCCGGTCGAAGATGAGACCGAGAAACTTGGTCTCCGCCACAACTGGAATGATGTTACCCCCGAGCCGCAGCTCGGGGTCCAGATGAAGATTACGCTTGCGGCAAAAGTGCACGCAAGCGGTCTTCTGTGGGGAGAACCGAAACCCATTGGCCGTCGCCCAAACCGAGAGATTGTTCAGGGCAGTTTGCAGTTGTCGTTCAATGACCCTCATGCTGGACGAGGAGCAAAAGATGCTAAAGTCATCAACATAGAGGGCATTTCCTACAGTCGAAGGAAGTTGCCGAGTAATGGAATTTATCTTGACAGCGAAAAGCGTAACACTCAGGACGCAGCCTTGTGGCACCCCCTGTTCTTGGGGGAAAGGCCGCGACAGAGTGTTGCCGACACGGACTCGAAAAATACGAGAAGATAAAAAGTTCGCAATGAAGATCGGCATGTGACCTCGCAAGCCGAAGCTGTGAAGGTCACGAAGAATGCCGAATCTCCATGCCGTGTCGTACGCTTTTTCGATGTCGAAGAAAACTGACACCAGGTGCTCTCGTCTTAAAAAAGAATTCCTGATCGCCGATTCGAGGCGGATCAGGTGGTCTAAAGTAGACCGGTGCCTGCGAAAGCCACACTGGGTGTTGGAAAGAAGGCCGTGATGTTCCAAATACCAGGCCAGCCTGGTATTTACCATCCTTTCCAACACCTTGCAGACGCAGCTCGTCAATGCAATAGGACGATAATTGGAAGGAATCTTGGGATCTTTGCCTGGCTTAGGGAAGGCCAAGACGATGGCCTCCCGCCAGGAGTCCGGAAACTGCTCCTCGATGAAAATACGGTTGAAGATTCGGAGCAGTCGATCCTTACTCGATGGTGAGAGATGTTGGAGCATGGCATAATGGACATTGTCTGGCCCCACAGCAGATGCACGAGAAGTGTGCAGAGCACGGCGAAGCTCCTCCGCTGTGAATGGCCTGTTGTAAGACTCCAGGCCATTCGAATGGAAGGACAGCGGAGAGCGTTCAGCCCTGCTCTTCTGGGCCAGAAACTCGGGGGAGTAGGAGGACAGAGAAGAGATGGTGGAGAATGACTCCCCCAGTATGTCGGCAATTGCTCGAGGCTCAGCAATTGCCTGTCCATTGTGCTCCAGGATCGATAATGAGTGGGACGTGTACTTCCCACCCATCTTCCGGACCTTATCCCACACGACCTTAGAACTGGTCGTGCGTGTGATGGAAGATGTATATTTCTTCCAAGATTCCTTCTGGCTCTGGCGCCGGACGAAACGGGCTTTCGCCCTGGCGCGTTTGAATGCTTCGAGGTTGGGGGACGTCGGATATCTCCGAAACACCCCCCAAGCCTTGTTCTGAGCCTTACGAGCTGCGGTGCAGTCGGGATTCCACCACGGTTTTGGGAACCGTGGAAACCGAGTCGAGGTCTGAGGAATAGTAGAGGCAGCTGCATGGACGATGCAGTCCGTCAACTCCGCCACTGCGACATTGATGGGCTCCTTGCTGACAGAGTGATCATCGAGCTCAGACAAGAGCTCGAAGCCACTCCAATCAGCCCGATCAAGCCTCCACCGGGAGACACGTGAAGGGCTGCAGGGCCCCCCACGAGAGATGGTGCACACCACGGGGAGGTGATCGCTTCCATATGGATTGTCCTCGACCTCCCATGTAAAGAGTGGAAGGATCGAGGAGGAGCAGATGGTGAGGTCAATGGCAGTGAAAGAGCGGGTTGGGGAATGAAAGTAAGTACTGACACCGGTGTTCAACAGGGAGAGAGACGGATCCAGGAGCCACTGCTCCAGGACCCGGCCCCTCCCGTTGGTGTCAGCACTGCCCCAAACTGGACTGTGTCCGTTGAAGTCCCCCATGATGAGGAAGGGGGACGGCAGCTGCGAGACGAGGTCATCAAGGTCGTCCCGGAAAACGATGCTTCCGGGTGGGAGATAGACAGAACAGACAGTCAACGAAAATCCCACAAAGAGGCGGATGGCTACCGCCTCTAAGTTCGTGGTAAGAGGTATGACCTGGAATGGAGAATGGTTGCTCACGAGGACGGCAACACCTCCGTGGGCTGGACCATCTCCATCCCGGTCCCGGCGAACGACAGAAAAGTGCCGGATAGTGGGATTGTTGGCCGTCTGTAAGAATGTCTCCTGAAGGCACACGCAGAGGGGTACGTGTGCCCTCATGAGGACCTTGATGTCGTCAATATTCCTCTGGAATCCACGACAGTTCCATTGAAGGAGTGTGGCCATCTCAGGTCTTGGAAGAATTGGCGGACGACTTACGATTTATTTTAACCGTCGCCAGCGACGGTTTTGGAAAATTGGGGCGGTCGGTGTCCATGTCCTCGGAGTCGTCCGAGCAACACGGATCAGAGACCGCCGAACGAGGAGGTAAAATCTTCTTTTTGGGCCCCGGCGGGGGCCCCTTAGGTTTTGTAGGTCTTGCTGTCTGTGGGCGGGGTGGAGGGGGCCTTCCGGAGGTGGAAGTGGAAGGCACAGACACAGGAATAGAAACCGGTGTCGATGTCGAGATTGACACCGACGTCGGCTTCGCCTGCGTCAAGAGGTACTTAGCAGCAGGCGAGAAAGATTCAGCTGGTGGAACGCTGATGTCGGTCTGCACCGCCACAGAAGCCATCTTAACGATGGGCTTTCCGGCAACCGCACCGGCATAGGAGACCTTGCCAGGTGGGGCAGGCGGTGCAGCGAGCTTTCTCGCCTCTGGATAGCTGATGTTATGTAGGGTCTTGAGGCGCTGTACCTCTTTCTCCTCCAGCCACTTCGGACAGTCGCGGGAGTACGCCGGATGTTCACCACGGCAGTTTACACAGCATGCCTTTTCTGCTGTGCAGTCAGGTTCGAGATGATCCTGACTGCCACAACGAGCACAGGTGGGCTTGCCCCGGCATGCGGTGCGGGCATGACCAAACCTCTGGCATTGAAAGCAACGCAGAGGGTTGGGGATAAATGGCCGCACCTCGCAGTGTAAGTAGCCTGCCTTGATGGAAGTAGGCAGGTGTGGTGTGTTGAAAGTTAGAATAAGTACCCTGGTGGGCTCTAACTTTCCATTACGGCGTGAAGAAACCCGGTGGACTGCTATCACTCCCTGGGCCGAAAGCTCCGAGAGGATTTCCTCCTCAGAAACCTTGAGGAGGCCCCACTCGGAGATCACGCCCCGGGAGGAATTGAGCGTCTTGTGTGGAGTGACTTCGACTGCCACTCCACCAATCGCTGTAACCTTTAATAGAAGCTCCGAATGCTTGGAGCACGCAGTCTCCACCTGCAAGTCACCAGATCTTAGGCGCTTGACAGATTTCGGTTCTCCCGCAAGACCTTGAATACCCTTGTGTATAAAAAACGGGGACATGTCCCCAAGAACCTGATCACCCGTAGAGTGGATGATCAGGAACTTCGGAGACGGAGACACACACGAAGACGAAGGCAAAGACAGAGAATTTGGGGGTTCATGGCGAGCCCTCTTTGCGGCATTGATCGGAGTTTTATGAGTTGGAGAACTCATGTTTGTTTTTAAGAAATTCAGTGCCCGTTGTCCCCACCCACCATGGAGTCCAACAAGGGGACGCCCAGTTGGGCGCCAGGGCTGCCCGGGCACCATACCCACACAGCCAGTGAGCCAAGCCCTCACTACAAAACAAAAAGGAAAAGTAAAAGAGAAATGGTGGGAAACTCGTCGGAGTTCCCACAAAAGAAAAGAAGCAACAAAGCAATAAAGTGTGAGGCAAGAGCTGGCCTCACAAAAGAAAGAAAACTACAAAACTAGTAAATGTGTGGGGAAACTCGCAAACCGTTGTCCGGACGGTGGACAAGGTTACTCACTGAACAGCATAGTTGACCCTAGCAGGACCAGCCCACCAGCCGATTGATCCTGAGGGGGCCGCCCCAGGACCTCCCGTTTACCTGAAGCAGAGGCCAAAGCAGTGTATAGCAGCGGCCCCGGAAGTCGCTGCCCAGCCCCGCGACAGACAGGCTCCCCAATGGCAAAACGGCCAAAGGGGACCCCACCAGTCATGAGCTGGGGAGAGAAGACGGGGACCCCTGAGCAACTGCCAGGATCCTCTTTTCCAGGGACACGGGTCTCCGCGCACGGCAAACACGCGGGCGAGCGTTTAGGACCCTGTGAAGGTAACCGAGCCTGCGGAACCTTCACAGGGTGGTCCCCTCACCACGGACAGGCTCTCGCATCGAGGGGCGAAACCCATTGGCCGTCGCCCAAACCGAGAGATTGTTCAGGGCAGTTTGCAGTTGTCGTTCAATGACCCTCATGCTGGACGATGAGCAAAAGATGCTAAAGTCATCAACATAAAGGGCATTGCCTACAGTCGGAGGAAGTTGCCGTGTAATGGAATTTATCTTGACAGCGAAAAGCGTAACACTCAGGACGCAGTCTTGTGGCACCCCCTGTTCTTGGGGGAAAGGCCGCGATAGAGTGTTGCCGACACGAACTCGAAAAATACGAGAAGATAAAAAGTTTGCAATGAAGATCGGCATGTGACCTCGCAAGCCGAAGCTGTGAAGGTCACGAAGAATGCCGAATCTCCATGCCGTGTCGTACGCTTTTTCGATGTCGAAGAAAACTGACACCAGGTGCTCTCGACGTAAAAAAGAATTCCTGATCGCCGATTCGAGGCGGATCAGGTGGTCTAAAGTAGACCGGTGCCTGCGAAAGCCACACTGGGTGTTGGAAAGAAGGCCGTGATGTTCCAAATACCAGGCCAGCCTGGTATTTACCATCCTTTCCAACACCTTGCAGACGCAGCTCGTCAACGCAATTGGACGATAATTCGAAGGAATCTTGGGATCTTTTCCTGGCTTAGGGAAGGCCAAGACGATGGCCTCCCGCCAGGAGTCCGGAAACTGCTCCTCGATGAAAATACGGTTGAAGAGTCGGAGCAGTCGATCCTTACTCGATGGTGAGAGATGTTGGAGCATGGCATAATGGACATTGTCTGGCCCCACAGCAGATGCACGAGAAGTGTGCAGAGCAAGGCGAAGCTCCTCCGCTGTGAATGGCCTGTTGTAAGACTCCAGGCCATTCGAATGGAAGGACAGCGGAGAGCGTTCGGCCCTGCTCTTCTGGGCCAGAAACTCGGGGGAGTAGGAGGACAGAGAAGAGATGGTGGAGAATGACTCCCCCAGTATGTCGGCAATTGCTCGAGGCGCAGCAATTGCCTGTCCATTGTGCTCCAGGATCGATAATGAGTGGGACGTGTACTTCCCACCCATCTTCCGGACCTTATCCCACACGACCTTAGAACTGGTCGTGCGGGTGATGGAAGATGTATATTTCAACCAAGATTCCTTCTGGCTCTGGCGCCGGACGAAACGGGCTTTCGCCCTGGCGCGTTTGAATGCTTCGAGGTTGGGGGACGTCGGATATCTCCGAAACACCCCCCAAGCCTTGTTCTGAGCCTTACGAGCTGCGGTGCAGTCGGGATTCCACCACGGTTTTGGGAACCGTGGAAACCGAGTCGAGGTCTGAGGAATAGTAGAGGCAGCTGCATGGACGATACAGTCCGTCAACTCCGCCACTGCGACATTGATGGGCTCCTGGCTGACAGAGTGCTCATCGAGCTCAGACAAGAGCTCGAAGCCACTCCAATCAGCCCGATCAAGCCTCCACCGGGAGACACGCGAAGGGCTGCAAGGCCCCCCACGAGAGATGGTACACACCACGGGGAGGTGATCGCTTCCGTAGGGATTGTCCTCGACCTCCCATGTAAAGAGTGGAAGGATCGAGGAGGAGCAGATGGTGAGGTCAATGGCAGTGAATGTGCGGGTTGGGGTGTGAAAGTAGGTACTGACACCGGTGTTCAACAGGGAGAGCAATGGATCCAGGAGACACTGCTCCAAGACCCGGCCCCTCCCGTTGGTGTCAGCACTGCCCCAGAGCGGACTGTGGCCGTTGAAGTCCCCCATGATGAGGAAGGGGGACGGCAGCTGCGAGACGAGGTCATCAAGGTCATCCCGGAAAACGATGCTTCCGGGTGGGAGATAGACAGAACAGACAGTCAACGAAAATCCCACAAAGAGGCGGATGGCGACCGCCTCTAAGTTTGTAGTAAGGGGAATGACCTGGAATGGAGAATGGTTGCTCACGAGGATGGCAACACCCCCGTGAGCTGGACCATCTCCATCCCTGTCCCGGCGAACGAGAGAAAAGTGCCGGATAGTGGGATTGTTGGCTGTCTGCAAGAATGTCTCCTGAAAGCACACGCAAAGGGGTTGGTGTGCCCTCAGGAGGACCTTGATGTCGTCAATATTCCTCTGGAATCCACGACAGTTCCATTGAAGGAGTGTGGCCATCTCAGGTCTTGGAAGAATTGGCGGACGTCTTACGATTTATTTTAACCGTCGCCAGCGACGGTTTAGGAAAATTAGGGCGGTCGGTGTCCATGTCCTCGGAGTCGTCCGAGCAACATGGATCCGAGACCGCCGAACGAGGAGGTAAAATTTTCTTTTTGGGCCCCGGCGGGGGCCCCTTGGGTTTCGTAGGTCTTGCTGTCTGTGGGCGGGGTGGAGGGGGCCTTCCAGAGGTGGAAGTGGAAGGCACAGACACAGGAATAGAAACCGGTGTCGATGTCGAGGTTGACACCAACGTCGGCTTCGCCTGCGTCAAGAGGTACTTGGCAGCAGGCGAGAAAGATTCAGCTGGTGGAACGCTGATGTCGGTCTGCACCGCCACGGAAGCCATCTTAACGATGGGCTTTCCGGCAACCGCACCGGCATAGGAGACCTTGCCAGGTGGGGCAGGCGGTGCAGCGAGCTTTCTCGCCTCTGGATAGCTGATGTTATGAAGGGTCTTGAGGCGCTGTACCTCTTTCTCCTCCAGCCACTTCGGACAGTCACGGGAGTACGCCGGATGTTCACCACGGCAGTTTACACAGCATGCCTTTTCTGCTGTGCAGTCAGGTTCGAGATGATCCTGACTGCCACAACGAGCACAGGTGGGCTTGCCCCGGCATGCGGTGCGGGCATGACCAAACCTCTGGCATTGAAAGCAACGCAGAGGGTTGGGGATAAATGGCCGCACCTCGCAGTGTAAGTATCCTGCCTTGATGGAAGTAGGCAGGCGTGGTGTGTTGAAAGTTAGGATTAGTACCTTGGTGGGCTCTAACTTTCCATTACGGCGTGACGAAACCCGGTGGACTGCGATCACCCCCTGGGCTGAAAGCTCCGAGAGGATTTCCTCCTCAGAAACCTTGAGGAGGCCCCACTCGGAGATCACGCCCCGGGAGGAATTGAGCGTTTTGTGTGGAGTGACTTCGACTGCCACTCCACCAATCGCTGTAACCTTTAATAAAAGCTCCGAGTGCTTGGAGCATGCAGTCTCCACCTGCAAGTCACCAGATCTTAGGCGCTTGACAGATTTCGGCTCTCCCGCAAGACCTTGAATACCCTTGTTGATAAAAAAAGGGGACATGTCCCCAAGAACCTGATCACCCGTAGAGTGGATGATCAGGAACTTCGGAGACGGAGACACACACGAAGACGAAGGCAAAGACAGAGAAGTTGGGGGTTCATGGCGCGCCCTCTTCGCGGCATTGTTCGAAGAATTATGAGTAGGTGTACTCATGGTTGTGTTTAAAAAATTCAGTGCCCGTTGTCCCCACCCACCATGGAGTCCAACAAGGGGACGCCCAGTTGGGCGCCAGGGCTGCCCGGGCACCATACCCACACAGCCAGTGAGCCAAGCCCTCACTACAAAACAAAAAGGAAAAGGAAAAGAGAAACGGTGGGAAACTCGTCGGAGTTCCCACAAAAGAAAAGAAGCAACAAAGCAATAAAGTGTGAGGCAAGAGCTGGCCTCACAAAAGAAAGAAAACTACAAAATTAGTAAATGTGTGGGGAAACTCGCAAACCGTTGTCCGGACGGTGGACAAGGTTACTCACTGAACAGCATAGTTGACCCTAGCAGGACCTGCCCACCAGCCGATTGCTCCTGGGGGGGCCACCCCAGGAGCTCCCGTTTACCGGAAACAGAGGCCAAAGCAGTGTATAGCAGAGGCCCCGGAATCCGCTGCCCAGCCCCGCGACGGACAGGCTCCCCAATGGCAAAACGGCCAAAGAGGACCCCACCAGTCATGAGCTGAGGAGAGAAGACGGGGACCCCCGAGCAACTACCAGGATCCTCCTTTCCCGGGACACGGGTCTCCACGCACGGCAAACACGCGGGCGAGCGTTTAGGACCCTGTGAAGGTAACCGAGCCAGCGGAACCTTCACAGGGTGGTCCCCTCACGGTGGATCTCGAAAAGTTCCATTATTGTAATAATTTGGTTGTTTCGGTGATGTAAAAATGACGGTAAATAAACACTTTTGTATGTGTATTATGATTTATTTTACTCAAAATAGAAGGTTTTGTATATTGAAGACTATTAGGAGAGAAAATATCTGATATTTGCTAGGAATGAGTCAACCACAAGGAATGAAGCAGATGTTTAAAAACACAATCAGGTATTAAGCAAGATGAAAATATTAAGGAAAGAATATTTAGAAAAATTTTATTATTTGCTACAAAAAAAATGTTAAAACGTAAAGAGATATTTTATGTGGTTGGCGAATTTGCTAAGTATTTAACTGGTAAAATTAAAAATATCAATAGAAATTAAAAATATCAATAGAATACATAGCTACGTCGCATAATGATAATATCTCTGTATGACGGAAATTCGATGGATATAATTTTATCGCAATAATTATATGACACGCCAGACTTCTTATTTTGATCGTAAAAATTTTGTTTTAAAATGACAGAAGATGAAATGTTTTCTAAGTTCGATATGGGGTCCATTGTTTATAATGTTGCAAAGAATAAACTTTGGTCTTTTAATAGTTAAAAAACAGATGCAGAAATTAGTGAAATGGATTATTTGAGGAACAGATGCAGTTAGTAAAACGTTAGTAAAACCTTACCTGGATTGATATGTTGGGTGTGCTATGATTTAACTTGGAGCTAATTTTTTTTCCACAGACTGTAAACTTTTGAATGAAGAATAAGAAAATACTTCTAAATTTCACACATTAGGTTTAAAAAAATAACATGCAAGGGTTTATTCAATGGAGAGAGATCAGATGACGCTAAATTATTACAATTGAATGTATTTACACGTTTTTATAACTTTTTTGGAATCCTTTGGATCAAAATAAAACAATTTACCAAAAATAATACCATTTTTTTGTCTGAGGCACGAATTGCTAACTGATTGCTGAGATTTTCTTCCTTGAATGTTGGTTTTTGATGTTGGTTCTTGAATGTATTTTATACCTCAAATGTGAAAATTCAATTGCTCAGAGGTAAAATATATTGCTCATATTGCTGAGAGTATTCGCAAAATAATATTTGAAAGTCACTTAGTAAATTTGAAGGTCATAAACTGTCAATAATGCATTCTAATTTAATCTGTTGACCTGGTTTTTACGAAACTGAACTGAAACTTCTGCCGAAAATTGAAGTATTTAAGAGACACTGTTTCAAGAAATTGAATAATTGCTATCCTGTAAAGCGAAAGGAAAAAACTCTATGGCCTAATGTCATCCTTTTACGGTGATTTCATCAGTTATACCTCGTTATTTTAATTAAAGTATTCATAAACAAAAAATTAATGCGTTGCAATGTGGTGCCATCTATCGTCCAGTATTGGAAAGAGGTGCCTGAAAAAGCTGAGCTTTCGTTGTTCAATATATTTTTGTGTGAAATTCCTTACCAACAAAACCCAAGAATGAGAGTTTGTGAGAATTGCCTGAAAATGAATTATTTTTCATAACTGGATTTTTAACCAACTGGATTTCAACCATTTTTCTATAATTTTGTCCATTTTTTCCAAAATAACAGATTGATATGATGAAATTAGTAAAAAAGAATTTTTAGTAATATGATGAAATTAGTAAAAAAAGAAATTTTAGCAATATTAAACATTTAAAAGTTAAGTACAGACTTCGAGCAGACTTCGAGCATAGACTTCGAGCAGACTTCGATCGAGCAGACTTCGAGCACAGACTTCGAGACTTCGAACAGACTTCGAGCACAGACTTTGAGCACAGACTTCGAGACTTTGAGCAGACTTCGAGACTTCGAACAGACTGCGAGCAGAGACTTCGAACAGACTTCGAGCACAGACTTCAAGCACAGAATTCGAGCAGAGACTTCGAGCAGATTTCGAGCAGAGACTTCGAGCAGATTTCGAGCACAGACTTCGAGCAGACTTCATCTGGAGCAAAATTCTTGGCATAAAATTTGTTATTTTTTAAATTTTTAAATAGAAATGAAAGTAGATAAAAAAATTAATAAGGTGAAAAATATATTGAAGTATTGTTTCATCGATTTAATAAATTGTTATAAATTTATAAAATATATTGATATACAATATTCTGAAAAAATTAGAATTGTTTTAGATAGTTTAAATTTATTTTTACAAACATTAAAGTTGAAATTAAATAGTAAAAAATTAACAAATTAAATTTTAAATATATATTTATAAATTTGAAAGATTGTTTTAATTTGTAAATAATATAAACACTCAAAAAATGTTCAAAATTTTAAAATTGTAAAAAAACTTAATACTTCTTTGGAAAGTTTAAAATTAATGTTAAATATAATAAAAATGAAATTATATAAAATCTCTCTCAAAATTGTGGCGTAATATAAAATTATCGGCAAATCTATAAATTTTGAAATCTGTAATTCCTCTTTTAATTTGAGAGAGATATTTGATTTAAACTGATTGTATTTCTCACCTTATTATTAATATTTTAATCATATGATTGTGATATACAGAAAATATTCATAGCATATTAGTTAGGAAGCTAACAAATGTTACAGCAGGCATACCTAGTGTGAGTTCTTATTGAAACTGTGGTCAGTCATACCTAACCATTTTTGGTCTTAGTAGATTATGTCTTAGGATGAGAAGGTCTGTAAAAGCTAAAAGAAGCCTCTAAGATTCTTCTCTGTACCAATTATGTCTTAGGATGAGAAGGTCTGTAAAAGCTAAAAGAAACCTCTAAGATTCTTCTCTGTACCAATTATGTCTTAGGATGAGAAGGCCTGTGAAAGCTAAAAGAAGCCTCTAAGATTCTTCTCTGTACCAAGCATTGCAATAATAATTAAAAAAAATCATTGTAATAATAATTAAAAAAAATAAAAATACTATAGACTATGCAGAGCAGTGATAAAGTAAAAGGACAGTGTGATGTGCTTGGCTACTGTTCTAAGGGACCTGGGTTCGAGCCCCGGGTAAGGCATGGATGTGTGTGTCGTTTTTCTGCTGATTGGTTGGTTGTTTGGAGTTTTATGGCGCATGAGCTACTAAGGCTATAATGCGCCAGACAAGGTAAAAATATGCTAAAAAACAAATACTCCTCAACCAAAATTAAAAAACAAATGCTCGAAAGGGTAAAAATTAAAACCAACAAGATATATATATAACAGAAATAAAAAGTGAGGTGTAAAACAACAAATGTGTAGATAAATAAATACAGTACAGACAAAGGATAAAACTAGCCCAGGTGTAAATGACCTAGGCAGACGGTGAATAAATTACAAATGATTAAAATTATAATCTGGTAAAATATCCTGTAAACTGTAAAAAGGCAAAAATTGGAGATAAAATGGCACTATCAGATAAAAGATGTCCGAGTGTAAGTGGCTCGGACGTAAAATTGTGAAAATTAAAATACAAACGACGTTCTAGGTTAAAACAAGGACATTCAATTAAAATATGTTTGATTGTTAAAATGGTGTCACAAAACTCGCACTTAGGCACGTCGTCCGCCCGTAAAAGAAACGAATGAGTAAGAAACGAGTGACCTAAGCGGAGCCGAGCAAGTACAACTTCCTCCTTGCGATTCCTGCGGTAACAAGACTGCCATGGTTTGATGATAGGTTTGATCTCGAAGAGCTTGTTGGTAAGCTGTTCCGACCAAGATCTCTGCCACTGTGCCCGGAGCTCGGTGGTAAAACGCTGCCGGAAATCCAGATATGGAACCGGCAACGGAGAGTCGGACAGGGGCGTGGCTGACTTGGCAGCAGCATCTGCCAAGTCATTGCCCCTGATACCGACGTGACCGGGCACCCAACAGAAATGGATGGTGGTGGTGGCTGCCAGACGATGTAGCTGCTGGCGGATCTTAGTAAGAACAGGGTGAGGTCGATGCCTCACCGAGATCAAAGCCTGTAGCGAGCTAAGCGAGTCGGTGTAAAGCACACACCGACGATGATGCTTAGTCGCCACGTGGTCCAAGGCGAGGCTGATAGCGTGCAACTCTGCGGTGAAGATGGAACACTGCAGTGGGATCTGGTCTGCAATGATTACATCACAGCAGACCATGGCTGATCCCACCGAAGTGCCGGACTTCGAGCCATCTGTAAAGACAGGCAAGAAGTCCGGGTGCTCAGCACGATGGCTGGCAAAGAGTTGCCGGTACACACAGTCGGGTGTAAAGGCCTTCCCCGTCCTGCACAGGGAAAAATCGCAGGAAGGGGAAACAGCGAGCCAAGGTGGAAGTGGCTCAGCTGTCGACTGTGCAACGCTATCGAGACTGGTGTTGATGTCTCTGAGGTAGCCTCGGACACGCAAACCAAAAGGACGAATGGCAGTCGGCCGATTAGTGTAAAGCATTTCCCACTTCGGACTGAAAACGCAGTCCCAAGTGGGATGGCCAGGCAGGGATCGCAATTTAGACGCATATTGTAGGGACAACTGCTGACGGCGAAGAGATAAAGAAGGTTCGTCGGTCTCAACGTAAAGACTCTGAACCGGTGAGGTGCGGAAGGCTCCCGTGCAAACACGGAGGGCCTGATGATGGAGGGGGTCCAGCACCTTCACCATCGAATCCCGGGCCGAGTCGTACACCTGGGATCCGTAGTCCAGTTTCGATCGGACAAGTGCACGGTACAGGCGGAGCAAAGAACATCGGTCCGCCCCCCAAGAGAGGGAGGAGAGGACCTTGACGATGTTCAATGCCCGCGTGCACTTGGACCTGAGATGACGTATGTGAGATAAAAAGGTCAATTTCCGATCGAATATGAGACCGAGAAACTTGGTCTCCGCCACAACTGGAATGATGTTACCCCCGAGCCGCAGCTCGGGATCCAGGTGAAGATTACGCTTGTGGCAAAAGTGCACACAAGCGGTCTTCTGTGGGGAGAACCGAAACCCGTTTGCCGTCGCCCAAACCGATAGATTGTTCAGGGCAATTTGCAGTTGTCTTTCAATGACCCTCATGCTGGATGATGAGCAAAAGATGCTAAAGTCATCAACATAGAGGGCATTGCCTACTGATGGAGGAAGTTGTCTAGTAATTGAATTAATCTTGACAGCGAAAAGCGTAACACTCAGAACGCAGCCTTGTGGCACCCCCTGTTCTTGGGGGTACGGCCGCGACAGAGTGTTACCGACACGGACACGAAAAGAGCGTGTCGATAAGAAGTTGGAGATGAAGATCGGCATGTGACCTCTCAAGCCGAAGCTGTGGAGGTCACGAAGAATGCCGAATCTCCAAGCCGTGTCGTACGCTTTTTCGATGTCGAAGAAAATTGACACCAGGTGCTCTCTACGTAAAAATGAATTTCTGATAGCCGATTCGAGGCGTATCAGATGGTCAAGAGTTGACCGTTGCCTGCGAAAGCCACACTGGGTGTTGGAAAGAAGGTTGTGATGTTCTAAATACCAGATGAGTCTGGCATTTACCATTCTTTCCAACACCTTGCACACGCAGCTCGTCAATGCGATTGGACGATAATTGGAAGGAATCTTGGGATCTTTGCCTGGCTTGGGGAAGGCCAAGACGATGGCCTCCCGCCAGGAGTCCGGAAACTGCTCCTCGAGAAAAATGCGATTGAAGAGATGGAGCAGCCGATCCTTACTGGATGGTGAAAGATGTTGGAGCATGGCATAATGGACATTGTCCGGCCCTACAGCAGAGGCACGAGAAGAGTGCAGAGCAAGGCGAAGCTCCTCCGCTGTGAATGGCCTGTTGTAAGGCTCCAGGCCACTCGAGTGGAAAGACAGCGGAGAGCGTTCCGCCCTGCCCTTCTGGGCCAGAAACTCGGGGGAGTAAGAAGAAGAAGAAGAGATGGAGGAGAACGACTCCCCCAGAGTATCGGCAATTGCTTTGGGATCAGCAATTGCCTGTCCATTGTGCTCCAGGATCGATAACAAGTGGGACGTGTAGTTCCCACTCATCTTCCGGACTTTATCCCACACGACCTTAGAACTAGTCGTGCGGGTGATAGAAGATGTATACTTGATCCAAGATTCCTTCTGGCTCTGGCGTCGGACGAAACGAGCTTTCGCCCTGGCGCGTTTGAAATTTTCGAGGTTGGGGGTTGTCGGATATCTCCGAAACACCCCCCAAGCCTTGTTCTGAGCCTTACGAGCTGCGGTGCAATCTGGATTCCACCACGGTTTCGGAAAGCGAGGAAACCGTGTAGAAGTTTGAGGAATCGTTGATGCAGCTGCATCTACGATACAGTCCGTTATCTCCGCTACTGCCACATTGATTGGCTCCTGGCTGACGGAGTGGTCGTCGAGCTCAGAGAGCAGCTCGAAACCACCCCAGTCAGCCCGATCCAGCCTCCACCGTGAAACGCGTGAAGGGCTGCAAGGCCCCCCACGGGAGATGGTGCACACCACGGGGAGGTGATCGCTTCCGTAAGGGTTGTCCTCGACCTCCCATGTAAAGAGTGGAAGGATCGAGGAGGAGCAGATGGTAAGGTCAATGGCAGTGAAAGTGCGGGTTGGGGAGTGAAAGTAAGTACTGACACCGGTGTTCAACAGGGAGAGAGAAGGATCCAGGAGCCACTGCTCCAGGACCCCACCCCTCCCGTTGGTGTCAGCACTGCCCCAAAGTGGACTGTGTCCGTTGAGGTCCCCCATAATGAGGAAGGGGGACGGCAGCTGCGAGACGAGATCATCAAGGTCTTCCTGGAAGACGATGCTCCCAGGGGGAAGATATACAGAGCAGACAGTCAGCGAGAACCCCACGAAGAGACGGATGGCTACCGCCTCTAAGTTGGTGGTGAGGTTTACGACCTGGAATGGAGAATGGTTGCTCACGAGGATGGCGACACCCCCGCGAGCTGGACCATCTCCATCCCGGTCCCGGCGAACCAGTGAAAAGTGCCGGATCGTGGGATCTGTGACTGGCTGCAAGTATGTCTCCTGCAGGCACACACAGATGGGCTGGTGTGCCTGAAGGAGGGCCTTGATGTCGTCTAGATTCCTCTGGAATCCACGACAATTCCATTGTAGGAGTGTGGCCATCTCAGGACTTAGAAGAGTGGGCGGACGACGTGTTTCTATTCAACTTAACCGCCGCGGAGGACGGTTTAGTGAATAGGGGGCGGTCGGTATCCATGTCCTCGGAATCGTCCGAGGGGCATGGATCGGTGACCGCCCTTTGCGGTGCTGTTATTTTCTTTTTTGGCCCCGGTGGGGGCCCCTTCGGTTTGGAAGGTCTTGCTGTCTGAGGACGGGAGGGAGGAGGCCTTCCGGTGGAGGTGGAAGGCTGAGCTGCAGGAATGGAAACCGGGGTTGATGTCGAAGTCGACACCACCCTCGGTCTCGCCTGCGTGAGGAGGTACTTCGCAGCTGGCGAGAAAGACTCAGTAGGTGGTACACTGATGTCAGTCTGCACCGCAACCGAAGTCATTGGAACGATGGGCTTTCCAATGACTGCACTGGCATAGGAAACCTTGCCAGGCGGGGCGGGCGGTGCAGCAAGCTTTCTCGCTTCAGCATACGAGATGTTGTTGATGACTTTGAGGCGTTGTACCTCCTTTTCCTCCTTCCACTTCGGACAGTCGCGGGAGTACGCCGGATGTTCGCCACTGCAGTTCACACAGCATGCCTTTTCAGCTGTGCAGTCAGGATCGAGATGATCCTTACTGCCACAGCGAGCACAGGTGGGCTTGCCCCTGCATGCTGTGCGGGCATGACCGTATATCTGACACTGAAAACAGCGCAGAGGATTTGGGATATACGGCCGAACCTCACAATGTAAATAACCTGCCTTGATGTAAGAAGGCAGGCGTGGCGTATTGAATGTCACAATCAACACCCGGGTGGGTGTTAATTTTCCATCACGGCGTGTCGAAACCCGGTGGACCGCTGTTACTCCTTGAGGTGTGAGCTCCGAGAGGATTTCCTCCTCAGTGACTTTGAGGAGGCCCCACTCGGTGATCACACCCCGAGAGGAATTCAAAGTTTTATGGGGAGTGACTTCGACAGCCACCCCACCAATTTCTTTGACTTTCAGGAGTAGTTCGGAGTGTTTCGAACAAGCGGTCTCAACCTGTAAGTCGCCAGATCGTAAGCGCTTAACGGATTTCGGCTCTCCCGCAAGACCTTTCAAACCTTTATTCACAAAAAATGGGGACATGTCCCCAAGTACCTGATCACCCGTGGAGTGGATGATCAGGAACTTTGGGAACGAAGACACAGACACAGAAGAAGACGGCAGTGATAACGTAGACGAAGAAGACGGGGGTTCATGTCGAGCCCTCTTGTTTGCAATGATCGAATTTTCCTCACTCTCTCTCATGTTTATTTTAGTGTGGTTCAGTGCCCGCTGTCCCCACCCTCCACGGAGCCCAACAAGGGGACGCCCAGTCAGGCGCCAGGGCTACGTAGGCACTATACCCACACAGACAGTGAGCCAAGCCCTCACAAATAAATACAAAGAAAATAAAAAGAGAAATGTGCAGAACAAAAACGTTCTACACAAATGAAACAAAGCGCAAAAATAAGAATATTGTGACTGCCAAACTGGCAGCACAAAGAAAGGATAACGACAAAAGGAAAATAATATGTGAGGAGACTTGTAAACCTGTACCCGGACCGTGGGCAAGGTTACTCACCGCTCTGCACGGTTGACCCTAGCAGGTCCTGCCCACCAGCCGATTGCTCCTGGGGGGGCCACCCCAGGAGCTCCCGTTTACCGGAAGCAGAGGCCAAAGCAGTGTATAGCAGAGGCCCCGGAATCCGCTGCCCAGCCCCGCGACGGACAGGCTCCCCAATGGCAAGACGGCCAATGGGGACCACGCCAGTCATGAGCTGAGGAGAGAAGACGGGGACCCCCGAGCAACTACCAGGATCCTCCTTTCCCGGGACACGGGTCTCCACGCACGGCAAACACGTGGGCGAGCGTTTAGGACCCTGCGAAGGTAGCCGAGCCAGCGGAACCTTCACAGGGTGGTCCCCCTCACCGCGTACAGGCGCTCACACCGAGGGGGTTTTCTGCTGAGGTCTTGCCATCCTCTCAGATCCCCTACTGTGGCATATAAACTGACAGGCTTATGTCAGACCTCTGTGGCAAGCAGCTGCTTGAGGGGGGGATGTTTATTTTATCCGTCCCGTGGCTGAGTGGTTAGCTCGCTTGGCTAATGATCTACGGGTTGGTTGGTTGGTTGTTTGGGGTTTTTTGGCGCAATAGCAACTAAGGCTATATTGCGCCAAACAAACGATAAAAAGGGTAAAATAACCGGTAAAGCATAAAAAGTCAAAAACAGTAGTTAAAAGTGAATCATCAGATAAAAGTTGTCCGAGTGTAAGGGGCTCGGACGTAAAATCATCGAAGTTAAAAAACAAACGTCGTTCAAGGTTAAAACAATGACATTCAATTAAAATATGTTTAACGGTTAAAACGGTGTCACAAAACTCGCACTTAGGTACTGCATCCGCCTGAAGAAGAAATGAGTGTGTCAAAAACGAGTGACCTAAGCGGAGCCGAGCAAGGACAACTTCCTCCTTACGATTCCTGCGAAAACAAGACTGCCACGGTTTGACAATGGGCTTGATCTCGAAGAGCTTGTTAGCAACCTGTTCAGACCAAGATCTCTGCCACTGTGCCCGGAGCTCGATGGTGAAACGCTGCCGGAAATCCACATATGGAACCGGCAACGGAGAGTCGGACAGGGGCGTGGCTGACCTGGCAGCAGAATCTGCCAAGTCGTTGCCCCTGATCCCGACATGACCGGGCACCCAACAGAAGAGAATCGTGGTGGTGGCTGCCAGACGATGGAGCTGCTGGCGGATCTTGGAGAGAACAGGGTGAGGCCGATGCCTCACCGAGATCAAAGCCTGTAGCGAGCTAAGCGAGTCAGTGTAAAGCACACACCGATGATGATGCTTAGCTGCTATATGGTCCAAGGCAATGCTGATAGCATGCAACTCAGCAGTGAAGATGGAACACTGCTGTGGGATCTGGTCTGCAATGATTACATCACAGCAGACCATGGCTGATCCCACTGAAGTGCCAGACTTCGAGCCATCTGTGAAGACAGGCAAGCAGTCCGGGTGAGCAGCACGATGGCTGGCAAAGAGTTGCCGGTACACACAGTCGGGTGTAAAGTTGGTTTGGTTGTTTGGGGTTTAATGGCGCATCGGCAACAAGGCCATAATGCGCCAAACAAAAGACAATATAAAAGATAAAAAACATGGAACCCCGTAACCAAAATTTAAAATACATTTTTAACATTGTACATTGGTAAAACAACAGAAAACAATTGTATATGAACAGAGTAAAACAAGTGTAGAAATATTAAATAAAATAATCCCAGGTGTAAGAGACCTGGGGTAAATAATGCATATATTAAGGTAAAATCAAATTCGGTTAAAATATCCACAATATTTCAAATAGCTAAAAACTGGAGATAAAATGCAATGATCAGATAAAAGATGTCCGAGTGTAAGAGGCTCGGACATAAAATTATGAAAGCTAAAATAACATTGACGTTCGAAATTAAAACACGGACATTCGACTAAAATATGTTTAATTGTTAAAATGGTGTCACAAAACTCGCACTTAGGTACGTCGTCCGCCCGTAAAAGAAACGAATGAGTAATAAACGAGTGACCTAAGCGGAGCCGAGCAAGTACAACTTCCTCCTTGCGATTCCTGCGGTAACAAGACTGCCATGGTTTGACGATAGGTTTGATCTCAAAGAGCTTGTTTGTAAGCTGTTCTGACCAAGATCTCTGCCACTGTGCCCGGATCTCGGTGGTAAAACGCTGCCGGAAATCCAGATAGGGAACCGGCAACGGAGAGTCGGACAGGGGCGTGGCTGACTTGGCAGCAGCATCTGCCAAGTCGTTGCCCCTAATCCCGACGTGACCGGGCACCCAACAGAAATGGATGGTGGTGGTGGCTGCCAGACGATGTAGTTGCTGGCGGATCTTAGTAAGAACAGGGTGAGGCCGATGCCTCACCGAGATCAAAGCCTGTAGCGAACTAAGCGAGTCGGTGTAAAGCACACACCGACGATGATGCTTAGTCGCTACATGGTCCAAGGCGAGACTGATAGCGTGCAACTCTGCAGTGAAGATGGAACACTGCAGTGGGATCTGGTCTGCAATGATTACATCACAGCAGACCATGGCCGATCCCACCGATGTGCCGGACTTCGAGCCATCTGTGAAGACAGGCAAGAAGTCCGGGTACTCAGCACGATGGCTGGCAAAGAGTTGCCGGTACACACAGTCGGGTGTAAAGGCCTTCCCCGTCCTGCACAGGGAAAAATCGCAGGAAGGGGAAACAGCGAGCCAAGGTGGAAGTGGCTCAGCTGTCGACTGTGCAACGCTATCGAGACTGGTGTTGATGTCTCTGAGGTAGCCTCGGACACGCAAACCAAAAGGACGAATGGCAGTCGGCCGATTAGTGTAAAGCATTTCCCACTTCGGACTGAAAACGCAGTCCCAAGTGGGATGGCCAGGCAGGGATCGCAATTTAGAAGCATAATGTAGGGACAACTGCTGACGGCGAAGAGATAAAGACGGTTCGTCGGTCTCAACGTAAAGACTCTGGACCGGTGAGGTGCGGAAGGCTCCCGTGCAAACACGGAGAGCCTGATGATGGAGGGGGTCCAGCACCTTCACCACCGAATCCCGGGCCGAGTCGTACACCTGGGATCCGTAGTCCAGTTTCGATCGGACAAGTGCACGGTACAGGCGGAGCAAAGAACATCGGTCCGCCCCCCAAGAAAGGGAGGAGAGGACCTTGACGATGTTCAATGCCCGCGTGCACTTGGACCTGAGATGACGTATGTGTGGTAAAAAGGTCAATTTCCGATCGAATATGAGACCGAGAAACTTGGTCTCCGCCACAACTGGAATGATGTTACCCCCGAGCCGCAGCTCGGGATCCAGATGAAGATTACGCTTGTGGCAAAAGTGCACACAAGCGGTCTTCTGTGGGGAGAACCGAAACCCGTTTGCCGTCGCCCAAACCGAAAGATTGTTCAGGGCAATTTGCAGTTGTCTTTCAATGACCCTCATGCTGGAAGATGAGCAAAAGATGCTAAAGTCGTCAACATAGAGGGCATTGCCTACGGATGGAGGAAGTTGTCTAGTTATGGTTGTTTAGGGTTTTATGGCGCATCAGCATCTACGGCTATAATGCGCCAAACGAAAGTCCAAAAAGTAAAAAGATAAAAATCATGAAACCCTGAACCAATATGTTAAAAGATAAATTACAAATATAACAAGAAAAATGTAAAACAATAAAATCCCACGTTCGGATTAACAGTAAAGAAATGTAGAAATATGTTAAAAAAAGAAATAAAAGTAACCCAGGTAAAAGCAATCTAGGTTAAATATATATATATAAAATTGAAGAGTAAAAAACTATAGGCGAGTAAAATATCCAGTAAATCTTAAAAATCTAAATACAGAGGTAAAAGAACAGTTATCAGATAACAAATGTCCGAGTGTAAGGGGCTCGGACATAAAATCGTGAAAATTAAAAAACAAACGCCGTTCAAAATTAAAACATGGACATGAGATTAAAATGTGTTTGATTGTTAAAATGGTGTCACAAAACTCGCACTTGGGTACGTCGTCCGCCCGTAAAAGAAACGAATGAGTAATAAACGAATGACCCAAGCGGAGCCGAGCAAGTACAACTTCCTCCTTGCGATTCCTGCGGTAACAAGACTGCCATGGTTTGATGATAGGTTTGATCTCGAAGAGCTTGTTGGTAAGCTGTTCCGACCAAGATCTCTGCCACTGTGCCCGGAGCTCGGTGGTAAAACGCTGCCGGAAATCCAGATATGGAACCGGCAACGGAGAGTCGGACAGGGGCGTGGCTGACTTGGCAGCAGCATCTGCCAAGTCGTTGCCCCTGATACCGATGTGACCGGGCACCCAACAGAAATGGATGGTGGTGGTGGCTGCCAGACGATGTAGCTGCTGGCGGATCTTAGTAAGAACAGGGTGAGGTCGATGCCTCACCGAGATCAAAGCCTGTAGCGAGCTAAGCGAGTCGGTGTAAAGCACACACCGACGATGATGCTTAGTCGCCACGTGGTCCAAGGCGAGGCTGATAGCGTGCAACTCTGCGGTGAAGATGGAACACTGCAGTGGGATCTGGTCTGCAATGATTACATCACAGCAGACCATGGCCGATCCCACCGAAGTGCCGGACTTCGAGCCATCTGTAAAGACAGGCAAGAAGTCCGGGTGCTCAGCACGATGGCTGGCAAAGAGTTGCCGGTACACACAGTCGGGTGTAAAGGCCTTCCCCGTCCTGCACAGGGAAAAATCGCAGGAAGGGGAAACAGCGAGCCAAGGTGGAAGTGGCTCAGCTGTCGACTGTGCAACGCTATCGAGATTGGTGTTGATGTCTCTGAGGTAGCCTCGGACACGCAAACCAAAAGGACGAATGGCAGTCGGCCGATTAGTGTAAAGCATTTCCCACTTCGGACTGAAAACGCAGTCCCAAGTGGGATGGCCAGGCAGGGATCGCAATTTAGACGCATATTGTAGGGACAACTGCTGACGGCGAAGAGATAAAGAAGGTTCGTCGGTCTCAACGTAAAGACTCTGAACCGGTGAGGTGCGGAAGGCTCCCGTGCAAACACGGAGGGCCTGATGATGGAGGGGGTCCAGCACCTTCACCACCGAATCCCGGGACGAGTCGTACACCTGGGATCCGTAGTCCAGTTTCGATCGGACAAGTGCACGGTACAGGCGGAGCAAAGAACATCGGTCCGCCCCCCAAGAGAGGGAGGAGAGGACCTTGACGATGTTCAATGCCCGCGTGCACTTGGACCTGAGATGACGTATGTGAGATAAAAAGGTCAATTTCCGATCGAATATGAGACCGAGAAACTTGGTCTCCGCCACAACTGGAATGATGTTACCCCCGAGCCGCAGCTCGGGATCCAGGTGAAGATTACGCTTGTGGCAAAAGTGCACACAAGCGGTCTTCTGTGGGGAGAACCGAAACCCGTTTGCCGTCGCCCAAACCGATAGATTGTTCAGGGCAATTTGCAGTTGTCTTTCAATGACCCTCATGCTGGACGAAGAGCAAAAGATGCTAAAGTCATCAACATAGAGGGCATTGCCTACTGATGGAGGAAGTTGTCTAGTAATAGAATTAATCTTGACAGCGAAAAGCGTAACACTCAGAACGCAGCCTTGTGGCACCCCCTGTTCTTGGGGGTACGGCCGCGACAGAGTGTTACCGACACGGACACGAAAAGAGCGTGTCGATAAGAAGTTGGAGATGAAGATCGGCATGTGACCTCTCAAGCCGAAACTGTGGAGGTCACGAAGAATGCCGAATCTCCAAGCCGTGTCGTACGCTTTTTCGATGTCGAAGAAAATGGACACCAGGTGCTCTCTACGTAAAAAGGAATTCCTGATCGCCGATTCGAGGCGGATCAGGTGGTCAAGAGTTGACCGTTGCCTGCGAAAGCCACACTGGGTGTTGGAAAGAAGGTTGTGGTGTTCTAAATACCAGATGAGTCTGGCATTTACCATTCTTTCCAACACCTTGCACACGCAGCTCGTCAATGCGATGGGACGATAATTAGAAGGAATCTTGGAATCTTTCCCTGGCTTGGGGAAGGCCAAGACGATGGCCTCCCGCCAGGAGTCCGGAAACTGCTCCTCGAGAAAAATGCGATTGAAGAGATGGAGCAGCCGATCCTTACTCGATGGTGAAAGATGTTGGAGCATGGCATAATGGACATTGTCCGGCCCTACAGCAGAGGCACGAGAAGAGTGCAGAGCAAGGCGAAGCTCCTCCGCTGTGAATGGCCTGTTGTAAGGCTCCAGGCCATTCGAGTGGAAAGACAGCGGAGAGCGCTCCGCCCTGCCCTTCTGGGCCAGAAACTCGGGGGAGTAAGAGGAAGACGAAGAGATGGAGGAGAACGACTCCCCCAGAGTGTCGGCAATTGCTTTGGGATCAGCAATTGCCTGTCCATTGTGCTCCAGGATCGATAACGAGTGGGACGTGTAGTTCCCACTCATCTTCCGGACTTTATCCCACACGACCTTAGAACTAGTCGTGCGGGTGATGGATGAGGTATACTTGATCCAAGATTCCTTCTGGCTCTGGCGGCGGACGAAACGTGCTTTCGCCCTGGCGCGTTTGAAATTTTCAAGGTTGGGGGACGTCGGATATCTCCGAAACACCCCCCAAGCCTTGTTCTGAGCCTTACGAGCTGCGGTGCATTCTGGATTCCACCACGGTTTCGGAAAGCGAGGAAACCGTGTAGAAGTTTGAGGAATCGTTGATGCAGCTGCATCTACGATACAGTCCGTTATCTCCGCTACTGCCACATTGATTGGCTCCTGGCTGACAGAGTGGTCGTCGAGCTCAGAGAGCAGCTCGAAACCACCCCAGTCAGCCCGATCGAGCCTCCACCGCGAGACGCGTGAAGGGCTGCAAGGCCCCCCACGGGAGATGGTGCACACCACGGGGAGGTGATCGCTTCCGTACGGGTTGTCCTCGACCTCCCATGTAAAGAGTGGAAGGATCGAGGAGGAGCAGATGGTGAGGTCAATGGCAGTGAAAGTGCGGGTTGGGGAGTGAAAGTAAGTACTGACACCGGTGTTCAACAGGGAGAGAGAAGGATCCACGAGCCACTGCTCCAGGACCCCGCCCCTCCCGTTGGTGTCAGCACTGCCCCAAAGTGGACTGTGTCCGTTGAGGTCCCCCATAATGAGGAAGGGGGACGGCAGCTGCGAGACGAGATCATCAAGGTCTTCCTGGAAGACGATGCTCCCAGGTGGAAGATATACAGAGCAGACAGTCAGTGAGAACCCCACGAATAGACGGATGGCTACCGCCTCTAAGTTGGTAGTGAGGGGTACGACCTGGAATGGAGAATGGTTGCTCACGAGGATGGCGACACCCCCGCGAGCTGGACCATCTCCATCCCGGTCCCGGCGAACTAGTGAAAAGTGCCGGATCGTGGGATCTGTGACTGGCTGCAAGTATGTCTCCTGCAGGCACACACAGATGGGCTGGTGTGCCTGAAGGAGGGCCTTGATGTCGTCAAGATTCCTCTGGAATCCACGACAATTCCATTGTAGGAGTGTGGCTATCTCAGGACTTAGAAGAGTGGGCGGACGACGAATTCCTATTCAACTTCACCGCCGCAGAGGACGGTTTAGTGAATAGGGGGCGGTCGGTATCCATGTCCTCGGAATCGTCCGAGGGACATGGATCGGTGACCGCTCTTTGTGGCGCTGTTATTTTCTTTTTCGGCCCCGGTGGGGGCCCCTTCGGTTTTGAAGGTCTTGCTGTCTGAGGACGGGGAGGAGGAGGCCTTCCGGTGGAGGTGGAAGGCTGTGTTGCAGGAATGGAAACCGGGGTTGATGTCGAAGTCGACACCACCCTCGGTCTCGCCTGCGTGAGGAGGTACTTCGCAGCTGGCGAGAAAGACTCAGTAGGTGGTACACTGATGTCGGTCTGCACCGCAACCGAAGTCATTGGAACGATGGGCTTTCCAATGACTGCACTGGCATAGGAAACCTTGCCAGGTGGGGCGGGCGGTGCAGCAAGCTTTCTCGCTTCAGCATACGAGATGTTGTTGATTACTTTGAGGCGTTGTACCTCCTTTTCCTCCTTCCACTTCGGACAGTCGCGGGAGTACGCCGGATGTTCGCCACTGCAGTTCACACAGCATGCCTTTTCTGCTGTGCAGTCAGGATCGAGATGATCCTTACTGCCACAGCGAGCACAGGTGGGCTTGCCCCTGCATGCTGTGCGGGCGTGACCGTATATCTGACACTGAAAACAGCGCAGAGGGTTTGGGATATACGGCCGAACCTCACAATGTAAGTATCCTGCCTTGATGTAAGAAGGCAGGCGTGGCGTGTTGAATGTAACAATTAACACCCGGGTGGGTGTTAATTTCCCATCACGGCGTGTCGAAACCCGGTGGACCGCTGTTACTCCTTGAGGTGTGAGCTCCGAGAGGATTTCCTCCTCAGTGACTTTGAGGAGGCCCCACTCGGTGATCACACCCCGAGAGGAATTCAAAGTTTTATGGGGAGTGACTTCGACAGCCACCCCACCAATTTCTTTGACTTTCAGGAGCAGTTCAGAGTGTTTAGAACAAGCGGTCTCAACCTGCAAGTCGCCAGATCGTAAGCGCTTGACGGATTTCGGCTCTCCCGCAAGACCTTTTAAACCTTTATTTACAAAAAAAGGGGACATGTCCCCAAGTACCTGATCACCCGTGGAGTGGATGATCAGGAACTTTGGGAACGAAGACACAGACACAGAAGAAGACGGCAGTGATAACGTAGACGAAGAAGACGGGGGTTCATGTCGAGCCCTCTTGTTTGCAATGATCGAATTTTCCTCACTCTCTCTCATGTTTATTTTAGTGTGGTTCAGTGCCCGCTGTCCCCACCCTCCACGGAGCCCAACAAGGGGACGCCCAGTCGGGCGCCAGGGCTACGCAGGCACTATACCCACACAGACAGTGAGCCAAGCCCTCACAAATAAATACAAGGAAAATGAAAAGAGAAATGTGCAGAACAAAAACGTTCTACACAAAAGAAACAAAGCGTAAAATAACAAAATTGTGAATGGCCAACCTGGCCTCACAAAGAAAAGATAACGACAAAAGGAAAATAAGTTGTGAGGAAACTTGTAAACCTGTACCCGGACCGTGGGCAAGGTTACTCACCGCTCTGCACGGTTGACCCTAGCAGGACCTGCCCACCAGCCGATTGCTCCTGGGGGGGCCACCCCAGGAGCTCCCGTTTACCGGAAGCAGAGGCCAAAGCAGTGTATAGCAGAGGCCCCGGAATCCGCTGCCCAGCCCCGCGACAGACAGGCTCCCCAATGGCAAGACGGCCAATGGGGACCACGCCAGTCATGAGCTGAGGAGAGAAGACGGGGACCCCCGAGCAACTACCAGGATCCTCCTTTCCCGGGACACGGGTCTCCGCGCACGGCAAACACGCGGGCGAGCGTTTAGGACCCTGCGAAGGTAACCGAGCCAGCGGGAACCTTCACAGGGTGGTCCCCCTCACCACGTACAGGCGCTCACACCGAGGGGGTGTCTAGTTATGGAATTAATCTTGACAGCGAAAAGCGTAACACTCAGAACGCAGCCTTGTGGCACCCCCTGTTCTTGGGGGTACGGCCGCGACAGAGTGTTACCGACACGGACACGAAAAGAGCGTGTCGATAAGAAGTTGGAGATGAAGATCGGCATGTGACCTCTCAAGCCGAAGCTGTGGAGGTCACGAAGAATGCCGAATCTCCAAGCCGTGTCGTACGCTTTTTCGATGTCGAAGAAAATTGACACCAGGTGCTCTCTACGTAAAAAAGAATTCCTGATAGCCGATTCGAGGCGTATCAGGTGGTCAAGAGTTGACCGTTGCCTGCGAAAGCCACACTGGGTGTTGGAAAGAAGGTTGTGGTGTTCTAAATACCAGATGAGTCTGGCATTTACCATTCTTTCCAACACCTTGCACACGCAGCTCGTCAATGCGATGGGACGATAATTAGAAGGAATCTTGGGATCTTTGCCTGGCTTGGGGAAGGCCAAGACGATGGCCTCCCGCCAGGAGTCCGGAAACTGCTCCTCGAGAAAAATGCGATTGAAGAGATGGAGCAGCCGATCCTTACTCGATGGTGAAAGATGTTGGAGCATGGTATAATGGACATTGTCCGGCCCTACAGCAGAGGCACGAGAAGAGTGCAGAGCAAGGCGAAGCTCCTCCGCTGTGAATGGCCTGTTGTAAGGCTCCAGGCCATTCGAGTGGAAAGACAGCGGAGAGCGCTCCGCCCTGCCCTTCTGGGCCAGAAACTCGGGGGAGTAAGAGGAAGACGAAGAGATGGAAGAGAAGGACTCCCCCAGAGTGTCGGCAATTGCCTCGGGATCAGCAATTGCCTGTCCATTGTGCTCCAGGATCGATAACGAGTGGGACGTGTAGTTCCCACTCATCTTCCGGACTTTATCCCACACGACTTTAGAAGTAGTCGTGCGGGTAATAGAAGATGTATACTTGATCCAAGATTCCTTCTGGCTCTGGCGTCGGACGAAACGAGCTTTCGCCCTGGCGCGCTTGAAATTTTCGAGGTTGGGGGTTGTCGGATATCTCCGAAACACCCCCCAAGCCTTGTTCTGAGCCTTACGAGCTGCGGTGCAATCTGGATTCCACCACGGTTTCGGAAAGCGAGGAAACCGTGTAGAAGTTTGAGGAATCGTTGATGCAGCTGCATCTACGATACAGTCCGTTATCTCCGCTACTGCCACATTGATTGGCTCCTGGCTGACGGAGTGGTCGTCGAGCTCAGAGAGCAGCTCGAAACCACCCCAGTCAGCCCGATCCAGCCTCCACCGTGAGACGCGTGAAGGGCTGCAAGGCCCCCCACGCGAGATGGTGCACAACACGGGGAGGTGATCGCTTCCGTAAGGGTTGTCCTCGACCTCCCATGTAAAGAGTGGAAGGATCGAGGAGGAGCAGATGGTGAGATCAATGGCAGTGAAAGAGCGGGTTGGGGAGTGAAAGTAAGTACTGACACCGGTGTTCAACAGGGAGAGGGAAGGATCCAGGAGCCACTGCTCCAGGACCCCGCCCCTCCCGTTGGTGTCAGCACTGCCCCATAGTGGACTGTGTCCGTTGAGGTCCCCCATAATGAGGAAGGGGGACGGCAGCTGCGAGACGAGATCATCAAGGTCTTCCTGGAAGACGATGCTCCCAGGTGGAAGATATACAGAGCAGACAGTCAGCGAGAACCCCACGAAGAGACGGATGGCTACCGCCTCTAAGTTGGTGGTGAGGGGTACGACCTGGAATGGAGAATGGTTGCTCACGAGGATGGCGACACCCCCGCGAGCTGGACCATCTCCATCCCGGTCCCGGCGAACTAGTGAAAAGTGCCGGATCGTGGGATCTGTGACTGGCTGCAAGTACGTCTCCTGCAGGCACACACAGATGGGCTGGTGCGCCTGAAGGAGGGCCTTGATGTCGTCAAGATTCCTCTGGAATCCACGACAATTCCATTGTAGGAGTGTGGCCATCTCAGGACTTAGAAGAGTGGGCGGACGACGTGTTTCTATTCAACTTAACCGCCGCGGAGGACGGTTTAGTGAATAGGGGGCGGTCGGTATCCATGTCCTCGGAATCGTCCGAGGGGCATGGATCGGTGACCGCCCTTTGAGGTGCAGTGATTTTCTTTTTGGGCCCCGGTGGGGGCCCCTTAGGTTTTGAAGGTCTTGCTGTCTGAGGACGGGGAGGAGGAGGCCTTCCGGTGGAGGTGGAAGGCTGAGCTGCAGGAATAGAAACCGGGGTTGATGTCGAAGTCGACACCACCCTCGGTCTCGCCTGCGTGAGGAGGTACTTCGCAGCTGGCGAGAAAGACTCAGTAGGTGGTACACTGATGTCAGTCTGCACCGCAACCGAAGTCATTGGAACGATGGGCTTTCCAATGACTGCACTGGCATAGGAAACCTTGCCAGGCGGGGCGGGCGGTGCAGCAAGCTTTCTCGCTTCAGCATACGAGATGTTGTTGATGACTTTGAGGCGTTGTACCTCCTTTTCCTCCTTCCACTTCGGACAGTCGCGGGAGTACGCCGGATGTTCGCCACTGCAGTTCACACAGCATGCCTTTTCTGCTGTGCAGTCAGGATCGAGATGATCCTTACTGCCACAGCGAGCACAGGTGGGCTTGCCCCTGCATGCTGTGCGGGCATGACCGTATATCTGACACTGAAAACAGCGCAGAGGGTTTGGGATATACGGCCGAACCTCACAATGTAAGTAACCTGCCTTGATGGAAGAAGGCAGGCGTGGCGTGTTAAATGTCACAATCAACACCCTGGTGGGTGTCAATTTCCCATCACGGCGTGTCGAAACCCGGTGGACCGCTGTTACTCCTTGAGATGCGAGCTCCGAGAGGATCTCCTCCTCAGTGACTTTGAGGAGGCCCCACTCGGTGATCACACCCCGAGAGGAATTCAAAGTTTTATGGGGAGTGACTTCGACAGCCACCCCACCAATATCTTTTACTTTCAGGAGCAGTTCGGAGTGTTTTGAACAAGCGGTCTCAACCTGCAAGTCGCCAGATCGTAAGCGCTTGACAGATTTCGGCTCTCCCGCAAGACCTTTTAAACCTTTGTTGACGAAAAAAGGGGACATGTCCCCAAGCACCTGATCACCCGTGGAGTGGATGATCAAGAACTTTGGGAACGAAGACACAGACACAGAAGACGATGGCAGAGATAACGGAGACAAGGACGAAGACGGGGGTTCATGTCGAGCCCTCTTGTTGGCGGTGATCGCATTTTCATCATTCACTCGCATGTTTGGTTTTGTGTGGTTCAGTGCCCGCTGTCCCCACCCTCCACGGAGCCCAACAAGGGGACGCCCAGTCGGGCGCCAGGGCTACGCAGGCACTATACCCACACAGACAGTGAGCCAAGCCCTCACAAAGAAATATAAGGAAAATAAAAAGAGAAATGTGCAGAATAAAACATTCTACACAAATCAAACAAAGCGTAAAATAAGAAAATTGTGACTAGCCAAACTGGCTGCACAAAGAAAGGATAACTACAAAACGAAAATAATCTGTGAGGAAACTTGTAAACCTGTACCCGGACCGTGGGCAAGGTTACTCACCGCTCTGCACGGTTGACCCTAGCAGGACCTGCCCACCAGCCGATTGCTCCTGGGGGGGCCACCCCAGGAGCTCCCGTTTACCGGAAGCAGAGGCCAAAGCAGTGTATAGCATAGGCCCCGGAATCCGCTGCCCAGCCCCGCGACGGACAGGCTCCCCAATGGCAAGACGGCCAATGGGGACCACGCCAGTCATGAGCTGAGGAGAGAAGACGGGGACCTCCGAGCAACTACCAGGATCCTCCTTTCCCGGGACACGGGTCTCCGCGCACGGCAAACACGCGGGCGAGCGTTTAGGACCCTGTGAAGGTAACCGAGCCAGCGGAACCTTCACAGGGTGGTCCCCTCACCACGGACAGGCTCTCGCATCGAGGGGTCGGGTGTAAAGGCCTTCCCCGTCCTGCACAGGGAAAAATCGCAGGAAGGGGAAACAGCGAGCCAAGGTGGAAGTGGCTCAGCTGTCGACTGTGCGATGCTATCGAGACTGGTATTGATGTCTCGCAGGTAACCTCGGACACGCAAACCGAAAGGATGAATGGCAGTCGGCCGATTCTGGTATAACATTTCCCACCTGGGACTGAAAACGCAGTCCCAAGTGGGATGGCCTGGCAGGGATCGTAATTTTGATGCATACTGCAGGGACAACTGCTGATGGCGAATAGATAAAGATGGTTCATCGGTCTCAACGTAGAGACTCTGGACCGGTGAAGTGCGGAAGGCCCCCGTGCATACACGGAGGGCCTGATGATGGAGTGGGTCCAGCACCTTCACCACCGAATCCCGGGCGGAGTCATACACCTGGGATCCGTAGTCCAGTTTCGACCGGACAAGTGCACGGTAAAGGCGGAGCAAAGAACATCGGTCCACCCCCCAAGAGAGGGAGGAGAGGACCTTGATGATGATCAATGCCCGCGTGCACTTGGACCTGAGATGTCGAATATGAGGTAAAAAGGTCAATTTCCGGTCGAAGATGAGACCGAGAAACTTGGTCTCCGCCACAACTGGAATGATGTTACCCCCGAGCCGCAGCTCGGGGTCCAGATGAAGATTACGCTTGCGGCAAAAGTGCACACAAGCGGTCTTCTGTGGGGAGAACCGGAACCCATTGGCCGTCGCCCAAACCGAGAGATTATTCAGGGCAGTTTGCAGTTGTCGTTCAATGACCCTCATGCTGGACGAAGAGCAAAAGATGCTAAAGTCATCAACATAGAGGGCATTGCCTACAGTCGGAGGAAGCTGTCGTGTAATGGAATTTATCTTGACATCAAAAAGCGTAACACTCAGGACCCAGCCTTGAGGCACCCCCTGTTCTTGGGGGAAAGGCCGCGATAGAGTGTTGCCGACACGGACTCGAAAAACACGAGAAGATAAAAAGTTCGCGATGAAGATCGGCATGTGACCACGCAAGCCGAAGCTGTGAAGGTCACGAAGAATGCCGAATCTCCATGCCGTGTCGTACGCTTTTTTGATGTCGAAGAAAATGGACACCAGGTGCTCTCGACGTAAAAAAGAATTCCTGATCGCCAATTCGAGGCGGATCAGGTGGTCTACAGTAGACCGATGCCTGCGAAAGCCACACTGGGTGTTGGAAAGAAGGCCGTGATGTTCCAAATACCAGGCCAGCCTGGTATTTACCATCCTTTCCAACACCTTGCAGACGCAGTTCGTCAACGCGATGGGACGATAATTGGAAGGAATCTTGGGATCTTTGCCTGGCTTGGGGAAGGCCAAGACGATGGCCTCCCGCCAGGAGTCCGGAAACTGCTCCTCGAAAAAAATGCGATTGAAGAGATGGAGCAGCCGATCCTTACTCGATGGTGAAAGATGTTGGAGCATGGCATAATGGACATTGTCCGGCCCTACAGCAGAGGCACGAGAAGAGTGCAGAGCAAGGCGAAGCTCCTCCGCTGTGAATGGCCTGTTGTAAGGCTCCAGGCCATTCGAGTGGAAAGACAGCGGAGAGCGCTCCGCCCTGCCCTTCTGCGCCAGAAACTTGGGGGAGTAAGAGGAAGACGAAGAGATGGACTCCCCCAGAGTGTCGGCAATTGCTTTGGGATCAGCAATTGCCTGTCCATTGTGCTCCAGGATCGATAACGAGTGGGACGTGTAGTTCCCACTCATCTTCCGGACTTTATCCCACACGACCTTAGAAGTAGTCGTGCGGGTAATAGATGATGTATACTTGATCCAAGATTCCTTCTGGCTCTGGCGTCGGACGAAACGAGCTTTCGCCCTGGTGCGTTTGAAATTTTCGAGGTTGGGGTCGTCGGATATCTCCGAAACACCCCCCAAGCCTTGTTCTGAGCCTTACGAGCTGTGGTGCAATCTGGATTCCACCACGGTTTCGGAAAGCGAGGAAACCATGTAGAAGTTTGAGGAATTGTTGATGCAGCTGCATCTACGATACAGTCCGTTATCTCCGCTACTGCCACATTGATTGGCTCCTGGCTGACAGAGTGGTCATCGAGCTCAGAGAGCAGCTCCAAACCACTCCAGTCAGCCCGATCGAGCCTCCACCGCGAGACGCGTGAAGGGCTGCAAGGCCCCCCACGGGAGATGGTGCACACCACGGGGAGGTGATCGCTGCCATAAGGGTTGTCCTCGACCTCCCATGTAAAGAGTGGAAGGATCGAGGAGGAGCAGATGGTGAGGTCAATGGCAGTGAAAGAGCGGGTTGGGGAGTGAAAGGAAGTACTGACACCGGTGTTCAACAGGGAGAGAGAAGGATGTTGGTTGGTTGGTTGGTTGTTTTGGGTTTTATGGCGCATCGGCGACTAGGCCATAATGCGCCAAACAAAAGACAATATAAAAGATAAAAGACATGTAAACCCGCAACCATAGTTAAAAGAAATTAGCAAAATTGTAAAAAGGTAAAACAACAAAGAACAAGTGTAAAAATACAACAGAAAACAATAGAATACCAGGTGTAAATGACCTGGGATACACAAACAATGTATAAGGTGGTAGAATCATAGATGTAAAAAGCTGAAGAGTAAAAACTATATGCGATTAAAATATCCAGTAAATCGTAAAAATTGAAAGAGAGAGGTAAAAGTACAATGGTCCGATAAAAGATGTCCGAGTGTAAGGGGCTCGGACGTAAAATCATGAAAGTTAAAAAACATATGTCTTTCAAAGGTAAAACAACAGCAATTAATTAAAATGTGTTTAATTGTTAAAATGGTGTCACAAAACTCGCACTTGGGTTCGTCGTCCGCCCGTAAAAGAAACGAATGAGTAATAAACGAATGACCCAAGCGGAGCCGAGCAAGTACAACTTCCTCCTTGCGAT
This sequence comes from Ryuthela nishihirai, assembly GCA_038380435.1. Lineage (NCBI taxonomy): Eukaryota > Metazoa > Arthropoda > Arachnida > Araneae > Heptathelidae > Ryuthela > Ryuthela nishihirai. Next base: position 71,376,088 of record JAWZYU010000006.1, read on the forward strand.
TCCTGCGGTAACAAGACTGCCATGGTTTGACGATAGGTTTGATCTCAAAGAGCTTGTTTGTAAGCTGTTCTGACCAAGATCTCTGCCACTGTGCCCGGAGCTCGGTGGTAAAACGCTGCCGGAAATCCAGATATGGAACCGGCAACGGAGAGTCGGACAGGGGCGTGGCTGACTTGGCAGCAGCATCTGCCAAGTCGTTGCCCCTAATCCCGACGTGACCGGGCACCCAACAGAAATGGATGGTGGTGGTGGCTGCCAGACGATGTAGTTGCTGGCGGATCTTAGTAAGAACAGGGTGAGGCCGATGCCTCACCGAGATCAAAGCCTGTAGCGAGCTAAGCGAGTCGGTGTAAAGCACACACCGACGATGATGCTTAGTCGCCACGTGGTCCAAGGCGAGGCTGATAGCGTGCAACTCTGCAGTGAAGATGGAACACTGCAGTGGGATCTGGTCTGCAATGATTACATCACAGCAGACCATGGCCGATCCCACCGAAGTGCCGGACTTCGAGCCATCTGTAAAGACAGGCAAGAAGTCCGGGTGCTCAGCACGATGGCTGGCAAAGAGTTGCTGGTACACACAGTCGGGTGTAAAGGCCTTCCCCGTCCTGCACAAGGAAAAATCACAGGAAGGGGAAACAGCGAGCCATGGTGGAAGTGGCTCAGCTGTCGACTGTGCAACGCTATCGAGACTGGTGTTGATGTCTCTGAGGAAGCCTCGGACACGCAAACCAAAAGGACGAATGGCAGTCGGCCGATTAGTGTAAAGAATTTCCCACTTCGGACTGAAAACGCAGTCCCAAGTGGGATGGCCAGGCAGGGATCGCAATTTAGAAGCATATTGTAGGGACAACTGCTGACGGCGAACAGATAAAGACGGTTCGTCGGTCTCAACGTAAAGACTCTGGACCGGTGAGGTGCGGAAGGCTCCCGTGCAAACACGGAGGGCCTGATGATGGAGGGGGTCCAGCACCTTCACCACCGAATCCCGGGCCGAGTCGTACACCTGGGATCCGTAGTCCAGTTTCGATCGGACAAGTGCACGGTACAGGCGGAGCAAAGAACATCGGTCCGCCCCCCAAGAGAGGGAGGAGAGGACCTTGACGATGTTCAATGCCCGCGTGCACTTGGACCTGAGATGACGTATGTGTGGGAAAAAGGTCAATTTCCGATCGAATATGAGACCGAGAAACTTGGTCTCCGCCACAACTGGAATGATGTTACCCCCGAGCCGCAGCTCGGGATCCAGATGAAGATTACGCTTGTGGCAAAAGTGCACACAAGCGGTCTTCTGTGGGGAGAACCGAAACCCGTTTGCCGTCGCCCAAACCGAAAGATTGTTCAGGGCAATTTGCAGTTGTCTTTCAATGACCCTCATGCTGGAAGATGAGCAAAAGATGCTAAAGTCATCAACATAGAGGGCATTGCCTACTGATGGAGGAAGTTGTCTAGTTATAGAATTAATCTTGACAGCGAAAAGCGTAACACTCAGAACGCAGCCTTGTGGCACCCCCTGTTCTTGGGGGTACGGCTGCGACAGAGTGTTACCGACACGGACACGAAAAGAGCGTGTCGATAAGAAGTTGGAGATGAAGATCGGCATGTGACCTCTTAAGCCGAAACTGTGGAGGTCACGAAGAATGCCGAATCTCCAAGCCGTGTCGTACGCTTTTTCGATGTCGAAGAAAATGGACACCAGGTGCTCTCTACGTAAAAAGGAATTCCTGATCGCCGATTCGAGGCGGATCAGGTGGTCTAAAGTAGACCGGTGCCTGCGAAAGCCACACTGGGTGTTGGAAAGATGGCCGTGATGTTCTAAATACCAGATGAGTCTGGCATTTACCATTCTTTCCAACACCTTGCACACGCAGCTCGTCAATGCGATTGGACGATAATTGGAAGGAATCTTGGGATCTTTGCCTGGCTTGGGGAAGGCCAAGACGATGGCCTCCCGCCAGGAGTCCGGAAACTGCTCCTCGAGAAAAATGCGATTGAAGAGATGGAGCAGCCGATCCTTACTCGATGGTGAAAGATGTTGGAGCATGGCATAATGGACATTGTCCGGCCCTACAGCAGAGGCACGAGAAGAGTGCAGAGCAAAGCGAAGCTCCTCCGCTGTGAATGGCCTGTTGTAAGGCTCCAGGCCATTCGAGTGGAAAGACAGCGGAGAACGCTCCGCCCTGCCCTTCTGGGCCAGAAACTCGGGGGAGTAAGAGGAAGACGAAGAGATGGAAGAGAATGACTCCCCCAGAGTGTCGGCAATTGCTTTGGGATCAGCAATTGCCTGTCCATTGTGCTCCAGGATCGATAACGAGTGGGACGTGTAGTTCCCACTCATCTTCCGGACTTTATCCCACACGACCTTGGAACTAGTCGTGCGGGTGATAGAGGATGTATACTTGATCCAAGATTCCTTCTGGCTCTGGCGTCGGACGAAACGAGCTTTCGCCCTGGCGCGTTTGAAGTTCTCGAGGTTGGGGGTTGTCGGATATCTCCGAAACACCCCCCAAGCCTTGTTCTGAGCCTTACGAGCTGCGGTGCAATCTGGATTCCACCACGGTTTCGGAAAGCGAGGAAACCGTGTAGAAGTTTGAGGAATCGTTGATGCAGCTGCATCTACGATACAGTCCGTTATCTCCGCTACTGCCACATTGATTGGCTCCTGGCTGACGGAGTGGTCGTCGAGCTCAGAGAGCAGCTCAAAACCACCCCAGTCAGCCCGATCCAGCCTCCACCGTGAGACGCGTGAAGGGCTGCAAGGCCCCCCACGGGAGGTGGTGCACACCACGGGGAGGTGATCGCTTCCGTATGGGTTGTCCTCGACCTCCCATGTAAAGAGTGGAAGGATCGAGGAGGAGCAGATGGTGAGATCAATGGCAGTGAAAGTGCGGGTTGGGGAGTGAAAGTAAGTGCTGACACCGGTGTTCAACAGGGAGAGAGAAGGATCCAGGAGCCACTGCTCCAGGACCCCACCCCTCCCGTTGGTGTCAGCACTGCCCCAAAGTGGACTGTGTCCGTTGAGGTCCCCCATAATGAGGAAGGGGGACGGCAGCTGCGAGACGAGATCATCAAGGTCTTCCTGGAAGACGATGCTCCCAGGTGGAAGATATACAGAGCAGACAGTCAGTGAGAACCCCACGAAGAGACGGATGGCTACCGCCTCTAAGTTGGTGATGATGTTTACGACCTGGAATGGAGAATGGTTGCTCACGAGGATGGCGACACCCCCGCGAGCTGGACCATCTCCATCCCGGTCCCGGCGAACCAGTGAAAAGTGCCGGATCGTGGGATCTGTGACTGGCTGCAAGTATGTCTCCTGCAGGCACACACAGATGGGCTGGTGTGCCTGAAGAAGGGCCTTGATGTCGTCAAGATTCCTCTGGAATCCACGACAATTCCATTGTAGGAGTGTGGCCATCTCAGGACTTAGAAGAGTGGGCGGACGACGAATTCCTATTCAACTTAACCGCCGCGGAGGACGGTTTAGTGAATAGGGGGCGGTCGGTATCCATGTCCTCGGAATCGTCCGAGGGGCATGGATCGGTGACCGCCCTTTGTGGCGCTGTAATTTTCTTTTTTGGCCCCGGTGGGGGCCCCTTCGGTTTTGAAGGTCTTGCTGTCTGAGGACGGGAAGGAGGAGGCCTTCCGGTGGAGGTGGAAGGCTGAACTGCAGGAATGGAAACCGGGGTTGATGTCGAAGTCGACACCACCCTCGGTCTCGCCTGCGTCAGGAGGTATTTCGCAGCTGGCGAGAAAGACTCAGTAGGTGGTACACTGATGTCAGTCTGCACCGCAACCGAAGTCATTGGAACGATGGGCTTTCCAATGACTGCACTGGCATAGGAAACCTTGCCAGGTGGGGCGGGCGGTGCAGCAAGCTTTCTCGCCTCAGCATAAGAGATGTTATTTATGACTTTGAGGCGTTGTACCTCCTTTTCCTCTTTCCACTTCGGACAGTCGCGGGAGTACGCCGGATGTTCGCCACTGCAGTTCACACAGCATGCCTTTTCTGTTGTGCAGTCAGGATCGAGATGATCCTTACTGCCACAGCGAGCACAGGTGGGCTTGCCCCTGCATGCTGTGCGGGCATGACCGTATACCTGACACTGAAAACAGCGCAGAGGGTTCGGTATATACGGCCTTACCTCACAATGTAAATAACCTGCCTTGATGGAAGAAGGCAGGCGTGGCGTGTTGAATGTAACAATCAACACCCGGGTGGGTGTCAATTTCCCATCACGGCGTGTCGAAACCCGGTGGACCGCTGTTACTCCTTGAGGTGTGAGCTCCGAGAGGATCTCCTCCTCAGGGACTTTGAGGAGGCCCCACTCGGTGATCACACCCCGAGAGGAATTCAAAGTTTTATGGGGAGTGACTTCGACAGCCACCCCACCAATTTCCTTGACTTTCAGGAGTAGTTCCGAGTGTTTGGAACAAGCGGTCTCAACCTGCAAGGCGCCAGATCGTAAGCGCTTGACAGATTTCGGCTCTCCCGCAAGACCTTTTAAACCTTTGTTGACGAAAAAAGGGGACATGTCCCCAAGCACCTGATCACCCGTGGAGTGGATGATCAGAAACTTTGGGAACGAAGACACAGACACAGAAGACGATGGCAGAGATAACGCAGACAACGAGGAAGATGGGGGCTCATGTCGAGCCCTCTTGTTGGCAACGATCGCATTATTTACTTCACTCTCTCTCATGGTTTGTTTTGTGTGGTTCAGTGCCCGCTGTCCCCACCCTCCACGGAGCCCAACAAGGGGACGCCCAGTCGGGCGCCAGGGCTACGCAGGCACTATACCCACACAGACAGTGAGCCAAGCCCTCACAAAGAAATATAAGGAAAATAAAAAGAGAAACTTACAGAACAAAACATTCTACACAAATCAAACAAAGCGTAAAATAATAAAATTATGAATGGCCAAACTGGCCTCACAAAGAAAGGATAACTACAAAAGGAAAACAATTTGTGAGGAAACTTGTAAACCTGTACCCGGACCGTGGGCAAGGTTACTCACCGCTCTGCACGGTTGACCCTAGCAGGACCTGCCCACCAGCCGATTGCTCCTGGGGGGGCCACCCCAGGAGCTCCCGTTTACCGGAAGCAGAGGCCAAAGCAGTGTATAGCAGAGGCCCCGGAATCCGCTGCCCAGCCCCGCGACCGACAGGCTCCCCAATGGCAAGACGGCCAATGGGGACCACGCCAGTCATGAGCTGAGGAGAGAAGACGGGGACCCCCGAGCAACTACCAGGATCCTCCTTTCCCGGGACACGGGTCTCCGCGCACGGCAAACACACGGGCGAGCGTTTAGGACCCTGCGAAGGTAGCCGAGCCAGCGGAACCTTCACAGGGTGGTCCCCCTCACCGCGTACAGGCGCTCACACCGAGGGGGTAGAATAAAATGACTTTACTAGTTAGAAACCAATATAAAAATATATATTTTACGTTAATAGGTGATTCAGTTGAACATCTTAAGGATAAAATTAAATAAAAATCATTTACCTGGTATCAGTTGAGGATCCAGCACGGGAAAATTCTTGCATAGTGGACATCTCAGGTTAGGACTGGCAGGTAGAGAAGGATCGGAGAGCGAGCAGGGCTGAGAGGTAGCAAATTGACAGATGAATACAGTGACAGTCGTTGAGAAGTCGGTGTTTATATACCCCCCTCTCACACTCGACTTTGACCTTTGTGCAATGTGGATTCTAGGAAACATCTATTTTTAACTTTATCAGCATTGTTTACGGTGTTATTTATGGAAAAAAGAGAGATAGGCTCCTAAGAGCTCCTTAAGATTAATAAAATTTATCTCAAATTTCAGTTCAGCTGTTAAAATTCAAAGATAAGCACATTTACTTGCGCTCAAAGTATTTTATCTTTTGCTTTTATTTATAATTTTTCTCAACTGAATTATACAATATGCAACAATCAGTGAGTATTAAAAATTATTTATAAAATCGTAAAAATTATTATCGTAAAAATTATTTATAAAATCGTTTAGTAGTAGAACAGTCTTGAAAATACCAGTGTCAATGTAAAATGAAGGACGTTAATGCATACGTTCCCCTATGGTCTAAAAAAATAATAAATATCTACTCAAGCAGTTGCTTGTCACAGAGATATGCAGGAGTCTGTCAGCTGAATACACCGTAACAGAAGGTTTGGTTTGGTTTGGTTTGGTTGTTTGGGGTTTTTTGGCGCAATAGCAACTAAGGCTATATTGCGCCAAACAAACGATAAAAAGGGTAAAAGACATGAAAACCCACAACCAAAGTTAAAAGAGACACAAAAAACACATAACAAAAACGAGATGTAGAAAAAGAGTAAAAGAGAGCAACAAGTGTAAAATCAACAAGTATAAAATCAACAATAACAATGGGTGTATAGGACCCATGTAAAAAACAACAGGTAAAACACAGGTAAAAAACCAGTAAAAAAGAGAAAATTCATAAACGCATAAAATATCCAGTAAAACGTAAAAAGTCAAAAACAGGAGTTAAAAACGATTCATCGGATAAAAGATGTCCGAGTGTAAGGGGCTCGGACGTAAAATCATGAGAGGTAAAAAACATTCTTCTTTCAAGGTTAAAACAAACACAGTCAATTAAAATATGCTTCACAGTTAAAACGGTGTCACAAAACTCGCACTTAGGTACTGCGTCCGCCTTAAGTAGAAAAGAGTGGGTTAAAAACGAGTGACCTAAGCGGAGCCGAGCAAGGACAACTTCCTCCTTACGATCTCTGCGGTAACAAGACTGCCACGGTTTGACGATAGGTTTGATCTCAAAGAGCTTGTTGGTAAGCTGTTCCGACCAAGATCTCTGCCACTGTGCCCGGAGCTCGATGGTGAAACGCTGCCGGAAATCCACATATGGGACCGGCAACGGAGAGTCGGACAGGGGCATGGCTGACCTGGCAGCAGAATCTGCCAAATCATTGCCCCTGATTCCGACATGACCGGGCACCCAACAGAAGAGAATCGTGGTGGTGGCTGCCAGACGATGGAGCTGCTGGCGGATCTTGGAGAGAACTGGGTGAGGCCGATGCCTCACGGAGATCAAAGCCTGTAGCGAGCTAAGCGAGTCGGTGTAAAGCACACACCGACGATGATGCTTAGCTGCTATATGGTCCAAGGCAATGCTGATAGCATGCAACTCAGCAGTGAAGATGGAACACTGCTGTGGGATCTGGTCTGCAATGATTACATCACAGCAGACCACGGCTGATCCCACTGAAGTGCCGGACTTCGAGCCATCTGTGAAGACAGGCAAGAAGTCCGGGTGCGCAGCACGATGGCTGGCAAAGAGTTGCCGGTACACACAGTCGGGTGTAAAGGCCTTCCCCGTCCTGCACAGGGAAAAATCGCAGGAAGGGGAAACAGCGAGCCAAGGTGGAAGTGGCTCAGCTGTCGACTGTGCGATGCTATCGAGACTGGTGTTGATGTCTCGCAGGTAACCTCGGACACGCAAACCGAAAGGACGAATGGCAGTCGGCCGATTCTGGTATAACATTTCCCACCGGGGACTGAAAACGCAGTCCCAAGTGGGATGGCCTGGCAGGGATCGCAATTTTGAAGCATACTGCAGGGACAACTGCTGACGGCGAATAGATAAAGATGGTTCATCGGTCTCAACGTAGAGACTCTGGACCGGTGAAGTGCGGAAGGCCCCCGTGCACACACGGAGGGCCTGATGATGGAGTGGGTCCAGCACTTTCACCACCGAATCCCGGGCGGAGTCATACACCTGGGATCCGTAGTCCAGTTTCGACCGGACAAGTGCACGGTAAAGGCGGAGCAAAGAACATCGGTCCGCCCCCCAAGAGAGGGAGGAGAGGACCTTGATGATGTTCAATGCCCGCGTGCACTTGGACCTGAGATGTCGAATATGTGGTAAAAAGGTCAATTTCCGGTCGAAGATGAGACCGAGAAACTTGGTCTCCGCCACAACTGGAATGATGTTATCCCCGAGCCGCAGCTCGGGGTCCAGGTGAAGATTACGCTTGCGGCAAAAGTGCACACAAGCGGTCTTCTGTGGGGAGAACCGGAACCCATTCGCCGTCGCCCAAACCGAGAGATTGTTCAGGGCAGTTTGCAGTTGTCGTTCAATGACCCTCATGCTGGACGATGAGCAAAAGATGCTAAAGTCATCAACATAGAGGGCATTGCCTACAGTCGGAGGAAGTTGCCGTGTAATGGAATTGATCTTGACAGCGAAAAGCGTAACACTCAGGACGCAGCCTTGAGGCACCCCCTGTTCTTGGGGGAAAGGCCGCGACAGAGTGTTGCCGACACGGACTCGAAAAACACGAGAAGATAAAAAGTTTGCAATGAAGATCGGCAGGTGACCTCGCAAGCCGAAGCTGTGAAGGTCACGAAGAATGCCGAATCTCCATGCCGTGTCGTACGCTTTTTCGATGTCGAAGAAAATGGACACCAGGTGCTCTCTACGTAAAAAGGAATTCCTGATCGCCGATTCGAGGCGGATCAGGTGGTCTAAGGTAGACCGGTGCCTGCGAAAGCCACACTGGGTGTTGGAAAGAAGGCCGTGATGCTCCAAATACCAGGCCAGCCTGGTATTTACCATCCTTTCCAACACCTTGCAGACGCAGCTCGTCAACGCAATTGGACGATAATTGGAAGGAATCTTGGGATCTTTGCCTGGCTTAGGGAAGGCCAAGACGATGGCCTCCCGCCAGGAGTCCGGAAACTGCTCCTCGATGAAAATGCGGTTGAAGATTCGGAGCAGTCGATCCTTACTCGATGGTGAGAGATGTTGGAGCATGGCATAATGGACATTGTCTGGCCCCACAGCAGATGCACGAGAAGTGTGCAGAGCACGGCGAAGCTCCTCCGCTGTGAATGGCCTGTTGTAAGACTCCAGGCCATTCGAATGGAAGGACAGCGGAGAGCGTTCGGCCCTGCTCTTCTGGGCCAGAAACTCGGGGGAGTAGGAGGACAGGGAAGAGATGGTGGAGAATGACTCCCCCAGAATGTCGGCAATTGCTCGAGGCTCAGCAATTGCCTGTCCATTGTGCTCCAGGATCGATAATGAGTGGGACGTGTATTTCCCACCCATCTTCCGGACCTTATCCCACACGACCTTAGAACTGGTCGTGCGGGTGATAGAAGAAGTATATTTCATCCAAGATTCCTTCTGGCTCTGGCGCCGGACGAAACGGGCTTTCGCCCTGGCGCGTTTGAATGCTTCGAGGTTGGGGGACGTCGGATATCTCCGAAACACCCCCCAAGCCCTGTTCTGAGCCTTACGAGCTGCGGTGCAGTCGGGATTCCACCACGGTTTTGGGAACCGTGGAAACCGAGTCGAGGTTTGAGGAATAGTAGAGGCAGCTGCATGGACGATGCAGTCCGTCAACTCCGCCACTGCGACATTGATGGGCTCCTGGCTGACAGAGTGATCATCAAGCTCAGACAAGAGCTCGAAGCCACTCCAGTCAGCCCGATCGAGCCTCCACCGGGAGACACGCGAAGGGCTGCAGGGCCCCCCACGAGAGATGGTGCACACCACGGGGAGGTGATCGCTTCCATATGGATTGTCCTCGACCTCCCATGTAAAGAGTGGAAGGATCGAGGAGGAGCAGATGGTGAGGTCAATGGCAGTGAAAGAGCGGGTTGGGGAATGAAAGTAAGTACTGACACCGGTGTTCAACAGGGAGAGAGAAGGATCCAGGAGCCACTGCTCCAGGACCCGGCCCCTCCCGTTGGTGTCAGCACTGCCCCAAAGTGGACTGTGTCCGTTGAAGTCCCCCATGATGAGGAAGGGGGACGGCAGCTGCGAGACGAGGTCATCAAGGTCGTCCCGGAAAACGATGCTTCCGGGTGGGAGGTAGACAGAACAGACAGTCAACGAAAATCCCACAAAGAGGCGGATGGCTACCGCCTCTAAGTTCGTAGTAAGGGGAATGACCTGGAATGGAGAATGGTTGCTCACGAGGATGGCAACACCCCCGTGAGCTGGACCATCTCCATCCCGGTCCCGGCGAACGAGAGAAAAGTGCCGGATAGTGGGATTGTTGGCTGTCTGCAAGAATGTCTCCTGAAGGCACACGCAAAGGGGTTGGTGTTCCCTCAGGAGGACCTTGATGTCGTCAATATTCCTCTGGAATCCACGACAGTTCCATTGAAGGAGTGTGGCCATCTCAGGTCTTGGAAGAATTGGCGGACGTCTTTCGATTTATTTTAACCGTCGCCAGCGACGGTTTAGGAAAATTTGGGCGGTCGGTGTCCATGTCCTCGGAGTCGTCCGAGCAACATGGATCAGAGACCGCCAAACGCGAAGGAGGTAAAATTTTCTTTTTGGGCCCCGGCGGGGGCCCCTTGGGTTTTGTAGGTCTTGCTGTCTGTGGGCGAGGTGGAGGGGGCCTTCCGGAGGTGGAAGTGGAAGGCACAGACACAGGAATAGAAACCGGTGTCGATGTCGAGATTGACACCGACGTCGGCTTCGCCTGCGTCAAGAGGTACTTAGCAGCAGGCGAGAAAGATTCAGCTGGTGGAACGCTGATGTCGGTCTGCACCGCCACAGAAGCCATCTTAACGATGGGCTTTCCGACCACCGCACCGGCATAGGAGACCTTGCCAGGTGGGGCAGGCGGTGCAGCGAGCTTTCTCGCCTCTGGATAGCTGATGTTGTGGAGGGTCTTCAGGCGCTGTACCTCTTTCTCCTCCAGCCACTTCGGACAGTCGCGGGAGTACGCCGGATGCTCACCACGGCAGTTGACACAGCATGCCTTATCTGCTGTGCAGTCAGGTTCAAGATGATCCTGACTGCCACAACGAGCACAGGTGGGCTTGCCCCGGCATGCGGTGCGGGCATGGCCAAACCTCTGGCATTGGAAACAACGCAGAGGGTTTGGTATAAATGGCCGCACCTCGCACTTTAAGTATCCTGCCTTGATAGAAGTAGGCAGGTGTGGTGAGTTGAAAGTTAGAATGAGTACCCGGCTGGGCTCTAACTTTCCATTACGGCGTGACGAAACCCGGTGGACTGCTATCACTCCCTGGGCTGAAAGCTCCGAGAGGATTTCCTCCTCAGAAACCTTGAGGAGGCCCCACTCGGAGATCACGCCCCGGGAGGAATTGAGCGTCTTGTGTGGAGTGACTTCGACTGCCACTCCACCAATCGCTGTAACCTTTAACAGAAGCTCCGAATGTTTGGAGCATGCAGTCTCCACCTGCAAGTCACCGGATCTTAGGCGCTTGACAGATTTCGGCTCTCCCGCAAGACCTTGTAAACCCTTGTTGATAAAAAAGGGGGACATGTCCCCAAGTACCTGATCACCCGTAGAGTGGATGATCAGGAACTTCGGAGACGGAGACACACACGAAGACGAAGGCAAAGACAGAGAAGTTGGGGGTTCATGGCGAGCCCTCTTTGCGGCATTGCTCGAAGAATTATGAGTAGTTGTACTCATGGTTGTTTTGAAAAAATTCAGTGCCCGTTGTCCCCACCCACCATGGAGTCCAACAAGGGGACGCCCAGTTGGGCGCCAGGGCTGCCCGGGCACCATACCCACACAGCCAGTGAGCCAAGCCCTCACTACAAAACAAAAAGGAAAAGTAAAAGAGAAACGGTGGGAAACTCGTCGGAGTTCCCACAAAAGAAAAGAAGCAACAAAGCAATAAAGTGTGAGGCAAGAGCTGGCCTCACAAAAGAAAGAAAACTACAAAATTAGTAAATGTGTGGGGAAACTCGCAAACCGTTGTCCGGACGGTGGACAAGGTTACTCACTGAACAGCATAGTTGACCCTAGCAGGACCAGCCCACCAGCCGATTGATCCTGAGGGGGCCACCCCAGGACCTCCCGTTTACCTGAAGCAGAGGCCAAAGCAGTGTATAGCAGCGGCCCCGGAATTTGCTGCCCAGCCCCGCGACAGACAGGCTCCCCAATGGCAAAACGGCCAAAGGGGACCCCACCAGTCATGAGCTGGGGAGAGAAGACGGGGACCCCTGAGCAACTGCCAGGATCCTCCTTTCCAGGGACACGGGTCTCCGCGCACGGCAAACACGCGGGCGAGCGTTTAGGACCCTGTGAAGGTAACCGAGCCAGCGGAACCTTCACAGGGTGGTCCCCTCACCACGGACAGGCTCTCGCATCGAGGGGTTTTTTCTACAGACTGTAAACTTTTGGATGAAGAATAAGGAAAAAGAAATGTAGTTTCGCACATTTTTAGTGTTTTAAAAAAACAGCGTGCAAGCTGCTTGAGGAGGTATATTTTGTTTATAAATGTCGATAAAAGAATTAAGTATGATGATAGAAATGTTGATGAAAGAAGTAACGTATCTCAATTTTGATACTTTGAACTATTTTATCATATAAAAACATCTTTATCCAAATAATCTACTTGAAAAACGATCATGTGACCATATATTCTAAGACTATATAAAGCGGCAACAGTGAATGTATCAGACATGAAAGAAAGGCTCCTGAACAGTCTACTGCAACTCAGACACCGCTTCGGACTCTGCCTCAGAATGTCTTCTCCGTTTCAGACTCTGCGTCTATTGTTACAATCTCCGCCACCTTCTCCTCAAGTGCCACATCCTTCCCTAATGGTGTCTCAACCTTCTCAAGTGTCACATCCTTCTCCAATGGTGTTTCAACCTTCTCAAGTGTCACATTCTTCTCCAATGGTGTCTCAACCTTCTCAAGTGTCACATCCTTCTCCAATGGTGTCTCAACCTTCTCAAGTGTCTCAACATTCTAATCAGATGTCTCAACCTTCTCCTCAAGTGTCTCAACATTCTCCAATGGTGTCTCAACCTTCTCAAGTGTCACATCCTTCTCCTCAAGTGTCACATCCTTCTCCGATGGTGATGTCTCAATATCCTCCGATGGTGTCTCAGAATCCTCAGATGGTGTCTCAGCATCTATTGGTCTTCTTCTCCAATGATTCCAATAATGTATCAACAACCTCAAGTACGTAGACATCCATATTTTAGCTCTAAATTTCAATCAAAAAATCAAGAGAAAAAGAAAAATGAAGAAAAAACTGAATACCAGAGAATTATAAAAATATGTAAACATCCTAGCACAATCATCAAACAAAACCATCGTAGTGAAAATGTTAAAAACAATCCTGGTGTAAGAGTAGTTTCTATTAATGAAGGTAGAATTATTATTTCAATATAAATTATCATTTCAATATCCAATTTGTTTAAAAATACTGAAAAAACTTAAATAAAAGAATTATTTTGATACATTTGTCCTCACTGAAATTTAGATCCTCACATATGAAAGACTGTGGTCTGAAAACTACTTAATAACTTAGGACAATACTCAACACAATACTCAATGTCTTAGCTCAAGGGTTCAGGACAATACACCAATCCCTTGATTTACACGGTACTCAGTTTACACAATTCGGCTTAGTCAAAAAATGCAACCAGTTTCGATTCACACGGTACTGACTTAGACGTACATTGAAAGGACCTCAGTCAGTACCGTGTAAATCGAAACTGGTTGCATTTTTTGACCGTGCAAAGCCAAAATTGTGTGAACTGAGTACTGTGTAAATCAAGGGATGGGTGTACTTATTCTATTTTATTATTATTCAAATTATACTGGTCTGAAAACTATTATTTTATTATTATTCAAATTACACTGGTCTGAAAACTATTTAATAACTTAGGACAATACACTAAGTCTTAGCTCAAGGGTTTAGGACAATACACTATGTCTTAGCTCAAGGGTTTAGGACAATACACTATGTCTTAGCTCAAGGGTTTAGGACAATACTGGTATTTATTTCAAATTATTTCATTATTTTCTATCATTTGCAGCAGTCTTAAATTATTTTCTCCAGCAGTCTTTAATAATTTCTCCCTTCTTCACCCTTCTCAATCGAAATTACAGTATAAAACGAGTAATTTTTCACTCCTAAATCAATACAGTATTTAACTATTAATACAGTATTTAACTATTACCAAGTGATTAGTAGCAAGTTTGCGTAAGTTTGGTTGTTTAGGGTTTAATGGCGCATTAGCAGCTGAGGCTATAATGCGCCAAACGAATGTCCAAGATGTAAAAAGATAAAAGTCATGGAACCCTCAACCAATTTTTAAAAATAAACTAGAAATTTAACGAGATAAATGTAGAATAATAAAATAACAAACAGTGAGTAACAATAAACAAATGTAGAAATATTTTGTAAAACTAAAAGTAACCAGGTGTAAACAATCAATAGAGTAAAATTATAGACGAGTAAAATAACCTGTAAATTGTAAAAATTGAAAGACAGCGTTAAAACAACAATGATCAGCTAACAAATGTCCGAGTGTAAGAGGCTCGGACGTAAAATCATGAAAATTAAAAAACAAACGCCGTTCAAAGTTAAAACATGGGCACGATATTAAAATGTGTTTGATGGTTAAAATGGTGTCACAAAACTCACACTTAGGTACGTCATCCGCCCGTAAGAGAAACGAATGTGTAATAAACGAATGACCTAAGCGGAGCCGAGCAAGTACAACTTCCTCCTTGCGATTCCTGCGGTAACAAGACTGCCATGGTTTGATGATAGGCTTGATCTCAAAGAGCTTCTTCGTAAGCTGTTCCGACCAAGATCTCTGCCACTGTGCCCGGAGCTCGGTGGTAAAACGCTGCCGGAAATCCAGATAGGGAACCGGCAACGGAGAGTCGGACAGGGGCGTGGCTGACCTAGCAGCAGAATCTGCCAAATCATTGCCCCTGATTCCGACGCGACCGGGCACCCAACAGAAATGGATGGTGGTGGTGGCTGCCAGACGATGTAGCTGCTGGCGGATCTTAGTAAGAACAGGGTGAGGCCGATGCCTCACCGAGATCAAAGCCTGTAGCGAGCTAAGCGAGTCGGTGTAAAGCACACACCGACGATGATGCTTAGTCGCCACGTGGTCCAAGGCGAGGCTGATAGCGTGCAACTCTGCGGTGAAGATGGAACACTGCAGTGGGATCTGGTCTGCAATGATTACATCACAGCAGACCATGGCCGATCCCACTGAAGTGCCGGACTTCGAGCCATCTGTAAAGACAGGCAAGAAGTCCGGGTGCTCAGCACGATGGCTGGCAAAGAGTTGCCGGTACACACAGTCGGGTGTAAAGGCCTTCCCCGTCCTGCACAGGGAGAAATCGCAGGAAGGGGAAACAGCGAGCCATGGTGGAAGTGGCTCAGCTGTCGACTGTGCAACGCTATCGAGACTGGTGTTGATGTCTCTGAGGTAGCCTCGGACTCGCAAACCAAAAGGACGAATGGCAGTCGGCCGATTATTGTAAAGCATTTCCCACTTCGGACTGAAAACGCAGTCCCAAGTGGGATGGCCAGGCAGGGATCGCAATTTAGAAGCATATTGTAGGGACAACTGCTGACGGCGAAGAGATAAAGACGGTTCGTCGGTCTCAACGTAAAGACTCTGGACCGGTGAAGTGCGGAAGGCTCCCGTGCAAACACGGAGAGCCTGATGATGGAGGGGGTCCAGCACCTTCACCACCGAATCCCGGGCCGAGTCGTACACCTGGGATCCGTAGTCCAGTTTCGATCGGACAAGTGTACGGTACAGGTGGAGCAAAGAACATCGGTCCGCCCCCCAAGAGAGGGAGGAGAGGACCTTGATGATGTTCAATGCCCGCGTGCACTTGGACCTGAGATGACGTATGTGTGGTAAAAAGGTCAATTTCCGATCGAATATGAGACCGAGAAACTTGGTCTCCGCCACAACTGGAATGATGTTACCCCCGAGCTGCAGCTCGGGATCCAGGTGAAGATTACGCTTGTGGCAAAAGTGCACACAAGCGGTCTTCTGTGGGGAGAACCGAAACCCGTTTGCCGTCGTCCAAACCGATAGATTGTTCAGGGCAATTTGCAGTTGTCTTTCAATGACCCTCATGCTGGACGAAGAGTAAAAGATGCTAAAGTCATCAACATAGAGGGCATTGCCTACTGATGGAGGAAGTTGTCTAGTTATAGAATTAATCTTGACAGCGAAAAGCGTAACACTCAGAACGCAGCCTTGTGGCACCCCCTGTTCTTGGGGGTACTGCCGCGACAGAATGTTACCGACACGGACACGAAAAGAGCGTGTCGATAAGAAGTTGGAGATGAAGATCGGCGTGTGACCTCTCAAGCCGAAGCTGTGGAGGTCACGAAGAATGCCGAATCTCCAAGCCGTGTCGTACGCTTTTTCGATGTCGAAGAAAATTGACACCAGGTGCTCTCTACGTAAAAATGAATTTCTGATAGCCGATTCGAGGCGTATCAGGTGGTCAAGAGTTGACCGTTGCCTGCGAAAGCCACACTGGGTGTTGGAAAGAAGGTTGTGATGTTCTAAATACCAGATGAGTCTGGCATTTACCATTCTTTCCAACACCTTGCACACGCAGCTCGTCAATGCGATGGGACGATAATTGGAAGGAATCTTGGGATCTTTGCCTGGCTTGGGGAAGGCCAAGACGATGGCCTCCCGCCAGGAGTCCGGAAACTGCTCCTCGAGAAAAATGCGATTGAAGAGATGGAGCAGCCGATCCTTACTCGATGGTGAAAGATGTTGGAGCATGGCATAATGGACATTGTCCGGCCCTACAGCAGAGGCACGAGAAGAGTGCAGAGCAAGGCGAAGCTCCTCCGCTGTGAATGGCCTGTTGTAAGGCTCCAGGCCATTCGAGTGGAAAGACAGCGGAGAGCGCTCCGCCCTGCCCTTCTGGGCCAGAAACTCGGGGGAGTAAGAGGAAGACGAAGAGATGGAAGAGAATGACTCCCCCAGAGTGTCGGCAATTGCTTTGGGATCAGCAATTGCCTGTCCATTGTGCTCCAGGATCGATAACGAGTGGGACGTGTAGTTCCCACTCATCTTCCGGACTTTATCCCACACGACCTTAGAACTAGTCGCGCGGGTGATGGATGACGTATACTTGATCCAAGATTCCTTCTGGCTCTGGCGTCGAACGAAACGTGCTTTCGCCCTGGCGCGTTTGAAATTTTCAAGGTTGGGGGACGTCGGATATCTCCGAAACACCCCCCAAGCCTTGTTCTGAGCCTTACGAGCTGCGGTGCATTCTGGATTCCACCACGGTTTCGGAAAGCGAGGAAACCGTGTAGAAGTTTGAGGAATTGTTGATGCAGCTGCATCTACGATACAGTCCGTTATCTCCGCTACTGCCACATTGATTGGCTCCTGGCTGACGGAGTGGTCATCGAGCTCAGAGAGCAGCTCGAAACCACCCCAGTCAGCCCGATCCAGCCTCCACCGTGAAACGCGTGAAGGGCTGCAAGGCCCCCCACGGGAGATGGTGCACACCACGGGGAGGTGGTCGCTTCCGTAAGGGTTGTCCTCGACCTCCCATGTAAAGAGTGGAAGGATCGAGGAGGAGCAGATGCTGAGGTCAATGGCAGTGAAAGTGCGGGTTGGGGAGTGAAAGTAAGTACTGACACCGGTGTTCAACAGGGAGAGAGAAGGATCCAGGAGCCACTGCTCCAGGACCCCACCCCTCCCGTTGGTGTCAGCACTGCCCCAAAGTGGACTGTGTCCGTTGAGGTCCCCCATAATGAGGAAGGGAGACGGCAGCTGCGAGACGAGATCATCAAGGTCTTCCTGGAAGACGATGCTCCCAGGTGGAAGATATACAGAGCAGACAGTCAGCGAGAACCCCACGAAGAAACGGATGGCTACCGCCTCCAAGTTGGTGGTTGGTTGTTTTGGGTTTTATGGCGCATTGGCAACTGGGCCATAATGCGCCAAACAAAAGACAACATAAAAGATAAAAGAAGTGCAACCCGCAACCAAATTTAAAAACAAATGAGCTAATTGTAAAAAAGTAAAACAACAAAGAACAAGTGTAAAAATACAAACTAAAACGATAGAATATCAGGTGTAAGTGACCTGGAAGTTGGTTGTTTGGGGTTTTTTGGCGCAAGAGCAACAGGGCTATATTGCGCCAAACAAAAAGATATAAAGTGATAAAAGTCATTGAACCCATAACCAAAGTTAAAAACACAGAGAAACATAACCAGAACAAGAAAGATAAGTAAAAATGGCAAAAAGTAACAACACGTGTAAAATCGACAATAAAATGGGTGTATAGGACCCAGTAAAAAACAGAAACAAGCGTAAAATCAAAGTGACAAAGGAAAATGGTTCATAAACGCATAAAATATCCAGTAAAACGTAAAAAGTCAAAAACAGGAGTTAAAAACGATTCATCGGATAAAAGATGTCCGAGTGTAAGGGGCTCGGACGTAAAATCATGAGAGTTAAAAAACATTCGTCTTTCAAAGTTAAAACATCGACATTCAATTAAAATATGTTTGATCGTTAAAATGGTGTCACAAAACTCGCACTTAGGTACTGCGTCCGCCTTAAGAAGAAATGAGTGGGTTAAAAACGAGTGACCTAAGCGGAGCCGAGCAAGGACAACTTCCTCCTTACGATCTCTGCGGTAACAAGACTGCCACGGTTTGACGATAGGTTTGATCTCAAAGAGCTTGTTGGTAAGCTGTTCCGACCAAGATCTCTGCCACTGTGCCCGGAGCTCGATGGTGAAACGCTGCCGGAAATCCACATATGGAACCGGCAACGGAGAGTCGGACAGGGGCGTGGCTGACCTGGCAGCAGAATCTGCCAAATCATTGCCCCTGATTCCGACATGACCGGGCACCCAACAGAAGAGCATCGTGGTGGTGGCTGCCAGACGATGGAGCTGCTGGCAGATCTTGGAGAGAACAGGGTGAGGCCGATGCCTCACGGAGATCAAAGCCTGTAGCGAGCTAAGCGAGTCGGTGTAAAGCACACACCGACGATGATGCTTAGCTGCTATATGGTCCAAGGCAATGCTGATAGCATGCAACTCAGCAGTGAAGATGGAACACTGCTGTGGGATCTGGTCTGCAATGATTACATCACAGCAGACCATGGCTGATCCCACTGAAGTGCCGGACTTCGAGCCATCTGTGAAGACAGGCAAGAAGTCCGGGTGCGCAGCACGATGGCTGGCAAAGAGTTGCCGGTACACACAGCCGGGTGTAAAGGCCTTCCCCGTCCTGCACAGGGAAAAATCGCAGGAAGGGGAAACAGCGAGCCAAGGTGGAAGTGGCTCAGCTGTCGACTGTGCGATGCTATCGAGACTGGTGTTGATGTCTCTGAGGTAGCCTCGGACACGCAAACCGAAAGGACGAATGGCAGTCGGCCGATTCTGGTATAACATTTCCCACCTGGGACTGAAAACGCAGTCCCAAGTGGGATGGCCTGGCAGGGATCGCAATTTTGATGCATACTGTAGGGACAACTGCTGACGGCGAATAGATAAAGAAGGTTCATCGGTCTCAACGTAGAGACTCTGGACCGGCGAAGTGCGGAAGGCCCCCGTGCACACACGGAGGGCCTGATGATGGAGTGGGTCCAGCACTTTCACCACCGAATCCCGGGCGGAGTCATACACCTGGGATCCGTAGTCCAGTTTCGACCGGACAAGTGCACGGTAAAGGCGGAGCAAAGAACATCGGTCTGCCCCCCAAGAGAGGGAGGAGAGGACCTTGATGATGTTCAATGCCCGCGTGCACTTGGACCTGAGATGTCGAATATGAGATAAAAAGGTCAATTTCCGGTCGAAGATGAGACCGAGAAACTTGGTCTCCGCCACAACTGGAATGATGTTACCCCCGAGCCGCAGCTCGGGGTCCAGATGAAGATTACGCTTGCGGCAAAAGTGCACACAAGCGGTCTTCTGTGGGGAGAACCGGAACCCATTGGCCGTCGCCCAAACCGAGAGATTGTTCAGGGCAGTTTGCAGTTGTCGTTCAATGACCCTCATGCTGGACGATGAGCAAAAGATGCTAAAGTCATCAACATAGAGGGCATTGCCTACAGTTGGAGGAAGTTGCCGTGTAATGGAATTTATCTTGACAGCGAAAAGCGTAACACTCAGGACGCAGCCTTGTGGCACCCCCTGTTCTTGGGGGAAAGGCCGCGACAGAGTGTTGCCGACACGAACTCGAAAAAGACGAGAAGATAAAAAGTTTGCAATGAAGATCGGCATGTGACCTCGCAAGCCGAAGCTGTGAAGGTCACGAAGAATGCCGAATCTCCATGCCGTGTCGTACGCTTTTTCGATGTCGAAGAAAACTGACACCAGGTGCTCTCGTCGTAAAAAAGAATTCCTGATCGCCGATTCGAGGCGGATCAGGTGGTCTAAAGTAGACCGGTGCCTGCGAAAGCCACACTGGGTGTTGGAAAGAAGGCCGTGATGTTCCAAATACCAGGCCAGCCTGGTATTTACCATCCTTTCCAACACCTTGCAGACGCAGCTCGTCAACGCAATTGGACGATAATTGGAAGGAATCTTGGGATCTTTCCCTGGCTTAGGGAAGGCCAAGACGATGGCCTCCCGCCAGGAGTCCGGAAACTGCTCCTCGAGGAAAATACGGTTGAAGAGTCGGAGCAGTCGATCCTTACTCGATGGTGAGAGATGTTGGAGCATGGCATAATGGACATTGTCTGGCCCAACAGCAGATGCACGAGAAGTGTGCAGAGCATGGCGAAGCTCCTCCGCTGTGAATGGCCTGTTGTAAGACTCCAGGCCATTCGAATGGAAGGACAGCGGAGAGCGTTCGGCCCTGCTCTTCTGGGCCAGAAACTCGGGGGAGTACGAGGAAGAGGAGGAGATGGAGGAGAATGACTCCCCCAGAGTGTCGGCAATTGCACGAGGATCAGCAATTGCCTGTCCATTGTGCTCCAGGATCGATAATGAGTGGGACGTGTACTTCCCACCCATCTTCCGGACCTTATCCCACACGACCTTAGAACTGGTCGTGCGGGTGATAGAAGATGCATATTTCATCCAAGATTCCTTCTGGCTCTGGCGCCGGACGAAACGGGCTTTCGCCCTGGCGCGTTTGAATGCTTCGAGGTTGGGGGACGTCGGATATCTCCGAAACACCCCCCAAGCCTTGTTCTGAGCCTTACGAGCTGCGGTGCAGTCGGGATTCCACCACGGTTTTGGGAACCGTGGAAACCGAGTCGAGGTCTGAGGAATAGTAGAGGCAGCTGCATGGACGATGCAGTCCGTCAACTCCGCCACTGCGACATTGATGGGCTCCTGGCTGACAGAGTGATCATCAAGCTCAGACAAGAGCTCGAAGCCACTCCAGTCAGCCCGATCAAGCCTCCACCGGGAGACACGCAAAGGGCTGCAGGGCCCCCCACGAGAGATGGTGCACACCACGGGGAGGTGATCACTTCCGTATGGATTGTCCTCGACCTCCCATGTAAAGAGTGGAAGGATCGAGGAGGAGCAGATGGTGAGGTCAATGGCAGTGAACGAGCGGGTTGGGGAATGAAAGTAAGTACTGACACCGGTGTTCAACAGGGAGAGAGAAGGATCCAGGAGCCACTGCTCCAGGACCCGGCCCCTCCCGTTGGTGTCAGCACTGCCCCAAAGTGGACTGTGTCCGTTGAAGTCCCCCATGATGAGGAAGGGGGACGGCAGCTGCGAGATGAGGTCATCAAGGTCGTCCCGGAAAACGATGCTTCCGGGTGGGAGGTAGACAGAACAGACAGTCAACGAAAATCCCACAAAGAGGCGGATGGCTACCGCCTCTAAGTTTGTAGTAAGGGGAATGACCTGGAATGGAGAATGGTTGCTCACGAGGATGGCAACACCCCCGTGAGCTGGACCATCTCCATCCCGGTCCCGGCGAACGAGAGAAAAGTGCCGGATAGTGGGATTGTTGGCTGTCTGCAAGAATGTCTCCTGAAGGCACACGCAAAGGGGTTGGTGTGCCCTCAGGAGGACCTTGATGTCGTCAATATTCCTCTGGAATCCACGACAGTTCCATTGAAGGAGTGTGGCCATCTCAGGTCTTGGAAGAATTGGCGGACGTCTTACGATTTATTTTAACCGTCGCCAGCGACGGTTTAGGAAAATTAGGGCGGTCGGTGTCCATGTCCTCGGAGTCGTCCGAGCAACATGGATCCGAGACCGCCGAACGAGGAGGTAAAATTTTCTTTTTCGGCCCCGGCGGGGGCCCCTTGGGTTTCGTAGGTCTTGCTGTCTGTGGGCGGGGTGGAGGGGGCCTTCCAGAGGTGGAAGTGGAAGGCACAGACACAGGAATAGAAACCGGTGTCGATGTCGAGGTTGACACCAACGTCGGCTTCGCCTGCGTCAAGAGGTACTTGGCAGCAGGCGAGAAAGATTCAGCTGGTGGAACGCTGATGTCGGTCTGCACCGCCACGGAAGCCATCTTAACGATGGGCTTTCCGGCAACCGCACCGGCATAGGAGACCTTGCCAGGTGGGGCAGGCGGTGCAGCGAGCTTTCTCGCCTCTGGATAGCTGATGTTATGAAGGGTCTTGAGGCGCTGTACCTCTTTCTCCTCCAGCCACTTCGGACAGTCGCGGGAGTACGCCGGATGTTCACCACGGCAGTTTACACAGCATGCCTTTTCTGCTGTGCAGTCAGGTTCGAGATGATCCTGACTGCCACAACGAGCACAGGTGGGCTTGCCCCGGCATGCGGTGCGGGCATGGCCAAACCTCTGGCATTGAAAGCAACGCAGAGGGTTGGGGATAAATGGCCGCACCTCGCAGTGTAAGTATCCTGCCTTGATGGAAGTAGGCAGGCGTGGTGTGTTGAAAGTTAGGATTAGTACCCTGGTGGGCTCTAACTTTCCATTACGGCGTGACGAAACCCGGTGGACTGCGATCACCCCCTGGGCTGAAAGCTCCGAGAGGATTTCCTCCTCAGAAACCTTGAGGAGGCCCCACTCGGAGATCACGCCCCGGGAGGAATTGAGCGTTTTGTGTGGAGTGACTTCGACTGCCACTCCACCAATCGCTGTAACCTTTAATAAAAGCTCCGAGTGCTTGGAGCATGCAGTCTCCACCTGCAAGTCACCAGATCTTAGGCGCTTGACAGATTTCGGCTCTCCCGCAAGACCTTGAATACCCTTGTTGATAAAAAAAGGGGACATGTCCCCAAGAACCTGATCACCCGTAGAGTGGATGATCAGGAACTTCGGAGACGGAGACACACACGAAGACGAAGGCAAAGACAGAGAAGTTGGGGGTTCATGGCGAGCCCTCTTTGCGGCATTGTTCGTATTTTTATGAGTTGGAGAACTCATGGTTGTTTTTAAAAAATTCAGTGCCCGTTGTCCCCACCCACCATGGAGTCCAACAAGGGGACGCCCAGTTGGGCGCCAGGGCTGCCCGGGCACCATACCCACACAGCCAGTGAGCCAAGCCCTCACTACAAAACAGAAATTAAAGTAAAAGAGAAATGGTGGGAAACTCGTCGGAGTTCCCACAAAATAAAAGAAGCAACAAAGCAATAAAGTGTGAGGCAAGAGCTGGCCTCACAAAAGAAAGAAAACTACAAAATTAGTAAATGTGTGGGGAAACTCGCAAACCGTTGTCCGGACGGTGGACAAGGTTACTCACTGAACAGCATAGTTGACCCTAGCAGGACCAGCCCACCAGCCGATTGATCCTGAGGGGGCCGCCCCAGGACCTCCCGTTTACCTGAAGCAGAGGCCAAAGCAGTGTATAGCAGCGGCCCCGGAAGTCGCTGCCCAGCCCCGCGACAGACAGGCTCCCCAATGGCAAAATGGCCAAAGGGGACCCCACCAGTCATGAGCTGGGGAGAGAAGACGGGGACCACTGAGCAACTGCCAGGATCCTCCTTTCCAGGGACACGGGTCTCTGCGCACGGCAAACACGCGGGCGAGCGTTTAGGACCCTGTGAAGGTAACCGAGCCAGCGGAACCTTCACAGGGTGGTCCCCTCACCACGGACAGGCTCTCGCATCGAGGGGTAAGTGACCTGGAAAATATATACAATGTATAAGGTGGTAAAATCAAAATCCAGTAAAATATCGACGTCAAAAATATAAGTTAAATCAATCCCAGGTGTAAAAGACCTGGGCTATACAAAATATTAGGTAAAATCAAAATCTATTAAAATATCCACAATATTTTAAAAAGGAAAAAACTGAGGGTAAAAAGCTATGATCCGTTAAAAGATGTCCGAGTGTAAGAGGCTCGGACGCAAAATCATGAAAGGTAAAATACAATTTTCGTTCATTATTAAAAGCTTCGCATTCCACTAAAATGTGTTTGATTGTTAAAATGGTCTCACAAAACTCGCACTTGGGTTCGTCGTCCGCCCGTAAAAGAAATGAATGTGTAATAAACGAATGACCCAAGCGGAGCCGAGCAAGTACAACTTCCTCCTTGCGATTCCTGCGGTAACAAGACTGCCATGGTTTGATGATAGGTTTGATCTCAAAGAGCTTGTTTGTAAGCTGTTCCGACCAAGATCTCTGCCACTGTGCCCGGAGCTCGGTGGTAAAACGTTGCCGGAAATCCAAATAGGGAACCGGCAACGGAGAACGGGATAGGGGCATGGCTGACTTGGCAGCAGCATCTGCCAAGTCGTTGCCCCTAATCCCGACGTGACCGGGCACCCAACAGAAATGGATGGTGGTGGTGGCTGCCAGACGATGTAGTTGCTGGCGGATCTTAGTAAGAACAGGGTGAGGCCGATGCCTCACCGAGATCAAAGCCTGTAGCGAGCTAAGCGAGTCGGTGTAAAGCACACACCGACGATGATGCTTAGTCGCTATGTGGTCCAAGGCGAGACTGATAGCGTGCAACTCTGCAGTGAAGATGGAACACTGCAGTGGGATCTGGTCTGCAATGATTACATCACAGCAGACCATGGCTGATCCCACCGAAGTGCCGGACTTCGAGCCATCTGTAAAGACAGGCAAGAAGTCCGGGTGCTCAGCACGATGGCTGGCAAAGAGTTGCCGGTACACACAGTCGGGTGTAAAGGCCTTCCCCGTTCTGCACAGGGAAAAATCGCAGGAAGGGGAAACAGCGAGCCAAGGTGGAAGTGGCTCAGCTGTCGACTGTGCAACGCTATCGAGACTGGTGTTGATGTCTCTGAGGTAGCCTCGGACACGCAAACCAAAAGGACGAATGGCAGTCGGCCGATTATTGTAAAGCATTTCCCACTTCGGACTGAAAACGCAGTCCCAAGTGGGATGGCCGGGCAGGGATCGCAATTTAGAAGCATATTGTAGGGACAACTGCTGACGGCGAAGAGATAAAGACGGTTCATCGGTCTCAACGTAAAGACTCTGGACCGGTGAGGTGCGGAAGGCTCCCGTGCAAACACGGAGAGCCTGATGATGGAGGGGATCCAGCACCTTCACCACCGAATCCCGGGCCGAGTCGTACACCTGGGATCCGTAGTCCAGTTTCGATCGGACAAGTGCACGGTACAGGCGGAGCAAAGAACATCGGTCCGCCCCCCAAGAAAGGGAGGAGAGGACCTTGACGATGTTCAATGCCCGCGTGCACTTGGACCTGAGATGACGTATGTGTGGTAGAAAGGTCAATTTCCGATCGAATATGAGACCGAGAAACTTGGTCTCCGCCACAACTGGAATGATGTTACCCCCGAGCCGCAGCTCGGGATCCAGGTGAAGATTACGCTTGTGGCAAAAGTGCACACAAGCGGTCTTCTGTGGGGAGAACCGAAACCCGTTTGCCGTCGCCCAAACCGAAAGATTGTTCAGGGCAATTTGCAGTTGTCTTTCCATGACCCTCATGCTGGACGATGAGCAAAAGATGCTAAAGTCATCAACGTAGAGGGCATTGCCTACTGATGGAGGAAGTTGTCTAGTTATAGAATTAATCTTGACAGCGAAAAGCGTAACACTCAGAATGCAGCCTTGTGGCACCCCCTGTTCTTGGGGGTATGGCTGCGACAGAGTGTTACCGACACGGACACGAAAAGAGCGTGTCGATAAGAAGTTGGAGATGAAGATCGGCATGTGACCTCTTAAGCCGAAACTGTGGAGGTCACGAAGAATGCCGAATCTCCAAGCCGTGTCGTACGCTTTTTCGATGTCGAAGAAAATGGACACCAGGTGCTCTCTACGTAAAAAGGAATTCCTGATCGCCGATTCGAGGCGGATCAGGTGGTCTAAAGTAGACCGGTGCCTGCGAAAGCCACACTGGGTGTTGGAAAGAAGGCCGTGATGTTCTAAATACCAGATGAGTCTGGCATTTACCATTCTTTCCAACACCTTGCACACGCAGCTCGTCAATGCGATTGCATGATAATTGGAAGGAATCTTGGGATCTTTGCCTGGCTTGGGGAAGGCCAAGACGATGGCCTCCCGCCAGGAGTCCGGAAACTGCTCCTCCAGAAAAATGCGATTGAAGAGATGGAGCAGCCGATCCTTACTCGATGGTGAAAGATGTTGGAGCATGGCATAATGGACATTGTCCGGCCCTACAGCAGAGGCACGAGAAGAGTGCAGAGCAAGGCGAAGCTCCTCCGCTGTGAATGGCCTGTTGTAAGGCTCCAGGCCATTCGAGTGGAAAGACAGCGGAGAGCGCTCCGCCCTGCCCTTCTGGGCCAGAAACTCGGGGGAGTAAGAGGAAGACGAAGAGATGGAAGAGAAGGACTCCCCCAGAGTGTCGGCAATTGCTTTGGGATCAGCAATTGCCTGTCCATTGTGCTCGAGGATCGATAACGAGTGGGACGTGTAGTTCCCACTCATCTTCCGGACTTTATCCCACACGACCTTAGAACTAGTCGTGCGGGTGATGGATGACGTATACTTGATCCAAGATTCCTTCTGGCTCTGGCGTCGGACGAAACGTGCTTTCGCCCTGGCGCGTTTGAAATTTTCAAGGTTGGGGGACGTCGGATATCTCCGAAACACCCCCCAAGCCTTGTTCTGAGCCTTACGAGCTGCATTGCATTCTGGATTCCACCACGGTTTCGGAAAGCGAGGAAACCGTGTAGAAGTTTGAGGAATTGTTGATGCAGCTGCATCTAAGATACAGTCCTTTATCTCCGCTACTGCCACATTGATTGGCTCCTGGCTGACAGAGTGGTCGTCGAGCTCAGAGAGCAGCTCGAAACCACCCCAGTCAGCCCGATCAAGCCTCCACCGCGAGACGCGTGAAGGGCTGCAAGGCCCCCCACGCGAGATGGCGCACACCACGGGGAGGTGATCGCTTCCGTAAGGGTTGTCCTCGACCTCCCATGTAAAGAGTGGAAGGATCGAGGAGGAGCAGATGGTGAGGTCAATGGCAGTGAAAGAGCGGGTTGGGGAGTGAAAGTAAGTACTGACATCAACTCTCAAAGTTGTATTCTTATTAATTAAAACCCTTTCTATTAAAAGTTACCTCTATTAAAAATCTTTTGGTGTTCATTTTGCCAGGACTGCTAAATGATTCCCTTTTATTAAATTTGAATTCTTTGGGATTCATTTTTTCCAACCCCATTAATCGACCCCCTAGTAAATAAAAACTCTCACTCACCTTTATTAAAAATCAGTCCAAAGTCGGAATAAAACGTTGTAAATCAGTTTACTCTAGATGCATTTAATCGGAAAAAAAAATCATTCCATTGCTAAGCGTGATTCGGTACCTCCACGTTAATTTCGGGAAAAAGTCTCATCGGATCCAAGGTCCACGTATTTTACTAGAAGAATGACAGAGTAACTGTTCCACAGAAAAATTAATAAAATTTGGTTTACATTATTCCTAGGACTTGTATATAAGATCTAGCTTTAGACGTTCACCAGTCTAAAAGTTTTGAAAGACCGTTATCAGTGTATCGGAAATCGTACGTTACCTGTTGACATCCTTCAGATCATTTATCAGTGGGTAGCAACAGCACTTTCGCCACATCACACGATATGGTGCAATCCTTTATCAGCTGGTAGGTCAAAAGGTCAAATGTCCAGCGCTTCACTGTGTCAGCATTTGACGCTGATAAGGTTTAAAAATAGATGTTTCCTAGAATCCACATTGCACAATGGTCAAAGTCGAGTGGGAGAGAGGTATATAAACACCGACTTCTCAGCGACTGTCACTGTGTTCTTCATCTGTCAGTTTGCTACCTGTCAGCCCTGCTCACTCTCTGATCCTTCTGTACCTGCCAGTCCTGCTTGCTCGTTGATACTTCTCTACCTGAGATGTCCACTATGCAAGAATTTTCCCGTGCTGGATCCTCAACTGATACTAGGTAAATGAATTTTTAATTAATGTTGTCCTTAAGATGCTCGACTGAATCACCTACTAACGTACAATATAGATTTTTATATTTGTTTCTAACTAGTAAAGTCATTTTATTCTAAACGATAATTTTCAAACTTTAGTTAAATATTAGATTTTTTTGATCAAGCTAGTAAAGTGTGCTTTTATTACAACATAACTGTTCTAAGATAAAAATCATGTAAAGTACTGCATACTCTGAGACTAAATTATCTATCCAGGTCTGATGCTGGTCCTTCCACTGATACCGACTGCTTTGAAGAGCTACTCACGACAGTGCGCACTCTAGAGGCGGCAGCCAAAAGACCTCCTACACTACCAAAGTGCCTCTGTCTACTCCAACAGGGAGGCAGGGAATTAAGGCAAAGGACATCGAAACTTTCCCTCAAGAAGCGTCGTCAGTCCACTGTCGCAGCGGATATGGGAAATCCCTACGTCCCCGTCATACCCTCAACTGCAACCAGGTAAATGAAATTTTATTTAATGTTGTCCTTAAGGCACTGAATTGAATCACTTACTAACGTACAATATAGAGTTTTCTAACTAGTAAAGTCGTTTTATTCTAAATGATAATTTTCAAACTTTAGTTAAATATTAGTTTTTTTGATCAAGCTAGCAATGTTGCCTTTTCATTTTCTGTTCTAAGATAAAAACACGTAAAGTACTGCATATTCTGAGACTGAATTATTTTTCTAGGTCTCACAATGCACCCGCGGATCTCATTAACGCAGGCACCGTAATGGATGCCGCTGTCAAGAGAGTTTCAGCCGGCCCTGCTGGCTCCTCCGACGCTCCTGCCTCATCTGACGTCATCTCCGTGTTCTCTGCTGGCCCCTCCGTCGCTACTGGGTAAATGAAATTTTATTTAATGTCGTCCTTAAGACGTTCAACTGAATCACTTACTAACGCACAATATAGAGTTTTATATTTGTTTCTACCCTGTCATTTTATTCTAAATGATAATTTTCAAACTTTAGTTAGTTTTTTGATCAAGCTGTGTGAAGTAAATGTAATTTTATTTAATGCTGAGTTACCCTTAAGTTGCTCAACTGAATCACTTACTAACGTACAGTTCAATATAGAGTTTTATATATGTTTCTACCCTGTCATTTTATTCTAAACGATAATTTTCGAACTTTATTTAGATTTTTTGCTCAAGCTAGTAAAGTATGCTTTTATTACAACTGTTCAGTTCAATGTATTTGTTTTCTACCATGTAAGGCCATTTTACTTTTTTTATTCTAAATGATAATTTTCAAACTTTAGCTAGATTTTTGCTCAAGCTAGTAAAGTGTTCTTTTATTACAACTGTTCAGTTCAATATAGATATTTATATTTGTTTCAACCCTGTAAAGTCATTTTTATTCTAAATGATAATTTTCAAACTTTAGTTACTTAGTTTTTTTTATCAAGTTAGCAAACTGAAGCATATTGGTATTTTCATTTTCTGTTCTAAGATTAAAAAACATGTAAAGTACTGCATATTCTGAAAAATAAATTATCTCTCTAGGTCCGCATTCTCCAACGTTCCTGTCAGTGGATTCTCCAACGTTCCTGTCAGTGCAGCCACCTCTGACGGCAGCTCTACAGAGTCTCCCCACTACAATGTGTCGCACACTCGGCGGTACAACTCGACAAAATTCATGACAGAATTCGTCTCCACAAGTGTGCGACTTGGAGGTATGGAGAATGTGGAACCTTATAATTTCCTCCCGGTCCTACATGACCTGCATGAGAAAATGTTGGCTGACGTCATCCCCACAGGGGAGTATAGCCATGTTCGGCTATGTTTACGCTCATGGGATTTGAAAAACCCCGTCAACTTGGCTCTAATTCGGCGTAATGCTCTGACGGGGGAGAGATTCATGGCTGCACTAGACAAAGTAGTGCAGTCAAATGAGTCTCTTGGTCCCAGGAGCGAACTGGCGTTCGACTTTGTGTGTGCCAACCTGGACAGGGATGGCACCAGTCGCACAACTCCTGAGACTCGTCGGGTCATTCATCAACAATAAGAAGGCTGTCACAAAAATTGTAAATAGTGACAACATCTGTTTAGCAAGAGCTCTCCTCATCGCACGAGAGCCCTGCTTGAAAAATAAAGGGGTACCAAACACTTATGCATGTATCCGGGACTACCGCTACCCTTTACAACGCCAAAAAGCCCGTCAACTTCACTTGGATGCGGGTATTCCTGAAGGTCCCTGTGGACTCTCGGAAGTCCGTCTCTTCCAAGCGCATCTGACACAGTACAGGATTATTGTATATTCTGCTGACGACGCCTTCCTTCCCATCTTCATTGGTCCCGAAGGTGGGGACAACCTTTAATTATTGTTTAGTGCGGGGCATTACGATGTGATTACTAAACCCTCAGGGTTTTTCGGGGGTAGACCGTCCTGTCATAAGTGTTTAAAAACTTATAATCACGGGCATGTTTGCAAGGGAACCTGCAACAGGTGCCTGTCAGTCGATGTGTTTCATACAGGGGAGCTGTTGCTTTGCACGGTATGCTATGTGTATTTGCGCGGCGCTGAATGCTTTCAGGCGCATCTGCTGAAGGCATGTCAGATTTGGTTGGTTGTTTTGGGTTTTATGGCGCATCGGCGACTAGGCCATAATGCGCCAAACAAAAGACAATATAAAAGATAAAAGACATGTAAACCCGCAACCATAGTTAAAAGAAATTAGCAAAATTGTAAAAAGGTAAAACAACAAAGAACAAGTGTAAAAATACAACAGAAAACAATAGAATACCAGGTGTAAATGACCTGGGATACACAAACAATGTATAAGGTGGTATAATCATAGATGTAAAAAGCTGAAGAGTAAAAACTATATGCGATTAAAATATCCAGTAAATCGTAAAAATTGAAAGAGAGAGGTAAAAGTACAATGGTCCGATAAAAGATGTCCGAGTGTAAGGGGCTCGGACGTAAAATCATGAAAGTTAAAAAACATACGTCTTTCAAAGGTAAAACAACAGCAATTAATTAAAATGTGTTTAATTGTTAAAATGGTGTCACAAAACTCGCACTTGGGTTCGTCGTCCGCCCGTAAAAGAAACGAATGAGTAATAAACGAATGACCCAAGCGGAGCCGAGCAAGTACAACTTCCTCCTTGCGATTCCTGCGGTAACAAGACTGCCATGGTTTGACGATAGGTTTGATCTCAAAGAGCTTGTTTGTAAGCTGTTCTGACCAAGATCTCTGCCACTGTGCCCGGAGCTCGGTGGTAAAACGCTGCCGGAAATCCAGATATGGAACCGGCAACGGAGAGTCGGACAGGGGCGTGGCTGACTTGGCAGCAGCATCTGCCAAGTCGTTGCCCCTAATCCCGACGTGACCGGGCACCCAACAGAAATGGATGGTGGTGGTGGCTGCCAGACGATGTAGTTGCTGGCGGATCTTAGTAAGAACAGGGTGAGGCCGATGCCTCACCGAGATCAAAGCCTGTAGCAAGCTAAGCGAGTCGGTGTAAAGCACACACCGACGATGATGCTTAGTCGCCACGTGGTCCAAGGCGAGGCTGATAGCGTGCAACTCTGCAGTGAAGATGGAACACTGCAGTGGGATCTGGTCTGCAATGATTACATCACAGCAGACCATGGCCGATCCCACCGAAGTGCCGGACTTCGAGCCATCTGTAAAGACAGGCAAGAAGTCCGGGTGCTCAGCACGATGGCTGGCAAAGAGTTGCTGGTACACACAGTCGGGTGTAAAGGCCTTCCCCGTCCTGCACAGGGAAAAATCACAGGAAGGGGAAACAGCGAGCCATGGTGGAAGTGGCTCAGCTGTCGACTGTGCAACGCTATCGAGACTGGTGTTGATGTCTCTGAGGAAGCCTCGGACACGCAAACCAAAAGGACGAATGGCAGTCGGCCGATTAGTGTAAAGCATTTCCCACTTCGGACTGAAAACGCAGTCCCAAGTGGGATGGCCAGGCAGGGATCGCAATTTAGACGCATATTGTAGGGACAACTGCTGACGGCGAAGAGATAAAGAAGGTTCGTCGGTCTCAACGTAAAGACTCTGGACCGGTGAGGTGCGGAAGGCTCCCGTGCAAACACGGAGAGCCTGGTGATGGAGGGGGTCCAGCACCTTCACCACCGAATCCCGGGCCGAGTCGTACACCTGGGATCCGTAGTCCAGTTTCGATCGGACAAGTGCACGGTATAGGCGGAGCAGAGAACATCGGTCCGCCCCCCAAGAAAGGGAGGAGAGGACCTTGACGATGTTCAATGCCCGCGTGCACTTGGACCGGAGATGACGTATGTGTGGTAAAAAGGTCAATTTCCGATCGAATATGAGACCGAGAAACTTGGTCTCCGCCACAACTGGAATGATGTTACCCCCGAGCCGCAGCTCGGGATCCAGATGAAGATTACGCTTGTGGCAAAAGTGCACACAAGCGGTCTTCTGTGGGGAGAACCGAAACCCGTGTGCCGTCGCCCAAACCGATAGATTGTTCAGGGCAATTTGCAGTTGTCTTTCAATGACCCTCATGCTGGACGAAGAGCAAAAGATGCTAAAGTCATCAACATAGAGGGCATTGCCTACTGATGGAGGAAGTTGTCTAGTAATAGAATTAATCTTGACAGCGAAAAGCGTAACACTCAGAACGCAGCCTTGTGGCACCCCCTGTTCTTGGGGGTACGGCTGCGACAGAGTGTTACCGACACGGACACGAAAAGAGCGTGTCGATAAGAAGTTGGAGATGAAGATCGGCATGTGACCTCTCAAGCCGAAGCTGTGGAGGTCACGAAGAATGCCGAATCTCCAAGCCGTGTCGTACGCTTTTTCGATGTCAAAGAAAATTGACACCAGGTGCTCTCTTCTTAAAAAAGAATTTCTGATAGCCGATTCGAGGCGTATCAGATGGTCAAGAGTTGACCGTTGCCTGCGAAAGCCACACTGGGTGTTGGAAAGAAGGCCGTGATGTTCTAAATACCAGACGAGTCTGGCATTTACCATTCTTTCCAACACCTTGCACACGCAGCTCGTCAATGCGATTGGACGATAATTGGAAGGAATCTTGGGATCTTTGCCTGGCTTGGGGAAGGCCAAGACGATGGCCTCCCGCCAGGAGTCCGGAAACTGCTCCTCGAGAAAAATGCGATTGAAGAGATGGAGCAGCCGATCCTTACTCGATGGTGAAAGATGTTGGAGCATGGCATAATGGACATTGTCCGGCCCAACAGCAGAGGCACGAGAAGAGTGCAGAGCAAGGCGAAGCTCCTCCGCTGTGAATGGCCTGTTGTAAGGCTCCAGGCCATTCGAGTGGAAAGACAGCGGAGAGCGTTCCGCCCTGCCCTTCTGGGCCAGAAACTCGGGGGAGTAAGAAGAAGAAGAAGAGATGGAGGAGAACGACTCCCCCAGAGTGTCGGCAATTGCTTTGGGATCAGCAATTGCCTGTCCATTGTGCTCCAGGATCGATAACGAGTGGGACGTGTAGTTCCCACTCATCTTCCGGACTTTATCCCACACGACCTTGGAACTAGTCGTGCGGGTTATGGATGACGTATACTTGATCCAAGATTCCTTCTGGCTCTGGCGTCGGACGAAACGAGCTTTCGCCCTGGCGCGTTTGAAGTTCTCGAGGTTGGGGGTTGTCGGATATCTCCGAAACACCCCCCAAGCCTTGTTCTGAGCCTTACGAGCTGCGGTGCAATCTGGATTCCACCACGGTTTCGGAAAGCGAGGAAACCGTGTAGAAGTTTGAGGAATTGTTGATGCAGCTGCATCTACGATACAGTCCGTTATCTCCGCTACTGCCACATTGATTGGCTCCTGGCTGACGGAGTGGTCGTCGAGCTCAGAGAGCAGCTCGAAACCACCCCAGTCAGCCCGATCCAGCCTCCACCGTGAGACGCGTGAAGGGCTGCAAGGCCCCCCACGGGAGATGGTGCACACCACGGGGAGGTGATCGCTTCCGTACGGGTTGTCCTCGACCTCCCATGTAAAGAGTGGAAGGATCGAGGAGGAGCAGATGGTGAGATCAATGGCAGTGAAAGTGCGGGTTGGGGAGTGAAAGTAAGTGCTGACACCGGTGTTCAACAGGGAGAGAGAAGGATCCAGGAGCCACTGCTCCAGGACCCCACCCCTCCCGTTGGTGTCAGCACTGCCCCAAAGTGGACTGTGTCCGTTGAGGTCCCCCATAATGAGGAAGGGGGACGGCAGCTGCGAGACGAGATCATCAAGGTCTTCCTGGAAGACGATGCTCCCAGGTGGAAGATATACAGAGCAGACAGTCAGTGAGAACCCCACGAAGAGACGGATGGCTACCGCCTCTAAGTTGGTAATGAGGTTTACGACCTGGAATGGAGAATGGTTGCTCACGAGGATGGCGACACCCCCGCGAGCTGGACCATCTCCATCCCGGTCCCGGCGAACCAGTGAAAAGTGCCGGATCGTGGGATCTGTGACTGGCTGCAAGTATGTCTCCTGCAGGCACACACAGATGGGCTGGTGTGCCTGAAGGAGGGCCTTGATGTCGTCAAGATTCCTCTGGAATCCACGACAATTCCATTGTAGGAGTGTGGCCATCTCAGGACTTAGAAGAGTGGGCGGACGACGAATTCCTATTCAACTTCACCGCCGCAGAGGACGGTTTAGTGAATAGGGGGCGGTCGGTATCCATGTCCTCGGAATCGTCCGAGGGGCATGGATCGGTGACCGCCCTTTGTGGCGCTGTGATTTTCTTTTTGGGCCCAGGTGGGGGCCCCTTAGGTTTTGAAGGTCTTGCTGTCTGAGGACGGGGAGGAGGAGGCCTTCCGGTGGAGGTGGAAGGCTGAGCTGCAGGAATGGAAACCGGGGTTGATGTCGAAGTCGACACCACCCTCGGTCTCGCCTGCGTGAGGAGGTACTTGGCTGCGAGCGAGAAAGACTCAGTAGGTGGTACACTGATGTCAGTCTGCACCGCCACTGAAGTCATTGGAACGATGGGCTTCCCAATGACTGCACTGGCATAGGAAACCTTGCCAGGCGGGGCGGGCGGTGCAGCAAGCTTTCTCGCCTCAGCATAAGAAATGTTGTTTACTACTTTCAAGCGTTGCACCTCCTTTTCCTCCTTCCACTTCGGACAGTCGCGGGAGTACGCCGGATGTTCGCCACTACAGTTCACACAGCATGCCTTTTCTGCTGTGCAGTCAGGATCGAGATGATCCTTACTGCCACAGCGAGCACAGGTGGGCTTGCCCCTGCATGCTGTGCGGGCATGACCGTATATCTGACACTGAAAACAGCGCAGAGGGTTTGGGATATACGGCCGAACCTCACAATGTAAATAACCTGCCTTGATGGAAGTAGGCAGGCGTGGCGTGTTGAATGTAACAATTAACACCCGGGTGGGTGTTAATTTCCCATCACGGCGTGTCGAAACCCGGTGGACCGCTGTTACTCCTTGAGGTGTGAGCTCTGAGAGGATTTCCTCCTCAGTGACTTTGAGGAGGCCCCACTCGGTGATCACACCCCGAGAGGAATTCAAAGTTTTATGGGGAGTGACTTCGACAGCCACCCCACCAATTTCTTTGACTTTCAGGAGCAGTTCAGAATGTTTCGAACAAGCGGTCTCAACCTGCAAGTCGCCAGATCTTAAGCGCTTGACGGATTTCGGCTCTCCCGCAAGACCTTTCAAACCTTTATTGACAAAAAATGGGGACATGTCCCCAAGTACCTGATCACCCGTGGAGTGGATGATCAGGAACTTTGGGAACGAAGACACAGACACAGAAGAAGACGGCAGTGATAACGTAGACGAAGAAGACGGCAGTGATAACGTAGACGAAGAAGACGGGGGTTCATGTCGAGCCCTCTTGTTGGCAGTGATCGAATTTTCCTCACTCTCTCTCATGTTTATTTTTGTGTGGTTCAGTGCCCGCTGTCCCCACCCTCCACGGAGCCCAACAAGGGGACGCCCAGTCGGGCGCCAGGGCTACGCAGGCACTATACCCACACAGACAGTGAGCCAAGCCCTCACAAATAAATACAAAGAAAATAAAAAGAGAAATGTGCAGAACAAAAACGTTCTACACAAATGAAACAAAGCATAAAATAAGAAAATCGTGAATGGCCAAACTGGCCTCACAAAGAAAAGATAACGACAAAATGAAAATAAGTTGTGAGGAAACTTGTAAACCTGTACCCGGACCGTGGGCAAGGTTACTCACCGCTCTGCACGGTTGACCCTAGCAGGACCTGCCCACCAGCCGATTGCTCCTGGGGGGGCCACCCCAGGAGCTCCCGTTTACCGGAAGCAGAGGCCAAAGCAGTGTATAGCAGAGGCCCCGGAATCCGCTGCCCAGCCCCGCGACAGACAGGCTCCCCAATGGCAAGACGGCCAATGGGGACCACGCCAGTCATGAGCTGAGGAGAGAAGACGGGGACCCCCGAGCAACTACCAGGATCCTCCTTTCCCGGGACACGGGTCTCCGCGCACGGCAAACACGCGGGCGAGCGTTTAGGACCCTGCGAAGGTAACCGAGCCAGCGGGAACCTTCACAGGGTGGTCCCCCTCACCACGTACAGGCGCTCACACCGAGGGGGAGGCATGTCAGACACGGCATCGCTGTGTTAAGTGCATTACCATTTACGACCCCTGAAAAAGCACGTTTGCAAGACTGACACCTTAAAATTCGTCGAGCCCTGCAAAATTGACCCTGTCGGTCAGGCTTACCTCTACTTTGATGTAGAGACTGTGCTGTCCGACGGGTTGCTAAAACCGATACTATGTGTGGTCACATACCAAGTGGACGACGAGTGGGTGTACGCCTCATTCCCGGAAACGGACACCTTTATGGACTGGCTTCTAGCCGAAGAACGTCCCGGAGTTCAAAGATTCAAGGACGCCACAGTCCTCCACATAATCTGAAAGGCTTTGACGGCATGTTCATCATTAGTTACCTGTAAAGAAAATTTTTAAAACCGGATCTCGTGTTCGATGGATCCAAGATTTTAGGTATCTTTTTACCTGGCCTTAAAATAAGGTTCATTGACACGTTGTCCTTTATTCAGGCTCCTCTTCGATCATTCACGAAGACCTTCAACTTGGAGACGGTGAAAGTCTTTTTCCCCTTTAAATTCGTGAAGGAGGAAAATCTACAGTATGCAGGACCCATCCCTGAATGGCTTTTTTTCCACTCAGAAGACATGGAGCCTGAAACTCTGTCAGCATTCAACGAGTGGTATACCGCAGCAAGCCTTGAACCCTGGGATTTTCAACAACAGCTTCTGTATTACTGCAAGGCAGATACAGAGTTGTTGCAGCGAGGCGCCCAAGCCTTTTGTGAGGAATTTTTAAATCTCACAGGCGTAGACCCATTTGCACGTGACCTGACTATTGCCGGTGCTTGTCTTCGAATTTTCCGTGGGAAGTTTCTGCAAAAGAATACCCTCGGTGTGTGTCCCGCCCAAGGGTATTCGGCGAGTAATGACCGGCAGTCCTTGAAAGCTCTCGCATGGTTAGAGTATGAGGCTTCCAAGGACAACATCGAAATTCAAACTGCGCGATCACCCGGAAGTGAATATAAGATAGGGCAGTATAAATTAGACGGTGTGTGCCACAGTACCTGTTGTTATTACGAATTTTTAGGGTGTTACTATCATCACTGCTTGAAATGTTTCAACCCTGAAAAAATAGATCAGCGCACGAGAAAGCCATTTGGTCTGCTAAACACCCGGACCATGGTTCGTCTTGAGATCTTGAAAGTGCTGATGAATGGGTACACATGCAAAATCATGTGGGAACACGAATTCGACGAATTGATGCGCAAAAACCAGTCCGTCGCATTAATTTATAAATCCGTCGAGCCAATCAGGCATATAGGGGCCCGTGACTACCTCTACGGAGGGCGCGTGGATGTGTTTTCCATCTTTGCATCGGCGGACCTAGGATGTAGGCTAATATATTTTAAGATTTAAATTCAAAGAATTGAATTGAGTGGTCCTCAAGTATGTTTCATTTTTGCATGTGTTTTTACATTAAAGAAACAGTATCTAAAATTGTTCCACCAGTCGACGATACTGAACTTTTAACTGCCTTGGACAGTATAACAACTTCTTCTATGCAACCTTCTTCGATACCTTTGGTCGAACCACCATCAATGACACTTGATCACATATCGCCAGTGGCTCCAGAAGAAATGAGAGAATTAGAAGAAGATGAACTTGTGTATAAAAAATGTATCACAAG
Source organism: Ryuthela nishihirai (assembly GCA_038380435.1). Taxonomy (NCBI): domain Eukaryota; kingdom Metazoa; phylum Arthropoda; class Arachnida; order Araneae; family Heptathelidae; genus Ryuthela; species Ryuthela nishihirai. The sequence goes on from JAWZYU010000006.1 coordinate 71,414,338, forward strand.
GAACTGATGATACAACGCTAGTGGTTCCAGAAGAAAATGAACTTATGTATGTATCACAAGGAACTGGTTGGTTGTTTGGTTGTTTGGGGTTTTTTGGCGCAATAGCAACTAAGGCTATATTGCGCCAAACAAACGATAAAAAGGGTAAAAGACATGAAAACCCACAACCAAAGTTAAAAGAGACACAAATAACACATAATAAAAACGAGATGTAGGATTGGTTGGTTGGTTGTTTAGGGTTTTATGGCGCATCAGCATCTACGGCTATAATGCGCCAAACGAAAGTCCAAAAAGTAAAAAGATAGAAATCATGAAACCCTGAACCAATATGTTAAAAGATAAATTACAAATATAATAAGAAAAATGTAAAACAATAAAATCCCACGTTCGGATTAACAGTAAAGAAATGTAGAAATATGTTAAAAAAGAAATAAAAGTAACCCAGGTAAAAGCAATCTAGGTTAAATATATATATATAAAATTGAAGAGTAAAAAACTATAGGCGAGTAAAATATCCAGTAAATCTTAAAAATCTAAATACAGAGGTAAAAGAACAGTTATCAGATAACAAATGTCCGAGTGTAAGGGGCTCGGACATATAATCGTGAAAATTAAAAAACAAACGCCGTTCAAAATTAAAACATGGACATGAGATTAAAATGTGTTTGATTGTTAAAATGGTGTCACAAAACTCGCACTTGGGTACGTCGTCCGCCCGTAAAAGAAACGAATGAGTAATAAACGAATGACCCAAGCGGAGCCGAGCAAGTACAACTTCCTCCTTGCGATTCCTGCGGTAACAAGACTGCCATGGTTTGATGATAGGTTTGATCTCGAAGAGCTTGTTGGTAAGTTGTTCCGACCAAGATCTCTGCCACTGTGCCCGGAGCTCGGTGGTAAAACGCTGCCGGAAATCCAGATATGGAACCGGCAACGGAGAGTCGGACAGGGGCGTGGCTGACTTGGCAGCAGCATCTGCCAAGTCATTGCCCCTGATACCGACGTGACCGGGCACCCAACAGAAATGGATGGTGGTGGTGGCTGCCAGACGATGTAGCTGCTGGCGGATCTTAGTAAGAACAGGGTGAGGTCGATGCCTCACCGAGATCAAAGCCTGTAGCGAGCTAAGCGAGTCGGTGTAAAGCACACACCGACGATGATGCTTAGTCGCCACGTGGTCCAAGGCGAGGCTGATAGCGTGCAACTCTGCGGTGAAGATGGAACACTGCAGTGGGATCTGGTCTGCAATGATTACATCACAGCAGACCATGGCTGATCCCACCGAAGTGCCGGACTTCGAGCCATCTGTAAAGACAGGCAAGAAGTCCGGGTGCTCAGCACGATGGCTGGCAAAGAGTTGCCGGTACACACAGTCGGGTGTAAAGGCCTTCCCCGTCCTGCACAGGGAAAAATCGCAGGAAGGGGAAACAGCGAGCCAAGGTGGAAGTGGCTCAGCTGTCGACTGTGCAACGCTATCGAGACTGGTGTTGATGTCTCTGAGGTAGCCTCGGACACGCAAACCAAAAGGACGAATGGCAGTCGGCCGATTAGTGTAAAGCATTTCCCACTTCGGACTGAAAACGCAGTCCCAAGTGGGATGGCCAGGCAGGGATCGCAATTTAGACGCATATTGTAGGGACAACTGCTGACGGCGAAGAGATAAAGAAGGTTCGTCGGTCTCAACGTAAAGACTCTGAACCGGTGAGGTGCGGAAGGCTCCCGTGCAAACACGGAGGGCCTGATGATGGAGGGGGTCCAGCACCTTCACCACCGAATCCCGGGCCGAGTCGTACACCTGGGATCCGTAGTCCAGTTTCGATCGGACAAGTGCACGGTACAGGCGGAGCAAAGAACATCGGTCCGCCCCCCAAGAGAGGGAGGAGAGGACCTTGACGATGTTCAATGCCCGCGTGCACTTGGACCTGAGATGACGTATGTGAGATAAAAAGGTCAATTTCCGATCGAATATGAGACCGAGAAACTTGGTCTCCGCCACAACTGGAATGATGTTACCCCCGAGCCGCAGCTCGGGATCCAGGTGAAGATTACGCTTGTGGCAAAAGTGCACACAAGCGGTCTTCTGTGGGGAGAACCGAAACCCGTTTGCCGTCGCCCAAACCGATAGATTGTTCAGGGCAATTTGCAGTTGTCTTTCAATGACCCTCATGCTGGATGATGAGCAAAAGATGCTAAAGTCATCAACATAGAGGGCATTGCCTACTGATGGAGGAAGTTGTCTAGTAATTGAATTAATCTTGACAGCGAAAAGCGTAACACTCAGAACGCCGCCTTGTGGCACCCCCTGTTCTTGGGGGTACGGCCGCGACAGAGTGTTACCGACACGGACACGAAAAGAGCGTGTCGATAAGAAGTTGGAGATGAAGATCGGCATGTGACCTCTTAAGCCGAAGCTGTGGAGGTCACGAAGAATGCCGAATCTCCAAGCCGTGTCGTACGCTTTTTCGATGTCGAAGAAAATTGACACCAGGTGCTCTCTACGTAAAAATGAGTTTCTGATAGCCGATTCGAGGCGTATCAGATGGTCAAGAGTTGACCGTTGCCTGCGAAAGCCACACTGGGTGTTGGAAAGAAGGTTCTGATGTTCTAAATACCAGATGAGTCTGGCATTTACCATTCTTTCCAACACCTTGCACACGCAGCTCGTCAATGCGATGGGACGATAATTGGAAGGAATCTTTGGATCTTTGCCTGGCTTGGGGAAGGCCAAGACGATGGCCTCCCGCCAGGAGTCCGGAAACTGCTCCTCGAGAAAAATGCGATTGAAGAGATGGAGCAGTCGATCCTTACTCGATGGTGAAAGATGTTGGAGCATGGCATAATGGACATTGTCCGGCCCAACAGCAGAGGCACGAGAAGAGTGCAGAGCAAGGCGAAGCTCCTCCGCTGTGAATGGCCTGTTGTAAGGCTCCAGGCCATTCGAGTGGAAAGACAGCGGAGAGCGCTCTGCCCTGCCCTTCTGGGCCAGAAACTCGGGGGAGTAAGAGGAAGACGAAGAGATGGAAGAGAATGACTCCCCCAAAGTGTCGGCAATTGCTTTGGGGTCAGCAATTGCCTGTCCATTGTGCTCCAGGATCGATAACGAGTGGGACGTGTAGTTCCCACTCATCTTCCGGACTTTATCCCACACGACCTTAGAACTAGTCGTGCGGGTGATGGATGACGTATACTTGATCCAAGATTCCTTCTGGCTCTGGCGTCGGACGAAACGTGCTTTCGCCCTGGCGCGTTTGAAATTTTCAAGGTTGGGGGACGTCGGATATCTCCGAAACACCCCCCAAGCCTTGTTCTGAGCCTTACGAGCTGCGGTGCATTCTGGATTCCACCACGGTTTCGGAAAGCGAGGAAACCGTGTAGAAGTTTGAGGAATCGTTGATGCAGCTGCATCTACGATACAGTCCGTTATCTCCGCTACTGCCACATTGATTGGCTCCTGGCTGACAGAGTGGTCGTCGAGCTCAGAGAGCAGCTCGAAACCACCCCAGTCAGCCCGATCGAGCCTCCACCGCGAGACGCGTGAAGGGCTGCAAGGCCCCCCACGGGAGATGGTGCACACCACGGGGAGGTGATCGCTTCCGTATGGGTTGTCCTCGACCTCCCATGTAAAGAGTGGAAGGATCGAGGAGGAGCAGATGGTGAGGTCAATGGCAGTGAAAGTGCGGGTTGGGGAGTGAAAGTAAGTACTGACACCGGTGTTCAACAGGGAGAGAGAAGGATCCAGGAGCCACTGCTCCAGGACCCCACCCCTCCCGTTGGTGTCAGCACTGCCCCATAGTGGACTGTGTCCGTTGAGGTCCCCCATAATGAGGAAGGGGGACGGCAGCTGCGAGACGAGATCATCAAGGTCTTCCTGGAAGACGATGCTCCCAGGGGGAAGATATACAGAGCAGACAGTCAGCGAGAACCCCACGAAGAGACGGATGGCTACCGCCTCTAAGTTGGTGGTGAGGTTTACGACCTGGAATGGAGAATGGTTGCTCACGAGGATGGCGACACCCCCGCGAGCTGGACCATCTCCATCCCGGTCCCGGCGAACTAGTGAAAAGTGCCGGATCGTGGGATCTGTGACTGGCTGCAAGTATGTCTCCTGCAGGCACACACAGATGGGCTGGTGTGCCTGAAGGAGGGCCTTGATGTCGTCAAGATTCCTCTGGAATCCACGACAATTCCATTGTAGGAGTGTGGCCATCTCAGGACTTAGAAGAGTGGGCGGACGACGAATTCCTATTCAACTTCACCGCCGCAGAGGACGGTTTAGTGAATAGGGGGCGGTCGGTATCCATGTCCTCGGAATCGTCCGAGGGGCATGGATCGGTGACCGCCCTTTGTGGCGCTGTGATTTTCTTTTTGGGCCCAGGTGGGGGCCCCTTAGGTTTTGAAGGTCTTGCTGTCTGAGGACGGGGAGGAGGAGGCCTTCCGGTGGAGGTGGAAGGCTGAGCTGCAGGAATGGAAACCGGGGTTGATGTCGAAGTCGACACCACCCTCGGTCTCGCCTGCGTCAGGAGGTACTTCGCAGCTGGCGAGAAAGACTCAGTAGGTGGTACACTGATGTCAGTCTGCACCGCAACCGAAGTCATTGGAACGATGGGCTTTCCAATGACCGCACTGGCATAGGAAACCTTGCCAGGTGGGGCGGGCGGTGCAGCCAGCTTTCTCGCTTCAGCATACGAGATGTTGTTCACGACTTTGAGGCGTTGTACCTCCTTTTCCTCCTTCCACTTCGGACAGTCACGGGAGTACGCCGGATGTTCGCCACTACAGTTCACACAGCATGCCTTTTCTGCTGTGCAGTCAGGATCGAGATGATCCTTACTGCCACAGCGAGCACAGGTGGGCTTGCCCCTGCATGCTGTGCGGGCATGACCGTATATCTGACACTGAAAACAGCGCAGAGGGTTTGGGATATACGGCCGAACCTCACAATGTAAGTAACCTGCCTTGATGGAAGAAGGCAGGCGTGGCGTGTTAAATGTCACAATCAACACCCTGGTGGGTGTCAATTTCCCATCACGGCGTGTCGAAACCCGGTGGACCGCTGTTACTCCTTGAGATGCGAGCTCCGAGAGGATTTCCTCCTCAGTGACTTTGAGGAGGCCCCACTCGGTGATCACACCCCGAGAGGAATTCAAAGTTTTATGGGGAGTGACTTCGACAGCCACCCCACCAATATCTTTTACTTTCAGGAGCAGTTCGGAGTGTTTTGAACAAGCGGTCTCAACCTGCAAGTCGCCAGATCGTAAGCGCTTGACAGATTTCGGCTCTCCCGCAAGACCTTTTAAACCTTTGTTGACGAAAAAAGGGGACATGTCCCCAAGCACCTGATCACCCGTGGAGTGGATGATCAGGAACTTCGGGAACGAAGACACAGACACAGAAGACGACGGCAGAGATAACTTAGACAAAGAGGAAGATGGGGGCTCATGTCGAGCCCTCTTGTTGGCGGCGATCGCATTATTATCATCATTCTCTCTCATGGTTTGTTTTGTGTGGTTCAGTGCCCGCTGTCCCCACCCTCCACGGAGCCCAACAAGGGGACGCCCAGTCGGGCGCCAGGGCTACGCAGGCACTATACCCACACAGACAGTGAGCCAAGCCCTCACAAATAAATAGAAGGAAAATAAAAAGAGAAATGTGCAGAACAAAAACGTTCTACACAAATGAAACAAAGCGTAAAATAAGAAAATCGTGAATGGCCAAACTGGCCTCACAAAGAAAAGATAACGACAAAATGAAAATAAGTTGTGAGGAAACTTGTAAACCTGTACCCGGACCGTGGGCAAGGTTACTCACCGCTCTGCACGGTTGACCCTAGCAGGACCTGCCCACCAGCCGATTGCTCCTGGGGGGGCCACCCCAGGAGCTCCCGTTTACCGGAAGCAGAGGCCAAAGCAGTGTATAGCAGAGGCCCCGGAATCCGCTGCCCAGCCCCGCGACGGACAGGCTCCCCAATGGCAAAACGGCCAAAGAGGACCCCACCAGTCATGAGCTGAGGAGAGAAGACGGGGACCCCCGAGCAACTACCAGGATCCTCCTTTCCCGGGACACGGGTCTCCGCGCACGGCAAACACGCGGGCGAGCGTTTAGGACCCTGCGAAGGTAGCCGAGCCAGCGGAACCTTCACAGGGTGGTCCCCCTCACCACGTACAGGCGCTCACATCGAGGGGGCGAGATGTAGGAAAAGAGTAAAAGAGAGCAACAAGTGTAAAATCAATACGTAGAAAATCAACAATAACAATGGGTGTATAGGACCCATGTAAAAAACAACAGGTAAAACACAGCTAAAAAACCAGTAAAGAGAAAATTCATAAACGAGTAAAATAACCGGTAAAGCGTAAAAAGTCGAAAACAGTGTTAAAATAGCAATGATCTGATAAAAGATGTCCGAGTGTAAGGGGCTCGGACGTAAAATCGTGAAAGTTAAAAAACAGACGTCTTTCAAGTTTAAAACAAACACAGTCAATTAAAATATGCTTCACAGTTAAAACGGTGTCACAAAACTCGCACTTAGGTACTGCGTCCGCCTTAAGAAGGAAAGAGTGTGTTAAAAACGAGTGACCTAAGCGGAGCCGAGCAAGGACAACTTCCTCCTTACGATTCCTGCGAAAACAAGACCGCCACGGTTTCACAAGGAACTGATAGCGACTATAATCCATAAAGCAAAAGTAACAGCATTGATAGTAAAAAACGCGTTGCAATGTGGCACCATCTATCGTCAAATATTGGAAAGAAGTCCCTGATTCTGGATGCTTACATAATACTGTATTGGGCGGTTAAACTTTTAATGTTGGCCCACCAATTTTAACAAAAAATGCATATTATGTGAATCATGGGGTATATTTAAATTTCATACTAAGCAAACGGTTAAACTTTTTTAGCATTTAGAAATTGCTCTTACGAACAGGGTCATGTGATTTACAACTCAATCAGATAAATATCCTCTTACGAACATGGTCATGTGATTTTCAACTCAATCATTTAGTTATCAGATGACGTCTTAGTTTAAGAACCAATCCAAAATCTCTTTCAGTTATCAGATGACGTCTTAGTTTAAGAACCAATCCAAAATCTTTCTTTTAGTTTTCAGATAACGACCAATCTAATCATTTGGTTACGTCACTACCAAAATTTTGTATATAAAAGTTCAACCACAAACAGAGAGCCAAACTATTCAGTGAAATGGGTAAAGTGAAACGTGTAGTGAAACCAAATTCTATCGTGAAGAAAAGTTTCAAAACTTTATCTTCAACTATAAAACATTGTTCGGATACGATAGAACTGATCAAAGATGAAGAATTAAAAAATTCTTTAAGAAGTATAATAAGCAAGATAGGTTTTTTAACAACGTCTGCCAAAAATGCCGGTTCCATATGTGGATTTCCGGCAGCGTTTCACCATCGAGCTCCGGGCACGGTGGCAGAGATCTTGGTCTGAACAGGTTGCTAACAAGCTCTTGGAGATCAAGCCCATTGTCAAACTGTGGCAGTCTTGTTTTCGCAGGAATCGTAAGGAGGAAGTTGTCCTTGCTCGGCTCCGCTTAGGTCACTCGTTTTTAACACACTCTTTTCTTCTTAAGGCGGACGCAGTACCTAAGTGCGAGTTTTGTGACACCGTTTTAACAGTTAAACATATTTTAATTGAATGTCATTGTTTTAACCTTGAACGACGTATGTTTTTTAACTTCCATGATTTTACGTCCGAGCCCCTTACACTCGGACATCTTTTATCAGATCATTGTCATTTTACCGCTGTTTTTCAATTTTTAAAATTTACTGGCTATTTTAATCGAATTTGATATACTAATTATACTGGATATTTTAATCGCGTTATCTATCCCAGGTCTCTTACACCTGGGATTATTTTATTTAGTATTTCTACAGTTGTTTTACTCTGTTTCTATGCACCTGTTTTTTTTGTTATTTTACCCATTTATAATGTTGAAACTATATTTTTAATTTTGGTTGCGGGTTTCTATGTCTTTTATCTTTTATATTGTCTTTTGTTTGGCGCATTATGGCCTTGTTGCCGATGCGCCATTAAACCCCAAACAACCAACTGCCAAAAAAAAAATATTTTTGACCAACATAGACATTTTACTAAAGCGTATAGATTAAGGTGCCTGACTTGAGCCTACATGCCTGATTTGTGCCTGACTTGAGCCTACATGCCTGATTTGTGCATGACTTGAGCCTACATGCCTGATTTGTGCATGACTTGAGCCTACATGCCTGATTTGTGCCTGACTTGAGCCTACATGCCTGATTTGTGCCTGACTTGAGCCTACATGCCTGATTTGTGCCTGATTTGAGTCTACTTGCGTGATTTGTGCCTGATTTGAGTCTACTTGCGTGATTTGTGCCTGATTTGTGCCTGATTTGAGTCTACTTGCTTGATTTGTGCCTGATTTGAGTCTACTTGCCTGATTTGTGCCTGATTTGAGTCTACTTGCCTGATTTGTGCCTGCCTGACTTGTTGGAGTTGCATTATGGATACCGAAGCTAAGAACTTTGAGGAAATATTGTTAACATTGTTAACATTGGAAATCTTGTCCAGTACCGTAGATGGATGGAGTTGTTGTTGTTTGAGGTTTAGTGGCGCATCGGCAACTAAGGCCATAATGCGCCAGACAAAGACAAATAGAAAAATAAGAGATAAAAATCGTGGAAACCTACAACCAATGTTAAAAGCAATATATAAAGATGATAAAATACACTACAAAAATTGCAACAAGTGTAAAACAAGTAAAGACAAAACCAACAAATATATATAACAAAAAAACATGATAAAAATATGTGTAAAAGAACAAATATTTATATATAGATACAGTATATACAATGGATAAAACTAACCTAGGTGTAAATGACCTAGGTCAGATGCTGAATAAATAACAAAGCCGTAAAATCATAACCTGTTAAAATAACCTGTAAATTTCAAAAATGCAAAAAGTGGAGGTAAAAAGCAATGATCAGTTAAAAGATGTCCGAGTGTAAGGGGCTCGGACGTAAAATCATGAAATCTAAAAAACAAACGTCGTTCGAGATTAAAACATGGGCAAAGAATTAAAATATGTTTGATAGTTAAAATGGTGTCACAAAACTCACACTTAGGTACGTCGTCCGCCCGAAGAAGAAACGAATGAGTAATATACGAGTGACCTAAGCGGAGCCGAGCAAGTACAACTTCCTCCTTGCGATTCCTGCGGTAACAAGACTGCCATGGTTTGATGATAGGCTTGATCTCAAAGAGCTTGTTCGTAAGCTGTTCCGACCAAGATCTCTGCCACCGTGCCCGGAGCTCGATGGTAAAACGCTGCCGGAAATCCAGATATGGAACCGGCAACGGAGAGTCGGACAGGGGCGTGGCTGACTTGGCAGCAGCATCTGCCAAGTCATTGCCCCTGATACCGACGTGACCGGGCACCCAACAGAAATGGATGGTGGTGGTGGCTGCCAGACGATGTAGCTGCTGGCGGATCTTAGTAAGAACAGGGTGAGGTCGATGCCTCACCGAGATCAAAGCCTGTAGCGAGCTAAGCGAGTCGGTGTAAAGCACACACCGACGATGATGCTTAGTCGCCACGTGGTCCAAGGCGAGGCTGATAGCGTGCAACTCTGCGGTGAAGATGGAACACTGCAGTGGGATCTGGTCTGCAATGATTACATCACAGCAGACCATGGCTGATCCCACCGAAGTGCCGGACTTCGAGCCATCTGTAAAGACAGGCAAGAAGTCCGGGTGCTCAGCACGATGGCTGGCAAAGAGTTGCCGGTACACACAGTCGGGTGTAAAGGCCTTCCCCGTCCTGCACAGGGAAAAATCGCAGGAAGGGGAAACAGCGAGCCAAGGTGGAAGTGGCTCAGCTGTCGACTGTGCAACGCTATCGAGACTGGTGTTGATGTCTCTGAGGTAGCCTCGGACACGCAAACCAAAAGGACGAATGGCAGTCGGCCGATTAGTGTAAAGCATTTCCCACTTCGGACTGAAAACGCAGTCCCAAGTGGGATGGCCAGGCAGGGATCGCAATTTAGACGCATATTGTAGGGACAACTGCTGACGGCGAAGAGATAAAGAAGGTTCGTCGGTCTCAACGTAAAGACTCTGGACCGGTGAGGTGCGGAAGGCTCCCGTGCAAACACGGAGAGCCTGGTGATGGAGGGGGTCCAGCACCTTCACCACCGAATCCCGGGCCGAGTCGTACACCTGGGATCCGTAGTCCAGTTTCGATCGGACAAGTGCACGGTATAGGCGGAGCAAAGAACATCGGTCCGCCCCCCAAGAAAGGGAGGAGAGGACCTTGACGATGTTCAATGCCCGCGTGCACTTGGACCTGAGATGACGTATGTGTGGTAAAAAGGTCAATTTCCGATCGAAAATGAGACCGAGAAACTTGGTCTCCGCCACAACTGGAATGATGTTACCCCCGAGCCGCAGCTCGGGATCCAGATGAAGATTACGCTTGTGGCAAAAGTGCACACAAGCGGTCTTCTGTGGGGAGAACCGAAACCCGTTTGCCGTCGCCCAAACCGATAGATTGTTCAGGGCAATTTGCAGTTGTCTTTCAATGACCCTCATGCTGGACGAAGAGCAAAAGATGCTAAAGTCATCAACATAGAGGGCATTGCCTACTGATGGAGGAAGTTGTCTAGTAATAGAATTAATCTTGACAGCGAAAAGCGTAACACTCAGAACGCAGCCTTGTGGCACCCCCTGTTCTTGGGGGTACGGCTGCGACAGAGTGTTACCGACACGGACACGAAAAGAGCGTGTCGATAAGAAGTTGGAGATGAAGATCGGCATGTGACCTCTCAAGCCGAAACTGTGGAGGTCACGAAGAATGCCGAATCTCCAAGCCGTGTCGTACGCTTTTTCGATGTCGAAGAAAATGGACACCAGGTGCTCTCTACGTAAAAAGGAATTCCTGATCGCCGATTCGAGGCGGATCAGGTGGTCTAAAGTAGACCGGTGCCTGCGAAAGCCACACTGGGTGTTGGAAAGAAGGTTGTGATGTTCTAAATACCAGATGAGTCTGGCATTTACCATTCTTTCCAACACCTTGCACACGCAGCTCGTCAATGCGATAGGACGATAATTGGAAGGAATCTTGGGATCTTTGCCTGGCTTGGGGAAGGCCAAGACGATGGCCTCCCGCCAGGAGTCCGGAAACTGCTCCTCGAGAAAAATGCGATTGAAGAGATGGAGCAGCCGATCCTTACTCGATGGTGAAAGATGTTGGAGCATGGCATAATGGACATTGTCCGGCCCTACAGCAGAGGCACGAGAAGAGTGCAGAGCAAGGCGAAGCTCCTCCGCTGTGAATGGCCTGTTGTAAGGCTCCAGGCCATTCGAGTGGAAAGACAGCGGAGAGCGCTCTGCCCTGCCCTTCTGGGCCAGAAACTCGGGGGAGTAAGAGGAAGACGAAGAGATGGAAGAGAATGACTCCCCCAGAGTGTCGGCAATTGCTTTGGGATCAGCAATTGCCTGTCCATTGTGCTCCAGGATCGATAACGAGTGGGACGTGTAGTTCCCACTCATCTTCCGGACGTTATCCCACACGACCTTGGAACTAGTCGTGCGGGTTATGGATGACGTATACTTGACCCAAGATTCCTTCTGGCTCTGGCGTCGGACGAAACGAGCTTTCGCCCTGGCGCGTTTGAAGTTCTCGAGGTTGGGGGTTGTCGGATATCTCCGAAACACCCCCCAAGCCTTGTTCTGAGCCTTACGAGCTGCGGTGCAATCTGGATTCCACCACGGTTTCGGAAAGCGAGGAAACCGTGTAGAAGTTTGAGGAATTGTTGATGCAGCTGCATCTACGATACAGTCTGTTATCTCCGCTACTGCCACATTGATTGGCTCCTGGCTGACGGAGTGGTCGTCGAGCTCAGAGAGCAGCTCAAAACCACCCCAGTCAGCCCGATCCAGCCTCCACCGTGAAACGCGTGAAGGGCTGCAAGGCCCCCCACGGGAGATGGTGCACACCACGGGGAGGTGATCGCTCCCGTACGGGTTGTCCTCGACCTCCCATGTAAAGAGTGGAAGGATCGAGGAGGAGCAGATGGTGAGATCAATGGCAGTGAAAGTGCGGGTTGGGGAGTGAAAGTAAGTGCTGACACCGGTGTTCAACAGGGAGAGAGAAGGATCCAGGAGCCACTGCTCCAGGACCCCACCCCTCCCGTTGGTGTCAGCACTGCCCCAAAGTGGACTGTGTCCGTTGAGGTCCCCCATAATGAGGAAGGGGGACGGCAGCTGCGAGACGAGATCATCAAGGTCTTCCTGGAAGACGATGCTCCCAGGTGGAAGATATACAGAGCAGACAGTCAGTGAGAACCCCACGAAGAGACGGATGGCTACCGCCTCTAAGTTGGTGATGATGTTTGCGACCTGGAATGGAGAATGGTTGCTCACGAGGATGGCGACACCCCCGCGAGCTGGACCATCTCCATCCCGGTCCCGGCGAACCAGTGAAAAGTGCCGGATCGTGGGATCTGTGACTGGCTGCAAGTATGTCTCCTGCAGGCACACACAGATGGGCTGGTGTGCCTGAAGGAGGGCCTTGATGTCGTCAAGATTCCTCTGGAATCCACGACAATTCCATTGTAGGAGTGTGGCCATCTCAGGACTTAGAAGAGTGGGCGGACGACGTGTTTCTATTCAACTTAACCGCCGCGGAGGACGGTTTAGTGAATAGGGGGCGGTCTGTATCCATGTCCTCAGAATCGTCCGAGGGGCATGGATCGGTGACCGCCCTTTGCGGTGCTGTTATTTTCTTTTTTGGCCCCGGTGGGGGCCCCTTCGGTTTGGAAGGTCTTGCTGTCTGAGGACGGGAAGGAGGAGGCCTTCCGGTGGAGGTGGAAGGCTGAGCTGCAGGAATGGTAACCGGGGTTGATGTCGAAGTCGACACCACCCTCGGTCTCGCCTGCGTGAGGAGGTACTTCGCAGCTGGCGAGAAAGACTCAGTAGGTGGTACACTGATGTCAGTCTGCACCGCAACCGAAGTCATTGGAACGATGGGCTTTCCAATGACTGCACTGGCATAGGAAACCTTGCCAGGTGGGGCGGGCGGTGCAGCAAGCTTTCTCGCTTCAGCATACGAGATGTTATTTACGACTTTGAGGCGTTGTACCTCCTTTTCCTCCTTCCACTTCGGACAGTCGCGGGAGTACGCCAGATGTTCGCCACTGCAGTTCACACAGCATGCCTTTTCTGCTGTGCAGTCAGGATCGAGATGATCCTTACTGCCACAGCGAGCACAGGTGGGCTTGCCCCTGCATGCTGTGCGGGCATGACCGTATATCTGACACTGAAAACAGCGCAGAGGGTTTGGGATATACGGCCGAACCTCACAATGTAAATAACCTGCCTTGATGTAAGAAGGCAGGCGTGGCGTATTGAATGTCACAATCAACACCCGGGTGGGTGTTAATTTCCCATCACGGCGTGTCGAAACCCGGTGGACCGCTGTTACTCCTTGAGGTGTGAGCTCCGAGAGGATCTCCTCCTCAGTGACTTTGAGGAGGCCCCACTCGGTGATCACACCCCGAGAGGAATTCAAAGTTTTATGGGGAGTGACTTCGACAGCCACCCCACCAATTTCTTTGACTTTCAGGAGCAGTTCAGAATGTTTCGAACAAGCGGTCTCAACCTGCAAGTCGCCAGATCTTAAGCGCTTGACGGATTTCGGCTCTCCCGCAAGACCTTTCAAACCTTTATTGACAAAAAATGGGGACATGTCCCCAAGTACCTGATCACCCGTGGAGTGGATGATCAGGAACTTTGGGAACGAAGACACAGACACAGAAGAAGACGGCAGTGATAACGTAGACGAAGACGGGGGTTCATGTCGAGCCCTCTTGTTTGCAATGATCGAATTTTCCTCACTCTCTCTCATGTTTATTTTAGTGTGGTTCAGTGCCCGCTGTCCCCACCCTCCACGGAGCCCAACAAGGGGACGCCCAGTCGGGCGCCAGGGCTACGCAGGCACTATACCCACACAGACAGTGAGCCAAGCCCTCACAAATAAATATAAGGAAAATAAAAAGAGAAATGTGCAGAACAAAACATTCTACACAAATCAAACAAAGCGTAAAATAATAAAAATTGTGAATGGCCAAACTGGCCTCACAAAGAAAGGATAACTACAAAAGGAAAAGAAGTTGTGAGGAAACTTGTAAACCTGTACCCGGACCGTGGGCAAGGTTACTCACCGCTCTGCACGGTTGACCCTAGCAGGACCTGCCCGCCAGCCGATTGCTCCTGGGGGGGCCACCCCAGGAGCTCCCGTTTACCGGAAGCAGAGGCCAAAGCAGTGTATAGCAGAGGCCCCGGAATCCGCTGCCCAGCCCCGCGACAGACAGGCTCCCCAATGGCAAGACGGCCAATGGGGACCACGCCAGTCATGAGCTGAGGAGAGAAGACGGGGACCCCCGAGCAACTGCCAGGATCCTCCTTTCCCGGGACACGGGTCTCCGCGCACGGCAAACACGCGGGCGAGCGTTTAGGACCCTGCGAAGGTAACCGAGCCAGCGGGAACCTTCACAGGGTGGTCCCCCTCACCACGTACAGGCGCTCACACCGAGGGGGATGGATGGAGTCAAGCATTGGATATTATTGTCAGAAATATCTATATCGTTATTGACAATATTCTTGTGCAAAAAACAATTGACGTGTTACCACAAAAACTGAAAGACCTGTTAACGGCAATCTTAAACAGAATCGTTTAAAATGCTCCTTACATCATCAAACTGCAGAGTGATATGGATAATCTAGCATACGCTATCATTGGACTGCTGGTGTTTTTAGACTTAAAATCTGAAATATTGCAAATTAATACGATTATGAACGAAAAGTTTTTTGGTCGCACGAAGAATATTATGGTATGTTACATCTTTTTTGTAGATTATATTCGAATTTGGAATCTATAAACTCTTTGAAGAAGGCTATATTTATCACAATTCATAAAATTAAAAATTTAATTATCGAACGTATAGATGCAAGAGATAAACAAATTAATACGGCCATGCATCTACTTCGGAATTGTGACTTTTGTGATAACCATTGTGAAAACTGTGTCGATAAATTTTGTTATGATGACTTATATTCTATTCTAATTCATTGCGGAGCATATCCATTCGCATTGAATAACAAAAGAGAAACGGCATTACCGAAGGATAAAATTCACCTTTTTTATAAATAAACTAGTGGAATGTAAATTTGGAATACATGTAAATAAAAATTATTTTTATTGTTTTTACTTGTTTTACTTATTTTTACAAAGTTCTGTTTGTAAATATATTGAAAAAAATTATTGAACTGTACCTTGGCAAACAACTGATTGCAAACTGGCATGTGAACGGCAGCAAAGATCAAACGTCAGTCACACAGGAGGAGGCGACGCGCAGCACAGATCCAAGCCCGATCATTGGCTCAGTGTGCCGCGCGTCGGCACCTCCCCAGCTGGCCGGAGACGAGTGGTGTCAGTGACGTCAGCCTTCTCCGCCGACTGAGAGGCAATTTGGATTAGAAAAAAATCGCGGCTTGTTCGTATTAACGAGCGAGCGCGAGTCAACTAAGCAAGAAATAATATTTGTGTATGAAGCCAGCACTAAAAAATCAGTCACATGAGACTCGGGCACAGTCAAAATATGCGACCCGTTTCGATTGACACGGTACTGACTGAGATGTACGTAGAAAGGAAATCTCAGTCAGTACCGTGCAAATCGAAACTGGTTGCATTTTTTGACCGCGGAAAGAATGTGTGAGGGATAGGTGTAGTTAGTTTCAGATTTTAATTTCCAAACAGAGTGAAAGAGTGAAACCTATCCTGTTGTGAAATATTTATTTCCAAGCCACCATTTTCCACACCCGGACTGAATTGCACTTCTATTTTTTATGTTCTCTATGAATAATTTCACAATATATATTGGAAGTGTTTTAGTTAGAATAATAGAGGTGAATTTTTTACTGTCTTGACAGCAAAAAGCGTAACACTCAGAACGCAGCCTTGTGGCACCCCCTGTTCTTGGGGGTACGGCCGCGACAGAGTGTTATCAACATGGACACGAAAAGAGCGTGTCGATAAGAAGTTGGAGATGGAGATCGGCATGTGACTGTCAGTGGAGGTCACGAAGAATGCAGAATATAGCCGTGTCGTACGCTTTTTCGATGTCGAAGAAAATTGACACCAAGTGGTCTCTACGTAAAAATGAATTTCTGATAGCCGATTCAAGGTGTATCAGATGGTCAAGAGTTGACCGTTGCCTGTGAAAGCCACACTGGGTGTTGGAAAGAAGGTTGTGATGTTCTAAATACCAGATGAGTCTGGCATTTACCATTCTTTCCAACACCTTGCACACGCAGCTCGTCAATGCGATGGGAGGATAATTAGAAGGAATCTTGGGATCTTTCCCTGGCTTGGGGAAGGCCAAGACGATGGCCTCCCGCCAGGAGTCCGGAAACTGCTCCTCGAGAAAAATGCGATTGATGAGATGGAGCAGCCGATCCTTACTCGATGGTGAAAGATGTTGGAGCATGGCATAATGGACATTGTCCGGCCCTACAGCAGAGGCACGAGAAGAGTGCAGAGCAAGGCGAAGCTCCTCCGCTGTGAATGGCCTGTTGTAAGGCTCCAGGCCATTCGAGTGGAAAGACAGCGGAGAGCGCTCCGCCCTGCCCTTCTGGGCCAGAAACTCGGGGGAGTAAGAGGAAGACGAAGAGATGGAAGAGAAGGACTCCCCCAGAGTGTCGGCAATTGCTTTGGGATCAGCAATTGCCTGTCCATTGTGCTCCAGGATCGATAACGAGTGGGACGTGTAGTTCCCACTCATCTTCCGGACTTTATCCCACACGACCTTGGAACTAGTCGTGCGGGAAATAGAAGATGTATACTTGATCCAAGATTCCTTCTGGCTCTGGCGTCGGACGAAACGAGCTTTCGCCCTGGCGCGTTTGAAGTTTTCGAGGTTGGGGGTTGTCGGATATCTCCGAAACACCCCCCAAGCCTTGTTCTGAGCCTTACGAGCTGCGGTGCAATCTGGATTCCACCACGGTTTCGGAAAGCGAGGGAACCGTGTAGAAGTTTGAGGAATTGTTGATGCAGCTGCATCTACGATACAGTCCGTTATCTCCGCTACTGCCACATTGATTGGCTCCTGGCTGACGGAGTGGTCGTCGAGCTCAGGGAGCAGCTCGAAACCACCCCAGTCAGCCCGATCCAGCCTCCACCGCGAAACGCGTGTAGGGCTGCAAGGCCCCCCACGGGAGATGGTGCACACCACGGGGAGGTGATCGCTTCCGTAAGGGTTGTCCTCGACCTCCCATGTAAAGAGTGGAAGGATCGAGGAGGTTGGTTGGTTGTTTGGGGTTTAATGGCGCATCGGCAACAAGGCCATAATGCGCCAAACAAAAGACAATATAAAAGATAAAAGACATCGAACCCGTAACCAAAAGTTAAAATAAAGTTGCAACATTGTAAAGTGGTAAAACAACAGAAAACAAGTGTATAGGAACAGAGTAAAACAAGTGTAGAAATATTAAATAATATAATCCCAGGTGTAAGAGACCTGGGGTAAATAATGCATAAATTACGGTAAAATCAAATTAGTTTAAAATATCCACAATATTTCAAAAAGTTAAAAACTGGAGATAAAATGCAATGATCAGATAAAAGATGTCCGAGTGTAAGAGGCTCGGACATAAAATTATGAAAGCTAAAATAACATTGGTTTGGTTTGGTTTGGTTGTTTGGGTTTTAATGGCGCATTAGCAACTAAGGCTATAATGCGCCATACGTATGTCCAGAAGAAAAAAAAAAAGAGATAAAAGTCGCGTAACCCTTAACCGAATTTTAAAAGAAATCACAAACATATACTAAGAATGTAAAACAATAAAAGAAACATAATTGATAACAAGAAACAAATGTATAAATAAGTTATAAATATAAATGTAACCCAGGTGTAAGCAACCTGGGTTAAATATTGGAATAAAACTATATTCGAGTAAAATATCCTGTAAAAAGTAAAAATTCAAATACAGCGTTAAAACAACAATGATCAGATAACAAATGTCCGAGTGTAAGGGGCTCGGACGTAAAATCATGAAATTTAAAATACAAACGTCGTTCAAAGTTAAAACATGGACATGATATTAAAATGTGTTTGATAGTTAAAATGGTGTCACAAAACTCACACTTAGGTACGTCGTCCGCCCGAAGAAGAAACGAATGAGTAATATACGAATGACCTAAGCGGAGCCGAGCAAGTACAACTTCCTCCTTGCGATTCCTGCGGTAACAAGACTGCCATGGTTTGATGATAGGTTTGATCTCAAAGAGCTTGTTCGTAAGCTGTTCTGACCAAGATCTCTGCCACTGTGCCCGGAGCTCGGTGGTAAAACGCTGCCGGAAATCCACATAGGGAATCGGCAACGGAGAGTCGGACAGGGGCGTGGCTGACTTGGCAGCAGAATCTGCCAAATCATTACCCCTGATTCCGACGTGACCGGGCACCCAACAGAAATGGATAGTGATTGTGGCTGCCAGACGATGTAGCTGCTGGCGGATCTTAGTAAGAACTGGGTGAGGCCGATGCCTCACCGAGATCAAAGCCTGTAGCGAGCTAAGCGAGTCGGTGTAAAGCACACACCGACGATGATGCTTAGTCGCCACGTGGTCCAAGGCAAGGCTGATAGCGTGCAACTCTGCAGTGAAGATGGAACACTGCAGTGGGATCTGGTCTGCAATGATTACATCACAGCAGACCATGGCTGATCCCACCGAAGTGCCGGTTGGTTGGTTGGTTGTTTAGGGTTTAATGGCGCATTAGCAACTACGGCTATAATGCGCCAAACGAATGTCCAAGATGTAAAAAAATAAAAGTCATGGAACCCTCAACCAATTTTTAAAAATAAACTAGGAATTGAACGAGACAAATGTAGAATAATAAAATAACAAGCAGTGAATAACAATAAACAAATGTAGAAATATTTTGTAAAAATAAAAGTAATCAGGTGTAAACAATCAGTAGAGTAAAATTATATACGAGTAAAATAACCTGTAAATCGTAAAAATTGAAAGACAGCGTTAAAACAACAATGATCAGCTAATAAATGTCCGAGTGTAAGGGGCTCGGACGTAAAATCATGAAAATTAAAAAACAAACGCCGTTCAAAGTTAAAACATGGACACGATATTAAAATGTGTTTGATGGTTAAAATGGTGTCACAAAACTCACACTTAGGTACGTCGTCCGCCCGTAAGAGAAACGAATGAGTAATAAACGAATGACCTAAGCGGAGCCGAGCAAGTACAACTTCCTCCTTACGATTCCTGCGGTAACAAGACTGCCATGGTTTGATGATAGGTTTGATCTCAAAGAGCTTCTTCGTAAGCTGTTCTGACCAAGACCTCTGCCACTGTGCCCGGAGCTCGATGGTAAAACGCTGCCGGAAATCCAGATAGGGAACCGGCAACGGAGAGTCGGACAGGGGCGTGGCTGACCTAGCAGCAGAATCTGCCAAATCATTGCCCCTGATTCCGACGTGACCGGGCACCCAACATAAATGGATGATGGTGGTGGCTGCCAGACGATGTAGCTGCTGGCGGATCTTAGTAAGAACTGGGTGAGGGCGATGCCTCACCGAGATCAAAGCCTGTAGCGAGCTAAGCGAGTCGGTGTAAAGCACACACCGACGATGATGCTTAGTCGCCACGTGGTCCAAGGCGAGGCTGATAGCGTGCAACTCTGCGGTGAAGATGGAACACTGCAGTGGGATCTGGTCTGCAATGATTACATCACAGCAGACCATGGCTGATCCCACCGAAGTGCCGGACTTCGAGCCATCTGTAAAGACAGGCAAGAAGTCCGGGTGCTCAGCACGATGGCTGGCAAAGAGTTGCCGGTACACACAGTCGGGTGTAAAGGCCTTCCCCGTCCTGCACAGGGAGAAATCGCAGGAAGGGGAAACAGCGAGCCATGGTGGAAGTGGCTCAGCTGTCGACTGTGCAACGCTATCGAGACTGGTGTTGATGTCTCTGAGGTAGCCTCGGACTCGCAAACCAAAAGGACGAATGGCAGTCGGCCGATTATTGTAAAGCATTTCCCACTTCGGACTGAAAACGCAGTCCCAAGTGGGATGGCCAGGCAGGGATCGCAATTTAGAAGCATATTGTAGGGGCAACTGCTGACGGCGAAGAGATAAAGACGGTTCGTCGGTCTCAACGTAAAGACTCTGGACCGGTGAAGTGCGGAAGGCTCCCGTGCAAACACGGAGAGCCTGATGATGGAGGGGGTCCAGCACCTTCACCACCGAATCCCGGGCCGAGTGGTACACCTGGGATCCGTAGTCCAGTTTCGATCGGACAAGTGCACGGTACAGGCGGAGCAAAGAACATCGGTCCGCCCCCCAAGAAAGGGAGGAGAGGACCTTGACGATGTTCAATGCCCACGTGCACTTGGACCTGAGATGACGTATGTGTGGTAAAAAGGTCAATTTCCGATCGAATATGAGACCGAGAAACTTGGTCTCCACCACAACTGGAATGATGTTACCCCCGAGCCGCAGCTCGGGATCCAGGTGAAGATTACGCTTGTGGCAAAAGTGCACACAAGCGGTCTTCTGTGGGGAGAACCGAAACCCGTTTGCCGTCGCCCAAACCGATAGATTGTTCAGGGCAATTTGCAGTTGTCTTTCAATGACCCTCATGCTGGACGAAGAGCAAAAGATGCTAAAGTCATCAACATAGAGGGCATTGCCTACTGATGGAGGAAGTTGTCTAGTTATAGAATTAATCTTGACAGCGAAAAGCGTAACACTCAGAACGCAGCCTTGTGGCACCCCCTGTTCTTGGGGGTACAGCTGCGACAGAGTGTTACCGACACGGACACGAAAAGAGCGTGTCGATAAGAAGTTGGAGATGAAGATCGGCATGTGACCTCTCAAGCCGAAGCTGTGGAGGTCACGAAGAATGCCGAATCTCCAAGCCGTGTCGTACGCTTTTTCGATGTCGAAGAAAATTGACACCAGGTGCTCTCTACGTAAAAATGAATTTCTGATAGCCGATTCGAGGCGTATCAGGTGGTCAAGAGTTGACCGTTGCCTGCGAAAGCCACACTGGGTGTTGGAAAGAAGGTTGTGGTGTTCTAAATACCAGATGAGTCTGGCATTTACCATTCTTTCCAACACCTTGCACACGCAGCTCGTCAATGCGATGGGACGATAATTGGAAGGAATCTTGGGATCTTTCCCTGGCTTGGGGAAGGCCAAGACGATGGCCTCCCGCCAGGTTGGTTGGTTGTTTGGGGTTTATTGGCGCAACAGCAACTAGGGCTATATTGCGCCAAACAAACGATAAAAAGGGATAAAAGTCGCATAACCCACAACCAAAATTAAAATGAACACAAACAAAACGGCACAAAACGACAAGTAAAAAGACTAAAAAGTAACAACAAGTGTAGAAGTTAACAATAAAAATGGGTGTATAGGACCTATTTAAAACCACAAACAAGAGTAAAACCAGGAAACAGGGTAAAAATCAAATACGTGTAAAATAACCAGTAAAACGTAAAAAGTCGAAAACAGGAGTTAAAAACGATTCATCAGATAAAAGATGGCTGAGTGTAAGAGGCTCAGCCATAAAATTGTGGAAGGTAAAATACATTCTGCGTTCAAGATTAAAAGCAAGACAATGAATTAAAATATGTTTAACAGTTAAAATGGTGTCACAAAACTCGCACTTAGGTACTGCGTCCGCCTTAAGTAGAAAAGAGTGAGTTAAAAACGAGTGACCTAAGCGGAGCCGAGCAAGGACAACTTCCTCCTTACGATTCCTGCGAAAACAAGACTGCCACGGTTTGACAATGGGCTTGATCTCGAAGAGCTTGTTAGCAACCTGTTCAGACCAAGATCTCTGCCACTGTGCCCGGAGCTCGATGGTGAAACGCTGCCGGAAATCCACATATGGAACCGGCAACGGAGAGTCGGACAGGGGCGTGGCTGACTTGGCAGCAGCATCTGCCAAGTCATTGCCCCTGATCCCGACATGACCGGGCACCCAACAGAAGAGAATCGTGGTGGTGGCTGCCAGACGATGGAGCTGCTGGCGGATCTTGGAGAGAACAGGGTGAGGCCGATGCCTCACTGAGATCAAAGCCTGTAGCGAGCTAAGCGAGTCGGTGTAAAGCACACACCGACGATGATGCTTAGCTGCTATATGGTCCAAGGCAATGCTGATAGCATGCAACTCAGCAGTGAAGATGGAACACTGCAGTGGGATCTGGTCTGCAATGATTACATCACAGCAGACCATGGCTGATCCCACAGAAGTGCCGGACTTCGAGCCATCTGTGAAGACAGGCAAGAAGTCCGGGTGCGCAGCACGATGGCTGGCAAAGAGTTGCCGGTACACACAGTCGGGTGTAAAGGCCTTCCCCGTCCTGCACAGGGAAAAATCGCAGGAAGGGGAAACAGCGAGCCAAGGTGGAAGTGGCTCAGCTGTCGACTGTGCGATGCTATCGAGACTGGTGCTGATGTCCCGCAGGCAACCTCGGACACGCAAACCGAAAGGACGAATGGCAGTCGGCCGATTCTGGTATAACATTTCCCACCTGGGACTGAAAACGCAGTCCCAAGTGGGATGGCCTGGCAGGGATCGCAATTTTGATGCATACTGCAGGGACAACTGCTGACGGCGAATAGATAAAGATGGTTCATCGGTCTCAACGTAGAGACTCTGGACCGGTGAAGTGCGGAAGGCCCCCGTGCACACACGGAGGGCCTGATGATGGAGTGGGTCCAGCACTTTCACCACCGAATCCCGGGCGGAGTCATACACCTGGGATCCGTACTCCAGTTTCGACCGGACAAGTGCACGGTAAAGGCGGAGCAAAGAACATCGGTCCGCCCCCCAAGAGAGGGAGGAGAGGACCTTGATGACGTTCAATGCCCGCGTGCACTTGGACCTGAGATGTCGAATATGAGATAAAAAGGTCAATTTCCGGTCGAAGATGAGACCGAGAAACTTGGTCTCCGCCACAACTGGAATGATGTTACCCCCGAGCCGCAGCTCGGGGTCCAGATGAAGATTACGCTTGCGGCAAAAGTGCACGCAAGCGGTCTTCTGTGGGGAGAACCGGAACCCATTGGCCGTCGCCCAAACCGAGAGATTGTTCAGGGCAGTTTGCAGTTGTCGTTCAATGACCCTCATGCTGGACGATGAGCAAAAGATGCTAAAGTCATCAACATAGAGGGCATTGCCTACAGTCGGAGGAAGTTGCCGTGTAATGGAATTTATCTTGACAGCGAAAAGCGTAACACTCAGGACGCAGCCTTGTGGCACCCCCTGTTCTTGGGGGAAAGGCCGCGATAGAGTGTTGCCGACACGAACTCGAAAAATACGAGAAGATAAAAAGTTTGCAATGAAGATCGGCATGTGACCTCGCAAGCCGAAGCTGTGAAGGTCACAAAGAATGCCGAATCTCCATGCCGTGTCGTACGCTTTTTCGATGTCGAAGAAAATGGACACCAGGTGCTCTCGACGTAAAAAAGAATTCCTGATCGCCGATTCGAGGCGGATCAGGTGGTCTAAAGTAGACCGGTGCCTGCGAAAGCCACACTGGGTGTTGGAAAGAAGGCCGTGATGCTCCAAATACCAGGCCAGCCTGGTATTTACCATCCTTTCCAACACCTTGCAGACGCAGCTCGTCAACGCAATTGGACGATAATTCGAAGGAATCTTGGGATCTTTTCCTGGCTTAGGGAAGGCCAAGACGATAGCCTCCCGCCAGGTGTCCGGAAACTGCTCCTCGATGAAAATACGGTTGAAGAGGCGGAGCAGTCGATCCTTACTCGATGGTGAGAGATGTTGGAGCATGGCATAATGGACATTGTCTGGCCCCACAGCAGATGCACGAGAAGTGTGCAGAGCACGGCGAAGCTCCTCCGCTGTGAATGGCCTGTTGTAAGACTCCAGGCCATTCGAATGGAAGGACAGCGGAGAGCGTTCGGCCCTGCTCTTCTGGGCCAGAAACTCGGGGGAGTACGAGGAAGATGAGGAGATGGAGGAGAATGACTCCCCCAGAGTGTCGGCAATTGCACGAGGATCGGCAATTGCCTGTCCATTGTGCTCCAGGATCGAAAATGAGTGGGACGTGTACTTCCCACTCATCTTCCGGACCTTATCCCACACAACCTTAGAACTGGTCGTGCGGGTGATAGAAGATGTATATTTCATCCAAGATTCCTTCTGGCTCTGGCGCCGGACGAAACGGGCTTTCGCCCTGGCGCGTTTGAATGCTTCGAGGTTGGGGGACGTCGGATATCTCCGAAACACCCCCCAAGCCTTGTTCTGAGCCTTACGAGCTGCGGTGCAGTCGGGATTCCACCACGGTTTTGGGAACCGTGGAAACCGAGTCGAGGTCTGAGGAATAGTAGAGGCAGCTGCATGGACGATACAGTCCGTCAACTCCGCCACTGCGACATTGATGGGCTCCTGGCTGACAGAGTGCTCATCGAGCTCAGACAAGAGCTCGAAGCCACTCCAATCAGCCCGATCAAGCCTCCACCGGGAGACACGCGAAGGGCTGCAAGGCCCCCCACGAGAGATGGTACACACCACGGGGAGGTGATCGCTTCCATAGGGATTGTCCTCGACCTCCCATGTAAAGAGTGGAAGGATCGAGGAGGAGCAGATGGTGAGGTCAATGGCAGTGAATGTGCGGGTTGGGGTGTGAAAGTAGGTACTGACACCGGTGTTCAACAGGGAGAGCGATGGATCCAGGAGACACTGCTCCAAGACCCGGCCCCTCCCGTTGGTGTCAGCACTGCCCCAGAGCTGACTGTGGCCGTTGAAGTCCCCCATGATGAGGAAGGGGGACGGCAGCTGCGAGACGAGGTCATCAAGGTCATCCCGGAAAATGACGCTTCCGGGCGGGAGATAGATGGAACAGACAGTCAACGAAAATCCCACAAAGAGGCGGATGGCAACCGCCTCTAAGTCGGTGGTGAGGGGAATGACCTGAAATGGAGAATGGTTGCTCACGAGGATGGCAACACCCCCGTGAGCTGGACCATCTCCATCCCGGTCCCGGCGAACCAGAGAAAAGTGCCGGATAGTGGGATTGTTGGCTGTCTGCAAGAATGTCTCCTGAAGGCACACGCAAAGGGGTTGGTGTGCCCTCAGGAGGACCTTGATGTCGTCAATATTCCTCTGGAATCCACGACAGTTCCATTGAAGGAGTGTGGCCATCTCAGGTCTTGGAAGAATTGGCGGACGTCTTTCGATTTATTTTAACCGTCGCCAGCGACGGTTTAGGAAAATTAGGGCGGTCGGTGTCCATGTCCTCGGAGTCGTCCGAGCAACATGGATCCGAGACCGCCGAACGAGGAGGTAAAATTTTCTTTTTGGGCCCCGGCGGGGGCCCCTTGGGTTTCGTAGGTCTTGCTGTCTGTGGGCGGGGTGGAGGGGGCCTTCCGGAGGTGGATGTGGAAGGCACAGACACAGGAATAGAAACCGGTGTCGATGTCGAGGTTGACACCAACGTCGGCTTCGCCTGCGTCAAGAGGTACTTAGCAGCAGGCGAGAAAGATTCAGCTGGTGGAACGCTGATGTCGGTCTGCACCGCCACGGAAGCCATCTTAACGATGGGCTTTCCGGCAACCGCACCGGCATAGGAGACCTTGCCAGGTGGGGCAGGCGGTGCAGCGAGCTTTCTCGCCTCTGGATAGCTGATGTTATGTAGGGTCTTGAGGCGCTGTACCTCTTTCTCCTCCAGCCACTTCGGACAGTCGCGGGAGTACGCCGGATGTTCACCACGGCAGTTTACACAGCATGCCTTATCTGCTGTGCAGTCAGGTTCGAGATGATCCTGACTGCCACAACGAGCACAGGTGGGCTTGCCCCGGCATGCGGTGCGGGCATGGCCAAACCTCTGGCATTGAAAGCAACGCAGAGGATTGGGGATAAATGGCCGCACCTCGCAGTGTAAGTATCCTGCCTTGATGGAAGTAGGCAGGCGTGGTGTGTTGAAAGTTAGAATTAGTACCCGGCTGGGTTCTAACTTTCCATTACGGCGTGACGAAACCCGGTGGACTGCGATCACTCCCTGGGCCGAAAGCTCCGAGAGGATTTCCTCCTCAGAAACCTTGAGGAGGCCCCACTCGGAGATCACGCCCCGGGAGGAATTGAGCGTCTTGTGTGGAGTGACTTCGACTGCCACTCCACCAATCGCTGTAACCTTTAATAGAAGCTCCGAATGTTTGGAGCATGCAGTCTCCACCTGCAAGTCACCGGATCTTAGGCGCTTGACAGATTTCGGTTCTCCCGCAAGACCTTGAATACCCTTGTGTATAAAAAACGGAGACATGTCCCCAAGAACCTGATCACCCGTAGAGTGGATGATCAGGAACTTCGGAGACGGAGACACACACGAAGACGAAGGCAAAGACAGAGAAGTTGGGGGTTCATGGCGAGCCCTCTTGGCGGCATTGACCGATGAATTTTGAGTTGTGGAACTCATGTTTGTTTTAGAAAATTCAGTGCCCGTTGTCCCCACCCACCATGGAGTCCAACAAGGGGACGCCCGGTCGGGCGCCAGGGCTGCCCGGGCACCATACCCATACAGGCAGTGAGCCAAGCCCGCACAACAAAACAAAAAGAAAAGAAAAAGAGAAATGGCGGGAAACTCGTCGGAGTTCCCACAAAAGAAAAGAAGCAACAAAGCAATAAAGTGTGAGGCAAGAGCTGGCCTCACAAAAGAAAGAAAACTACAAAATTAGTAAATGTGTGGGGAAACTCGCAAACCGTTGTCCGGACGGTGGACAAGGTTACTCACTGAACAGCATAGTTGACCCTAGCAGGACCAGCCCACCAGCCGATTGATCCTGAGGGGGCCGCCCCAGGACCTCCCGTTTACCTGAAGCAGAGGCCAAAGCAGTGTATAGCAGAGGCCCCGGAAGTCGCTGCCCAGCCCCGCGACAGACAGGCTCCCCAATGGCAAAACGGCCAAAGGGGACCCCACCAGTCATGAGCTGGGGAGAGAAGACGGGGACCCCTGAGCAACTGCCAGGATCCTCCTTTCCAGGGACACGGGTCTCCGCGCACGGCAAACACGCGGGCGAGCGTTTAGGACCCTGTGAAGGTAACCGAGCCAGCGGAACCTTCACAGGGTGGTCCCCTCACCACGGACAGGCTCTCGCATCGAGGGGTTCGAGGCGTATCAGATGGTCAAGAGTTGACCGTTGCCTGTGAACGCCACACTGGGTGTTGGTTGGTTGTTGGTTGTTTTGGGTTTTATGGCGCAACTAGGCCATAATGTGGTTTGGTTTGGTTGTTTGGGGTTTAATGGCGCATCGGCAACAAGGCCATAATGCACCAAACAAAAGACAATATAAAAGATAAAAGACATAGAACCCCGTAACCAAAAGTTAAAATACATTTTCAACATTGTAAAGTGGTAAAACAACAGAAAACAAGTGTATGTGAACGGAGTTGGTTGGTTGGTTGGTTGGTTGTTTGGGGCTTTTTGGCGCAAGTCTATATTGCACCAAACAAAAAGATATAAATTGATAAAAGTCATTTGAACCCACAACCAAAGGTAAAAACACACAGAAACATAACCAGAACAAGAAAGATAAGTAAAAATGGCAAAAAGTAACAACACGTGTAAAATCGACAATAAAATGGGTGTATAGGACCCAGTAAAAAAGAGAAACAAGCGTAAAATCAAGGTAACAAAAAGTAAAAAGGTTCATAAACGCATAAAATATCCAGTAAAACGTAAAAAGTCAAAAACAGGAGTTAAAAATGATTCATTGGATAAAAGATGTCCGAGTGTAAGAGGCTCGGACGTAAAATCATGAGAGTTAAAAAACATTCATCTTTCAAAGTTAAAACATCGACAATCAATTAAAATATGTTTGATCGTTAAAAAGGTGTCACAAAACTCACACTTAGGTACGTCGTCCGCCCGTAGAAGAAACGAATTTGTAATAAACGAATGACCTAAGTGGAGCCGAGCAAGTACAACTTCCTCCTTGCGATTCCTGCGGTAACAAGACTGCCATGGTTTGATGATAGGTTTGATCTCAAAGATATATCAACTTTAACATATAGTTCATTCCAACTAGATCCATTATATTCATGTTTTTGAAAAGTCCATATTGTTTGGAAAGACCATTTATTTTTAAAATTTTTAGAATAACTGGTAAACAAGGAAGAAAATCTCAGCAACCATTCAGCAATTCGTGCCTCAGACAAAAAATGGTAAATTGTTTTTAACTGTAAAAATGTTTAATGTACTAAAAATTTCTTTTTTTACAATGTTTTTTTACTAATTCCATCATATCAATCTGTTATTTAGGACAAAATGGCCAATATTATGGAAAGAATGGTTGAAGCAGTTAAAAAACCAGTTATGAAGAATAATTCAAAAACAATCCAGAGAAAAATTTCCTGCTGCATGGTGACAACAACATATGATTTTGATCCAGAGGAAATAGAAAAAATACTAGAAAGAATGTCTTCCTGCGTGGAAGACAGTCAAGGAAGACATTTTCAAAATGCCATTTCCAAAAAAAGTTTTTGTAATGTAAATAAAAACGTGTAATATAAAACGTGTGTCCTCCCTCCTTATTAAAAAAAAACCCTGGCGCCATCTGTTGAGAGTGAGACGTACTATTTTCCCAAAAAACCCTTCTTTTAAATCTAATTTCCGACTCCCCATGGTTGACCTACCTATATTTTAAGCCCCCCCCCCCCCTCCTATTAGTTCAAGTTCAGACGAATAGGTTGGTTGGTTGGTTGTTTGGGGTTTAATGGCGCATCGGCAACAAGGCCATAATGCGCCAAACAAAAGACAATATAAAAGATAAAAGACATCGAACCCCGTAACCAAAAGTTAAAATACAGTTTCAACATTGTAAAGTGGTAAAACAACAGAAAACAAGTGTATAGGAACAGAGTAAAACAAGTGTAGAAATATTAAATAATATAATCCCAGGTGTAAGAGACCTGGGGTAAATAATGCATAAATTACGGTAAAATCAAATTCGTTTAAAATATCCACAATATTTCAAAAAGTTAAAAACTGGAGATAAAATGCAATGATCAGATAAAAGATGTCCGAGTGTAAGAGGCTCGGACATAAAATTATGAAAGCTAAAATAACATTGACGTTCGAAATTAAAACACGGACATTCGATTAAAATATGTTTAATAGTTAAAATGGTGTCACAAAACTTGCACTTAGGTACGTCGTCCGCCCGTAAAAGAAACGAATGAGTAATAAACGAGTGACCTAAGCGGAGCCGAGCAAGTACAACTTCCTCCTTGCGATTCCTGCGGTAACAAGACTGCCATGGTTTGATGATAGGTTCGTAAGCTGTTCTGACCAAGATCTCTGCCACTGTGCCCGGAGCTCGATGGTAAAACGCTGCCGGAAATCCAGATAGGGAACCGGCAACGGAGAGTCGGACAGGGGCGTGGCTGACCTAGCAGCAGAATCTGCCAAATCATTGCCCGTGATTCCGACGTGACCGGGCACCCAACAGAAATGGATGGTGGTGGTGGCTGCCAGACGATGTAGCTGCTGGCGGATCTTAGTAAGAACTGGGTGAGGACGATGCCTCACTGAGATCAAAGCCTGTAGCGAGCTAAGCGAGTCGGTGTAAAGCACACACCGACGATGATGCTTAGTCGCCACGTGGTCCAAGGCGAGGCTAATAGCGTGCAACTCTGCAGTGAAGATGGAACACTGCAGTGGGATCTGGTCTGCAATGATTACATCACAGCAGACCATGGTTGATCCCACCGAAGTGCCGGACTTCGAGCCATCTGTAAAGACAGGCAAGAAGTCCGGGTGCTCAGCACGATGGCTGGCAAAGAGTTGCCGGTACACACAGTCGGGTGTAAAGGCCTTCCCCGTCCTGCACAGGGAAAAATCGCAGGAAGGGGAAACAGCGAGCCAAGGTGGTAGAGGCTCAGCTGTCGACTGTGCAACGCTATCGAGACTGGTGTTTATGTCTCGCAGGTAACCTCGGACACGCAAACCGAAAGGACGAATGGCAGTCGGCCGATTAGTGTAAAGTAGTTCCCACTTTGGACTGAAAACGCAGTCCCAAGTGGGATGGCCAGGCAGGGATCGCAATTTAGTCGCATATTGTAGGGACAACTGCTGACGGCGAAGAGATAAAGAAGGTTCGTCGGTCTCAACGTAAAGACTCTGGACCGGTGAGGTGCGGAAGGCTCCCGTGCAAACACGGAGAGCCTGGTGATGGAGGGGGTCCAGCACCTTCACCACCGAATCCCGGGCCGAGTCGTACACCTGGGATCCGTAGTCCAGTTTCGATCGGACAAGTGCACGGTATAGGCGGAGCAAAGAACATCGGTCCGCCCCCCAAGAAAGGGAGGAGAGGACCTTGACGATGTTCAATGCCCGCGTGCACTTGGACCTGAGATGACGTAAGTGTGGTAAAAAGGTCAATTTCCGATCGAATATGAGACCGAGAAACTTGGTCTCCGCCACAACTGGAATGATGTTACCCCCGAGCCGCAGCTCGGGATCCAGATGAAGATTACGCTTGTGGCAAAAGTGCACACAAGCGGTCTTCTGTGGGGAGAACCGAAACCCGTGTGCCTTCGCCCAAACCGATAGATTGTTCAGGGCAATTTGCAGTTGTCTTTCAATGACCCTCATGCTGGTTGGTTGGTTGGTTGTTTGGGGTTTAATGGCGCATCGGCAACAAGGCCATAATGCGCCAAACAAAAGACAATATAAAAGATAAAAGACATAGAACCCCATAACCAAAAGTTAAAATACATTGGCAACATTGTAAAGTGGTAAAATAACAAAAACAAGTGTATATGAACAGAGTAAAACAACTGTAGAAATATGAAATAAAATAAACCCAGGTGTAAGAGACCTGGGGTAAATAATGCATAAACTTAAGGTAAAATCAAATTCGGTTAAAATATCCACAATATTTCAAAAAGGTAAAAACTGAAGATAAAATGCAAACTAAAACAATAGAATATCAGGTGTAAGTGACCTGGAAAATATATACAATGTATAAAGTGGTAAAATCAAATTCCAGTAAAATATCCACGTCAAAAATATAAGTTAAATCAATCCCAGGTGTAAAAGACCTGGGCTATACAAAATATTAGGTAAAATCAAAATCTATTAAAATAACCACAATATTTTAAAAAGGAAAAAACTGAGGGTAAAAAGCTATGATCGGTTAAAAGATGTCCGAGTGTAAGAGGCTCGGACGCAAAATCATGAAAGGTAAAATACAATTTTCGTTCATTATTAAAAGCTTCGCATTCGATTAAAATGTGTTTGATTGTTAAAATGGTGTCACAAAACTCGCACTTGGGTTCGTCGTCCGCCCGTAAAAGAAATGAATGTGTAATAAACGAATGACCCAAGCGGAGCCGAGCAAGTACAACTTCCTCCTTGCGATTCCTGCGGTAACAAGACTGCCATGGTTTGACGATAGGTTTGATCTCAAAGAGCTTGTTTGTAAGCTGTTCTGACCAAGATCTCTGCCACTGTGCCCGGAGCTCGGTGGAAAAACGCTGCCGGAAATCCAGATAGGGAACCGGCAACGGAGAGTCGGACAGGGGCGTGGCTGACCTGGCAGCAGAATCTGCCAAATCATTACCCCTGATTCCGACGTGACCGGGCACCCAACAGAAGAGAATCGTGGTGGTGGCTGCCAGACGATGGAGCTGCTGGCGGATCTTGGAGAGAACAGGGTGAGGCCGATGCCTCACGGAGATCAAAGCCTGTAGCGAGCTAAGCGAGTCGGTGTAAAGCACACACCGACGATGATGCTTAGTCGCCACGTGGTCCAAGGCAAGGCTGATAGCGTGCAACTCTGCGGTGAAGATGGAACACTGCAGTGGGATCTGGTCTGCAATGATTACATCACAGCAGACCATGGCTGATCCCACCGAAGTGCCGGACTTCGAGCCATCTGTAAAGACAGGCAAGAAGTCCGGGTGCTCAGCACGATGGCTGGCAAAGAGTTGCCGGTACACACAGTCGGGTGTAAAGGCCTTCCCCGTCCTGCACAGGGAAAAATCGCAGGTAGGGGAAACAGCGAGCCATGGTGGAATTGGCTCAGCTGTCGACTGTGCAACGCTATCGAGACTGGTGTTGATGTCTCTGAGGTAGCCTCGGACTCGCAAACCAAAAGGACGAATGGCAGTCGGCCGATTATTGTAAAGCATTTCCCACTTCGGACTGAAAACGCAGTCCCAAGTGGGATGGCCAGGCAGGGATCGCAATTTAGAAGCATATTGTAGGGACAACTGCTGACGGCGAACAGATAAAGATGGTTCGTCGGTCTCAACGTAAAGACTCTGGACCGGTGAGGTGCGGAAGGCTCCCGTGGAAACACGGAGGGCCTGATGATGGAGGGGGTCCAGCACCTTCACCACCGAATCCCGTGCCGAGTCGTACACCTGGGATCCGTAGTCCAGTTTCGATCGGACAAGTGCACGGTACAGGCGGAGCAAAGAACATCGGTCCGCCCCCCAAGAGAGGGAGGAGAGGACCTTGACGATGTTCAATGCCCGCGTGCACTTGGACCTGAGATGACGTATGTGAGGTAAAAAGGTCAATTTCCGATCGAATATGAGACCGAGAAACTTGGTCTCCGCCACAAC
Organism: Ryuthela nishihirai; assembly: GCA_038380435.1. Lineage (NCBI taxonomy): Eukaryota > Metazoa > Arthropoda > Arachnida > Araneae > Heptathelidae > Ryuthela > Ryuthela nishihirai. The sequence continues at coordinate 71,447,015 of JAWZYU010000006.1, forward strand.
TGGAATGATGTTACCCCCGAGCCGCAGCTCGGGATCCAGATGAAGATTACGCTTGTGGCAAAAGTGCACACAAGCGGTCTTCTGTGGGGAGAACCGAAACCCGTTTGCCGTCGCCCAAACCGAAAGATTGTTCAGGGCAATTTGCAGTTGTCTTTCAATGACCCTCATGCTGGACGAAGAGCAAAAGATGCTAAAGTCATCAACATAGAGGGCATTGCCTACTGATGGAGGAAGTTGTCTAGTTATAGAATTAATCTTGACAGCGAAAAGCGTAACACTCAGAACGCAGCCTTGTGGCACCCCCTGTTCTTGGGGGTACGGCCGCGACAGAGTGTTACCGACACGGACACGAAAAGAGCGTGTCGATAAGAAGTTGGAGATGAAGATCGGCATGTGACCTCTCAAGCCGAAGCTGTGGAGGTCACGAAGAATGCCGAATCTCCAAGCCGTGTCGTACGCTTTTTCGATGTCGAAGAAAATTGACACCAGGTGCTCTCTACGTAAAAAAGAATTCCTGATAGCCGATTCGAGGCGTATCAGGTGGTCAAGAGTTGACCGTTGCCTGCGAAAGCCACACTGGGTGTTGGAAAGAAGGTTGTGGTGTTCTAAATACCAGATGAGTCTGGCATTTACCATTCTTTCCAACACCTTGCACACGCAGCTCGTCAATGCGATGGGACGATAATTAGAAGGAATCTTGGGATCTTTCCCTGGCTTGGGGAAGGCCAAGACGATGGCCTCCCGCCAGGAGTCCGGAAACTGCTCCTCGAGAAAAATGCGATTGAAGAGATGGAGCAGCCGATCCTTACTCGATGGTGAAAGATGTTGGAGCATGGCATAATGGACATTGTCCGGCCCTACAGCAGAGGCACGAGAAGAGTGCAGAGCAAGGCGAAGCTCCTCCGCTGTGAATGGCCTGTTGTAAGGCTCCAGGCCATTCGAGTGGAAAGACAGCGGAGAGCGTTCCGCCCTGCCCTTCTGGGCCAGAAACTCGGGGGAGTAAGAAGAAGAAGAAGAGATGGAGGAGAACGACTCCCCCAGAGAATCGGCAATTGCTTTGGGATCAGCAATTGCCTGTCCATTGTGCTCCAGGATCGATAACGAGTGGGACGTGTAGTTCCCACTCATCTTCCGGACTTTATCCCACACGACCTTAGAACTAGTCGTGCGGGTGATGGATGACGTATACTTGATCCAAGATTCCTTCTGGCTCTGGCGTCGGACGAAACGTGCTTTCGCCCTGGCGCGTTTGAAATTTTCCAGGTTGGGGGACGTCGGATATCTCCGAAACACCCCCCAAGCCTTGTTCTGAGCCTTACGAGCTGCGGTGCATTCTGGATTCCACCACGGTTTCGGAAAGCGAGGAAACCGTGTAGAAGTTTGAGGAATCGTTGATGCAGTCCGTTATCTCCGCTACTGCCACATTGATTGGCTCCTGGCTGACAGAGTGGTCGTGGAGCTCAGAGAGCAGCTCGAAACCACCCCAGTCAGCCCGATCGAGCCTCCACCGCGAGACGCGTGAAGGGCTGCAAGGCCCCCCACGCGAGATGGTGCACACCACGGGGAGGTGATCGCTTCCGTACGGGTTGTCCTCGACCTCCCATGTAAAGAGTGGAAGGATCGAGGAGGAGCAGATGGTGAGGTCAATGGCAGTGAAAGTGCGGGTTGGGGAGTGAAAGTAAGTACTGACACCGGTGTTCAACAGGGAGAGAGAAGGATCCACGAGCCACTGCTCCAGGACCCCGCCCCTCCCGTTGGTGTCAGCACTGCCCCAAAGTGGACTGTGTCCGTTGAGGTCCCCCATAATGAGGAAGGGGGACGGCAGCTGCGAGACGAGATCATCAAGGTCTTCCTGGAAGACGATGCTCCCAGGTGGAAGATATACAGAGCAGACAGTCAGTGAGAACCCCACGAATAGACGGATGGCTACCGCCTCTAAGTTGGTAGTGAGGGGTACGACCTGGAATGGAGAATGGTTGCTCACGAGGATGGCGACACCCCCGCGAGCTGGACCATCTCCATCCCGGTCCCGGCGAACTAGTGAAAAGTGCCGGATCGTGGGATCTGTGACTGGCTGCAAGTATGTCTCCTGCAGGCACACACAGATGGGCTGGTGTGCCTGAAGGAGGGCCTTGATGTCGTCAAGATTCCTCTGGAATCCACGACAATTCCATTGTAGGAGTGTGGCTATCTCAGGACTTAGAAGAGTGGGCGGACGACGAATTCCTATTCAACTTCACCGCCGCAGAGGACGGTTTAGTGAATAGGGGGCGGTCGGTATCCATGTCCTCGGAATCGTCCGAGGGACATGGATCGGTGACCGCTCTTTGTGGCGCTGTTATTTTCTTTTTCGGCCCCGGTGGGGGCCCCTTCGGTTTTGAAGGTCTTGCTGTCTGAGGACGGGGAGGAGGAGGCCTTCCGGTGGAGGTGGAAGGCTGTGTTGCAGGAATGGAAACCGGGGTTGATGTCGAAGTCGACACCACCCTCGGTCTCGCCTGCGTGAGGAGGTACTTCGCAGCTGGCGAGAAAGACTCAGTAGGTGGTACACTGATGTCGGTCTGCACCGCAACCGAAGTCATTGGAACGATGGGCTTTCCAATGACTGCACTGGCATAGGAAACCTTGCCAGGTGGGGCGGGCGGTGCAGCAAGCTTTCTCGCTTCAGCATACGAGATGTTGTTGATTACTTTGAGGCGTTGTACCTCCTTTTCCTCCTTCCACTTCGGACAGTCGCGGGAGTACGCCGGATGTTCGCCACTGCAGTTCACACAGCATGCCTTTTCTGCTGTGCAGTCAGGATCGAGATGATCCTTACTGCCACAGCGAGCACAGGTGGGCTTGCCCCTGCATGCTGTGCGGGCGTGACCGTATATCTGACACTGAAAACAGCGCAGAGGGTTTGGGATATACGGCCGAACCTCACAATGTAAGTATCCTGCCTTGATGTAAGAAGGCAGGCGTGGCGTGTTGAATGTAACAATTAACACCCGGGTGGGTGTTAATTTCCCATCACGGCGTGTCGAAACCCGGTGGACCGCTGTTACTCCTTGAGGTGTGAGCTCCGAGAGGATTTCCTCCTCAGTGACTTTGAGGAGGCCCCACTCGGTGATCACACCCCGAGAGGAATTCAAAGTTTTATGGGGAGTGACTTCGACAGCCACCCCACCAATTTCTTTGACTTTCAGGAGCAGTTCAGAGAGTTTAGAACAAGCGGTCTCAACCTGCAAGTCGCCAGATCGTAAGCGCTTGACGGATTTCGGCTCTCCCGCAAGACCTTTTAAACCTTTATTTACAAAAAAAGGGGACATGTCCCCAAGTACCTGATCACCCGTGGAGTGGATGATCAGGAACTTTGGGAACGAAGACACAGACACAGAAGAAGACGGCAGTGATAACGTAGACGAAGAAGACGGGGGTTCATGTCGAGCCCTCTTGTTTGCAATGATCGAATTTTCCTCACTCTCTCTCATGTTTATTTTAGTGTGGTTCAGTGCCCGCTGTCCCCACCCTCCACGGAGCCCAACAAGGGGACGCCCAGTCGGGCGCCAGGGCTACGCAGGCACTATACCCACACAGACAGTGAGCCAAGCCCTCACAAATAAATAAAAGGAAAATAAAAAGAGAAATGTGCAGAACAAAAACGTTCTACACAAAAGAAACAAAGTTTAAAATAACAAAATTGTGAATGGCCAACCTGGCCTCACAAAGAAAAGATAACGACAAAAGGAAAATAAGTTGTGAGGAAACTTGTAAACCTGTACCCGGACCGTGGGCAAGGTTACTCACCGCTCTGCACGGTTGACCCTAGCAGGACCTGCCCACCAGCCGATTGCTCCTGGGGGGGCCACCCCAGGAGCTCCCGTTTACCGGAAGCAGAGGCCAAAGCAGTGTATAGCAGAGGCCCCGGAATCCGCTGCCCAGCCCCGCGACAGACAGGCTCCCCAATGGCAAGACGGCCAATGGGGACCACGCCAGTCATGAGCTGAGGAGAGAAGACGGGGACCCCCGAGCAACTACCAGGATCCTCCTTTCCCGGGACACGGGTCTCCGCGCACGGCAAACACGCGGGCGAGCGTTTAGGACCCTGCGAAGGTAACCGAGCCAGCGGGAACCTTCACAGGGTGGTCCCCCTCACCACGTACAGGCGCTCACACCGAGGGGGCCCCTCATGCTGGACGAAGAGCAAAAGATGCTAAAGTCATCAACATAGAGGGCATTGCCTACTGATGGAGGAAGTTGTCTAGTAATAGAATTAATCTTGACAGCGAAAAGCGTAACACTCAGAACGCAGCCTTGTGGCACCCCCTGTTCTTGGGGGTACGGCTGCGACAGAGTGTTACCGACACGGACACGAAAAGAGCGTGTCGATAAGAAGTTGGAGATGAAGATCGGCATGTGACCTCTCAAGCCGAAGCTGTGGAGGTCACGAAGAATGCCGAATCTCCAAGCCGTGTCGTACGCTTTTTCGATGTCGAAGAAAATTGACACCAGGTGCTCTCTTCTTAAAAAAGAATTTCTGATAGCCGATTCGAGGCGTATCAGATGGTCAAGAGTTGACCGTTGCCTGCGAAAGCCACACTGGGTGTTGGAAAGAAGGCCGTGATGTTCTAAATACCAGACGAGTCTGGCATTTACCATTCTTTCCAACACCTTGCACACGCAGCTCGTCAATGCGATTGGACGATAATTGGAAGGAATCTTGGGATCTTTGCCTGGCTTGGGGAAGGCCAAGACGATGGCCTCCCGCCAGGAGTCCGGAAACTGCTCCTCGAGAAAAATGCGATTGAAGAGATGGAGCAGCCGATCTTTACTCGATGGTGAAAGATGTTGGAGCATGGCATAATGGACATTGTCCGGCCCAACAGCAGAGGCACGAGAAGAGTGCAGAGCAAGGCGAAACTCCTCCTCTGTGAATGGCCTGTTGTAAGGCTCCAGGCCATTCGAGTGGAAAGACAGCGGAGAGCGTTCCGCCCTGCCCTTCTGGGCCAGAAACTCGGGGGAGTAAGAAGAAGAAGAAGAGATGGAGGAGAACGACTCCCCCAGAGTGTCGGCAATTGCTTTGGGATCAGCAATTACCTGTCCATTGTGCTCCAGGATCGATAACGAGTGGGACGTGTAGTTCCCACTCATCTTCCGGACTTTATCCCACACGACCTTGGAACTAGTCGTGCGGGTTATGGATGACGTATACTTGATCCAAGATTCCTTCTGGCTCTGGCGTCGGACGAAACGAGCTTTCGCCCTGGCGCGTTTGAAGTTCTCGAGGTTGGGGGTTGTCGGATATCTCCGAAACACCCCCCAAGCCTTGTTCTGAGCCTTACGAGCTGCGGTTGTTGGTTGGTTGTTTGGGGTTTAATGGCGCATCGGCAACAAGGCCATAATGCGCCAAACAAAAGACAATATAAAAGATAAAAGACATAGAAACCCATAACCAAAAGTTAAAATACATTGGCAACATTGTAAAGTGGTAAAATAACAAAAAACAAGTGTATATTGGTTGGTTGGTTGTTTTGGGTTTTATGGCGCATCGGCGACTAGGCCATAATGCGCCAAACAAAAGACAATATAAAAGATAAAAGACATGTAAACCCGCAACCATATTTAAAAGAAATTAGCAAAATTGTAAAAAGGTAAAACAACAAAGAACAAGTGTAAAAATACAACAGAAAACAATAGAATACCAGGTGTAAATGACCTGGGATACACAAACAATGTATAAGGTAGTATAATCATAGATGTAAAAAGCTGAAGAGTAAAAACTATATGCGATTAAAATATCCAGTAAATCGTAAAAATTGAAAGAGAGAGGTAAAAGTACAATGGTCGGATAAAAGATGTCCGAGTGTAAGGGGCTCGGACGTAAAATCATGAAAGTTAAAAAACATACGTCTTTCAAAGGTAAAACAACAGCAATCAATTAAAATGTGTTTAATTGTTAAAATGGTGTCACAAAACTCGCACTTGGGTTCGTCGTCCGCCCGTAAAAGAAACGAATGAGTAATAAACGAATGACCCAAGCGGAGCCGAGCAAGTACAACTTCCTCCTTGCGATTCCTGCGGTAACAAGACTGCCATGGTTTGACGATAGGTTTGATCTCAAAGAGCTTGTTTGTAAGCTGTTCTGACCAAGATCTCTGCCACTGTGCCCGGAGCTCGGTGGTAAAACGCTGCCGGAAATCCAGATAGGGAACCGGCAACGGAGAGACGGACAGGGGCGTGGCTGACTTGGCAGCAGCATCTGCCAAGTCGTTGCCCCTAATCCCGACGTGACCGGGCACCCAACAGAAATGGATGGTGGTGGTGGCTGCCAGACGATGTAGTTGCTGGCGGATCTTAGTAAGAACAGTGTGAGGCCGATGCCTCACCGAGATCAAAGCCTGTAGCGAGCTAAGCGAGTCGGTGTAAAGCACACACCGACGATGATGCTTAGTCGCCACGTGGTCCAAGGCGAGGCTGATAGCGTGCAACTCTGCAGTGAAGATGGAACACTGCAGTGGGATCTGGTCTGCAATGATTACATCACAGCAGACCATGGCCGATCCCACCGAAGTGCCGGACTTCGAGCCATCTGTAAAGACAGGCAAGAAGTCCGGGTGCTCAGCACGATGGCTGGCAAAGAGTTGCCGGTACACACAGTCGGGTGTAAAGGCCTTCCCCGTCCTGCACAAGGAAAAATCACAGGAAGGGGAAACAGCGAGCCATGGTGGAAGTGGCTCAGCTGTCGACTGTGCAACGCTATCGAGACTGGTGTTGATGTCTCTGAGGAAGCCTCGGACACGCAAACCAAAAGGACGAATGGCAGTCGGCCGATTAGTGTAAAGAATTTCCCACTTCGGACTGAAAACGCAGTCCCAAGTGGGATGGCCAGGCAGGGATCGCAATTTAGAAGCATATTGTAGGGACAACTGCTGACGGCGAACAGATAAAGATGGTTCGTCGGTCTCAACGTAAAGACTCTGGACCGGTGAGGTGCGGAAGGCTCCCGTGCAAACACGGAGAGCCTGATGATGGAGGGGGTCCAGCACCTTCACCACCGAATCCCGGGCCGAGTCGTACACCTGGGATCCGTAGTCCAGTTTCGATCGGACAAGTGCACGGTACAGGCGGAGCAAAGAACATCGGTCCGCCCCCCAAGAGAGGGAGGAGAGGACCTTGACGATGTTCAATGCCCGCGTGCACTTGGACCTGAGATGACGGATGTGTGGGAAAAAGGTCAATTTCCGATCGAATATGAGACCGAGAAACTTGGTCTCCGCCACAACTGGAATGATGTTACCCCCGAGCCGCAGCTCGGGATCCAGATGAAGATTACGCTTGTGGCAAAAGTGCACACAAGCGGTCTTCTGTGGGGAGAACCGAAACCCGTTTGCCGTCGCCCAAACCGAAAGATTGTTCAGGGCAATTTGCAGTTGTCTTTCAATGACCCTCATGCTGGAAGATGAGCAAAAGATGCTAAAGTCATCAACATAGAGGGCATTGCCTACTGATGGAGGAAGTTGTCTAGTTATAGAATTAATCTTGACAGCGAAAAGCGTAACACTCAGAACGCAGCCTTGTGGCACCCCCTGTTCTTGGGGGTACGGCTGCGACAGAGTGTTACCGACACGGACACGAAAAGAGCGTGTCGATAAGAAGTTGGAGATGAAGATCGGCATGTGACCTCTTAAGCCGAAACTGTGGAGGTCACGAAGAATGCCGAATCTCCAAGCCGTGTCGTACGCTTTTTCGATGTCGAAGAAAATTGACACCAGGTGCTCTCTTCTTAAAAAAGAATTTCTGATAGCCGATTCGAGGCGTATCAGATGGTCAAGAGTTGACCGTTGCCTGCGAAAGCCACACTGGGTGTTGGAAAGAAGGCCGTGATGTTCTAAATACCAGACGAGTCTGGCATTTACCATTCTTTCCAACACCTTGCACACGCAGCTCGTCAATGCGATTGGACGATAATTGGAAGGAATCTTGGGATCTTTGCCTGGCTTGGGGAAGGCCAAGACGATGGCCTCCCGCCAGGAGTCCGGAAACTGCTCCTCGAGAAAAATGCGATTGAAGAGATGGAGCAGCCGATCCTTACTCGATGGTGAGATATGTTGGAGCATGGCATAATGGACATTGTCCGGCCCGACAGCAGAGGCACGAGAAGAGTGCAGAGCAAGGCGAAGCTCCTCCGCTGTGAATGGCCTGTTGTAAGGCTCCAGGCCATTCGAGTGGAAAGACAGCGGAGAGCGCTCCGCCCTGCCCTTCTGGGCCAGAAACTCGGGGGAGTAAGAGGAAGATGAAGAGATGGAAGAGAATGACTCCCCGAGAGTGTCGGCAATTGCTTTGGGATCAGCAATTGCCTGTCCATTGTGCTCCAGGATCGATAACGAGTGGGACGTGTAGTTCCCACTCATCTTCCGGACTTTATCCCACACGACCTTAGAAGTAGTCGTGCGGGTAATAGAAGATGTATACTTGATCCAAGATTCCTTCTGGCTCTGGCGTCGGACGAAACGAGCTTTCGCCCTGGCGCGTTTGAAATTTTCGAGGTTGGGGGTTGTCGGATATCTCCGAAACACCCCCCAAGCCTTGTTCTGAGCCTTACGAGCTGCGGTGCAATCTGGATTCCACCACGGTTTCGGAAAGCGAGGAAACCGTGTAGAAGTTTGAGGAATCGTTGATGCAGCTGCATCTACGATACAGTCCGTTATCTCCGCTACTGCCACATTGATTGGCTCCTGGCTGACAGAGTGGTCATCGAGCTCAGAGAGCAGCTCGAAACCACCCCAGTCAGCCCGATCGAGCCTCCACCGCGAGACGCGTGAAGGGCTGCAAGGCCCCCCACGCGAGATGGTGCACACCACGGGGAGGTGATCGCTTCCATAAGGGTTGTCCTCGACCTCCCATGTAAAGAGTGGAAGGATCGAGGAGGAGCAGATGGTGAGATCAATGGCAGTGAAAGAGCGGGTTGGGGAGTGAAAGTAAGTACTGACACCGGTATTCAACAGGGAGAGAGAAGGATCCAGGAGCCACTGCTCCAGGACCCCACCCCTCCCGTTGGTGTCAGCACTGCCCCATAGTGGACTGTGTCCGTTGAGGTCCCCCATAATGAGGAAGGGGGACGGCAGCTGCGAGACGAGATCATCAAGGTCTTCCTGGAAGACGATGCTCCCAGGTGGAAGATATACAGAGCAGACAGTCAGCGAGAACCCCACGAAGAGACGGATGGCTACCGCCTCTAAGGTGGTAGTGAGGGGTACGACCTGGAATGGAGAATGGTTGCTAACGAGGATGGCGACACCCCCGCGAGCTGGACCATCTCCATCCCGGTCCCGGCGAACTAGTGAAAAGTGCCGGATCGTGGGATCTGTGACTGGCTGCAAGTACGTCTCCTGCAGGCACACACAGATGGGCTGGTGTGCCTGAAGGAGGGCCTTGATGTCGTCAAGATTCCTCTGGAATCCACGACAATTCCATTGTAGGAGTGTGGCCATCTCAGGACTTAGAAGAGTGGGCGGACGACGTGTTTCTATTCAACTTAACCGCCGCGGAGGACGGTTTAGTGAATAGGGGGCGGTCGGTATCCATGTCCTCGGAATCGTCCGAGGGGCATGGATCGGTGACCGCCCTTTGCGGTGCTGTTATTTTCTTTTTTGGCCCCGGTGGGGGCCCCTTCGGTTTGGAAGGTCTTGCTGTCTGAGGACGGGAGGGAGGAGGCCTTCCGGTGGAGGTGGAAGGCTGAGCTGCAGGAATGGAAACCGGGGTTGATGTCGAAGTCGACACCACCCTCGGTCTCGCCTGCGTGAGGAGGTACTTCGCAGCTGGCGAGAAAGACTCAGTAGGTGGTACACTGATGTCAGTCTGCACCGCAACCGAAGTCATTGGAACGATGGGCTTTCCAATGACTGCACTGGCATAGGAAACCTTGCCAGGCGGGGCGGGCGGTGCAGCAAGCTTTCTCGCTTCAGCATACGAGATGTTGTTGATGACTTTGAGGCGTTGTACCTCCTTTTCCTCCTTCCACTTCGGACAGTCGCGGGAGTACGCCGGATGTTCGCCACTGCAGTTCACACAGCATGCCTTTTCAGCTGTGCAGTCAGGATCGAGATGATCCTTACTGCCACAGCGAGCACAGGTGGGCTTGCCCCTGCATGCTGTGCGGGCATGACCGTATATCTGACACTGAAAACAGCGCAGAGGGTTAGGTATATACGGCCGTACCTCACAATGTAAGTAACCTGCCTTGATGGAAGAAGGCAGGCGTGGCGTGTTGAATGTCACGATTAGCACCCGGGTGGGTGTTAATTTCCCATCACGGCGTGTTGAAACCCGGTGGACCGCTGTTACTCCTTGAGGTGTGAGCTCCGAGAGGATCTCCTCCTCAGTGACTTTGAGGAGGCCCCACTCGGTAATCACACCCCGAGAGGAATTCAAAGTTTTATGGGGAGTGACTTCGACAGCCACCCCACCAATTTCCTTGACTTTCAGGAGTAGTTCCGAGTGTTTGGAACAAGCGGTCTCAACTTGTAAGTCGCCAGATCGTAAGCGCTTTACGGATTTCGGTTCTCCCGCAAGACCTTTCAAACCTTTGTTCACAAAAAAAGGGGACATGTCCCCAAGCACCTGATCACCCGTGGAGTGGATGATCAGGAACTTTGGGAACGAAGACACAGACACAGAAGACGATGGCAGAGATAACGGAGACAAGGACGAAGACGGGGGTTCATGTCGAGCCCTCTTGTTGGCGGTGATCGCATTTTCATCATTCACTCGCATGTTTGGTTTTGTGTGGTTCAGTGCCCGCTGTCCCCACCCTCCACGGAGCCCAACAAGGGGACGCCCAGTCGGGCGCCAGGGCTACGCAGGCACTATACCCACACAGACAGTGAGCCAAGCCCTCACAAATAAATAGAAGGAAAATAAAAAGAGAAATGTGCAGAACAAAAACGTTCTACACAAATGAAACAAAGCGTAAAATAACAAAATTGTGAATGGCCAACCTGGCCTCACAAAGAAAGGATAACGACAAAAGGAAAATAAGTTGTGAGGAAACTTGTAAACCTGTACCCGGACCGTGGGCAAGGTTACTCACCGCTCTGCACGGTTGACCCTAGCAGGACCTGCCCACCAGCCGATTGCTCCTGGGGGGGCCACCCCAGGAGCTCCCGTTTACCGGAAGCAGAGGCCAAAGCAGTGTATAGCAGAGGCCCCGGAATCCGCTGCCCAGCCCCGCGACAGACAGGCTCCCCAATGGCAAGTCGGCCAATGGGGACCACGCCAGTCATGAGCTGAGGAGAGAAGACGGGGACCCCCGAGCAACTACCAGGATCCTCCTTTCCCGGGACACGGGTCTCCACGCACGGCAAACACGTGGGCGAGCGTTTAGGACCCTGCGAAGGTAGCCGAGCCAGCGGAACCTTCACAGGGTGGTCCCCCTCACCACGTACAGGCGCTCACACCGAGGGGGGCAAGTGTATATGAACAGAGTAAAACAACTGTAGAAATATGAAATAAAATAAACCCAGGTGTAAGAGACCTGGGGTAAATAATGCATAAACTTAAGGTAAAATCAAATTCGGTTAAAATATCCACAATATTTCAAAAAGGTAAAAACTGAAGATAAAATGCAATGATCAGATAAAAGATGTCCGCGTGTAAGAGGCTCGGACATAAAATTATGGAAATTAAAAATCAGACGTCGTTCAAAGTTAAAAGCGGAGCACGAGATTAAAATATGTTTGATGGTTAAAATGGTGTCACAAAACTCGCACTTAGGCACGTCGTCCGCCCGTAAAAGAAACGAATGAGTAAGAAACGAGTGACCTAAGCGGAGCCGAGCAAGTACAACTTCCTCCTTGCGATTCCTGCGGTAACAAGACTGCCATGGTTTGATGATAGGTTTGATCTCGAAGAGCTTGTTGGTAAGCTGTTCCGACCAAGATCTCTGCCACTGTGCCCGGAGCTCGGTGGAAAAACGCTGCCGGAAATCCAGATAGGGAACCGGCAACGGAGAGTCGGACAGGGGCGTGGCTGACCTGGCAGCAGAATCTGCCAAATCATTACCCCTGATTCCGACGTGACCGGGCACCCAACAGAAGAGAATCGTGGTGGTGGCTGCCAGACGATGGAGCTGCTGGCGGATCTTGGAGAGAACAGGGTGAGGCCGATGCCTCACTGAGATCAAAGCCTGTAGCGAACTAAGCGAGTCGGTGTAAAGCACACACCGACGATGATGCTTAGTCGCCACGTGGTCCAAGGCGAGGCTGATAGCGTGCAACTCTGCAGTAAAGATGGAACACTGCAGTGGGATCTGGTCTGCAATGATTACATCACAGCAGACCATGGCCGATCCCACTGATGTGCCGGACTTCGAGCCATCTGTAAAGACAGGCAAGAAGTCCGGGTGCTCAGCACGATGGCTGGCAAAGAGTTGCCGGTACACACAGTCGGGTGTAAAGGCCTTCCCCGTCCTACACAGGGAAAAATCGCAGGAAGGGGAAACAGCGAGCCATGGTGGAAGTGGCTCAGCTGTCGACTGTGCAACGCTATCGAGACTGGTGTTGATGTCTCTGAGGTAGCCTCGGACTCGCAAACCAAATGGACGAATGGCAGTCGGCCGATTAGTGTAAAGCGTTTCCCACTTCGGACTGAAAACGCAGTCCCAAGTGGGATGGCCAGGCAGGGATCGCAATTTAGAAGCATATTGTAGGGACAACTGCTGACGGCGAACAGATAAAGATGGTTCATCGGTCTCAACGTAAAGACTCTGGACCGGTAAGGTGCGGAAGGCTCCCGTGCAAACACGGAGGGCCTGGTGATGGAGTGGGTCCAGCACTTTCACCACCGAATCCCGGGCGGAGTCATACACCTGGGATCCGTAGTCCAGTTTCGACCGGACAAGTGCACGGTAAAGGCGGAGCAAAGAACATCGGTCCGCCCCCCAAGAGAGGGAGGAGAGGACCTTGATGATGTTCAATGCCCGCGTGCACTTGGACCTTAGATGTCGAATATGAGATAAAAAGGTCAATTTCCGGTCGAAGATCAGACCGAGAAACTTGGTCTCTGCCACAACTGGAATGATGTTACCCCCGAGCCGCAGCTCGGGGTCCAGATGAAGATTACGCTTGCGGCAAAAGTGCATGCAAGCGGTCTTCTGTGGGGAGAACCGGAACCCATTGGCCGTCGCCCAAACCGAGAGATTGTTCAGGGCAGTTTGCAGTTGTCGTTCAATGACCCTCATGCTGGACGATGAGCAAAAGATGCTAAAGTCGTCAACATAGAGGGCATTGCCTACAGTTGGAGGAAGTTGCCGTGTAATGGAATTTATCTTGACAGCGAAAAGCGTAACACTCAGGACGCAGCCTTGTGGCACCCCCTGTTCTTGGGGGAAAGGCCGCGATAGAGTGTTGCCGACACGAACTCGAAAAATACGAGAAGATAAAAAGTTTGCAATGAAGATCGGCATGTGACCTCGCAAGCCGAAGCTGTGAAGGTCACGAAGAATGCCGAATCTCCATGCCGTGTCGTACGCTTTTTCGATGTCGAAGAAAATGGACACCAGGTGCTCTCGACGTAAAAAAGAATTCCTGATCGCCGATTCGAGGCGGATCAGGTGGTCTAAAGTAGACCGGTGCCTGCGAAAGCCACACTGGGTGTTGGAAAGAAGGCCGTGATGTTCCAAATACCAGGCCAGCCTGGTATTTACCATCCTTTCCAACACCTTGCAGACGCAGCTCGTCAACGCAATTGGACGATAATTCGAAGGAATCTTGGGATCTTTTCCTGGCTTAGGGAAGGCCAAGACGATGGCCTCCCGCCAGGAGTCCGGAAACTGCTCCTCGATGAAAATACGGTTGAAGAGGCGGAGCAGTCGATCCTTACTCGATGGTGAGAGATGTTGGAGCATGGCATAATGGACATTGTCTGGCCCCACAGCAGATGCACGAGAAGTGTGCAGAGCACGGCGAAGCTCCTCCGCTGTGAATGGCCTGTTGTACGACTCCAGGCCATTCGAATGGAAGGACAGCGGAGAGCGTTCGGCCCTGCTCTTCTGGGCCAGAAACTCGGGGGAGTACGAGGAAGATGAGGAGATGGAGGAGAATGACTCCCCCAGAGTGTCGGCAATTGCACGAGGATCAGCAATTGCCTGTCCATTGTGCTCCAGGATCGAAAATGAGTGGGACGTGTACTTCCCACCCATCTTCCGGACCTTATCCCACACAACCTTAGAACTGGTCGTGCGGGTGATAGAAGATGTATATTTCATCCAAGATTCCTTCTGGCTCTGGCGCCGGACGAAACGGGCTTTCGCCCTGGCGCGTTTGAATGCGTCGAGGTTGGGGGACGTCGGATATCTCCGAAACACCCCCCAAGCCTTGTTCTGAGCCTTACGAGCTGCGGTACAGTCGGGATTCCACCACGGTTTTGGGAACCGTGGAAACCGAGTCGAGGTCTGAGGAATAGTAGAGGCAGCTGCATGGACGATACAGTCCGTCAACTCCGCCACTGCGACATTGATGGGCTCCTGGCTGACAGAGTGCCCATCGAGCTCAGACAAGAGCTCGAAGCCACTCCAATCAGCCCGATCAAGCCTCCACCGGGAGACACGCGAAGGGCTGCAAGGCCCCCCACGAGAGATGGTACACACCACGGGGAGGTGATCGCTTCCATAGGGATTGTCCTCGACCTCCCATGTAAAGAGTGGAAGGATCGAGGAGGAGCAGATGGTGAGGTCAATGGCAGTGAATGTGCGGGTTGGGGTGTGAAAGTAGGTACTGACACCGGTGTTCAACAGGGAGAGCGATGGATCCAGGAGCCACTGCTCCAAGACCCGGCCCCTCCCGTTGGTGTCAGCACTGCCCCAGAGCGGACTGTGGCCGTTGAAGTTGGTTGGTTGTTTGGGGTTTTTTGGCGCAATAGCAACTAAGGCTATATTGCGCCAATTGGTTGGTTGGTTGGTTGTTTTGGGTTTAATGGCGCATTAGCAACTCAGGCTATAATGCGCCAAACGAATGTCTAAATAAAAGCTAAAAGTCATCACACCCACAACCAAATTTAAAAATTTACTATATAGATAAAGAGAAAACAATGTAAAACTATAAAAGGAAACATAGTTAACAAGAAACAAAGGTAGAAATGTATAATAAATATAAAAAGCACCCAGGTGTAAGCGACCTGGGTTATACATTGCAATAAAACTAGAGACGAGTAAAATATCCAGTATATTTTAAAAATTGGAAAACAGCGTTAAAACAACAATGCTCTGATAAAAGATGTCCGAGTGTAAGGGGCTCGGACATAAAATCATGAAAGTTAAAATAGAGTCGACGTTCAAAGTTAAAAGCAGGACATGAAAGTAAAATATGTTTTATCGTTAAAACGGTGTCACAAAACTCGCACTTAGGTACTGCGTCCGCCTTAAGAAGAAAAGAGTGGGTTAAAAACGAGTGACCTAAGCGGAGCCGAGCAAGGACAACTTCCTCCTTACGATTCCTGCGAAAACAAGACTGCCACGGTTTGACAATGGGCTTGATCTCGAAGAGCTTGTTAGCAACCTGTTCAGACCAAGATCTCTGCCACTGTGCCCGGAGCTCGATGGTGAAACGCTGCCGGAAATCCACATATGGAACCGGCAACGGAGAGTCGGACAGGGGCGTGGCTGACCTGGCAGCAGAATCTGCCAAATCATTGCCCCTGATTCCGACATGACCGGGCACCCAACAGAAGAGAATTGTGGTGGTGGCTGCCAGACGATGGAGCTGCTGGCGGATCTTGGAGAGAACAGGGTGAGGCCGATGCCTCACCGAGATCAAAGCCTGTAGCGAGCTAAGCGAGTCGGTGTAAATCACACACTGACGATGATGCTTAGCTGCTATGTGGTCCAAGGCAATGCTGATAGCATGCAACTCAGCAGTGAAGATGGAACACTGCTGTGGGATCTGGTCTGCAATGATTACATCACAGCAGACCATGGCTGATCCCACCGAAGTGCCGGACTTCGAGCCATCTGTGAAGACAGGCAAGAAGTCCGGGTGCTCAGCACGATGGCTGGCAAAGAGTTGCCGGTACACACAGTCGGGTGTAAAGGCCTTCCCCGTCCTGCACAGGGAAAAATAGCAGGAAGGGGAAACAGCGAGCCAAGGTGGAAGTGGCTCAGCTGTCGACTGTGCGATGCTATCGAGACTGGTGTTGATGTCTCGCAGGTAACCTCGGACACGCAAACCGAAAGGACGAATGGCAGTCGGCCGATTCTGGTATAACATTTCCCACCTGGGACTGAAAACGCAGTCCCAAGTGGGATGGCCTGGCAGGGATCGCAATTTAGATGCATACTGCAGGGACAACTGCTGACGGCGAATAGATAAGGATGGTTCATCGGTCTCAACGTAGAGACTCTGGACCGGTGAAGTGCGGAAGGCCCCCGTGCACACACGGAGGGCCTGATGATGGAGTGGGTCCAGCACTTTCACCACCGAATCCCGGGCGGAGTCATACACCTGGGATCCGTAGTCCAGTTTCGACCGGACAAGTGCACGGTAAAGGCGGAGCAAAGAACATCGGTCCGCCCCCCAAGAGAGGGAGGAGAGGACCTTGATGATGTTCAATGCCCGCGTGCACTTGGACCTGAGATGTCGAATATGTGGTAAAAAGGTCAATTTCCGGTCGAAGATGAGACCGAGAAACTTGGTCTCCGCCACAACTGGAATGATGTTACCCCCGAGCCGCAGCTCGGGGTCCAGATGAAGATTACGCTTGCGGCAAAAGTGCACACAAGCGGTCTTCTGTGGGGAGAACCGGAACCCATTGGCCGTCGCCCAAACCGAGAGATTGTTCAGGGCAGTTTGCAGTTGTCGTTCAATGACCCTCATGCTGGACGATGAGCAAAAAATGCTAAAGTCATCAACATAAAGGGCATTGCCTACAGTCGGAGGAAGTTGCCGTGTAATGGAATTTATCTTGACAGCGAAAAGCGTAACACTCAGGACGCAGCCTTTTGGCACCCCCTGTTCTTGGGGGAAAGGCCGCGATAGAGTGTTGCCGACACGAACTCGAAAAATACGAGAAGATAAAAAGTTTGCAATGAAGATCGGCATGTGACCTCGCAAGCCGAAGCTGTGAAGGTCACGAAGAATGCCGAATCTCCATGCCGTGTCGTACGCTTTTTCGATGTCGAAGAAAACTGACACCAGGTGCTCTCGACGTAAAAAAGAATTCCTGATCGCCGATTCGAGGCGGATCAGGTGGTCTAAAGTAGACCGGTGCCTGCGAAAGCCACACTGGGTGTTGGAAAGAAGGCCGTGATGTTCCAAATACCAGGCCAGCCTGGTATTTACCATCCTTTCCAACACCTTGCAGACGCAGCTCGTCAACGCAATTGGACGATAATTCGAAGGAATCTTGGGATCTTTTCCTGGCTTAGGGAAGGCCAAGACGATGGCCTCCCGCCAGGAGTCCGGAAACTGCTCCTCGATGAAAATACGGTTGAAGAGTCGGAGCAGTCGATCCTTACTCGATGGTGAGAGATGTTGGAGCATGGCATAATGGACATTGTCTGGCACCACAGCAGATGCACGAGAAGTGTGCAGAGCAAGGCGAAGCTCCTCCGCTGTGAATGGCCTGTTGTAAGACTCCAGGCCATTCGAATGGAAGGACAGCGGAGAGCGTTCGGCCCTGCTCTTCTGGGCCAGAAACTCGGGGGAGTAGGAGGACAGAGAAGAGATGGTGGAGAATGACTCCCCCAGTATGTCGGCAATTGCTCGAGGCGCAGCAATTGCCTGTCCATTGTGCTCCAGGATCGATAATGAGTGGGACGTGTACTTCCCACCCATCTTCCGGACCTTATCCCACACGACCTTAGAACTGGTCGTGCGGGTGATGGAAGATGTATATTTCATCCAAGATTCCTTCTGGCTCTGGCGCCGGACGAAACGGGCTTTCGCCCTGGCGCGTTTGAATGCTTCGAGGTTGGGGGACGTCGGATATCTCCGAAACACCCCCCAAGCCTTGTTCTGAGCCTTACGAGCTGCGGTGCAGTCGGGATTCCACCACGGTTTTGGGAACCGTGGAAACCGAGTCGAGGTCTGAGGAATAGTAGAGGCAGCTGCATGGACGATACAGTCCGTCAACTCCGCCACTGCGACATTGATGGGCTCCTGGCTGACAGAGTGCTCATCGAGCTCAGACAAGAGCTCGAAGCCACTCCAATCAGCCCGATCAAGCCTCCACCGGGAGACACGCGAAGGGCTGCAAGGCCCCCCACGAGAGATGGTACACACCACGGGGAGGTGATCGCTTCCATATGGATTGTCCTCGACCTCCCATGTAAAGAGTGGGAGGATCGAGGAGGAGCAGATGGTGAGGTCAATGGCAGTGAATGTGCGGGTTGGGGTGTGAAAGTAGGTACTGACACCGGTGTTCAACAGGGAGAGCGATGGATCCAGGAGACACTGCTCCAAGACCCGGCCCCTCCCGTTGGTGTCAGCACTGCCCCAGAGCGGACTGTGGCCGTTGAAGTCCCCCATGATGAGGAAGGGGGACGGCAGCTGCGAGACGAGGTCATCAAGGTCATCCCGGAAAATGACGCTTCCGGGCGGGAGATAGACAGAACAGACAGTCAACGAAAATCCCACAAAGAGGCGGATGGCGACCGCCTCTAAGTCGGTGGTGAGGGGAATGACCTGAAATGGAGAATGGTTGCTCACGAGGATGGCAACACCCCCGTGAGCTGGACCATCTCCATCCCGGTCCCGGCGAACCAGAGAAAAGTGCCGGATAGTGGGATTGTTGGCTGTCTGCAAGAATGTCTCCTGAAGGCACACGCAAAGGGGTTGGTGTGCCCTCAGGAGGACCTTGATGTCGTCAATATTCCTCTGGAATCCACGACAGTTCCATTGAAGGAGTGTGGCCATCTCAGGTCTTGGAAGAATTGGCGGACGTCTTTCGATTTATTTTAACCGTCGCCAGCGACGGTTTAGGAAAATTAGGGCGGTCGGTGTCCATGTCCTCGGAGTCGTCCGAGCAACATGGATCCGAGACCGCCGAACGAGGAGGTAAAATCTTCTTTTTGGGCCCCGGCGGGGGCCCCTTAGGTTTTGTAGGTCTTGCTGTCTGTGGGCGGGGAGGAGGGGGCCTTCCAGAGGTGGAAGGCACAGACACAGGAATAGAAACCGGTGTCGATGTCGAGATGGACACCGACGTCGGCTTCGCCTGCGTCAAGAGGTACTTAGCAGCAGGCGAGAAAGATTCAGCTGGTGGAACGCTGATGTCGGTCTGCACCGCCACGGAAGCCATCTTAACGACGGGCTTTCCGACCACCGCACCGGCATAGGAGACCTTGCCAGGTGGGGCAGGCGGTGCAGCGAGCTTTCTCGCCTCTGGATAGCTGATGTTGTGGAGGGTCTTCAGGCGCTGTACCTCTTTCTCCTCCAGCCACTTCGGACAGTCGCGGGAGTACGCCGGATGCTCACCACGGCAGTTGACACAGCATGCCTTATCTGCTGTGCAGTCAGGTTCAAGATGATCCTGACTGCCACAACGAGCACAGGTGGGCTTGCCCCGGCATGCAGTGCGGGCATGGCCAAACCTCTGGCATTGGAAACAACGCAGAGGGTTTGGTATAAATGGCCGCACCTCGCACTTTAAGTATCCTGCCTTGATAGAAGTAGGCAGGTGTGGTGAGTTGAAAGTTAGAATGAGTACCCGGCTGGGCTCTAACTTTCCATTACGGCGTGACGAAACCCGGTGGACTGCTATCACTCCCTGGGCTGAAAGCTCCGAGAGGATTTCCTCCTCAGAAACCTTGAGGAGGCCCCACTCGGAGATCACGCCCCGGGAGGAATTGAGCGTCTTGTGTGGAGTGACTTCGACTGCCACTCCACCAATCGCTGTAACCTTTAACAGAAGCTCCGAATGTTTGGAGCATGCAGTCTCCACCTGCAAGTCACCGGATCTTAGGCGCTTGACAGATTTCGGCTCTCCCGCAAGACCTTGTAAACCCTTATTTATAAAAAAGGGGGACATGTCCCCAAGTACCTGATCACCCGTAGAGTGGATGATCAGGAACTTCGGAGACGGAGACACACACGAAGACGAAGGCAAAGACAGAGAAGTTGGGGGTTCATGGCGAGCCCTCTTTGCGGCATTGCTCGAAATTTTAGGAGTTGGAGAACTCATGGTTGTTTTTAAAAATTTCAGTGCCCGTTGTCCCCACCCACCATGGAGTCCAACAAGGGGACGCCCAGTTGGGCGCCAGGGCTGCCCGGGCACCATACTCACACAGCCAGTGAGCCAAGCCCTCACTACAAAACAAAAAGGAAAAGGAAAAGAGAAACGGTGGGAAACTCGTCGGAGTTCCCACAAAAGAAAAGAAGCAACAAAACAATAAAGTGCGAGGCAAGAGCTGGCCTCCCAAAAGAAAGAAAACTACAAAATTAGTAAATGTGTGGGGAAACTCGCAAACCGTTGTCCGGACGGTGGACAAGGTTACTCACTGATCAGCATAGTTGACCCTAGCAGGACCAGCCCACCAGCCGATTGATCCTGAGGGGGCCGCCCCAGGACCTCCCGTTTACCTGAAGCAGAGGCCAAAGCAGTGTATAGCAGCGGCCCCGGAAGTCGCTGCCCAGCCCCGCGACAGACAGGCTCCCCAATGGCAAAACGGCCAAAGGGAACCCCACCAGTCATGAGCTGGGGAGAGAAGACGGGGACCCCTGAGCAACTGCCAGGATCCTCC
The DNA here is from genome assembly GCA_038380435.1 of Ryuthela nishihirai. NCBI lineage: Eukaryota > Metazoa > Arthropoda > Arachnida > Araneae > Heptathelidae > Ryuthela > Ryuthela nishihirai. Next base: position 71,467,722 of record JAWZYU010000006.1, read on the forward strand.
TTTCCAGGGACACGGGTCTCCGCGCACGGCAAACACGCGGGCGAGCGTTTAGGACCCTGTGAAGGTAACCGAGCCAGCGGAACCTTCACAGGGTGGTCCCCTCACCACGGACAGGCTCTCGCATCGAGGGGATATTGCGCCAAACAAACGATAAAAAGGGTAAAAGACATGAAACCCACAACCAAATTTAAAAGAGACACAAATAACACATAATAAAAACGAGATGTAGAAAAAGAGTAAAAGAGAGCAACAAGTGTAAAATCAACAAGTATAAAATCAACAACAACAATGGGTGTATAGGACCCATGTAAAAAACAACAGGTAAAACACAGGTAAAAAACCAGTAAAAAAGAGAAAATTCATAAACGAGTAAAATAACCGGTAAAGCGTAAAAAGTCGAAAACACTGTTAAAATAGCAATGATCTGATAAAAGATGTCCGAGTGTAAGGGGCTCGGACGTAAAATCGTGAAAGTTAAAAAACAGACGCCTTTCAAGATTAAAACAAACACAGTCAATTAAAATATGCTTCACGGTTAAAACGGTGTCACAAAACTCGCACTTAGGTACTGCGTCCGCCTTAAGAAGAAAAGAGTGTGTTAAAAACGAGTGACCTAAGCGGAGCCGAGCAAGGACAACTTCCTCCTTACGATTCCTGCGGTAACAAGACTGCCATGGTTTGATGATAGGTTTGATCTCAAAGAGCTTGTTGGTAAGCTGTTCTGACCAAGATCTCTGCCACTGTGCCCGGAGCTCGATGGTAAAACGCTGCCGGAAATCCACATATGGAACCGGCAACGGAGAGTCGGACAGGGGCGTTGCTGACCTGGCAGCAAAATCTGCCAAATCATTGCCCCTGATTCCGACATGACCGGGCACCCAACAGAAGAGAATCGTGGTGGTGGCTGCCAGACGATGGAGCTGCTGGCGGATCTTGGAGAGAACAGGGTGAGGCCGATGCCTCACCGAGATCAAAGCCTGTAGCGAGCTAAGCGAGTCGGTGTAAATCACACACCGACGATGATGCTTAGCTGCTATGTGGTCCAAGGCAATGCTGATAGCATGCAACTCAGCAGTGAAGATGGAACACTGCTGTGGGATCTGGTCTGCAATGATTACATCACAGCAGACCATGGCTGATCCCACCGAAGTGCCGGACTTCGAGCCATCTGTGAAGACAGGCAAGAAGTCCGGGTGCTCAGCACGATGGCTGGCAAAGAGTTGCCGGTACACACAGTCGGGTGTAAAGGCCTTCCCCGTCCTGCACAGGGAAAAATCGCAGGAAGGGGAAACAGCGAGCCAAGGTGGAAGTGGCTCAGCTGTCGACTGTGCGATGCTATCGAGACTGGTGTTGATGTCTCGCAGGTAACCTCGGACACGCAAACCGAAAGGACGAATGGCAGTCGGCCGATTCTGGTATAACATTTCCCACCTGGGACTGAAAACGCAGTCCCAAGTGGGATGGCCTGGCAGGGATCGCAATTTAGATGCATACTGCAGGGACAACTGCTGACGGCGAATAGATAAGGATGGTTCATCGGTCTCAACGTAGAGACTCTGGACCGGGGAAGTGCGGAAGGCCCCCGTGCACACACGGAGGGCCTGATGATGGAGTGGGTCCAGCACTTTCACCACCGAATCCCGGGCGGAGTCATACACCTGGGATCCGTAGTCCAGTTTCGACCGGACAAGTGCACGGTAAAGGCGGAGCAAAGAACATCGGTCCGCCCCCCAAGAGAGGGAGGAGAGGACCTTGATGATGTTCAATGCCCGCGTGCACTTGGACCTGAGATGTCGAATATGTGGTAAAAAGGTCAATTTCCGGTCGAAGATGAGACCGAGAAACTTGGTCTCCGCCACAACTGGAATGATGTTACCCCCGAGCCGCAGCTCGGGGTCCAGATGAAGATTACGCTTGCGGCAAAAGTGCACACAAGCGGTCTTCTGTGGGGAGAACCGGAACCCATTGGCCGTCGCCCAAACCGAGAGATTGTTCAGGGCAGTTTGCAGTTGTCGTTCAATGACCCTCATGCTGGACGATGAGCAAAAGATGCTAAAGTCATCAACATAAAGGGCATTGCCTACAGTCGGAGGAAGTTGCCGTGTAATGGAATTTATCTTGACAGCGAAAAGCGTAACACTCAGGACGCAGCCTTGTGGCACCCCCTGTTCTTGGGGGAAAGGCCGCGATAGAGTGTTGCCGACACGAACTCGAAAAATACGAGAAGATAAAAAGTTTGCAATGAAGATCGGCATGTGACCTCGCAAGCCGAAGCTGTGAAGGTCACGAAGAATGCCGAATCTCCATGCCGTGTCGTACGCTTTTTCGATGTCGAAGAAAACTGACACCAGGTGCTCTCGACGTAAAAAAGAATTCCTGATCGCCGATTCGAGGCGGATCAGGTGGTCTAAAGTAGACCGGTGCCTGCGAAAGCCACACTGGGTGTTGGAAAGAAGGCCGTGATGTTCCAAATACCAGGCCAGCCTGGTATTTACCATCCTTTCCAACACCTTGCAGACGCAGCTCGTCAACGCAATTGGACGATAATTCGAAGGAATCTTGGGATCTTTTCCTGGCTTAGGGAAGGCCAAGACGATGGCCTCCCGCCAGGAGTTCGGAAACTGCTCCTCGATGAAAATACGGTTGAAGAGTCGGAGCAGTCGATCCTTACTCGATGGTGAGAGATGTTGGAGCATGGCATAATGGACATTGTCTGGCCCCACAGCAGATGCACGAGAAGTGTGCAGAGCAAGGCGAAGCTCCTCCGCTGTGAATGGCCTGTTGTAAGACTCCAGGCCATTCGAATGGAAGGACAGCGGAGAGCGTTCGGCCCTGCTCTTCTGGGCCAGAAACTCGGGGGAGTACGAGGAAGATGAGGAGATGGAGGAGAATGACTCCCCCAGAGTGTCGGCAATTGCACGAGGATCAGCAATTGCCTGTCCATTGTGCTCCAGGATCGAAAATGAGTGGGACGTGTACTTCCCACCCATCTTCCGGACCTTATCCCACACAACCTTAGAACTGGTCGTGCGGGTGATAGAAGATGTATATTTCATCCAAGATTCCTTCTGGCTCTGGCGCCGGACGAAACGGGCTTTCGCCCTGGCGCGTTTGAATGCGTCGAGGTTGGGGGACGTCGGATATCTCCGAAACACCCCCCAAGCCTTGTTCTGAGCCTTACGAGCTGCGGTACAGTCGGGATTCCACCACGGTTTTGGGAACCGTGGAAACCGAGTCGAGGTCTGAGGAATAGTAGAGGCAGCTGCATGGACGATACAGTCCGTCAACTCCGCCACTGCGACATTGATGGGCTCCTGGCTGACAGAGTGCCCATCGAGCTCAGACAAGAGCTCGAAGCCACTCCAATCAGCCCGATCAAGCCTCCACCGGGAGACACGCGAAGGGCTGCAAGGCCCCCCACGAGAGATGGTACACACCACGGGGAGGTGATCGCTTCCATAGGGATTGTCCTCGACCTCCCATGTAAAGAGTGGAAGGATCGAGGAGGAGCAGATGGTGAGGTCAATGGCAGTGAATGTGCGGGTTGGGGTGTGAAAGTAGGTACTGACACCGGTGTTCAACAGGGAGAGCGATGGATCCAGGAGCCACTGCTCCAAGACCCGGCCCCTCCCGTTGGTGTCAGCACTGCCCCAGAGCGGACTGTGGCCGTTGAAGTCCCCCATGATGAGGAAGGGGGACGGCAGCTGCGAGACGAGGTCATCAAGTTCATCCCGGAAAATGACGCTTCCGGGCGGGAGATAGACAGAACAGACAGTCAACGAAAATCCCACAAAGAGGCGGATGGCGACCGCCTCTAAGTCGGTGGTGAGGGGAATGACCTGAAATGGAGAATGGTTGCTCACGAGGATGGCAACACCCCCGTGAGCTGGACCATCTCCATCCCGGTCCCGGCGAACCAGAGAAAAGTGCCGGATAGTGGGATTGTTGGCTGTCTGCAAGAATGTCTCCTGAAGGCACACGCAAAGGGGTTGGTGTGCCCTCAGGAGGACCTTGATGTCGTCAATATTCCTCTGGAATCCACGACAGTTCCATTGAAGGAGTGTGGCCATCTCAGGTCTTGGAAGAATTGGCGGACGTCTTTCGATTTATTTTAACCGTCGCCAGCGACGGTTTAGGAAAATTAGGGCGGTCGGTGTCCATGTCCTCGGAGTCGTCCGAGCAACATGGATCCGAGACCGCCGAACGAGGAGGTAAAATCTTCTTTTTGGGCCCCGGCGGGGGCCCCTTAGGTTTTGTAGGTCTTGCTGTCTGTGGGCGGGGAGGAGGGGGCCTTCCAGAGGTGGAAGGCACAGACACAGGAATAGAAACCGGTGTCGATGTCGAGATGGACACCAACGTCGGCTTCGCCTGCGGCAAGAGGTACTTAGCAGCAGGCGAGAAAGATTCAGCTGGTGGAACGCTGATGTCGGTCTGCACCGCCACGGAAGCCATCTTAACGACGGGCTTTCCGACCACCGCACTGGCATAGGAGACCTTGCCAGGTGGGGCAGGCGGTGCAGCGAGCTTTCTCGCCTCTGGATAGCTGATGTTGTGGAGGGTCTTCAGGCGCTGTACCTCTTTCTCCTCCAGCCACTTCGGACAGTCGCGGGAGTACGCCGGATGCTCACCACGGCAGTTGACACAGCATGCCTTATCTGCTGTGCAGTCAGGTTCCAGATGATCCTGACTGCCACAACGAGCACAGGTGGGCTTGCCCCGGCATGCAGTGCGGGCATGGCCAAACCTCTGGCATTGGAAACAACGCAGAGGGTTTGGTATAAATGGCCGCACCTCGCACTTTAAGTATCCTGCCTTGATAGAAGTAGGCAGGTGTGGTGAGTTGAAAGTTAGAATGAGTACCCGGCTGGGCTCTAACTTTCCATTACGGCGTGACGAAACCCGGTGGACTGCTATCACTCCCTGGGCTGAAAGCTCCGAGAGGATTTCCTCCTCAGAAACCTTGAGGAGGCCCCACTCGGAGATCACGCCCCGGGAGGAATTGAGCGTCTTGTGTGGAGTGACTTCGACTGCCACTCCACCAATCGCTGTAACCTTTAACAGAAGCTCCGAATGTTTGGAGCATGCAGTCTCCACCTGCAAGTCACCGGATCTTAGGCGCTTGACAGATTTCGGCTCTCCCGCAAGACCTTGTAAACCCTTATTAATAAAAAAGGGGGACATGTCCCCAAGTACCTGATCACCCGTAGAGTGGATGATCAGGAACTTCGGAGACGGAGACACACACGAAGACGAAGGCAAAGACAGAGAAGTTGGGGGTTCATGGCGAGCCCTCTTTGCGGCATTGCTCGAATTTTTAGGAGTTGGAGAACTCATGGTTGTTTTTAAAAATTTCAGTGCCCGTTGTCCCCACCCACCATGGAGTCCAACAAGGGGACGCCCAGTTGGGCGCCAGGGCTGCCCGGGCACCATACCCACACAGCCAGTGAGCCAAGCCCTCACTACAAAACAAAAAGGAAAAGGAAAAGAGAAACGGTGGGAAACTCGTCGGAGTTCCCACAAAAGAAAAGAAGCAACAAAACAATAAAGTGCGAGGCAAGAGCTGGCCTCACAAAAGAAAGAAAACTACAAAATTAGTAAATGTGTGGGGAAACTCGCAAACCGTTGTCCGGACGGTGGACAAGGTTACTCACTGATCAACATAGTTGACCCTAGCAGGACCAGCCCACCAGCCGATTGATCCTGAGGGGGCCGCCCCAGGACCTCCCGTTTACCTGAAGCAGAGGCCAAAGCAGTGTATAGCAGCGGCCCCGGAAGTCGCTGCCCAGCCCCGCGACAGACAGGCTCCCCAATGGCAAAACGGCCAAAGGGGACCCCACCAGTCATGAGCTGGGGAGAGAAGACGGGGACCCCTGAGCAACTGCCAGGATCCTCCTTTCCAGGGACACGGGTCTCCGCGCACGGCAAACACGCGGGCGAGCGTTTAGGACCCTGTGAAGGTAACCGAGCCAGCGGAACCTTCACAGGGTGGTCCCCTCACCACGGACAGGCTCTCGCATCGAGGGGACGAGCTGCGGTGCAATCTGGATTCCACCACGGTTTCGGAAAGCGAGGAAACCGTGTAGAAGTTTGAGGAATTGTTGATGCAGCTGCATCTACGATACAGTCCGTTATCTCCGCTACTGCCACATTGATTGGCTCCTGGCTGACGGAGTGGTCGTCGAGCTCAGAGAGCAGCTCGAAACCACCCCAGTCAGCCCGATCCAGCCTCCACCGTGAGACGTCAGACGAATAGGAAGCTATTAGTTCAGCTTGCCAAATTAGATATAAAAGTTACCTTTCAAACAAAAATTTAAAACCCCATTCGTATGGTAGAAATTTAATTTTGCATCATGAAATAGATTTAGAATGTAAAAAATACTTTGAAGACATTATGTTATTAACTTCAGTTTCTTACAGGGGGTTAATATTCAAAGAAAATTCTTTTCGGCAAATAATAAGAATTTATTCATGTACAAGTGCATAATTGAAGAAAACGAACAGGAACATTGGACTGAATCATTAAAAATATTAGCTAGTTTACCCGAATATTTTAAAGAAAGAACTCTTTCTAGTAACATTTGTGTTGTAATTTTAAACGAGGTCTTGAAACGATCTAACAACGTACTGGTATAGTTTACATGGACGACTTAATTTCTGTGTTTGTTAGATTCGTCGGACTAATATTACTAACGCCAGATGTTTTTAGATTAAAAGATTTATTTAATAAATTTATAATTCACAAACGAAAAACTTTTTTACACATTCTCTGTGATTTAATCACTTCTAAAAAGGGAGAAAAGAAAATGCTGAACTTTGCATTGCTTCAAACACTTTGCTGCCTTCATGAATTTATTACTCCACTTCAAGTCAACATGCAAGACTTGGATGGAAATATCCCCATTCAATCGTTTGATCAGCATACAAACGAAGAGTTTTACTTTCATTACATCTAATGGGCGACTCCAAAACTGTTTTTAAAAATTTGCTCCACAAACAATAGACGGGAAAGTTTTATTGTACTTCAAAATACAAGGAAAATCTATAGAAAGTTTTTTCAACATTGTGTTTAGTGCTTTTTTAAAGCTTTTGCGTGAATATAAGGAACTACAAAGAATCAATTTTCTTGCATTTTCATCTTCGCAATTTGCAATCAGCCGAAATCTTTCCTTCACTTGGAGTTGGTTAATGATTAATTCTATATAATTATCCAAGTTTGGTTCCCAGCAATGTTTAATGAAATGCGTGTAGGGGTCATATTTCGTATCTTCTTGACACACTACACACAATTGAGGCATTAAAAACTTTTCGTATTTATACTGTACAGTCTATCAAATATGATGATGATCGATGATGGTGCCTCCTCATCAGCCTTCGATGATGGTGCCCCCTCATCAGCCTTCGATGATGGTACCTCCACAGTTACCTCCTCCACATCATCCTTCAATGATGGTGTCTCTTCAGTTGCCTCCACATCAGCCTATATTGGTGCCATTCCTGATGTCTTCTTCTCGAATGATTCCAATAATGCATCAGCAACCTCAAGTACGTAGACATGAATATTTTTGCGTCTGCAAGGTGTTGGAAAGGATGGTAAATACCAGTCTGGCCTGGTATTTGGAACATCACGGCCTTCTTTCCAACACCCAGTGTGGCTTTCGCAGGCACCGGTCTACTTTAGACCACCTGATCCGCCTCGAATCGGCCATCAGGAATTCCTTTTTATGACGAGAGCACCTGGTGTCAGTTTTCTTCGACATCGAAAAAGCGTACGACACGGCATGGAGATTCGGCATTCTTCGTGACCTTCACAGCTTCGGCTTGCGAGGTCACATGCCGATCTTCATCGCGAACTTTTTATCTTCTCGTGTTTTTCGAGTCTGTGTCGGCAACACTCTATCGCGGCCTTTCCCCCAAGAACAGGGGGTGCCTCAAGGCTGCGTCCTGAGTGTTACGCTTTTCGCTGTCAAGATAAATTCCATTACACGGCAACTTCCTCCGACTGTAGGCAATGCCCTATATGTTGATGACTTTAGCATCTTTTGCTCATCGTCCAGCATAAGGGTCATTGAACGACAACTGCAAACTGCCCTGAACAATCTCTCGGTTTGGGCGACGGCCAATGGGTTCCGGTTCTCCCCACAGAAGACCGCTTGCGTGCACTTTTGCCGCAAGCGTAATCTTCATCTGGACCCCGAGCTGCAGCTCGGGGGTAACATCATTCCAGTTGTGGCGGAGACCAAGTTTCTCGGTCTCATCTTCGACCGGAAATTGACCTTTTTACCTCATATTCGACATCTCAGGTCCAAGTGCACGCGGGCATTGAACATCATCAAGGTCCTCTCCTCCCTCTCTTGGGGGGCGGACCGATGTTCTTTGCTCCGCCTGTACCGTGCACTTGTCCGGTCGAAACTGGACTACGGATTCCAGGTGTATGACTCCGCCCGGGATTCGGTGGTGAAAGTGCTGGACCCACTCCATCATCAGGCCCTCCGTGTGTGCACGGGGGCCTTCCGCACTTCACCGGTCCAGAGTGTCTACGTTGAGACCGATGAACCATCTTTATCTATTCGCCGTCAGCAGTTGTCTCTACAGTATGCATCAAAATTGCGATCCCTGCCAGGCCATCCCACTTGGGACTGCGTTTTCAGTCCCAGGTGGGAAATGTTATACCAGAATCGGCCGACTGCCATTCGTCCTTTCGGTTTGCGTGTCCGAGGTTACCTGCGAGACATCAACACCAGTCTCGATAGCATCGCACAGTCGACAGCTGAGCCACTTCCACCTTGGCTCGTTGTTTCCCCTTCCTGCGATTTTTCCCTGAGCAGGACGGGGAAGACCTTTACACCCGACTGTGTGTACCGGCAACTCTTTGCCAGCCATCGTGCTGAGCACCCGGACTTCTTGCCTGTCTTCACAGATGGCTCGAAGTCCGGCACTTCAGTGGGATCAGCCATGGTCTGCTGTGATGTAATCATTGCAGACCAGATCCCACAGCAGTGTTCCATCTTCACTGCTGAGTTGCATGCTATCGGCATTGCCTTGGACCATATAGCAGCTAAGCATCATCGTCGGTGTGTGCTCTACACCGACTCGCTTAGCTCACTACAGGCTTTGATCTCGGTGAGGCATCGGCCTCACCCTGTTCTCTCCAAGATCCGCCAGCAGCTCCATCGTCTGGCAGTCCCCACCACGATTCTCTTCTGTTGGGTGCCCGGTCATGTCGGAATCAGGGGCAACGACTTGGCAGATGCTGCTGCCAAGTCAGCCACGCCCCTGTCCGACTCTCCGTTGCCGGTTCCATATGTGGATTTCCGGCTGCGTTTCACCATCGAGCTCCGGGCACAGTGGCAGAGATCTTGGTCAGAACAGCTTACCAACAAGCTCTTTGAGATCAAACCTATCGTCAAACCGTGGCAGTCTTGTTACCGCAGGAATCGAAAGGAGGAAGTTGTCCTTGCTCGGCTCCGCTTAGGTCACTCGTTTTTAACCCACTCTTTTCTACTTAAGGCGGACGCAGTACCTAAGTGCGAGTTTTGTGACACCGTTTTAACTGTGAAATATATTTTAATTCAGTGTCCAGCTTTTAACCTTGAACGTAAATTGTATTTTACTTTCCACAATTTTATGGCTCAGCCTCTTACACTCGGCCATCTTTTATCTGATGAATCGTTTTTAACTCCTGTTTTTGACTTTTTACGTTTTACTGGTTATTTTACACGTGTCTGATTTTTACTATATTTTCTAGTTTTACTCTTGTTTGCAATTTTACATAGGTCCTATACACCCATTTTTATTGTTAACTTCTACTCTTGTTGTTTCTTTTACACTTTTTACTTATCGATTTTGTGTCGTTTCGTTTGTGTTCTTTTTAACTTTGGTTGTGGGTTTCATGTCTTTTACCCTTTTTATCGTTTGTTTGGCGCAATATAGCCTTAGTTGCTATTGCGCCAATAAACCCCAAACAACCAACCAACCAACCAGTGGGCATCAGACATATCAACACTGAATTAAATAATCCATACTTGGATATTTCGTCTTTTAGAGAGGACCAATAAAAAGTTTCGTGTTTCTCGTTCCACAAATCGAATTGAAACAGACCCTGGGAAGTGGGAGAATCCGGGTAAGATTCGTAGCAACCATATTTTTTAGCCAATTCGCTACTCACTTCCAATGCTCCGTGATAGATGGTTTCGAATATTTTTTTATTAAGTCTTTGAGCCTTGGGTGAATCGAATGGGAATCGAAGTGACAAAAAAGTATCGGCCAGACCCTGAACTCCAATTCCGATGGGTCTGTGTCTCTCGTTCGAGAGTTTAGCTTCCTGTAAGGGGTAATGATTAACGTCAATCACTTTATTTAAATTTTTAGTCACGATTTTCGTAATTTCGTGTAGCTTATCAAAATCGAAACTTTTATTGTTTACGACGAATTTGTTGAGAGCAATGGAAACCAAGTTACACACGGCAATTTCTTTTTCAGAACTGTATAACGTTACTTCTGCGCATAAATTTCCACAAGGAATCGTACCCAAATGTTTCTGATTACTCTTGCGATTGATATTGTCCTTGTATAAAATGTAAGGAATGCCATTTTCGATTTGCGTTTCTAAGATGCGTTGCCACAAGTCTCTAGCTCTGATGCGATCTGTTACTATTCTCTTATTGCTTTCGTAACCCTGATACAGAGATTCGAACCTAGTCCCCCAACTGGCGGAGAGATCGGGACAATCTTGTGGCCACATCAACGACCACTTTTTGTCGTTTTTCACTCTCTGCATAAAACCATTAAGAATATTAAGAAATAATGGATCAAATAGCTTTTAACTTTAACAGAAATGTGTTTAATTTCAGAGTTAGGAAATTTTGTATTTTTCTGAATTATGACAACTTTTATGTACAACCAGTTTCTGAAAACCAAAACTGGTTTGATTTATTGACTTGTCATATTGAGAAATACAACGTGACAAGACTTTATTGTCTTGGCAAATACGAAAAAATATTTTTACAGTATTACTTTCCTCTTTTGAACGTGGAGAGAATTGAAAAGAAATATCCTTGGAGTGAGGACATTTCAAAATATGTTCCTTGCAAGTGTAATTTTAAATACTGTGCTTTTATCAAAGCTCAACAGATGGTGTTTTGGCACAAAGCCAATTAATGAAATTGACATTTCAAGTACTTTGTAAAATTGTTTTTTATCAAGACTCTGCATATTTTAACACAAGGACGTTGCAAACTATAAAAGCTTTGCGTTTAGTTTGAATGTTAAACAGTCTGAAATTTGTTAGATATTTGCTGAAGTAAGAAATATGCAGTTTAATAAAGAGCCTGAGTTTCTAACCAAGCTTGTTTTTCATGGTGATTTTGTCCCAATGACTGATGATGACTATTCATCAGACGACTCGATGATTCTGAATGTTTCTAATGATGAATTGTCAGATGATGACTCTCCAATGATTGGTTGGTTGATTGGGGTTTATTGGTGCATTAGCAACTAAGGCTATAATGCGCCAAACGAATGTCCAAAAGGAAAAGAGATAAAAGTAATGTTTAACCCTCAACCAAGTTTAAAAATAAACCAAAAAGTCACCAAAAACAATGTAAAACAATAAAAAGAAATTTTCATGACAACAAAAACAAATGTATAAATATGTTCAATATAAAAATAACCCAAGTGTAAGCGACCTGGGTTATATACACAACGCTTAAAGGGGGTAAAATCAAAATCTAGTAAAATATCCAGTGTAATGTAAAAATTTCAAGACAGAGTTAAAACAACAATCATCAGATAACAAGTGTCCGAGTGTAAGGGGCTCGGACATAAAATTATGAAAGTTAAAAAAAATTTGTCTTTCAAAGGTAAAAGCGGGACATTCAATTAAAATATGCTTCACAGTTAAAATGGTGTCACAAAACTCACACTTAGGTACGTCGTCCGCCCGAAGCAGAAACGAATGAGTAATAAACGAATGACCTAAGCGGAGCCGAGCAAGTACAACTTCCTCCTTGCGATTCCTGCGGTAACAAGATTGCCATGGTTTGATGATAGGTTTGATCTCAAATAGCTTGTTCGTAAGCTGTTCTGACCAAGATCTCTGCCACCGTGCCCGGAGCTCGATGGTAAAATGCTGCAGGAAATCCAGATAGGGAACCGGCAACGGAGAGTCGGACAGGGGCGTGGCTGACCTGGCAGCAGCATCTACCAAGTCATTGCCCCTAATCCCGACGTGACCAGGCACCCAACAGAAATGTATAGTGGTGGTGAGTGCCAGACGATGTAGCTGCTGGCGGATCTTAGTTAGAACATGGCGAGGCCGATGCCTCACCGAGATCAAAGCCTGTAGCGAGCTAAGCGAGTCGGTGTAAAGCACACACCGACGATGATGCTTAGTCGCCACGTGGTCCAAGGCGAGGCTGATAGCGTGCAACTCTGCAGTGAAGATGGAACACTGCAGTGGGATCTGGTCTGCAATGATTACATCACAGCAGACCATGACCGATCCCACAGATGTGCCGGACTTCGAGCCATCTGTAAAGACAGGCAAGAAGTCCGGGTGCTCAGCACGATGGCTGGCAAAGAGTTGCCGGTACACACAGTCGGGTGTAAAGGCCTTCCCCGTCCTGCACAGGGAAAAATCGCAGGAACGGTTGGTTGGTTGGTTGTTTGGGGTTTTGTGGCGCAATAGCAACTAAGGCTATATTGCGCCAAACAAACGATAAAAAGGGTAAAAGACATGAAACCCACAACCAAATTTAAAAGAGACACAAATAACACATAATACAAACGAGATGGAGAAAAAGAGTAAAAGAGAGCAACAAGTGTAAAATCAACAAGTATAAAATCAATAATAACAATGGGTGTATAGGACCCATGTAAAACACAACAGGTAAAACACAGGTAAAAAACCAGTAAAAAAGAGAAAATTCATAAACGAGTAAAATAACAGGTAAAGCGTAAAAAGTCGAAAACAGTGTTAAAATAGCAATGATCTGATAAAAGATGTCCGAGTGTAAGGGGCTCGAGTGTAAGGGGCTCGGACGTAAAATCGTGAAAGTTAAAAAACATACGTCTTTCAAGGTTAAAACAAACACAGTCAATTAAAATATGCTTCACAGTTAAAACGGTGTCACAAAACTCGCACTTAGGTTGTTGTTGTTTGAGGTTTAGTGGCGCATCGGCAACTAAGGCCATAATGCGCCAGACAAAGACAAATAGAAAAATAAGAGATAAAAATCGTGGAAACCTACAACCAATGTTAAAAGCAATATATAAAGATGATAAAATACACTACAAAAATTGCAACAAGTGTAAAACAAGTAAAGACAAAACCAACAAATATATATAACAAAAAAACATGATAAAAATATGTGTAAAAGAACAAATATTTATATATATATACAGTATATACAATGGATAAAACTAACCTAGGTGTAAATGACCTAGGTCAGATGCTGAATAAATAACAAAGCCGTAAAATCATAACCTGTTAAAATAACCTGTAAATTTCAAAAATGCAAAAATTGGAGGTAAAAAGCAATGATCAGTTAAAAGATGTCCGAGTGTAAGGGGCTCGGACGTAAAATCATGAAATTTAAAAAACAAACGTCGTTCGAGATTAAAACATGGGCAAAGAATTAAAACATGTTTGATAGTTAAAATGGTGTCACAAAACTCACACTTAGGTACGTCGTCCGTCCGAAGAAGAAACGAATGAGTAATACACGAGTGACCTAAGAGGAGCCGAGCAAGTACAACTTCCTCCTTGCGATTCCTGCGGTAACAAGACTGCCATGGTTTGATGATAGGCTTGATCTCAAAGAGCTTGTTCGTAAGCTGTTCCGACCAAGATCTCTGCCACCGTGCCCGGAGCTCGATGGTAAAACGCTGCCGGAAATCCAGATATGGTTGGTTGGTTGGTTGGGGTTTAATGGCGCATTAGCAACTAAGGCTATAATGCGCCAAACATATGTCCAATAGGTAAAAGGATAAAAATCACGTTACCCCTTAACCAAAGTTAAAAATAAACTACAAAGACCAACAAAAATAGAAATTACAGTAAAAATGAACATGCAGAGCAACAATGAACAAATGTAAAAATATGTTATACGAATAAAAAAAAATAACCCAGCTGTAAGCAAACTGGGTTAAAGATGTAGAGAAATAAAAAGGGAGTAAAACTACAAGCGATTAAAATATCCAGTAAATTTTAAAAATTGAAAAACAGCGTTAAAACAACAATGATCCGATAAAAGATGTCCGAGTGTAAGGGGCTCGGACGTAAAATCGTGAAAGTTAAAAAACATACGACGTTCGATGTTAAAACAATGACATGAAATTAAAATATGTTTGATCGTTAAAAAGGTGTCACAAAACTCACACTTGGGTTCGTCGTCCGCCCGTAAGAGAAACGAATGAGTAATAAACGAATGACCCAAGCGGAGCCGAGCAAGTACAACTTCCTCCTTGCGATTCCTGCGGTAACAAGACTGCCATGGTTTGATGATAGGTTTGATCTCGAAGAGCTTGTTGGTAAGCTGTTTCGACCAAGACCTCTGCCACTGTGCCCGGAGCTCGGTGGAAAAACGCTGCCGGAAATCCAGATAGGGAACCGGCAACGGAGAGTCGGACAGGGGCGTGGCTGACCTGGCAGCAGAATCTGCCAAATCATTACCCCTGATTCCGACGTGACCGGGCACCCAACAGAAGAGAATCATGGTGGTGGCTGCCAGACGATGGAGCTGCTGGCGGATCTTGGAGAGAACAGGGTGAGGCCGAGGCCTCACTGAGATCAAAGCCTGTAGCGAGCTAAGCGAGTCGGTGTAAAGCACACACCGACGATGATGCTTAGTCGCCACGTGGTCCAAGTCGAGGCTGATAGCGTGCAACTCTGCAGTGAAGATGGAACACTGCAGTGGGATCTGGTCTGCAATGATTACATCACAGCAGACCATGGCTGATCCCACCGATGTGCCGGACTTCGAGCCATCTGTAAAGACAGGC
Source organism: Ryuthela nishihirai (assembly GCA_038380435.1). Taxonomy (NCBI): domain Eukaryota; kingdom Metazoa; phylum Arthropoda; class Arachnida; order Araneae; family Heptathelidae; genus Ryuthela; species Ryuthela nishihirai. The sequence goes on from JAWZYU010000006.1 coordinate 71,482,722, forward strand.
AAGAAGTCCGGGTGCTCAGCACGATGGCTGGCAAAGAGTTGCCGGTACACACAGTCGGGTGTAAAGGCCTTCCCCGTCCTGCACAGGGAAAAATCGCAGGAAGGGGAAACAGCGAGCCATGGTGGAAGTGGCTCAGCTGTCGACTGTGCAACGCTATCGAGACTGGTGTTGATGTCTCTGAGGTAGCCTCGGACACGCAAACCAAATGGACGAATGGCAGTCGGCCGATTATTGTAAAGTATTTCCCACTTCGGACGGAAAACGCAGTTCCAAGTGGGATGGCCAGGCAGGGATCGCAATTTACATGCATATTGTAGGGACAACTGCTGACGGCGAAGAGATAAAGCAGGTTGGTTGGTCTCAACATAAAGACTCTGGACCGGTGAGGTGCGGAAGGCTCCCGTGCAAACACGGAGAGCCTGGTGATGGAGGGGGTCCAGCACCTTCACCACCGAATCCCGGGCCGAGTCGTACACCTGGGATCCGTAGTCCAGTTTCGATCGGACAAGTGCACGGTACAGGCGGAGCAAAGAACATCGGTCCGCCCCCCAAGAAAGGGAGGAGAGGACCTTGACGATGTTCAATGCCCGCGTGCACTTGGACCTGAGATGACGTATGTGTGGTAAAAAGGTCAATTTCCGATCGAATATGAGACCGAGAAACTTGGTCTCCGCCACAACTGGAATGATGTTACCCCCGAGCCGCAGCTCGGGATCCAGGTGAAGATTACACTTGTGGCAAAAGTGCACACAAGCGGTCTTCTGTGGGGAGAACCGAAACCCGTTTGCCGTCGCCCAAACCGAAAGATTGTTCAGGGCAATTTGCAGTTGTCTTTCAATGACCCTCATGCTGGAAGATGAGCAAAAGATGCTAAAATCATCAACATAGAGGGCATTGCCTACTGATGGAGGAAGTTGTCTAGTTACAGAATTAATCTTGACAGCGAAAAGCGTAACACTCAGAACGCAGCCTTGTGGCACCCCCTGTTCTTGGGGGTACGGCCGCGACAGAGTGTTACCGACACGGACACGAAAAGAGCGTGTCGATAAGAAGTTGGATTGGTTGGTTGGTTGGTTGTTTGGAGTTTTATGGCGCATGAGCTACTGAGGCTATAATGCGCCAAACCAGGTAAAAATATGCTAAAAAACAAATACTCCTCAACCAAAATTAAAAAACAAATGCTGGAAAAGGTAAAAAATAAAACCAACAAGATATATATATATAACAGAAATAAAAAGTAAAGTGTAAAACAACAAATGTGTAGATAAATAAATACAGTAGAGACAAAGGATAAAACTAGCCCAGGTGTAAATGACCTAGGCAGAAGGTGAAAAAATTACAAATGATTAAAATTATAATCTGGTAAAATATCCTGTATACTGTAAAAAGGCAAAAATTGGAGATAAAATGGTACTATCAGATAAAAGATGTCCGAGTGTAAGTGGCTCGGACGTAAAATTGTGAAAATTAAAATACAAACGACGTTCTAGGTTAAAACAGGGACATTCAATTAAAATATGTTTTATTGTTAAAATGGTGTCACAAAACTCGCACTTAGGTACGTCGTCCGCCCGAAGAAGAAACGAATGAGTAATATACGAGTGACCTAAGCGGAGCCGAGCAAGTACAACTTCCTCCTTGCGATTCCTGCGGTAACAAGACTGCCATGGTTTGATGAGAGGTTTGATCTCAAAGAGCTTGTTTGTAAGCTGTTCCGACCAAGATCTCTGCCACCGTGCCCGGAGCTCGATGGTAAAACGCTGCCGGAAATCCAGATATGGAACCGGCAACGGAGAGTCGGACAGGGGCGTGGCTGACTTGGCAGCAGCATCTGCCAAGTCATTGCCCCTGATACCGACGTGACCGGGCACCCAACAGAAATGGATGGTGGTGGTGGCTGCCAGACGATATAGCTGCTGGCGGATCTTAGTAAGAACAGGGTGAGGCCGATGCCTCACCGAGATCAAAGCCTGTAGCGAGCTAAGCGAGTCGGTGTAAAGCACACACCGACGATGATGCTTAGTCGCCACGTGGTCCAAGGCGAGGCTGATAGCGTGCAACTCTGCAGTGAAGATGGAACACTGCAGTGGGATCTGGTCTGCAATGATTACATCACAGCAGACCATGGCTGATCCCACCGAAGTGCCGGACTTCGAGCCATCTGTAAAGACAGGCAAGAAGTCCGGGTGCTCAGCACGATGGCTGGCAAAGAGTTGCCGGTACACACAGTCGGGTGTAAAGGCCTTCCCCGTCCTGCACAGGGAAAAATCGCAGGAAGGGGAAACAGCGAGCCAAGGTGGAAGTGGCTCAGCTGTCGACTGTGCAACGCTATCGAGACTGGTGTTGATGTCTCTGAGGTAGCCTCGGACACGCAAACCGAAAGGACGAATGGCAGTCGGCCGATTAGTGTAAAGCATTTCCCACTTCGGACTGAAAACGCAGTCCCAAGTGGGATGGCCAGGCAGGGATCGCAATTTAGACGCATATTGTAGGGACAACTGCTGACGGCGAAGAGATAAAGAAGGTTCGTCGGTCTCAACGTAAAGACTCTGGACCGGTGAGGTGCGGAAGGCTCCCGTGCAAACACGGAGAGCCTGGTGATGGAGGGGGTCCAGCACCTTCACCACCGAATCCCGGGCCGAGTCGTACACCTGGGATCCGTAGTCCAGTTTCGATCGGACAAGTGCACGGTATAGGCGGAGCAAAGAACATCGGTCCGCCCCCCAAGAAAGGGAGGAGAGGACCTTGACGATGTTCAATGCCCGCGTGCACTTGGACCTGAGATGACGTATGTGTGGTAAAAAGGTCAATTTCCGATCGAATATGAGACCGAGAAACTTGGTCTCCGCCACAACTGGAATGATGTTACCCCCGAGCCGCAGCTCGGGATCCAGATGAAGATTACGCTTGTGGCAAAAGTGCACACAAGCGGTCTTCTGTGGGGAGAACCGAAACCCGTTTGCCGTCGCCCAAACCGATAGATTGTTCAGGGCAATTTGCAGTTGTCTTTCAATGACCCTCATGCTGGACGAAGAGCAAAAGATGCTAAAGTCATCAACATAGAGGGCATTGCCTACTGATGGAGGAAGTTGTCTAGTAATAGAATTAATCTTGACAGCGAAAAGCGTAACACTCAGAACGCAGCCTTGTGGCACCCCCTGTTCTTGGGGGTACGGCTGCGACAGAGTGTTACCGACACGGACACGAAAAGAGCGTGTCGATAAGAAGTTGGAGATGAAGATCGGCATGTGACCTCTCAAGCCGAAACTGTGGAGGTCACGAAGAATGCCGAATCTCCAAGCCGTGTCGTACGCTTTTTCGATGTCGAAGAAAATGGACACCAGGTGCTCTCTACGTAAAAAGGAATTCCTGATCGCCGATTCGAGGCGGATCAGGTGGTCAAGAGTTGACCGTTGCCTGCGAAAGCCACACTGGGTGTTGGAAAGAAGGTTGTGGTGTTCTAAATACCAGATGAGTCTGGCATTTACCATTCTTTCCAACACCTTGCACACGCAGCTCGTCAATGCGATGGGACGATAATTAGAAGGAATCTTGGGATCTTTCCCTGGCTTGGGGAAGGCCAAGACGATGGCCTCCCGCCAGGAGTCCGGAAACTGCTCCTCGAGAAAAGTGCGATTGAAGAGATGGAGCAGCCGATCCTTACTCGATGGTGAAAGATGTTGGAGCATGGCATAATGGACATTGTCCGGCCCTACAGCAGAGGCACGAGAAGAGTGCAGAGCAAGGCGAAGCTCCTCCGCTGTGAATGGCCTGTTGTAAGGCTCCAGGCCATTCGAGTGGAAAGACAGCGGAGAGCGCTCCGCCCTGCCCTTCTGGGCCAGAAACTCGGGGGAGTAAGAGGAAGACGAAGAGATGGAAGAGAATGACTCCCCCAGAGTGTCGGCAATTGCTTTGGGATCAGCAATTGCCTGTCCATTGTGCTCCAGGATCGATAATGAGTGGGACGTGTAGTTCCCACTCATCTTCCGGAGTTTATCCCACACGACCTTAGAAGTAGTCGTGCGGGTGATAGAAGATGTATACTTGATCCAGTATTCCTTCTGGCTCTGGCGTCGGACGAAACGAGCTTTCGCCCTGGCGCGTTTGAAATTTTCGAGGTTGGGGGTTGTCGGATATCTCCGAAACACCCCCCAAGCCTTGTTCTGAGCCTTACGAGCTGCGGTGCAATCTGGATTCCACCACGGTTTCGGAAAGCGAGGAAACCGTGTAGAAGTTTGAGGAATAGTTGATGCAGCTGCATCTACGATACAGTCCGTTATCTCCGCTACTGCGACATTGATGGGCTCCTCGCTGACAGAGTGGTCGCCGAGCTCAGAGAGCAGCTCGAAACCACCCCAGTCAGCCCGATCGAGCCTCCACCGTGAGACACGTGAAGGGCTGCAAGGCCCCCCACGGGAGATGGTGCACACCACGGGGAGGTGATCGCTTCCATACGGGTGGTCCTCGACCTCCCATGTAAAGAGTGGAAGGATCGAGGAGGAGCAGATGGTGAGATCAATGGCAGTGAAAGTGCGGGTTGGGGAGTGAAAGTAAGTGCTGACACCGGTGTTCAACAGGGAGAGAGAAGGATCCAGGAGCCACTGCTCCAGGACCCCGCCCCTCCCGTTGGTGTCAGCACTGCCCCAAAGTGGACTGTGTCCGTTGAGGTCCCCCATAATGAGGAAGGGGGACGGCAGCTGCGAGACGAGATCATCAAGGTCTTCCTGGAAGACGATGCTCCCAGGTGGAAGATATACAGAGCAGACAGTCAGTGAGAACCCCACGAAGAGACGGATGGCTACCGCCTCTAAGTTGGTGGTGAGGGGTATGACCTGGAATGGAGAATGGTTGCTCACGAGGATGGCGACACCCCCGTGAGCTGGACCATCTCCATCCCGGTCCCGGCGAACTAGTGAAAAGTGCCGGATCGTGGGATCTGTGACTGGCTGCAAGTATGTCTCCTGCAGGCACACACAGATGGGCTGGTGTGCCTGAAGAAGGGCCTTGATGTCGTCAAGATTCCTCTGGAATCCACGACAATTCCATTGTAGGAGTGTGGCCATCTCAGGACTTAGAAGAGTGGGCGGACGACGTGTTTCTATTCAACTTAACCGCCGCAGAGGACGGTTTAGTGAATAGGGGGCGGTCGGTATCCATGTCCTCGGAATCGTCCGAGGGGCATGGATCGGTGACCGCCCTTTGAGGTGCAGTGATTTTCTTTTTGGGGCCCGGCGGGGGCCCCTTAGGTTTCGAAGGTCTTGCTGTCTGAGGACGGGAAGGAGGAGGCCTTCCGGTGGAGGTGGAAGGCTGAACTGCAGGAATGGAAACCGGGGTTGATGTCGAAGTCGACACCACCCTCGGTCTCGCCTGCGTAAGGAGGTATTTCGCAGCTGGCGAGAAAGACTCAGTAGGTGGTACACTGATGTCAGTTTGCACCGCAACCGAAGTCATTGGAACGATGGGCTTTCCAATGACTGCACTGGCATAGGAAACCTTGCCAGGCGGGGCGGGCGGTGCAGCAAGCTTTCTCGCCTCAGCGTACGAGATGTTATTGACGACTTTGAGGCGTTGTACCTCCTTTTCCTCTTTCCACTTCGGACAGTCGCGGGAGTACGCCGGATGTTCGCCACTGCAGTTCACACAGCATGCCTTTTCAGCTGTGCAGTCAGGATCAAGATGATCCTTACTGCCACAGCGAGCACAGGTGGGCTTGCCCCTGCATGCTGTGCGGGCATGACCGTATATCTGACACTGAAAACAGCGCAGAGGATTTGGGATATACGGCCGAACCTCACAATGTAAATAACCTGCCTTGATGTAAGAAGGCAGGCGTGGCGTATTGAATGTCACAATCAACACCCGGGTGGGTGTTAATTTTCCATCACGGCGTGTCGAAACCCGGTGGACCGCTGTTACTCCTTGTGGTGTGAGCTCCGAGAGGATTTCCTCCTCAGTGACTTTGAGGAGGCCCCACTCGGTGATCACACCCCGAGAAGAATTCAAAGTTTTATGGGGAGTGACTTCGACAGCCACCCCACCAATATCTTTTACTTTCAGGAGCAATTCGGAATGTTTCGAACAAGCGGTCTCAACCTGCAAGTCGCCAGATCTTAAGCGCTTGACGGATTTTGGCTCTCCCGCAAGACCTTTCAAACCTTTATTAACGAAAAAAGGGGACATGTCCCCAAGTACCTGATCACCCGTGGAGTGGATGATCAGGAACTTTGGGAACGAAGACACAGACACAGAAGACAACGGCAGAGATAACTTTGACAACGAGGAAGATGGGGGCTCATGTCGAGCCCTCTTGTTGGCGGCGATCGCATTAATTTCATCACTCTCTCTCATGATTTTTTTGTGTGGTTCAGTGCCCGCTGTCCCCACCCTCCACGGAGCCCAACAAGGGGACGCCCAGTCGGGCGCCAGGGCTACGCAGGCACTATACCCACACAGACAGTGAGCCAAGCCCTCACAAATAAATAAAAGGAAAATAAAAAGAGAAATGTGCAGAACAAAAACGTTCTACACAAAAGAAACAAAGTTTAAAATAACAAAATTGTGAATGGCCAACCTGGCCTCACAAAGAAAAGATAACGACAAAAGGAAAATAAGTTGTGAGGAAACTTGTAAACCTGTACCCGGACCGTGGGCAAGGTTACTCACCGCTCTGCACGGTTGACCCTAGCAGGACCTGCCCACCAGCCGATTGCTCCTGGGGGGGCCACCCCAGGAGCTCCCGTTTACCGGAAGCAGAGGCCAAAGCAGTGTATAGCAGAGGCCCCGGAATCCGCTGCCCAGCCCCGCGACGGACAGGCTCCCCAATGGCAAGACGGCCAATGGGGACCACGCCAGTCATGAGCTGAGGAGAGAAGACGGGGACCTCCGAGCAACTACCAGGATCCTCCTTTCCCGGGACACGGGTCTCCACGCACGGCAAACACGTGGGCGAGCGTTTAGGACCCTGCGAAGGTAGCCGAGCCAGCGGAACCTTCACAGGGTGGTCCCCCTCACCGCGTACAGGCGCTCACACCGAGGGGGCCAGACGATGGAGCTGCTGGCGGATCGTGGAGAGAACAGGGTGAGGCCGATGCCTCACCGAGATCAAAGCCTGTAGCGAGCTAAGCGAGTCGGTGTAAAGCACACACCGACGATGATGCTTAGCTGCTATATGGTCCAAGGCAATGCTGATAGCATGCAACTCAGCAGTGAAGATGGAACACTGCGGTGGGATCTGGTCTGCAATGATTACATCACAGCAGACCATGGCTGATCCCACAGAAGTGCCGGACTTCGAGCCATCTGTGAAGACAGGCAAGAAGTCCGGGTGCGCAGCACGATGGCTGGCAAAGAGTTGCCGGTACACACATTCGGGTGTAAAGGCCTTCCCCGTCCTGCACAGGGAAAAATCGCAGGAAGGGGAAACAGCGAGCCAAGGTGGAAGGTGGGGAAACAGCGAGCCAAGGCTCAGCTGTCGACTGTGCGATGCTATCGAGACTGGTGTTGATGTCTCGCAAGTAACCTCGGACACACAAACCGAAAGGAACCGAACCACCGAATCCCGGGCGGAGTCATACACCTGGGATCCGTAGTCCAGTTTCGAACGGACAAGTGCACGGTAGAGGCGGAGCAAAGAACATCGGTCCGCTCCCCAAGAGAGGGAGGAGAGGACCTTGACGACATTCAATGCCCGCGTGCACTTGGACCTGAGATGTCGAATATGTGGTAGAGAGGTCAATTTCCGGTCGAAGATGAGACCGAGAAACTTGGTCTCCGCCACAACTTGAATGATGTTACCCCCGAGCCGCAGCTCGGCGTCCAGATGAAGATTACACTTGCGGCAAAAGTGCACACAAGCGGTCTTCTGTGGGGAGAACCGGAACCCATTGGCCGTCGCCCAAACCAAGAGATTGTTCAGGGCAGTTTGCAGTTGTTCAATGACCCTCATGCTGGACGATGAGCAAAAGATGCTAAAGTCATCAACATAGAGGGCATTGCCTACAGTCGGAGGAAGTTGCCGTGTAATGGAATTTATCTTGACAGCGAAAAGCGTAACACTCAGGACGCAGCCTTGAGGCACCCCCTGTTCTTGGGGGAAAGGCCGCGATAGAGTGTTGCCGACACGGACTCGAAAAACACGAGAAGATAAAAAGTTCGCGATGAAGATCGGCATGTGACCTCGCAAGCCGAAGCTGTGAAGGTCACGATGAATGCCGAATCTCCATGCCGTGTCGTACGCTTTTTCGATGTCGAAGAAAACTGACACCAGGTGCTCTCATCGTAAAAAAGAATTCCTGATCGCCGATTCGAGGTGGATCAGGTGGTCTAAAGTAGACCGGTGCCTGCGAAAGCCACACTGGGTGTTGGAAAGAAGGCCGTGATATTCCAAATACCAGGCCAGCCTGGTATTTACCATCCTTTCCAACACCTTGCAGACGCAGCTCGTCAATGCAATTGGACGATAATGCGAAGGAATCTTGGGATCATTTCCTGGCTTAGGGTTGGTTGGTTGGTTGGTTGGTTGGGGTTTATTGGCGCATTAGCAACTAAGGCTATAATGCGCCAAACATATGTCCAAAAGGTAAAAGTATAAAAATCATGTTACCCCGTAACCAGAGTTAAAAATAAACGACAAAGGACAACAAAATAATAGATGTCATTAAAATAAAACATTTAGAGCAACAAGGAACAAATGTAAAAATATGTTAAATGAATAAAAATAGAAAAATAACCCAGCTGTAAGCAGGCTGGGTTAAAAATATAGAGAGAGTAAAACTACAAGCGATAAAAATATCCAGTAAATTTTAAAAATTGAAATACAGAGTTAAAACAACAATGATCTGATAAAAGATGTCCGAGTGTAAGGGGCTCGGACGTAAAATTGTGAAAGTTAAAAAACATATGACGTTCCATGTGAAAACATTGACATGATATTAAAATGTGTTTGATTGTTAAAATGGTGCCTGGCTTAGGGAAGGCCAAGACGATGGCCTCCCGTCAGGAGTCCGGAAACTGCTCCTCGATGAAAATACGGTTGAAGAGTCGGAGCAGTCGATCCTTACTCGATGGTAAGAGATGTTGGAGCATGGCATAATGGACATTGTCTGGCCCCACAGCAGATGCACGAGAAGTGTGCAGAGCACGGCGAAGCTCCTCCGCTGTGAATGGCCTGTTGTAAGACTCCAGGCCATTCGAATGGAAGGACAGCGGAGAGCGTTCGGCCCTGCTCTTCTGGGCCAGAAACTCGGGGGAGTAGGAGGACAGAGAAGAGATGGTGGAGAATGACTCCCCCAGAATGTCGGCAATTCCTCGAGGCTCAGCAATTGCCTGTCCATTGTGCTCCAGGATCGATAATGAGTGGGACGTGTACTTCCCACCCATCTTCCGGACCTTATCCCACACGACCTTAGAACTGGTCGTGCGGGTGATGGAAAATGTATATTTCATCCAAGATTCCTTCTGGCTCTGGCGCCGGACGAAACAGGCTTTCGCCCTGGCGCGTTTGAATGCTTCGAGGTTGGGGGACGTCGGATATCTCCGAAACACCCCCCAAGCCTTGTTCTGAGCCTTACGAGCTGCGGTGCAGTCGGGATTCCACCACGGTTTTGGGAACCGTGGAAACCGAGTCGAGGTCTGAGGAATAGTAGAGGCAGCTGCATGGACGATGCAGTCCGTCAACTCCGCCACTGCAACATTAATGGGCTCCTGGCTGACAGAGTGCTCATCGAGCTCAGACAAGAGCTCGAAGCCAATCCAATCAGCACGATCAAGCCTCCACCGGGAGACACGCGAAGGGCTGCAAGGTACTGACACCGGTGTTCAATAGGGAGAGCGATGGATCCAGGAGACACTGCTCCAAGACCCGGCCCCTCCCGTTGGTGTCAGCACTGCCCCAGAGCGGACTGTGGCCGTTGAAGTCCCCCATGATGAGGAAGGGGGACGGCAGCTGCGAGACGAGGTCATCAAGGTCATCCCGGAAGACGATGCTTCCGGGTGGGAGATAGACAGAACAGAAAGTCAACGAAAATCATACAAAGAGGCGGATGGCAACTGCCTCTAAATTTGTGGTCAGGGGAATGACCTGAAATGGAGAATGGTTGCTCACGAGGATGGCAACACCCCCCTGAGCTGGACCATCTCCATCCCGGTCCCGGCGAACGAGAGAAAAGTGCCGGATAGTGGGATTGTTGGCTGTCTGCAAGAATGTCTCCTGAAGGCACACGCAAAGGGGTTGGTGTGCCCTCAGGAGGACCTTGATGTCGTCAATATTCCTCTGGAATCCACGACAGTTCCATTGAAGGAGTGTGGCCATCTCAGGTCTTAGAAGAAGTGGCCGACGACTTGCGATTTATTTTAACCGTCGCCAGCGACGGTTTTGGAAAATTAGGGCGGTCGGTGTCCATGTCCTCGGAGTCGTCCGAGCAACAGGGATCAGAGACCACCGAACGAGGAGGTAAAATTTTCTTTTTGGGCCCTGGCGGGGGCCCCCTGTGTTTTGTAGGTCTTGCTGTCTGTGGGCGGGGTGGAGGGGGCCTTCCGGAGGTGGATGTGGAAGGCACAGACACAGGAATAGAAACCGGTGTCAATGTCGAGGTTGACACCAATGTCGGCTTCGCCTGCGTCCACTGGTACTTGGCAGCAGGCGAGAAAGATTCAGCTGGTGGAACGCTGATGTCGGTCTGCACCGCCACAGAAGCCATCTTAACGATGGGCTTTCCGGCAACCGCACCGGCATAGGAGACCTTGCCAGGTGGGGCAGGCGGTGCAGCGAACTTTCTCACCTCTGGATAGCTGATGTTATGAAGGGTCTTGAGGCGCTGTACCTCTTTCTCCTCCAGCCACTTCGGACAGTCGCGGGAGTACGCCGGATGTTCACCACGGCAGTTTACACAGCATGCCTTTTCTGCTGTGCAGTCAGGTTCGAGATGATCCTGACTGCCACAACGAGCACAGGTGGGCTTGCCCCGGCATGCGGTGCGGGCATGGCTAAACCTCTGGCATTGGAAGCAATGCAGAGGGTTGGGTATAAATGGCCGCACCTCGCAGTGTAAGTAACCTGCCTTGATGGAAGTAGGCAGGCGTGGTGTGTTGAAAGTTAGGATTAGTACCCTGGTGGGCTAACTTTCCATTACGGCGTGATGAAACCCGGTGGACTGCAATCACCCCCTGGATTTCCTCCTCAGAAACCTAGAGGAGGCCCCACTCGGAGATCACGCCCCGGGAGAAATTGAGCGTTTTGTGTGCAGTGACGTCGACTGCCACTCCACCAATCGCTGTAACCTTTAATAAAAGCTCCGAGTGCTTGGAGCACGCAGTCTCCACCTGCAAGTCACCAGATCTTAGGCGCTTGACAGATTTCGGCTCTCCCGCAAGACCTTGAATACCCTTGTTTATAAAAAAAGGGGACATGTCCCCAAGAACCTGATCACCCGTATAGTGGATGATCAGGAACTTCGGAGACGGAGACACACACGAAGACGAAGGCAAAGACAAAGAAGTTGGGGGTTCATGGCGAGCCCTCTTCGCAGCATTGATCGTTGAATTTTGAGTAGTTGTACTCATGGTTGTTGTTGAGGAATTCAGTGCCTGTTGTCCCCACCCAACATGGAGTCCAACAAGGGGACGCCCAGTTGGGCGCCAGGGCTGCCCGGGCACCATACCCACACAGCCAGTGAGCCAAGCCCTCACTACAAAACAAAAAGGAAAAGTAAAAGAGAAATGGTGGGTAACTCGTCGGAGTTCCCATAAAAGAAAAGAAGCAACAAAGCAATAAAGTGTGAGGCAAGAGCTGGCCTCACAAAAGAAAGAAAACTACAAAATTAGTAAATGTGTGGGGAAACTCGCAAACCGTTGTCCAGACGGACAAGGTTACTCACCGATCTGCATAGTTGACCCTAGCAGGACCAGCCCACCAGCCGATTGATCCTGAGGGGGCCGCCCCAGGACCTCCCGTTTACCTGAAGCAGAGGCCAAAACAGTGTATAGCAGCGGCCCCGGAAGTCGCTGCCCAGCCCCGCGACAGACAGGCTCCCCGATGGCAAAACGGCCAAAGGGGACCCCACCAGTCATGAGCTGGGGAGAGAAGACGGGGACCCCTGAGCAACTGCCAGGATCCTCCTCTCCAGGGACACGGGTCTCCGCGCACGGCAAACACGCGGGCGAGCGTTTAGGACCCTGTGAAGGTAACCGAGCCAGCGGAACCTTCACAGGGTGGTCCCCTCACCACGGACAGGCTCTCGCATCGAGGGGCACCACATAGCTTTTACGGAGATGGTCATTTAGCCTATGGTGTGTACTCAAAAGAACTTTTGTGTATCATAAATGCTGTCCCCACCTTAACTTATTTTTTACCATTAAGAACAGACAAAAGTTAATATTGCATCTCACTTTTATTTAAAACTTGATAAATTCAACAATAAACATTTTACATTTAGGACATTTTTCTTGTAAGCAGTTTTGACAGAAAGATATGTGATTACATGGCAAAACTAAAATTTCCATCTTTTGAATTCGGCATTTGATACACAATCTATCTCCATTACTGTTTCTCAGAATCTTTTTCTTTTTTCTATCTATTGGAAATAGACACTCATTGATTCTGAAAGTTTGTTCCTCAGATATCTGTTGCATGTTTCAAAGAATTTTTTATCAGTTTCTGGATACACTAAAAATGGTCTATCAATTTCTATGACATAAATCCACGGACAATCAATATCTTCTACCAGTTGTAGAGAATTTCTGAAAACTTGACAGGTTTCAATTATCTTGTCTTTATTTTTAGAAATGACTATAAAACTCGAAAAGCCTTTTTCATAAACTAAAAACTCATCTTTTAAAGTTTCATAAAAACTTACAGTTCTGGGATGAACAATTTTTGTTAAATAAACATTCATCATTAACCTTCTCCAATTCGTCTTTCTTTTATATAGGTTTCAGTCAATTACGTATTTCCTAACACGTGCACGCATAGGAAATATTTCAAGAACATTGCAAACCTTCACTCTTTGACATAATGGTTTATTAATAACTTTATCCTCTTATTCCCCAAAATTTCCTCTTCCCATAACCTTGCAATTTTTTACAAGGACATACATTTCTCCTCGGTCCCACATGCCTACACAACTTTCCAAGAATCTTCCCATAACCTTGTAGTGTTGATCTAAATTTTGCCTTTAACATAATGATTCAATGGTTCCACATTACTTTCCAAGCCCCATAACCTTGCAATATAAGGACCTTCATTTCACCTTCATCCTTTAACGTAATTTCCAAAATTTCCTCTTCCCATAACCTTGCATTTTTTATTGACCTACATTCTTTAACAATTTCCCCCTAACAAATTCATTGCCTCATTCGTCACTTCAAACTCAACTCCCATTTCCTATAAATTTCACTCTGATAGTAACTCTCATTGGTCACCAACACTCATGAGTGTAGCCAATAAACGAATCCTCCTGAGTCTATACGTAATTTATCTAGTAAAATTTTGTGGGTATATATAGAGGAGGAAAAATATTTGCCATTAGTCTCTCAACATTTAGTAAAATGGAAAATTTTCAAGCTAGAGCAAAGGCTATATTCGAAAATGAGCACAAAACGTTCAACACAGTTTCTGTAAGTGACCACACTTTTCTATTTAAAGAAGATAACTGCATTCATCCTACTAGTGGCAAGAAATTTAGTAAAAACAAAAAGAAAAATTACTTTTTAAGTCTATTGTTTAAAAAAGCTTCTATTCCCAAAAGGTATTCTTATGAACTTTTTCTAAAGAATCTGAAAAGTTCGGCAAATACGATATCGGGAATCAATCAAAAAATAAAAAATGGTGGTTGGCTAATAAATATTTTTCTACTGGAGTTGAAAATCTCAAGCCCGATGAGATGTTAAGAATAATCACCTGTTCAGTTCCGTTGTATTTCTACAGCAGTAAGCTAGAATATGGATCCTTTTTACAAGAATTCATCGGTAAAGAAAAAAAGGAGAGAACTGAAAATTTTACCCTGATTCCCAAAGACATTACAAGTTATTTTGACATGATGTTATTTGAAGCTAACAAAGAATATACTCTATGTGGTCCTCAGGCTTACTTTTTTATTGCCCCTACTCACTATCTATTTTTTATTGAAAAAGTTAAAATTGTTAAACCTGTTGATGAGGCAGAAACATCTAGTGCAGTTTTGTTTTTGGATTCCGAAGAGCCGATGGAATCCGAACCAACCGAAATAATGGAAATTCAGCCGATGGAAACTCAACCGATGGAACAATTGGTAATTCCAGACCAACCACCAGAACGATCACCGAAAATTTGTAAAAAGAGAAAAGTAGCAAAGAAGCCATTAAATCGTATATAGAAAAAATAGAAAATGTAATTTCAACATCTACGCCAGAAGCCCCATCTCCTATTACTAAGATGCGCCACTCATCCCAGCAGTTGGAAGCTAATGTTTCACCCGTGATGCTCCACTCATCCCAGCAGTCGTGAACCAATGTTTCACCAATGATGTGCCACTCATCCCAGCAGTCGGGAACCAATGTTTCACCAATGATGTGCCACTCATCCCAGCAGTCGGGAACCAATGTTTCACCAATGATGTGCCACTCATCCCAGCAGTCGGGAACCAATGTTTCACCCATGATGTGCCATTCATCCCAGCAGTTGGGAACTAATGTTTCACCCATGATGTGCCATTCATCCCAGCAGTTGGGAACCAATGTTTCACCCATGATGCATCATTCATCCCAACTGTCGGGAACTAATGTTTCACCCATGATGCATCATTCATCCCAACTGTCGGGAACCAGTGTTTCACCCATGATGTGTCATTCATCCCAACTGTCGGGAACTAATATAGGAGCACCTATTACTTATAAGGAACCCGAAACTATAGTGCCGGAAGCCAATACGGAACCTCAAACTTTAGTGCAGCAGTTCAATATAGAACCCCAAATGCCTTCCTCATCGCAGATTTACTTCTCGTCACCTCAAAGACCTGCCGCCGTTAAAAATATGAACCTTTTAAAAAAAATTATGAAGAAAGAAAAATTCAAGTTACCTCAACCCCTTCTACAACCAAATGTGCAATTAAGAATAGAATCGCCATTAAACTTATCGCCCCTAAGAAAAGTTGAACCACCACCTCAACAGCTATTTCTAAATACACCCAGATGCTTGGAAAGAATTCCGAATTTTGAACTCTCTGACGACATATTTAATTTTTTTCCCTTAACACCCTCTACAGAACAATTCTTATATAATGAATTAATATCTAATGTATACTCACCTATGGGAAGTTGGAAATAGTAAGTACTTATTGAAATTTGTAAATACTTAAGTTTGGTTCTATTTAATTCTTATTTTTAAGATTTAGTGAACGCTTCTAAAATAATTTAGCTCTTTAGGTAAATAATGTTCTTTAAGCTGTACTAAAGTCAGGCCGATTATGTCTAAATGCACAGTTAAAGAGCCACTAACGACTGAAAAACCAGTCATTAGACATTTCTCCATTTATATATAAAGTTTTACTTGTTCAGACTTTGTTTCTTAATGAGATACAAGCACCTCGTATTGGTGTCATACTCGAGTGCACGTTAACGTAAGCTCGAGGGGGCAAAAATATAAGGCAACCCATTATGTCTATAAATGAATGCTAGTTCTTTAACTGTACAAACTAGATGAATTTACTTACTAATATCCTAAATGCTTTCTGAATTAGGTTGATTGTCATTACTAATCAAAATAAATTTTGAAGTTTTTATACTACAATTGCACCCGTGTCTATCTGATAAAGGTAAAATAGACACAGGGGAAAAACATGCTACTCTGACGATTTTATTCTCTCCGCAAAGAGTAAAAGAATTTCTCAGTGTGACATTATTTCACTTGTGTACCAAAA
Organism: Ryuthela nishihirai; assembly: GCA_038380435.1. NCBI lineage: Eukaryota > Metazoa > Arthropoda > Arachnida > Araneae > Heptathelidae > Ryuthela > Ryuthela nishihirai. The sequence continues at coordinate 71,498,612 of JAWZYU010000006.1, forward strand.
TCTTATACAGTAATAATAACCAAAGAAATTTTGATAATTTTCACTTATAGATTGCCCTCGAAACTCCAATGTAAAAAATTGAGGAACTATCCATCAGTTAAAGATTACTGCATAAATGATTAAGGTTAAACAGTTTCTTATTCATCTCTTGTTAAGTATCTATTGTTTATGAGAATGTTAGTACAGACGAATTGATCAGTTCAGACGAAGGCGACGAATGGGAAACTTTTAGTTCTGTTTACCAAAGTAGATATAAAAATTACATTTTAAACAAATATTTAAAACCTCATTCGTATGGTAGTAATTTAATTTCTCAATACGAAGTAGATTTAGAATGTCAAAATTATTTTAAAGACATTATGGTATCAACTTCAGTTTCATATAGGGGATTAATCATTCAAAGAAAATTCTTTTCGGCAAACAATAAAAATTTATTCATGTACAAGTGCATAATTGAAGAACACGAAAATTGGACTGAATCACTAAAACTACTAGCTGGTTTACCCGAATATTTTAAAGAAAAAACTCTTTCTGTTAACATCTGTGCTGTTATTTTTAACCAAGTCTTGAAACGTTCTAATAACGTACTGGAATTGGTTTACATGGACGACTTAATTTCGGTGTTTATTAGATTCGTTGGACTAATGGCTCTAAGACCAGATGCTTTTAGATTAAAAGATGTTTTTAATAAATTTATAATTTACAAGCGAAAAACCTTTTTGCACATTCTCTGCGATTTAATCGCTTCTAAAAAGGGTGAAAAGAAAATGCTGCATTTTGCATTGCTTCAAACACTTTGTTGCCTTCGTGAATTTATTACTCCACTACAAGCCAACATGCAAGACTTGGATGGAAATATTCCCATTCAATCTTTTGATAGGGATACAAACGAAGAATTTTATTTTTTGTTACATTTAATGGGCGGCTCGGATCGAGTTTTTAAAAATGTGCTCGACAGACAATTGAGGGAGAAAATATTTTATTGTACTTCAAAATACAAGGAATAACAATGTGCTCGACAGACAATGTGCTCGATAAACAATGTACTCGACAGATAATTGATGGGTTATTGTACTTCAAAATACAAGGAATAACAATCTATAGACAGTTTTTTTAACATTCTGCCTAGTGCTCTTTTAAAGTTTTTGCGTGAATATATTAAACTACAGAAAATCAATTTTCTGGCATTTTTATCTTCGTAATTGGCAATCAGCTGAAAACTTTTCTTCACCTGGAGTTGGTTAATGATTAACTCTATGTAAGTATTCAGATTTGGTTCCCAGCAATGTTCGATAAAATGCGTGTAAGGGTCGTATTTCGTATCTTCTTGGCACATTACACACAATTGAGGCATTAAAAACTTTTCGTGTCTATATTGTATCAACATTGCATCGTAAACGTTGCCTCTAAAGTTCTTTAAAGCATATAAAGCATTGTTTTTTTCTTCTTCGCTTGGAGAAGCCTCTCGGCGACGTTGATGTGGAGGCTTATTTGAGGGCAGATAGTTGTTAGATAAAGTCATGCATATAATTTTCATTTCCTTGGACAGTAGCGAAAGTCTTTTAGCGGTTAATTCCAAAATTTTAGGCATTTCCTTAAATGATCCAATTATCACTAATTTTAAATAATACTTATTACCGATTTTTTCAATGCTAATATTATCAAAATAATTATACTTGATGAGCAAATCTTTGCTTTCTGGGAAAGTGGCCCAGATACTTATTTCATTTTTTAAATCAGTCCCCAAATCATTCATTAATTGTTCCATTTTAAGATTTACAAATCTACTAAAGTCAAAAGTCACAGAATGTTGGCTGAGATGAACTGACTCTTCCATGTATTCATTGCAGAGATGACAGTTCCCTTCAATCCTAAAGCAACGACACAATTCCAGCATTTTGTTTTAAAATATGATGCAACGAGTTTTCTTTGTCTTCTTGAGTAACTCACTCGAATGATCTAAAACCCACTGTTCCAAATATTTATCATAAAATGCATAAAAATGTTCAAGAACTTTTACAGTTTCACCGGTAGTTTTGGCCAATTGTTCTACAAAAAGAAATATAGTAGAAATCTTACTCCAATTAATGCCACCGTCAACAATGATCTCGTTTGTTATACACTTGAAAAAATCTTCCAAATGGTCCCTTTTCTCTTTAATGTAAGCGTCACAAATCAGAGTAATAACATGCGTTTCTTCTTTCTCTTGAAGAAAAATTTCCAATCGTTCAATATCTCGTATTATTTCAAGACATAGTTTATATTCTTTATAGGTTAATGCAACTCTCTGATCTCTTCCAGTTAATCTATAATGATAAATATATTTAACTACTTTTGACATTTGGGAATGCAGTCATACTCGTTCCTTTATATAGATTGTGATGTTGCAATATGACCCTGAACAATGCAAACGACAATGAGTCATAACCTTTAACATTCATTATTTAAACGGCAATGAGTCATAACCTTGAGTTTTTATTTGCATGTGTCATTTCCTTATTGCATAGGATGTATTTCCACACAGGATATTCTTAGAATTTTGCTTAAATTTTACTATATAAGCAGCAACCATTTGACTTGCTGCTTATGTTCTGCTGAAAAGTTTTGAACATGTGCAGAATACTAGAAGAACCTATAACTTCAATAGAAGGAGATGAGTGGTTACCGGGGGTTGATGATGAGGATTTGTTTGATGGAGACTTTGATGATTTTCCAGAAGATTATCTACAAATGGAAGAAGAGCCAGAATGGAAATTGTCGTATCTATCGACACATCCGAATTGGTGGCTGTCTCCCCTTCCAATTGATAAAAATTGGTTTATTAGTTTGAAAAGTGACATTGAGAAACTTCTTCAAACAGATGTTGAAATAGATTTGATTCAATTAGAAGAAGAACTCGATAAAATAATTTATCAATTGGAAGTAGTAGATATACCTTCTTTAGATATAGAAGAAAAATTAAACATGGTATATCTATTAGTGTCAACAGCCATCGAAAATTTTGATTGATTTCTTCATCAACCACGAGAGGTGCCATTAGCCATGTGATGAAGTGTCCATCAGCCATGTGATGTTTATCGGCCATGTGATGTTTATCGGCCACATGATGAAGTGTCCATCAGCCATGTGATGTTTATCGGCCATGTGATGAAGTGTCCATCAGCCATGTGATGTTTATCGGCCATGTGATGAAGTGTCCATCAGCCATGTGATGTTTATCGGCCATGTGATGTCTTTTAACTTAAAATAAATATATTTTCTTTTACTAAATTGTTTTTTAATTATTTTCACATAGCCAATTAATGTTTAAAAAAAGAGAGAATTTTAAAATGGTTAGATATGCTAAATTTAGGTTAGAACTTATTAATGACATGAGACAAGAGATTTGGCATTTAAAAATGCGAGTTTTAAAGAATTTTATTTTTAATCTAAGAAGACTTCAGCGAGAGGAAAGATTAAATCCACTAATAAATCCATTAATGCGTAATTTATTAACTCTTAACTTGGGCCTAAAGAGAATTAAAACAAATCTGTCAAGGTTTTCAGTAGTAAATGAAGAAAATGACGAGGGGAATGACGGATATGCAGATGACGAAATTGAAATCTCTGACGTCTCAGACGATGATGAAATTGAATTTGAAGAACACGAAGAGGAAGACGATGACGATGAAATTGAAAATTTTATCCTGAATAGGGATTGCATCCAAGATCAAAATGTTTCCACTACTTTCCCTGAAGGGTATTCTCTTAAGACGGTTTTACTGTAATTATTCTAGAAATTTTGTAAGTATAAAAGAGAACTTTTCTTCTCTTTACAACTAAACATGAATTACGAAAAGAACAGGTTAGATAGTTTTAAGGATGGATGGTCTACTCAAACCATAGCTTCAAATAAATTAGCAGCGGCTGGATTTTTTAATTTAAAGGATAAAGATGGGGTTAAATGTGCCTTTTGTTGCGGAATACTTGGACGATGATCCGGGAAAAGAACACGCCAAGTATTTCCCACACTGTCCTCTCTTATCGAACCGAGGGGATAATATCCCAATGGGTCCACTCAAAGATTGGAAAAGTAGTTTTCTTAAAAGTAAAGAATTACTGAGTGCAGACATGAATTACGAAAAGAATCGATTAGATAGTTTTAAGAATGGGTGGTCTTCCCAATTTATAGCTTCAAATAAATTAGCAGCGGCTGGATTTTTTAATTTAGGGGATAAAGATAAGGTTAAATGTGCCTTTTGTTGGGGAGTACTTAGCCATTGGACTATGGACGATAATCCGGTGGTTAGCTTTCCTTCTATAGGACTGCTGCCATGTGAGGCTGGGGTTGAGGTGCGCCTATAGGGCATATTCCTTGCCCTCAGCTCTAGATGGTCATGGCTTTTCTTAACCAGGTAGTGCTGTCAGGCAGAACCGGGAATTGCCGTGGTTGCATAAGATCGCAACATAGAGATCCAATCCGTTGACAGAACACGCCAAGCATTTCCCACACTGTCCCCTCTTATCAAACCGGGGAGGCAATATCCCAATGGATCCCCTCAAAGATTGGAAAAGTAGTCCCCAAAGTAATCTTTCCCAAAGTAGTTATTTATTGGAAAGATTGTGTGAGATTTGTAAAAATTATGAAAGTGAAAGTATTTCGTGTAAACACATAACCATTTGTTATAAATGTGTCATCAAAAAATGTTGTCCTCAATGTTATAATAAATGTGAGTGATTCAGACTTTCAAGATCTGCACTTCGTAAACCATGTTGCTCGCCCCAAGTGAGTCTAAAAGACTGTTACGTGGGCCTTCCCTTTCAAAATAACCGTGACACATTTTGTATGCCCGTTTATTATAAATGCATGTCTCCAATGTGCAAAGTGAACTATTAAAAACAAGATGAAAACTTTGCATTCATTAGCTTGGAAAAATATATATTCTAATTTACTAAGATATGCGATGAGGGATGAAGAATCTTATCTCGCTTTTAGTAAGTTATTTTCAATATTTATATAAGGGGAAAGGAGGGTGATATTTTAAATTCTCATGTTTTTTTCTTAGGAAAGAGGTATTCGAATAAAATAATGAAAAAAATAATAATATCATTTTGTGGAAATTCTTATTAAGTCCATATTTGAAAATTAAGGTTATTACAGAAAATTTTGCTCGAGTCATAAATGAATATGCGAGGAATGATTTATCACCGACACAAATTCTTTCTCACATTTCGCAACCAGCAATAGATACAAACGTCTATTATAAAATTATTACAAAATGTGTTACTCTTTTAGATTTGAAATATTCAAATGCGGATAATAGCCTCTTGAGTTACATAGTAGAAAATTGTCCTCTTCTGATAGAACTAGACGTAAGCAATACACGTATCAACTTAAAAATGTTTAAACAGATTCTATGTGATAAAAAACAATGCAAAGGAATTATTCCTTGCAAAGAACTCAGCAAGTTGCTCTTTCTGAAAAAGTTAACCATTAATCGTTATAGGAATGCGGCTAGTAGTGATTTTATTGTTTGTATATTAAGGCATATACCCTCTTTAGAATATTTTTCTATATACAAACACGATGATTTATTATATAAAGCTATTTTTTATCACTTGAAGGATATTAAATCTTTAAATTTAACAAAACTAATTATAAGAAAAGAATTAACAGATGATGCTTCTCAAATAAAATTATTAATAAAAGCATTTCCTAATTTGAAATGTTTACACATCGACACGTTTTTCGATGGATGGCAATATTTAAATTGTCCCCTAGAAGAAATGGTATTAGATTGTCACGATATACTGGCATATTGGTTTTTAAGAGATAATGCTAAAAATTATTTTTTCAATGGAGGAGGTGAAAAAGTTACCTCTTTAACTGTAATAAATGGTTTCGATTTACATAGGCTTTTAAATGATGTTTTATTAACGTTTAATAATTTAAAAAGTTTAAAATTAATTATAAACCTTAATTTTCTTAGAAAAAATATTAATTTATATTACTCCTTATATTACTATATTGATAAGTTATGCACTTATATGGATCGAACTGATGTATTTAGCGAAGCAATATTACCTCATATTACAGATTTAAACTTAAATATATGTGAATATGGCGATAATGGTATTGATAATCATAGTAACTGGCTATTGATTAAAATATTGTTAGCTGTTCCCAATGTAATTCGATTGGAAATTGATTATGGTGATAGGTTTTTCCCTAAATTAGAATGTGAGTTTAAAATGATATTGGGTTATGTTTGGAAACAACACGGTTTTAAAAAATTAAAATATTTAAAAATTAAATATTTAATAGCTTCTAAGGGGAAAAATTTTCAAACATTTTTTAATAAAGTGATTACACTCAAACAATTTACTATATTTTATTACCGCGAAGACGACCAATATGATACACTTACTTATGAACGCTAGTTTTTACAAGGAAGGTAGCGTATTCGGGCAAAATTCTCTGCAACAGTTAGAGGGAGGCTTGGTTTGGTTGGTTGGTTGTTTGGGGTTTTTTGGCGCAATAGCAACTAAGGCTATATTGCGCCAAACAAACGATAAAAAGGGTAAAAGACATGAAACCCACAACCAAATTTAAAAGAGACACAAAGAACACATAATAAATTTGGTTGGTTGTTTGGGTTTTTTTGGCGCAATAGCAACTAAGGCTATATTGCGCCAAACAAACGATAAAAAGGGTAAAAGACATGAAAACCCACAACCAAAGTTAAAAGAGACACAAAAAACACATAACAAAAACGAGATGTAGAAAAATAGTAAAAGAGAGCAACAAGTGTAAAATCAACAAGTATAAAATCAACAATAACAATGGGTGTATAGGACCCATGTAAAAAACAACAGGTAAAACACAGGTAAAAAAACCAGTAAAAAAGAGAAAATTCATAAACGAGTAAAATAACCGGTAAAGCGTAAAAAGTCGAAAACAGTGTTAAAATAGCAATGATCCGATAAAAGATGTCCGAGTGTAAGGGGCTCGGACGTAAAATCGTGAAAGTTAAAAAACAGACGTCTTTCAAGGTTAAAACAAACACAGTCAATTAAAATATGCTTCACAGTTAAAACGGTGTCACAAAACTCGCACTTAGGTACTGCGTCCGCCTTAAGAAGAAAAGAGTGTGTTAAAAACGAGTGACCTAAGCGGAGCCGAGCAAGAACAACTTCCTCCTTACGATTCCTGCGAAAACAAGACTGCCACGGTTTGACAATGGGCTTGATCTCGAAGAGCTTGTTACCAACCTGTTCAGACCAAGATCTCTGCCACTGTGCCCGGAGCTCGATGGTGAAACGCTGCCGGAAATCCACATATGGAACCGGCAACGGAGAGTCGGACAGGGGCGTGGCCGACCTGGCAGCAGAATCTGCCAAATCGTTGCCCCTGATTCCGACATGACCGGGCACCCAACAGAAGAGAATTGTGATGGTGGCTGCCAGACGATGGAGCTGCTGGCGGATCTTGGAGAGAACAGGGTGAGGCCGATGCCTCACCGAGATCAAAGCCTGTAGCGAGCTAAGCGAGTCGGTGTAAAGCACACACCGACGATGATGCTTAGCTGCTATATGGTCCAAGGCAATGCTGATAGCATGCAACTCAGCAGTGAAGATGGAACACTGCTGTGGGATCTGGTCTGCAATGATTACAGCACAGCAGACCATGGCTGATCCCACAGAAGTGCCGGACTTCGAGCCATCAGTGAAGACAGGCAAGAAGTCCGGGTGCGCAGCACGATGGCTGGCAAAGAGTTGCCGGTACACACAGTCGGGTGTAAAGGCCTTCCCCGTCCTGCACAGGGAAAAATCGCAGGAAGGGGAAACAGCGAGCCAAGGTGGAAGTGGCTCAGCTGTCGACTGTGCGATGCTATCGAGAGTGGTGTTGATGTCTCGCAGGTAACCTCGGACACGCAAACCGAAAGGACGAATGGCAGTCGGCCGATTCTGGTATAACATTTCCCACCTGGGACTGAAAACGCAGTCCCAAGTGGGATGGCCTGGCAGGGATCGCAATTTTGATGCATACTGCAGGGACAACTGCTGACGGCGAATAGATAAGGATGGTTCGTCGGTCTCAACGTAGAGACTCTGGACCGGCGAAGTGCGGAAGGCCCCCGTGCACACACGGAGGGCCTGATGATGGAGTGGGTCCAGCACCTTCACCACCGAATCCCGGGCGGAGTCATACACCTGGGATCCGTAGTCCAGTTTCGACCGGACAAGTGCACGGTAAAGGCGGAGCAAAGAACATCGGTCCGCCCCCCAAGAGAGGGAGGAGAGGACCTTGATGATGTTCAATGCCCGCGTGCACTTGGACCTGAGATGTCGAATATGTGGTAAAAAGGTCAATTTCCGGTCGAAGATGAGACCGAGAAACTTGGTCTCCGCCACAACTGGAATGATGTTACCCCCGAGCCGCAGCTCGGGGTCCAGATGAAGATTACGCTTGCGGCAAAAGTGCACGCAAGCGGTCTTCTGTGGGGAGAACCGGAACCCATTGGCCGTCGCCCAAACCGAGAGATTGTTCAGGGCAGTTTGCAGTTGTCGTTCAATGACCCTCATGCTGGACGATGAGCAAAAGATGCTAAAGTCGTCAACATAAAGGGCATTGCCTACAGTCGGAGGAAGTTGCCGTGTAATGGAATTTATCTTGACAGCGAAAAGCGTAACACTCAGGACGCAGCCTTGTGGCACCCCCTGTTCTTGGGGGAAAGGCCGCGATAGAGTGTTGCCGACACGAACTCGAAAAATACGAGAAGATAAAAAGTTTGCAATGAAGATCGGCATGTGACCTCGCAAGCCGAAGCTGTGAAGGTCACGAAGAATGCCGAATCTCCATGCCGTGTCGTACGCTTTTTCGATGTCGAAGAAAACTGACACCAGGTGCTCTCGACGTAAAAAAGAATTCCTGATCGCCGATTCGAGGCGGATCAGGTGGTCTAAAGTAGACCGGTGCCTGCGAAAGCCACACTGGGTGTTGGAAAGAAGGCCGTGATGTTCCAAATACCAGGCCAGCCTGGTATTTACCATCCTTTCCAACACCTTGCAGACGCAGCTCGTCAACGCAATTGGACGATAATTCGAAGGAATCTTGGGATCTTTTCCTGGCTTAGGGAAGGCCAAGACGATGGCCTCCCGCCAGGAGTCCGGAAACTGCTCCTCGATGAAAATACGGTTGAAGAGTCGGAGCAGTCGATCCTTACTCGATGGTGAGAGATGTTGGAGCATGGCATAATGGACATTGTCTGGCCCCACAGCAGATGCACGAGAAGTGTGCAGAGCAAGGCGAAGCTCCTCCGCTGTGAATGGCCTGTTGTAAGACTCCAGGCCATTCGAATGGAAGGACAGCGGAGAGCGTTCGGCCCTGCTCTTCTGGGCCAGAAACTCGGGGGAGTAGGAGGACAGAGAAGAGATGGTGGAGAATGACTCCCCCAGTATGTCGGCAATTGCTCGAGGCGCAGCAATTGCCTGTCCATTGTGCTCCAGGATCGATAATGAGTGGGACGTGTACTTCCCACCCATCTTCCGGACCTTATCCCACACGACCTTAGAACTGGTCGTGCGGGTGATGGAAGATGTATATTTCATCCAAGATTCCTTCTGGCTCTGGCGCCGGACGAAACGGGCTTTCGCCCTGGCGCGTTTGAATGCTTCGAGGTTGGGGGACGTCGGATATCTCCGAAACACCCCCCAAGCCTTGTTCTGAGCCTTACGAGCTGCGGTGCAGTCGGGATTCCACCACGGTTTTGGGAACCGTGGAAACCGAGTCGAGGTCTGAGGAATAGTAGAGGCAGCTGCATGGACGATACAGTCCGTCAACTCCGCCACTGCGACATTGATGGGCTCCTGGCTGACAGAGTGCTCATCGAGCTCAGACAAGAGCTCGAAGCCACTCCAATCAGCCCGATCAAGCCTCCACCGGGAGACACGTGAAGGGCTGCAAGGCCCCCCACGAGAGATGGTACACACCACGGGGAGGTGATCGCTTCCATATGGATTGTCCTCGACCTCCCATGTAAAGAGTGGAAGGATCGAGGAGGAGCAGATGGTGAGGTCAATGGCAGTGAATGTGCGGGTTGGGGTATGAAAGTAGGTACTGACACCGGTGTTCAACAGGGAGAGCGATGGATCCAGGAGCCACTGCTCCAAGACCCGGCCCCTCCCGTTGGTGTCAGCACTGCCCCAGAGCGGACTGTGGCCGTTGAAGTCCCCCATGATGAGGAAGGGGGACGGCAGCTGCGAGACGAGGTCATCAAGGTCATCCCGGAAAATGACGCTTCCGGGCGGGAGATAGACAGAACAGACAGTCAACGAAAATCCCACAAAGAGGCGGATGGCGACCGCCTCTAAGTCGGTGGTGAGGGCAATGACCTGAAATGGAGAATGGTTGCTCACGAGGATGGCAACACCCCCGTGAGCTGGACCATCTCCATCCCGGTCCCGGCGAACCAGAGAAAAGTGCCGGATAGTGGGATTGTTGGCTGTCTGCAAGAATGTCTCCTGAAGGCACACGCAAAGGGGTTGGTGTGCCCTCAGGAGGACCTTGATGTCGTCAATATTCCTCTGGAATCCACGACAGTTCCATTGAAGGAGTGTGGCCATCTCAGGTCTTGGAAGAATTGGCGGACGTCTTTCGATTTATTTTAACCGTCGCCAGCGACGGTTTAGGAAAATTAGGGCGGTCGGTGTCCATGTCCTCGGAGTCGTCCGAGCAACATGGATCCGAGACCGCCGAACGAGGAGGTAAAATCTTCTTTTTGGGCCCCGGCGGGGGCCCTTTAGGTTTTGTAGGTCTTGCTGTCTGTGGGCGGGGAGGAGGGGGCCTTCCAGAGGTGGAAGGCACAGACACAGGAATAGAAACCGGTGTCGATGTCGAGATGGACACCGACGTCGGCTTCGCCTGCGTCAAGAGGTACTTAGCAGCAGGCGAGAAAGATTCAGCTGGTGGAACGCTGATGTCGGTCTGCACCGCCACGGAAGCCATCTTAACGACGGGCTTTCCGACCACCGCACTGGCATAGGAGACCTTGCCAGGTGGGGCAGGCGGTGCAGCGAGCTTTCTCGCCTCTGGATAGCTGATGTTGTGGAGGGTCTTCAGGCGCTGTACCTCTTTCTCCTCCAGCCACTTCGGACAGTCGCGGGAGTACGCCGGATGCTCACCACGGCAGTTGACACAGCATGCCTTATCTGCTGTGCAGTCAGGTTCAAGATGATCCTGACTGCCACAACGAGCACAGGTGGGCTTGCCCCGGCATGCAGTGCGGGCATGGCCAAACCTCTGGCATTGGAAACAACGCAGAGGGTTTGGTATAAATGGCCGCACCTCGCACTTTAAGTATCCTGCCTTGATAGAAGTAGGCAGGTGTGGTGAGTTGAAAGTTAGAATGAGTACCCGGCTGGGCTCTAACTTTCCATTACGGCGTGACGAAACCCGGTGGACTGCTATCACTCCCTGGGCTGAAAGCTCCGAGAGGATTTCCTCCTCAGAAACCTTGAGGAGGCCCCACTCGGAGATCACGCCCCGGGAGGAATTGAGCGTCTTGTGTGGAGTGACTTCGACTGCCACTCCACCAATCGCTGTAACCTTTAACAGAAGCTCCGAATGTTTGGAGCATGCAGTCTCCACCTGCAAGTCACCGGATCTTAGGCGCTTGACAGATTTCGGCTCTCCCGCAAGACCTTGTAAACCCTTATTTATAAAAAAGGGGGACATGTCCCCAAGTACCTGATCACCCGTAGAGTGGATGATCAGGAACTTCGGAGACGGAGACACACACGAAGACGAAGGCAAAGACAGAGAAGTTGGGGGTTCATGGCGCGCCCTCTTCGCGGCATTGTTCGAAGAATTATGAGTAGGTGTACTCATGGTTGTGTTTAAAAAATTCAGTGCCCGTTGTCCCCACCCACCATGGAGTCCAACAAGGGGACGCCCAGTTGGGCGCCAGGGCTGCCCGGGCACCATACCCACACAGCCAGTGAGCCAAGCCCTCACTACAAAACAAAAAGGAAAAGGAAAAGAGAAACGGTGGGAAACTCGTCGGAGTTCCCACAAAAGAAAAGAAGCAACAAAACAATAAAGTGCGAGGCAAGAGCTGGCCTCACAAAAGAAAGAAAACTACAAAATTAGTAAATGTGTGGGGAAACTCGCAAACCGTTGTCCAGACGGTGGACAAGGTTACTCACTGATCAGCATAGTTGACCCTAGCAGGACCAGCCCACCAGCCGATTGATCCTGAGGGGGCCGCCCCAGGACCTCCCGTTTACCTGAAGCAGAGGCCAAAGCAGTGTATAGCAGCGGCCCCGGAAGTCGCTGCCCAGCCCCGCGACAGACAGGCTCCCCAATGGCAAAACGGCCAAAGGGGACCCCACCAGTCATGAGCTGGGGAGAGAAGACGGGGACCCCTGAGCAACTGCCAGGATCCTCCTTTCCAGGGACACGGGTCTCCGCGCACGGCAAACACGCGGGCGAGCGTTTAGGACCCTGTGAAGGTAACCGAGCCAGCGGAACCTTCACAGGGTGGTCCCCTCACCACGGACAGGCTCTCGCATCGAGGGGCACACATAATAAAAACGAGATGTATAAAAAGAGTAAAAGAAAGCAACAAGTGTAAAATCAACAAGTATAAAATCAATAATAACAATGGGTGTATAGGACCCATGTAAAAAACAACAGGTAAAACACAGGTAAAAAAACAAGTAAAAAGAGAAAATTCATAAACGAGTAAAATAACCGGTAAAGCGTAAAAAGGCGAAAACAGTGTTAAAATAGCAATGATCTGATAAAAGATGTCCGAGTGTTTTGTTTTGTTTTGTTTTGGGTTTTATGGCGCATCGGCGACTAGGCCATAATGCGCCAAACAAAAGACAATATAAAAGATAAAAGACATGTAAACCCGCAACCACATTTAAAAGAAATTAGCAAAAGTGTAAAAAGGTAAAACAACAAAGGACAAGTGTAAAAATACAAAAGAAAACAATAGAATACCAGGTGTAAATGACCTGGGATACACAAACAATGTATAAGGTGGTATAATCATAGATATAAAAAGCTGAAGAGTAAAAACTATATGCGATTAAAATATCCAGTAAATCGTAAAAATTGAAAGAGAGAGGTAAAAGTACAATGGTCGGATAAAAGATTGGTTGGTTGTTTGGGGTTTAATGGCGCATCGGCAACAAGGCCATAATGCGCCAAACAAAAGACAATATAAAAGATAAAAATCATAGATCCCCATAACCAAAAGTTAAAATACATTTTCAACATTGTAAAGTGATAAAATAACAAAAAACAAGTGTATATGAACAGAGTAAAACAACTGTAGAATTATTAAATAAAACAATCCCAGGTGTAAGAGACCTGGGGTAAATAATACATAAAGGCAAGGTAAAATCAAATTCGGTTAAAATATCCACAATATTTCAAAAAGGTAAAAACTGAAGATAAAATGCAATGATCAGATAAAAGATGTCCGAGTGTAAGAGGCTCGGACATAAAATTATGGAAATTAAAAATCACACGCCGTTCAAAGTTAAAAGCAGAGCATGAGATTAAAATATGTTCGATTGTTAAAATGGTGTCACAAAACTCGCACTTAGGTACATCGTCCGCCCGTAGAAGAAACGAATGAGTAATATAGGAGTGACCTAAGCGGAGCCGAGCAAGTACAACTTCCTCCTTGCGATTCCTGCGGTAACAAGACTGCCATGGTTTGATGATAGGTTTGATCTCAAAGAGTTTGTTAGTGAGCTGTTCCGACCAAGATCTCTGCCACTGTGCCCGGAGCTCGATGGTAAAACGCTGCCGGAAATCCAGATATGGAACCGGCAACGGAGAGTCGGACAGGGGCGTGGCTGACTTGGCAGCAGCATCTGCCAAGTCATTGCCCCTGATACCGACGTGACCGGGCACCCAACAGAAATGGATGGTGGTGGTGGCTGCCAGACGATGTAGCTGCTGGCGGATCTTAGTAAGAACAGGGTGAGGCCGATGCCTCACCGAGATCAAAGCCTGTAGCGAGCTAAGCGAGTCGGTGTAAAGCACACACCGACGATGATGCTTAGTCGCCACGTGGTCCAAGGCGAGGCTGATAGCGTGCAACTCTGCGGTGAAGATGGAACACTGCAGTGGGATCTGGTCTGCAATGATTACATCACAGCAGACCATGGCCGATCCCACCGAAGTGCCGGACTTCGAGCCATCTGTAAAGACAGGCAAGAAGTCCGGGTGCTCAGCACGATGGCTGGCAAAGAGTTGCCGGTACACACAGTCGGGTGTAAAGGCCTTCCCGGTCCTGCACAGGGAAAAATCGCAGGAAGGGGAAACAGCGAGCCAAGGTGGAAGTGGCTCAGCTGTCGACTGTGCAACGCCATCGAGACTGGTGTTGATGTCTCTGAGGTAGCCTCGGACACGCAAACCAAAAGGACGAATGGCAGTCGGCCGATTAGTGTAAAGCATTTCCCACTTCGGACTGAAAACGCAGTCCCAAGTGGGATGGCCAGGCAGGGATCGCAATTTAGACGCATATTGTAGGGACAACTGCTGACGGCGAAGAGATAAGGAAGGTTCGTCGGTCTCAACGTAAAGACTCTGGACCGGTGAGGTGCGGAAGGCTCCCGTGCAAACACGGAGAGCCTGGTGATGGAGGGGATCCAGCACCTTCACCACCGAATCCCGGGCCGAGTCGTACACCTGGGATCCGTAGTCCAGTTTCGATCGGACAAGTGCACGGTACAGGCGGAGCAAAGAACATCGGTCCGCCCCCCAAGAGAGGGAGGAGAGGACCTTGACGATGTTCAATGCCCGCGTGCACTTGGACCTGAGATGACGTATGTGTGGTAAAAAGGTCAATTTCCGATCGAATATGAGACCGAGAAACTTGGTCTCCGCCACAACTGGAATGATGTTACCCCCGAGCCGCAGCTCGGGATCCAGATGAAGATTACGCTTGTGGCAAAAGTGCACACAAGCGGTCTTCTGTGGGGAGAACCGAAACCCGTTTGCCGTCGCCCAAACCGAAAGATTGTTCAGGGCAATTTGCAGTTGTCTTTCAATGACCCTCATGCTGGACGAAGAGCAAAAGATGCTAAAGTCATCAACATAGAGGGCATTGCCTACTGATGGAGGAAGTTGTCTAGTAATAGAATTAATCTTGACAGCGAAAAGCGTAACACTCAGAACGCAGCCTTGTGGCACCCCCTGTTCTTGGGGGTACGGCCGCGACAGAGTGTTACCGACACGGACACGAAAAGAGCGTGTCGATAAGAAGTTGGAGATGAAGATCGGCATGTGACCTCTCAAGCCGAAACTGTGGAGGTCACGAAGAATGCCGAATCTCCAAGCCGTGTCGTACGCTTTTTCGATGTCAAAGAAAATTGACACCAGGTGCTCTCTACGTAAAAATGAGTTTCTGATAGCCGATTCGAGGCGTATCAGATGGTCAAGAGTTGACCGTTGCCTGCGAAAGCCACACTGGGTGTTGGAAAGAAGGTTGTGATGTTCTAAATACCAGATGAGTCTGGCATTTACCATTCTTTCCAACACCTTGCACACGCAGCTCGTCAATGCGATGGGACGATAATTGGAAGGAATCTTTGGATCTTTGCCTGGCTTGGGGAAGGCCAAGACGATGGCCTCCCGCCAGGAGTCCGGAAACTGCTCCTCGAGAAAAATGCGATTGAAGAGATGGAGCAGTCGATCCTTACTCGATGGTGAAAGATGTTGGAGCATGGCATAATGGACATTGTCCGGCCCGACAGCAGAGGCACGAGAAGAGTGCAGAGCAAGGCGAAGCTCCTCCGCTGTGAATGGCCTGTTGTAAGGCTCCAGGCCATTCGAGTGGAAAGACAGCGGAGAGCGCTCCGCCCTGCCCTTCTGGGCCAGAAACTCGGGGGAGTAAGAGGAAGACGAAGAGATGGAAGAGAAGGACTCCCCCAGAGTGTCGGCAATTGCGTTGGGATCAGCAATTGCCTGTCCATTGTGCTCCAGGATCGATAACGAGTGGGACGTGTAGTTCCCACTCATCTTCCGGACTTTATCCCACACGACCTTGGAACTAGTCGTACGGGTTATGGATGACGTATACTTGATCCAAGATTCCTTCTGGCTCTGGCGTCGGACGAAGCGAGCTTTCGCCCTGGCGCGTTTGAAGTTCTCGAGGTTTGGGGTTGTCGGATATCTCCGAAACACCCCCCAAGCCTTGTTCTGAGCCTTACGAGCTGCGGTGCAATCTGGATTCCACCACGGTTTCGGAAAGCGAGGAAACCGTGTAGAAGTTTGAGGAATTGTTGATGCAGCTGCATCTACGATACAGTCCGTTATCTCCGCTACTGCCACATTGATTGGCTCCTGGCTGACGGAGTGGTCGTCGAGCTCAGAGAGCAGCTCGAAACCACCCCAGTCAGCCCGATCCAGCCTCCACCGTGAAACGCGTGAAGGGCTGCAAGGCCCCCCACGGGAGATGGTGCACACCACGGGGAGGTGATCGCTTCCGTAAGGGTTGTCCTCGACCTCCCATGTAAAGAGTGGAAGGATCGAGGAGGAGCAGATGGTGAGGTCAATGGCAGTGAAAGCGCGGGTTGGGGAGTGAAAGTAAGTACTGACACCGGTGTTCAACAGAAAGAGAGAAGGATCCAGGAGCCACTGCTCCAGGACCCCACCCCTCCCGTTGGTGTCAGCACTGGCCCAAAGTGGACTGTGTCCGTTGAGGTCCCCCATAATGAGGAAGGGGGACGGCAGCTGCGAGACGAGATCATCAAGGTCTTCCTGGAAGACGATGCTCCCAGGGGGAAGATATACAGAGCAGACAGTCAGCGAGAACCCCACGAAGAGACGGATGGCTACCGCCTCTAAGTTGGTGGTGAGGTTTACGACCTGGAATGGAGAATGGTTGCTCACGAGGATGGCGACACCCCCGCGAGCTGGACCATCTCCATCCCGGTCCCGGCGAACCAGTGAAAAGTGCCGGATCGTGGGATCTGTGACTGGCTGCAAGTATGTCTCCTGCAGGCACACACAGATGGGCTGGTGTGCCTGAAGGAGGGCCTTGATGTCGTCTAGATTCCTCTGGAATCCACGACAATTCCATTGTAGGAGTGTGGCCATCTCAGGACTTAGAAGAGTGGGCGGACGACAAATTTCTATTCAGTTTAACCGCCGCGGAGGACGGTTTACTGAATAGGGGGCGGTCGGTATCCATGTCCTCGGAATCGTCCGAGGGGCATGGATCGGTTGTTGTTGTTGTTGTTTGAGGTTTAGTGGCGCATCGGCAACTAAGGCCATAATGCGCCAGACAAAGACAAATAGAAAAATAAGAGATAAAAATCGTGGAAACCTACAACCAATGTTAAAAGCAATATATAAAGATGATAAAATACACTACAAAAATTGCAACAAGTGTAAAACAAGTAAAGACAAAACCAACAAATATATATAACAAAAAAACATGATAAAAATATGTGTAAAAGAACAAATATTTATATATATATACAGTATATACAATGGATAAAACTAACCTAGGTGTAAATGACCTAGGTCAGATGCTGAATAAATAACAAAGCCGTAAAATCATAACCTGTTAAAATAACCTGTAAATTTCAAAAATGCAAAAAGTGGAGGTAAAAAGCAATGATCAGTTAAAAGATGTCCGAGTGTAAGGGGCTCGGACGTAAAATCATGAAATCTAAAAAACAAACGTCGTTCGAGATTAAAACATGGGCAAAGAATTAAAATATGTTTGATAGTTAAAATGGTGTCACAAAACTCACACTTAGGTACGTCGTCCGCCCGAAGAAGAAACGAATGAGTAATACACGAGTGACCTAAGCGGAGCCGAGCAAGTACAACTTCCTCCTTGCGATTCCTGCGGTAACAAGACTGCCATGGTTTGATGATAGGTTTGATCTCAAAGAGCTTGTTCGTAAGCTGTTCCGACCAAGATCTCTGCCACCGTGCCCGGAGCTCGATGGTAAAACGCGCATGGATCGGTGACCGCCCTTTGAGGAGGAGTGATGATTTTCTTTTCAGGCCCCGGTGGGGGCCCCTTCAGTTTGGAAGGTCTTGCTGTCTGAGGACGGGAAGGAGGAGGCCTCCCGGTGGAGGTGGAAGGCTGAGCTGCAGGAATGGAAACCGGGGTTGATGTCGAAGTCGACACCACCCTCGGTCTCGCCTGCGTGAGGAGGTACTTCGCAGCTGGCGAGAAAGACTCAGTAGGTGGTACACTGATGTCAGTCTGCACCGCAACCGAAGTCATTGGAACGATGGGCTTTCCAATGACCGCACTGGCATAGGAAACCTTGCCAGGCGGGGCAGGCGGTGCAGCAAGCTTTCTCGCCTCTGCATAAGAGATGTTATTTATGACTTTGAGGCGTTGTACCTCCTTTTCCTCTTTCCACTTCGGACAGTCGCGGGTTTGGTTTGGTTGTTTGGGGTTTTTTGGCGCAAGAGCAACAGGGCTATATTGCGCCAAACAAAAAGATATAAATTGATAAAAGTCATTGAACCCACAACCAAAGTTAAAAACACACAGAAACATAACCAGAACAACAAAGATAAGTAAAAATGGCAAAAATAACAACACGTGTAAAATCGACAATAAAATGGGTGTATAGGACCCAGTAAAAAACAGAAACAAGCGTAAAATCAAAGTAACAAAGTAAAAAGGTTCATAAACGCATAAAATATCCAGTAAAACGTAAAAAGTCAAAAACAGGAGTTAAAAACGATTCATCGGATAAAAGATGTCCGAGTGTAAGGGGCTCGGACGTAAAATCATGAGAGGTAAAAAACATTCTTCTTTCAAGGTTAAAACAAACACAGTCAATTAAAATATGCTTCACAGTTAAAACGGTGTCACAAAACTCGCACTTAGGTACTGCGTCCGCCTTAAGTAGAAAAGAGTGGGTTAAAAACGAGTGACCTAAGCGGAGCCGAGCAAGGACAACTTCCTCCTTACGATCTCTGCGGTAACAAGACTGCCACGGTTTGACGATAGGTTTGATCTCAAAGAGCTTGTTGGTAAGCTGTTCTGACCAAGATCTCTGCCACTGTGCCCGGAGCTCGATGGTGAAACGCTGCCGGAAATCCACATATGGGACCGGCAACGGAGAGTCGGACAGGGGCGTGGCTGACCTGGCAGCAGAATCTGCCAAATCATTACCCCTGATTCCGACGTGACCGGGCACCCAACAGAAGAGAATCGTGGTGGTGGCTGCCAGACGATGGAGCTGCTGGCGGATCTTGGAGAGAACAGGGTGAGGCCGATGCCTCACCGAGATCAAAGCCTGTAGCGAGCTAAGCGAGTCGGTGTAAAGCACACACCGACGATGGTCCTTAGCTGCTATATGGTCCAAGGCAATGCTGATAGCATGCAACTCAGCAGTGAAGATGGAACACTGCTGTGGGATCTGGTCTGCAATGATTACATCACAGCAGACCATGGCTGATCCCACAGAAGTGCCGGACTTCGAGCCATCTGTGAAGACAGGCAAGAAGTCCGGGTGCGCAGCACGATGGCTGGCAAAGAGTTGCCGGTACACACAGTCGGGTGTAAAGGCCTTCCCCGTCCTGCACAGGGAAAAATCGCAGGAAGGGGAAACAGCGAGCCAAGGTGGAAGTGGCTCAGCTGTCGACTGTGCGATGCTATCGAGACTGGTGTTGATGTCTCGCATGTAACCTCGGACACGCAAACCGAAAGGACGAATGGCAGTCGGCCGATTCTGGTATAACATTTCCCACCTGGGACTGAAAACGCAGTCCCAAGTGGGATGGCCTGGCAGGGATCGCAATTTTGATGCATACTGTAGGGACAACTGCTGACGGCGAATAGATAAAGATGGTTCATCGGTCTCAACGTAGAGACTCTGGACCGGTGAAGTGCGGAAGGCCCCCGTGCACACACGGAGGGCCTGATGATGGAGTGGGTCCAGCACTTTCACCACCGAATCCCGGGCGGAGTCATACACCTGGGATCCGTAGTCCAGTTTCGACCGGACAAGTGCACGGTAAAGGCGAAGCAAAGAACATCGGTCCGCCCCCCAAGAGAGGGAGGAGAGGACCTTGATGATGTTCAATGCCCGCGTCCACTTGGACCTGAGATGTCGAATATGAGATAAAAAGGTCAATTTCCGGTCGAAGATGAGACCGAGAAACTTGGTCTCCACCACAACTGGAATGATGTTATCCCCGAGCCGCAGCTCAGGGTCCAGATGAAGATTACGCTTGCGGCAAAAGTGCACACAAGCGGTCTTCTGTGGGGAGAACCGGAACCCATTGGCCGTCGCCCAAACCGAGAGATTGTTCAGGGCAGTTTGCAGTTGTCGTTCAATGACCCTCATGCTGGACGATGAGCAAAAGATGCTAAAGTCATCAACATAAAGGGCATTGCCTACAGTCGGAGGAAGTTGCCGTGTAATGGAATTTATCTTGACAGCGAAAAGCGTAACACTCAGGACGCAGCCTTGTGGCACCCCCTGTTCTTGGGGGAAAGGCCGCGATAGAGTGTTGCCGACACGAACTCGAAAAATACGAGAAGATAAAAAGTTTGCAATGAAGATCGGCATGTGACCTCGCAAGCCGAAGCTGTGAAGGTCACGAAGAATGCCGAATCTCCATGCCGTGTCGTACGCTTTTTCGATGTCGA
This sequence comes from Ryuthela nishihirai, assembly GCA_038380435.1. Taxonomy (NCBI): domain Eukaryota; kingdom Metazoa; phylum Arthropoda; class Arachnida; order Araneae; family Heptathelidae; genus Ryuthela; species Ryuthela nishihirai. The sequence goes on from JAWZYU010000006.1 coordinate 71,519,251, forward strand.
AGAAAACTGACACCAGGTGCTCTCGACGTAAAAAAGAATTCCTGATCGCCGATTCGAGGCGGATCAGGTGGTCTAAAGTAGACCGGTGCCTGCGAAAGCCACACTGGGTGTTGGAAAGAAGGCCGTGATGTTCCAAATACCAGGCCAGCCTGGTATTTACCATCCTTTCCAACACCTTGCAGACGCAGCTCGTCAATGCAATTGGACGATAATTCGAAGGAATCTTGGGATCTTTGCCTGGCTTAGGGAAGGCCAAGATGATGGCCTCCCGCCAGGAGTCCGGAAACTGCTCCTCGATGAAAATACGGTTGAAGAGTCGGAGCAGTCGATCCTTACCCAATGGTGAGAGATGTTGGAGCATGGCATAATGGACATTGTCTGGCCCCACAGCAGATGCACGAGAAGTGTGCAGAGCAAGGCGAAGCTCCTCCGCTGTGAATGGCCTGTTGTAAGACTCCAGGCCATTCGAATGGAAGGACAGCGGAGAGCGTTCAGCCCTGCTCTTCTGGGCCAGAAACTCGGGGGAGTACGAGGAAGATGAGGAGATGGAGGAGAATGACCCCCCCAGAGTGTCGGCAATTGCACGAGGATCAGCAATTGCCTGTCCATTGTGCTCCAGGATCGATAATGAGTGGGACGTGTACTTCCCACATATCTTCCGGACCTTATCCCACACAACCTTAGAACTGGTCGTGCGGGTGATAGAAGATGTATATTTCATCCAAGATTCCTTCTGGCTCTGGCGCCGGACGAAACGGGCTTTCGCCCTGGCGCGTTTGAATGCTTCGAGGTTGGGGGACGTCGGATATCTCCGAAACACCCCCCAAGCCTTGTTCTGAGCCTTACGAGCTGCGGTGCAGTCGGGATTCCACCACGGTTTTGGGAACCGTGGAAACCGAGTCGAGGTCTGAGGAATAGTAGAGGCAGCTGCATGGACGATACAGTCCGTCAACTCCACCACTGCAACATTGATGGGCTCCTGGCTGACAGAGTGCTCATCGAGCTCAGACAAGAGCTCGAAGCCACTCCAATCAGCCCGATCAAGCCTCCACCGGGAGACACGCGAAGGGCTACAAGGCCCCCCACGAGAGATGGTACACACCACGGGGAGGTGATCGCTTCCGTAGGGATTGTCCTCGACTTCCCATGTAAAGAGTGGAAGGATCGAGGAGGAGCAGATGGTGAGGTCAATGGCAGTGAATGTGCGGGTTGGGGTGTGAAAGTAGGTACTGACACCGGTGTTCAACAGGGAGAGCGATGGATCCAGGAGCCACTGCTCCAAGACCCGGCCCCTCCCGTTGGTGTCAGCACTGCCCCAGAGTGGACTGTGGCCGTTGAAGTCCCCCATGATGAGGAAGGGGGACGGCAGCTGCGAGACGAGGTCATCAAGGTCGTCCCGGAAAACGATGCTTCCGGGTGGGAGGTAGACAGAACAGACAGTCAACGAAAATCCCACAAAGAGGCGGATGGCAACCGCCTCTAAGTTCGTAGTAAGGGGAATGACCTGGAATGGAGAATGGTTGCTCACGAGGATGGCAACACCTCCGTGGGCTGGACCATCTCCATCCCGGTCACGGCGAACGAGAGAAAAGTGCCGGATAGTGGGATTGTTGGCTGTCTGTAAAAATGTCTCTTGAAGGCACACGCAGAGGGGTTCGTATGCCCTCAGGAGGACCTTGATGTCGTCAATATTCCTCTGGAATCCACGACAGTTCCATTGAAGGAGTGTGGCCATCTCAGGTCTTTGAAGAATTGGCGGACGACTTTCTATTTATTTTAACCGTCGCCAGCGACGGTTTTGGAAAATTGGGGCGGTCGGTGTCCATGTCCTCGGAGTCGTCCGAGCAACACGGATCAGAGACCGCCGAACGAGGAGGTAAAATTTTCTTCTTGGGACCCGGCGGGGGCCCCTTGGGTTTTGTAGGTCTTGCTGTCTGTGGGCGGGGTGGAGGGGGCCTTCCGGAGGTGGAAGTGGAAGGCACAGACACAGGAATAGAAACCGGTGTCGATGTCGAGATTGACACCGACGTCGGCTTCGCCTGCGTCAAGAGGTACTTAGCAGCAGGCGAGAAAGATTCAGCTGGTGGAACACTGATGTCCGTCTGCACCGCCACGGAAGCCATCTTAACGACGGGCTTTCCGACCACCGCACCGGCATAGGAGACCTTGCCAGGTGGGGCAGGCGGTGCAGCGAGCTTTCTCGCCTCTGGATAGCTGATGTTATGAAGGGTCTTGAGGCGCTGTACCTCTTTCTCCTCCAGCCACTTCGGACAGTCGCGGGAGTACGCCGGATGCTCACCACGGCAGTTGACACAGCATGCCTTTTCTGCTGTGCAGTCAGGTTCGAGATGATCCTGACTGCCACTACGAGGACAGGTGGGCTTGCCCCGGCATGCGGTGCGGGCATGGCCAAACCTCTGGCATTGGAAACAACGCAGAGGGTTTGGTATAAATGGCCGCACCTCGCACTTTAAGTATCCTGCCTTGATAGAAGTAGGCAGGTGTGGTGAGTTGAAAGTTAGAATGAGTACCCGGCTGGGCTCTAACTTTCCATTACGGCGCGACGAAACCCGGTGGACTGCTATCACTCCCTGGGCTGAAAGCTCCGAGAGGATTTCCTCCTCAGAAACCTTGAGGAGGCCCCACTCGGAGATCACGCCCCGGGAGGAATTGAGCGTCTTGTGCGGAGTGACTTCGACTGCCACTCCACCAATCGCTGTAACCTTTAATAGAAGCTCCGAATGTTTGGAGCATGCAGTCTCCACCTGCAAGTCACCGGATCTTAGGCGCTTGACAGATTTCGGCTCTCCCGCAAGACCTAGAATACCCTTATTTATAAAAAAGGGGGACATGTCTCCAAGAACCTGATCACCCGTAGAGTGGATGATCAGGAACTTCGGAGACGGAGACACACACGAAGACGAAGGCAAAGACAGAGAAGTTGGGGGTTCATGGCGAGCCCTCTTCGCGGCATTGCTCGAATTTTTAGGAGTTGGAGAACTCATGGTTGTTTTTAAAAATTTCAGTGCCCGTTGTCCCCACCCACCATGGAGTCCAACCTGCCCGGGCACCATACCCACACAGCCAGTGAGCCAAGCCCTCACTACAAAACAAAAAGGAAAAGGAAAAGAGAAACGGTGGGAAACTCGTCGGAGTTCCCACAAAAGAAAAGAAGCAACAAAGCAATAAAGTGTGAGGCAAGAGCTGGCCTCACAAAAGAAAGAAAACCACAAAATTAGTAAATGTGTGGGGAAACTCTCAAACCGTTGTCCGGACGGTGGACAAGGTTACTCACTGAACAGCATAGTTGACCCTAGCAGGACCAGCCCACCAGCCGATTGATCCTGAGGGGGCCACCCCAGGACCTCCCGTTTACCTGAAGCAGAGGCCAAAGCAGTGTATAGCAGCGGCCCCGGAAGTCGCTGCCCAGCCCCGCGACAGACAGGCTCCCCAATGGCAATACGGCCAAAGGGGACCCCACCAGTCATGAGCTGGGGAGAGAAGACGGGGACCCCTGAGCAACTGCCAGGATCCTCCTTTCCAGGGACACGGGTTTCCGCGCACGGCAAACACGCGGGCGAGCGTTTAGGACCCTGTGAAGGTAACCGAGCCAGCGGAACCTTCACAGGGTGGTCCCCTCACCACGGACAGGCTCTCGCATCGAGGGGACGGATCCAGGAGCCACTGCTCCAGGACCCGGCCCCTCCCGTTGGTGTCAGCACTGCCCCAAAGTGGACTGTGTCCGTTGAAGTCCCCCATGATGAGGAAGGGGGACGGCAGCTGCGAGACGAGGTCATCAAGGTCGTCCCGGAAAACGATGCGTCCGGGTGGGAGGTAGACAGAACAGACAGTCAACGAAAATCCCACAAAGAGGCGGATGGCTACCGCCTCTAAGTTCGTAGTAAGGGGAATGACCTGGAATGGAGAATGGTTGCTCACGAGGATGGCAACACCTCCGTGGGCTGGACCATCTCCATCCCGGTCCCGGCGAACGAGTGAAAAGTGCCGGATAGTGAGATTGTTGGCTGTCTGTAAGAATGACTCCTGAAGGCACACGCAGAGGGGTTCGTGTGCCCTCAGGAGGACCTTGATGTCGTCAATATTCCTCTGGAATCCACGACAGTTCCATTGAAGGAGTGTGGCCATCTCAGGTCTTTGAAGAATTGGCGGACGTCTTTCGATTTATTTTAACCGTCGCCAGCGACGGTTTAGGAAAATTAGGGCGGTCGGTGTCCATGTCCTCGGAGTCGTCCGAGCAACATGGATCCGATACCGCCGAACGAGGAGGTAAAATTTTCTTTTTGGGCCCCGGCGGGGGCCCCTTCGGTTTCGTAGGTCTTGCTGTCTGTGGGCGGGGTGGAGGGAGCCTTCCGGAGGTGGATGTGGAAGGCGCAGACACAGGAATAGAAACCGGTGTCGATGTCGAGGTTGACACCAACGGTTTGGTTGTTTGGTTGTTTGGGTTTTAATGGCGCATTAGCAACTAAGGCTATAATGCGCCATACGTATGTCCAGAAGAAAAAAAAAGAGATAAAAGTCGCGTAACCCTTAACCGAATTTTAAAAGAAATCACAAACATATACTAAGAATGTAAAACAATAAAAGAAACATAATTGATAACAAGAAACAAATGTATAAATAAGTTATAAATATAAATGTAACCCAGGAGTAAGCAACCTGGGTTAAATATTGGAATAAAACTATATTCGAGTAAAATATCCTGTAAAAAGTAAAAATTCAAATACAGCGTTAAAACAACAATGATCAGATAACAAATGTCCGAGTGTAAGGGGCTCGGACGTAAAATCATGAAATTTAAAATACAAACGTCGTTCAAAGTTAAAACATGGACATGATATTAAAATGTGTTTGATAGTTAAAATGGTGTCACAAAACTCACACTTAGGTACGTCGTCCGCCCGAAGAAGAAACGAATGAGTAATATACGAATGACCTAAGCGGAGCCGAGCAAGTACAACTTCCTCCTTGCGATTCCTGCGGTAACAAGACTGCCATGGTTTGATGATAGGTTTGATCTCAAAGAGCTTGTTCGTAAGCTGTTCTGACCAAGATCTCTGCCACTGTGCCCGGAGCTCGGTGGTAAAACGCTGCCGGAAATCCACATAGGGAACCGGCAACGGAGAGTCGGACAGGGGCGTGGCTGACTTGGCAGCAGAATCTGCCAAATCATTACCCCTGATTCCGACGTGACCGGGCACCCAACAGAAATGGATAGTGGTTGTGGCTGCCAGACGATGTAGCTGCTGGCGGATCTTAGTAAGAACTGGGCGAGGCCGATGCCTCACCGAGATCAAAGCCTGTAGCGAGCTAAGCGAGTCGGTGTAAAGCACACACCGACGATGATGCTTAGTCGCCACGTGGTCCAAGGCGAGGCTGATAGCGTGCAACTCTGCAGTGAAGATGGAACACTGCAGTGGGATCTGGTCTGCAATGATTACATCACAGCAGACCATGGCTGATCCCACCGAAGTTCCAGACTTCGAGCCATCTGTAAAGACAGGCAAGAAGTCCGGGTGCTCAGCACGGTGGCTGGCAAAGAGTTGCCGGTACACACAGTCGGGTGTAAAGACCTTCCCCGTCCGGCACAGGGAAAAATCGCAGGAAGGGGAAACAGCGAGCCAAGGTGGTAGAGGCTCAGCTGTCGACTGTGCAACGCTATCGAGACTGGTGTTGATGTCTCGCAGGTAACCTCGGACACGCAAACCGAAAGGACGAATGGCAGTCGGCCGATTAGTGTAAAGTAGTTCCCACTTTGGACTGAAAACGCAGTCCCAAGTGGGATGGCCAGGCAGGGATCGCAATTTAGTTGCATATTGTAGGGACAACTGCTGACGGCGAAGAGATAAAGATGGTTCGTCGGTCTCAACGTAAAGACTCTGGACCGGTGAGGTGCGGAAGGCTCCCGTGCAAACACGGAGGGCCTAATGATGGAGGGGGTCCAGCACCTTCACCACCGAATCCCGGGCCGAGTCGTACACCTGGGATCCGTAGTCCAGTTTCGATCGGACAAGTGCACGGTACAGGCGGAGCAAAGAACATCGGTCCGCACCCCAAGAGAGGGAGGAGAGGACCTTGACGATGTTCAATGCCCGCGTGCACTTGGACCTGAGATGACGTATGTGAGGTAAAAAGGTCAATTTCCGATCGAATATGAGTCCTAGAAACTTGGTCTCCGCCACAACTGGAATGATGTTACCCCCGAGCCGCAGCTCGGGATCCAGATGAAGATTACGCTTGTGGCAAAAGTGCACACAAGCGGTCTTCTGTGGGGAGAACCGAAACCCGTTTGCCGTCGCCCAAACAGATAGATTGTTCAGGGCAATTTGCAGTTGTCTTTCAATGACCCTCATGCTTGATGAAGAGCAAAAGATGCTAAAGTCATCAACATAGAGGGCATTGCCTACTGATGGAGGAAGTTGTCTAGTTATGGAATTAATCTTGACAGCGAAAAGCGTAACACTCAGAACGCAGCCTTGTGGCACCCCCTGTTCTTGGGGGTACGGCCGCGACAGAGTGTTACCGACACGGACACGAAAAGAGCGTGTCGATAAGAAGTTGGAGATGAAGATCGGCATGTGACCTCTCAAGCCGAAGCTGTGGAGGTCACGAAGAATGCCGAATCTCCAAGATGTGTCGTACGCTTTTTCGATGTCGAAGAAAATTGACACCAGGTGCTCTCTACGTAAAAATGAATTTCTGATAGCCGATTCGAGGCGTATCAGATGGTCAAGAGTTGACCGTTGCCTGCGAAAGCCACACTGGGTGTTGGAAAGAAGGTTGCGATGTTCTAAATACCAGATGAGTCTGGCATTTACCATTCTTTCCAACACCTTGCACACGCAGCTCGTCAATGCGATGGGACGATAATTGGAAGGAATCTTTGGATCTTTGCCTGGCTTGGGAAAGGCCAAGACGATGGCCTCCCGCCAGGAGTCCGGAAACTGCTCATCGAGAAAAATGCGATTGAAGAGATGGAGCAGCCGATCCTTACTCGATGGTGAAAGATGTTGGAGCATGGCATAATGGACATTGTCCGGCCCAACAGCAGAGGCACGAGAAGAGTGCAGAGCAAGGCGAAGCTCCTCCGCTGTGAATGGCCTGTTGTAAGGCTCCAGGCCATTCGAGTGGAAAGACAGCGGAGAGTGCTCCGCCCTGCCCTTCTGGGCCAGAAACTCGGGGGAGTAAGAGGAAGACGAAGAGATGGAAGAGAATGACTCCCCCAAAGTGTCGGCAATTGCTTTGGGATCAGCAATTGCCTGTCCATTGTGCTCCAGGATCGATAACGAGTGGGACGTGTAGTTCCCACTCATCTTCCGGACTTTATCCCACACGATCTTAGAACTAGTCGTGCGGGTGATGGATGACGTATACTTGATCCAAGATTCCTTTTGGCTCTGGCGTCGGACGAAACGTGCTTTCGCCCTGGCGCGTTTGAAATTTTCAAGGTTGGGGGACGTCGGATATCTCCGAAACACCCCCCAAGCCTTGTTCTGAGCCTTACGAGCTGCGGTGCATTCTGGATTCCACCACGGTTTCGGAAAGCGAGGAAACCGTGTAGAAGTTTGAGGAATTGTTGATGCAGCTGCATCTATGATACAGTCCGTTATCTCCGCTACTGCCACATTGATTGGCTCCTGGCTGACAGAGTGGTCGTCGAGCTCAGAGAGCAGCTCGAAACCACCCCAGTCAGCCCGATCGAGCCTCCACCGTGAAACGCGTGAAGGGCTGCAAGGCCCCCCACGGGAGATGGTGCACACCACGGGGAGGTGATCGCTTCCATAAGGGTTGTCCTCGACCTCCCATGTAAAGAGTGGAAGGATCGAGGAGGAGCAGATGGTGAGGTCAATGGCAGTGAGAGTGCGGGTTGGGGAGTGAAAGTAAGTACTGACACCGGTGTTCAACAGGGAGAGAGAAGGATCCAGGAGCCACTGCTCCAGGACCCCACCCCTCCCGTTGGTGTCAGCACTGCCCCAAAGTGGACTGTGTCCGTTGAGGTCCCCCATAATGAGGAAGGGGGACGGCAGCTGCGAGACGAGATCATCAAGGTCTTCCTGGAAGACGATGCTCCCAGGGGGAAGATATACAGAGCAGACAGTCAGCGAGAACCCCACGAAGAGACGGATGGCTACCGCCTCTAAGTTGGTGGTGAGGTTTACGACCTGGAATGGAGAATGGTTGCTCACGAGGATGGCGACACCCCCGCGAGCTGGACCATCTCCATCCCGGTCCCGGCGAACCAGTGAAAAGTGCCGGATCGTGGGATCTGTGACTGGCTGCAAGTATGTCTCCTGCAGGCACACACAGATGGGCTGGTGTGCCTGAAGGAGGGCCTTGATGTCGTCAAGATTCCTCTGGAATCCACGACAATTCCATTGTAGGAGTGTGGCCATCTCAGGACTTAGAAGAGTGGGCGGACGACGAATTCCTATTCAACTTAACCGCCGCAGAGGACGGTTTAGTGAATAGGGGGCGGTCGGTATCCATGTCCTCGGAATCGTCTGAGGGGCATGGATCGGTGACCGCCCTTTGTGGCGCTGTAATTTTCTTTTTTGGCCCCGGTGGGGGCCCCTTCGGTTTTGAAGGTCTTGCTGTCTGAGGACGGGAAGGAGGAGGCCTTCCGGTGGAGGTGGAAGGCTGTGTTGCAGGAATGGAAACCGGGGTTGATGTCGAAGTCGACACCACCCTCGGTCTCGCCTGCGTGAGGAGGTACTTGGCTGCGAGCGAGAAAGACTCAGTAGGTGGTACACTGATGTCAGTCTGCACCGCCACTGAAGTCATTGGAACGATGGGCTTCCCAATGACTGCACTGGCATAGGAAACCTTGCCAGGCGGGGCGGGCGGTGCAGCAAGCTTTCTCGCCTCAGCATAAGAAACGTTGTTTACTACTTTCAAGCGTTGCACCTCCTTTTCCTCCTTCCACTTCGGACAGTCGCGGGAGTACGCCGGATGTTCGCCACTACAGTTCACACAGCATGCCTTTTCTGCTGTGCAGTCAGGATCGAGATGATCCTTACTGCCACAGCGAGCACAGGTGGGCTTGCCCCTGCATGCTGTGCGGGCATGACCGTATATCTGACACTGAAAACAGCGCAGAGGGTTTGGGATATACGGCCGAACCTCACAATGTAAATAACCTGCCTTGATGGAAGTAGGCAGGCGTGGCGTGTTGAATGTAACAATTAACACCCGGGTGGGTGTTAATTTCCCATCACGGCGCGTCGAAACCCGGTGGACCGCTGTTACTCCTTGAGGTGCGAGCTCCGAGAGGATTTCCTCCTCAGTGACTTTGAGGAGGCCCCACTCGGTGATCACACCCCGAGAGGAATTCAAAGTTTTATGGGGAGTGACTTCGACAGCCACCCCACCAATATCTTTTACTTTCAGGAGTAGTTCTGAGTGTTTTGAACAAGCGGTCTCAACTTGTAAGTCACCAGATCGTAGGCGCTTGACGGATTTCGGTTCTCCCGCAAGACCTTTCAAACCTTTATTAACGAAAAAAGGGGACATGTCCCCAAGTACCTGATCACCCGTGGAGTGGATGATCAGGAACTTTGGGAACGAAGACACAGACACAGAAGACGACGGCAGAGATAACTTTGACAATGAGGAAGATGGGGGCTCATGTCGAGCCCTCTTGTTGGCGACGATCGCATTATTTTCTTCACTCTCTCTCATGGTTTGTTTTGTGTGGTTCAGTGCCCGCTGTCCCCACCCTCCACGGAGCCCAACAAGGGGACGCCCAGTCGGGCGCCAGGGCTACGCAGGCACTATACCCACACAGACAGTGAGCCAAGCCCTCACAAATAAATAGAAGGAAAATAAAAAGAGAAATGTGCAGAACAAAAACGTTCTACACAAATAAAACAAAGCGTAAAATAACAAAATTGTGAATGGCCAAACTGGCCTCACAAAGAAAGGATAACTACAAAAGGAAAAGAAGTTGTGAGGAAACTTGTAAACCTGTACCCGGACCGTGGGCAAGGTTACTCACCGCTCTGCACGGTTGACCCTAGCAGGACCTGCCCACCAGCCGATTGCTCCTGGGGGGGCCACCCCAGGAGCTCCCGTTTACCGGAAGCAGAGGCCAAAGCAGTGTATAGCAGAGGCCCCGGAATCCGCTGCCCAGCCCCGCGACAGACAGGCTCCCCAATGGCAAGACGGCCAATGGGGACCACGCCAGTCATGAGCTGAGGAGAGAAGACGGGGACCCCCGAGCAACTACCAGGATCCTCCTTTCCCGGGACACGGGTCTCCGCGCACGGCAAACACGCGGGCGAGCGTTTAGGACCCTGCGAAGGTAACCGAGCCAGCGGGAACCTTCACAGGGTGGTCCCCCTCACCACGTACAGGCGCTCACACCGAGGGGGTGACACCAACGTCGGCTTCGCCTGCGTCAAGAGGTACTTGGCAGCAGGCGAGAAAGATTCAGCTGGTGGAACGCTGATGTCGGTCTGCACCGCCACGGAAGCCATCTGAACGATGGGCTTTCCGGCAACCGCACCGGCATAGGAGACCTTGCCAGGTGGGGCAGGCGGTGCAGCGAGCTTTCTCGCCTCTGGATAGCTGATGTTGTGGAGGGTCTTCAGGCGCTGTACCTCTTTCTCCTCCAGCCACTTCGGACAGTCGCGGGAGTACGCCGGATGCTCACCACGGCAGTTGACACAGCATGCCTTTTCTGCTGTGCAGTCAGGTTCAAGATGATCCTGACTGCCACAACGAGCACAGGTGGGCTTGCCCCGGCATGCGGTGCGGGCATGGCCAAACCTCTGGCATTGGAAACAACGCAGAGGGTTTGGTATAAATGGCCGCACCTCGCACTTTAAGTATCCTGCCTTGATAGAAGTAGGCAGGTGTGGTGAGTTGAAAGTTAGAATGAGTACCCGGCTGGGCTCTAACTTTCCATTACGGCGTGACGAAACCCGGTGGACTGCTATCACTCCCTGGGCTGAAAGCTCCGAGAGGATTTCCTCCTCAGAAACCTTGAGGAGGCCCCACTCGGAGATCACGCCCCGGGAGGAATTGAGCGTCTTGTGTGGAGTGACTTCGACTGCCACTCCACCAATCGCTGTAACCTTTAACAGAAGCTCCGAATGTTTGGAGCTGGTTGGTTGGTTGTTTGGAGTTTTATGGCGCATGAGCTACTAAGGCTATAATGCGCCAGACAAGGTAAAAATATGCTAAAAAACAAATACTCCTCAACCAAAATTAAAAAACAAATGCTCGAAAGGGTAAAAATTAAAACCAACAAGATATATATATAACAGAAATAAAAAGTAAGGTGTAAAACAACAAATGTGTAGATAAATAAATACAGTACAGACAAAGGATAAAACTAGCCCAGGTGTAAATGACCTAGGCAGACGGTGAATAAATTACAAATGATTAAAATTATAATCTGGTAAAATATCCTGTAAACTGTAAAAAGGCAAAAATTGGAGATAAAATGGCACTATCAGATAAAAGATGTCCGAGTGTAAGTGGCTCGGACGTAAAATTGTGAAAATTAAAATACAAACGACGTTCTAGGTTAAAACATGGACATTCAATTAAAATATGTTTGATTGTTAAAATGGTGTCACAAAACTCGCACTTAGGTACGTCGTCCGCCCGAAGAAGAAACGAATGAGTAACATACGAGTGACCTAAGCGGAGCCGAGCAAGTACAACTTCCTCCTTGCGATTCCTGCGGTAACAAGACTGCCATGGTTTGATGAGAGGTTTGATCTCAAAGAGCTTGTTTGTAAGCTGTTCCGACCAAGATCTCTGCCACCGTACCCGGAGCTCGATGGTAAAACGCTGCCGGAAATCCAGATATGGAACCGGCAACGGAGAGTCGGACAGAGGCGTGGCTGACTTGGCAGCAGCATCTGCCAAGTCATTGCCCCTGATACCGACGTGACCGGGCACCCAACAGAAATGGATGGTGGTGGTGGCTGCCAGACGATGTAGCTGCTGGCGGATCTTAGTAAGAACAGGGTGAGGCCGATGCCTCACCGAGATCAAAGCCTGTAGCGAGCTAAGCGAGTCGGTGTAAAGCACACACCGACGATGATGCTTAGTCGCCACGTGGTCCAAGGCGAGGCTGATAGCGTGCAACTCTGCAGTGAAGATGGAACACTGCAGTGGGATCTGGTCTGCAATGATTACATCACAGCAGACCATGGCCGATCCCACTGAAGTGCCGGACTTCGAGCCATCTGTAAAGACAGGCAAGAAGTCCGGGCGCTCAGCACGATGGCTGGCAAAGAGTTGCCGGTACACACAGTCGGGTGTAAAGGCCTTCCCGGTCCTGCACAGGGAAAAATCGCAGGAAGGGGAAACAGCGAGCCAAGGTGGAAGTGGCTCAGCTGTCGACTGTGCAACGCTATCGAGACTGGTGTTGATGTCTCTGAGGTAGCCTCGGACACGCAAACCAAAAGGACGAATGGCAGTCGGCCGATTATTGTAAAGCATTTCCCACTTCGGACTGAAAACGCAGTCCCAAGTGGGATGGCCAGGCAGGGATCGCAATTTAGACGCATATTGTAGGGACAACTGCTGACGGCGAAGAGATAAAGAAGGTTCATCGGTCTCAACGTAAAGACTCTGGACCGGTGAGGTGCGGAAGGCTCCCGTGCAAACACGGAGAGCCTGATGATGGAGGGGGTCCAGCACCTTCACCACCGAATCCCGGGCCGAGTCGTACACCTGGGATCCGTAGTCCAGTTTCGATCGGACAAGTGCACGGTACAGGCGGAGCAAAGAACATCGGTCCGCCCCCCAAGAGAGGGAGGAAAGGACCTTGACGATGTTCAATGCCCGCGTGCACTTGGACCTGAGATGACGTATGTGTGGTAAAAAGGTCAATTTCCGATCGAATATGAGACCGAGAAACTTGGTCTCCGCCACAACTGGAATGATGTTACCCCCGAGCCGCAGCTCGGGATCCAGATGAAGATTACGCTTGTGGCAAAAGTGCACACAAGCGGTCTTCTGTGGGGAGAACCGAAACCCGTTTGCCATCGCCCAAACTGAAAGATTGTTCAGGGCAATTTGCAGTTGTCTTTCAATGACCCTCATGCTGGAAGAAGAGCAAAAGATGCTAAAGTCATCAACATAGAGGGCATTGCCTACGGATGGAGGAAGTTGTCTAGTTATGGAATTAATCTTGACAGCGAAAAGCGTAACACTCAGAACGCAGCCTTGTGGCACCCCCTGTTCTTGGGGGTACGGCCGCGACAGAGTGTTACCGACACGGACACGAAAAGAGCGTGTCGATAAGAAGTTGGAGATGAAGATCGGCATGTGACCTCTCAAGCCGAAGCTGTGGAGGTCACGAAGAATGCCGAATCTCCAAGCCGTGTCGTACGCTTTTTCGATGTCGAAGAAAATTGACACCAGGTGCTCTCTACGTAAAAAAGAATTCCTGATAGCCGATTCAAGGCGTATCAGGTGGTCAAGAGTTGACCGTTGCCTGCGAAAGCCACACTGGGTGTTGGAAAGAAGGTTGTGGTGTTCTAAATACCAGATGAGTCTGGCATTTACCATTCTTTCCAACACCTTGCACACGCAGCTCGTCAATGCGATTGGACGATAATTGGAAGGAATCTTGGGATCTTTGCCTGGCTTGGGGAAGGCCAAGACGATGGCCTCCCGCCAGGAGTCCGGAAACTGCTCCTCGAGAAAAATGCGATTGAAGAGATGGAGCAGCCGATCCTTACTCGATGGTGAAAGATGTTGGAGCATAGCATAATGGACATTGTCCGGCCCAACAGCAGAGGTACGAGAAGAGTGCAGAGCAAGGCGAAGCTCCTCCGCTGTGAATGGCCTGTTGTAAGGCTCCAGGCCATTCGAGTGGAAAGACAGCGGAGAGCGCTCCGCCCTGCCCTTCTGGGCCAGAAACTCGGGGGAGTAAGAGGAAGACGAAGAGATGGAAGAGAAGGACTCCCCCAGAGTGTCGGCAATTGCTTTGGGATCAGCAATTGCCTGTCCATTTTGCTCCAGGATCGATAACGAGTGGGAGGTGTAGTTCCCACTCATCTTCCGGACTTTATCCCACACGACCTTAGAACTAGTCGTGCGGGTGATGGAAGACGTATACTTGATCCAAGATTCCTTCTGGCTCTGGCGTCGGACGAAACGAGCTTTCGCCCTGGCGCGTTTGAAATTTTCAAGGTTGGGGGACGTCGGATATCTCCGAAACACCCCCCAAGCCTTGTTCTGAGCCTTACGAGCTGCGGTGCATTCTGGATTCCACCACGGTTTCGGAAAGCGAGGAAACCGTGTAGAAGTTTGAGGAATCGTTGATGCAGCTGCATCTACGATACAGTCCGTTATCTCCGCTACTGCCACATTGATTGGCTCCTGGCTGACAGAGTGGTCGTCGAGCTCAGAGAGCAGCTCGAAACCACCCCAGTCAGCCCGATCGAGCCTCCACCGTGAGACGCGTGAAGGGCTGCAAGGCCCCCCACGGGAGATGGTGCACACCACGGGGAGGTGATCGCTTCCGTACGGGTTGTCCTCGACCTCCCATGTAAAGAGTGGAAGGATCGAGGAGGAGCAGATGGTGAGATCAATGGCAGTGAAAGTGCGGGTTGGGGAGTGAAAGTAAGTGCTGGCACCGGTGTTCAACAGGGAGAGAGAAGGATCCAGGAGCCACTGCTCCAGGACCCCGCCCCTCCCGTTGGTGTCAGCACTGCCCCAAAGTGGACTGTGTCCGTTGAGGTCCCCCATAATGAGGAAGGGGGACGGCAGCTGCGAGACGAGATCATCAAGGTCTTCCTGGAAGACGATGCTCCCAGGTGGAAGATATACAGAGCAGACAGTCAGCGAGAACCCCACGAAGAGACGGATAGCTACCGCCTCCAAGGTGGTGGTGAGGGATACGACCTGGAATGGAGAATGGTTGCTCACGAGGATGGCGACACCCCCGCGAGCTGGACCATCTCCATCCCGGTCCCGGCGAACCAGTGAAAAGTGCCGGATCGTGGGATCTGTGACTGGCTGCAAGTATGTCTCCTGCAGGCACACACAGATGGGCTGGTGTGCCTGAAGGAGGGCCTTGATGTCGTCAAGATTCCTCTGGAATCCACGACAATTCCATTGTAGGAGTGTGGCCATCTCAGGACTTAGAAGAGTGGGCGGACGACGTGTTTCTATTCAACTTAACCGCCGCAGAGGACGGTTTAGTGAATAGGGGGCGGTCGGTATCCATGTCCTCGGAATCGTCCGAGGGGCATGGATCGGTGACCGCCCTTTGAGGTGCAGTGATTTTCTTTTTGGGCCCCGGCGGGGGCCCCTTAGGTTTCGAAGGTCTTGCTGTCTGAGGACGGGAAGGAGGAGGCCTTCCGGTGGAGGTGGAAGGCTGACCTGCAGGAATGGAAACCGGGGTTGATGTCGAAGTCGACACCACCCTCGGTCTCGCCTGCGTAAGGAGGTATTTCGCAGCTGGCGAGAAAGACTCAGTAGGTGGTACACTGATGTCAGTCTGCACCGCAACCGAAGTCATTGGAACGATGGGCTTTCCAATGACTGCACTGGCATAGGAAACCTTGCCAGGCGGGGCGGGCGGTGCAGCAAGCTTTCTCGCCTCAGCGTACGAGATGTTATTGACGACTTTGAGGCGTTGTACCTCCTTTTCCTCTTTCCACTTCGGACAGTCGCGGGAGTACGCCGGATGTTCGCCACTGCAGTTCACACAGCATGCCTTTTCTGCTGTGCAGTCAGGATCGAGATGATCCTTACTGCCACAGCGAGCACAGGTGGGCTTGCCCCTGCATGCTGTGCGGGCATGACCGTATATCTGACACTGAAAACAGCGCAGAGGATTTGGGATATACGGCCGAACCTCACAATGTAAATAACCTGCCTTGATGTAAGAAGGCAGGCGTGGCGTATTAAATGTCACAATCAACACCCGGGTGGGTGTTAATTTTCCATCACGGCGTGTCGAAACCCGGTGGACCGCTGTTACTCCTTGTGGTGTGAGCTCCGAGAGGATTTCCTCCTCAGTGACTTTGAGGAGGCCCCACTCGGTGATCACACCCCGAGAAGAATTCAAAGTTTTATGGGGAGTGACTTCGACAGCCACCCCACCAATATCTTTTACTTTCAGGAGCAATTCGGAATGTTTCGAACAAGCGGTCTCAACCTGCAAGTCGCCAGATCTTAAGCGCTTGACGGATTTTGGCTCTCCCGCAAGACCTTTCAAACCTTTATTAACGAAAAAAGGGGACATGTCCCCAAGTACCTGATCACCCGTGGAGTGGATGATCAGGAACTTTGGGAACGAAGACACAGACACAGAAGACAACGGCAGAGATAACTTTGACAACGAGGAAGATGGGGGCTCATGTCGAGCCCTCTTGTTGGCGGCGATCGCATTAATTTCATCACTCTCTCTCATGATTTTTTTGTGTGGTTCAGTGCCCGCTGTCCCCACCCTCCACGGAGCCCAACAAGGGGACGCCCAGTCGGGCGCCAGGGCTACGCAGGCACTATACCCACACAGACAGTGAGCCAAGCCCTCACAAAGAAATATAAGGAAAATAAAAAGAGAAATGTGCAGAATAAAACATTCTACACAAATCAAACAAAGCGTAAAATAAGAAAATTGTGACTGGCCAAACTGGCCGCACAAAGAAAGGATAACTACAAAAGGAAAATAATCTGTGAGGAAACTTGTAAACCTGTACCCGGACCGTGGGCAAGGTTACTCACCGCTCTGCACGGTTGACCCTAGCAGGACCTGCCCACCAGCCGATTGCTCCTGGGGGGGCCACCCCAGGAGCTCCCGTTTACCGGAAGCAGAGGCCAAAGCAGTGTATAGCAGAGGCCCCGGAATCCGCTGCCCAGCCCCGCGACGGACAGGCTCCCCAATGGCAAGACGGCCAATGGGGACCACGCCAGTCATGAGCTGAGGAGAGAAGACGGGGACCTCCGAGCAACTACCAGGATCCTCCTTTCCCGGGACACGGGTCTCCGCGCACGGCAAACACGCGGGCGAGCGTTTAGGACCCTGCGAAGGTAACCGAGCCAGCGGGAACCTTCACAGGGTGGTCCCCCTCACCACGTACAGGCGCTCACACCGAGGGGGAATGTTTGGAGCATGCAGTCTCCACCTGCAAGTCACCGGATCTTAGGCGCTTGACAGATTTCGGTTCTCCCGCAAGACCTTGAATACCCTTGTGTATAAAAAAGGGGGACATGTCCCCAAGTACCTGATCACCCGTAGAGTGGATGATCAGGAACTTCGGAGACGGAGACACACACGAAGACGAAGGCAAAGACAGAGAAGTAGGGGGTTCATGGCGAGCCCTCTTCGCGGCATTGTTCGTATTTTTATGAGTTGGAGAACTCATGGTTGTTTTTAAAAAATTCAGTGCCCGTTGTCCCCACCCACCATGGAGTCCAACAAGGGGACGCCCAGTTGGGCGCCAGGGCTGCCCGGGCACCATACCCACACAGCCAGTGAGCCAAGCCCTCACTACAAAACAGAAAGGAAAAGGAAAAGAGAAATGGTGGGAAACTCGTCGGAGTTCCCACAAAATAAAAGAAGCAACAAAGCAATAAAGTGTGAGGCAAGAGCTGGCCTCACAAAAGAAAGAAAACTACAAAATTAGTAAATGTGTGAGGAAACTTGCAAACCTGTACCCGGACCGTGGGCAAGGTTACTCACCGCTCTGCACGGTTGACCCTAGCAGGACCTGCCCACCAGCCGATTGCTCCTGGGGAGGCCACCCCAGGAGCTCCCGTTTACCGGAAGCAGAGGCCAAAGCAGTGTATAACAGAGGCCCCGGAATCCGCTGCCCAGCCCCGCGACGGACAGGCTCCCCAATGGCAAAACGGCCAAAGAGGACCCCACCAGTCATGAGCTGAGGAGAGAAGACGGGGACCCCCGAGCAACTACCAGGATCCTCCTTTCCCGGGACACGGGTCTCCGCGCACGGCAAACACGCGGGCGAGCGTTTAGGACCCTGCGAAGGTAACCGAGCCAGCGGAACCTTCACAGGGTGGTCCCCTCACCACGGACAGGCTCTCGCATCGAGGGGTCACACCCCGAGAGGAATTCAAAGTTTTATGGGGAGTGACTTCGACAGCCACCCCAGCAATTGCTTTAACTTTCAGGAGCAGTTCCGAGTGTTTGGAACAAGCTGTCTCAACTTGTAAGTCACCAGATCGTAGGCACTTAACGGATTTCGGTTCTCCCGCAAGACTTTTCAAACCTTTATTAACGAAAAAAGGGGACAGGTCCCCAAGTACCTGATCACCCGTGGAGTGGATGATCAGAAACTTTGGGAACGAAGACACAGACATTGATGACGACGGCAGAGGTAACTGAGACAACAAGGAAGATGGGGGCTCATGTCGAGCCCTCTTGTTGGCGGCGATCGCATTATTTTCATCATTCTCTCTCATGTTTTTTGTTGTGTGGTTCAGTGCCTGCTGTCACCACCCTCCACGGAGCCCAACAAGGGGACGCCCAGTCGGGCGCCAGGGCTACGCAGGCACTATACCCACACAGTGAGCCAAGCCCTCACAAATAAATATAAGGAAAATAAAAAGAGAAATGTGCAGAACAAAACATTCTACACAAATCAAACAAAGCGTAAAATAATAAAAATTGTGAATGGCCAAACTGGCCTCACAAAGAAAGGATAACTACAAAAGGAAAATAAGTTGTGAGGAAACTTGTAAACCTGTACCCAGACCGTGGGCAAGGTTACTCACCGCTCTGCACAGTTGACCCTAGCAGGACCTGCCCACCAGCCGATTGCTCCTGGGGGGGCCACCCCAGGAGCTCCCGTTTACCGGAAGCAGAGGCCAAAGTAGTGTATAGCAGAGGCCCCAGAATCCGCTGCCCAGCCCCGTGACAGACAGGCTCCCCAATGGCAAGATGGCCAATGGGGACGACGCCAGTCATGAGCTGAGTAGAGAAGACGGGGATCCCCGAGCAACTACCAGGATCCTCCTTTCCCGGGACACGGGTCTCCGCGCACGCCAAATACGCGGGGGAGCGTTTAGGACCCTGTGAAGGTAACCGAGCCAGCGGAACCTTCACAGGGTGGTCCCCCTCACCGTCGGCAAACAATAAAAATTTATTCTTGTACAAGTGCATAATTGAAGAACACGAAAATTGGACTGAGTCACTAAAACTACTAGCTGGTTTACCCGAATATTTTAAAGAAAAAACTCTTTCTGTTAACGTCTGTGTTGTTATTTTTAACGAGGTCTTGAAACGTTCTAACAATGTACTGGAATTAGTTTACATGGACGACTTAATTTCGGTGTTTGTTAGATTCGTTGGACTAATGGCTCTAAGACCAGATGTTTTTAGATTAAAAGATGTTTTTATAAATTTATAATTTATAAGCGAAAAACCTTTTTGCACATTCTCTGCGATTTAATCGCTTCTAAAAGGGGTGAAAAGAAAATGTTGCATTTTGCATTGCTTCAAACACTTTGTTGCATTCGTGAATTTATTACTCCACTACAAGCCTTGGATGGAAATATTCCCATTCAATCTTTTGATCCGGATACAAACGAAGAATTTTATTTTTTGTTACATTTAATGGGCGGCTCGGATCGAATTTTTAAAAATGTGCTCAACAGACAATTGACGGAAAAAACATTTTATTGTACTTCAAAGGAATAACAATGTGCTCGACAGACAATTGACGGGCATTTTATTGTACTTCAAAATATAAAGAATAACAATCTATAGACAGTTTTTTCAACATTCTGCCTAGTGCTCTTTTAAAGTTTTTGCGTGAATATATGGAACTACAGAGAATCAACTTTCTGGCATTTTCATCTTCGTAATTGGCAATCAGCTGAAAACTTTTCTTCACCTGGAGTTGGTTAATGATTAACTCTATGTAAGTATCCAGATTTGGTTCCAATCCAATTTTTGTTGAAGGTTAGATGTAGGTTGCCAATGTAGCAGGTTATCAAGTAATCGGGTATGGCAGATTGCCAGGTATGGATTGTCACGTGCAAAAATGGTTTCCTCTTCTGTTAATATAAAAGAGAACAGTTGAAGTGAATTAGCCAACACTCACCATGGATCGCTGCATACGTTGCAACTATTATTGCAATAAAATCGTTGGCGTAAGAGAAAATATAGAATACGTAAAAAATGTGTTCAAACATTACGCCCTAAAAACCCCGAAAACAGAAATCTGTTATGGAGATTTTGTTCGGCCTAAATTTGATTCACGAGGAGTTGAAGTGTTATTCAGACATACATATAGTTAACCATAACGAGAAGGAAATTCGAAAATTTATTGAAAAACTGAAGAGCGTACAGCCTCGAATTCAACAACGTCCATCGGGAGCACAAATAATGCAGCAAATACGACAGGCACGCCATTTTTCGGAAGCTCGCTCATTGGAAACTCGCCCATCGGAAACATCTTCTCATCCATTGGAAACTCAGTCATCTTCTCGTCCATTGGAAGGTTATTTATCTCCTAAATCAAGTACGTTGGAAGCCCATCACCTCTTTCAAGTACGTCGTCGGAGGCTCATCGGACTATTCAACAGGCCGAGGGAAATCTCCAAATAACTTTTAGAGCGGAAAAATGAAAAAGGGTATGTTTTTAATCTTTTAATTATTTACTTTAAGTCTATGTTCTTTATGGTAATGAGTGGGAAGGCATTTTTAGGAATACATCTAAGCTATAATTTTTTGTACATCATGAATCGAGATTGAAATCGAAAAGCTATCTATAATAACACTCACTGAGTCATGTGTGAGAGTTAGCAATTGTCAAAAAGGCTTTCGACTCTGTTGATAATTACGTCTGGTGTTCGACAAGGGTGCATTTTGTCTCTTTTTCTTTTTGGTTATTGTGTTATATGAAATTCGCTTCGAAGAAAAGATTTTGGCCTTAAATGGATACGAAAATTTCTGATTTAGACAGAGAGAAAACTAAAGTGATGAAAATTGATCGGGCAGGTTGTGATTCAGTTAATCTGAATGGCTGCAGTCTTGAGCAGGTGACACATCTTGAAAAGAAACATATTGGTGATGTGCGGCATGAGATTAACAGACAAATAGGGATTGCTGCCGTGACTTTTAAGAATTTATGGAGAAGAAATAGGCGTATACACCTAAAGATTAAAATTAGACTTAGATGTTTACGCAGTATCTTGGAAACAGCATATTGTGCAAAGAGAGTCTCCGCTGGTTTGGTCATGTTGCCCATATGGATAATTTTATAGATTGGCGAATAGGGTTATGAATGTGCCTAAAGGCCTCAGAAAGAAGGGGAGACCTAGGATGCGGTGTGCAGACAAGGTCAAACAGGACCTTGTTAGAATTGGTGTTCAGTGGCCGGATGCAGCAGATGTAGGTAGCTTAGGACAGATATGCTTGGAGAATTACTGCGTGGTCTGGTTGGACCTCCGTAGCCCATGGGTATTGTGTTGAGTCCTAAGTTATTAAATAGTTTTCAGATTTTCATATGTGAGGATATAAATTTCAGACAATAATCCACTGATATAAATTTCAGACAATAATCCACTAACGTTTTACTGTTCCTAAAATAATCCACTATTTTCTGTTTTTTTAAATGTTAAAAGACCAAATTCTTTACAATATATACCAAACTTTAGCAACATTATAAACAATGGATCCCATATCGAACTTAGAAAACATTCATCTTCTGTTTTTACGATCTAAATAAGAAGTCTCGACATGTCATATAATTATTGCGATAATATTCATCGAATTTCCGTCATACAGAGATATTATTACTATTGTTCTCTCATAATAGTCTTCAATATACTTCTATTTCGAGCGAGTAAATCATAATACAAAAGTGTCATACAAAAGTGTTTATTTACTGTCATTTTTACATCACCGAAACAACTAAATTCATTTTTACATCACCAAAACAACTAAATTATGATTACAATAATTGAACTTTTCGAGATCCAAATATATATAAATCCTTGAGCTGGAGATATAAAAAATCACATCAACTATCGCAAACTTCTGTCGCCACCCTACTCCATTTATGTCTGCATTCTTTCACCTCGATAACATCCTTGAATTTATTATTCATCCTTGAATTGACCAAATTCTGCTATCGCAAACTTCTGTCACCACCCTACTTCATTTATGTCTGCATTCTTTACCCTCCTAAGAGATTAATTATATTAAACATCCTAATATCCTTGAATTTATTAGTTCATCCTTGACAGATTATATTTATTATTCATCCTTGAAACAAATTATACAAATCGACAGTTTTTTTCGATAATTGATATCAGTTGCCATAGCAAAATAATCTTTTTTATTTGCAGGTCATTTAAGAACATTTTGAAGGCCACTTAAACGAGTTCCAAGATCAGAAGGTTACGAAAACATATCTATCATCAGTTGATAATGCAAGTCCTTGAGATATATAAACATATCAACTTAGCTGATAAGGCAAATACTTGAGCAGCTATATAAAAGAGTTCCAACCGAGTCAAGATCAGAAAAGAGTTGAGTCAAACTTGGCAACAGCCATGGATAAAACTTTAGTCAGATCTATATTCAATAGTGAGAACTGTAAATGTTACAGGTTAGTTAATGCCTCTGATAGCAAGTTTTTCAATATGATAGTGATTGGAGAGAGTGAACAAAAGAAAAAGTATTTAATACAACAAGTTTTAAAAAAGACCGGTGGAGTACCAAGATATAATTTCAAAGCTTTTATTAAAACTATAAAAGAATGTAATAGGATATACGGCATCCAATCCCTGGAATGGTGGCTCGTTAACAAAGGGTTTACGACAGGTGTAAAGATCCTTCCAGAAGGTTTCACCATACAAGTGAGTGCTTATTTTGCTCCGATATATTTTTATTACTGCATTGTGGACCAAAAATGCGTGTCAAAGTTTATGACCATAAGTCACCATCCAAACGAACACTTCATGTTCGATGACGAAAAGTCGTGAAATCGTACTTTTATGAACAGCGAATCGAACCTAATCAGACAGCAATGTTAAATGGTCCACAAATATATTTCGTAGTGGTTCCCACGCACTGCATATTTTCGATCAAAGAAGTTGAAATTCCTTCTACACCACTGGATCCACTATCACCAGATCCTTCTACATCACCAGTACCAAACTTGCTAGACTTGCTACCTGATCCTTCGACTGATCATTCGACTGTGCCTAATCTTTCGATGCCAAACTTGTTAGACTTGCATCCTGATCCTTCGACTGCGTCTCCTACAACTGCGTCTACTTCGACTGCACCAGATCCTTCTACATCATCGGATCCTTCGACTGCGTCTCCTTCGACTGCGCCAGATCCTTCTACATCATCGGATCCTACGACTGCGCCTCCTACGATTGCATCTCTTTCGACTGTGCCTGATTCTTCTACATCATCGGATCCTTCGATTGCGCTTCCTACGACTGCGTCTTCTTCGACTTCGCATGAACCTTCTACACTATCACCGGATCCTTCGACTGCGCTTGAACCTTCTACACCATCACTGGATCCTTCGACTGCACCTTCAACTGCGCTTGATCACTGGACCCTTCGACTGCGCTTGAACCTTCTACACCATCACTGGAGCCTTCGACTGCGCTTGAACCTTCTACATCATCATCAGATCCTTCGACTGCGCTTGAACCTTCTACACCATCACTGGATCCTTTGATTCCACTAGACTTGCTGCTTGATCCTTCTACATCATCGGATTCAACTGCGCTTGAACCTTCTACACTATCACCGGATCCTTTGACTGTGCTTGAACCTTCAACACCATCACTGGATCCTTCGACTGGGTCTGATCCTTTGATTCCAAACTTGCTGCCTGATCCTTCGACTGCGTATGATCTTTTGATGCCAAACTTGCTAGATACTGCACCTGATCCTTCTACACTATCATTGGATCCTTCGTCGACTGTGTCTGATCCTTCGACTGTGTCTGATAATTCTTCATTATATAAATTAATTAAGAGAGCTCGGAAAGATCTGGGAAATTTGCAAAAGGGAAAAAAATATCACCATCTCAATATTTTTCTTTTCCATTTACTCCTCTTAGTGACTCATATTTACCTCCCCCCCATCTTCCTTTTCCATATCATCTTTTTGCTAACTCTTATCCTAATCATCTTTCCAACCCTTATTCCACTTCAAACGCTTATCCCACTTCCAATCTACTTTCTACAAGATATACCCTAGATCTTTCCAAAAATTATTCAAGATATCCCCTAGATCTTTCCAAAAAATATTCTTCATCCCTTCCATCTTCACATTCACTCCTTTCATCTCCAAATTCACTCCTTCCATCTTCGCATTCACCCCTTTCATCTCCAAATTCACCCCTTCCATCACCCATTCCATCTCCCCTTCCATCACCCCTTCCATCTCCAGTACCATTCAGTTACGAGTACGAGGGCAGAGATATGAAAGAATTAATTATGAATCTTAATTATGTACCACCAACACCATTTCTCAACTCACCTATGTACAAATCTCTAGAAATCAAATGACAAATATGAATTTTTGGAGACCATCTATTTTACATTTTTGTAGAACGAAACGATGAGTTTGCTAAATCAAAATAATTCTGTAAATCTTTGTAGATGGTTGGTTGGTTGGTTGTTTGGGGTTTATTGGCGCAACAGCAACTGAGGCTATATTGCGCCAAACAAACGATAAAAAGGGATAAAAATCTCAGAACCCACAACCAAAGTTACAAAGAACACGAATGAAATGCCACAAAAACGATATGTAAAACGGAGTAAAAAGAAACAACAAGAGTAGAAGTTAACAATAAAAATGGGTGTATATTACCGATTTAAAACCGCAAACAAGGGTAAAAACTAGAAAATATAGTAAAAATCAGAGACGTGTAAAATAACCAGTAAAACGTAAAAAGTCAAAAACAGGAGTTAAAAACGATTCATCAGATAAAAGATGGCCGAGTGTAAGAGGCTCAGCCATAAAATTGTGGAAAGTAAAATACAATTTACGTTCAAGGTTAAAAGCTGGACACTGAATTAAAATATGTTTAACAGTTAAAAAGGTGTCACAAAACTCGCACTTAGGTACTGCGTCCGCCTTAAGTAGAAAAGAGTGTGCTAAAAACGAGTGACCTAAGCGGAGCCAAGCAAGGACAACTTCCTCCTTACGATTCCTGCGAAAACAAGACTGCCACGGTTTGACAATGGGCTTGATCTCGAAGAGCTTGTTAGCAACCTGTTCAGACCAAGATCTCTGCCACTGTGCCCGCAGCTCGATGGTGAAACGCTGCCGGAAATCCACATATGGAACCGGCAACAGAGAGTCGGACAGGGGCGTGGCTGACTTGGCAGCAGCATCTGCCAAGTCATTGCCCCTGATACCGACGTGACCGGGCACCCAACAGAAATGGATGGTGGTGGTGGCTGCCAGACGATGTAGCTGCTGGCGGATCTTAGTAAGAACAGGGTGAGGCCGATGCCTCACTGAGATCAAAGCCTGTAGCAAGCTAAGCGAGTCGGTGTAAAGCACACACCGACGATGATGCTTAGTCGCCACGTGGTCCAAGGCGAGGCTGATAGCGTGCAACTCTGCAGTGAAGATGGAACACTGCAGTGGGATCTGGTCTGCAATGATTACATCACAGCAGACCATGGCCGATCCCACTGAAGTGCCGGACTTCGAGCCATCTGTAAAGACAGGCAAGAAGTCCGGGTGCTCAGCACGATGGCTGGCAAAGAGTTGCCGGTACACACAGTCGGGTGTAAAGGCCTTCCCCGTCCTGCACAGGGAAAAATCGCAGGAAGGGGAAACAGCGAGCCATAGTGGAAGTGGCTCAGCTGTCGACTGTGCAACGCTATCGAGACTGGTGTTGATGTCTCTGAGGTAGCCTCGGACTCGCAAACCAAATGGATGAATGGCTGGTTGGTTGGTTGGTTGTTTGGAGTTTTATGGCGCATGAGCTACTAGGGCTATAATGCGCCAAACAAGGTAAAAATATGCTAAAAGACAAATACTCCTCAACCAAACTTAAAAAACAAATGCTGGAAAAGGTAAAAAATAAAACCAACAAGATATATATATATAAGAGAAATAAAAAGTAAAGTGTAAAACAACAAATGTGTAGATAAATAAATACAGTACCGACAAAGGATAAAACTGGCCCAGGTGTAAATGACCTAGGTCAGATGGTGAATAAATTACAAATGAATAAAATCATAATCTGGTAAAATATCCAGTATACTGTAAAAAGGCAAAAATTGGAGATAAAATGCTACTATCGGATAAAAGATGTCCGAGTGTAAGTGGCTCGGACGTAAAATTGTGAAAATTAAAATACAAATGACGTTCCAGGTTAAAACAGGGACATTGAATTAAAATATGTTTAATTGTTAAAATGGTGTCACAAAACTCGCACTTAGGTACGTCGTCCGCCCGTAGAAGAAACGAATGAGTAACATACGAGTGACCTAAGCGGAGCCGAGCAAGTACAACTTCCTCCTTGCGATTCCTGCGGTAACAAGACTGCCATGGTTTGATGATAGGTTTGATCTCAAAGAGCTTGTTCGTAAGCTGTTCCGACCAAGATCTCTGCCACTGTGCCCGGAGCTCGGTGGTAAAACGCTGCCAGAAATCCAGATAGGGAACCGGCAACGGAGAGGCGGACAGGGGCGTGGCTGACCTAGCAGCAGAATCTGCCAAATCATTGCCCCTGATTCCGACGTGACCGGGCACCCAACAGAAATGGATGGTGGTGGTGGCTGCCAGACGATGTAGCTGCTGGCGGATCTTAGTAAGAACAGGGTGAGGCCGATGCCTCACCGAGATCAAAGCCTGTAGCGAGCTAAGCGAGTCGGTGTAAAGCACACACCGACGATGATGCTTAGTCGCCACGTGGTCCAAGGCGAGGCTGATAGCGTGCAACTCTGCAGTGAAGATGGAACACTGCAGTGGGATCTGGTCTGCAATGATTACATCACAGCAGACCATGGCCGATCCCACTGAAGTGCCGGACTTCGAGCCATCTGTAAAGACAGGCAAGAAGTCCGGGTGCTCAGCACGATGGCTGGCAAAGAGTTGCCGGTACACACAGTCGGGTGTAAAGGCCTTCCCGGTCCTGCACAGGGAAAAATCGCAGGAAGGGGAAACAGCGAGCCAAGGTGGAAGTGGCTCAGCTGTCGACTGTGCAACGCTATCGAGACTGGTGTTGATGTCTCTGAGGTAGCCTCGGACTCGCAAACCAAAAGGACGAATGGCAGTCGGCCGATTATTGTAAAGCATATCCCACTTCGGACTGAAAACGCAGTCCCAAGTGGGATGGCCAGGCAGGGATCGCAATTTAGAAGCATATTGTAGGGACAACTGCTGACGGCGAAGAGATAAAGACGGTTCGTCGGTCTCAACGTAAAGACTCTGGACCGGTGAGGTGCGGAAGGCTCCCGTGCAAACACGGAGGGCCTGGTGATGGAGAGGGTCCAGCACCTTCACCACCGAATCCCGGGCCGAGTCGTACACCTGGGATCTGTAGTCCAGTTTCGATCGGACAAGCGCACGGTACAGGCGGAGCAAAGATGGTTGGTTGGTTGGTTGTTTGGGGTTTAATGGCGCATCGGCAACAAGGCCATAATGCGCCAAACAAAAGACAATATAAAAGATAAAAGACATAGAACCCCATAACCAAAAGTTAAAATACATTGGCAACATTGTAAAGTGGTAAAATAACAAAAACAAGTGTATATGAACAGAGTAAAACAACTGTAGAAATATGAAATAAAATAAACCCAGGTGTAAGAGACCTGGGGTAAATAATGCATAAACTTAAGGTAAAATCAAATTCGGTTAAAATATCCACAATATTTCAAAAAGGTAAAAACTGAAGATAAAATGCAATGATCAGATAAAAGATGTCCGAGTGTAAGAGGCTTGGACATAAAATTATGGAAATTAAAAATCAGACGTCGTTCAAAGTTAAAAGCGGAGCACGAGATTAAAATATGTTTGATGGTTAAAATGGTGTCACAAAACTCGCACTTAGGCACGTCGTCCGCCCGTAAAAGAAACGAATGAGTAAGAAACGAGTGACCTAAGCGGAGCCGAACAAGTACAACTTCCTCCTTGCGATTCCTGCGATAACAAGACTGCCATGGTTTGATGATAGGTTTGATCTCGAAGAGCTTGTTGGTAAGCTGTTCCGACCAAGATCTCTGCCACTGTGCCCGGAGCTCGGTGGAAAAACGCTGCCGGAAATCCAGATAGGGAACCGGCAACGGAGAGTCGGACAGGGGCGTGGCTGACCTGGCAGCAGAATCTGCCAAATCATTACCCCTGATTCCGACGTGACCGGGCACCCAACAGAAGAGAATCGTGGTGGTGGCTGCCAGACGATGGAGCTGCTGGCGGATCTTGGAGAGAACAGGGTGAGGCCGATGCCTCACTGAGATCAAAGCCTGTAGCGAGCTAAGCGAGTCGGTGTAAAGCACACACCGACGATGACGCTTAGTCGCCACGTGGTCCAAGGCGAGACTGATAGCGTGCAACTCTGCAGTGAAGATGGAACACTGCAGTGGGATCTGGTCTGCAATGATTACATCACAGCAGACCATGGCTGATCCCACCGAAGTGCCGGACTTCGAGCCATCTGTAAAGACAGGCAAGAAGTCCGGGTGCTCAGCACGATGGCTGGCAAAGAGTTGCCGGTACACACAGTCGGGTGTAAAGGCCTTCCCCGTCCTGCACAGGGAAAAATCGCAGGTAGGGGAAACAGCGAGCCATGGTGGAAGTGGCTCAGCTGTCGACTGTGCAACGCTATCGAGACTGGTGTTGATGTCTCTGAGGTAGCCTCGGACTCGCAAACCAAAAGGACGAATGGCAGTCGGCCGATTATTGTAAAGCATTTCCCACTTCGGACTGAAAACGCAGTCCCAAGTGGGATGGCCAGGCAGTGATCGCAATTTAGAAGCATATTGTAGGGACAACTGCTGACGGCGAAGAGATAAAGACGGTTCGTCGGTCTCAACGTAAAGACTCTGGACCGGTGAGGTGCGGAAGGCTCCCGTGCAAACACGGAGAGCCTGATGATGGAGGGGGTCCAGCACCTTCACCACCGAATCCCGGGCCGAGTCGTACACCTGGGATCCGTAGTCCAGTTTCGATCGGACAAGTGCACGGTACAGGCGGAGCAAAGAACATCGGTCTGCCCCCCAAGAAAGGGAGGAGAGGACCTTGACGATGTTCAATGCCCGCGTGCACTTGGACCTGAGATGACGTATGTGTGGTAAAAAGGTCAATTTCCGATCGAATATGAGACCGAGAAACTTGGTCTCCGCCACAACTGGAATGATGTTACCCCCGAGCCGCAGCTCGGGATCCAGATGAAGATTACGCTTGTGGCAAAAGTGCACACAAGCGGTCTTCTGTGGGGAGAACCGAAACCCGTTTGCCGTCGCCCAAACCGAAAGATTGTTCAGGGCAATTTGCAGTTGTCTTTCAATGACCCTCATGCTGGAAGATGAGCAAAAGATGCTAAAGTCATCAACATAGAGGGCATTGCCTACGGATGGAGGAAGTTGTCTAGTTATGGAATTAATCTTGACAGCGAAAAGCGTAACACTCAGAACGCAGCCTTGTGGCACCCCCTGTTCTTGGGGGTACGGCCGCGACAGAGTGTTACCGACACGGACACGAAAAGAGCGTGTCGATAAGAAGTTGGAGATGAAGATCGGCATGTGACCTCTCAAGCCGAAGCTGTGGAGGTCACGAAGAATGCCGAATCTCCAAGCCGTGTCGTACGCTTTTTCGATGTCGAAGAAAATTGACACCAGGTGCTCTCTACGTAAAAAAGAATTCCTGATAGCCGATTCGAGGCGTATCAGGTGGTCAATAGTTGACCGTTGCCTGCGAAAGCCACACTGGGTGTTGGAAAGAAGGTTGTGGTGTTCTAAATACCAGATGAGTCTGGCATTTACCATTCTTTCCAACACCTTGCACACGCAGCTCGTCAATGCGATGGGACGATAATTGGAAGGAATCTTTGGATCTTTGCCTGGCTTGGGGAAGGCCAAGACGATGGCCTCCCGCCAGGAGTCCGGAAACTGCTCCTCGAGAAAAATCCGATTGAAGAGATGGAGCAGCCGATCCTTACTCGATGGTGAGAGATGTTGGAGCATTGCATAATGGACATTGTCCGGCCCTACAGCAGAAGCACGAGAAGAGTGCAGAGCAAGGCGAAGCTCCTCCGCTGTGAATGGCCTGTTGTAAGGCTCCAGGCCATTCGAGTGGAAAGACAGCGGAGAGCGCTCCGCCCTGCCCTTCTGGGCCAGAAACTCGGGGGAGTAAGAGGAAGACGAAGAGATGGAAGAGAATGACTCCCCCAGAGTGTCGGCAATTGCTTTGGGATCAGCAATTGCCTGTCCATTGTGCTCCAGGATCGATAACGAGTGGGACGTGTAGTTCCCACTCGTCTTCCGGACTTTATCCCACACGACCTTAGAACTAGTCGTGCGGGTGATGGAAGACGTATACTTGATCCATGATTCCTTCTGGCTCTGGCGTCGGACGAAACGAGCTTTCGCCCTGGCG
This sequence comes from Ryuthela nishihirai, assembly GCA_038380435.1. Taxonomy (NCBI): domain Eukaryota; kingdom Metazoa; phylum Arthropoda; class Arachnida; order Araneae; family Heptathelidae; genus Ryuthela; species Ryuthela nishihirai. Next base: position 71,549,804 of record JAWZYU010000006.1, read on the forward strand.
CGTTTGAAATTTTCAAGGTTGGGGGACGTCGGATATCTCCGAAACACCCCCCAAGCCTTGTTCTGAGCCTTACGAGCTGCGGTGCATTCTGGATTCCACCACGGTTTCGGAAAGCGAGGAAACCGTGTAGAAGTTTGAGGAATCATTGATGCAGCTGCATCCACGATACAGTCCGTTATCTCCGCTACTGCCACATTGATGGGCTCTTGGCTGACAGAGTGGTCGCCGAGCTCAGAGAGCAGCTCGAAACCACCGCAGTCAGCCCGATCGAGCCTCCACCGTGAGACGCGTGAAGGGCTGCAAGGCCCCCCACGGGAGATGGTGCACACCACGGGGAGGTGATCGCTTCCATACGGGTTGTCCTCGACCTCCCATGTAAAGAGTGGAAGGATCGAGGAGGAGCAGATGGTGAGGTCAATGGCAGTGAAAGTGCGGGTTGGGGAGTGAAAGTACTGACACCAGTGTTCAACAGGGAAAGAGAAGGATCCAGGAGCCACTGCTCCAGGACCCCGCCCCTCCCGTTGGTGTCAGCACTGCCCCAAAGTGGACTGTGTCCGTTGAGGTCCCCCATAATGAGGAAGGGGGACGGCAGCTGCGAGACGAGATCATCAAGGTCTTCCTGGAAGACGATGCTCCCAGGTGGAAGATATACAGAGCAGACAGTCAGTGAGAACCCCACGAAGAGACGGATGGCTACCGCCTCTAAGTTGGTAGTGAGGGGTACGACCTGGAATGGAGAATGGTTGCTCACGAGGATGGCGACACCCCCGCGAGCTGGACCATCTCCATCCCGGTCCCGGCGAACTAGTGAAAAGTGCCGGATCGTGGGATCTGTGACTGGCTGCAAGTATGTCTCCTGCAGGCACACACAGATGGGCTGGTGTGCCTGAAGGAGGGCCTTGATGTCGTCAAGATTCCTCTGGAATCCACGACAATTCCATTGTAGGAGTGTGGCCATCTCAGGACTTGGAAGAGTGGGCGGACGACGAATTCCTATTCAACTTCACCGCCGCAGAGGACGGTTTAGTGAATAGGGGGCGGTCGGTATCCATGTCCTCGGAATCGTCCGAGGGGCATGGATCGGTGACCGCCCTTTGAGGTGCAGTGATTTTCTTTTTGGGCCCCGGTGGGGGCCCCTTTGGTTTTGAAGGTCTTGCTGTCTGAGGACGGGGAGGAGGGGGCCTTCCGGTGGAGGTGGAAGGCTGAGCAGCAGGAATGGAAACCGGGGTTGATGTCGAAGTCGACACCACCCTCGGTATCGCCTGCGTGAGGAGGTACTTCGCAGCTGGCGAGAAAGACTCAGTAGGTGGTACACTGATGTCAGTCTGCACCGCAACTGAAGTCATTGGAACGATGGGCTTTCCAATGACTGCACTGGCATAGGAAACCTTGCCAGATGGGGCGGGCGGTGCAGCCAGCTTTCTCGCTTCAGCATACGAGATGTTGTTCACGACTTTGAGGCGTTGTACCTCCTTTTCCTCCTTCCACTTCGGACAGTCACGGGAGTACGCCGGATGTTCGCCACTACAGTTCACACAGCATGCCTTTTCTGCTGTGCAGTCAGGATCGAGATGATCCTTACTGCCACAGCGAGCACAGGTGGGCTTGCCCCTGCATGCTGTGCGGGCATGACCGTATATCTGACACTGAAAGCAGCGCAGAGGGTTTGGGATATACGGCCGAACCTCACAATGTAAGTAACCTGCCTTGATGGAAGAAGGCAGGCGTGGCGTGTTAAATGTCACAATCAACACCCTGGTGGGTGTCAATTTCCCATCACGGCGTGTCGAAACCCGGTGGACCGCTGTTACTCCTTGAGATGCGAGCTCCGAGAGGATCTCCTCCTCAGTGACTTTGAGGAGGCCCCACTCGGTGATCACACCCCGAGAGGAATTCAAAGTTTTATGGGGAGTGACTTCGACAGCCACCCCACCAATATCTTTTACTTTCAGGAGCAGTTCGGAGTGTTTTGAACAAGCGGTCTCAACCTGCAAGTCGCCAGATCGTAAGCGCTTGACAGATTTCGGCTCTCCCGCAAGACCTTTTAAACCTTTGTTGACGAAAAAAGGGGACATGTCCCCAAGCACCTGATCACCCGTGGAGTGGATGATCAGGAACTTTGGGAACGAAGACACAGACACAGAAGACAACGGCAGAGATAACTTTGACAACGAGGAAGATGGGGGCTCATGTCGAGCCCTCTTGTTGGCGGCGATCGCATTATTTTCATCACTCTCTCTCATGGTTTTTTTAGTGTGGTTCAGTGCCCGCTGTCCCCACCCTCCACGGAGCCCAACAAGGGGACGCCCAGTCGGGCGCCAGGGCTACGCAGGCACTATACCCACACAGACAGTGAGCCAAGCCCTCACAAATAAATACAAGGAAAATAAAAAGAGAAATGTGCAGAACAAAAACGTTCTACACAAAAGAAACAAGGCTTAAAATAACAAAATTGTGAATGGCCAACCTGGCCTCACAAAGATAACGACAAAAGGAAAATAAGTTGTGAGGAAACTTGTAAACCTGTACCCGGACCGTGGGCAAGGTTACTCACCGCTCTGCACGGTTGACCCTAGCAGGACCTGCCCACCAGCCGATTGCTCCTGGGGGGGCCACCCCAGGAGCTCCCGTTTACCGGAAGCAGAGGCCAAAGCAGTGTATAGCAGAGGCCCCGGAATCCGCTGCCCAGCCCCGCGACAGACAGGCTCCCCAATGGCAAGACGGCCAATGGGGACCACGCCAGTCATGAGCTGAGGAGAGAAGACGGGGACCCCCGAGCAACTACCAGGATCCTCCTTTCCCGGGACACGGGTCTCCGCGCACGGCAAACACGCGGGCGAGCGTTTAGGACCCTGCGAAGGTAACCGAGCCAGCGGGAACCTTCACAGGGTGGTCCCCCTCACCACGTACAGGCGCTCACACCGAGGGGGAGCTAAGAACTTTGAGGAAATATTGTTAACATTGGAAATCTTGTCCAGTACCGTAGATGGATGGAGTCAAGCATTGGATATTATTGTCAGAAATATCTATATCGTTATTGACAATATTCTTGTGCAAAAAACAATTGACGTGAAAACCACAAAAACTGAAAGACCTGTTAACGGCAATCTTTAACAGAATCGTTGAAAATGCTCCTTACATCATACGCTATCATTGGACTGCTGGGGTTTTTAGACTTAAAACCTGAAATATTGCAAATTAATACGATTATGAACGAAAAGTTTTTTGGTCGCACGAAGAATATTATGGTATGTTACATCTTTTTTGTAGATTATATTCGAATTCGGAATCTATAAACTCTTTGAAGAAGGCTATATTTACCACAATTCATAAAATTAAAAATTTAATTATCGAACGTATAGATGCAAGAGATAAACAAATTAATACGGCCATGCATCTACTTCGGAATTGTGACTTTTGTGATAACCATTGTGAAAACTGTGTCGATAAATTTTGTTATGATGACTTATATTCTATTCTGATTCATTGCGGAGCATATCCATTCGCATTGAATAACGAAAGAGAAACGGCATTACCGAAGGATAAAATCCACCTTTTTTATAAATAAACTAGTGGAATGTAAATTTGGAATACATGTAAATAAAAATTATTTTTATTGTTTTTACTTGTTTTACTTATTTTTACAAAGTTTTGTTTGTAAAATATATTGAAAAAAATTATTGAACTGTACCTTGGCAAACAACTGATTTCAAACTGGCATGTGAACGGCAGCAAAGATCAAACGTCAGTCACACAGGAGGAGGCGACGCGCAGCACAGATCCAAGCCCGATCATTTGCTGATCATTTGCTCAGTGTGCCGCGCATCGGCACCTCCCCAGCTGGCCGGAGACGAGTGGCGTCAGTCACGTCAGCCTTCTCCGCCGACTGAGAGGCAAATTGGATTAGAAAAAATCGCGGCTTGTTCGTATTAACGAGCGAGCGCGAGTCAACTAAGCAAGAAATAATTTTTGTATGAAGCCAGCACTAAAAAATCACAGTCACATGACACTCGGGCACGGTCAATATATGCGACCCGTTTCGATTGACACGGTACTGACTGAGACGTACGTAGAAAGGAAATCTCAGTCAGTACCGTGTAAATCGAAACTGGTTGCATTTTTTGACCGTGGAAAGAATGTGTGAGGGATAGGTGTAGTTAGTTTCAGATTTTAATTTCCAAACAGAGTGAAATAGTGAAACCTATGCTGTTGTGAAATATTTATTTCCAAGCCACCATTTTCCACACCCGGACTGAATTGCACTTCTGCTTTTTATGTTCTCTATGAATAATTTCAAAATATATATTGGAGGTGTTTTAGTTAGAAAAATAGAGGTGAATTTTTTACTGTCTTGACAGTGAAAAGCGTAACACTCAGAACGCAGCCTTGTGACACCCCCTGTTCTTGGGGGTATGTCCGCGAGAGTGTTATCAACATGGACACGAAAAGAACGTGTCGATAAGAACTTGAAGATGGAGATTGGCATGTGACCTGTCAAGCCAAAGCTGTGGAGGTCACGAAGAATGCCGAATCTCCAAGCCGTGTCGTACGCTTTTTCGATGTCGAAGAAAATTGACACCAAGTGCTCTCTTCGTAAAAAGGAATTTCTGACAGCCGATTAAAGGCGTATCAAATGGTCAAGAGTTGACCATTGCCTGCGAAAGCCACACTGGGTGTTGGAAAGAAGGTTGTGATGTTCTAAATACCAGACGAGTCTGGCATTTACCATTCTTTCCAACACCTTGAACACGCAGCTCGTCAACGCGATGGGACAATAATTGGAAGGAATCTTGGGATCTTTGCCTGGCTTGGGGAAGGCCAAGACGATGGCCTCCCGCCAGGAGTCCGGAAATTGCTCCTCGAGAAAAATGCAATTGAAGAGATGGAGCAGCCGACCCTTACTCGATGGTGAAAGATGTTGGAGCATGGCATAATGGACATTGTCCGGCCCTACAGCAGAGGCACGAGAAGAGTGCAGAGCAAGGCGCAGCTCCTCCGCTGTGAATGGCCTGTTGTAAGGCTCCAGGCCATTCGAGTGGAAAGACAGCGGAGAGCGCTCCGCCCTGCCCTTCTGGGCCAGAAACTTGGGGGAGTAAGAGGAAGACGAAGAGATGGAAGAGAATGACTCCCCCAGAGTAATATTTACAGTTGACTAAATATTTGGTTAATATTTCACTAAATATTTAGTTTTAATATTTACAGTTGACTAAATATTTAGTCAATATTTAGTTGACAAATTAACCATACAGTTGGTAAATATACAATTATAACAGTAGAAAGGAAATTGTCTGCTAGATAGCGTGGTTCCATGTACAGTTAATATTTACAAATTTTATAGTTGGTGACAATTATAGTAATGTGAACAGTTAGAAGGACAATTGTTTGCTGGATGGCGCAGTGTGGGAGGGGGCACGTTGTTGTCTTTCAACAGCTTTCTAACCCCCCCCCCTCTAAGCTTTAGAAGTGATTAATTACTTTATTGGTTAACACATTTGGCTATTAAGGGTTTCGAATAAGACGTGGATGTTGAGGTGTCACAGATTTTTAGGCTCTTGCCAGACTTCTGTGACAAGCTTTGAATGGGGAGTATTGACTGTAGTCCCGTAACACTGGGAAGAAATGGGTTAATTGACGAAGGGTTGGTTTGTTGGTTGTTTGGGGTTTATTGGCGCAACAGCAACTTTGACGAAGGGTAAAGTGTCTTGGGTGTTTTTAGGAGCTTTTGGACATTTGATTAAATGGGAACAACTGTTAAAGTTAAATTATATTTTTTAACAATATCTGTTAAAAATTTAGAATTAATATTACAATTGCATAATCGTAAGTTTTTGATAGTTAAAGGTAATGATAACATTCTCAATTGACAGAATGGCATGTATAATTTTAAAATATACAAGTCTTTAGTTATATTAAGTAATTGATGAATGCTATGTTCAGTTTCCCCGGCATTGGTTTCATCGAATACTGCATATTTTAAGTTTTTAATTGCAAAAAAATTTTTTACTTGATCCATGAAAATAAAAATATTTTAAAGATAATGATTCCAATTGGGGACATTGCTCTAGTAAGTCGCATAATGTGTTAATATGTAGGTGTAGCTTTGTAGTTCCATATAAAGTAATATTTTTCAGGTTCTGATAAGAATAAAAAGTATAAAAGCTCTTTGAACTATTTAAATCGGGGATACACAAATGTATTCTTTCCAAATTTGGAGTCAATTGAGTATAATCATTGATTACATGGTTAAAATATAGTTCTTTTAAATTAGGACAAAATTTTAATACTTGGGGCAATGTTGATTGAACTGAATTAAATTTCAAGTGTTTTAATGCAAGGGTTTTACCCGCTTTAATTATTACGTCACTAAATTCAATATTCATACTTTTGCAGGACCAATTTTCACAATGAACATATTGTAACTCAGTTAAATTTGACAATATGTATATTAACCCCCTTGTAGTAATATCGGTCTGTGTTATGTCTAAATATGTTAACGTTTAAGGAAAAAAATCTTACACTATTATCTGTGATTAAAGTCCAATTTACTATTAATTCTTTTAAATTCGAACAATTCATGTTCATCAAGAGAGAGTCATTAAAATTAGAATATCCTATATTTAAATGAACAATACTATAATTATATATGCTTCTATCTTGAAAGGTCCAACATTCTAATTTCAAAGATTTTAATCCCCGTAAGAAAAATTGAAATCTTTAGAATTAACTTTTTAGAAACTACATAAGAAAACTAGAAATTACATAAGGTCACTTTCTAGACATAAGAAAATTGAAATTCATAGGGATAGCTCAGTCGGTAATGCATTAGGCTCGTAATCTACGGCTCTTAGGTTCGAGTCTTAGCTGGGTTTGGGTCTCATCTTGCCCACATTCAGTAGGGGGGGGCACTAATGAGTAGTTGGTTGTTTAGTTGGTTGGTTGTTTAGGGTTTTATGGCGCATCTAGGGCTATAATGCGCCAAACAAAAGTCCAAAAAGTAAAAAGATAAAAATCGTGAAACCCTGAACCAATATGTTAAATTGGTTGGTTGGTTGGTTGGTTGGTTGGGGTTTATTGGCGCATTAGCAACTAAGGCTATAATGCGCCAAACATATGTCCAAAAGGTAAAAGTATAAAAATCATGTTACGCCTTAACCAAAGTTAAAAATAAACGACAAAGAACATGTAGAGCAACAAGGAACAAATGTAAAAATATGTTTAAATGAATAAAATTAGAAAAATAACCCAGCTGTAAGCAGACTGGGTTAAAAATATAGAGAGAGTAAAACTATAAGCCATTAAAATATCCAGTTAATTTTAAAAATTGAAATACAGAGTTAAAACAACAATGATCTGATAAAAGATGTCCGAGTGTAAGGGGCTCGGACGTAAAATTGTGAAAGTTAAAAAACATACGACGTTCTATGTGAAAACATTGACATGATATTAAAATGTGTTTGATTGTTAAAGTGGTGTCACAAAACTCGCACTTAGGTACATCGTCCGCCCGTAGAAGAAACGAATGAGTAATATACGAGTGACCTAAGCGGAGCCGAGCAAGAACAACTTCCTCCTTGCGATTCCTGTGGTAACAAGACTGCCATGGTTTGATGATTGGTTTGATCTCAAAAAGCTTCTTTGTAAGCTGTTCCGACAAGATCTCTTGCCACTGTGCCCGGAGCTCGGTGGTAAAACGCTGCCGGAAATCCAGATATGGAACCGGCAACGGAGAGTCGGACAGGGGCGGGGCTGACCTGGCAGCAGAATCTGCCAGATCATTACCCCTGATTCCGACGTGACCGGGCACCCAACAGAAATGGATTGTGGTGGTGGCTGCCAGACGATGTAGCTGCTGGCGGATCTTAGTAAGAACATGGTGAGGCCGATGCCTCACCGAGATCAAAGCCTGTAGCGAGCTAAGCGAGTCGGTGTAAAGCACACACCGACGATGATGCTTAGTCGCCACGTGGTCCAAGGCGAGGCTGATAGCGTGCAACTCTGCGGTGAAGATGGAACACTGCAGTGGGATCTGGTCTGCAATGATTACATCACAGCAGACCATGGCCGATCCCACTGAAGTGCCGGACTTCGAGCCATCTGTAAAGACAGGCAAGAAGTCCGGGTGCTCAGCACGATGGCTGGCAAAGAGTTGCCGGTACACACAGTCGGGTGTAAAGGCCTTCCCCGTCCTGCACAGGGAAAAATCGCAGGAAGGGGAAACAGCGAGCCAAGGTGGAAGTGGCTCAGCTGTCGACTGTGCAACGCTATCGAGACTGGTGTTGATGTCTCTGAGGTAGCCTCGCACACGCAAACCAAAAGGACGAATGGCAGTCGGCCGATTATTGTAAAGCATTTCCCACTTCGGACTGAAAACGCAGTCCCAAGTGTGATGGCCAGGCAGGGATCGCAATTTAGACGCATATTGTAGGGACAACTGCTGACGGCGAAGAGATAAAGAAGGTTCGTCGGTCTCAACGTAAAGACTCTGGACCGGTGAGGTGCGGAAGGCTCCCGTGCAGACACGGAGGGCCTGATGATGGAGGGGGTCCAGCACCTTCACCACCGAATCCCGGGCCGAGTCGTACACCTGGGATCTGTAGTCCAGTTTCGATCGGACAAGCGCACGGTACAGACGGAGCAAGGAACATCGGTCCGCCCCCCAAGAGAGGGAGGAGAGGTCCTTGACGATGTTCAATGCCCGCGTGCACTTGGACCTGAGATGACGTATGTGAGGTAAAAAGGTAAATTTCCGATCGAATATGAGACCGAGAAACTTGGTCTCCGCCACAACTGGAATGATGTTACCCCCGAGCCGCAGCTCGGGATCCAGGTGAAGATTACGCTTGTGGCAAAAGTGCACACAAGCGGTCTTCTGTGGGGAGAACCGAAACCCGTTTGCCGTCGCCCAAACCGAAAGATTGTTCAGGGCAATTTGCAGTTGTCTTTCAATGACCCTCATGCTGGAAGATGAGCAAAAGATGCTAAAGTCATCAACATAGAGGGCATTGCCTACTGATGGAGGAAGTTGTCTAGTTATAGAATTAATCTTGACAGCGAAAAGCGTAACACTCAGAACGCAGCCTTGTGGCACCCCCTGTTCTTGGGGGTACGGCCGCGACAGAGTGTTACCGACACGGACACGAAGAGAGCGTGTCGATAAGAAGTTGGAGATGAAGATCGCCATGTGACCTCTCAAGCCGAAGCTGTGGAGGTCACGAAGAATGCCGAATCTCCAAGCCGTGTCGTACGCTTTTTCGATGTCGAAGAAAATTGACACCAGGTGCTCTCTACGTAAAAAAGAATTTCTGATAGCCGATTCGAGGCGTATCAGATGGTCAAGAGTTGACCGTTGCCTGCGAAAGCCACACTGGGTGTTGGAAAGAAGGTTGTGATGTTCTAAATACCAGACGAGTCTGGCATTTACCATTCTTTCCAACACCTTGCACACGCAGGTCGTCAATGCGATGGGACGATAATTAGAAGGAATCTTGGGATCTTTGCCTGGCTTGGGGAAGGCCAAGACGATGGCCTCCCGCCAGGAGTCCGGAAACTGCTCCTCGAGAAAAATGCGATTGAAGAGATGGAGCAGCCGATCCTTACTCGATGGTGAAAGATGTTGGAGCATGGCATAATGGACATTGTCCGGCCCTACAGCAGAGGCACGAGAAGAGTGCAGAGCAAGGCGAAGCTCCTCCGCTGTGAATGGCCTGTTGTAAGGCTCCAGGCCATTCGAGTGGAAAGACAGCGGAGAGCGTTCCGCCCTGCCCTTCTGGGCCAGAAACTCGGGGGAGTAAGAGGAAGACGAAGAGATGGAAGAGAAGGACTCCCCCAGAGTGTCGGCAATTGCTTTGGGATCAGCAATTGCCTGTCCATTGTGCTCCAGGATCGATAACGAGTGGGACGTGTAGTTCCCACTCATCTTCCGGACTTTATCCCACACGACCTTGGAACTATTCGTGCGGGTTATGGATGACGTATACTTGATCCAAGATTCCTTCTGGCTCTGGCGTCGGACGAAACGAGCTTTCGCCCTGGCGCGTTTGAAGTTCTCGAGGTTGGGGGTTGTCGGATATCTCCGAAACACCCCCCAAGCCTTGTTCTGAGCCTTACGAGCTGCGGTGCAATCTGGATTCCACCACGGTTTCGGAAAGCAAGGAAACCGTGTAGAAGTTTGAGGAATTGTTGATGCAGCTGCATCTACGATACAGTCCGTTATCTCCGCTACTGCCACATTGATTGGCTCCTGGCTGACGGAGTGGTCGTCGAGCTCAGAGAGCAGCTCGAAACCACCCCAGTCAGCCCGATCGAGCCTCCACCATGAGACGCGTGAAGGGCTGCAAGGCCCCCCACGGGAGATGGTGCACACCACGGGGAGGTGATCGCTTCCGTACAGGTTGTCCTCGACCTCCCATGTAAAGAGTGGAAGGATCGAGGAGGAGCAGATGGTGAGGTCAATGGCAGTGAAAGTGCGGGTTGGGGAGTGAAAGTAAGTACTGACACCGGTGTTCAACAGGGAGAGAGAAGGATCCAGGAGCCACTGCTCCAGGACCCCACCCCTCCCGTTGGTGTCAGCACTGCCCCAAAGTGGACTGTGTCCGTTGAGGTCCCCCATAATGAGGAAGGGGGACGGCAGCTGCGAGACGAGATCATCAAGGTCTTCCTGGAAGACGATGCTCCCAGGTGGAAGATATACAGAGCAGACAGTCAGCGAGAACCCCACGAAGAGACGGATGGCTACCGCCTCTAAGTTGATGGTGAGTGGTACGACCTGGAATGGAGAATGGTTGCTTACGAGGATGGCGACACCCCCGCGAGCTGGACCATCTCCATCCCGGTCCCGGCGAACTAGTGAAAAGTGCCGGATCGTGGGATCTGTGACTGGCTGCAAGTATGTCTCCTGCAGGCACACACAGATGGGCTGGTGTGCCTGAAGGAGGGCCTTGATGTCGTCTAGATTCCTCTGGAATCCACGACAATTCCATTGTAGGAGTGTGGCCATCTCAGGACTTAGAAGAGTGGGCGGACGACGAATTTCTATTCAGCTTAACCGCCGCGGAGGACGGTTTACTGAATAGGGGGCGGTCGGTATCCATGTCCTCGGAATCGTCCGAGGGGCATGGATCGGTGACCGCCCTTTGTGGTGCAGTGATTTTCTTTTTGGGCCCCGGTGGGGGCCCCTTAGGTTTTGAAGGTCTTGCTGTCTGAGGACGGGGAGGAGGAGGCCTTCCGGTGGAGGTGGAAGGCTGAACTGCAGGAATGGAAACCGGGGTTGATGTCGAAGTCGACACCACCCTCGGTCTCGCCTGCGTGAGGTACTTCACAGCTGGCGAGAAAGACTCAGTAGGTGGTACACTGATGTCTGTCTGCACCGCAACCGAAGTCATTGGAACGATGGGCTTTCCAATGACGGCACTGGCATAGGAAACCTTGCCAGGTGGGGCGGGCGGTGCAGCAAGCTTTCTCGCCTCAGCATACGAGATGTTATTGACGACTTTGAGGCGTTGTACCTCCTTTTCCTCCTTCCACTTCGGACAGTCGCGGGAGTACGCCGGATGTTCGCCACTACAGTTCACACAGCATGCCTTTTCTGCTGTGCAGTCAGGATCGAGATGATCCTTACTGCCACAGCGAGCACAGGTGGGCTTGCCCCTGCATGCTGTGCGGGCATGACCGTATATCTGACACTGAAAACAGCGCAGAGGGTTTGGGATATACGGCCGAACCTAACAATGTAAATAACCTGCCTTGATGTAAGAAGGCAGGCGTGGCGTATTGAATGTCACAATCAACACCCGGGTGGGTGTTAATTTCCCATCACGGCGTGTCGAAACCCGGTGGACCGCTGTTACTCCTTGAGGTGTGAGCTCCGAGAGGATTTCTTCCTCAGTGACTTTGAGGAGGCCCCACTCGGTGATCACACCCAGAGAGGAATTCAAAGTTTTATGGGGAGTGACTTCGACAGCCACCCCACCAATTTCTTTGACTTTCAGGAGCAGTTCAGAATGTTTCGAACAAGCGGTCTCAACCTGCAAGTCGCCAGATCTTAAGCGCTTGACGGATTTCGACTCTCCCGCGAGACCTTTCAAACCTTTATTGACAAAAAATGGGGACATGTCCCCAAGTACCTGATCACCCGTGGAGTGGATGATCAGGAACTTTGGGAACAAAGACACAGACACAGAAGAAGACGGCAGTGATAACGTAGACGAAGAAGACGGGGGTTCATGTCGAGTCCTCTTGTTGGCAGTGATCGCATTTTCCTCACTCTCTCTCATGTTTATTTTAGTGTGGTTCAGTGCCCGCTGTCCCCACCCTCCACGGAGCCCAACAAGGGGACGCCCAGTCGGGCGCCAGGGCTACGCAGGCACTATACCCACACAGACAGTGAGCCAAGCCCTCACAAAGAAATATAAGGAAAATAAAAAGAGAAACGTGCAGAACAAAACATTCTACACAAATCAAACAAAGCGTAAAAGAATAAAATTATCAATGGCCAAACTGGCCTCACAAAGAAAGGATAACTACAAAAGGAAAACAATTTGTGAGGAAACTTATAAACCTGTACCCGGACCGTGGGCAAGGTTACTCACCGCTCTGCACGGTTGACCCTAGCAGGACCTGCCCACCAGCCGATTGCTCCTGGGGGGGCCACCCCAGGAGCTCCCGTTTACCGGAAGCAGAGGCCAAAGCAGTGTATAGCAGAGGCCCCGGAATCCGCTGCCCAGCCCCGCGACGGATAGGCTCCCCAATGGCAAAACGGCCAAAGGGGACCCCACCAGTCATGAGCTGAGGAGAGAAGACGGGAACCCCCGAGCAACTACCAGGATCCTCCTTTCCCGGGACACGGGTCTCCGCGCACGGCAAACACGCGGGTGAGCGTTTAGGACCCTGCGAAGGTAACCGAGCCAGCGGAACCTTCACAGGGTGGTCCCCCTCACCACGTACAGGCGCTCACACCGAGGGGGCACTTGAATGATCTATGACCCACTGTTCCAAATATTTATCATAAAATGCATAGAAATATTCAAGAACTTTTACGGTTTCACTGGTATTTTTAGCCAATTGTTCTACAAAAAGAAATATAGCAGAAATCTTACTCCAATTAATGCCACCTTCAACAATTATCTCGTTTGTTACACGCTTGAAAAATTCTTCCAAATCATCCCTTTTCTCTTTAAGGTAAGCGTCACAAACTTGGGTAATAACGTGAGTTTCTTCGTTCTTTTGAAGAAAAATTTCCAATCGTTCAATATCTCGTATTATTTCAAGACAGAGCTTATATTCTTTATAGGTCAATGCAGATCTCTGATCTCTTCCAGTTAATCTATAATGATAAATATATTCAACCACTTTTGACATTTGGAAATGCAGTCAGTTATTCCTTTATATAGACCCAAACGGCAACGAGTCATTGAGTTTTTGCATATCATTTCCACGTGTGTTCTTAGAATTTTATTTTTAAAAACGGTAATGAGTCATTGAGTTTTTGCATTTCCTTGTTGCATATTTTCACATGTTCTTAGAATTTTGCTTAAATTTTACTATATAAGCAGCAACTATTTGACTTGCTGCTTATGTTCTGCTGAAACTTACAATGTGTAGAATTATTGTAGACCCGGTAACCTCGGTGGAGAATAGTGAATTGATACCGGGGTCTGACGAGGACGATTTTTTTGACGAGGATGATTTTTCAGAGCCAGAAATATGGGAAATTCCATATTTCCCCTCCCACCCCCGTTGGTGGCTACCTCATCCCCTCCCATTTAATAAAATTTGGCTTGAAGATGTGAAAATCGCAATAGAAAAAATTTTTAATAGTAATTTAACTTTACTAAATTTAAATCAATTAAATGAAGAAATAGATCGAGTTTTTATACAACTCGAAGAAAATATTCCCCAATTAAATATAGAAGATAAATTAAATTTGGCCTATTTAAATATTTCATATAAATTAATAACCATTGAGACTGGTTGATTCTCCAGTGAGAGGGGTTTACCATCAGCTGTGCTTTTAGCCATGTATCTCCATCGTGATAGCCATACCTTCAGCCATGTATCTTCATCGTGATGATTCTCCATGGGAGGAGTTTGCCTTCAGCCATGTATCTTCATCGTCTGTGCCTTCAGCCATGTATCTTCATCGTCTGTGCCTTCAGCCATGTGTATTTAAAAAATAAATATCAAATTGTGTTTTAATTATTTTTCATATAGTCAATTGATGTTTAAGAAAGAGAAAATTTAAAATGGTTAGATATGCAAAATTTAAGTTAGAAAACATTACTGATATGAGACGAGAGGTTGAGCATTTAAAAACGCACGTTTTAAAGAATTTTATTTTTAATCTAAGAACACACTTCAACGAGAGGGAAGATTAAATCCATTAATACATCCATTAATGCGTAGTTTATTAAATCTTAACTTGGGCCTAAAGAGAATTAAATTGAATTTGTTAAGATTTTCAGTGATAAATGAAACCGATGAAGCTGAAGCAATCGTAATATCTGACGATGAGGGAAATGAGATATCTGATGTATCTTCCGATGAAGAAATATCTGATGACGAAATTGGTATAAGTGACCACGAAGACACTGATGATGATGAAATTGAACGTTTTATCATGAATAGAGATTGCATCCAAGATCAGAATGTATCCACTACTTTTCGTTTAGGGTATTAGATTCTCTTAAAGCCATTTTTTAACAACGAACACAGAGTTTTAAGGATAGATGGTCTACTCAATAACTAAATTAGCAGCAGCTAAACATATGGTGTGCCTTTTGTAAACATCCGGGAACACGCTCTCTTCTTATCGAACTGAGAGGAGGGGTCGTCTCAAAGATTGATAGTTTTAAGGATGGATGGTCTACTCAAACTCCAATTAGCAGCAGCTGAATTTTTTAAAGATGGAGATAGGGTTAAATGTGCCTTTTGTTGGAGTGTACTTAGCCATGTGATCCGTGGACACACTGTCTCTTCTTATCGAGGTATCCTAATGGATCCTTTTAAAAATTATCCTAAGTTATTTATTGGATTGTGCTCCCTTTAAGCACTTGGTAAACGATTGCTTGTAAACTGCTTCGAGCGTTAGTTTAAAAGACGCTTCACTCCAATATAAACGCATCTTTAATGTGTGAACTAGTAAAACAAAGATGAAAACTTTGCATTCATTAGCTTGGAAAAATATATATTCTAATTTACTAAGATATGCGATAGGGGATAAAGAAGCTGATCATCTCGCTTTTAGTAAGTAATTTTTTTATAAAGGGGGAAAGGGTGATATCTTAAAAGTGTTTAATTTTCCTTTTTTTTTACAGAAAAGAGGTATTCGAATAAATTAATGAAAAAAATAATAATGGGAGACTTAAATATTAATGTCATTTTAGGGAAATTCTTATTAAGTCCATATTTGAAAATTATGGTTATTACAGAAAATTTTGCTCGAGTCGTAAATGAATATGCGAAGGATGATTTATCACCGACACAAATTCTTTCTCACATTTCGCAACCTGCAATAGACTCAAACTTTTATTATAAAATTATTACAAAATATGTTACTGTCTTAGATTTGAAATATTCAAATGCAGATAATGACCTCTTGAGTTACATAGTAGAAAATTGTCCCCTTTTAACAGAATTAGATGCAAGTAATACGTGTATTAACTTAAAAATGTTTAAATTCATTCTATGTGATAAAAACCAATGCAAAGGTATTATTCCTTGCAAAATTCCTAATAAATTATCCCTTTTGAAAAAGTTAACAATCAATCGTTATAGGAATGAAGATAATGGCGATTTTATTGTTTGTATATTAAGACACATACCTTCTTTAGAATATTTCTCCATATATAAACACGACGATTTATTATATAAAGCTATTTTTCATCACTTGAAGGATATTAAATCTTTAAATCTAACAAAACTAATTATAAAACGTGAATTAACGAATGATGCTTCTCAAATAAACTTATTAATAAAAGCATTTCCTAATTTGAAATGTTTACACATCGACCCGTTATTCAATGGATGGCAATATTTAAATTGTTCCTTAGAAGAAATGATATTAGATTGGAACTATATATGTATATATTGGTTTTTAGGAGATAATGTAAGAGATAATGTTCAAACGTTTTTTTCTAATGGAGGAGGAGATAAAGTTACCTCTTTAACAGTAATAAACAGTACTGAATTAG